>JARHVA010001587.1:1911047-3294595 GCA_037957365.1 Torreya grandis
TCAAGATAATAACACCGAATAAGGACAATAGTGTCGATGCCACTCATATCTACCTTTGGTGCTCTTGTCCAATTAGAAAATAAAATTTAGAGTCCTATTTATGATAGTATCCCAAGCCTGCATAGTGAATATTAGACCCTATCTCAGTCATATCAACATAGTTTAAGCTAAGTCTTATTTTCTCCCTCTTACTACTATTTTTATAAAATATCTAATTATAAATAAATTTCACAAATTAGTCGCTTATTTACCACATTTTATTTACTAATTTATAAATCTAGACCCTTTAAATAAATTAGGAATAAAACCCCAATATTCCCAAAATTGTTAAATTAGTATCCAAGCACTACCTACATAGTCCATATGGACCTTAAGCCAATGTAGCTCACTTAGAAGTGGGAGAGAATGAAATGAGGAATGAAAAAAATTGATAAGATTTTGATTAGACTCATGATGTATGCTAAGATATGCACATATTACATAGAGTTAGGTGCAAGATAAGCCATTGGTACCTAGTTTCATCAGTGTTCTTGAGAGTTATTTATCAGAGCTACATCGACATGAGACTTGAGTCCAAATCACAAAGTCCTTGCTATATAAAAATAAATTAGGCATCACAAATATGAGTAACTTATAATGACATTGCATATCAATTGTGTTGAGTTGGTTCAAATGTGAATACTTATAAATAAGGATAATGGTAAAAATGACCAAGACTAGAGTTACAATAGTTTACACTTAAACAAAAATAAAGACAAAGATAAAAACAAAACAAATAAATGAGCCTAACTCAAAATCAAGATATGAAAAATCAAGACTTATGTAGGATAAAAATGTGTAAAGCAAGAACAACTTAATAACATGAGATCAAGATATGAATAATCAATATCCATGTGGACCATCAAGATGTGCTTGGAAAAATAAAATAAAATAATAAGTCCAAATAACAAAACAAAATACCAAAAAGAAACAAGAAGAAAAAACCAAAGAAAATAAATAAAGATAAAAATGAAGAGACAAGAAAGCATAACAAAATACCAATAAATATCAAATAAACATACATAAATAAAAACCAAGTTAGTGTGGTTTAAAAACAATTGTTTA
This sequence comes from Torreya grandis, assembly GCA_037957365.1. NCBI lineage: Eukaryota > Viridiplantae > Streptophyta > Pinopsida > Cupressales > Taxaceae > Torreya > Torreya grandis. The sequence goes on from JARHVA010001587.1 coordinate 1,912,152, forward strand.
AGCACATGTAGTAGAGGCATTACTTTCTACAATAGTGTAACAAGAACAAAGACACAAATTTTCTTCCAAGTGATAGGGAAGCAACATAGAAGAAAGGGGAAAAATAAGAAAAGGAAGGGAGTGGTTAATCTAACTCCAGATGTAAAGAGACAAGTGGATGTTTCCTACATAGTTCCATGGATGTAAGGTCTAACATAAACTTCAAGCAAATATGTAGTTCTCCCAGGAAGTGGGATAGAATAAAAAGTGGTGACCAAAAAAACCTAATTAATGATATAGAAGAAATGAGAAGATGGGAATGGCCTTGCCAAAATGGCAAGCTAGTGGGACAAATGAGAATGGTCTTTTAAAATGGAAAGCATGTGGGATAATTAATTTTAAAATGTCAAGAGTGTGGGGTCAAGATAGACAAATGTGTGAGACAATATTTTTTTATTCTTTTTGTAGATCATTTTTTAATGTTTTTCGTGTTTTTAGGATAAGCTATGTACAAAATGTCCAAGGGAACCAACTAATCAAGGAGATGCTTATCCAAAAGTAATAGTTCCAATAAAATCCAAGCCAACTGTAACGACACATGCTCATAAATTAGTGAGAGCGTGTTAGGAACCTATGCTACCACTTCTCTTTACTTTTTTAGTATATTAGTTGCTATGGACGCATATGCTTTGTAAGTCATCCCGTGAGTACTTTATTTTATCCCACATTCATGAGAAGTAGTAGTTATTTAGATTAGACTTAATACATAAGTAAGTGTTGAGGCCAATAAAGGCATCCTAGAATTTATTGTATTGAACTTGCTCAAAGGAGGTTTCCCTCTTGACATGGCCTATGATCAATATAATCATTTTGGTGCTTTTGTTAATTATATAAATTTGTTATTACATGCATTGTCATTAATTTTTTGTAGGAGGATCCTCTCATCTGGTATCAGAGCACTTTCTAGGGCCAAATTTTTTTCCTTCAAAAATTATTAACTTTATTTTTCTACATAATTTATTTAAGTAATTTTTTATAAAGTCTTAACTCTAATCTAATGTATAATTCATTTGAATTTTTTTTTATATCACAATAATCTGTTTTAGATCAGGGTAAAAACCTAACTTCATAATTGTGGAAAGTGCTTGGGTGAAATCCTCAAAACTCATTGTACCATAGGAAACCCAGAGTAGTTTGCCTATTGAGAGGACCTACCAATTAAATAGGCAATGACCCCTTCCCAATTAAGTAGTTCCCATCCATGAGGAAAACCAAGAGTTGTCATTTAGAGTTTAATCCATAGCCAAAAAATTTATGGAGAGTGGTACTCACTTAGATGGCATTGGTGTCCAGAGTGATATCTTTAAACCCTTAAGCATCTATTGAAACTTGGGGTCCATTTCTATCAGTTTCAAACTATTACCCATGGAGTATTAGAAAACTTGCCATATTAGATCTTCACATATTATCAATAGAGTATCAATAGACTTGTCATACCAGTTTCAGCATATTGCTAGTAGATTATAAAAAAACTACCATATCATATCTTCAGTAGAGTATCAGAAGACTTGCAATACCAATTTTAACATATTACTAGTAGAGTATCATAAAATTACCATATCAAATCTATGGACTTGTCACATCAGTTTTAGCATATTCCCAGTAGAAGTAATTTTTTTTCATTTTTTACCCTATCTCTCCATCTATAGCCCTATTGATCCTCAAAATTTATTTGGACACCTAAAATTCGATTACCCATGTATTCTTATTTGAGGTCCCATATCCCAATTCCACTCCTAATTCCCACAAATCTCAATTTTTCTTTTTTTTATGTTTTGCCATAACTTCTATTTTTGTTTGTTTGCCTTAAAAAAATTCTACAGTGTTCATCTCCCTTTTCTATTCTTTTATCCCTCTTTGATAAATTTTCTAGTTTTTTCATTTTCACTCTTGAAATTGCCCTTGCATTCGTCATTCATACTCCCACTATACAAAAAAATTAGTAAAATTACCTTTACCCATTTTGATTTTGCCCAAATAAAAAAATTCCCTTCCTAAATGATGGGTGTCATTATTCCCTTCATTTAATCAACTTTCTGTTGATGTCATATTTAACCAGGGATGTGTCTAAAGCTATATCCAACAAGAATAATCATAGAAATTTAGTAATTGATTGTGGGTATTTATATTTTGTTTCTTTTTGCTTTGGGGGATTTTTAATGTCGTAAGGACTTCTTGGTTAAAACCTTTATTGGAATCAAACTATGAAAATCTGAAAATCAACACACGTTGCAGAAATGAAATAGATTGTTGAAAATAAACACACTTTTGCAAAATGAAATAGATTGCTAGAAATAAACAAACTTTTGCAGAATGAAATGGATTGCTGGAAATAAACACACTTTTGCAGAATGAAATAGATTGTTGTAAATAAACACACTTTTTTAGAATGAAATAGATTGCTAGCAATAATTGCAAAGAAATGAAAATTTAATCTAAGACACCTAAAGGAACAAATCTACAACAAATTTTAACTTTAAGGAGTTGGAAGCATTTATAAATTTAATAGAGCGACCTATTTGCTTTTGAAAAATAAAATATAAATACCGACTAAAAATGAAGATCCCGGTTCTTGGAGGAGTGCGCCCTTGCTCCGCCTAGAAACATGATTGAACAGTTTAATTCTCTCTCAAAACAGAAATGGCTATTTCATTGATAAAATTTTTTGTATTACAAAAATGTACTAATCTATCCTTGTCTCTCTATTCTTCAATTATTTTTTCTATCTTCTTCTAAATTCCCAGGTCTGTATATATATATATATATTCTTCTTGTTGGTATCTTGATGGTTGTAACTGTTTCATGCATACGATGGAACTGAATCATGCCTAGAATAGATGCTAAATCAAGACATGGCTAGATGTCCAACTGTGTGATAAATGTCTTGGATATGCAAGTATGGAAATCAAAAGTCTGCTCCTGATTTAATAGGATCATTGGTTTGACAGATCGCTGGCCATTTGGAATAGATCATCATCAATTCCATGTTTAACTATGAAAGTTCTGGAGCTTATCTGCAAGAGTACCAGAGTTAATTCAGATAATTCTAGAGCTAAATATAGAATTCTGAAACTAAGTCTGAAAATGTGGCTACTTGAAATAGTGTGGTGGGGTTCTAGAACTAAGCTGTATTGATTCCAATGCTTGCAAAAACATGCAATCCACTTTATATTTGTTCTTCAGCCTGATGATGACCTGTTTTATTACAAAACTTGAATTTTCCAACACACTTGTTATGAATTATAGAGCTTTTTAAACATTAGAATCACAATCAACAAAAGATGGATAATTACATCCTAACTCATCTCAGATAAAAATAAAATTTATGAAATGTAATCAAACTTAATAGAAAGAGAGAGTAAGATGAGGTCATTTATTATACATTTAACAGGCATATCCTGGCCTCATCACTAAACATGTCTTAACTCTAGTTTTCCTACCCATTCTAAAAAAAATCTCTTATTTTGTTCATGATAGTAACCCAAATAGGATCAAAACATAGAGGAAGAAATTTCTACCCTCAAGACCCACATCAAAGATCTTGATGAAAAAATTATTGGCCTCAGTCTTCAACGTACCACCATGAACAACAGACAACATCTAGAGTCCTCTTCAAACATTAGGTTTTCTTCTTCTAGAAAATTTTTGTGGGTCAAATCTTAATTTTCCTCAATTCAATGGTGTAGATCTGACTGGATGGATCTATCAAACAAAATAATATTTTAGTCTACATAATACTTTTGATGACAACAAGGTCCCACTTACATCCTTTCACTTAGAACATGAATCCCTTCAATGGTATCATTGGTATACCAAGGCTCATGACGAGCCCATATAGACCAATTTTTACACCATCCTTTTGGAATAGTTTGGCCTTAGTGCTTTTGATGACTTCACTAGAGCCCTCACTAAACTTCATTAAATAGGAATAGTGAGAGAATATCAAGCAAAATTTAAAAAACTAGCCAATCATATAAAGGGATTATCCAATGAATTTTTCAAGAGTTGTTTTGTCAATGGAATGAACAATGTAATTCGATCAGAGGTCAAAATGTTCTAGCTTGACATAATGATGGAAGCCCTAGGGTTGGCTAAGTTGGTAGAGGAAAATATCATAGCTCAACAGTGATTCAAATCTAATTTTATTCCATTTATAAATACAACTCCATAATGATCTCAAATAATGCCAGCTCCCAGAATCACTCATATCATGCATTTGACTGAAGTAGAGATGTGAGCCCATAGATAAAAAGGACTATGTTATAATTTTGATGACAAATTAACTTGGGGACATCGATGTGTAGAGAAAAATATCTACCTAATGGATGTGGATTCTCCACCTGAAACTAAAGTTTTTGAAGATGCTCAAGATATATAAAATGATCCAAAAAAATCCACTAATTATGGAACCTGCTTCTCAGGAAGACCAACCAGAGATTTCTCTCCATACCTTAGCAAGAGTCACAACCCCACAAACCATGTAGGTTAGGGGTTACTTCAAGAAGATCCCTCTCACAATACTCATTGATTTGGGTATCACTCATAACTTCATTGACCCTCAGATTGCCAAACAGGTGTATTATTTTATCCATCCTTGCTCCAAATTTGAAGTCATGATTACCAATGGGGGCACATTACCTTTCAAAGAGAGGTGTCTTAATGTGTGTATCTCTATTGTAGATTATAACTTGCACTTTGACATATTTTCCTTACCCTTAGGTAGATGTGATGTTATTTTAGGATCCCAATGGTTACGCACATTTGGAACCATCTTATGGGATTATATTGAACTTTGGATGTAGTTTTCAAATAATGGGAAAAATATACATTGAAAGGCTTACAACTGAGGTCTCTCAGCATCATAAGTTCACATCACATGGAAACATTTTTAAAAAATAATTCATATGATGTCATTGCCCAGCTCGATTCCATTCAAATACAACCATCAGTGATCTCCATTACTCCTTTTGATTTACAAATTATTCTGCATAGGTATGCATGTGTCTTTATAAACTAGTGGGATTGCCACCTTCTTGACCATAAGAACACCATATTCATCTCCTTCCTAGAAGCATTCTTCCCAACATAAATCCCTACCACTACCCATTTTAGCAAAAGAATAAGATTGAGATGCTCATTCGAGACTTATTGAAGCAAGGCATTATTCACCCTAGTACCAGCCCATGTTCTTCTATAGTTCTCCTTGTTTAGAAAAAATTTGGGTCATGGTGCCTCTATATTGACTTCCATGCACTTAATTACATCATAATCAAGGATAAGTTCCTGATCCTTGTTATTGATGAGCTTCTTGATGAGCTTCATGGCACTCATTTTTTCTCCAAGTTAGATTTCTACTTTGGATATCACTAGATCCAGCTTCATGAGGATGATATCCTAAAGATAGATTTTCACGTGCATGATGGCCACTATGAGTTTTTGGTTATTCCCTTTAAAATCAATAATGCTCCTTCAACATTATAAGTATTGATGAATTAAATATTTTGGTCCTGTCTGCATAAATTTATTTTGGTCTTCTTTGATGATATCCTCATCTATAATAAGACATGGTCTGAGCATCTCCAACATCTAGAACTCACACTGTAACTTCTCTCTTATCATCATCTTTGTGCAAAATAGTCCAAATGTGCTTTTGGCTAGGATGAAGTAGAGTATCTCATGCATATTATTTCATCCCAAGGGGTTCAGGTAGATCTCAAAAAAATAGCTACCATGACAAATTGGCCTCATCCACAGATACTCAAGAGCCTTCATAGTTTTTTAGGGCTGACTGGATACTATCGTAAGTTTATCAAAGAATATGGGAAGATTTTAGGTCCACTAATAGCTATGTTTAAAAAATATGCTTTTATATGTACATAAGATTATAAGTGTGCATTTTAAGAATTGAAATAATCTATGTGTACTACACATGTTCTAACTATGCCATATTTTGCCAAGACCTTCACTATCAAGAGCAATCTTTGTGGTAATGGCCTTGGTGTTGTTCTCCTCCAAGAAGGATGCCCCATTGAATTCACTAATAAATCCATTTTTGGAAATAATTTAATACTCTCTACTTATGAGAAAGAAATTATGTCTATTTTGCATGCAGTATAAAAGTGGCAGCCATTCCTATTGGAGAATCATTTTTGCATCAAAACTAATTACCAGAGTTTGAAATATTTCATGGAATAATAGGTATTAACCCCATCACAATATAAATGGGTTAGAAAACTCATGGGTTATGACTATGATATCACTTACAAGAAGGTAAGGACAATGTTGTGGTTGATGTTCTATCTCACACATTTATGGACTAAGCTTCTCTTTCAGCTATTTTCATGCCTATTCCAAATTAGTTGAATATTGTATAGCAAGGTTATTTAAATGACCCCTCATTATCTCAAATAATTAAATAGTTGGCTATTATCCCCTTTGTTATATTGCATTATTCTTAGAATGGTTCTTCTCTATGATATAAGGGCCATATGATGCTTCCCCAGAGCACAGATCTTCATCAAGTTGTATTCTATGGACTCCATGCTTCTCCATCCATAGGGAACTTAGGGTTTCTCAAAACTTATGAGTAGGCATAACACAAATTACTTTATAAGATAATGAAAAAGATAATTCAGTAGATGGTGGCTAAATGTGATACCTACCAATGCAACAAGGATGAAACAACACTCATTCTTGGGTTACTTGAAACCTTGCCCATCCCTACTAGGATTTGGATAGATATTTCTATCAATTTTATTGAGGGACTCCCTAAATTTGGAGGGAAAATAGTGATCTTGGTTGTGGTTGATCACCTCTCCAAATATAGTCATTTTTATTCCCTCAACCATCCCTATACTGCCTCCTATAGTCATACAAATTTTCTTGGACAAAATTTTCCATCTTCATGGCACTCCTTCATCCATTATCTTAGATCATGATGCAACCTTCACAAGATATTTTTGGATAGAACTATTTCGATGCACCATCATGATGCAACCTTCACAAGATATTTTTGGATAGAACTATTTCGATACACCAGTACCCAACTGAATATGAGTTTTGGGTATCATCCACAAATACATGGTCAGACTAAAATTGTCAACAAATGCTTAGAAACTTTCCTTCATTGTTTCACATCAGAACAACAATATTAGTGGGAAAAGTGGCTCCCTCTCATTAAATGGTGGTACAACACCTCCTACCACACTTAAACTAAAATTAATCCATGTGAAGTATTCTATGATCAATCACCACCACTGATCCTTTTGTACGTCCCTAGTTATTCACTAGTTCAAGCAGTCGACATGATTATTCGAACCCAGGATTAGATCATCAACACCATATAGGACAATCTTCATATGGCATAAAATAGAATGAAATAATAGGTTGATCAGCACTATTTTTAGTGTACTTTTCAAGTTGGTGATATTCTTTTTCTTCACTTGCGGCCATATAATCAATCCTCCCTAAAACTCAAAAGGCATCTTAATTTGGCTCTCGAGTTCTATGGGCCCTATAAGGTTCTCTAGAAGATTGGGATGGTTACTTATAAGTTGAAGCTCCCACTTTCTTCTTGAGTTCACCTATTATTTCATGTCTCTTATTTAAATAAAGTTCTTGGCATAAATATTAGAGTGTAGGACATTTTACTAGAACTTGATAATGAAATATCCATCCTTCTTGAGCTAGAGGAAATCTTGGACAGGTGCACACACTGACTTCATTCCCTCTCCATCACAAAGGTTTTAATTTAGTGGCATGGAATGCAATCAAAGGATGCAACATGGGAAGCACTATTTCAAATTCAGTACCAATTCCCACATCTAAAGCGTTGAGGATAAAACTTTTTCTAAGAGGGAGGGGATGTTAGGAACCCATGCTACCCCTTCTCTTTACTTTGTTAGTATACTAGTTGCTATGGATGCATATGCTTAGTGAGTCATCCTATGAGTATTTTATTTTATCCCACATTCATGGGAAGTAGTAGTTTCTTATATTACACTTAGTATATAAGTAAGTGTTGAGGCCAATGAAGGCATCCATGAATTTATTGTATTGAGCTTACTCAAAGGAGGTTTCCCCCTTGAAATGGCCTATGATCAATATAATAATTTTAGTGCTTTTATTAATTAAATAAATATGTTATTTCATACATTGTTATTAATTTATTGTAGGAAGATCCTCTCAGAGTGAGGAAACATAATAAGGAATCAATTCCTACCAAATAGTATCAAATTAAAATATAACAATATGTATCATGAGATAATTCTAAAGAACCATCTAGTAGGCAAAGATCTTGAACTGAAGATGTATTCATGTTCACTTGTCTATAAAAAAAGCTACCAAATATTATTTTTGTTGATCTAATTTGTATAACTGACATTGAATGTGTTCATAAATACTATGAGTCATAATCATGATCATAATTGGTCAAGGGATAAAATATGTTTAGTTTACAACAACCTAAGACATGAAAAGAATGTGGTTCTCAAAGAGAACAGTCTAGAATGAATATGGTAGAAAAGAGGATGGTATAGGGTGGGATAAAAGGTAATCAGAGTGATAACGATCAAAATATTTCACTATCTAGAGTCATGAAAATAATATGGTTCTCAAAAAAATAGCCCAGGGTAGGTCAAAATGAATATGGTCCATGAGAGGACGGTCTAGGATATAATGGTAGGATAAAATACTTCAGCACAAGTTACCCCCAAGTAAGGGGTTTATAGAGAATGGTTCAAATGACTGTCAAGTATGGAACCTTTTGAGGTGAACAATATTCATGGGATCTGGAAGTTCTTCACCATTTGGTGTAACCAGTTAGTATGCCCCTAATCCATAGTTTTTCATGATAACATATGGTCCCAGCTAATTAAGTTAGAACTTACCTTTTTTCTTGCATTCAATGTTTGTGTTCTTCTAGTTCTCTTTCAATACTAAATCACCAATCTCATACTCCCAAGGGAGAATGCACTTGTTATAGATTCTCTGCAATCTTTTATGATAGGCTTGCACGTTTTCTAGGGCAACCAAATATTTACAATCAAGAAGTTCTAGTTCTTGAAACCTTGAGACTCTGTATTCTTCTTAATCTTCAATATGCTCTAAATAAACTTGCAATGAAGGAAAATCAATATCAATTAGGATAATAAATTTTGTGTCATAAACAAGGGAGTATGAAGTGGCTCCTATAGGGGTTTAATAAGAGCAAAGGGTAGGAAAGTTTTTCAAGTGCCAATTATGTCAGCATCATTAAAAATATTCTTTAAAATGGCTATAATGGTCTTGTTTGATGCCTTAGTTTGTTAATTGTCTTGTGGGTTATATCATGTGGATTTCTTGTGCTTGATTTTGAATTTTACACAAAGGTATTTTACATCTTTGTTTACAAAGGATCTACCATTATCATATATAATGTGTGTTGGGATGCCATATCGATAGATGATATGGTAATGAATGAATTTGGAAATTTCCTTCTCGATAATGTAAGTGAGAGGAATGTCCTCAATCCACTTAGTAAAGTACTTGATATCAGTTAAAATGTGTTTATGGCCATCTGAAGATGTAGGGTTTATTTTTCTGATGAGATCAAGGTTGCAAGTAGAAAATGGCCATGGTATTGTGATCGGTTGTAGTGGTAAGGAACGTGTGTGTATCAAATTTCCATGTTTTTGACAGGGAGCACACTTTCTCGCATAATTACAAGCATCTATCTCCATTTTTGGCCAATAATATCTTGTTTTGAGGAGTTTTTTAGCTAAGACTACACTGTTGGAGTGGGCTCCACACATTCCTTCATGAACCTCATTGAGTGTTAACTTGGATTCTCCTAAAGATAAACAATGAAGTAGTGTTCTAGTATAGCCTTTGTGATAAATCATGTTTCCAAAGATGGTATAACTAGATAGATGGTGAAGGAATAATTTCTATCAGTTGTTAGATAAGTTAGGTGGAAAGACATGATCATGGAAGTAATTATAATAGTCATGATACCAAGGCAGTTTAGGTGGGGGATTGGGACTAGAAATGACACATACCCTTTTGACTCTGACATAATATGTGTAAGCTATAGAATATTTTTAATCATAAATTGATACTCTTTATCACCACCATCAATCTATATCTTAGATCTAATTATTGTCATTGCATCGATAGATATTTTATTGGCCATTGGTATTTGTTCAAACTATAGAGATTTAAAATGAATCTTGAGATTATCCATGATTTTGTTGTAGGGAATAAACTTGTCATCTCTAGTTTGATACTAATCAGTGGTTTGATTGATGATCAATTGGAAGTCACCATAGATCATTAAATGGTAACTATCTCACTATATGGCAAGATGAAGTCCTACAATAAGTGCCTCATACTCAACCATATTGTTGGTACAATGAAAATTAATGTCAAACATTTTCAAAATCAAATCCCCTCGTGCTGTAATCAATAAAATGTTAGATCCATATCCTCTAGAAGTGAATGAACCATCAAAATATAGTTTTCATTGTTCATGTTCATGTTGCACTTATTTCACTATCGTGATAGAATCATTTGAAAAGTTGAATCTGAGTCATTGAGTGTTTATAATAGGGGCTTCTTACAAGTTGATCAACAATAATATACCCCTTGATAGCTTTCTGATTTTGATACTCAACATCAAATTCACTGAGGAGCATGACCCACTTTGCCATGCATCCTATGAGATATGTATTGGATAATAAAAATTTGAGAGGATCCACTTTAGCAATGACAATTATTTTATTGTTCATCATATAATGTCACAATTTTTTAGAAGCAAACACTATAGCTAAAATTGCCTTCTCAATAGGCATATAATTGTGTTCATAAGCCTCCAGTGTGTTACTTTAATAATAGACTACATGTTTTTCAAATTAATCATCATGTTGGGACTAAATTACCCCTAGTGCATGTTCAGTTACTAAAATGTAAAGAAGCAGTGGTTGTTTAGGTGTTGGCGGTCTCAAAACTGGCAAGTTAGCTAAATATGTCTTGAGATTCACAAATGCTAACTGACAATCTTCATCCCATTGAAACATGATCCCTTTCTTCAAGAGATGGGTAAATGGGTGGCACTTATCTATCAATTAATAAATTAACTTGCATATAGATTGGATCTTTCCTTGTAGGCTTCAGAGCTATTTAAAATTTGAAGGTGGAGGCATTTCCACAATGGCCTTGACCTTCGCAGGGTCAAATTTGATCCCTCTTTGTGATAAAATAAAACCTAATAATTTCTTTGAAGTTGTTAAGTTGTGGAGATAAAAGCTTCACTGTTATGCAAATGTAGAGGTTGTTGGGCTTAGCCAATAATCGGCATCGGCAATATCACCGACATCGGTCAGGTATGGATCAAATCCAACCGACATCGATCAGGGATCGACCGATGATGGTCATATGCAAACTGACAGGGACTAGCGTCGGTCACCTGTGTATGTGCATTTGCATGCATTTTCAGAATTAGATTTGTTCTAATTTTATTAGGACAGAGTGTTTGCATGTAAAGAATAATTTTAGTCTTGAGTCTGTGTTTCTAATTATTGTATGCCTTGGATCCTATTTAAGAGACCCATGGGGCATGTATTGTAAGCAAGCAAGTAAGCAAGGTCAATTAGATCTGCAAGGTGCAAGATCAAGAAGATCAACTGAAGCAAGAGAATAACAACTCAGTTATTGAATTGATTGTAATTGATTGAGAGAGAGAACTCTTGAGAGAAATACTGTACACCCAAGAGGTGTGGAAAGAGTGAGATTTATTCATTATATTCTAGAAGAGCTTAATACAAGATTGGTTGTTTCTTGTATCTCATATTATTTGTTGTTTCTAATTTCTAGTTACTTATTACTTCTAGTTCAATTCTGTGTTTAGTTGCTTATACAAAAGTAATCAATTGTACTCCAAGTTCCTAACAGCTGGTATCAGAGCCAGGTTCACTAACAAGTGGTAGAGTGGGTTAGTGTTTGTTGATTACAGGTTCACTCACAGGGGTTTCTATTTGAGTGGGAGCAAAGCAAAGGCAGAAGAAAGTAAACTAAGAATGGAGAAATTCAATGGAAAGAATTATCAATTATGGAGGATGCAGATAGAAAATTATCTGTATCAAAAAGATCTATTTTTACCGTTGGTGGGGTTTCAAGTAAGCCCACAGATATGCAAGATGAAGAATGGAATGTTCTTGATAGAAAGGCTCTTGGATCTATAAGGTTGAGCCTAGCATCTTCTGTGATTTCTAATTTATCACAGGCAAAGACAATGGTAGAGTTAATGGATACTCTGGCAAACTTATATGAAAAACCCTCAGCTTCGAATAAGGTATATCTTATGAAGCAATTATTTAGTTTGTAAATGTAGGAAGGTGGATCTATATATAATCATCTTAATGATTTCCATGAAATTGTAAATCAGTTAAATTCAGTCAAAATAGTTTTTGATGATGAAATTAAGGCTTTCTTAATCTTATGCTATTTACTTGAAAGCTGGCATAGCTTGGTAATGGCAGTTAGCAATACTACATTTGCTTCAAATATCTTGAAAGTTGATGATGTTAGTGTAATCTTGAATTAAGAAATTCGCTTGAAAAGCACAGGTGAAACATCAGGTAATGCTTTAAGTATTGAAAGCAGGAGAAGGCAAAGAGAGAAGGGCAAGCAAAGGAAATCAAGATCAAAGATGGGAAGGAGATCCAAATCTAGAAATGGAGATATAATCTGCTAGAATTGTGGAAAGAAAGGGCATGCAAAGAAAGACTGTTGGTTGAAGGATAACAAATAAAATCAGCAAGAAGGTAATAAGAAAGCAAATGTTGCAGGTATTGTTGTACATGATGCTCTTATATTTTCTTTGAATAGTCAAGTAGAATCATGGGTTTTAGATTCTGGTGCTTCTTTCCATGCAACCCCAAATAGAGAATTTTTTAATGATTATGTCCATGGAGATTTAGGAAAAGTTTATTTAGGGGATGGTGAGTCTTGTCAAATTGTTGGCAAAAGAAAAGTGCAGCTGAAATTGCAGAATGGCAAAACATGGGTGTTGAAAGATGTCATGCATGTACCCATCTTGAAGAGAAATCTGATTTCTACGGGAAAGTTGGGTGATGAGGGTTGCACAGTAACTCTCACAGTGGAATCTTAGAAAGTTTCCAAGGGTGCACTTGTATTAGTAAGAGGTAAGAGAGTAGGTACACTTTATCTATCTACTTGTGTTACTGATTATTCTCCTTATGTTTTATCTACTTCAGATGTAGATGCAAAGATGTGGCACTATAGGCTTGGTCACATGAGTGAGAAGGGAATGAATGTTCTTAAGTCAAAAGGTAATCTTTTAGATTTGAAAAGCATAGATCTAGATTTCTGTGAGCATTGTATTTTTGGAAAATAAAAAAAAATGAGGTTTCTCAAGACTGGGTCAACAAAGAAGAAGCACAAGTTGGAGCTTGTTCACACAGATGTGTGGGGACCAGCTCAGGTAGCTTCTATTGGAGGATCACAATATTATGTTTCTTTCATTGATGATGCTACAAGAAAGGTATGGGTTTATTGCATAAAGAGAAAATCTGATGTTTTTGACACATTTAAGAAATGGAAAGCTTTGGTTGAGAATGAAACATGTTTGAGATTGAAGTGCCTTAGATCTGACAATGGTGGTGAGTACTGCAGCAATAAATTCAATAGTTACTATTCTATGAGTGGAATACACAGGGAAAGGACGGTTCCAAGGACACCTCAGCAAAATAGAGTTGCTGAAAGGATGAATAGAACAATAATGGAGCGTGCACGAAGTATGAGGTTGCATGTTGGTTTGCCCTTAAATTTTTGGGTAGAAGCTGTAGATACTATGATTTACCTGATTAACAGAGGAGCTTCTACTACTCTGGATGGTGGAATTTTAGAAGAGGATTGGACAGGTAAAAAGGTAGATCTTTCATTTCTCAGAGTTTTTGGTTCTAAAGCTTTTGTGCACATTGATAAAGAAAATAGAAAGAAGCTGGATGTTAAATCTATGCGGTGCACTTTCATTGGTTAGGCTTTAGAGATTTCGGATTCCAGTTGTGAAATTTAGAAACTAACAAAATTATTAGAAGTTGTGATGTAGTTTTCAATGAGAAGGTGATGTACAGTGATCAGCTCAAGAGGCTGAATAATTATGAGTAGGGAATCTTGATTTGGATGAGGTAATGATATAAAATGAGCTCACGAGTAAAAATCATCACTCACAGGAAAACACAGAGATCGATGTCGATCAGGTAACTGATGTCAGCGGTCAAGCAAGAACCGATGTTGGTCAGACAGTAACCGACGTCGGTCAGGTGCAAACTGAGAGTTGATCGGGATCGGTCACTTATAGAGAATTTGGGCAGACAGCAAGCTGTAAATGAGTCTCAAATACCCATAAGGAGGACTGAAAGGGTAAGTAAACCTCTAATTCGTTATTCCCCCTTCTTTATACTATGTGTTGCTCACTAATGGTAGAGAACCAGAAAGTTTTGATGAGGCAATGCAGGTAGAATCCAAGAAATAATGGGAGCATGGCATGAATGAGGAAATTGATTTTTTGGAAAAAGAACCAAACGTGGGATTTGGTTGAGTTGCCAGCTGGAAAGAAAGCACTGAAAAACAAATGGGTATATAGGTTAAAGGAATGAGAGAATGGACAAATGAGACATAAGGCCAGGTTGGTAGTAAAGGGATTTGCACAAAAACTAGGTATTGACTTTGGTGAAATATTTTCTCCTGTAGTAAAGATGACTTCTATTCAGACTGTATTGTCTTTAGTTGCTATTGAGGATTTGCATCTTGAGCAGCTTGATGTTAAGACATCATTTCTTTATGAATATTTGGATGAAGAGATATATATGGATCAGCTGGAAGGTTTTGAGGTTAAAGGTAAGGAGAAACTTGTGTGCAGGTTGAAGAAAAGCTTATATGGTCTTAAGTAAGCTCCAAGACAGTGGTATTTAAGGTTTGACAGGTTTATTACAGAGCATGGCTTTAGTAAATGTCAATCTGACCATTGTATTTATTTTACCAGATTGGATAATGGTAGTTATATTATCCTGTTGTTGTATGTAGATGATATGTTTGTTGCAGGTTCACACATGCAGGTAATTACTGAGCTAAAGGTAAAATTAGCTCACACATTTGCCATGAAGGATTTAGGAGCAGCAAATAAAATCCTTGGCATGAGTATTAAGAGAGACAAGAAAAATCACAGTTTGATTTTGTCTCAAGAGGATTATGTGAATAAGGTGTTGGAGAGGTTCTATATGCAAGATGCAAAACCGGTAAGCACACCTATGGCTGGACACTTCAAGTTGAGCAAAGAACAGTGTCCTAAATCACATGATGAGGTTGAGTACATGAGCAAAGTTCCATATGCTTCAGAAGTTGGGAGCTTAATATATGCAATGGTATGTACTAGACCTGATATTGCCCAAGTGGTGGGAGTTGTCAGCAAATTTATGGCCAATCCAGGAAAGGAACACTAGAAAGTAGTTCAGTGGATTCTCAGATATCTGAGAGGGACCAGTAGCAGGTATTTATGTTATGCAGGGTCAAACACTTCTCTACATGGGTATGTAGATTTGGATATGGTAGGTGACTTAGATGGTAGGAGAAGCACCACAAGATATGTGTTCACTATTGGTGGAATGACGGTTAGTTGGATTTCAAAGTTGCAGAAGGTTGTTGCCCTATCTACTACAGAGATAGAATACATTGTAGTCACAGAAGCTAGCAAGGAAATGATATGGATGACACGGTTCATGGAAGAGTTGGGAAAGGAGCAAGAGATTTACAAATTGTATAGTGATAGTCAAAGTGCAATTCATTTGGCAAAGAATTCTGCCTTTCATTCAAGAACCAAACATATACAGCTTAGGTACCACTTCATTAGACAGGTATTGGAGGATGGATAGTTGAAGCTGGAAAAGATCCATATGGATAAGAACCCTACAGATATGTTAACAAAGCTAATAACAAAGGAGAAGTTGAATCTTCATTCAACTTTTTTTGGTCTTCAAGATTGAACTTGAAGAGGGAGAAACAATCCAGAGAAACAAGACAGAGGATGTTGTTGTAAAGGTACAGGTGCATCTATTTATCTCCAAGTGAGAGATTGTTAATTTGTGGAGCTAAAAGCTTCACTGTTATGCAAATGTGGAGGTTGTTGGGTTTAGCCAGTAACTGGCATCGACAGTATCACTGACATCAATCAGATGTGGATCAGATCCAACTGACATCGATTAGGGATCGGCCGACGATGGTCATATGCAGACCAACAGTGACCGGAGTTGGTCACCTGTGTGTGTGCATTTGCATGCATTTCAATAATTAGATTTGTTCTAATTTTAGGAGGATAGAGTGTTTGGATGTAAAGACTAATTTTAGTCTTGAGTCTGTGTTTCTAATTATTGTATGCCTTGGATCCTATTTAAGAGACCCATGGGGCATGTATTGTAAGTAAGCAAGTAAGCAAGGTCAATTAGATCTACAAGGTGCAAGATCAAGAAGATCAGCTGAAGCAAGGGAATAACAACTCAGTTATTGAGTTAATTGTAATTGATTGAGAGAGAGAACTCTTGAGAGAAATACTGTACACCCAAGAGGTGTGGGAAGAGTGAGATTTTTTCATTGTATTCTGGAAGAGTTTAATACAAGATTGGTTGTTTCTTGTATCTCCTATTATTTGATGTTTCTGATTTCTAGTTACTTATTACTTCTGGTTCAATTATGTGTTTAATTTCTTATACAAAAGTAATCAATTATACTCCAAGTTTCTAACAGAAGTGACTCCAAATACACACTTCTTAGGATTCAGGTGGACTTTATGTTCATTAATCCTCTTAAATATTCTTCGTAGAATGTTAGGATGTCTAGCACATTTTATTAATTTAGCTAGTATGTCATCAACATAGTCCTCAACAATATTGTGCATCATGTCATGGAAAATGATAGTCATCGCATGTTGATATGTGGTTCTAGCATTCTTTAATACAAATGACATGACTTGGTAACATAATGCTCCCTATGGAGTGGTTAACATAGTCTAGTGTTAATTTTCTTGGGCTATATTGATTTGATTGTATCCAAAAAATACATCCATGAGGGATAGCATCTCATACCTAGTAGTAGAATCGACAATCATGTCAATGTTAGGTAGATTGAAATCATCTTTAGGGCATGTTTTGTTGATATCTCTAAAATCTATACAAAGGCATATACCCTATGGATTTTTGTTGACTAGAACTATGTTTGATATCCATTCGGAATAGTCCAGTGGTCTAATGAATCTTGATCTTAATAAATTCTCTAGTTTGGATTTTACCAAAAGAATGATGCATGGATGCATGTTTCTTAATTTCTATTTAACTAGTTTGGTATCTGAATGGACAACAAGTTGGTGCACTACCAAGTGAGGGTCTAAGCTTGACATGTCTAAATATGCCCATGCTAAAATATCAATAAAATCCATCAAAATGGATATAATGTGTTCATGTTATACTTTAGTAAGGGAAGCTCCAAGATAAATAATTTTGGGATTATCGTATATTCCCAAGTTCACTTCAACAATGTTCTCTACAATAAGTGTAGATCCATCTTCAAAAATAGTAGGCAAGGTGTGATTATGATCATCTTATTTTATTACATTCTCTTGTTATTCCTCTTAGAGCTTTGGATAATGTGATGAATCTAAATCCACCATCTCAAGAAATGGCCAAGTAGAAAAAATCTCTAGTAACTCAAGAGTGAGATGCTCAAACATTTATTATTATTTTGAAGAGATGCTTGTATTCGATATAGGGCTAGGAAATGATGGACCTTGAGCATATTTTGGGGCTGAGCAAACTTTCCCATCCAAGAGGGCCTGAAATAGGTTTTCACTCAAGGGATTATCTTTATCTTTATTTTTTCCCTAATCAATGTGTGCTTCAAAGAGGTTTTAACCTAAAGATCTTGATGTTTTATCTTTGTTATGACTAAGAAATTTTGCTTGGTCTCTAAAGGAGGGAGATTGATCCAATGAAAAATCAAATCCTTATTTATGATCACTAATGGGCAATCCATTTCTAAGGTCCATATATTCTACAATTGATTCTTCATTTTAGAATTCATCAAGGTGTATGACCAAATTTTCCTAGTCTTAATCAATGAGTTCAGCATGGAAAAGGCATAAGGAATAATGAGGTGCTAAGGTCATAATGGCATTTTGATCAATTAAATTTTACTCATCAAGTTTGTCAAAAAGGCTATAATAGGATACTATATTGCTGCCAAGAGTCTTGTCATTATTCAATTCAGAAGAATCACTATCAAAAATCATGATGTCACCCCCAAGTGGTATAAATCTAAGACCATAATTCAAATTAGGTACTATAGATGATAGAGGTTCCAAGATCCTTGATCTCGTGGGCCAAGGACTCTTCCTTTATAATTTAAATTATCCATGATCTAATTAAGGATAGGATATTTTGGATTCTAAAAACAATCAATAATGCCATCAAAATATACCTAGTTTTCTTCAGTAAAAGCCTCTTGATCCTAATTTAGTGAAGTAGTAGGTAAAAATACCATAGGTGTTTTTTATTGTTATTTCTTCTATTTCCATATCAAGGTGGGTCTGTTAGGGATTTTATAAGGTTTGGGTTTACCAAATGTTTCAGGAGACTTCAACAACTTAGTAATATGGAAGTAATACTTAAGATGGCATGTGGAAATGCTCACATCTTCTATAATAATTTATTTTTTAAGAGTTGTAGGATATGGATCAGCCAGAATAGACACAAGATCGCTAGGGTTGATATAATTTTATGGTGGTAGATGTGAAACTATCTCCTTGTTCTTCTTTGCAATTAATTTAGAACCAGGACAATAATTATAATTGCAGAACTCAACCTCCAAATGTTTACAATATTGAAAAGGTTGTAGTTCATTGGGAATAGTAACCTCGATCCCATCGTGGGGAAACTTAAGGAGCTGATGTAAGGTGGTTGGAATGGCTTGTACTTCATGGATCAAAGGATAACCAAGAATTATGTTATAAGGAATCTCAATGTCCACAATATATAATAATGTGTGGTGAGAAATATACCCAATAATAACTAGTAAATAAATGGAATTTGAAGACTCCCTCTCGACATTATCATAAGCCTTTATGGTGATCATCTCTAGTTGAATGTCCTTTGTAGTGTATACCAATGTCTATACCAGCTTGAGGAACACTATGTTCAGCCCCAAACCATTATTTATAAGAACCCACTTGATCTTATGGTTTTCAATGATGACCTCAATGTATAGTGGGTTATTATGGCTAGGGATGGACATGTATTTTTTATCAAACATGAGTTTTTGAAACAAAGACAAATGTCCCACTAGTGTTTGGAACTATTCAGGATTAATATTTCTGGGAATAGTTGGTTCTTGCAAAAGGTTGTTCAAAATAGTTCTATGGACTTCAGACGTATGCAAGAGATATAAAAAAGAAATCTATGCAGGGGTTTTTCTCAATTAGTCTGATAGACTACAAGGATTTTTAACATTAGGATGAGACTATTTTGCCTTGGTTGGCATAGTATTTAGATTTGGATTTGAATGCACAATGTTCATGTTGGGTTCAATGGAAGAAGAGGGTAAAGGGACCTATAGAGTAACTCATGAGTGTCTAGTTATGATTTTACAACCTAGAAGTGTTAATGAGTTATTATAATTATTAGACAAAGGTGAAAGACCTTGGAGGGTGCCTCATGGGTGTCTAGTTGCATTGGAGTAATTTCAAGTCGACGAGGAGACATTATAATTAGATGAAGATGTTGTCTATAAATAGTAACCCATGCAAATGGAGTCACAATAGAATTATGTGAACTCGACATGGTATTAATAGAGGGAGAGGACATTGACCCTATAACAATAGGTCAAGTACTACGAGGATTATAGGAAAGATCATGGGATCTAATGGTAACAATGGAAATGTGGGTTGCATAAATGCATTCCACAGTGTTGTTATAGTTATAAGACATGTTGTAACCCAGGTTTTTAGCCTAAGTATTATGATCTTGATTATGATCATGTTGATTACAATTTTAACCTTGATGTTAGTTCTAATTCTACCACTGATTCTATCCTTAGTTTTGATTATTCCTTGATGGTTGTTGATTATGTTAAGTAAATGAATCTTTGTAGATTCCCATATCTTGATTAGTGTCTTATGGATCAAGTTTAATTTTAACTTCACCACTCTTGATCAAATCTTCAATAAGATGTCATAATTGGATGCATTGATAAGCACCATGACCAACAACATGATGGAAATGACATCATTCATTTTCCTTGTACCAATCTGGATTTGGTTGATCTTAAGGAATGGTCTTGATCCCAGTCATACAATTAGGTTAGCTATTATGAGCTTTTAGAACATTGTCTCAACAAGCTCTCCTAATTTTTGAAAGACTCTGAATTGATTGTGGAATGTATTCTGTGGAGGTTATCTTTATAAATTGTCTAGTGGATTAGGTGGAGATAATTACATATTTAGATCTGATGGGGCCTACACCATTTATATGTGTATTGATTTAGTCACACCATTTCCAACCATGTTCTTATTTTTATTGAAACCCTTAGGTTTCTCTTGCGCAACCATTTGAATTGTTGATTGGGTCTAATTTAAAGTTTGACCTTGCACAAAAATCTTGATAAGGCCTTTTACAACAAGATCCTTCTCAATTTTCACCCCTTTGTCTATGATTTATTCAAATGAGTTAGTGAAATCAAACCATAGATTGTACATTACTTTAGGGTGTAGCTTATATGAAAATAATGTTGAAAGTGACCAGCTAATGCTCTCCATCTCTGTAGATATGTTGTGAAGCTTTCTTCATCACACTATTTAGATTTGCACAAGTCAACAACCATCAATTCATATTCAATGTTATATGAGAAATGGTTGACAATCTTTTTAGATAAGTCATTTCAATCCTCAACTGATCCCTTGGGTAACTTAAGTATCCAATCTAGAGGTTGTCCGTCTAAACTTTGTGGAAACAAACAAAGCAAATAAATGCTACTATAAGTAACCTCTTAACATAACACAAAGAATACCTGAATGTGTTCACGTGGGTCACCTTTTCCTTTGTATTTGTCAAATTTAGGTGCCTCAAAATGAGATGAAAAGGGGACTTGGATAATGCTTAAATCAAAAAGATATGGACATATATCATTGAATTTTTACTTCTTGATTATGTTTCCAGTCTCCAATTGTGACACAATATTTTTCATTGAGTTCCACTCTTGCATGTTTGGTGCATTTGTGGGTGGAACATAATTACATTTGGATGGTATGTGTCCTTGCTACTATTGGGGTGGTATGTGCCCCTGTTGTCACATGGATTTGTTAGGGATATACACCCTACAGTCCATGATTTGGTTTTAGTTTGATCCTTGAGTTGAGTAAGTGAGTTGATGATTCCTTGGAACTTTATGCCTTGAATTATATATGTTCTATTGATTTTGGGGAGTCTATGGTCTATTTTCCAAAGTACATGTTGGTTAAGATGAACTAGCCAAATTGTTTTATATGATTTCTTCAATGCATACTAAATGTTTTGGTCTTTGGTTCTATGAAGGAATAATAGGTTCTTAATGGTTGAAAAATGTATGCTTCATGTCTAATAAAACATGTTACGGAACCTCTTGGGACTTAGGATGTTTAATTGAGAAATTTTGATCCATAGTTGTTATCTTCTCAATTAGAGTTTGTGTTGGTTCAACCATGTTCCCTTGTTCTTTAGAAGCATCTTTATGGATTGAAGTAGCTACTAAAGAGTCTGTCAAGTCCATGATAATTTGGTCTGCATATCATTGACTTATTTTTTTTATCTTGGTGACAAGATCTTGATCAGTGGGTTTGGACTCTATAAGTATTTACTTATCTTTGCTAGAAGAAGGTATGTTTATTTTTTCAATGTTTGCGAAGGATTGTTATCATTGTTGCTCTCCTTATCTAACTAATTTATGTAATTGTTCCATAGTAAAGTTTGAGGGTAGCCTAGAAACAGATTCAAACAACCTTAGGAGTACTTCATCCTTGTCCTCTTGGGATTGATATTCCAAAAAGTCTTCCTCAAATCCTAAAGTTATGGGAATGTCTTCAAAGACCAAAAAATTATCTTGACCATCATAAAATTTCTCCTCCTCATATATATGGTCATAAGAGACACCACTATGAGTGTACCTTTGAGTCATGTATAAAATATTTATTCTCTACATTTGGCAAGATTTAGAAAATGTTTTGCAAATGTTTAAACAAGGTGTGTGTTTTGATATTTATCTAAACAAGTGACAAGGTAACAAAGATACTATAATAAAAAGGAGGTGGTATATTACCCCACAATTAGAATAATGTGCTCATGAATTTACTCAACCTTAGGTATGGTTGAAATCATATAAACTAGAAGAGGGTATGATAACTGAAAAAACCTAAGTGTAAACTAGTAAACCAAATGTAGGTTTAGAGATACATCAATATTGTAAAATTTAATTCAAATTTGATGAGTTGCTACCAAGAAATTAGAATAAATCCCTTTATATTAGGAAGGTGAAAATGCAAACAAAAAATCTTAAGATGTGAAAACATGCAAGAATTACTAAGTATAAAACTAAGACCAAACAGGTAGCACAATGTTGCCACATGGTAATAGGAGATAGAATAAAATTTGTCTACACATAATATTTTCAAACTTTTATCACTTAATGACACTTTGTATCTTGTAAAAACCTATCGAATCTCAATCTCTCTGAGTACATGCCTTAAGGGGTGCACCAGGAAAGGGGTGGGTAGACCATTGATGCTTTGTGAGATTGTTGTCCCTTTTTCCACTTACCATCTACACACTTGTCTCCCAAAACCATTAACCCTAAGCTTATTCTTCTCAATTCTACCCATTCCTATAAATTTTTATGTTTTATCCCTCTTTCCCTTACTTTATCTCCTTTTGACCTATCAGTTGTACTAGATCAACCTGGTCAACCTAGTATAGTTTAGGGACTTTTTTCACTCTTTAGGTTTGTTGGCCTCTTGATCAACCTAGCATAGACCTAGTAAATTAGCCCTAAAAACATACTAGGTTGACCGGGTTGACCCTATACAATCGACATATTTTTAGGATTTAGGGTAAGATCCACCTATATATACAAGCTCATTTCTAACCATTTGAGATAGAGAATAATTAAGCAAAGAAGTGTGAATGAACATCTACTTATTGACCATTCTACTTGAGGCATAAATATTTAGGGTTCAATACTTTCTTTGGAGCTTCGAATATTGTCTTGTGGAGAAGTATTTTGGATGCTTAGATAGGTTGTGTAGCCTCGAGATTATTTATCTTGGTTATCGTTAAATACCATAATAATCTCTTGCGAAGTACCTTGGCTAAGCGTGAGATTGAGTATCAATGGGTTTGTATTCAAGGTAAGTATTCTTAACTTTATTTCTCCTTTGTAAGAGTAGATAGATAATGCATTGTATTCTTCTCTTCCATGCATTAGGATTTTGTATACATTGATGTGATTATATGTCTTCTATGCATGTTTAGTTTAGTTGTTTGTTTTATTGTTTCTAACCCCCACTTTGTGCTACAATATTTTGTGTGCACTAGATTAATTTTACTTTCTTATTTATTATACTTAGTGAAATATCAAATCATAGGAATATTTTAGGGGTTTTGTGCAATTATGTTATACCATAGGCTTTGGAACCCTTCCTATTATGGTGTGCTGTGATAATTAATCCCCTAATCAAGTTCAGCAGATCCCCATATTGGTCATGTTCTCACATAACAATTGTATGCCCCAATCATAAGTGTAGGTGTGCTCTATTTCATCTAATCTAAAATTGATTTATGGACATGATGCATTTTTAATTACATACATTTTGGTAAACCCTGACGTGAAACTAACCCTTGCAAGATTAATTTCACTTATTTCATTTCTATTCACCATTATTTTTATCATATATTTACTATACTAGATTGACCCTATTGACCCAATTATTAATCTCCGTGCATAGGTTTTTATAAATATGCAACCAATTTGACCAGGTCAACCCAGTATAGGTTCCATCTAGTTTAGACTAATAGGTTAACTAGCTAGACCCTAGACACTTTTAGACACCCAATTTAACATACTAGGTTGACCTGGTCAACCTAGTGCATTTTTAGCCCTCTACAATAGGTCCTTACATAGCTTGATTGACCATCTTGACCTAGTTTGTAGGTTTTTTCTAGTTTTCTCCAAGGTTCTTAATCAATAATCTTCTTGTTTTCATCTTTTATCCATTCAAGGTCAATTTTTATTTCTTTGTATCTTTCAATTTTTTAGTTCTTTTTACAATTTGTAGTCTTCAAAACTACCCTTATAAAGTCAATTAGGTTGACCTGGTCGACCTAGTTCTATGTTCTATGTTGTCTGAAATAACTAGGTCAACCCTATACATTTTCAAACCCTACTTTTGTAGTATAGGTTTGACCTTGTTTTGTATGTTTGTGCATATAATTTATATAATATACCTTGTTTCAAAGTTATAATTAACCATATATGTTAATCACATCTTTCTTTTATGTTGTTTGCATGTTTAGAATAGTTCACATAATCTAATTAGGAGGTTTTCAATTAACCACTTAGTTTCACTATTTCTATTTTATGCACACAGGACCAAATCACATAATATCAACAAACATTTTAAAATTTAACTACACAAGCCAACCTACTTAGATTTCATCACCAAAGGAGAAGTTGACTTAATGCTCTGGTCAAGTATAAAGTGTGGTTAACGGTTTATTTTGGCTTAGCACCCATTACCCTTATTGTTTTAATATGTGAAGTGAGGGGGTAGGCCCCAATACCAAGCTTATATCATTACCACTATAGTCCTTTTTAGCCCAAACTAACTGAAACCATCCTTATATTGTTATCTAGTACCTTGTTTATAGCCAATCATTCTTAATAATCTAATCAACATTTTAGGTTGACCAATTAGCTAGCTTTACTTTCCAAGTTGTTTGCTTGCTATTTGCTCAATTGTGTGCGCAAATACTTGCATTAGCCAGTGTTGGTGCAAGATTTTTATTTGTGTGCATCAATTGGATTAGTTAGCATCAATTTAATTTACTATTTGTTTCCCTTCATAACTACTACTTTCTTAGATTACTTGCAAATTATCTTATTTCAATTCACAACTTGTTATCAACTTTTTTTTCTTTCCTTTCTACTATACTGGGTTGATGTTGTCGACCCTGTACCTTTTTGAGCCCCTATATACTATACTAGGTCAACCTATTTGACCATGTATTGTCTACATCTTCTTTAACCCTTTTTTCCAGTCTTTATGCACTATATTGGGTCGACCTTGTGGACCATATATAGTTTTGCAGTCCCTATTTTTATACTAGGTCAACCAAGTTGACTCTATACTATTTCATTCACTTTTTTATTCTTTGATTTATTATCTTACCTCTTTTCCTTTCATCATGGAATTTTTTTTTGGTGACAACACTGAATTGCAGTCAACAGACATGATGGAGTTTACCAATCCTAATAGGGTCTCCCGTAGAAAAAGTAGGGATCCTTTTATGAATGATAGTAATGTTCATATTTCCACCTACACAATGAACTATAAGACCCCTCTTAATACCTCTTTGTATCATAATACTCCTATTCTCTTAGAGGATCAGCCTAAGTTAGAGTACGCTCCTAAAATGCTCTTTAGAGGGAAGGACCCTTCCACCATCTATAACCTCATGATTAGTGGTCAAGTTGAAGAGCCTCATTCACCTACTCCTACTTTCTCAACTAGGTTTGTGGGTACTAATTTCTTTGCTTCTCAACATCTTCCTTCAATCTTGACTCCTTATATCATGACATCTTCTTCTTTAGCTTCTTCTTCCTCCATTCCGAGTATCTCAACTAACATCGTAGGTTCTACATCTAGTGGGCCTCTCACAAGATCCACTATCCTTAATCCTTCTACTATTGCTTCATTTTCTACCCAAGGTAATCATGCTTCTATTGTTTCCTCCTCTCAACCATTTACTAGTCCATCTTTTGCTACATAAGCAAACTTTGCCACTAGTGCCTCTCATTATCATAGTTCATCTCAAGCCCCTCTCAACACTAATATTGTTACCCAAGCTACTAATGCCAACACTAATACCAAATCTAATGCTTCTAATAATTCTAATCAAACTCATCAACTATTGTTGCAAACTCTCAATCAAATGAATACATTTCAAGCTCATACTATGAATCAAATGATGAGAATGCAAAACCACCTTCTTAATCTTCAATCCCATCCTCAACCAATGGCTTGGGACACACATAAACAAAGTGTTCCTCCTCCTCTTCCTCTTTGATATTCTCAAGGTAATCTCATTCCTCATTCTCCTTTAGTCAATAAATCCATCAAGCATCTAAAAAATGAACCTCTCACTACTCAAATTGCTAACATTTACATTAGATGTATCACACCTATAATATCTTACAATGGATCAACTGATCCTACCCTTCATCTTAAGACATTTGGAAATCTTTACAAGGATTAGGTCAAGTTAAACACCTTTTTCACTACCAAACTCCTAACTAAAACCCTCATGGGTAATGTCTTGGATTGGTACAATAAACTTAGAATGCATTCCATTACTAGTTTATAGGATTTAATAAATGCTTTAGTAAAAGAATTCTAAACTAGTGACCTTCCAAAAAACACATTGGCCCATTTCATCAATTGCAAAAAAAATGCAAATGAAACCTCTCAAGCCTTCAATAAAATATGGAAGAATTTGTCAAACAAATGTGAACATAACATGGCCGATGATAATCTCTTTCATCTCTTTATCAATGCTCTATTTCCTAAATTACAATATCGAGTCTATGCCTTTTCTACATGTACCTTGGAGGAGGCTATTGATCAATCCAAATGACAATATTCCTCATGCATCAATTTGAGCCACCCTAACCTTATGTGGGTCCTCACCTATTACTTAAGAACAAAAACTGTAATGTTACCAATGATGGTGTTACCGATTCTTATGACACCTTTCAAAATGTTCAAGTTATCATTCCTACCCCTTCTTTGGAACCATATCCTTCTTCTCAACAATATACTAGTCCTCATTTTTCATCACCAGACAACATTAATGTCCATAAGCCTTTATCTTCAGCTAAATTTCTTAAGCATCTACCTAGGCCTCTTCCATGATAACTTGATCCTACTCGACCTATGAAATCCTAGTGTGATCCTAACAAGTTTTGTTGGTTTCACGCTATTTGGGATCACTCTCAAGAGACCTATAGACAAATTCACAATTTAGTTATATACTTTCTTCTTGGCCCTAATTTAGATCATGATTCCATCATTCACAAATGTCAACAAACTTATGAGACTAATTTAAAATACTATAAATCGCATGACAAATCTCAAGCCTTAAATCAAGAAAATGCTCATTTGGCTATTTATAAAGACCCTTTACCAAATCATCAACCAATCCAAGAAAGTCAAGATAAGCCCACCTCTTGCACCAATAACATAGAAAGTCTTGTTGAACCAAACTCTGAAGAGAATGTGGTTAGCATGACTAATATGCGAAGAGTGATGGCTTTCATCGATTCACAACCCATATTCACTCCACCTCCATCTCAAACATAATATGTTATCCAAGATTCTTCTCCAACTCATTTGGATGAATTAGGGAAGAAGACCTTATTACTTTTGATGATCTAATTTATGATTCTCCTTTGGATGACACATCCCATACTATTTATACTTCTCTTCCATCATCTTCTAATACTAATGATAATCAAATTTCTACTAAAACTTCTTACAATTCTCAAGATCAATATAAACCAACCACTTCTTCATCACAACATAACTTACAACCTTGTTCTTAACGTTCTCATTCTTTTCAACATAATTTTCAATGCTCTTTGAATCCTCCTTCTGAAGACCTCCTTAATCATTACACACCTATATCTAATGACATCCTTATGGGTTATGATGAGTGGGATCCCATTGTGGAGTTCACTAATATTCCATCCCAAATCCCTTTCCTTGAACTCATGAGGACATCTCCACATCATAAAAACTAACTCATGCAACTCTTATTTGAGATGAATGTCCCTCATCCTCCTCTAACTGGATGGGAGGCCCCTTTATCTAGATCTAAGGATAGTATCTTACAACAATGTGAATATATGTCTACTAACGTTGATGAAACTATAGACACTTCTCTTTATTTATGATTTCCTATCAAATCTATGATTCTTGATGATATTTTTCTTCATGAAGATGATCCTCCATTATTTATTAGAGTCCAAATAGGTGATATATAAGTTAAGCATGCCTTAATTGATGAGGGTTATATCACCTATGTCACTTCTTTTAATTTCATTAAGACTCTTAGATATTTAAAATGTAATCTCAAGTCTACATGCAGTACCTACCAAGGATATGATAGAATGAAAATGCCTCCTTTAGGGTGTTTGTGGTTCCCATTACCATCCCACCTATCATCATTCATGTGAAGGTGATGATCTTTAACATTCCCCTTTCATATAATATCTTGTTTGTTAGACTGTGGACTCATTGTATGCGAGCCATCACATCTTGCACCTGATAATGCATTAAATTCCCTCATAATGGAGTCATTTACAGGATTCAAGGTGACACTAACCCTTGGAATTTCAAACAATTCTAAGAATGAGGCATTTTAAAGATTCCTACTCTTGAGCCTTTGCCTAGCATTTCATTCCATGAGTCACAACATATAAACTTTCCTATTAACTCAACTAGAGGTTACAGTGGGCATCTTGAGCTCATTGGTAATATTCCTCCCAACCTTTTAGATTTTGATGATGATGAGCCTGATGAGATTAATCTAAAGATCAAAACTTATGATCTCTCACCTCATCTCATCTCATAGATTCTTACTTATTTGTAGCCTTGTTCTTGAAAACCTCCTTGTAATGACATTCCTGTAGTATTGACCAAGACTAGGCAGTCTATTCACCATGCTTTCTCTAATGACAAATTCATCCTAACTTATGTCATTGATTTTCATACCATGGATTATGATGATGGATATTCTTTTGATGATCCTCTTTTAGGTAGACTTGTCCAAGCCTGTGATGCTAAGATTGTTTATTATCATTCTACTTTACTTGATTATTTTCAAGCATCTTTTCATCATTTTATTTCATTTATAACTCCCAATTTTTGCATTTTTTCCCTTTATCACAAGGTAGAGATGGCACCAACACCTTCAGTTTTTGAAAAGACACTTAGGTCTATGCTCATGGATCATGCTATGACTGGACTTTATAACTTTACTAGGTTCCATGACTCCAATCATTGGTTTACCTCTGAGATTAGTGTAGTAATCTTTAGACCCTCTACATATCCCACCTTTCCTTCAGTAGAGCCAACTATATTTGAGCCTATTCCCACTATATTTGAGCCTCTTTCCACTCCTATTATTGTTGAGCTTCTCCCTATTTCTCATCCCATTTCTCCTTCTATTGAGCCTAGGTCTATTCCTTCCTCATCATCACCTTCACTTGGTGATGGTTTACTTACATTGCCTAAGATGACTCCTTTGCCCACCAAATGGGTTGATGCATCCTCTTCAGCTTCTTCTACTCTTGTTACACCTTCTTCTATGACTAATTCTCCTAAGACCACTCATAAGTGTATATGTTGCTTCTATAGGACAGATAATCATTCTTCTACCCATTGGCATAAGTTATGATAATATATCGATACCTTTCATCCTTCTTACCCATCATCAAATAAATCCATACATCCCTTGAAGGTAATTCTTGAATACACACATAATTATGGTGATTTATATTGTCTATGGCACCAATGTAGCACCCATCACACTAATCATTACCACATTTTCTAATAACATCTTAAGAGTCATCTTACAAGTTTCCCCAGACATTCTACCACTTATCCCATAAGTCATCCTCACAAGAAGGCTCCTCCTTCTCCTATGGCTCCACTTCCTATGGTTTCATCCCCTCCTATGATCCCTTCACCATCTCATGTGCTTCCACTTGTGGACCTTCCCTCACCTATGGATCCTCCTCAACTGGTGATACCTTCATCTCCCATATATTCCACTCCCACACATTCTTCCAAGTCTCCTTTTATTTATTACCCTCCTCAACATGATCCATTGGGTATTCCTACTTTTTTAGTTGAGGAGATTAGAAAAGAAGTATTTTCCCATTATTCACTAAATATTGATGAGACACTAGCAGCAATTCATTTACAACTTCATAGAGATTTATTTGATGTATTAGATAATGTGTGTGGATATATTTACTAGTATTTATGAGCACATGCATGGTGATTTCACATTTATATTTGGATTGGATGTGTTCTCCAATCTTGTCTTTTATCTATCTAATTATATCATTTGACACTGTGTCAAATTCTTGCTTATCTTATATCATGGTTTTCCTTCTTTGTACTATACTTTTATTATATTATCATTTATTATTGCATATGATTATCTTTCTTTATCATTGCTCTCTTTTTATCTTAATTTTTTTATCAAAACTCTCTTCTTGTCTCTTTATGATTGATTTTTTTCTTATCTCTATTTTTCATAGATATTTGTCATGGTGACTTGATTATACCACCTTGTTCCCCTTGATTATTATTTCCTATTACCATGTGATCATCTATCAAGAAATATTTCTCATTATTATTTCCTTATACTAGTCTACTTTGGAACTCCTTTTTCCCTTCTTCCCTTTTTTTCAAATTAAAAATATACATGGTTGAGACTTGAGATCACATGTTAGTTCATTGTCAAGCCTAAGTGTTCTAGTCAGTCTTTTGTCTATGATTACTTAGCTTCTTTTAGCCTTAGCCTACAATTCATTTATGTGTATCACTTCATCTCTCATGATTGGTTATTCCAAATTCATATGGAGGAGGAATCTTTAAAATACTTCAAAAGAAATTTAAAAGCCAAACCATTTAAACAAAAGGCAATGATATCAAAAAGCAAAAATATTGAATATTCTTAAAAGTCTAATCACACTAAAAAATGTGATTCAAAGAACATATCCTTCTTCTATTTAAAGCTTAAACTCCACATTTGACCTCATGATAGAGCTGAGGTCCTTTGGAGTGTGATAGGCTATTAGATTAGAGGAGGAGAATACAAAAATATTTTAGAGCTACCTACTTTCTCATGCAATTACCCAATCTTTGTAGTAGACCGACGACTCTATAAGGGGTCCTAAGGAGTGGGAAACATGTCATGGGAAGGTAGGTCCATTTTAATTTTCCTTGTACCAATATAACTTCATGATTTGATCTTATTATCATACCTATTTTCCTACAAAGCTTTGTGTCTATAGCAAGCAGGTTTCCTTTGTCATAGATGACCACTAGTCACTTAGTGCCTTCTCATGTCCTTAGTATGCCTCTTACCTCCTAAGGTCTTCTCATAAGATGCCTAAGTATTTATTATAACACTCCTTTTTTCTTTCTTTTTCCTTCATATTTTCCTCTTGGGAAATATTATTTTGTTTCTTGATAACTCCCCATTAGATTTATTTTATGAGTTGTTTTGTAAGACCACAGATAGGACCTAGAATCCCACAAAAATCACCATATTTTCCATCCTATTACCTACATCCTTGATTTACCTACTTTCCATGTTTATTCCACCCCAATGGTGTTCTCTTTATGAGTTGTTTTGTAAAATAGTGGATAGGACCCAACATTCCTCACAAAATTACCATCCTTTTTCCTTATCATATCTTCTACTTGTCAATGTTGTTTTGGCATCCACTTGGGTTTTTATTTTGTGAGTTGTAGTGTAAGACTGTGGATAGTGTTGGGTGAATATTTTGTCAATCAGCGAACTGATGAGTAAAATAGGTCTCTTCAACCATAGCATAGGGAGATTGGTTGGATAAATGTGCATGTTTACCACATCAGAGGTGGACAAATCTCTCCTCTCATCAAGGGGAGGTTCCCTATATCTATAAGGTAATATATATATATATATATATATATATATATATATATATATATATATATAAGCTGAAAATAACACTCAAGGGTAGGATAACACCATCCATCTCTATTTTTTCAGAGATGATGTTCACAAATCAAAGGAGAAATCCTGATGAAATGATAGAAGGCACTCCTCTTCTTTCAGAAGTGTTGTTCAGCAGACAACAGGAACCTTTCAAGTAGTGACAAATAATTGTAATAGGGCGCAGTAACACAACATGATGAAATGTAGCACAAAGTCTCCATCTCAACTACCAAAGAGTGAAATACGAAGGATAATGAGGGCACAAAGTCATCCCAAGATCCTTTACACAAAAACAAAAAATAGACAAACTAAAGACAATTGTGGCAACACAAAGTCTCTCCAAAGCTGGCTTCAGGACACGTTCTTGATTACTTTCACTAATTCTGCTTATTTAATTAAATGGACAAAAAATATATTAAGGAAATAGACATAAGAACAATTTCCCCAACAACCAAGCTATTCCAGCATAAATTCTAAAAAGTCACTTGTTTTCTTATTCAAATAACGAAATATGATCAATAATTTGAGCTCAAAGTCTTAGTAATGCCTTTCAATTTGGGCAGAGTTTTGTTTCTAATAATAGAGAGATCTCTCTAAAATAATAAGAGAGAGTCCAATATATAGTTCTCCAAGAAAGTATTGGGTGCCTTGTTTCACAAAAATGGCCTATGATGCATTTAATGCCTTCAATGCATTTTAAATTTTGTCCATGGGCTATGCTACAATTGGGCATCGGTCTTAAATATGGGCTACCTAATGTGTTTACAGTTCTTCATTCACTTTACTCAATGCAAAAAAATAGGCCATGCCATTGAATGTTTGCACTCTCTGATGTCCACCTGGTGGACTGCTTCACCTTCTAAAAACATATCCCATGCACGAATATTTCTGATCTTTCTCCATCGTTCCCCCTTTCCTTGCTATATTTTGTCCTTTTTTGTGTGATTTGAGCTCTCAAGCTATCTCTTTGGCCGATCGCTGAATTTGTTCACAGAGTCTACGCCATATTTGAAAATTGACAGATATTTCATTATCTTAAATTTGACATCCACGGGGACATCAATGATTGCTAATTGTTTAAACTATATTGAATCATGAACCTTTAAACCTTTGAAAGTTCATCAGTTTAATAATTCAACGGTTTAATAGTTTAACAGTTTAGGTGGTCTTTATCGGTTCCTTGGTTCAATCATCTCCCTAGTTCAATCGCTTCCCTAGTTTAATCACTTCCCTGGTTCAATCGGTTCCTTGGTTCAATCACTTTCTTGGTTCAATCACTTTCTTAGTTCAATCACTTCCCTGGTTCAATCGCTTCCCTAGTTCAATCGCTTCCTTGGTTCAATCACTTCCCTAGTTCGATAAGTTCCTTAGTTTAATCAGTTACTTGGTTCAATCACTTCCCTGGTTTGATTGGTTCCTTAGTTTAATCGCTTCCCTGGTTCAACCACTTTCTTGGTTCAATCACTTTCTTGGTCTTTGATTGAACCATCCCTTTGAACTAGTCTCTGGAAACATCTGCTTCCTTCCTTTGTCTAGTGTTTCCTTTGATCTTTGAACCAATGTTTTCTTCCCTCTGCAAGGGCACCTGCCCTTAGTTTACTACCCTCCACAAGGGCACTTTTTCTTTCAGCTTTGGGGCACTCCTTTGAACTGTCCACATTGAACCTTTGAACCTTTGAACCGTTGAACCTTTTTTTTGGTTCAAGGTTCAACAGTTCAATGGTTTAATCGCTTTCTTGCTCTTTGTCTGGAGCTTCCTTTGAACTCTTTTGGTTCAAGGTTTAATTAGTTCATTGGTTCATCCTTTATTCCACAAATCCATTATTTTTCTAAGTCCCTTTGAAGCCTTAAAATTCCTTCGGCTTTATGTCTTTGGAACACCCCGAAGGGAAGGTGTCCCTTCAGGCTTCGATAAAGGTCCATTTTGCTCATCACATGCCCTCCACAAGGGCACTCATCCTTGGTTCACTGCCCTTCGCAAGGGTAATTTGGCCTATGGGCTTTGGGGCACTCCTTTGAACTGACCGATTGAACCAACTTTGGTTCAATGGTTTAAAGGTTCAATCTTGTGTTCTACTCATTCACTTGACCGCTTGAACCAATCACTTTGAACCAACTTTTTTAAACTGATGAACCATTTTGGTTTAAGGTTCAATGGTTTAATGGTTCAATGGTTCAACGATTCAAGCCTTCTTCTTTTCACTAAGTCTTTTGAAGTTGTTGAACTTGCTGAAGCGGTTGAACTTTGAACTTTTGCTGAAGCGCTTAACTCTTTAAGCTTGCCAATGTCATTGAACCTTTTGGAAGTGGGGTTCAATGGTTCAATGGTTTAATGGTTCAATCCTTTGTTTGAAGCTTGCCAATGAACATTTTTAGTTGAACTAAAGCATTGAACCAACCTTGAAAAATGCTTAAGTGTTGAGAGCTTGTTTCTTTCCTACAGAGTCCATAGAAATGAACCTACAGAGTCCATAGAAACAAACCTGCAGAGTCCATAGAAATGAACCTACAAAGTCCGTAGAAACAAACCTATAGAGTCCATAGAAATGAGTCTGTAGATTCCTTCCTACAAAGTCTGTAGAACTGAGTCTATAGATTTAAGCCTGCAGAGTCCATTAGCTAGAAAAGTTTTGGAAAATAGAGAAATTGAAGGCTCATAATAGTTTTTGAGAAGGGAAGAGAGAATTTTTTGGATTGTAGAACCAAAAATAGTTCATGTGTTGTCCCAAAAATGAATGACAGATTTTGGGAACAACAGCTGGCTCTAGTTGGGGAACTTCCCTCAGTTAAAATTTTGAAGCAGCTGAGGGGAGTAGAAACCAGAATCTCTAGTGCCTTAAAGTATGCCATTGGGCTATGGAGTCATGATACCCAAAAAAATAAAGGCACCAAAAATGAAAATGAAAGCACAAACCAGAACTAAAGACTATACAAATATACATATATACAAGTTGATCTTATTTGATACCTCAAGGATTGAAGTGCTTCAGATGTTGCCCACTATGAGGCAATAAAAAGGGTGTGCCATCTTGATATTTCAGCAAGAAACTATTTTCACCATTGAGCTGATGAATAGTAAATGGGCCTCTCCATAGGGAATTGAATTTTCCATGCATTCCCTTTGGTTCTCTTCTCTTATCCCATAACAAAACTTGATCACCAATCTAAAAATTATGGGCTTTTGCTTTCTGGTCAAATAGCTTCTTCACCAGACTTTGATGCGCAGCAATTCGGTCTACCACCATAGTTTACTGCTCATTTAGCTCAGTTAAGCACATGATCCTCTTATCGATGGAGCTTTCATATGTCTAATCTTCAACCGCCTTTGCCAATTTCAACGTTGGTAATTCTAGGGTGATTGGTAACTCTGCATTGAGACCATACAGAAGTTGGAAAGGTGACATACCTATAGCCCTTTTGGGCATAATTCTATCTACCCATAAAGCATCAAATAATGCTTTGTGCCAGGTTCATTGGTTGTCATCTACTAGTTTCCTGATGATGGTCACCAGATTCTTGTTAATCGATTCTATTTGGCCATTTCCTTGTGAAAAATAATCAGAAGAGTGGGAGAGAGTAATCCCATAATAAAATCATAACTGAGTAATATCATGTGAAGAGAAACAGGCTGCATTATTAGTCACAATCTTGGCTGAGATCCAAAACCTCGAAATGATGTTTTCTTTGAGGAAATTACATACTATTTATGAAGTGGCATGCTTGGCTGGAATAACTTCCACCCACTTGGTAAATTAATCTATGGCTGTGAGGACATAATCATGTCCAGCACTCGAAGATGGGTTTATAGTACCAATGAAATTAATTCCCCATTGCTGAAATGGATCTTCTATTACTACTAGCTTGAGAGGCAACACAACCAATTTGGGTCTTCCAACAAACTGTTGACACAGTTCACATTTATGCACCCATTTGTATGTGTCTTGAAACAGGGTAGGCCAATAACACCTAGCTTGTAGAATCTTGTGGGCAGTTATAAGCAAAAAAAAATGTCCTCCGGAAGCCAAATTATGGAAGGATTCTAGAAGTTTGTTATGCTACAATTTATCCACGTAGTGAAGGAATACCTCATCAAAGTTCCTCTTATATAGCTCATTGTCCCATAGAACAAAGTTGGCAACTTTCAACTTGACAGTTCTCCTTTCTTTACGAGACAGGTGAGCAAGACATTCACCATAGGTAAGGAAATGAGCAATATTCAAATACGACTCATCCATAGTAGTGACAAAGAGAACTATTGGTGTGTCTCCCACTTCTATTTCTTCATGCTCTATTTCTTCTTGTATGTTGTCAGCAATTAATTGGCAGAGACCCCTTCCTCACGCCAGTTTCATTAGTTTGATAACTAGATCAAACTCCTAGATTCTAGCAATCTAATTACCCCTTTTTGTTTCAAACTCTTGCTGAGTTAATATGGACTTGACTATTGCATCAGGAACCAAGGTAATAGTGTGTGAATTTAGGATGTAAAAATGGAAGTGCTTTACTGCCTTTACCACTGCATAAGCATGCTTCTCTAGATTTGAATATTTTAGTTCATGAGCTTTGAGAGGACAGCTCATGAAGGATATGAGAGATTCCACACCTTCTTCATTATATTGAACCAGAATTGTTGAAAGTGTGTGCTCGAAAGCATAACTATACATTATGAAGCCTTTGGTGTAATCTAGACAAACCAGAGTTGGGGCATGGGCCACAGCTATCTTGATGTCTTGAAATGTTGACTTGCCTTCATCAGTCTAGATAAAAGTGGCCTTTCCCTTCATCATGTCCATAATGTGGTGAGTCTTCTCGAAAAACTCAGGAATGAATCTTCGTAAAAAATTCACCTTTTTGAAGAAAGAATGAACTACAGGCTTACTTGTGGGTAGAGTAAGCTCCTAGATGGATTTGACTCTCTCTAAGTCAATATTTATGCCTTATTGAGATATAATGTGTTCGAGAAGTTTCCCTTTTGTTACTCCAAAAATAGACTTCTTGGGGTTTAGAGAAATTCCATTCTGGTGACATCGTTCCAACACTTATTGCAAATGGTGCACATGATCAGGATGATTCTTGGAAAAGATTGTTAAATCATCAAGGTATACCACAATGAACTTACCCATTTCATCTTTGAAATCAAGGTCCATTTCTCTTTGAAAAATGGTGCCAGCATTTATCAGACCAAATGGCATTCTTTGATATGCAAAGGTGCCCCAAGGTGTGGTGAAGGCAATCTTATGTTGGTTTGCTTCATTAACTTCCACTTGATTGTACCCCGAGAAGCCATCTAGCATTGATAACATCTCTGAACCAGTCACTATCTGAAGGACTTGATCCATGATGGGTAGAGGGTAATTATCATTTAGGGAGGATTGATTCAAATTCCTAAAATCCATGTAGAGGTGAATTTTGCCATTCTTTTTCCTTACAGAAACTATGTTGGCAATCTTTGTGGAATGATGGATTGGGAAAATTATTATAGTGTTTAGCATTTTTTGTATCTCAGATAGAATAGTCCCTGATATCTTTGGATTATACTACCAAGATTTTTGCTTGTAAGGCACCGAATCATCCTTGAGAGAAATTTTATGGTGAATTTCCTTAGGCTTGAGCGACTTTAGATCATCATAAGTGTACACCAAAACATCCATGTAATGGCAAAGTAGGTTAGTAAATTTGAGTTTCTCCTTCAGAGTACATCACTTCTCAATGTTCACCATCTTGGGATTTTCCTTGGTACCTAAATTTATCTGATCAAACCCCTGGGAGGAGCTTGAATCCATTTGTTATTGTTTGATGAACTTGTCATGCTTATCAAATAGTTTCTCAAGAGAAACCAGTCCTTTGGGAATTTTATTCCCTTTTAGCTATAAGAATTCTTCACATGTGTCTGAATTCATTTCAAGAGCTGATTCAAGTTTTTGGAGCTTACTGCCTTTGAAGTGAAGCTATTCGAAGCTATCTTTTTGTACCAGAAAGGTGATGATTTGGTTGTCACCATTGAACTCTTGCCAATGATTGGCATTATCAGGCACACTTGGTCAAAAGATCAATTTGATAACGTACCTATTTCTTTTGAAGTCTAGGTGAGAAACTAAGAGAGTTGATAAAACAACTAGTGCATCAACTCGGTCATTGAATTCCCTGGGTATGGCAGAGATACTAAAAGCATCAAAGCTTTCAATTTGATCCTAGACTGGATTACGGTAGTGGCGTAATCTCTCATTTTTGGTTTGATACAGGTTCCTTACCTAGCAAACCACCAGTTCAGCATCTCCTTTGGCATGAAGGAGTTTGATGCATTTATCTCGAGTAGCTTTCAATCCAATAAATAGAGATTCATACTCATCTATGTTGTCGGTGTTGTTGAACTTCAACTTGTATTAAAAAGGAAAAATATCTCCTTGAGGAGATATCAATACAATCCTAGCCCCTGAGCTGGTAGAAGAATTGTTGCCATCAAATTCTAGGATCCAAACATCATCAGAAATTGATCTTCTATTAGATTTTCCTTCATTAGAGAGGGAAGATCTTTTTTCATCTATACTACACCCTACCAATTCTTCTGATGTCTCATCTGAGTCAATTCTTGGATCACCACCTATAGGACTTTCATCTTCTGAAACATGAATATCCTCTATGGTTAAAAATTAATTACCCATGCCTGAATATTCAAACAAAATTTGAGCTTCAGGGGCTGATGTCTGAGTGAAAACATATTTTGATTCCATTTCAGGAAGTAGCCTCTGCATGATGCCTTTGATAGGGATCCTCTCTTCAGACAGGTCCATGCTCAATTCTCCACCAACATCCTTGCAAAAATTTTGCCCCAGAA
Organism: Torreya grandis; assembly: GCA_037957365.1. Lineage (NCBI taxonomy): Eukaryota > Viridiplantae > Streptophyta > Pinopsida > Cupressales > Taxaceae > Torreya > Torreya grandis. Next base: position 1,951,146 of record JARHVA010001587.1, read on the forward strand.
GAATGTTGTATGAGGCTGAAACATCAGCCACCAGGACTGTCATCTTGATTCTTTTGTCTAGGAATGCTGTAAATGCAAATTGGGCATCCTTGATTTGTCCCAATAGAGGTACTTGTTTGTTCTCCATGGAGAAACATCTCCCAAAGGTTTTGGTCAGTGTGAGTCCAAGAGATTATGCCACCTTGGCAGGCATGACGTTATCAGATGCACCTGAGTCTATGATGCAATTACTCAGTTTGTGACCATTTATCAATAAGGAAACATAGAAAGGCTCTATTTTCCCAAGGGTAGCTAGAGGAGTAATGACAAGATTGTTTGGGATGGACATGTTCTTTGGGGGATCATGAGTTATCTTTTTAACATCTTGTCCTGTAGGGATGACTTTATTCTTAACACACTGAACTAACCTATCTAACTGCTCAGGATTGGATTTCAAGAATTCAAATTCAGACATTTGAATTTTGGTCTTCTTGACATGGTTGAATATGTCAAATGACTAAAATGGACTAGGAATAGAGGAAGGTAGTTCATCTTTCTATTTTTTAGGAGGGGTGGTACTGGTCTATGGAATTGAAGTTGAAGATGGAGGAATGCTTGATGTACTTACCTTTTTATTACTCACTAGGTCCTTTGGCTGAAAAGGCAGAGAAGTTCCTCGTTTGGCAATTTAAATTATAGGCTGAGAACTTTCCCTTGTTTTTTCTTTATCAGCTTGTTGGGCTGACTAGTTCTAGGACTGGGTGAATACAACATATGATCCATTAACTGCTTCACCTTTACCTCTAGGTTCATCCTGGTAATTCAGGAAACCAATGTTGAAGTCACCAGCTAATTCTTCTTGGCCTTCTACAAGGAGATCAATGTCATTTTCTTGGTTCAATTTAGGCTGGAAAGAGAAATCAGATTCTATTTCGAGATATCCAACTGTTGAATTAGTTGGGGGTGCTTCAATGGCAAGTTTCCCCTATGGGGGAGGAAGACGATTTGGCTATCCTTGATTCCTAGCAGCATTGCCTTGGTATGACTAATTGGAGAATGTCTTCCGTGGCATATCTATGTACGAAGGAGCTGAAGATATCCCTTGCACCATTTAATTCCTAAGATCTAGCAACTCATTTGCCAGTTCTGCACCATTAGATCAGTGGTACTTGTAGATGGATATTCAAAAGATGAAGAAGATTTACCTCTATTAGGATCTCTCCTTATCTTTCCTACCAAGATAAGGTCATCTTCCACCTTAGTGACCAAATCTTGAGCTGTAGCAAGGTCTATTTGGCCAGCAGGTCTCAGCAAAAAAATCACTTCATGCAGTTGAGAGTTGATGAAGAAACATTTGAGATTCTTAGTTGTAGGCTGAGCAATTACAGGAATCTTATTCCTTAGCTTGTCAAACTTGGCTATGAAATCCCTTATTGGTTCATGAGGCTCCTTCTTCATTTGTGTGAGTTGAGCCAACAAGTCATGCGCATCTTCTATAGGCTTAAATCTGGCTTCAAATTTGGCTTTTAGAGTGTTTCAATCAGTCACATTCTGGGCCTGTAGATGATAGAACCAGTCTGCAGTAGCACCTTGTAAAGTTTCCATGAATAAATTGACTACTACATCCTCATATTCCACACCTATTACACCATAGGCTATGCTGAAGGCTGAAATATGTTCATCAAGATGAACATTCCCATCACCATAGAACTTGGGGAAATTTTTTCTTGAACTGCGTGGTAGCTCATGTAGAGGTGAATTTAAATTGAGTGGGCCAAAATAGTTACCCCAAGGGCCTTGAAATACCATTGTATAACTATGGAAAGGTGGAATAACAAATCTTAGAGGGGTAAGTATTGACAAAGCTTTATTAATAGTGAAAATGGATGCTTTACCCAGTAATAGAGACTTGACTTTAGTAGGAGGAAAGCTCCTAGTTTGTTGGAGGCGAGATGGTGAAGGAAACAGATCAAAATTACTTTGATGTACCAACTTGAATATAGGGTCAACAATACCTTTAGCCCTTTAGCTTCATGTATACCATGGATCTTATAGAGTGTAAAAATAAAAATGGAAAAGAACTGGCACTGCTTCAGCTTAAAGCTTGAGGCTTCAAACTGCGCGTTCTTCCCCAGCAGAGTCACCAAAAATTGTTGGCATAAAGCTGGCAGTGTTCTTTCCTACTTCACGTTGTTTTCCAGTGATATTAAATGCTTCGATTTGAATAGACTAAAAAAGGATTCGAAATGCTCATCGGTCCCCAGCAGAGTCACCAAAACCTATTGGGTGAATATTTTGTAAATCAGATAACTTATGAGTAAAATAGGTCTCTTCAACCATAGCATAGGGAGATTGGTCAGACAAATGTGCAGGTTTACCACATCAAAGGTGGAAAAATCTATCCTCTCATCAAAGGGAGGTTCCCTATAACTATAAGGTACTATATATATATATATATATATATATATATATATATATATATATATAAGCTGAAAATAACACTCAGGGGTAGGATAACACCATCCATCTCTCTTTTTTTAGAGATGATATTCACAAATCAAAGGAGAAATCCTGATGAAATGACAGAAGGCACTCCTCTTCTTTCAAAAGTGTTATTCAACAGATAATATGAACCTTTTGAGTAGTGACAAGTAACTGTAATAGGGCACAGTAACACATCAGGATGAAATGTAGCACAAAGTCTCCACCTCAATTGCCAAAGAGTGAAATACGATGGATAATGAGGGCACAAAGTCATCCTAAGATCTTTTACATAGAAATAGAAAATAGACAAACTAAAGACAATTTTGGCAGCACAAAGTCTCTCCACAGCTGGCTTTAGGACACCTTCCTGATTACTTTCACTAATTCTAATTATTTAATTAAATGGACAAAAAATGTATTAAGGAAACAAATATAAGAATAATTTCTCCAACAACCAAGCTATTTCAGCACAAAGTCTGAAAAGTCACTTGTTTTCTTATTCAAATAATGAAATATGATCAACAATCTGAGCTCAAAGTCTTAGTAATGCCTTTCAATTTGGGTAGAGTTTTGTTTTTGATAACAGAGAGATCTCTCTAAAACAATAAGAGAGAGTCCAATATATAGTGCTCCAAGAAAGACTTAGGCGCTTTGTTTCACAAAAATGGCCTACGATGCATTCAATGCCTTCAATACATTTTAAATTTTATCCATGGGCTATGCTATAATCGGGCATCGGTATTAAATATGGGCTGCCTAATGTTCTTCCTGATGTGTGTGCAGCTATTCATTCACTTTACTCAATGCAAAAAAATAGGCCACACCATTGAATGTTTGCGCTCTTTGATGTCCACCTGGTGGACTACTTCACCTTCTAGAAACATATCCCATGCATGGATATTTCTGATCTTTCTCCATCATTCCCCCTTTCCTTACTGTATTTTGTCCTTTCTTGTGCAATCTGAGCTCTCGAGCTATCTCTTTGGCCGATCGCTGAATTTGTTCACAGGGTCTACGCCATATTTTAAAATTGACAGATATTTCATTATCTTAAATTTGACATTTGTGGAGACGTCAATGGTTGCTGATTGTTTGAACTATATTGAACCATGAACCTTTAAACCTTTAAAAGTTCATCAGTTTAATAATTCAACGGTTCAATAGTCCTTGGTTCAATCACCTCCCTAGTTCAATCACTTCCCTAGTTCAATCAGTTCCTTGGTTCAATCGCTTTCTTGGTTTAATCGCTTCCCTAGTTCAATCACTTCCCTGATTCAATCGCTTCCCTGGTTCAATCACTTCCCTAGTTCAATTGGTTCCTTGGTTCAATCGGTTCCTTGGTTTAATTGCTTCCCTAGTTTTATCAGTTCCTTGGTTCAATCCCTTCTCTGGTTCAATCGCTTTCTTGGTTCAATCACTTTCTTGGTCTTTGATTGATCCATCTCTTTGAACTAGTCTCTCGAAACATATGCTTCCTTCCTTTGTCTGGTGCTTCTTTTGATCTTTGAACCAATGTTCTCTGCCCTCTGCAAGGGCACCTACCCTTAGTTCACTGCCCTCCACAAGGGCACTTGTTATTTTGGCTTTAGGGCACTCCTTTAAACCGTCCACATTGAACTTTTGAACCTTTAAACCGTTGAACCTTTGAACCTTTGAACCGTTGAACCTTTTTTTGGGTTCAAGGTTCAACGGTTCAATTACTTTCTTGCTCTTTGTTTGGAGCTTCCTTTGAACCATTAAACCTTTGAACCTTTGAAATCTTTTGGTTCAAGGTTCAATCGGTTCATTGGTTCATCCTTTATTTCATGAATCCATTATTTTTCTAAGTCTCTTTGAAACCTTAAAATTCCTTCAGCTTTATGTCTTTGGAACACCCCAAAGGGAAGGTGTCCCTTCGAGCTTCAATAAAGGTCTATTTTTCTCATCATCTGCCCTCTACAAAGGCACTAGTCCTTGGTTCACTGCCCTCCACAAGGGTACTTTGGCCTGTGGGCTTTGGGGCACTCCTTTGAACTGACTAATTGAACTAACTTTGGTTCAATCAATTCAAAGGTTTAATCTTGTGTTTCGCTCATTCACTTGACCTCTTGAACCAATCGCGTTGAACCAACTTTGTTGAACCTTTGAACCGATAAACCATTTTGGTTCAAGGTTCAATGGTTCAACAGTTTAATGGTTCAATGGTTCAATGATTCAAGCCCTCTTCTTTTTGCTAAGTCTTTTGAAGCCATTGAACTTGTTGAAGCAGTTGAACTTTGAACTTTTGTTGAAGCGCTTAACTCTTTAAGCTTGCCAACATCATTGAACCTTTGAACCCGTTGAATTATTAAACTGATGAACTTTCAAAGGTTTAAAGTTTCATGGTTCAATATAGTTCAAACAATCAGCGACCATTGACGTCCCCACAGACATCAAATTTAAGATAATGAAATATCCATCAATTTTCAAATATGGCACAGACCCTGTGAACAAATTCAGTGACTGGCCAAAGAGATAGCCCAAGAGCTCAGATCGCACAGAAAAGGAAAAAATACAGCAAGGAAAGGGGGAATGATGGAGAAAGATCAGAAATATCTGTGTATGGGATATGTTTCTAGAAGGTGAAGTAGTCCACCAGATGGACATTGGAGAGCGTGAACATTTAATGGTGCGGCCTATTTTTTTGCATTGAGTAAAGTGAATGAATAGCTGCACACACATCAAGAAGAACATCAGGCGGCCCATATTTAAGACTGATGCTTGATTCTAGCATAGCCCATGGATAGAATTTAAAATGAATTGAAGGCATTGAATGCATCGTAGGCCATTTTTATGAAACAAAGTGCCCAAGTCTTTCTTGGAGCACTATATATTGGACTCTCTCTTATTATTTTAGAGAGATCTCTTTGTTATCAGAAACAAAACTCTGCCCAAATTGAAAGGCATTACTGAGACTTTGAGCTTAGATTGTTGATCATATTTCATTATTTGAATAAGAAAACAAGTGACTTTTCAGACTTTATGCTGGAATAGCTTGGTTGTTGGGGAAATTATTCTTATGTTTATTTTCTTAATACATTTTTTGTCCATTTAATTAAATAATCAAAATTAGTGAAAGTAATTAGGAAGGTGTCTTGAAGCTGGCTGTGGAGAGACTTTGTGCTACCACAATTGTATTTAGTTTGTCTATTTTCTATTTCTATGTAAAGGATCTTGGGATGACTTTGTGCTACATTTCATCCTATTGTTTTACTGTGCCCTATTACAGTTACTTGTCACTACCTGAAAGGTTCTTATTGTCTACTGAACAGCACTTCTGAAAGAAGAGGAGTGCCTTTTATCATTTCATCAAGATTTCTCCTTTGATTTGTGAACATCATCTCTAAAAAAAAAGAGATGGATGGTGTTATCCTACCCCTGAGTGTTATTTTCAGATTATTTATAGTAGATTAGTATATATATATATAGTACATTATAGTTATAGGGAACCTCCCCTTGATGCGAGGAGAGATTTATCCACCTCTGATGTGGTAAACCTGCACATTTGTCTGACTAATCTCCCTATGATGTGGTTGAAGAGACCTATTTTACTCATCAGTTAGCTGATTGACAAAATATTCACCCAACAGATAGGACCCGACCCTCCTCACAAAATTTTCTAATAATCAAGTTACCATCCAAATTACATGTGTCAAATTCAATATTATGAGGTTACATGTCATTGACATGCTTCCCATCTTGAATTAGTATGTTTTATGATTACTTAAATTTTATTTTGCCTTTTTTGCTCATAATTTTTGAGTGCATGTAAGATTATAACCATTTCTTGAATTTCTCATACTCCCCAGCTTGAATTAGTGTGATAAATTTAATACCAAGTTTTTGCCAATTTTGTTTTTATTTTATACGTCCCATTATGATATAGTATAATTGATTGGATTAATTTTATTTTTTTTATTTCCTTTTGTGACCTTTTACATACCTTCATGTTGTCTCTAAATCTTTCACCCTAGAAGAGAGTGTTCAATCCACTTCCATATTTGGGAAACGTTAAGACATTTTCAAGCATGTGGGTATACCTATAGAGGAAATAAACCTCTAGATTTAGAAGGGCTAGCTCTTTGAATGTATCTCTACAAAACAACATCTATCTAAACCAGTTTGATTGAAGGGAAAAGAGTTATAAATCACAAAAAAGAAAAACCTAATCTAAGAGTGGTGATACACCAAGATTATCTTCCATGTGGATATCATATTTTTATGCACAATACAATGAAATACATAAACCACTTTCAATCTCTAAGGGTTCTAACACAAATATTTTAGTATAGAGGTGAGATGCATAGAAAAACACAAAGTAAATGAATTAAAAGATAACTTACACATTTCAGAAATAGTCATATACTTACAATAGTTTGACACACTTAGACGCACTCTACATGACCTATTAGACCAAGAACTCTTGCTCAGGCATGAAGGATAGAGGGGCAAAAGGATGGAAAATCATCACTTACTGTCACTATACATCACTTACATGCTCAGACTATTATTTCAAAACTTGAGATAAATATAATAGTACTAATAGTTTAAAGGCAAAATATGATATCAATCCAACAAGGCTTTGACATGCACTGTGTGGTTATTTTTTCACTAGTCTAAGGGATGTATATATAATAGAAATCAAGTGAGAGGAGGAGGCCTTTGGTGCCATAAAGAGGAATCATTCTATTAGGAGTCTCCATCTTTGGCTGCAACCATCTTTACAAAGTATGCTCATTTGGTCCATTCCATTGATACATGTCATTTCAAGTGGTTACACAACAAGCTTGCTCTCCCAAAGATGTTTCCCCATCATTTACACTAGTAAGAATAAGATATTTTCAAGTTGAATAATGGCATCAATCGGTTATGAAAATGAGAGTCCACTTGTCATAGATTTATATTGATATTTAATAGCTTCTCCCTGGCCTACTGAGGTGTGTAACGATGTAAAGAAGAGTCATTTTTATTTTGTTGGCTTTGGAGAGGCATCACTTAGAATCAACATGCATAACTAATTGTTCTTTTGATTGGCCATCATAAATAACTTAGATCATGACTTGATCAATGGTGAGATGAACCCTCTAATGGGATTTGGTAGATGAATAACATGATCCCTTGGATCTTTGAGTGTTTGAATGAGGACCATTGATTTGCCTAGGGACCCACTATTTAAATGCTAATGGCTAGCTCATCACTTTGAAGTTGACATCCATATAGCTGCCACTTTACTGAGACTATTCTCTTAGATGATTTTCTTTGGGCATCCTTCTCTGAAATAATCCACCTTTTAGGCCCCTTTGGATTGGTTCACCTTTGTTGAGAATTTTGCTTTGGGCTTTTGGAGTACCCTTCGGAAAGATTTTTTTGAACAAAATTTCCGAAACAATTCTTTAGGACTTTTGGTAAAGGACATTTCTTTCAGGACAATTCCTTCAAACTTTTTTGTTTTAGATAAAAAGTCAAAAATAATTTTCCCACGAGCCCCTTTTCTTTTCTCTAAAATAATATTTCTTTCAGACCTTCCATAAGTGTCCCTTCAAACTTTTTCTGAAGGACACTTTTGCCGAGTATAACCTTTCAACATTTTTAAAATGTACCCTTCAGGAAAATGTAAAGGAATTTTTAGACTTTCTTGAGGGCACTTGCATGAAAAATAATCCCTTTCAAAAAGTGCAAGAGATATTTCCTTTAGGATTTTGAAAGTGACCAATTCCTTCAGAAAAAATGAATTTACCAATTCTCGAGAAAAGACCCTTTAGAAATATTGAAAATGTCCCTTCAGTTGAGAAATGACCCTTTGGAAAGATTGTTTTGGATAAAAAAGTTTGAAACAAATCCTTCAGAAATATGTAAATGGAGCAATTCTTTCAGACTTTTTGTTTCGAATAAAAAGTCCAAAATAATTCCTTTGAGACTTGGACAAAAAACCCGAAGCAAAACCTTGTTGAAAGAAATAACATTTGAGCAAAAGACTGAAATAACACTTGCAAAAAGACCAAAAAAAGGCTTCTGAAGGAAATAACACTTGGTCTTTTTACTATGAGAATAACCCAATTAAGAATGATGCACTTATCCAAAAGAAAGATGCAAAACTTGGGAGTGAAAAATGGCTAACATTCTTGGTGATTCCAAGGGGAGGCATGCCTGCTATGCCTAAGACTAGTTACCTAAATCCTTCCATTGGGCATGGAGTCATACATATAGGCATTCAAAAATTGACTTGAACATACCCTTGGCTCAAAAATAAACATTGGATTGATTCACATTCACAAAGGTAGAGATGTACACCAAACAAAAGGAAGGAAACACACTTGTGCTTCAAAGCACTTAGGGAACATAATAACAAACCAAAGGAAACACACCTAAACTACTATTTACAAAACAAACTTGCCAAAACTAATATCAAAACTTTAGATGTATATCATTCACAAGGATAGGAAATTATTCTCCATCCATCTTGGTCAGCTGGAAAGAGTTGCTCTACTTGCACTTGCTAATGATGTAAGGGCCACTTTACAAAGTGTCAAACTTTGTATGTCTACCTAGTTTTTCTCTGTCCTTGTCTCATTTCAAAACTAAGTCACCCTCCTTTAACACTCTTGCACTTTTTATTTTATCAAAATACTTCTTCATGAGTACTTGGTGGTGTTCCATGGTCTTATGTGCATTGTCTCTTACTTCTTGCAGCTATATTAGTTATGTCAATCTGACTTCCATTGGAGCATTTTAAAGTAGTTCCAATTGTTGTGCAAGTTCTAAAGAAGAGAGTTCTTAAGATATGGATAACCTAGCCTCTCTGTCATAAACAATCAAAAAGGGAGAATTACCAATTGATCTCTTAGGAGTAATTATGTCAACCCATAAGGTTGTCTTCAACTTATTGTGCCATGATCTTTAATTATTCTCCAATGTCCTCTTGATGATCTTGATGAGATTCTTGTTAGTAGACTCAGCCAATCCATCACCTTAAGGGTAATAATTGGATGAGGTACTCAAGTAAACTCCATTCCTATTTTTTAAATCAAAAGTTTTAGCACTTATGAAAGCAAGTGCATTATCAAAAATGATAACATGGGAAACTCCAAACCTTGTTATAATGCTCTCATAGAACTCCAAGATAGCATTTCACTTGCCTCCTTCAATGCAATAGCCTCTACCCACCTTGTGAAGTAGTCAGTAGCAATCAATATCCATTTATGTCCAGCACTTGATGGAGGGTTGATCATACCAATAAAATCAAGGCCTCATTACATGAAAGGATGGTCTACTTGGATAGGATTTAATGGAAGGGATGCAACTTTATATTTGCCTACAAAAAAGGGACATTGAGGACACTTTTTATACCAATGGTAATAGTCCTTAAAAAGACTAGGCCAATAGTAACTTGCCCTCATTATCTTTGCAATAGTCATCCTAGGAGAGAAATGACCTCCATCTTCACCATTGTGAAACTTTTCTAGCAGCATATCAAACTGATCATTGTTAACACACCTCAATATCACTCCATTCACATCTTTTGAAAGTAAACAACATCTACAAGATAGTAAGGAATGGTCTGAAATCTAAAATACCTCATTTGAGACTTGCTTAAGCCATTAGGGTACTCATCATTTTGAAGAAAACTAATGATGTCTTATGTCTAACTTTGAACTTGTATGTGATCAGTTGGTTGGGGTTGAACTTGGTTGATCAAGACTTCCTATTTTGTCTCTTATAAATTTGAAGCTAAATTCTTACATAATCCTTTTGCTCTTACCAAGTTTATAACCTTAATATCCACATCATACTCCATCACCTTTGTAATCCACCTATCTTTCTTTTCATTTAGGTCTTTGCTTAGGATAAACTCCTTGGTTCTAGGATGAGAAACCATGATATGTATCTTGTTGTTTGAAACCATGTGTCTAAATTTTTTCAATCCTCTTATCATTGTTAAAGCTTGCTTCTCAACAAATGTATACTTGATCTCATAATCTTCCAATCCTTGGCTGAAGAATGCAATTGGTTGCTCTACCTCTTCATCATTATTTTGCATAATCATAGCTGAGATTATATCAAGGTTAGCAAAGGTATAGAGTATGAAATATTTGGCAAAGTTTGGGTTCAAGAGAGTAGGATAATCTATAATTGCTTGCTTGATTACCTAAAAACTACCCTTACCTTCCTTTGTCCAAGCAAAATCTTAGTTCTTCTTGAGCATGGTTGTGATAGGCTTTACCATAGTTGCAAAGCCTAGAATAAACCTTCTTACAAAGTTTATTTTTACCAAGAATATTTGCATTCATTTCTTATGTTGAGGCAAAGACAAGCCTAGAATAGCCTCAATCCTCTCGGGGTCAATAGACAAGCCTTCTTTTGATATAATATGGCCTAATAGCTTACCTTCATGGATAAAAAAGATGATTTTTTTTAGGTTAAGGTATATTTGATACTCCCTACACTTCTCAAACACCTACCTTAGATGTTTCATATCATTAGTAGCATCCTTTGAAAAAATAGTTATATTATCAAGGTACACAAGAAAAAAATTATTGATCAAACCGTTAAAAGCCATGTCTATTGCCCTTTGAAATGTAGCTCTAGTATTGGATAAACCAAAAGGAATCTTCCTATAAGCAAAGGTCCCTCATTTTATAGTAAAGGCTATCTTCAATTGATCCTCTTCAATCACTAGTTTTTTATTGTAACCTAAATAACCATTAAGAAGTGAGAAGCATTGAGAACCTAAAAAAACTTGTAGAATTTGTTCCATGGAAGGTAATGGATAATGATCCTTGAGAGACACTCTATTAAGGTCTCAAAAATTCACACAAAGTCTAATCTCTCCATTTTGCTTTCAGGCAGGTACAAAATTAGCCACCCAAGTTGAGTGTTTGATAGGAAAGATAATACTAGACTTAATCAACTTGGTCAGTTCTTTCTTCATGAGTTCCTCTATCTTGGGATTGATAGCTTTATGTCTACCTAACTGGTTTAGCTCTAGGTTCTAACTCAATGGTGTGATAAGATAAACTTGGATCAAATGCTTTCAAATCTTTGTATTCTCAAGCAAAAATGTCATGGAACTCTTTGCATAATTCAATAAAGGCCTACCTCTCGATCAGAGAACATACCTTACCAATCATGGTAAATTTTAGTGGTGAATATTCATTAATTCATGAATATTCAATTTTTAGTAAATTGTATTTGGTAATTTTTTGGGAGTAGTACATAGGAGCCATTCACCTAAATTTTTGGGATGTAAATATTTTTAGGGGTCAGCTCACTAATTGTTTATAATAATTATGGAAGAATACATATAATTCACCTTATATATAGTACATATATATTTGAATTTACTTTGAATAAATATGAAATTTTAAAAAAAAATCATCATAATATAAGTCAGTATATAAAATTTATGGCCTTGGTGTTATCGTCTGATAACATCATGATGTTGTCATTTGACATTATGTTGCCGCTCAAGAGCATGCTACCGCTCGACAACATACTACCACTCGATAGCATGCTATCACTTGGTAGTATGTTTTCACTTGGTAGGATGCTATTGCTAGTGTTATTTCATGACATATTTCTATTGCATGACATATTATTGGTGTGTGATATATACAGTCATCCATCTACATAGTTAAAACATATAGGTTATGGGATAAATTAAAAATAATATAAAAAAAACTTTTTAAAACTTTAATAGTATTTCATATTTAGATTATTCTTGAATATCTATGTAATCTCAAAAAAAAATTATCTAAAACTAAGTCCATATGTAAAATTTATGGCCTCCAAAAGTTGGTGCTCTATTGTAGTGCATTATGTTATTGCACGATGACACTATGTCATACAATGGCAATATGTCACACTAAGGCATAATTTTAAGTGACAACATAAAAAAATTTAGATTCATATTTAAAATTTATACAATTTCAAAAAAAAATTGTCTCAAATCATTTCCATAAGTAAAATTTATGGCCTCCGTAAGTTGGTACTGAGTTGTAATGCATTATGTTGTCCGGCATAATGCACTACAACTCAGCACCAACTTCTAGAGGCCATAAATTTTGCATACAAAAATGATTTGAGACAAAAAAATTAAATTGTATAAATTTTAAAGAGGAATCTAAATTTTATTATTCTATCATGTGACATTATGCCATCATGTGACATATTATCGTCATGCAACATGTGCCGTCATGTGACATAGTGTCGTCACACAACATAATGTCGTCACACGACAACATAATGTGCTGCAACATAGTACCAAATTTTGGAGGCCATAACTTTTACATACGAACTTTATTTTAGATGATTTTCTTTTTTTAATTATATAAATCTTCAAGAGGAATCCAAATATAAAATAATATTAAAGTTTTAAAAAGTTTTTATATTCTTTTTTAATTTATCCTATAACCTATATGTTTCAATTATGTAGATGGATGACTATACAAAAAACTTAAGAAGGTGATTTTTTATAAAAAAAAATTAATATTCACCAAGGATACAAATTGGATTCACCTAATAAACCTAAGGGGGTTTTTGATATAGTTTCTTAAAATGAACCCTATTACCAATTTTTAAGAGCTTGTCCTTGTAAATCATGAATCTCTCATAGTTCTCTTCTTTTGTTGACATGATCACTCTTTATTTATCATTTTTATCATATTCATTTAAAACACTCTAAAATTAATCAAACCCTTAGGTATCTTATTTGTCTTCATCTGAATAACTTGTTCTTCATATTGATTATGCAATCTCTTTTGGTTTGTTGAGGAGAATCCTACCTCATTTTGTAAGAAGTGTGCAATGTGTTCATCACTTTCAAACACTTTCCATGACACCTAATTATTTGTAATATAAGGCCTCACAATGACCTTGATATGAGACTAATCTTTCTACTTTCTTACATCATCAACTGTATCAAATTGTGCTCTTATGGAAACCAATCTATCAACATGTTTATTTGAATCCCTTGGTATGGGCTGTATGTTGAAGGTGTCAAAGTCTTCAAGTAGGTCCCATACCCTATAATTTTAGGATTTTATCAAGGTATTCTTGGCTTCAGCTTGATTTCTCACTTGATGGATGACCAATTCACTATCCCCATAAACTTTTAGATTCTTGATCTCTCTCTTCTTTGCCCTTTTGAGGCCATGAACTAGGCCTTCATATTCTGCCACATTGTAGGTATAGTTGAAGTGGAATCTATATGAGGATTAGTATTGATTCTTTGATAGATAAACTAACATAAAGCCAACTCCTACATGTACTTTACTTTTTGAGCCATCGAAAAATATCTCCCATATTACTTCAATTTCATGATCTTCATTAGTGAGTGAAGGGATTGAAACATCTTTTTCGTGCATACAATAAACTCCCAAATTAATTTCTTATATAAAAATATATGGATCAATTCCATGCATTTCAGTGCTATAATTATCAAGGAAAAGATCAAAAATACCTTCAAGGGTGGGATGCTTCACCATCCATGACACCTTCTTCTTCTTTACTAATTAGACAATTCTAATTTGAACTTGTCTCCATGTATGGCTCAATATGAAACCTTGCTAAGGTATGAGTCATTATAGTCACCTTGGCTCTATATCTTATTTTAAAATCTAAAAAATATTAGTCAGTAGAAAGGTAGCCTCTTATTTTAGCCGTGAAGTCCCTTTACAAGCAGATAGTAAAATGAACTGGAAGGTCTACCACCACAATGTCTTGTATAATGGAAAAACTTGGGCAGCCATGTAGAAATATTTTCAGACCTATGACCAATCCCACTATCTTGGTTGGAGCCCCAACAAGCTGCAATACACCTTTACTATGTGGTTCATACTTCAATCCCAATTTATCAGCCACCACCTTAGTCCTGACAGTGACACTAGCTCCACTATCTATAATACAATTGTGAACCGACTTGTCTCCCATAATGAGTGTGAGGTAGAAAGGTGGAGGATTTTTTGGTGCGCTAGTCATCAAATTGCAACAGGGTAAACTATTTTTTGAGGTTCTGCATGTTCTATACTCTCACTTTGTTCTAGGCTCATGCTCTGCCACTCTTTATTCAAATTAAGGGAATTCAAATCAACTATTCCTACTTCCCAAATTCCTTGTCGACCGGGACACGGTATATCCAGAAAATCAAAATCCAAAATTGTCTACCATTAGAATTCTGATAAATCTAAAAGCGCTAGCTCTATCTCAGACGAAGATAAATCAGGCAAATCTCAATAAAGATAACCACCACAGCTTAAATTGAACAAAAATTCAGCTTTCATGTGGTTCAAACCCTAAACCCCATCACGCCTTCATCTCATGTGGTTTTTCCAAAATACATGCAGACTCTTCTTTTTAGCACATCTAGCACAGAAACCTCCCGAAGCATTTAAATTTCTCACAGACACCCTTAATTTTACAAAAACTTGTAATCTACTCTGTTATTTCTAAACACAAAAACTTTTACATGATTCTCGTTTAGAAAGAAGAAAAGTCTCTATATTATTTCACTGTGCAACAGCTAAATAAACATGTATGAATAAGCATTTGCAAGCTTTGACCTTCTTTCATTAATCAGCTAATTCAAACATAAAGCACATCGCCAAAATCTGTCTAAAATCCCTCAAATTCAATGCACCGACAGCAAACTCAAATTACCAGAATTTTAGCATAGATTACACCAAATTCAAAGCCTTTCCACTCCCAGAGTCAAATCAAAGAAATCATTCCCCGCCAAACCTGATATCTTCCAAAGGTCAGCAAAATACAATCCACAAAATATGCACAATTTCCACAGTGGCATAAAGATCAACCGTTCAAGTCCACAAATCCACAAATGTAAGCGTTTAAATTCAAAGAAGAAAATGTGGAAGCAAACAATCCCTCGACACTGAATGTCAAGACTTTTCTCCCCTGTGCTCGGCCATTAATGGCCAGGTGCTTCTTTTCTACCTTTCCTCTTTTCTATGTCCCACTATCCTGTGCTCCAATTACGTGTGCATAAAGAGTTGCATCCTCTGCAATTCCATGTCCTTTATAAACTCCATCCACTGCTTCTTCATATCCATCATCTATTGTTTCTTCATCCTCTCAATCCATTCATACACCTCCCCAAATCTCACAATAGCACTCACCGTCTCCTTCAGCGCCACTCCATAATCACTCTGTTGCGCTTGCGCCTGCGCCCTTCTCTCCCTAAAGGAGATTCTTCTTCGCTATCTTCCTCTTCATCCTTCTATCCTCTTTTATGAATTCGCCAAGCTATACTTGTCTTAACTATGCTTATAAAAAATCTTCCTAGAAATTTTCAACAGCTTCAACAGTGTCTTAAAGTGACTCAACAATATCCTTCAATCCGAAGAATCCAACTAATACACACTAATTATGTTTTGATTCGCCTTATTCCATATGGTGATAAGGTGTCATGGCTTATTTTTCCCAAAATATCATTTTTAACAAATTACAATTTGAATTACAACTTTTGTAGGAAAACTCATTCAATATACTTGAGATAAAAAATGAAATATATTATGCACCCGTAGATGCTCCTGCATCATTTTTAGATTTGGTGGAGGGCTCTAAGACATGATTTAGAGAATTGGTAAGGTCCACACTATTTTTTTTTTGAAGTTTAAGGGGCTACATAAATGTTTGTAAGATGTTCTTGTAAGAGCTCCTTTTGACCAGGCATATGCAAGACTTCCCAAAGAGATATGCTTATCTTAGCGTTCTTCAAAGAATCAAAAATATTTAAAGGGGAAGTATTCACCTTTTATTACATTCTTGAAGGTAGTGAGGGATCCTGAACCTGCTACATTGTAGGCTTGAAAACCCTACTTGCATTCAGACTTTGTTGAGGGGTATGACTAGTAGTAGGTATTGCACTAGGATTCACAATTTGTGGCTTTAGAGAGGCATCATTTTGAATCACATGTACTCCCAGAACATATCCTAGAGCTCTTTTATTATATTTTGTGTTGGCTTCAATTGATGTTATTTTATTCAACACATAAACATCCATAGCTTAAAATTTCATCATACCTACACTCTCATTGCTACCTTCTCCATGAATATCCATTTGGCTAGGATTCACTTCTTTTGATGTCATGTAAGGAGTAGTTTCTTCTTGTGCCACCAAATCTTGGTTGTATTCTCCACCATCATGCATATACTAACCTTGAGGTTGTCCCCATTGGTCCAAATGATCCTCCCCTTGGACCAGGTTAGCATGTACTAGAACAACAACCATCGTGGAAGGAGTGGAATTAGTATTATAGGCATTAGGTTGCCTATTAAAACCTTGTTGATCTTGTCCTCTTCCTTAGTAGTTGTATTGGGGTGGAGCTCTATAGCCTTGTTGAGGATAATATTGAGGGTTAGGTGGAGCACTTGGAACTGAGCTTGCTTGAGCTGAGCTCATAATGACCTGATCTCTCCATCTTTATCCACAATAATATCCATCTTTTTGAGAAAGGTTCTCGGCTTGACATTGGTGTTAGGAACTTGTGCTACGCTTGGAGCTTCAACCAAACTATGAGACAATAAAGGCATGTAAACTCTTAGAGGTAACTTTCCAGCCTGTATTAAGCTATTCTTAACTTCAATAGCTATCTCATTTGCATCTAGTAGAGTGAATCCTCTCATTAACTATAACATTACTACCACATCAGTACCAATACCCTTGAGATAAGTGGGGAACACATAGCTTAGAGGAGATCTCATGACATGTGGTAACCTATGCCATGTCCTTTCAAATATTTCACTAAAATCTCCATTGGATTCATTAAGACCTCTCTTTATCATGTTCAATTGATGGATTAGTGAAGTATGGTCACTCTTATTCTTAAATCTAGTACCAAAAATTCCCCAAAGCCATCCCAACTTATAATGCAACCACCTTTCAAAGTCATATACCAGTCAAGCACCTTGCCTTTTAGAGACATAGCAAGTAATATAATGGCTATGTTGGCTTGGGTGACATAATGAAAGTTACAAAAATTTGAAATGTCCCTAATATACTCAGATGGGGTAATAGGACCCTCTTCATGGAAACCAGGGAGACTCTTGGTAGCATTGGGAGGAATAGGGTCGTATGCAGAAGGTCAATTTGATTTTGGGTGTTGAAGGTAAAGAAAGGTTGTTACCTCTCCATTTATCTTCTTTATTCTTGATCTCCTATTTCTCCAACTTCCTCAACTTCTTCTTCTCCAAAACCTCCTTGCCAAGGATCTCTAAGCATTGGAATGGTTTAGGGCATTGTTCTTCAAGAAGAGCTTCAGCTAGTGGGGCTTGATCAAAATTAATAGATGATCTAGTGAGGACCATGAAGTATAACATGAGAAACTTGATCTATAACTAGATATTCTCACCTTTTGGATTCACCAAATGCTAGATTAAATATATTTCTACAACCCTAGGCTTGTCAAGACCAACATTCACCTTGACATGTAAATAACGTGTCCCATAGGGCATGCTAGAATTGTTGTCTCCAAATATTTCACCCTATAAGAGCGTGTTCAATACACTTCTAGATTTGGGAAACGTTGGGACATTTATAGGCATGTGGGCATACCTGTAAAGGAAATGAACCTCTAGATTTAAAAAGGATAGCTCCTTGAATGTATCTCTCTAAAAAAAACCCTATCTAAACCTATTTGATTGAATGGAAAAGAGTTATAAATAATAGAAAAGGAAAACCTACTCTAAGAGTGGTGATACACAAAGATTATCTTCCATGTGGATGTATTATTTTTATGCACAATACAGTGAAATACATAGACCACTTTCAATCTCTAAGGGCTTAAACACAAATATTTTAGTATAAAGGTGAGATATATAAAAAAATATAAGGTAAATGAATTGAAAATAAAATTACACATTCAAGAAACATTCATACACTTACATTAGTTTAACACACTTGGACACATTTTACATGACCTGTTAGACCAAGAACTCTTGCTCAAGCATGAACGATAGAGGGGTAGAAGGATGGAAAATCATCACTTGTTGTCACTATACATCACTTACATGATCAGACTATTGTTCTTAAACTTGAAAGAAGTAGACTATTACTAATACTTTAAAGGCAAAATGTGATATCAATCCAATAGGGCTTCGCCATGCACTATGTGGTTATTTTTTCACTAGCCCAAGGGCTATATATATAGCAGAAAGTAAGTGAGAGGAGGAGGCCTTTGGTGACAGAAAGAGGAATAATTTTATTAGGAGTCTCCATCTTCAGTCAAAACCATCTTTGCAAAGGATACTCATTTGGGTCATTCCATTGATCCATGTCATTTCAAGTGATTACACAACAAGATTGCTCTTCCAAAGATGCTTCCCCATCATTTATACTAGCTAGAATAATATATTTTTGAGATGAATAATGGCATCAATTGGTTATGAAAATGAGAGTTCCCTTGTCTTATCTTGATTCTTAACATCTTCTCACTAGCTTGCTGAGGTGTACAATGACATAGGGAAGAGTCATTTTCATTATGTTGGCCTTGGAGAGGCATTGCTTGGAATCTATGTGCACAATTGATTGTTATTTTGATTGGCCATCACAAATGACTCAGATCATGACCTAATCAATGGTAAGATGAACCCTTTGATGGGATTTGGTAGATGAAGAACATGAGCCTTTGGATCTTTGAACATTTGAATGAGGACCATCGATTTGCCTAGGGACCCACTATTTAAATGCTAATGGCTAGATCATCACTTTGAAGTTAACGTCTATATAGCCATCACTCTACTAAGACCATTCCTTCAGACTATTTTCTTTGGGAATCCTTCTCAGTCATTTTCCTTGAGAATTTTATCTAAAAGAATCCACCTTTTGAGCCCCTTTGGATTGGTTCACCTTTGCCAAGATTTTTCTTTCAGGCTTTTGGAGTATCTCCTTGAAAAGATTGTTTCAAATAAAATGTCTGAAATAATTATTTTAAAATTTTGGCAAAGGACATTTATTTCAAGATAGTTCCTTCAAACTTTTTTATTTTAGACAAAAAGTCCAAAATAATTTTCCCACTGGCCCCTTCTCTTTCCTCTAAAGCAATCTTTCTTTTGGACCTTCTGCAAGTGTCCCTTCAGACTTTTTTTGAAGGACACTTTTGCTGAGAATAACCCTTTAGCATTTTTGAAATGTATCCTTCAGGAAAATGTAAAGGACTTTTCAGACTTTCTAGAGGGCACTTGCATGAGAAATAATCCTTTCAGAAAAGTGTAAGAGACATTTCCTTTTGCCTTTTGAAAGTGACCAATTTCTTCGGCAAAAATGAAGTTACCAATTCCTGAGAAAAAACCCTTCGAAAATATTGAAAATGTCCCTTCACTTGAGAAATGACCCTTCAGAAAGATTATTTTAGAATAAAAGTCCTAAATAAATCCTTCAAAAATCTTGTAGATGTCTTTCGAGAACTAGAAATGTGCCCTTTGGAAAATTTGAACTGGACCAATCCTTTGAAAGAACAAACCCTTTGGCATTCTTGAAAAAGTCCCTTTAGAAATCTTATTTAGATAAAAAGACCCTTTGAAAGAATGAAAAGTACCCTTCAAAAAATGCAAAGGACACTTCCATGAGAAAAGACCCTTCGAAAATCTTACAAGTGACCCTTCAGAAATATGTAAATGGACTAATTCATTCAAACTTTTTATTTCAAACAAAAAAATCTGAAACAATTCCTTTGAGACTTGGACAAAAAAGCCAAAGCAAAACCTCATCGAAAGAAATAACATTTCAGTAAAAGACCAAAATAACACTTGTAAAAAGACCAAACAAAGGCTTTCAAAATAAATAACACTTGGTCTTTTTGTTGTAATAATAAACCAATTAATAATATTGCACTTAACCAAAACAAAGATGCAAAACTTGGGAGTGAAAAATGGCTAACATTCTTAGCGATTTCAAGGGGAGGCATGCCTATTATGCCAAAAACTAGTTGCCTAAATCCTTCCATTGATCATGGAGTCATGCATATAAGCATTCAAAAAATGACTTTGAATAGACCCTTGGCTTAAAAATACATGATGGATTGATTCATATGCACAAAGGTAGAGACACACACCAAATAAAAGGAAGGAAACACACTTCTATTTTAAAGCACTGAGGGAACACAACAACAAACCAAAGGAAATACACCTAAACTAATATGTACAAAATAAACTTGTCAGGACCAATAACATGATTTCAGATGTATCCCATTCATAAGGATAAGCAATTATTTTCCATTCATCTTCGTCAGCTAGAAAGAGTTTTTCTGCTTGTATTTGCTAGCCACTCCACAAAGTGTCAAAATTTTTATGTCTATTTGGTTTTTCTCTATCCTCATCCCATTTCAGAACCAAGTCACCTTCCTTGAAAACTCTTCCACTTGCTCTTTTATCAAAAGACTTCTTCATGAGTACGTGGTGGTGTTCCATGGTCTTATGTGCATTGTCTCGTTCTTCTTACAGATGCATTAGTTCTATCAATATAACTTCCATTAGAGTATTTGAAGTAGTTTTAACTATTTTTCAAGTTCTATAGAAGAGAGATCTTGAGATATGGACAACCTAGCCTCTCTCCCATAAATAAACACAAAGGGAGAATTACCAATTGATCTCTTAGGAGTAATCCTATCAACCCATAAGGTTGTCTTCAACTTATTGTGACATGCTCTTTGATTATTTTCCAATGTCCTCTTGATGATCTTGCTGAGATTCTTGTTAGTAGACTCAGCCAATCCATTGCCTTGAGGGTAATAATTGGATGAGGTACTCAAGTAAACTCCATTCCTATTTTCCAATCAAAATTTTTATCACTTATGAAAGCAAGTGCATTATCAAAAATGATAACAAGGGGAACTCCAAGCCTTGTTATGATTCTCTCATATAACTCCAAGACAGAATTTTCACTTGCCTCCTTCAACGTAATAGCCTCTACCCACCTTGTGAAGTATTCAGTAGTAATCAATATCCATTTGTGTCCAATGCTTGATGGAGGGTTGATCATACCAATGAAATCAAGGCCCCATTACATGAAAGGTTGGTCTACTTAGATAGGATTCAATGGAAGGGTTGCAAGTTTCTATTTGCCTAAAAATAAGTCACATTGATGAAACTTTTTAGCCCAGTGGTAACAATCCTTATTAGAAGTCACTTAATCAACTTGGTAAACTCTTTCTTCATGAGTTCCTCTATCTTGGGATTGATAGGCCTTTATTTCTACCTGATTGGTTTAGCTCTAAGATCTAACTCAATGGTGTGATGAGATAAACTTGGATCAAACCATTTCAAATCTTTGTATTCCCAAGAAAATATGTCATGGAACTCTTTGCATAATTCAATAAAGGCCTACCTCTAGGTTAGAGAACACACCTTACCAATTTTAAGTATCTTGTCCATGTAAATAATGACTCTCTCATAGTTCTCTTCTTTGGTTGACATGCTCACTCTTTATTTCTTCTTTTGATCATCTTCATTGAAAATAGTCTCCAAAGTAATCAACCCCTTAGGTAACTTGTCTATCTTCAACTAAATAATGTGTTCTTCATATTGATCATATAGTCTCTTTTGGTTCTTTGAGGAGAATCTTGCTTCATTTTATAAGATGTGTGCAATGTGTTCATCAATTTTAAACAATTTCCATGACACCTAATTATATGGAATAGAAAGCCTCATAATGACCTTGATATGAGATCAATCTTTCTCCTTTCTTACATTAACAACTGCATCAAACTATGCTCCTATGGCAACCAATCTATCAACATGTTTATTTGAATCCCTTGGTATGGGTTGTATGTTGAAGGCATAAAAGTCTTCAAGTAGGTCCCATACCCTATGCTTGTAGGATTTAATAAAAGGATTCTTGGTTTTAGCTTGATTTCTCACTTGATGGATGATCAATTCACTATCCCCATAAACTTTTAGTTTCATGATCCCTCTCTTCTTTGCTCACTGGAGGCCATGAACTAGGCCTTCATATTCTACCACATTGTAGGTGAAACTAAAGTGGAATATATATGATAATTAGTATTGATTTTTTGATGGAGAAACTAACATAACACTAGCTCCTACACCTATTTTTCTTCTTGATCCATCAAAAAACATCTTCCATATTCCTTCAATTTCATGATCTTCATTAGTGACTGAAGGGATTGAAACATCCTTTTCATGCATATAATAAACTCCAAAATTAGTTTCTTCTATGAAAGTATATGTATCATTCCATGCATTTCAATGTTGTACTTATCAAGAAAAAGATAATAAATACCTTCAAGGGGGGAGGATGCTTCACCATCCATGACACCTTCTTCTTTACTAATTAGACAATTCTAATTTGAACTTATCTCCATGTATGGGTCAATATGAAACCTTGCTAAGGTATGAGTCCTTATACTCACCTTGGCTCCATATCTTATTTTAAAAGCTAGAAAAAACTAGTCAGAATAAAGATACCCTCCTATCTTAGTCGTGAAGTCCCTTTACAAGTAAATAAAAAAATGAGCTGGAAGGTCTACCACCACAATCTCTTGTCTAATGGGGAAACTTGAGCAGCCATGTAGAAATACTTTCAGACCTTTGACCAATCCCACTATCTTGGTTGGAGTCCCATAAAGATGAAATACACCTTTACTATGTGGTTTAAACTTCAATCCCAATTTATCAGTCACCACCTTAGGCATGACATTGGTACTAACTCCACTATCTACAATACAATTGTGAACCAACTTTTCTCCCACTATGAGTGTGAGATAAAAATGTGGAGGCTAGTGGAGGGATATAAGCAATGATTTGGAGAATTGATAAGGGCCACACTATTGTGTTTTGAATTTTAAGGGGCTACATGAATGTTTTCAAGTTGTTCTTGTAAGAGTTCCTTTTGACTAGGCATATGCAAGACTTTCCAAAGAGATATGCTTGTCTTGGCATTCTTCAAAGAATCAAAAATATTTAGAGGGGAAGCATTCACATTTTCTTGTATTCTTGAAGGTAGTGATGGAGTCTTAACCTATTGCATTGTAGGCTTGAAAACCCTACTTACATTTTGACTTTATTGAGGGGCATGACTGGTAGTAGGTATTTCACTAAGATCACACTTTGTGGACTTGGAGAGGCATCACTTGGAGTCACATGTACTCCTAGAGCATCTCCTAGATCTCTCTTCTTGGATATTGTGTTGGCTACAATTGGTGTGATTTGATTCAACATAATCATCCTTAGCTTGAAATTTCATCATACCTACACTCAGGTTTCTACCTTCTCCATGAATATCCCTTTGGCTAGGATTCGCTTCTTCTAATGTCATTTAAGGAGTAGTTTCTTCTTGTGCTACCAAATCTTGGTTGTCTTCTCCACCATCATACGTAAAATAACCTTGAGGTTGTCCCCATTTTTCCAAATGATCCTCCCCTTGGACTAGGTTATCATGTACTAGAACAACAACCTTCATGGAAGGAGTGTAATTAGGATTATAGGCATTGGGTTGCCTATTGAAACCTTGTTGACCTTGTTCTCTTCCTTGGTAGTTGTATTGGGGTGGATCTCTATAGCCTTGTTGAGGATGGTGTTGAGAGTTAGGAGGACTTGATTGGAACTGAGCTTGCTTAAGATGAGCTTGTAATGACTTGATCTCTTCATCTTTATCCATAACATTATCCATCTTATTAGGAAAGGTTCTCAGCTTGACATTGGCATTAGGAACTTATGCTATGCTTAGAGCTTCAACCAAACTATGAGATAATAAAGGCATGGAAACTCTTTTAGGTAGCTTTCCACCTTATATTAAGCTATTCTCAGATTTAATATTTATCTCATATGCATCTAGCAGAGTGAATCCTCTAATTAAATATAACATTATTGCCACATCAGTACCAATACCCTTGAGATAAGTGAGGAACACAAAGCTCAGAGGTCTCATGATAGGTGGCAACCTATGCCATGTCCTCTAAAATATTTCATTAAAATCTCCCATGGATTCATTAGAACCTTTCTTTATCACATTCAGTTGATGGATCATTGAATTATGATCACTCTTATTCTCAAATCTAGTTATCGAAAATTCCCCAAAGCCATCCCAACTTATAATGTAACCACCTTCTAAATTCCTATACCAGTCAAGTGCCTTGCCTTTTAGAGACATAACAAGCAATCTAATGGCTATGTTGGCTTGGGTGACATAATGAAAGTTAAAAAAATTTGAAATGTCCCTAATATACTCAGATGGGGTAATATGACCCTCTTCATTGAAACTAGGGAGACTCTTGGTAGCATTTGGAGGAATAGGGTTGTATGCATGAAGGTAAATTGGATTTTAGGTGTTGAAGGCTGAGAAAGGTTGTTGCCTCTCCATTTTTCTTCTTTCCTCTTGATCTCCTATTTCTCCAACTTCTTCAACTTCTTATTCTTCTCCAAAACCTTCTTGTCAAGGATATCTAAGCACTAAGAATGGTTCAAGGTGTTGTTCTTCAAGAAGAGCTTCAGCTAGAGGGGATTGATCGGAAGTCCTAGATGACCTAGTGAGGACCATGAAGTATAATGTGTGAAACTTGATCTAAAACTAGAGATTTTTACCTTTTGAAGTCACCAAATGTTGGATTAAAGATATTTCTACAACCCTAGGCTTGTCAAGACCAGCATTCACATTGACATGTAAATAATTTGTCCCACTAGGCATGTTAGAACTATTATCTCCAAATATTTCACATTAGAAGAGAGTGTTCAATCCACTTCTATATTTTGGCAATGTTGGGATATTTCTAGGCATGTGGGTATACCTATAGAGTAAATGAACCTCTAGATTTAAAAGGGATAGTTCCTTGAATGTATCTCTACAAAACAACCTCTGTATAAACTAGTTTGATTAAAGGAAAAGAGTTAGAAATCATATAAAATGAAAACCTACTCTAAGAGTGGTGATACACCAAGATTATCTTCCATGTGGATATCATATTTTTATGCAGAATAAATTGAAATACATAGACCACTTTCAATCTCTAAGGGTTCTAACAAAAATATTTTAGTATAAAGGAGAGATGCAAAGAACAACACAAGGTAAATGAACTGAAAGGTAAATTACACATTCTATAAATATTCATACAGTTACATCAGTTTAACACACTTGGACAAACTCTACATGACCCATTAGACCAAGATCTCTTGCTCATGCATTAAGGATAGAGGGGCAAAAAGATGGAAAATCATCACTTATTGTCACTATACATCACTTACATGCTTAGACTATTATTCTAAAACTTGAAATAAATAGACTAGTAATAATAATTTAAAGGAAAAATGTGATATCAATCCAACAAGTATTTGCCATGCACTTTGTGATTATTTTTCACTAGCCTAAGGTTTGTATATATAGTTGAAAGCAAGCGAGAGGAGGAGGCCTTTTGTACCAGAAAGAGGAATCATTTTGTTAGGAGTCTCCATCTTTAGCTGTAATCATCTTTTCAAAGGATGCTCATTTGGTCCATTCCATTGATCCATGTCATTTCAATTGGTTACACAACAAGCTTGCACTCCCAAAGATGCTTCCCCATCATTTGTACTATCAAGAAATATATTTTTGAGCTAAATAATGACATCAATCAATTATGCAAATGAGATTCCACTTGTCATAGATTTTTTGTGATGCTTAACAACTTCTCACTAGCCTGTTGAGGTGTGCAATGGAGTAAGGAAGAGTCATTTTCATTCTATTGGCTTTGGAGAGGCATCGCTTGGAATCTATATGCACAGTTGATTGTTCTTTTGATTGGCCATCACAAATGACTCAGATCATGAATTGATCAATGTTGAGATGAAACCTATGATGGGATTTGGTAGATGAATAATGTGATCCCTTGGATCTTTGATCATTTGAATGAGGACCATTGATTTACCTGGGCACCCACTATTTAAATGCCAAAAACTAACTCATCACTTTGAAGTTGACATTCATATAGCCATCACTCTACTAGGACCATTCCTTTAGACTATTTTCTTCGAGCATCCTTCTTGGAATTTTCTTTGAAATAATCCACCTTTTAGGCCCCTTTGGATTGGTTCACCTTTGCCAAGAATGTTCTTTCAGGCTTTTGGAGTATCTCTTTGGAAAGATTATTTTGGATAAAATGTCTGAAACAATTTTTTTAGACTTTTGGCAAAGGACATTTATTTCAAGATAATTCCTTCAGACTTTTTTGTTTTGAAAAAAAAGTCTAAAATAATTTTCTTGTGGGCCCCTTCTCTTTTTTCTGCAGCAGTCTTTCTTTCAGACCTTCTGCAAGTGTCCCTTCAGAATTTTTCTAAAGGACACTTTTGCCGAGAATAACCCTTTGACATTTTTTAAATGTACACTTTGAGAAAATGTAAAGGACTTTTCAGACTTTCAGGAGGGCACTTGCATGAGAAATAATCCCTTTATAAAAGTTCAAGAGACATTTCCTTTGGGTTTTTGAAAGTGACCAGTCCTATGGCAAAAATGAAGTTACCAATTCCTGAGAAAAGACCCTTCAGAAATATTGAAAATGTCCCTTTACTTGAGAAATGACCCTTCAAAAAGAGTATATTGGACAAAAAGTTTAAAATAAATCCATCAAAAATATTGTAGATGCCTTTTGAGAAATCAAAATGTGCCCTTCAAAAAATTTAAAGTGTACCAATCCTTTGAAAGAATAAACCCTTCTACATTCTTGAAAAATTCTCTTTGGAAATCTTGTTTAGAGAAAAATACCCTTTGAAAGAATGAAAAGTACCCTTCAAAAAAATGCAAAGGACACTTACATGAGAAAAGACCATTTGACAATCTTGCAAGTAACCCTTTGGAAATCTATAAATGGACCAATTCCTTCAGACTTTATGTTTCAAACAAAAGGTCCAAAAAGATTCTTTTGAGACTTGGACAAAAAACCCAAAGCAAAACCTTGCCAAAAGAAATATCATTTAAGCAAAAGACTGAAATAACACTTGCAAAAAGACTGAACAAAGGCTTCCAAAGGAAATAACACTTGGTATTTTTGCTATGGGAATAAACCAATTAAGAATGTTTCATGTAGCCAAAAGAAAGATGAAAAACCTAGGAGTGAAAAATGGCTAACATTCTTGGTGATTCCAAGGGGAGGCGTGATTGCTATGCCTAAGACTACTTGCCTAAATCCTTCCATTGGGCATGGAGTTACACATATAGGCATTCAAAAAATGACTTGAACAGACCCTTGGTTCAAAAACACGTGTTGGATTGATTCACACACACAAAGGTGGATATGCACACCAAACAAAAGGAAGGAAACACACTTGTGCTTCAAATCACTTAGAGAACACAACAACAAACCAAAGGAAACACACCTAAACTATTATTTACAAAATAGACTTTCCAGGATTAATAGCAGAACTTTAGATGTATCCCATTCATAGGGATAGGAAATTCTTCTCCATTCATCTTGGTCAACAGGAAAGAGATGCTCTGCTTGCACTTTCTAATGACGTAAGGGCCACTCCACAAAGTTTCAAACTTTGTATGTTTGCATGGTTTTGCTTTGTCCTTATCCCATTTAAAAACCAAGTCACCCTCCTTAAACACTATTGCACTTGATCTTTTATCAAAATAATTCTTAATGATTACTTGGTAGTGTTCCATGGTCTTATGTGCATGATTTCTTGATTCTTACAATTGCATTAGTTCTGTCAATCTGACTTCTATTAGAGTATTTTCAAGTAGTTCCAACTACTATACAAGTTCTAGAGTAGGGATTTCTTGAGATATAGACAACCTAGCCTCTCTCCCATAAATAAGCACAAATGGAGAATTACCAATTGATCTCTTAAGAGTGATCATGTCATCCCATAAGGTTGTCTTCAACTTATTGTGCCATGCTCTTTGATTATTTTCCAATGTCTTCTTGATGATCTTGATGAGATTCTTATTAGTAGACTCAACCAATCCATTATCTTTAGGGTAATAATTGGATGAGGTACTCAAGTAAACTCCATTCCTATTTTCCTAATCAAAAGTTTTAGCACTTATGAAAACAAGTGCATTATTAGAAATGATAACATAGGAAACTCCAAACCTTGTTATAATACGCTCATAGAACTCTAAGATAGCATTTTCACTTGCCTCCTTCAATGCAATAGCCTCCATCCACCTTGTGAATTAGTTAGTAGTAGTCAATATCTATTTGTTTCGAATACTTAATGGAGGGTTGATCATACCAATGAAATCAAGGCCTCATTGCATGAAAGGCTAGTCTACTTGTATAGGATTCAATGAAAGGGCTATAATTTTTTATTTAAGTATAAAGAAGGCATTTTGAGGACACTTTTTAACCCAGTGGTGACAATCCTTAAAAACAATAGGCCAATAGTGACCAACCCTCATTATCTTTATAGTTGTCATCTTAGGAAATAAATGACCTCCATTTACACCATTGTGAAACTTTTCCAACAACATATCAAATTGATCATTGTTAACACACCTCAACAACACACCATTCATGTCTCTTTTAAAGATAAAACCATCTAAAAGATATTAAGGAATGGTCTACGATCTAAAATACCTCCTTTGAGACTTATTCAAGCCAGTGGGGCACTCATCATTTTGAAGACAACTAATGATGTCTTATGTCCAACTTTGAACTTGTATGTGATCAACTAGTTGGGGTTGAACTTGGTTGATCAAGACTACCTCTTTTGGCTCTTGAAAATTTAAATCTAAATTATCACATAATCCTTTTTCTCTTACCAAGTTTGTAACTTTAATATCCACATCATACTCCATCACCTTTGTAATCCACCCAACTTTTTTTTCATTGAGGTCTTTACTTAGGAGAAAATCCTTGGTGCTAAGATGAGAAACCATGATATGTATCTTGTTGTTTGAAACCATGTGTCTAATTTTTTTCAATCCTCTTATCACTGTTAAAGCTTGCTTCTCAACAAACGTGTACTTGACCTCATAATCTTCCAATCCTTGGCTGAAGAATGAAGTTGGTTTCTCTACCTCTTCATCATTATTTTTTATACACATTGCTGAGATTGTATCAAGGTTAGCAAAGGTATAAAGTAGAAATATTTGGAAAATTTTGGGTTCAAAAGAGTAGGAGATTCTGCAATTTCTTACTTTATTGCCTCAAAACTATCATTACCTTCCTTTGTCCAGCAAAAGCTTGGTTCTTCTTGAGCATGGCTGTGATAGGCTTTACCATAGTTGCAAAGCCTAGAATAAACATTCTTACAAAGTTAATTTTCCCCAAGAAACTTTACAATCCTTTCTTGTGTTGATGCAAAGACAAGCCTAGAATAGCCTCAATCCTCTCAGGGTTAATAGACAAGCCTTCTTTTAAAACAATATGACCCAATAGCTTACCTTCATGGACAAAAAAGATGCATTTTTTTGGATTAAGCGATATTCCATACTCCCTAAACTTCTCAAACACCTACCTTAGATGTTCCATATGATCAATAGCATCCTTTGAAAAAATAGTTATAACGTATTGATCAAACCTTTAAAATCCATGTCCATTGCTCTTTGAAATGTAGCTCCAGCATTGGATAAACCAAAAGGAATCTTCCTATAGGAAAGGTCCCCCATTTTTTAATGAAAGTTGTCTTGAACTAATCCTCTTCATTCACTAGTATTTGATTGTAACCTAAATAACCATCAAGAAGTGAGAAGCGTTGAGAACCTGAAACAACTTGAAGAATTTGTTCCATGGAAGGTAGTAGATAATGATCTTTGAGAGACACTCTATTAAGGTCTCAAAAATTTACACAAGGTCTGATCTCTCCATTATTATTTTAGACAGGTATAAGATTAGCCACCCAAGTTGAGTGTTTTATAGGAAAGATAATCTTAGACTCAATCAACTTAGTCAACTCTTTCTTCATGAGTTCCTCTATCTTGGGATTGATAGGCCTTTGTTTCTTCCTAACTAGTTTAGCTCCAGGTTCTAACTCAATGGTGTGATGAGATAAACCTGGATCAAACCCTTTCAAATATTTTTATTCCCAAGAAAATATTTCATGGAACTCTTTACATAATTCAATAAAGGCCTGCCTCTCGGTCAAAGAACATACCTTACCAATTTCTAGGAGCTTGTCCTTATAAATCATGACTCTCTCATAGTTCTCTTCTTTTGTTGACATTCTCACTCTTTCTTTATTATTTTTATCATATTCATTGAAAAAACTCTCCAAGTTAATCATCCCCTTAGGTATTTTATTTATCTTCAATTGAATAACTTGTTCTTCATATTGATCATGCAGTCTCTTTTAGTTCCTTGAGGAGAATCCTACCTCACTTTGTAATAAGTGTGTAATGTGTTCATCACTTTCAAACACTTGAAATGATAGCTCATTATCTAAAATATAAGGCCTCACAATGACCTTGATATGAGACTAATTTTTCTCCTTTCTTACATCAGTAACTTCATCAAACTGTGCTCTTATGGCAGCTAATCTATCAACATGTTTATTTGAATCCCTTGGTATGGGATGTATGTTGAAGGCATCAAATTCTTCAAGTAGGTCCCTATGCTTGTAGTGTTTAATCAAGGGATTATTGGTTGTATCTTGATTTCTCACTTGATGGATGACCAATTCACTATCCCCATAAACTTTTAAATTCTTGATCCCTCTCTTCTTTGCCCATTGGAGGTCATGAACTAGGCCTTCATATTATACCACATTTTAGGTGCAACTGAAGTGGAATCTATATGAGGAGTAGTATTGATTATTTGATGGAGAAACTAACATAACTCCAACTCTTGCACCTACTTTCCTTATTTATCCCTCAAAAAACATCTCCCATATTCCTTCAAGTTCATGATCTTCATTAGTGAGTGAAGGGATTGAAACATCCTTTTCATGCATACAATAAACTCCCAAATCAGTTTCTTCTATGAAAGTATATGGATCAAGTCCATGAATTTCAATATTTTAGTTATTAAAGAAAATACCAAAAATACATTCAAGGGGGGAGGATGCTTCACCATCCATGACACCTTCTTCTTCTTTACTAATTAGATAATTTTGATTTGAACTTGTCTCCATGTATTGCACAATATGAAACCTTGCTAAGGGTTGTGTCCTTATAGTCACCTTAGTTCCATATCTTATTTTAAAAGCTATAAAATATCATTTATAAAAAATTTACCCTCCTAGATTAGCCATGAAGTCCTTTGACAAGAAGATAGAAAAATGAGATGGAAGGTCTACCACCACAACTTCTTGTATAATGGGGAAACTCTAGCAGCCATGTAGAAAGACTTTCAAACCTCTAACCAATCCCACTATCTTGGTTGGATTCATATAAATTTTTAATACACCTTTACTATGTGGTTCATACTTCAATCCTAATTTATCAACCACCACCTTAGGCATGATAGTGGTACTAGCTCCACTATCTATAATAGAATTGTGAACCAACTTGTCTCCCACAATGAGTGTGAGGTAGAAAGGTGGAGGATTTTTAGATTTGGTGGAAGGCTCTAAGACATGGTTTGGAGAATTTGTAAGGGCAAAACTATTGTGTTTTGAAGTTTAAGGGGCTACATGAATGTTTGCAAGTTGTTCTTATAAGAGCTCCTTTTGACCAGGCATATGCAAGACTTTCCAAAGAGATATATTTGTCTTGGCATTCTTCAAAGAATCAACAATATTTAGAGGGGAAGTATTCAAATTTTATTACATTATTGAAGGTAGTGAGGGATTCTGAACCTGATGCATTGTAGGCTTGACAACCCTACTTGCATTCTGACTTTGTTGAGGGGCATGACTGGTAGTAGGTATTGCACTAGGATTCACACTTTATGGCCTTAGAGAGGCATCACTTGGAGTCACATGTACTCCTAGAACATCTCTTAGATCTCTCTTCTTGGCTCTTGTGTTTGCTATAATTTATGTTATTTTATTTAACACATAATCATCCTTAGCTTGAAAGTTCATCATACCTACACTCTGGCTGCTACCTTCTCCCTGAATATCCCTTTGGCTAGGATTCAATTCTTCTAATGTCATGTAAGGAGTAGTTTCTTCTTGCGCCACAAAATCTTGGTTGTCTTCTCTACCATCATGTATAAACTGACCTTGAGATTGTACCCATTGGTCCAAATGATCCTCCCCTTGGACTAGGTTAGCTTGTACTGGAACAACAACCTTCATGGAAGGAGTGTAATTAGGATTATAGGCATTGGGCTGCTAGTTGAAACCTTAATGACCTTGTCCTCTTCCTTGGTATTTATATGGGGGTGGAGCTCTATAGCCTTGTTGAGGATAGTATTGAGGGTTAGGTGGAGCACTTGCCTAGAACTGAGCTTGCTTGAGCTGAGCTCGTAATGACCTGATCTCTTCATCTTTATCCAAAACATTATCCATCTTCTTGGGAAAGGTTCTTAGCTTGAAATTAGCATTATGAAATTTTACTATGCTTGGAGCTTCAACCAAACTATGAGACATCAAAGGCATGGAAACTCTTGGAGGTAGCTTTCTAGCCTATATTAAGATATTCTCAGCTTCAATAGCTATCTCATATGCATCTGGAAGAGTGAATCCTCCCATTGACTATAACATTATTGACACATTAGTATCAATACCCTTGAGATAAGTGGGAAACATAAAGCTCAGAGGAGGTCTCATGATAGGAGGTAACCTATGCCATGTCCTTTAAAATATTCCATGGATTTGTTAGGACCTCTCTTTATTGTGTTCAACTCATGGATCAGTGAAGTATGATCACTCTTATTCACAAATCTAGTTAACAATAATTCCCCAAATCCATCCTAACTTATAATGCAACCACCTTCCAAAGTCCTCTACTAGTCAAGTGCCTTGCCTTTTAGAGACATAACAAGCAATATAATGGCTATGTTGGCTTGAGTGACATTATGAAAGTTACAACAATTCAAAATTTCCCTAATATGCTTAGATGGGGTAATAGGACCCTCTCCATTGAAACCAAGGAGACTCTTGGTAGTATTGTGAGGAATAAGGTCGTATGCAGGAAGGTCAATTGGATTTTGGGTGTTAAACGCTGAGAAAGGTTGTTGCCTCTCCATTTCTCCTTTCCTCTTGATCTTCTATTTCTCCAATTCCTCAACTTCTTCTTCTTATCCAAATCCTCCCTACCAAGGATATCTCACATTGGTTAAAAAATAAATTTCCTTTTACCATCTTGTTTGCCTTTTTCTTAGTTTTATATACTTAGTCTTTTTTTTTGTTATTACACATTTTCTAACTTGAACTAGTGTGTAGTACATTTTTGATTGATTATATTTTTCCATGTACTTTTGCCTATTTGTTTTGAACCATACATGTGTCCTATATAATGCTAGAAAATAAACCACACCTCATATATTCCCTATAGTATATACAACACAGCTAAATACATGTGCTAGAAATAAATATATCCAAATCATCCACAAATACAACCATCATAATGATAACATACACATCCAACATCAATATGCCAAAATGATCCATATATATATATATATATATATATATATATATATATATATATATATATATATATATATATATATATATCCCATGAGTTTGATACAACATATACAATCATATACAATGCTCCAGATATAGGGTTGGGCTCCATCATATCTATTTTGTGGCCTAGTCACGCTACCTATTGAGACCTCAGTGTGACTCCTCTGAATGGTACATTATAATAAGGCAGTCCAAGATCTCAATCCATCTACTTATCCCTATAGGCATTCTATCTACACCTGTGCCTGTACCAACTTAACCTAGGTCAATGTATGTGCCTACATTAGCTAGGTCTACATCATCATATATGCATACATAATCTATGTCACTATGTTTAGATATGTAGATCTCTCATTTACTAAGGTGTATCAGGACTACCTCTCACCTATACCCATTTCTATTGGTGGCTACATCCTCTCTCTCTGTGCTCGTATCAACCTCTCTACCTTGCCAACTAATCTGAACTAGCTCCCCTGAGTTAGGGTAGATGGTACACTCAGATCCTCTAGTATCATGGGGTTGCATGGTTGTAGAGTCTCATCTAGGACATCATGGAGTGATCCCCTAACCAATGACCCCCATATCTCCTCATCCTTAGGTACATCTGTAAAATCACACTAGATGGATATTAGATCACTATCATATCTCATAATATCTATCTATATATATCTACTTTCAAATAAAAACTTAAGAAATAATTCAACCATATTTTCACCTTTTTGTGTCTTGAATCCTATGGTCTTACCATCTATGTAATCATCTATCATAGTCCCCCCATCTACATGACCTCCTATCACAATTTTTTTAGGTTGCTTCCTCAACTTAAATTTGACTATCATGGATCATGTCTATTTTAGCCTTCATCTGAGTGGTCTCTCTATCATCTCTTCTAGCTCATTTATGTCATCATCAAGGATGGATATAGTCTCCACTCTCTCTTTTTCCTCCTACCTCCATCGATACCATGTCCTCGATGGCCACTACTCATCTAACTATGGGCTAGTGGTGGTATCTTTGAATCTATCTCTGCCTCTTCCTGCTCTACCAGTCATCATGCCTGACCAGTCCATGGTCACTCCTAATGTGGCTTTAGTTTTGGCCTCTATCAATGACCTAAGTCCTCTTCTCCCCCATGGATCCCTCACATACTGAGCCCACTGGTTGGGCATCAGTATCAGTGTCCCTAAATGAGGTACGCCCATCTATCCTAGTACTTGTGCCACTAGATGTGGCTCTCTCCACCATGTATATTGTTTGACCACCTCTTTCCTCTCTAGTGTTGGTATAACTATGTGTCAGCTTACCCATGTAGTTGATATGTAGCCATACGGCTACCACACTATGTCTTTACATCTCACCAACTATAGAATTAGAACATAGGGAATGACTTGTGCTACCTAGTCCTTTATTCATCTCCACACTCGAGGTGATCCATCATCGACTTCATGGGCCAACCTAACTAATTGATACATGGGAAATCTATCATATATCTAAGTTATCAGTAGTATGATGGTCCCATAGTATTCTACCCTCTGACCAACATCTCATATATATCATATACGAGCTAGACCCAGATGACAAATCTTAAATCATATAACACTCACTCCTCCAACATCATCCTACTTAAGGCTACCACATATAGTGTTACCTTGCCATCCAAATTGTGATAGAGTACCCATTGTGCCACAAGGCTTATCACCACCTTCCAGAGGTCTAGAATCTATGATGTATACAAATCATCCATACTAACTCTCCATCTTCTTAGTATCATCTCTGAGCATGTAGCCCAAATGGTTAAGGCTCTCTTCTCCTCTAAGCTATATAGTATCTCTATGGTCATCGATGCTTCTGTTATAAGTAGCCCAAGGATGGCATGGACATCCTCTAGTTTGATAGACACCTCTATCACATCCCCATCTACCTCCCATATGAAATTGTTAGTCATTCATTCCCAACATCCCAAGAACATGACTAATAGGTCAGTGTTGAGGGGGATCCTCCACATATCAGCTATGCCTCTTAGACTTATAGCAATCAGTCTAGCTTAATATTTGTTTAAAAATCACTCCAACAAGTTTGGTAATCAAGACATCTCCACCAATATCTAGAATCTTGATCATCTCTGCAACCAAAAAACAACAAATAATGTATCATTTCCTCCATGTAATTTATAATCAAAATACATTCTTTACACATTATTTTTACAATTTAAATAAAAAACAAGCCTAAATTGCTTTTACCTTATTAATTTTATCATATTTATATCCTATTTGGTCCCTCTTTCCCTCCTTTGGTTATTTTAGGCCACTCTATCCCTCTTTCATATTTTTTCACACTTTTCTTTGCTTATTTTGGCTCCCTAGTCAACCTCATTTGACCAAAATTTCCCTATTTTTATCCTATTTGACTTCAAATTGTTAGTCACCCCTCTTATCCTCCCCTCCTTGGTGCTAATTTTTCATTATGGACATTACAAATCAAATGATAACTCCATTCTAGCTTGGTATCCTACAGATTGTATAGGGTCAACCCATACCTACTAGGTCAACCCTTCTCAAAATGTGCATTTTTCTTGTTTTCTTCTTAAACCCTTCAAACCTATTTCCCTTCTTCCTAATTTATACCCTTAAAATCTAAATTTGTTCAATTTTTACATGTATAAATTCTTAAAATCAAAATTTATTGAAAATACACTTAATTCAAAACAAAATTTCAAAAATTAGTTTGAGATTTGTAGTTGCATACATGTAGTGCACTTGCTACCATCTATGGGTGTCCCTCTCACCTAACATGTCATCCCCTCACCATCCTCACCTTTTTTGGTCTCTAGAGATATTTTTACTCTCCTTCACAATTCAAACTATCAAATAAATTCTCTTTTCCCTATTTAAAACACTTTTCAACAATCCAATTCTTTCATTTAGTTTCACACAAATTCCTTATTTTGCCTCTATCTTTGTTTCTGCTCATCCATTATACAAACCATAAAATGTGTTAGATTAATGGTGATGTAGACATTATTTTCCACTATAATATGCCTATCTTCTAATTTTTTTTATTTTTGGCTTTTTTTGCACTAACTTTTATAGGTTTTTCTAGTGTACTCTACATTGGAGGCCTTCATCTTTCCTGCAGTCTACTTCTTTATCTAAAACATTAAGGTAAGTAAAAGTATGTGTTTTTAAATTCTAT
Organism: Torreya grandis; assembly: GCA_037957365.1. Taxonomy (NCBI): domain Eukaryota; kingdom Viridiplantae; phylum Streptophyta; class Pinopsida; order Cupressales; family Taxaceae; genus Torreya; species Torreya grandis. The sequence continues at coordinate 1,988,283 of JARHVA010001587.1, forward strand.
CCTTTCATTTATCTTATTTTATTCTTACTTCACTTTACTTATCATTGGCATTATGTGTTATCATGTTTTATCCCAAAGCACCATCCTATGTTACACTTACATGACACATGATGAGCTTCATTGGGGCATATATATGCACATAATATTATTAAAATTTTATCACTTAATGACACTTCATATCTTATAGGAACCTATCAATTATCAATAGATCTAAATTCATGCCTTAAGGGGTACACTAGGAAAGGGATGGGTAGACCATTGGTGCTTCCTAAGATTGTTGTCCTTTTTTCCACTTGTTATCTACACACTTGTCTCCTAAAACCATTAACCCTAAGCTTATTATTTTTATTTCTACCCATTCCTATCACTTGCTATGTTTTATCTCCTTTTGACCTATCAGTTATACTAGGTCAACCTGGTTGACCTAGTATAGTTTAGGGACTTTTTCACTCTTTGGGTTTGTTGGCCTTTTGACCGACCTAACACAAACCTAGCAAATTATCCCTGAAAACATATTAGGTTGACTAGGTTGACCCTGTATAGCTGACATATTTTTAGTATTTAGGGTAATATTTGCCTATTTATACAAGCTCATTTCCAACCATTTGAGATACATAAGAATTAAGTGAAGAAGTGTGAACGAACATGTGCTTATTGACCATTCTACTTGAGGAATAAAGATTTAGGGTTTAATATTTTATTTGGAGCTTTGAATCTTATCTTGTGGAGAATTATTTTGGATGCTTAGATAGGTTATGTACCCTAGAGTTGATTTATCTTGGTTATCCTTATATACCACAATAATCTCTTGCAAAGAACCTTAGCCAAGGGGGAGATTGAGGCTCAGTGGGTTCATCTTCAAGGTAAGTATTCCTAATTTTATTTATCATTTGTAAGAGTAGATAGATAATGCATTTGTATTCTTCTCTTCCATGCATTAAGATTTTGTATACATTGACATGAGTATATGTCTTTTATGCATGTTTAGTTTAATTATTTGTTTTATTATTTCTAACCCCCACTTTGTGCCACAAGCTTTGGTGTACACTAGATTAGTTTTACTTTCTTGTTTATTAGACTTAGTGAAATATCAAATCATAGAACTATTTTAGGGTTGTTGTGTGATTATGTTAGATTGTAGGCTTTGGAACCCTTCTGAGCATGGTGTGTTATGATATTTTATCCCCTAATCGGGTCTAGTGGATCCTCATATTGGTCATGCTCTTGCTTAACAAGTGTATCCCCCAATTAGAAGTGTAGGTGTGCTCTATCTCATCTGATCCATAATTAATTTATGGATATGATGCATTTTTGATTGCATATAAAATGTGTTATATAACTCAGAACGTAAGTGACATGCAAGATGACCTCAATTCATAATTATCAAATGATGATGAGTCTATAAATAGCCTTCAATCCAAATGGTAAATTAAACCCAAGTTAACTCAATTCAACGGTAAATGGTAAAACAAATAAAATTTTTAACCTAGAACTTAAAAAGGTGAAATTTTGAATTTTAATTATCAATGAAGGACTTCAAGATTTTGGAAAGTGGTTTAGACTCAAATGGGTAACATAACTGCACCATTTAGATAATACAAACATAATGTTTTAAGATGAGGATTTGAACAAGGCAAAAGGGATTTGATTAGCATAACACCTCCTTATTCAAAAAATGGTGGATAAATGTGTTTTCTTATGATGTGTTGTTTACAAATAAGTTTTAAACTCAAATCAAGACCAATTAAGTAAAGATAAAGACAAGTACAACTAAGTCATCGTAAGCCCTAAACTGACAAGGTTACATTGTATTATTGAAATATATCTATATAAATGCTATTGGAAGGATTTTAACTATTAATAAAAAATAAAAATGTGTTATTTGGTAGGGTATTTTACACACCCCTTCTTCCAAGAGATTGTATGGTGACATGGACCTTTAGATTACTCACCCTACATCAACAATACTCTACAGAAAGTGGGGTTGTCTAAAACTTACAATTTACGACCATCTAGATGGTCCCAAACATGGCTAATGCTAGAGATATAACATGTCAATTGAGTTCATACAGATTAAATTAATATTCAAAGGTTTATTCCTTTGCATAGAAATTCCATCTATGTACTGCTTAGTGTAATCTCTTGGTTAACTAGATTTGGGTTAAGTTTTTGTTACAAAAGGAGAGGTTAGCTGCTTAACCCCTACTCTCATAGTATGTGTACCCTAATTTATATACTCCATCATGGAGTGGGGTTGAAATAATGCTGAGAGATGAAGCCCTAGGTCAAAGCTTCCCTAAAGAACTCATAAAGAGGTTATTAACTCCTCTCCATAAGACAAATTGCATAAAATAAATGATCTAAATAAAAATGTTGTAGAGGTCATTTTTAGATCATCCAAACCATATGGATTTTGTGGAGAACCTAGACAACTTCCTTTTCATGCCTTGGACAAAGGAACAATCATAATGAAAAGGCACTTTTGGTCACCCAAGTTCCCTATAAAGGATGGGGAGAGAGCATACATGCACTCTTCATTTTTCTCAAATAATCTAACAATCAATAGATGATTTACATAAAACAACACTTTTGAAAATATTGCAATTGAAGTGTAAGTTTTAAGCACCAAATTGAAATGTTTAGTGAAGTTCATGGCCCCTTGGCCTTAGTTTGAAAAACATTCACAAATAATAAATTAAACCATCTAAGTTCCTTTTAAACACCAAAACAAAGGTTCAAGACTTAATTATGCTCAAATTGATCACTTTTGCACATGGGTCCTGCAAAAAAAGTTAGAGAGTTTTTTTTAGCTTTGAAGCATAATTGATGATAAAATAAGCAAGTTTGGAATTATTACTCTTGGGTTATCTATTTTTTTACACATAGAGATCGATGTCGATCAATAGTGATCGATGTTGGTTGTAGTAAGATTGATGCTAGTTATAAATAACTATTGCCAATAAAAAATGATCGATATCGGTCACCTATGAACCCTTAGGTAAAAAAGGATTTGTCATAAAAACTTTGTTAGCCCAAGGTTAGAATAAAATATCCAAAATAAATTTCTAGATCAGGTAATAAATGTTCAAACCAGAGAGTTATAAACCCAATTTGATAACTACAAATTTTAATAAAGATATAAAAATACAAATTGTTAGCCATGTTTTTTTTGTAACCTAACTGATGTCGATTAGCCTTGACTGATGCTGATTACACAAAACTAATGTCGGTCACTATGTGACCTATGTATCAACAAAAAATGTCAAAAACATGGGAAAATGAAGCTAAAAATTGATGTTAAAGGATTTTTAATGACTTCTAATAAAATATAAGATTACCAAAATGTCTTCTTTGCTTGAGACGGATGTGTTGTCCCACTAGATGTGCCAAAATGTAGAGATGGATTACAAGAATGGTTAAATAAAACATTAGTCATGAAAAAAACAAGAAATGCATAAAGACTAACAATCTAGGATAACCTATTATGGGATGTATAATTGATAATTAAGAGAAAGTGAAAGAAATCACATATACATTACCTTCCCAAGAGCATCCCACCATCCAAATGCAGCTCAAAATGTGTTTTCCCCCTTGATTTGATGCTCAAGTCTTCAACAATGGTGTAAAGCCAATCTCCTCCACCATCTTGAGAACACCAACTAAGATAGGATCATGATATGAAATCAATTGTATTCCTATCAATGAAGCTATCCTATTGAAAATAAAGCATTATCAAACTACACTCAAATGGCTTGTAGAGAGAATCTTGCATTATAAATTTACAAAATGAAGCTTAAGTAAAGTGGTCTTGACCTTTCTATTTATAGATTTTTCAAATTGATCAGGATTAACCATGACCATCCATCTCAAGATGAAGATTTGTGGCCATGAATTAATCCAATTATGTAAATAATATCCATGAATATCCTCATAAATATTTGGGAAGAAGGGGCATTAAAGAGGCATGGTAAGCCATAATCCTGATATTTGTTACATTTATGGCTTATGGATGCCACCCATTGATCATGTCATTTGATGATGAAGTTAATGGGAATCAATTTCCAATAAATAAATATTCAATAACTTCCATGGAATTATTATTTAATCTCATAATTTGGTTTAATTTACCTAAGTAAGATTAATAAATTTTAGTGCAATTCTTTGGAAATTAGTGCACTCAATTAATCAAACAAGTCAAAAATTCATATTATTGGGTCTTAATTTGACTGGAGAGGAATTATAAGGTGATATTAGTTATGTATAGACTATTTTCCCATTTAGGATGTTGTTGACATAAAATAATGCATGCACGTGTTGTGTGCTTTTAAATTAGAAGAAAAGAGTGATTTAAAGCATTAAAATGCATTTGAATCATTTTGAATCAAAATGATTTGATCAAAGTTAATAATCATATAAAATACATTGCCTCATTAAGGGATACATTATCTTAAATTGACACTTGTATATGTCAAGCCCAAACCATTTAGCATGTTTTAAGTGATTTTGGCCTAAATTATGTATTTTCACAAATTTTGAGTAAGATTGACAATTTCAACATAATGGTTTTAGGAATTAAATGTCTACATTATCCACCTCCAAAATCCATCAAGCAAGTCATCACCAAGCACTAAAATCTTCACAATCTCTCCATGAAGGTAAATCTATAATTTCACTTGCACCAATCATCATAAATAAGGGTGTATATTGTTGAAGGACTTGAGGACATCCAAAAAAAATATTTTGTGACCACTTAATATGGAATATATTCCAATTCCACATCAAATAAGTCAAGTAAGGGAGGACTAAAGGGAAAAATCAAGAAGACTCTAAACACAATAATGAGAATTTAGTCAAGTCTCCCAAAGCAATTAGATAGAGGCATAAATTCAATGGTGAAGAGCAAGATGAGACAAATGGATAGAGTATTCAAGGTGTCATGGAGATTGGAAGCCTTAAAACACACCTAAATGACACATGAACCCAATGGTAACTGTTGTCAACCTGGAGCTACACCCTATTCGAAGACGTGCACGAAAACGGCTAGTCCTCTATCCGGCTGAAACAATGGGATCTCCTCACGAGGGTGGGTGCCTCAACAGTGAGGAGAACCTCCAGAGAAGGCTAGTTCCTGTATGATGTATCAATTAGGATTCCTACTCTACGCTGCGGACTACCATGGAAAAGGGAGAAGGAGAAACTTAAAGGGAAATCCTACCTAAAAGGGGGTGATACACCGGAACTATGATCCTACTCAGCTCGGAACCTTGAACACTGAGCGAACAACAGAGAAGGAAGACCTTAGACTTCAAATTAATCACTTGTGCATAAGTATTTCATGCAGAGGTTCGGTTCAATTACTAAAACCTGAGGGAAATGGTGGAGAGAGGTCTGATTAAAGACACTTTACAGGCGCCTACATCCACTTACAGTCTCAGCAAAAGACAATAAAGAACACTTTAGCATGACCTGCACAAGGACAATACAACAACTAGGTACGAAACAGAAACTTGGGAAGGGAGAAAAACTCTACCACTTATGCAAATTATTGAAAAAATATACACTATGCCAAGCTTGAAATCTGAAAGTACACTCCTGCTTATTGCTCGAAAAGGTTACACAACTCTTAATGGCAGAGTCTGGTCTAACCAAGAGAGATCGGATCTTTTTTAAAACAAGGCTGAAAAGCCACTATATAGGAAATTACAAAAGGCCAAAGATAGCCGTATAATCTTTAAGAGAAATTTTCACTTTGGTTAACTTGATAAAAAATATTTTTCCTGTCTTTGCATGAATTTTGCTTGTTAGAGGAAGCACACTCATCCTTGTCTTTGCATGGAAATCTTCTAATTTTGGATGTGGAATTTGATTTGATTAGTTAACCCCAAATCTGGAACAGTCAACTCCTTGTATGAACTAGTTAACTTCGGTTGAAGCTAAATTTGACCTTCGAATGCAGCGTTGTAGGAAGACAAACAGGGCCTTAATAATCAGTTAACTGAAACATAGACTGATTGTTCCAAAATAGCTCCGATGTTTGAACATAGACTCGCGTTCGCATGTGAATTCTCTAATTCTGGTCGTGTCTTTTCTGGCAGGACTCCATGTTTACTCCTCGTCGGATTATCTATTTTTAATCCCTTTTTGCACAGTCAACCTCCATGTATTTTTGGATTTTTTTGTTATTTTTAACAGTCCAACGGCTATTTATCGCGGCCTAAACTTGACGGCCTGTGGGATGTCACCGAAACTTTACCTTCGTTCGAAAAATTTCTGCGGGTTCATATCTGTTATATCCTCAGCTTTTATTACATTGGTCGCTGGTAACTCTGCTGGATTTTGAACGGGCTCCCGGGGCTTATTTCCCTCCCGCGAACATTTTCTCGAGGAAAATTCCCGCGGACAAAAAGTCTGGGTGAAAATCCCCGGGCTTTAAACGGGCTTTGTGTTTAGCCGCGGGAAAATATTTTGTGAGCGTTGCTGAATTTCCGCGGACAAATTGTCTGGGGGAATTTCCCGCGAGCAATTTGTCCGCAGAAATTCCTATTGTGTATAACCTGCAGACAAAAAGTCCGCAGGAATTCCTGCTTTACTTTGCCCGAGCTTTGTTTCGGTCGCGGGCTGTTGAAAGTTCTGCCTTGGTATTTTATGTGCGTGATTATGCTGCGGACGCGTCCTCCTTTCAGCCTGCAGTCCATGTGGCCTGTACCCGTAGTTTAGCTATCTTCCACGTGGCATTCCACATTGTCTATGTGTCAGTCTGCATGTCATCCTGCAGTGTAGGTGATGCGGTCCACTTTGGAAAAATTGGAAGACCCGGCAAAAGCTTGTGGTTTTTTCTTTGGTCTTTTTGCAATTTTTTCAAGTTTTACAACCTTGAGTAATTCCGTAGATTTTACCTAAGTGCGTAGAAAATTTCTTGAGTGTGAGTCCGTAGAAAATTGACTGCCTGAGTCTGTATAAATTCTTATTTAGTCCCTGGAAAACCTTCCTGAGTCCTTAGAAACTCTCTGAGTGAGTCCGTAGAAATTTTCACTGAGTCTGTAGGAAACCTTCCTTGCTGAGTGAGTCCATAGAAATTCTTTTGACTGTGTGAGTCCTTAGAATCCGCAAAGGAAAATAATGAATCCTTCCTTCCTTGACTGAAGACGAGAACTTTTCAAATGGCAAGAAAAATCTGACTCGTGGAAGATTTGTCAACATTCTGGCGACTCAGCTGCGAAGCATTCCTGCTATGCTTGAGGACCCAGCGATGTATAAATGCTATATGAATCCCAGATGGTGAATCTGATCTCTGATTGAAAATAATCTGCTCTGATCATTGCTGTAATAACCTCCTTCGAAATAAGAAGGGAAACACACGAAAGTGGAAAACTAACTAAAAGCAAATGTGCAAATAAGCACTTATTGAACAAAACTAAAGTAAACTAATGTGCTTTTACAGCACTTAGAGGAAAGCAAAGAATAATTAAATATGTACATGGAACTTTGCTCTTTAATAGCAATGTTTTAGATGTATCCCATTGACTGGGATTGGAAGCTCTTCGCCATCCATCTTAGCAAGTTGGAAGGCGTTGTGGGATTTGCAGCTGGAGATTATGTATGGGCCACTCCAAAGTGAATCAAACTTGGTGTGCCTTCCTGGTTTGGCCCGGTCCTCATCCCACTTAAGGACGAAATCTCCTTCATTGAAGCTTTGTGAGGAAGCTCCTTTGTCAAATGTCTTTTTGACCTGTTCCTGATGACTTTCCATGGCCAGCATGGCTTGATTTCTTGTTTCTTCTAGCTCCATAAGTTCTGCATACCTGATCTCCATAGGCTCATTTTCTAACAGTTCAAGTTGATGCATTAATTCTAGGGCGGGAAACTCAAGAGAGATTGGTAACCTTGCTTCCCTACCATAGACCAGCTTGTAGGGAGACTTAGCTATCGACCTTTTGTAGGTAATCCTATCAGCCCATAGTGCTGACTTCAGCTTGAGGTACCAAGATCTCTGATTGTCTTCAATTGTCCTTCGTATGATCCTCAATAGGTTTTTATTTGTAGACTCAGCAAGGCCATTTCCTTGTGGATAGTAATTTGATGAGGTGCTGAGATAGATTCCGTGTTGGACTGCCCACTGGCTGATCCTAGATCCCACAAAAGCCATTGCATTGTCAGAGATAATCGTTGAAGGGACTCCAAACCTAGTGACCAAACTCTCATAGAAATCAAGGACACTTGTTTCGTTTGCCTCCTTTAATGCAACTGCTTCTGTCCAATGTGTGAAGTAGTCTGTAGCTATTAAAATCCATTTATGGCCTGAACTGGAAGGAGGATTAATGAGACCAATAAAGTCTAATCCCCACTGAACGAATGGCTGATCCACTGTAATTGGCTGCAGGGGTAGGGCTGCCAGTTTAATCTTTCCCACAAACATAGCACATTGTTTGCACTTCCTTACCCATGCATGGCAATCACCAAATATAGTAGGCCAGAAGTACCCACCTCTCATGATCTTAAGTGTTGTAGTTTTGGCAGAAAAGTGTCCTCCACCAAATCCATCATGGAACTCTTCCAGCAACCTTTGAGTATGGCCTGGCTCTACACACCTTAGTAACATTCCGTTGATATCTTTCTTGAACAAGACACCATCAACAAGCAAAAACGGAATTGATTGCAGCCTGAAATACCTTCTTCTTGAGGTGCTTAGGTTGGAAGGGTAAATACCTTCCTGTAGATAATTTACCAGATTGTAGAACCAGCTAGAAGGTGATGCTTGCACAGCAGCGACTTCTGCATCATTTGATACTAGAACAGCTTCATTAGTTTCTTGCAAGTCCTGAGCTAGATGCTCACAAAGCCCTTTGCCCCTAACCAGTTTTGTGATCTTAATTTCTATATCATATTCCATCACTTTGGTTATCCAACCAGCCCTTTTCTCATTCATGTCTCTGTTCAGAAGGAATTCCTTGATGCTTGGATGAGCAACCATTAGAAGTATCTTATTATTAGACAGTAAGTGCCTAAATTTATTCAAAGATCTTATGATTGCAAGGACATGTTTTTCAACAAAAGAATACCTTGTCTCATACTCCTGCAGGCCTTGGCTGTAGAAGGCTATTGGCTACTCCAAATTTTCATGGTTCTGCTGCATAAGAATACCTGAAATGGTGTCCACGTTAGCATACGCATACAAAATGAAGTCTTTCTTGAAATCTAGATTCAAGAGCGTGGGGGCACTTGCTATGGATTTCTTAACATCTTCAAATCCTGTTATTCCTTCCTTAGACCAGCTGAAGCTCTAATTTTTCTTTAACATGACTGAAAGTGGCCTAGCTATAGTAGCAAAATCTGAGATATATCTCCTTATGAAATTGATCTTTTCGAAGAAGCTTTGCGAAGCCTTCCTGCTTTTAGGCAAGGAGAGTGCCAAAATAGATTGAATTCTCTCAGAATCTATATTTAAACCATGCTTAGAAACAACATGTCCAAGCAGCTTACCTTCATGAACTGAAAATATGCACTTTTTGGGATTTAGAGATATCCCAAACTGTCTACACCTTTCGAAAACATGTTGGAGGTGCACCACATGATCTTCTGCGTCTTTTGAGAATATTGTGATATCATCTAAATAGACAAGCACAAAGTTGTCAAGAAGGCCTTGGAAAGCCATATCCATGGCCCTCTGAAAAGTTGCCTCGGCATTGGACAAACCAAACGGCATCTTTCTATACGCAAACGTTCCCCACTTAGTTGTGAAAGCCGTCTTGAACTGGTCTTCTTCTTTGACCAAAATCTGATTATAACCGTTGTACCCATCTAATAAGGAAAACCTCTCTGAACCTGAAACAAGCTGTAAGATTTGCTCCATTGACGGCAATGGATAGTGGTCTTTAAGCGAGGCCCTGTTTAAGTCACGGAAATCAACACATAACCGAATCTCACCATTCTTTTTCCGTACTGGAACAAGGTTCGCCACCCAAGTCGAGTTCTTGATTGGAAATATAATAGCAGACTCTATAAGCTTGTGAAGCTCAGCATTCATTAAAGGCTCAAGTTTTGGATTAATTGGCCTTTGTCTTTGTCGTACTAGCTTAGTTTCGTCTTCTAGCTCAATAGTGTGTTGAGCCAAGCTCGGATCAAACCCTTTGAGATCGCTATATTGCCATGCGAATATGTCAGCAAAATTTTGGCATAATTCAACAAAAGCTTTATGCTGTAGTCGAGTGCATACCTTGCCCAATTTCAATATCTTCCCAGCTGCAATCTCCACATTGGCGTAGTGCTCTTCTTTTGTAGACAAAGCTGGTTTCTCTTTTCTTAGTTCATCGTCTTCACTGAAAATGTTTTCAAGGGTAACCAACCCCTTGGGTAGTTTATTGGTTTTTAGTTGTACAATTTGCTCACCATACTGCTGCAAACGTTTCCCCTGATTTTTTGGAGAAAACTCAGCTTCCTCCTGTAAAAATCTAACAATTTGATTGTCACTCTCGAATACCTACCAATTTTTCTGGTTATCTGGGACAGAAGGCCTTACGACTATCCTGATATGTGATTGAGAAGCATCACTTTTAACATCAGCTGGAATGTCAAATTGTGCCCCAACAGCAGCTAACCTATCAGCGTGTTTATTTCTGTCTCTTGGTATGGCCTGAATATTAAAAGCCTGAAAATCTTCAAGTAAATCCCATACCCTGTGTCTATAATATTTAAGTAGCATGTTCTTGCATACATTTAAGCCCCTTACCTGGTGGACCACCATCTCACTATCCCCAAACACTTGTAGACAGCTTGCTTTCATCTTCCTAGCCCATTGCAAACCGTGGACTAGTGCTTCGTATTCAGCAACATTATTTGAACAGCCAAACTGAAATTTAATGGATGATAAATACCTTTGTTTTGTAGGAGAAATTAACATTATTCCAGCTCCTGTCCCATGATTATTTCTTGATCCATCGAAGTACAGCTGCCACAAGCCTTCACTAGATTCACCTTCTTTGACCATGGCTGGGATTTGCGCATTGTTCTCATGAATACAATATACACCAAGATCTTCCTCTTCAATTAGTTTATATGGATCATACTCATGCAAAGTAGAGGCCCACTCATCAAGAAATAAGTCTGGAACTCCATCCAAAGGTGAGTCTTCTTCTACCTCAATAGTTTGTACTACTTCATCTGAAATAATATAGTTTGAATTGACCACACTTGGCACATAAGGCTCCATGTGAAAACGTGCAATAGGCTCTGAATGAATGGTTACCTTTGTGCCATATCTAGTTCTGAACAGTAGGTATGTCCAATCCGCTGATAGGTATCCCCCAATCTTTGAGGTGAAATCTCTTGAAAGGCACATGGCGAAGTAAGGGGGTAGATCTACTACTACGATGCCCTGCTGAATAGTAACATTAGGACAGGCATGTAGTGTTAGTTTCAAACCTTTGATAATCCATACCGTCTTTGCTGGTGAACCATCCAATTGTAGTACTCCTTTAGTATTTGGCTCATAGACAAGGCCGAGCTTGTCTGCAATCTGTTTAGGCATGACGGTACTGCTGGCTCCACTGTCCACCATGCAATTATGAACTAAGGTGTCTCCTACTATCAAGGAAAGGTAAAAAAGGGGAGTCTTTTTTACTTTTACCTCAGTCTTTCCTGCCTTTGGTATATTATCTCCTTACTGTACCTACTGCTTAGTTGGCGGATCTGAGTTTGTTAAAACAGTACCTCCTTTGTCTACTAGTTTTAGAGACAATTCAAGAGCAGAGAGTTCTTGAATGAGGCTGTCCTTTTGGCCTGGAATTGACAGAGTATCCCACATGCTAATATTGATGTTAGATCTTTTCATCTGGTCTACAATGTTGAACTGGGAAGGACTTACCTTTGATTGAACCCTTTGTGTCACATGCTGCTCACGAACAAGAGGTATTTGTTGTACTTTGCCTGCCTCTGTGGTCTGATTTTTTGTGACTATGGGGGCAGCAAGTTGTCCTTTTGCCCCTTGAGCAATAGTACCAGAAGCATTAGATGTACTTGCCATTGCAGGAGCTTCTTCAACAGCTCTTCTTTTATTTCCTTGGCGAGTTAGAGCTGCAACCTGATCATTTGAAGTGTTAGTCCTAATATCTTGAGAAAAAGCAATGTGATCCTCTACCTGCAAATTTACATTAATAGCATCATGCTGCCCTTGGATCGTTCCTTGTGATGCTAGGCCCATATCTTGATATTGGCTCTCATGAAAAGAGAACTCCTCTTGTGTCATCTGTGGCATGGCACTGTTTGTTTGAGTTAAATCCTGATTTTGAAAATTATTTGGATTTGAAGGCTGCCAACCTGAATCCTGCACTAAATTGTTCTGAGACGAAGTTGAAAAGATGGCCTTTGAAGCAGAAAGAGCACTTGGATCAATAGCGGCATATGGCTTTGCTGGAGTTATAGCCCCTTGCATTTGATAAGGTAGTCGGTTCTCTCTAAAACCTTGATAAGAAGATTTTTTATCCTTGAAAGGCTAATAGTTGTTCTGATTCTGTTATTGATAAGGCCTATTTGATTGGAATTGCTGCCTCTTAAGCTGTACTATTTCATTTCTGAAAGACTGTAACAGAGTTTTTAGCTCTCCTATCTCACTAGACTGACTAGTAGAGGCTGCAATTGGACGCTGAGGTGTTGGTATTGGGGCTAATGATGGAACTTGAGGAACATGAAGGGCTGATGCTGAACCTATCTCCAGAAATATGGGCATTAGCGGTCTTGGAGCAAGCTTTCCTGCCTGAATCAGACTATTCTCTACTCTTATTGCCACGTCATAGGCATCTGGCAAGGTAGTGCCACCCATTAACTGTATCATCACGCTGATATCAGAATTCAGGGCTTTCAAAAAATATATAAAAGCATACTCTGGCGATGGTCTGATTAGGACCGGTATTCTGTGCCATGTCTTTTGGAATCTGAGATTGAAATCAGACATGAACTCATGAGAGGCTCTCTATATGGCTGTTAATTGCTCAACCAAAGATAGGAAGTCAGACTTATCATCAAACTGTTTGACCAAAGCGGCGCCTAATTCATCCCAAGTAGAGATAGATCTAAGCGGGAGGGTTCTATACCATTGTAATGCTTTCCCTTTGAAGGAAGCAACTAATAATCTGATGGCGACATTATCTTCAATTACGTTGTGAACTGAACAAAGATTAGCAATATCCTGTATATGCTCAACAGGGGTTGTTTGATCTTCCCCTGAGAAGTATGGAATACTTTTGAGGGCAGATATAGGGATATCATTTAGCTGTGCTAAATTTAATGGGCTTCCTCCATTAAATGGAGCAAATACCTGATTCCTATTGGCCCTCTGCATGATGGGAATTTCAGTGTTGAGCACAATAGGGTGAGGGGGGGCTAAATATTCTCTCCTTAGAGGATATGGTCTGGTCCTTCTCGATCTTGCTCCTTTAAAAGTCAAAAATTAAAAAGGAATACCTTTGCTTGTTGATCTTGTAGTAACCTTTGGCATGAACTGATTGTCTGAATGATGCTATGAATTCTTTTGCCTTTTTGCAAATAAATATCTTTATTTGCTGTGTAGATTTTTAGTAACTCTTTTTCGTAGTCCCACCGGGCGTGCCAAAAACTGTTGTCAACCTGGAGCTGCACCCTATTCGAAGACGTGCACGAAAACGGCCAGTCCTCTATCCGGCTGAAACAATGGGATCTCCTCACGAGGGTGGGTGCCTCAACAGTGAGGAGAACCTCCAGAGAAGGCTGGTTCTTGTATGATGTATCAATTAGGATTCCTACTCTACGCTGCGGACTACCATGGAAAAAGGAGGAGAAACTTAAAGGGAAATCCTACCTAAAAGGGGGTGATACACCAGAACTATGATCCTACTCAGCTCGGAACCTTGAACACTGAGCGAACAACAGAGAAGGAAGACCTTAGACTTCAAATTAATCACTTGTGCATAAGTATTTCATGCAGAGGTTCAGTTCAATTACTAAAACCTGAGGGAAATGGTAGAGAGAGGTCTGATTAAAGACACTTTACAGCCGCCTACATCCACTTACAGTCTCAGCAAAAGACAATAAAGAACACTTTAGCATGCCCTGCACAAGGACAATACAGCAACTAGGTACGAAACAGAAACTTGGGAAGGGAGAAAAACTCTACCACTTATGCAAATTACTGAAAAAATATACACTATGCCAAGCTTGAAATCTGAAAGTACACTCCTGCTTATTGCTCGAAAAGGTTACACAACTCTTAATGGCAGAGTCTGGTCTAACCAAGAGAGATCGGATCTTTTTTAAAACAACGCTGAAAAGCCACTATATAGGAAATTACAAAAGGCCAAAGATAGCCGTATAATCTTTAAGAGAAAATTTCACTTTGGTTAACTTAATAAAAAATATTTTTCCTGTCTTTGCATGAATTTTGCTTGTTGGAGGAAGTGCACTCATCCTTGTCTTTGCATGGAAATCTTCTAATTTTGGATGTGGCGTTTGATTTGATTAGTTAACCCCAAATCTGGAACAGTCAACTCTTTGTATGAACTAGTTAACTCCGGTTGAAGCTAAATTTGACCTTCGGATGCATGCATTGTAGGAAGACAAACAGGTCCTTAATAATCAGTTAACTGAAACATAGACTGATTGTTCGAAAATAGCTCCGATGTTTGAACATAGACTAACGTTTGCATGTGAATTCTCTAATTCTGGTCGTGTCTTTTCTGGCAAGACTCCATGTTTACTCCTCGTCAGATTATCTATTTTTAATCCCTTTTTGCACAGTCAGCCTCCATGTATTTTTGGATTTTTTTGCTATTTTTAACAGTCCAACGGCTACTTCCCACGGCCTAAACTTGACGGCCTGTGGGATGTCACCGGAACTTTACCTTCGTTCAAAAAATTTCTGCGGGTTCATATCTGTTATATCCTCAGCTCTTATTGCATTGGTCGTTGGCAACTCTGCTGGCTTTTGAACGGGCTCCCGGGGCTTATTTCCCTCCCGCGAACATTTTCTCGAGGAAAATTCCCGTGGACAAAAAGTCCGGGTGAAAATCCCCGGGCTTTAAATGGGCTTTGTGTTTAGCCGCGGGAAAATATTTTTTGAGCGTTGCCGAATTTCCGCGGACAAATTGTCCGAGGGAATTTCCCGCAGGCAATTTGTCCGCGGAAATTCCTATTGTGTATAACATGCGGACAAAAAGTCCGCGGGAATTCCTGCTTTACTTTTCCCGAGCTTTGTTTCGGCCGCGGGCTGTTGAAAGTTCTGCCTTGGTATTTTATGTGCGTGATTCTGTTGCGGACGCGTCCTCCTTTCAGCCTGCAGTCCACGTGGCCTGTACCCGCAGTTTAGCTATCTTCCACATGGCAGTCCACATTGTCTATGTGTCAGTCCGCGTGTCATCCTGCAGTGTAGGTGTTGCGGTCCACTTTGGAAAAATTGGAAGACCCGGCAAAAGTTTGTGGTTTTTTCTTTGGTCTTTTTGCAATTTTTTCAAGTTTTACAACCTTGAGTAATTCCGTAGATTTTACCTAAGTACGTAGAAAATTTCTTGAGTGTGAGTCCGTAGAAAATCGACTGCCCGAGTCTATAGAAATTCTGATTTAGTCCCCGGAAAACCTTCATGAGTCCTTAGAAACTCTCTGAGTGAGTTCGTAGAAATTTTCACTGAGTCTGTAGGAAACCTTCCTTGCTGAGTGAGTCCGTAGAAATTCTTTTGACTGTGTGAGTCCTTAGAATCTGCAAAGGAAAATAATGAATCCTTCCTTCCTTGACTGAAGACGAGAACTTTTCAAATGGCAAGAAAAATTTGACTCGTGGAAGATTTGTCAACAGTAACCTCCATGGAGGTCCATATAGTTGAAGGTAGTTGATGGCCTAGTTGATGAAAGAGGTTGAAATTCAGTCTAAATAAAAACCTCCAATAGTCATGATTGCTACCTCAAGAGACAAGGTGTTTAGATGATATAAGAAGGTCTACATAAGTGAGATACATTGGGAACTAGGTGAGTTTAATGCACTAGGCCAAGATGATAAGAAACCCAAATGAGTGCAACTATGGAGAGGAAGCTAAGAGGCCTAATAACAATCCTAGTTTACCTTGTTAGCAAAAATTAAGGTAAGTTTGGGGATTTTAAGGTAATTTGGTTTCTTTCCCTCAATCTACCTCATAATGGTGAGTAATTCATCTTTAATTTAGGTGTGGGTTATCACAGATTGATGACAAGTTTGAAGGCCATCATTTTATCTTGAAATCATCCCCATGCCTCTCTTATGTCTGTACATAGGTCTAACACCGTCTATAACAAGTACCAAAGAAGCATTCCAATAAGTGACTAAGTAGGTCTCTTAAATAGACAAGTATGGGTGAGAGAAGAGAATACTTGTGGAAATTTCTAAAAAAAAACTAATGCTATATGAACACCCTAAGTTTCCTTAAAGCATCCACCTTAGATGGTACACTTAGACTATCTCAATCCATACAATGAGAGAGCAAAGAGACTCTTGACAATTGGATTGCTGGAATGGAATATAGGATTCTCCTAAGGAAAATAAGAATAGTGAGAGGTCTCAAGTCCATGATGATATTGTTAGGATGGGTCATCTTCAAACTTACTCCCACCTCCACCAAGTCACAATTCCATACACAACCAAGTTGACAATAAGTGCTCATCTACATTCACCTTAGTTGGCCTAGATATTCTATGTGAGGAAAGTTGAATAAAGAGGGTGGATAAGATTATAATAATGTCCTTATATAGGATTCAAGACAATATTTATATATAATTTGTTCATAATACCTATAGGGAGATAATTCCTCTCATAATTTAGGTCAAGTCACCTACAACAACACCATATGTAGGTTTGCAATCATCTTGTAAGAGCAAGCAAGGTAAGTTATAAGAGCCAGATTTAGGACCACTATGTGCATTATAGGCAAGAGTGAAGGGTGAAAGGTCCAACATGAATAATTTCAAGTAATGAGAAGGTATAGTTGGGCCTATTCTAGGTCTGAATCTCTCTCGTTCACTTATCATTGTTGAAACTCAACCTAAATGAGCATCTACAACTGGGTCCTTCTTGCCTCTTGACTGTGTAAGCAAATTGAGTCCAAATGGTCAAGTCAAAAATGATCCAAGAAGGTTTATTGAGAGATGATATCATCCCATGATACCATGGTGGAATGAAGACAAATGAGATGGTACTCCATTATACAATCTTTCTCTTGAACCATCACCTACATCCATTTTGTATGGCTTCCATTTTGTGATGGAAGTCATTGTTTAGGGTAATTGATGGAAGTGAACTAATAATGAACCCATAAAAGGTAATATTTTTTCCAAATTTTCCAAGACACATGAATAAGGATTACCCCTCACCCATCCAAGAATACAAAGAGATCACCTACAGGCTAAGTCATTGGAGTAAAATTAAAGGTGGAAGTACTTGATTGTCCTAATGCCTGATGTGGCTAAGTAAGAAATGGACCCTACTAAAATCATCTCATTCATAAATAATATATTAGATAAAAAACAAGGGTGAGGTGTATGCACCTAAAACCTATGCAAAACTAAGTCACAATCAGTCAAATCATGAATGTAGATAAGGTATGTGTTAGAGTCTTAAAGAAAAAGCTACTCTACTCAAGATATAAGGATCCTAATGAGTCTAAGACATTCATATTAGGTATTGGATAGTGTGTAGTACATAATTAGTTCCATTCAAGGTCCTAATTATTGGAAATATTGTCATTGATGTCAAAGGTCTAGTATTATTGGTGATAAAGGCCCCATTGCATTTAATGTTGTTTATCTTGGCTAATATGAGTTAATATTTATTTAATATTAACTCATATATTTTTGGTTGCATATGAGACAAAAGAAGGGCCCATGGAGAAGTCGAAGAGCCATGAGGTAAAGACAAAAGAAGGATGGGACGCATTTTCCCATGAAGAGTCATCTTAGGGAATACCAAGAGTCACCAAGTGAAGACAAAAGATTAAGGGCGCAATTTCTCATGAAGGGACACTTTGAGGAATACGAAAAGTCACCAAAGATAAGGATAAAAGTGGGAAGGAAGTTTTTGGTCATGAAGGGTCACCAATGACTTTTCAAAGGCTTGGATATGAAGGGTCATCCAAGATTGGCGACATTTTCCATGAGGATTGAAGGGTCACAAAGGGGGAAGGCCAAAGGTCATTTGGAAAGCTATAAATAAAAGCTTGAGAAGCCATTTGTAATATGAGAGATAGAGGTTGATTTGATATTGTAATATCTAACTTAGAAGAGCAATTGTGAGAGATGAATATGATTTGTATTTGTTATATCTAGCTTAGAAGAGCAAAGGTGAGAGAGAGGAAGGAGATGTATTGATCTATCATTTGTTGAGATAGCAACATTGAGAGATAGGTGTGTGGTATACACAAAGAGGTTGGTGCTCCTATGGGTTGGTGCTCACGAATTGTTGTTGGGTTGGTGCTCGACAAAGGGGTTAGTGCTCCTGTGGATTGGTGCTCACGAATAGTAGCTGGGTTGGTGCTCAGCAAAGGGGTTGGTGCTCCTGTGGGTTGGTGCTCACGAATAGTAGCTGGGTTGGTGCTCGACAAAGGGGTTTGAAGCTCCTATGGGTTGGTGCTCATGAATTGTAGCTGAGGTTGGTACTCAACAAAGGGGTATGGTGCTCCTGTGGGTTTGTTCTCATGAATATACTTGAGATTGTTCTCCATGGCTTTTTTCACATTGGGTTTCCACGTTATATCTGGTGTCTCTCTCTATCTTGTGTGATGTTTATTGTTTGAGTTTTATTGCATATCTTGAATGTTTGATTAAGTGAAATTTGATAAAAGGAAAGTTTTATAAGATATATAATATATTGATTCACCCCCCCTCTCAGTATATTCTATGCTTAACAATTGGTATCAGAGCAGGTTCCTTTTTGAAAAGTTTTACAGCTTGAAGGTAGATCGGGAAAGCACGATGGCTGGGTCATAGGAAGGATTTTCTACAAATAAGGCACCTTTGTTTGATGGGACGAATTATGCTTTTTGGAGCATGAGAATGAAGGTTTATTTGATGGCCCTTGGATTCGACATATGGAAATCAATGGTGGAGGAATATGAAGAGCCATAGACATCTACAATTATTCCAGCAGGAAAGAAGGCAAGTGAATGTAATGCTAAAGCTTTAAATGCTATTTTATGTGGTTTATGTGAATCTAAATTTGTTAAAGTTATGTAATATAAATCTACTCATAAAATTTGGGTAAAACTTGAGAATATTTATAAAGGTGATGGAAAGGTTCAGCAAGCTAAGTTGCAGACTTTTAGAAGGCAGTTTAAAAGTTTTAAGATGGAAGAAGAAGAAGATATAGCAAGTTATCTTTTGTGAGTTGATCAAGTCATAAATCAGATTCAAAGTCTTAGAGAAACATTGGATGAGTCAACGGTGGTGCAAAAGGTTTTGAGATCTCTACCAATGAGATATGATTCACAGGTTTCGGCAATTGAGGAGATGAAGAATTTAGCCAAGTTAAAGATGGATGAGCTTCATGGTATTCTCACGGCATATGAGATGTAGACAGAACAAGATAAACCCTCAAAGAGAGAAGCGGCTTTCAAGACATCAACGAAGGAGAAAGCTAAGATTCAAAAATCAAGTGATAGTTCCAGTGATGATGAAGATGACAATGGATCACTTTTCATTTGCAAGCCAAAAATAGGAACAGGTAAATATCAAAGAAAATTACCTTTTAAATGTTTTAATTGTGGAAAGATTGGACATTTTTCAGCTAGATGCCTAGATAAAGTTAAAGATGATGAAGAAGAAAATCCTACATACAAGATTAATTTCAAAGGCAAATCTAAGAAGAGATTCGAGAAGAAGAGCATGTATTCTAAGGATCCTAGTTCAGGCAAAGATAGTGGAGTCAGTGATTTAGAAGAAGAGATTATATTCATGGCTATACATGAAGGTGATCAAGAAGAAGAAGAGGAGGAAGCTGAAGTGAATATGGAAGGAGAGCTCATTTGTGCCTTAGAAGAGTTAGAAGTTGTTCAGAAGAAGAATCAAATATTAAAGCACCAAATCAATAAAAATGAACAAGAGTCAAAGGAAATGATTGAAGATCTACAAGCGCACTTTGAATAAGTCAAGAAAAATGAAGAAGATCTCACAACACAGTTAAAAATAGCAAGAAAATATTGTGAAAGGTATGTTATTGAAATTGCCTCTTTAAAAGAAGATATTCAGAAAGCAGTCAATGATAAAGTAGTTAGTGATTCAAAATTTGAGGATAGCACTAACATGCTAAATAAGATATTGGAAAGTCAAAAAGCATATTTAGATAAGATAGGGATCGGATTTGAAAAGAAAAAGAGATATGTTGAAGCTCTTACAAAAGAGGAAATGAAAAGGGGAGAAGAGAAAAATACAAAGGACATTCCAAACAGAGAAGGCTGGAAGGAACAAAACTACAAAAAGCAATCAGGTCAGAGATATACAGATAGGTCTTATTTTTATGGCTATTATTTTTATTGTAATGGATATGGTCACAAGAAATTAGAATGTAGAAAAAGAGCTAACAATTTTAGAAATAAAGAGAAAAAAAGTCAAGTAGAATCAAGTAGAAGCCACAACTCTTTTGCTCCTCTATCAAGCTTTGATGAAGAGACCATAGTGTGCTACAAGTGCAACAACTTTGGACACATAGCTCGGTATTGCAGAAGCATGTTCGAGTCAGTTTAGAAGGATCAGAGTTTCAAAGCTCCATTCATCAAGAAGTATCAAAGTGTCAAAGTTCCATTCATCAAGAAGAAGGTTCAGCCATGTTCATGGCAGAAGAAAGAACTTGAAGATTCTATGATGGTGCAGACAGCTCTGCTTGTGAGAGGTAAAGATCAGCCATGGTTAATTGATAGCAGATGTTCGAGGCATATAACAGGAGATAAAAGTAAATTCATATCTCTAAAGAAGATCAATGGTGGTACAGTGAGATTAAGAGATAAAGCCACTGCCAAGAAAGCCGAAAAAGGTACTTTGAGTTTGGATTATGGTAGAACTAAGACTAAAAATGTTTTGTATGTAAAAAGTCTTAAGCATAATCTGTTAAGTGTTAGTCAAATATGTGATCAAGGATACACATTAAGATTTCATGCTAAAGGTTGTGAGATTAGAAGAAAAGATTCAAATGAGTTGATTGCAAATGCTCAAAGGACAGGGAACAATGTATATGTTTTGTCAGATATCTTCTCAAAGGCACGATCAAAGGATACATTCAAAGATCGGCAAGAGGAGTTGGGAGTAATTTCTATTACTTTGTGTCATTGATGTTCAGCATCAAGTGAGGGGGAGCTAAGTGTTAGTTCCAAGTAGGCCCTTTGCCATTGATGTCAAAGGAGGAGAATAACAAGTACAGGTACAGGTGCAAAAAATAGATACAGGGAATAGGTACAAGATGCTACAGTAAAGGGGAGTTACTGTATGTTTTCAGATGACGGTATGTGTAGGTGACAAGATGTGGCAATTTTAAGATTGAGGTTGTCATCAATGACAAAGGGGGAGATTGTTGGAAATATTGTCATTGATGTCAATGGTCTAGTATTATTGGTGATAAAGGCCCCATTGCATTTAATGTTGTTTATCTTGGCTAATATGAGTTAATATTTATTTAATATTAACGAATATATTTTTGGTTGCATATGAGACAAAAGAAGGGCCCATGGAGAAGTCGAAGAGCCATGGGGTAAAGACAAAAGAAGGATGGGATGCATTTTCCCATGAAGAGTCATTTTGGGGAATACCAAGAGTCACCAAGTGAAGACAAAAGAGTAAGGACGTAATTTCTCATGAAGGGGCACTTTGAAGAATATGAAAAGTTGCCAAAGATAAGGATAAAAGTGGGAAGGACATTTTTGGTCATGAAGGGTCACCACATGACTTTTCAAAGGCTTGGATATGAAGGGTCATCTAAGATTGGCAACATTTTTCATGAGGATTGAAGGGTCACAAAGGGGGAAGACCAAAGGTCATTTGAAAAGCTATAAATAAAGGCTTGAGAAGCCATTTGTAATATGAGAGATAGAGGTTGATTTGATATTGTAATATCTAGCTTAGAAGAGCAATTGTGAGAGATGAATATGATTTGTATTTGTTATATCTAGCTTAAAAGAGAAAAGGTGAGAGAGAGGAAGGAGATGTTGTATTGATCTATCATTTGTTGAGATAGCAACATTGAGAGATAGGTGTGTGGTATACACAAAGGGGTTGGTGCTCTTATGGGTTGGTGCTCACGAATTGTTGTTGGGTTGGTGCTTGGCAAAGGAGTTGGTGCTCCTGTGGGTTGGTGCTCATGAATTATTGTTGGGTTGGTGCTTGGCAAAGGGGTTGGTGCTCCTATGGGTTAGTGCTCACGAATATTAGTTGGGTTAGTGCTCAGCAAAGGGGTTTGAAGCTCCTGTGAGTTGGTGCTCACAAATTGTAGCTGAGGTTAGTACTCGGCAAAAGGGTATGGTGCTCTTGTGGGTTTGTTCTCATAAATATACTTGAGATTATTCTCCATGGTTTTTCTCACATTGGGTTTCCATGTTATATCTTGTGTCTCTCTCTATCTTGTATGATGTTTATTGTTTGAGTTTTATTGCATATCTTGAATGTTTGATTAAGTGAAATTTGATAAAGAGAAAGTTTTATAAAATATATAATATACTGATTCACCCCCCCTCTCAGTATATTATGTGCTTAACACTAACCATATCCATTCACTCCATTCTGATCAGAAACCTAGTCAAAGAGCCTTAAGTGAGCATACACATGCATATGGAGTACTAAGAGAGTTGCAGACAAAGGGTGGATTCAAGAAAGTGAGACATAAGAGAGAATAATGGAGATATACCAAGGATATTCAATGGATTTTGGAAAATTCTCTTCTTTGATCTGATCTTAGGCACTTAATTTTCAAACTGGTTTCATTCTCAATTAATACTTTGAATGCTTTGAAATGTCTGAAAGCTTCTAAATTTTTTTAAAACATTACAATTCATACGTGAAAAATTATCAATAAGTAACATGAAATATTTATCACCTTGAATAATTCGATTTCTCATAGGTCCACACAAATCAGTGTGAACAAGCTCTAATATCTGAGTGCTTGAGTATTCTTTTGTTTTGAACCACCTTCTAGCTCGCTTCCCATGCTGACAAGGCTCACAAAGTGTGTTGGATGGATTTGTAATCTTTGAAAGATTTTTGACTACTTGCTTCTTGATGATGTTGACAAGATTGTCAAAATTTATGTGTCCCATTCTCTTGTGTCATAGCTAACTTTTTTCAATTTGACTCAAACAACATCTTTGACCTTTGATGTCTGATAACATATACAAATTATTGTCTATTCTCTGAGCATCTATAACTAACACATCTAAATCTTTTTTTCTAATTTCACAACCTTCTACATAAAAATTTATTATGTGCCCCTAATCACACATTTGACTTACACTTAAAAGATTATGCTTAAGACCTTTTATATACAAAATATTTTTAGTTTTAGTTCTACCATTATCCAAACTTAGTGTACCTTTTTTAGTAATTTTGGCAGTAGTATTATCTCTAAATTTCACTGTGCCACCATTTATCTTCTTCAAGGTTATGAACTTGCTCTTGTTTCATGTCATGTGCCTCAAGCATTCACTGTCAATGAACCATGGCTTTTCTTCATTTATTACATGCAAAACTCTCTATACCAACATAGATTTTTCAGGTTGTTTTTTCTACCATAAACTTGTCTGAACTTTCTTTTTGATGAATGGAGCCTTGAAATTCTAGTCCTTCTTGAATGAATCTAACACACTTCTACACTACCAGGCTATGTGTCCAAAGTTATTTTACTTATATCATATTATGGCCTCTTCATTAAATCTTGATAGAGGAACAAAAGAGTTGTGGCTTCTGTTTGACTCTACATGAGTTTCCTTCTCCTTATTTTTGAAATTATTAGCCCTTTTTTAACATTCTATTTTCTTATGTCCATATCCATTATAATAAAAATAGGACATGTTTGTGTATCTCTGACCTAATTTCCTTTTGTAGCTCTATTCCTTTCAACCTACTTTATTTGAGATGTCCTCTGTATTCTTAACTTCTTCCCTTTTTATTTCCTCTTTTGTAAGAGCTTCAACATAGCTCTTTTTTTTCTGTGTTAACTTTATCTATGAAAGTAGTGGCCTCCCTTTTCTCTTTTTCAAATCTGATATTTGTCTTATCTGACATTGATATTTGAATTTCTAATATTTTATTCAACATATTAGTGTTATTTTTAAATTTCAAATCATTAGCTGATCTATCATTGATTTCTTTATTTGTTTTCTTAAGATCTACTTTTAAAGAAGTAATTATAATAACATACCTTTCACATTCTTCACTTAATTTTTAATTGTGTCGTTAGATTTTTTTAATTATTCTTGGATTCTTCAAAGTGTGTTTGTAGATCTTCAATTATTTCTTGACTCCTTTTCATTTTTCTCTATTTGGAGCTTCAATCTTTGATTCTTCTTCTCAAGAGTTCTCAACTCTTCTAAGGCACAAACGAGTTCTCCTTCCAGATTCACTTTGGCTTCATCATGTTCTTCTTCTTGATCATTTATACTTTTTCTTGCAGAGGCATCTTCATGTAGTTACATGAATACATTTTTTTCTTCTTCTTCTTCTTCTTCTTCTTCTGAATTACTGACTCCACTATCTTTAGCTGAGCTAAGATCTTTAGAATACAAACTCTTCTTCTTGAATCCCTTCTTGAATTTTCCTTTGAAATTCTTCTTATATGTAGACTTTCCTTCTTCATTGTCACCATTATCCTTATCTAGCTACTTAGCTACAAAATATTCAATATTTTCACAATTAAAACATTTAAAAGGTAATTTTCTTTCATATTTACCTGTGTCTTTTTTTGGTTTGAGAATGAATAAAGCTAGTTGTTATATTCATCATTGCTAGAATTGTCACTTGATTCTTGAATCTTGGCTTTCTCTTTCTTTGATGTCTTAAAAGTAGTTTCTCTCTTGGAGGGTTTCTCTTATTCGGTCTGTAACTCATATACTTGTAAGAATACCATGTAGCTCATCCATCTTTAGGTTGGCTAAATTCATCTCTTCAATTTTTAAAACTTTTGCATCATATCTCAATGGTAGAGATTTCAAAACTTTTTATACCACAATTGATTCTTCTAACTTTTCTCGAAGACCTTGAATCTGATTAACTATTTGATCAACCCATTAAAGGTAACTTGATATATTTTCTTCCTCTTCCATAATCAAACTCTCAAGCTATCTTCTAAAAGTATAAAGCTTAGCTTGCTGAACCTTTCCATCACCTTTGTAAATATTCTCAAGCTTTACCCAAGTTTCATGAGCAAATTTACATTGCATAACTTTAACAAATTTTGATTCACATAAACCACATAAAATAAAATTTAAATCTTTAGCATTATTTCACTTGTCTTCTTTTATGTCAGAGTAGTTACAAGTGTCTATGGCTCTTCACATTTCTCCACCACTGTTTGTCAAATGTCGAATCTAAGGGCCATCAAATAAGTCCACATCCTTATGCTCCAAAAAACATAATTTATCCCATCAAACAAAGGTGCCTTATTCTTATAAAAACCTTCATGTGATCCAGCCATCGTGCTTTCCTCAATCTACCTTCAAGCTATAACACTTTTTCAAAAGGAACCTGCTCTGATACCAATTGTTAATCATGAAATATACTAAGAGGGGGGGTGAATCAGTATATTATATATCTTTAACTTAATCTAATTTATTTTTTTAACCACTTAATTACACATTCAAGATATGAAATAAAACTGAAACAATAACATGCACCATATAAGAGAGAGAGAGAGAGAGATACCAAAATTTTACATGGAAACCTAAAGTGAGAAAAACCATGGAAAACAATCTCAAGTATATGAATGAGCACCAACTTAAATTACAAATTTTTTAAGCACCAATTTGTAGGATCACCAACCCTTTTGTTGAGCACCAACCCACAGGAGCACCAACCCCTCTTGTGTATAAAACACAACTATCTCTCAATGTTGCTTACTCAACAAATGATAGAACTCTACAATATCTCCTACTTTTCTCTCATCTTTTTTTATATAAAAAAATTACAAAACCATGCACTCTCTTGCATATTACAAATGGCTTCTCAAACCTTTATTTATAGCTTTCCAAATGACCTTTGGCATTCACCCTTTGTGACCCTTCAATCCTCATGGAAAATGGTGTCAAACTTGCATGACTTTTAGTGTCCTTGCATTTAAAAATTCATATGGTGACCCTTCATAAGCAAATGCATCATTTCCTATTTTATCTTTATCTTAGTGATTTTTCGTATTCCTCAAAGTGTCTATTCATGGAAAAATGTATTGTACCCTCTTTTTTATTCACATAGTGACACTTAGAATTCCTCAAGATGACTCTTCATTGGAAAATGCATCTCATTCCTCTTTTGTCTTTACCCCGTGACTCTTTGACTTTTCCATGGGCTCTCTTTTGAATTTTATGCAACCAAAAATATATTCGTTAATATTAAATAAATATTAACACACATTAGCCAAGATATGATTATTAAAAATACCATTAAATGCAATGGGGCTTTTATCACCAATGTTAGACCTTTGACATCAATGACAATATTTCCAACACCTAGAATAAGAGCTTCATATTCAACCATATTGTTGGTGACATAAAAAGTGAAGTGAAAAGCTAAAATAATGATCTTGCCAAGAGAAATTGTGAGAATACAACCTGCCTTGATTCCTTGAAGGCATTTAGCACCATCAAAGTAAAGGGTCCAAGTATCCTCATATAAGTTGACATTAATTTTTGGAAGATCCTTGATAACTACTTTTGGTTTAGTAATGGAAGATTATTCAAGTTTATGAGCTTCAAGATCAGAGGTCAAGCTATGAAAATAATATTTGAGAGAAATATCTTGATTAAGACCTTCAATGTAAAGGATATTGTCATCTAGAAGATTATCTTGAAAGGAATAAGTGGCTGGTATGGGAGTTACAACAAGTTGATTGTCTATGACTTTCCCTTTGATAGATTTTTGAGTGACGATGTGGAGATCAAATTCCATAAGGAGGACCATCCATTTGTCGATTCTATCTCTAGGAAGAAAGACTTTGGATAATAAATGATGAATGGGGTTAGAATGAATAATGACATAAGTGGTCTGGTATAACATGTAATGATGAAGATTTTTAGCTACAAAATAGATGGTGAGGTAGTTGCATTTGACTTTGGTATAACGTGTCTCATAATCGATGAGGCCTCGGCTAATTTAGTAGATAGAATACTCTCTTCTCGTATCATCATGTTGGGCAAGCATTTCCCCAATGGATATAGGTGTGGAAGAAGTATATAGAATCAAAGGTTTATCATTAAAAGGATGATTAAGTGTAGGTGGGTGAAGTAAAGACTCTTTCATGTTATCAAAGTCTTTGTGACATGGATGCATCCATTCTAAAGCAATACCTTTCTTAAGAATGGAGTTGATGGAGTGGATGTAATAAGCCATTTGAAGGATGAATTATCTAATTACCCCAAGTTTGTTTAATTAAGTATGAATTTTAGGAATAGAATGAGGAATGGGCATGTTGACAATAATACTAATTTTGGTTGGCTCAACATCGATGCTATGGAGAGAGACTAGGAATCCTAATTTTTTTTAATATGTAAAACCAAAGACACATTTTAAGGAGTAAGTTTAACTTTAAACTTAATGAGATGATCAAAGATGATATCAAGATCGAATAGATGAGTCTTATGACTTTTGGATTTAGCAATGAAATCATCCATATAGGTTTCAACAATTTTGTGGATAAGATCATGGAAGATGTGAGTCTTTTCTCATTAGTAAGTGGCTATGGCATTTTTTAGGCTGAAGGGCATTTTGACATAGCAATAGGTGCCCCATTCCATGATGAAATTTGTCTTATGTTGGTCCTCAGGAGTGATATGAATTTGATTGTATCTTGAGAAGCCATCCATAAGAGATAACATTCTGTAACTAGCCATGGAATTAATGATGACATATATTGAAGGTAAAGGAAAATTGTCCTTAGGACAATAAAGATTAAGATTGTAAAAATTAATACAAATAACAATGACCATAGTGACCTTTTTCTGAACAAGAACAATGTTGGAAACCCATTCAAAATAATCTACTGGATTAATAGATTTAACATCAAGTAATTTAATGATTTCCTTATGACAT
This sequence comes from Torreya grandis, assembly GCA_037957365.1. Taxonomy (NCBI): domain Eukaryota; kingdom Viridiplantae; phylum Streptophyta; class Pinopsida; order Cupressales; family Taxaceae; genus Torreya; species Torreya grandis. Next base: position 2,016,537 of record JARHVA010001587.1, read on the forward strand.
AAAGTGAAAACTTTGGGTGGAAATTTCCTTTTTTTTCAACACACATGCTTAGCATTAGGATAAGTAATGATTTTATGTACCACAAAGCTAGGGTCAATGTGAGGTATGTCCTCATAAGACCAAGCTAAAACTTCATGAAACTTGTTAAAGAATAAACTTAAATTATCATATTCATTGGGTGAAAGTTCTCAAGAAATAGTGATTGGTTAAGGACAAGATGGATTACCATATGCAATTAGAGTGGTTTCTTAAATAAACATGGCATTACCATCTTGAAAGTGGTATGGTGCATTAGGTAAGGCTGAAATTGGATTCGTTTTAGGCTCAATACTAGCAATGAAGTTGTTGAAACAAGGGGATTTAGTTTTAAAGTTCCCAAGTTTATGATGTTATCAAGGAAGTTGAGGTTCTCATGCATAAATTAATTCAAGGATAGATTCATCACTAGGAAAGGTAGGAATAGGACCATAATACTCAACATCTACTTCAAGATCTAGAATTTGGTTATCATGGCTATCATACTTAGAATGTATCTAACAAACATCAGTAGCCTTGGCATCGAGTGTAATCTCAAGAGTAGAAGAAGCAGATGGATTAGAAGGGGTTGGAATATTTATGAGTTTTTTGATGGGAGAAGGATTAGTGGTAATGATTGGATCAATAGGTGGTGATGGAAGTGTAGGAATGTCTAAACATTTGAAAGGTATAAATTGATCTATCACCCAAGGAGTATCAATAAAATGAGAATTGACAAGAGGCACATAACCTTTGGGATATAAAGAATGATATATAGAATGGTATGAACATCCTGATTAAAAGCATGAATTTGGGCTAAATTTTTCTGATAATGTTGGACATCCAAGTCTCTAGATTGATCTTGTGCCATTATATATTTATCATCATATGATGGAGAAATTTTACATGCTTGAGAATTAGGGGGAGTTTCAAAAGGTGAAATCCTAATGTTACTAAATGTAAAAGGAGACATGATGAGAGGATCTTGAAATAATTTATCCACTCTAAAATCATTTCAAGTGAAGGCATCTTTAGGTAAAAAAGGCTCATGAGCATTGTATGGAGGGGGAAAATCAGTAATATCATCAATAAGAGGAATGGTATGATCTCTAGGTAATAACGAAGGTGAAAGCCATTACGAAATGTATGGAGGTAGCTTGGTGTTATTTCAAGTATGTTAAAAATCATTGGGTTCATCATCAGAATCTGCAAGAGTAACCTATAAATCAAGATTCATGTTGATGAACTCAAGTAAAGGAGCACTATTGATCTTAGGAATAATAAGAATACAATATTGTGATTTAGGATTAGGATGCTAAATACTCCATGGATTGGGATTGGCTTCATGCTTGTATCATTTTTTATTATGTAAGAAGTTAATACATTGGCTACCAGAATAAGCGATGGCCCTCATTTGATGAGTCCAAAGATGACCAAGGAGTATGTTCTAAGATAAGGGAAGATTAAGGACCATAAGCTTGGTTTGAATAGTCTTAGGTCCAATGGTTAATGGAAGCCACATACAACCAAGTGGATTTTGATTTGCTTGAGATGATACTTTTTATAACCAAGTTGTTTGATAAGCCATCAATATGTTACATTAATACTAGAACTTGTATGTAATAAGATATGCATCATGTCTATAAATCAATCTTGGCTCGAAGAAGATAGAGCATACCTACACTTCTGATTGGGAATACATTTATTAAGTGAGAGCATGACCAATTTGGGGTTCTGCTAGACCCAATTAGGGGATTACTTGTCAAAACACACCATGCTAGGAAGGGTTTCAAATCCTACAATCTAACACAATCATAAAACAAACCTAATAGAGTCCTAAGGTTTAAACATTCACCTATTCTAATAATAAGAAAGTAAATCTAACTAGTGCACACTAAAGCTTGTGGCACAAAGTGGGGGTTAAAAATAAAACAAACTAAACTAAACATTTATTTGAAGACATATACTCACGTAAATGTATATAGAATACTAATACATGAAAGAAGAATAAAAATGCATTATTTATCTACTCTTACAAAGGAGAAATAAAGTTAGGAATACTTACCTTTGAAGACGAACCCACCAAGCCTCAATCTCTCCCTTGGTCGAGGTGTTTTGCAAGAGATTGTTGTGGTATGTAAGGATAACAAAGACAAATTAGTTTTATGCTACACTACCTATCTATGCATCTAAAATACTTATCCACAAGACAAGATCCGTATCTCCAAAGAAAGTATGGAACCCTAAGTTGTATTCCTCAAGTAGAATGATTAATAAATAGATGTTCATTCAAACTTCTTCACTATTATTATTATATATTGAAATGGTTGGAAATGAACTTGTATATATAGGTGGATCTTGCCCTAAATCCTCCCAAAAATATTGAATATACAAGGTTGACTCAGTCAACCCAGTAGGTTTTTGGGGACAATTCACTAGGTCTAAGTTAGGTCAGCTGAAAGGCTAACAAACTCAAAAAGTAAAGAATACCCCTAGATAGTACTAGGTCGACCCAATTGACTTAATATAATCAACTGACCAAAAGGGAATTAAGGCAAGAAAAGGAGGGATAAAGCATGATAAATTTTTGAAATGCATAGGACTAAGGAGAATAAGCTTAGGGTAAATGGTTTTGAGAGATAAGTGTGTAGATGGCAAGTGGCAAAAAGAGAAATAATCTTATGAAGAACCAATGGTCTAGCCATCCCTTTTTTGGTGCACTCCTTAAGGTGTGCACTTAGAGAGATTGAGATTCAATGGGTTCTTACAAGATACAAAGTGTCAATAAGTGATAAAAGTTTGAAAATGTTGTGTATACATATGCCCCACTCGAAGCTCATCACATGTCACGTAAGTGAAACACAGAATGGTGCTTCAGGATAGAATATGATAACACATAATACTGATGCTAGGTATTATATAGTAATCAGAAAATAAGATAAATTAAAGGATATAATTAAAAAGCACATACCTTTAACTTACCTTAATATCATAGATAAAAAAGTAGATTGAAAGAGATTTGAAGGTGTCCAATGTGGAGAACAATAAATGAACCTATAGAATTTAGTGCAAAAAATAGCCAAAAATTGAAATTTTTGGAAAATAGGCATACGATAATGTAAAAAAGTCTCTATGTCATCATGAATCCAACACATTTTACGGTTTGCAAAATGGATGAGTAGAAATAAAGATATAAGCAAAATAAGGAATCTATTGGAAAATAATTAAAGAATTTGATTTTTGAAAAGTGTTTTTAAATAGGGGAAAAGACAAGTTATTTGTTATTTTTACTTATGTTTGAGGGGGAAAAGATCTCTGGAGATCAAACGAGCTAGGATGGCAAGGAGATGGCATGTTAGGAGAGGATGAACTCCAAAGGTGGTAATGGGTGTACTACAAGTATGTAGATATGAATCTTAAATCAATTTTTGAAATTTTAAGTGAATTAAGTGTATTTAAGTAATTTTGAATTTTGAAAAAATTATAGAGGTCAAAAATGAATAAAATCATATTTAATAGGTAGAAAATAGCAAGATGGGAAATGGGTTTAAAGGAATTAGGAAGAAAATGAGAAAAAGTCACTTTTTTGGAAAAATGCAAGGGGTTGGTATGTAGAATGAACTGGGTCAACCCAGTCGAGTAGGATAAAAATGGGTAGACTCCATAGTGCCAACCCAATAGGTATGGGTCGACCCTATACATTCTGTAAATTAATGACCTAGTTCAAAATTGTCAGCTAATTCGAAAGGTTCAAAATGGAAACTCAGCACTAGGGAGGAGAAGATAAGGGGCTTGACTTAGATTTTTGAGTCAACGAGACCAAAAATAGGGAAATTTTGGTCAAACTAGTTTGACCAAAGAGCTAGAATGGTACAAAAATATATGCCAAAGGCTGAAAGAAGGATAGAATGACCCGAAATGACCAAGTAAGGGCAAAAAGGACTATGTTTATAAAAGTAAGATAAAATTAATAAAATAAAGTAATTTAGGCTTGTTTTTTGATTAAAAAGAATGTATTTTGATTATATATGACATGGAGGAACTGATATATATATATATATTTATTTCTTGGGTGCAAGGATGATGGAGATTTTGGTGACTTGTGGATGTTGCATGGTTACTAGGTTTGTTATATAGGTTATCCAATGGAGATAGGGCTAGACTAGGATCTATAGGTCTAGGTAGGATAACTGATATGTGTTGGATTCCCCTTAGTGTTGATTTTTTAGTCATGTTCCTTAGTTTCTATGAATGATTGACTAACACCTTCAGATGGGAGGTGGATGGGGATATAGTATAGGTGGTTATCATGCTAGAGGATGACCATGCCATCCTAGGGTTAACTATAGTAGGAGCGTAGGGGACCAAAAGGATACCAAACAACCTAGAAGAGAGGAAAGCCTCAGCCATATGTGCTACAAGCTCATAGATGATATTAATGGGTATGAGAGTTAGTATGTGTGATGTGTATACATCAAATATTCTAGATATCTAGAAGGTTATGATAGGTCTTGTGGCATAATGAGTGCTATGTCACAATTTGGATGGCAAATTACCACTATTCATGGTATCCTTGAGTAGGATGATTTTAGAGGAGTGAATTATATATGATCTAGGCTTTATCATCTAGGTTCAGCTAGTACATGAAATTTATGAGATTTTGTTTAGAGGGTATAAGACTATGGGATCGATCATATTGCTAAAAACTTGGATCTATGAGAGGTTTCCTATGTATCGGTCGACTAGGTTGCTCCATGTGGTTGATTATAGGTTACATAAAGTATGAAGATGGAGAGAGGACTAGGTAACACAAACCATGCCCCATGTGATATCTCTATAGTCAGTGAGATGCATAGACATAGTGTGGTACAAACACATAAAAACTATATGGGTGAACTAGGACATGGTTGTACTAGTGATAATGAGGAGAAAGGTGGTTAGACACTATTTTTGGCAGAGAGAGCCACACTGATGGCCCAAGTTCTAGGGTAGATGGGCCTACCTCATCCAAAAACACCTATACAAATGCCCAAGTAGTGGGATCAACATGTGAGGGAGTCATGGGGGAGGAGAAGACTGGGGCCACAAGTAGTGAGGCTAACACTGAGGCCATAGGAGTGATAATAGACTGGTTGAGCATGACAAGGAGTTGAGTAGGAGGATAGGGATGTAGAGGTAGATATACTAGATGTATCACTACCATCTCTATAGCTAGGTGAGAAGTGACTACTGAGGACATGACATCGATGGAATTAGGAGGAAGAGGAGAGAGTAGAGACTATGGCCATCCCATATGACCCCATAGGTGAGTTAGAGGAAATAATAGAGAGACCACTCAAGTGTAGGCTAAGACTGACATGAGCTATGACAACTAGTTTAAGCTAAGGAAGTGACCTATAGAGGAGGTTCTAGGAGGCCATGTAGATGGGGAGACTGTACTAGGTAGTCACACAGATGGTGAGAAGATAGTGGATGAGACATAGATAGGTAAAAAGATGATTGAATATGTAATTAAGTTTTTATTTTAGAACTATAGATAGATAGATAGATAGATATTTTGAGATATAACAGTGATCTAATATCCATCTGGTGTGATTTTTTAGGTGTATTTGAGGATGAGGAGGAGAGATGGGGGTCCTTAGTAAGGGGGCACTCCTTTATGTCTTGGATGAGACATTGTAGCCATTCGGCCCCATGACACTAGAGGATCTGAGTGTACCATCTACCCTAACTTAGGTGAGCTAGTTCAGATTAGCTAGAGAGGCTATGAGGTAAATACAAGTGCAAAGAGAGAGAGAGAGAGAGAGAGAGGATGTATCCATCAATAGAGATAGGTACAAGGGAGCTACAAGCATGGTAGGCCTTGGTAGATGTGAGATAATCACATCTAGCCATAATGGCATAGATGACAGAGATATGGACCTAGCTAGCGAAGTCATAGGTGTGAGTAGTGCACCTATAGGGATAGGTAGAGGGATTGAGATCTCAGACTGCCTTGTTATATCATACTATTTGGAGGAGTCAGATCGAGGCCTCAATAGGTAGTGTGGCTAGGCCACGAGATAGATAGAATGGAGCCCAACCATAGAGCTGGAGCATTGTATATGGTTGTATATGTTATATCAAACTCATTATATATATATATATATATATATATATATATGTATGTATGTATGTATGTATGTATGTATGTATGTATGTATGTGATGGATCATTTTAGCATGTTGATGTTGGTTGTGTATGTTTTCATTATGATGGTTGTGTTTGTGGATGCTTTGGATATATTTATTTCTATCACATGTATGTAGCTAATTTTTTATATGTTATAAGAAATATATGTGATGTGGTTTCTTTTCTATCATTATGTAGGACACATGCATGGTTAAAAATAAATAGGCAAAAAGAACTTGGAAAAATATAATCAATTAAAGAATGTACTACACACTATTTCAAGATGGGAAATGTGTAATAATAAGAAATGACTAAATATAAAGAACCAAGAAATGGTAAAACAAGATGGTAAAAAATAATTTGTTTTTAAACCAATGTGAAAGATTTTTGCACCAAATTAAAACAAGTAAAATCATACTAATATCTTGTTTGGCAGTTGAAAACAATGTAATAAAATGGAATGTATGAAAAAGGGAATAAATGGTAATAAAATAAATTTAATTAAGTCAATCAATCATACTAAATCATGATGGGAAGTATGAAAGTAAAACAAAATTGTCAAAAAGTTTGGTCTTAAATTTGTCATACTAATTCAAGCTAAAAAGTATGAAAATTCAAGAAATGGTTGTAATCTTACATGCACATGGAAAATAATAAGATAAAAAGATGAAATAAACATGAAGTAAGCATAAAACATACTAAATCAAGATAGGAAACATGTAAAATGATGTGTAACTTCATAATCAATCAGATCTTATCTTAAATTTGACACATGTGATTTGGATGGTGACTTGAGTATTGGAAAATTTTGTGAGGAGGTCCAAGTTCTATCCATGGTCTTACACTAAAACTTGAAAAAGATAACACCACTGGGGTGTAATAGACAAGAACAATTAGTTAATAAAAGGATGTGGGTAATAAGAAGGAAAAGATGGTAATTTGTGAAGAATATTGGGTCCTATCCACGGTCTTACAAAGCAACTGACAAATGAAATCCCAAGGGGAGTGATCAGTAGTCAAAATAATATTTCTCAAGAGGAAATATGAATCGATATAATGAATGAAAAAGGGAGTGTAAAATCAAGACTTAGGCATCTTATGAGAAGACCTTAGGAGGCAAGAGGCATACTAAGGACATGAGAAGACACTAAGTGACTAACGGTCATCTATGTACAAAGAAAACCTATTTTCTATAGACACAAAGCTTTATAGGAAAATAAGTGTGATACTAAAATCAACTCAAGAAGGTATATTTGTATAAGGAAAAGTTAAATGGACCTACCTTCCCATGATGTGTTCCTCGTTCTTCAGGATCCCTTATAGAGTCATTGGTCTACTACGAAGATTGGGTAATTGCGTGAGAAAGTAGGTGGCATTAAAATATTTTTATTATCCTCTTCTAATCTAATGACCTACCACACCCCAAATGACCTTGACTCTATTTGAGGCCAACTGTGGAGTTTGAGGTTTGATTAGAAGAAATAGATGTGCTTTGAATCATGTCTTTTAGTGTGATTTGACTTTTAAAAATATTTTTGCCTTTTGATATCATTACCTTTTATTTAAATTATTTGGATTTTAACTTTATTTTTAAGGCTTTTTAATATTCCTCCTCCATATGGATTTAGAATGACCAATCATGAGAGATGAAGTGATATACACACAAATGAGTTTTAGGCTAAGGCTAAAGGAAGCTAAGTAACCAAAGATAAAGATTGACTAGGATATTTAGGCTTGACAATGAAATAGCATGTGTTCTCAAGTCTCAATTGTGTATATGCTTAGTTTTATGGAAAAAAGAAGGGGAATAAGGAGATCCAAGGTGGACCGGTAAAAGGAATGTATAATGAGAAATATTATTTGCTAACCGATCACATGGTAATAGGGAGATAATAACCAAAGGGAGTAGGGTTTGTATAAACAAGTCACCATGATAAATTATCTATGAAAAAGAAGGATAAGAAATCAAAACAATCATAAAGATACAAGAAAGAGAGTTTTGAGAAAAACTCTAAGGGGAAAAAAATGCAATGATAAAGAAGACAATCATATGTGAATGTAAATGACAATATAAGTAAGATATAATACAAGTAAGATCATGATATAAGATAAGCAAAAATTTGACATAGTGTTAAATGATATAATAGATAGATAAAAATAATATTGGAGTACATGTCTCATTCAAATAAAAATGTGAAAGCACCATGCATGTGCTCATAAATACCGGTAAATTTATCCACACACATTATCCAATACATCGGATAAGTCTCTATGAATCTATATACACACATTGCTAAAGTTTCATCAATTTTTAATGAATACTGGGAGAATACTTCTCTTCTAATCTCCTCCATAGAAAAATTAGGAATACTCGATGGATCATGATGAGGAGGAAAATTAGGCAAAGGATGGTCAAGAGAATGTGTGGGAGAGAGATCTACTAGAGATACAGGAATCAGTGGTAGAGAAGGATCCATGGGTGAGGAAAGGTCCACAGGTTAAGGAATCATAGGTGGAGGCTTAGAAGATGGTGAAGGGACCATAGAAGGGGATGGAACCATTGGAGGTGGAATCATGGGAGAAGAAGGAGAAGCCTTATTTTAGGAGTGACCTGTGGGATGAATAAAAAAAAAGTTTGGGAATGGCTATAAGATTATCATTGAGATGTTTTTGGAGGATGCAACAATGATCAGTGTGATGGGTACCACATAGATGCCATAAAAAATATACCTCGCCATACTTAGGCATGTAATTTGTAAGTACCTTAGGGGGTGGTATGGATTTGTCTCAAGATGGGGAAGAAGGATGAAAAGTATCAAGATATTGTCATAGATTGTGACAATGGGTAGAAGAATGATTATCTATCCTATGAAAGCAACAAATACGCTTGTGAGTGGTCTTAAGAGAATCACTCATAGGAGGTAAAATAAGAGTAGAAAAATATGGAGAAGACTCATCAACTGATTTGGTGGGCAAAGGAACCATCTTAGGTAGAGGTAAAAACAATCACCAACGAAAGGTGATGATGAGGAAGGAATGGAACTAGGATCAATAGAAGAAGTAATGGGATGAGAAGAAGGGGTAGGCTCAACAATAGTAGGAGCGTAAATAGGCACAACTATAATGGGAATATAGTCAACTATAGCTAACTCTACTGAAGGAGGGGTGGGATTTATAGAAGGTCTAAGGAGGGCTTCACTAATCTCAGGAGTAAACCAATGATGGGAGTTAGGGAACCTAACAAAGCGGTAAGATCCAATCATAACATGATCCATGATCATAGTCCTATGTAACTCCTCATAAACTAGAGGTGTCGATGCCATCTCTACCCTACAATAAAGGGGCAAAATACAAAAATCAAGAATTGTAAATGAAGGAAAATGAGAAGATACAAAAAAATAATCAAGTAAAGAATAATAATAACAGACAATCTTGGCATCATGGGCCTAGACAAGACCACTTAAAACAAGATCATCTAAAGAATATCCATTATCATAATCTAGGGCGTGAAGATCAATGACACAAGTAGGAATGACCTTGTCACATAAGGAAGATTGGTGAATATAATGCCTAGTCTTGGTCAAGACTACGATAATGTCATCAAAAAGAGGCTTATAAGAATGAGGTTGCAAGGAAGCAAGAAGATGCAAGATGAGATGAGGTAAGAGATCAAAAGTTTTGATCTTTAGATTAATCTCATTGGGATCATCATCATCAAAATCTAAAAGGTTAGGAAGAGTATTCCAAATAAGCTCAAGATGCCCATTGTAACTATTTTCATCAAATTTTTCACCCTAAGACACTCTATTCAAGCTCCTATAATTTGATGCAACATTGAATCATCTCTCAAGTTGTGGGAACTTGAAGGAGAGATGAATCTCTAGATTATAATGGCTAGCTCCTTAGATTTTTCTTTGAATGTATATCACCTAATCTAATACTTGTTTATAAGAGTTAGAAGCTTGCATAAAATTGAAACTACACTAAAAAGGTGATCCACTAAGACATATCCCATAGACTATCAGACTATCAGACTTCTACTAAGCAACAATGCTTCCCAAGACCAATTATATGCATTGAAGGATCCTAACATAGTGTTTCAATGTGAAGGTAGCATACTTGGGACAATCAACAAGATAACTAACTTAGGGGTAGATTTCACACCATAGAGACAATTGTATACTTGAATAAGATCCTAGTACATTAAACACACTTCACACAACCTATTAAAATCAGAACTCTTGCTTAAACATGAAGGATAAAGGGAGTAAGGATGATTCTATCACTTAACTCCACTATACATCACTCTCATACTTAGACAAAATGGTCACAACTTATAATTAGACTTGTATTCAGTGTTCAAAGACAAAATTTAATGTAATTTTAGTAGGGATTCACCATATAAACTATGATCTCCTTTACAATGGCCAAAATGGCTCAATTTATAGAACTTGGAAGAAGAGACAGAAAAGAGAAGTTAAAGAGGCACAAGGACAAGTGTACAACGATGAAAATAAGTTAAAATGTATGTGGATGGATAGATGGGGTGAGCCATGCAATTTTAGTAGCTAAAAGTATCATTTACAATCATCCCAAACCTACAAAGTGGTCAAGAAACTCCTTCCCTTGCACAAAAAATTGCCCCTCATGATTTGCCTTCTAAAACTACCTTACCATTATAAATAACCAAGTATGATGATGGGATTGAGTAGGAGGGGTTAATGAGAATACTTCACATACATTAGGGAGGTCCCTGATCATCTCTATAATTTTTGCCCTACACCATCATCAAAGATAGTCCTAAAATGAGCTCTCTCCATGCACCTTTCACATTTATCACCTAAAATATTCCCAATTATGTAGTTTTATCCATGCACAAGGGTTAATGACACTTTTAAAAAGTGTCCATATCATTATTTTCAATAAATTATCCTTAAAATCCTCTCTAAATTAAAATTCACCACTTTCTCCTACGTGTTCATTATCTGCCCACTAGACTGGCTAAAATGAAAGAGATGGAAGATAGGCTTAGGAGATTATAAACCTAATAAAATCACCATGGGGACTTATAATAAGTTTTAAAATCCCTAACAAAAGTTATTTGGCCTCTTGAAAGTTCTCCATACATATAAAACACATAAAAAGGTCAAAAAGAGCCCTATTTTAGCCTATTCAGTATAGGTCCATATGAAAAAAATTCATTGGAGGGTTCCTGAGAGAGTCCTTTGCATGTTACCAAATTTTTATATCATCTCCACTTCATCTTCATGTTTAATTTTCAATCTCTTCCCAATTGAGTCCTTGAGAAGGGTTTGCAAGGGTTTTGATTTTTTTTCATTCTTAACATTCATTCATAGCCATGGAACATTGTAAATCTAATAAAAATCCACTTATGGATTCTAAAATACCCCATCAAACTTCCTTGAATGGATCAAGGTCCCATGAAAAGGATCATGAAAGATATGAGCATTCCAAGATGGCCATTCGAGTCATTTTCAAGCATTTTGCAGGGTCTGAGTACTTTCTAGGCCAAAATATGGCTTCTTGGTGGATATCTTGCAAAACAAAAGTTTAATCACCTATGAAACTACTCTATAAATATTCTCCAATCCCTAAGACAACCCATCAAGGGTTTGGAATGAATCTGACCCCTATTTCGAAAACATGTCTAGGCTTTACCGACTAGGTATGTCTACACCTTTGAACCAAATGACCATTCTTGACACTTAATATGTACTTATATATATTTAATACATGATTTTCACCCATATGGAGGTGATATAAAAACCTAAAAGGCTTGCAAAAGGCTATAACTTGAAACGACTTTATATGTGGCACTAAATTTGCATATTTCATCATTAGGTCTGCCAGTAGACCTTTTGGTCTAGACCACCTTTATTTCATTAAAACCTTATAGACATATTTATAATGTTTCTCCATGTGTCCCCTAGCTATTCAATCTTTATTTACTGATCCAATTGATCTTTGGTTCACCATTCTTTGCTTTTCCCCAAAACTACCATTATTGTGCATGAAGGAAGCACCTTACCTCTGAGACAAAATAGAGATTATTATCCCTATTTTTTTATTCAAATTGAATACTTGGGAGGATTTAAAAGGTCCTAGTGTCCAAATTTACCAAATTATTTTGTCTTCTTCCATGTTTATGGGGTCTAACCATCTCAATCTTCTCAAAAAGGGGTAAAAAAACCCTTTGTTTTGCATATTCTTTCTCAAACCTTTCACACTAATTTCATGCATCCAAGTTGCTTATACATGTTATCCACCCTAATTTCATGCTTATGGAACCTAGGAATTCACCCAAAAACTTTCTCCAAAGTGTAATCTCCATACTCACACCTTGAACTAAGGGTTTCCCTAACCTGCCTATACAGATTGAGTCCATTTTGCTAAGAGAAAGGGGCCTTGGGTAGCTTGAGAGTGCCTTTGGCATACAATTATATTCATTTGATCATGGGGAATCATATTAAACTTCTTTAAATCCCCCCTTCCTTCCTAGGTAGCTAAGTTTTCACCTTGCTCCTTCCAAGCTAGGACCCTACCTGGCTGTAACAGTGAACAAGGGTGTTTTCTTTGAGGATACCTTTCTTTGGAGATCCTATGAAGGTTTCAAGACCTTATATATCTTGTTTGAACCTCTTATTATGCCAATTTGAGCTCATTATTCTGATCTAGCATCTTATCCCTTTAAGGCTTCCAATTTCTCACTGCCCTCTATAGACTGAGACACCCTTAAGACCCTGCCTGTAGGTGATTTTAGGTGGTCAAAGGCATGATATTGGTCTTGAATAATGATTTATAAACTTATTTAGGTCCTCCAATCCATTATTACTTGACACCTCCTCAACCTAAAAGTTCTTTAAAACTTCTTCAAAGTCCATAATCTCACTCCACTGCATGTCTTAGTTGTAGGTGACTATGTTTCATTCATTTCAGGCATGCATGTAGGTGATTTAGCTAATAATGGACTTGGTCATGGTGTCTATGATAGAAAAAAGTTAGTTTTTTTCTCACAAACCATAAACTCTCTTCATCTTGTTCATGATCACACTTGTTTCACAAGCTTTAATCCTTTCTGCATGTAGGTGTCCTCACACAGGCCTGTGTACGGATAGAGGAGAATGATTTAGGGGTCAAAACACCAAATTCACTTTTTCCCATGAAATTTTAGATTATGAGCATCATTTGAAACAATTTGAATGTTCCATCTTGATGTTTTAGTATAGGATTGAGTTTATGAATTGCAAGTTCACGTTTCTACCAATCTCCTGTAGGTTTCACTGTCAAAATTCAATGGTTTTGAGGACACTTTTGGGTATTCAAAAGACCACCCTCGATTGTTCATTATCCTTCAATTTTTTTCACATTCAATATACTATGATAGGACTATAAGATCATTCAATTTAGACACCTTATAATCTTATATAACATGTTCTATGATACATCAAAAAACCTCTTAGGCCTCTATTTACAACTTTCAGGGATTGTAGGCCTGAACACAATCATCTCGCCTTTGAATGATTTTTTAATACCAATTGGCTGACAAAGGGATTTTAGACATGATACCATGCTCTCATGTCCTCCAATGCACAATAATATTCCTCTAAACATCAACATGATGTCATCAAGATTGTGAGTGAGTGCCTTGAGTTGTATATGCAGATGGAAACTTGAAAGAGCATGAACTTTCAAGGGTAAGGTTCTCCAAACACATCAAAATTCAATTTAAAAATTTAATTTGGATAAAATCATCAATAATATTTTGAAAACAACTCAAAATAATCTCTTCAATAGGAATATCACCCTTCAAGATACCTGTAGATGGAAATAGTGGATCATGGCAAACCCACATAATCCTAGAAGAGGTCTATGAAGATCTTGAGATTTCCAAAAGAAAAGAAACAATGAGAAACCTATATAAAATTTTTTAGGAACATAATAAAACATCAAATCCATCAAATCAAAGGAACATCTTCTGAAACTAGCTCAAAAAGAGACCCCTCATGGTTGTACATGCATAAAAATCTACCTGGAGTGTTAAAAATGGTTCATAAAAGAGGAGGCACCAATCTAAGACTTCTTACTATAAAATTTAAGTGGAATAAGATTAATATCCACCCCCAAGACCATTATTCCCAACTCCACCTATACGGTCCACACCAAGCATCACAAGTTGACCCTTTTTTGCTTGCCAAGACAAGAAGGAAGGAAAATGAGTTGTAGATGGAATTTCTAATGAAATTTCTACATTAAAATCATGGAAATGGGTGAGGGGAGGTGAATAGACACTCCACCCATGTTTTTAGCTGATGGTGGACTCAATAAGTCTGTACAAGTCCTCAAAAGCCCCTAAAATCAAAGAAAACTACCATTTACTAAACATAACTACTTTTTGGCTAAAATCTAACTACTCCTAACATGATCTTGACCTCTTACACATTTAAACTCACCTTTGTGATAAATTTTCTTGCATGAAAGTTTGTACAAGTCATTAAATGGGCTAAATTGTGACCAAAAGGCCCCTTTTTGCATATGAGACATAACATATGACCAATTTATGACTTGTAAACATATTAAAACATGTCAAGGATCACCTTAGGACATTTTCAACATAATTTTATCCTTTTACTACCTTGGACCAAGATTGAACAACCTTTGACTTTAGTTGACTAGCCTAGTACAAAGAAGGTGGACTTCAACAAGGACTAGGGAGAGGATAAGTAAGACAATAGACCAACATGACACCATATATGACACATGATAACCTTATTTCAAAATTTCAAAATAGTATGGGTTGACTAAATTGGACTAGAATTCAAATTGAGTCAATAATAACCTCATGTTTAATTAACAAGAAAGTTAAGATGCTGAAACTTACAAAATGGAATGCTAGGCAAAGGCTCAAGAGTAGGAATATTAAAGACACCACGATCTTATAATTATTCAAAATTATAAGGGTTAATGTCCCCCTGAATCCTATAAATGGCTCCATTATGAGGAAACTTAATTCATTGGCATGTAGAGGAAGCAATGACTCTCATACAGTGAGTCCACAGCCTACCAAGCAAGATGTTATAAGAAAGGGTAAAGTTAAAGATCATCACCTTCACATGAATGGTGATAGGTGGGATGGTAATGGGAAGCCACACACAACCTAGATGAGACATTTTCCTTCTATCATATCCTTGGCATGTGTTGCATGTAGACTTAAGATTAAATTTTGAATACCCAAGTGTCTTAATGAAATTGAGGGAAGCGACATAGGTGCCAAAACCCTCATCAATCAATGCATACTTAACTTGAATATCACCTATTTGGATGCTAATAAATAAGGGAGGATCATCTACATGAAGTATAATCTCTTCAAGTATCATAAATGGTATAGGAAATCGTAAAGAAAGAGAAGTGTCTATAGATTCATCAATGTTGATAGACATCTCTTCACATTATTGTAATATACTATCCTTGGATCCAGATAAAGCTACCTTCCATCCTGTTAAGGGAGGATGAGGGACATTCATCCTGAACAATAGTTACATGAGATCGTTTTTATGACGTGGAGATGCCCTCACAAGCTCAAGGAATGAAATATGAGATGGGAGATTAGTAAGCTCTACAATGGGATCCCACTCATCATAGCCCATAATAATGTTGTTAGATATAGGTGCATAATAATTAAGGAGATCCTCAGAAGGAGGAGTTGAAGTGCATTAAAATTTATGTTGATATGAGTAAGAAGGTTTGGAACAACATTGTAAATCATGTGGTGATGAAGAAGTGGTTGGTTCAAATTGATTTTGAGAATTGGTAGAAGAAGTGTAAGTAGAAAGTAGGTTATAATTAGTGTTGGAAGATGATGGAAAAGTGGTAGAAATAGAATGAGATGTATTATCTAAGGGGGAATCAGAAATTGGATCATCAAAATTAATAATATTTTCTTTCCCCAACTCATTTAAATGAGTTGGAGAAGAATCTTGGATAACACAGTATGTTTGAGATGAAAGAGGAGTGTAGATAGGCTGAGGGTCAATTAAATCCACTACCCTTCACATATTAGTCATGATAACCACATTCTCTTTGGAAATTGATTCAATAAGACTTTCTACACTATTGGTGGAAGGGGTGGGTTTGTCTTGATTGTCTTGGATAGGTTGATGATTAGGTAAAGGATCTTTGTAGATATCCAAATAAGCATTAGCTTGATTCAAGGCTTGAGTTTTGTCATGTGATTTATAGTCCTTAAAAGCAATCTCATAGGCTTGTTGATACTTCTAGATGATGGAATCATGATCAAAATTAGGGCCAAGAAGAAAATACATAGCTGAATTATGAAGTTGTCTACAAGTCTTATGAGAATGACCCCAACTAGCGTGAAACCAACATAACTTGTTATGATCATACCAGGATTTCATAGGTTGGGTAAGGTCAAGTTCTCATAGAAGAGGCCTAGGTAAACACTTAAGTAATTTAGCTGATGATATAGGTTTGTGGATATTAATGTTGTTAGGTGAGGATAAATGTGGATTAATATATTTTTGAGAAGGGGGAGCTTGTTCCAAAGATTGGTTGGGAATGATAGCTTGAACATTGTGAATGGTGTCATAAGAATCTATAACACCATCATTAGTGACATTATAGTTTTTATTTTTGAGTAAGAGACAAGGACCCATAGAAGGTTAGGGTGGCTCAAATTGATGCATTAGGAAATCTTGTCTTTTAGCTTAGTCGATAGCTTCCTCTAAAGTACATGGATAAAGAGTGCAAACTCACTATTATAATTTAGGAAAGAGACCATTGGTAAAGGGATGAAAAATATTATCATCAGCTATGTTATGTTCACATTTGTTTGACAGAGTCTTACATCTCTTAACAAAGGCTTAAGTAGTTTCATTTTCATGTTGTTTTCAATTAATGAAATGGGCCAAAGTTTTTTTAGGAAGGTCATTAGTTTAGAATTCTTATACTAAATCATTCACTAAGTCCTCCAAACTAGAAATGGAATGAGCCTTAAGTTGATTGTACCAATCCAAATCATCACCCGTGAGGGTTTTGGCAAGGATCTTGGTAGCAGCAAAGGTGTTCAATTTGACCCAATCATTGTAAAGATTTATAAATGTCTTAAGATGAAGGGTAGGATTGGTTGACCCATTATAATAAATCATAGGTGTTATACCTCCTATATCAATGTTGGCAATTTGAGTAGTGAGAGGTTCATTTTGTAGATGCTTGATGGTTTTATTGACTATGGGAGGTTGAGTAATGAGATTGCCTTGAGAATATCAAAGAGGAAGTGGGGGAACATTTTGGTTATGTGTAACCCAAGCCATTGGTTGAGGATGGGATTAAAGACTAAAAAGGTGGTTTTGCATTCTCATCATTTGATTTGTGTTATATGCTTCAAAGGTATTCATTTGATTAAGAGTTTACAATAAAATTTGATGTGTTTGATTAACATTAGAAGCATTAGAAATAAGATTTGTGTTGGTATTAGTGGCTTGGGTACCACTATTGGTCTTGATATGAGCTTGAGAAGAATTATGAGAATGTGAGGAACTAGTGGCAAAATTTTCTTGTGTAGCAAAAGATGGACTAGTGAATAGTTGAGAAGAAGAAGCACTAGAAGCATGATTGCCTTGGGTAGCAAATGATGTATTAGTTGAAATATTAATGATAGTGGATCTTATGAGAGGCCCACTAGATGTAGAACCTGCCATGTTAGTTGAGATATTAGGCATGGAGGTAGAAGAGGTTAGAGAAGAAGAGGTCATGGCATAATAAGGAGTCAAAATTGAAAGAAGAGGCTGAGAATTAAGGAAATTGGTACCCTAAAATCCAGTTGAGAATGTAGGAGTAGGTGAATTAGGTTCTTCAGTTTGACCACTAATCATAAGGTCATAGATGATAGAAGGATCCTTTCCTTGATGTTGAGTAAATTTAGTCATAAAGAAGAGCATTTCGGGAGTATACTCTAACTTGGGCTAGTACTTCTAAGGAAAGAGGAGGATTATGTTTCAAAGAGGTATTAGGATGGGTCCCATAGTTCATTGTGGGAGTGGCAATATGAACATTACTATCATCTAATAGAGGATCCCTACTTTGTCTATGGGAGACCTTATGAGGATTGGTAAAGTTCATCATGTCTATTGACTATAACTCAATGTCATCACCCAATAGAAAGTCCATGATGAAGGGACAATAAGAGAGATGAGAAATCAAAGAACCAAGAGGTGACAAAAATAGTAATGGGTCAACCTAGCACATAAATAGGGACTAAAAATTTGTATAGGATCGATCTAGTATATTGAGTAAAGGTTGAAAAAGGGTGAACAAGGTATGTAAATAGTGCAGGGTTAACTGGGTCAATTTAGTACAGTGCATAGAGACTGAAAAATGGTACAGGGGTCAACTGGGTTGACCAAGCACAATAGATAAGAAAGAAAATAAAGTTTGTAATAAGCTATGAATTGAAACAAGATAATTTTGCAAATAATGTAAAGTAGTAAGTACTAAAAGGAAATAGAGTTTCAATTGGGTTAACACTAGCGAATCTAATTAAAGCACACAAAACAAAACTTTGTACTAACACTGGATAATGCAATTTTTTAAACTCAAAATTGAGCAAAGAGCAAACAATCAACTTGAAAAGTAAAGGCCTAACTATTTGGTCACCCTGAATGTTAATTAGATTATTAAGATATGATTTTGAATGTGATGGGAAGTTGGTTGTAAGCAAGGTACTAGATAGTAATCTAAGGATGATTTCAGGTAGTTTGAGATGAAAGGGACTGTAGTGGTAATGATACAGGTTTGGTATTGGGGCTTACCCCCTCACTTCACATACCAAAGCAATAAGGGTAATGGGTGCTTAGAAAAAATATACCATTAACCATGATTTATACTTGACCAAAACATCAAGTTGACTTCTCCTTTGGTGATGAAATCCAAGTAAGTTAGTCTTGGGTAGACAAAATGTTAAAGTGATTATTTGCATTTTATGATTTGGTCATGTGTGCATAAAATAGAAATAGTGAAACCAAGCGATTAATTGAAAACCCCCTAATTAAACTATATGAGCTATTCTAAGTATGCAAATAATTAGGAAAGAAAGGTGTGAGCTAATTACTAATAGATATAAGATTAATTCTAACTTAAAACAAGGTATAGTGTTGACACTATATGCACAAAATATATAACAAGATCGACAGGGTCAAACCTGTACTACAAAAGCAAAGTCTAAAAATAAATAAGATTGATAGGGTCTACCTAGTTATTTAGATAGCACACATAATAGAGAACTGGGTCGACAAGGTCAATCCAGTTGAATGTGCAAGGGCAGTTTTGAAGACTACAAACTATGAAAGGAAAGATAGTAAAATAAAGAAACGTAGAGGTAGAAAGGAACCTTGGTGGATTAGAGATGAAATGAAGGAATAATTTTGATCAAGAACCTTGAAGCATGCTAGCAAAAGTTACTAACTGGGTCAACTGGATCGATCAAGCTATGCAAGAACCTATTGTAAAAGCCTAAAAATGTATAGGGTCGATTAGGTCGACCTAGTAGGCTGAATTAGATGTCTAAAAGGTTGAAGACACGTACTAGGTTGATTGGTTTGATGTAATTGCCTATTCTTGAAAACTTATAAACAAAAGTCAAAAAATTGGGTCAATAGAGTCGATCTAGTATGATAAAATGATGACAAAAAGAATGAAAATGAGTGAAATATATCTTATAAAGGTTAGTTTTATGTCAGGTTCAACAGAATGTATGCAATTAGAAATGCATCATGTCTATAAATCAATCATGGCTCAAAGAATATAGAGCATACTTACACTTCTGATTGAGAATACATTTGTTAAGCGAGAGCATGACCAATATGGGGATCCACTAGACCCGATTATGGGATCATTTGTCATAACACACCATGTTAATAAGGGTTCTAAAGCCTATAGTCTAACATAATCACATAATAACTCTAGTAGAGTCCTAAGGTTTAAACATTCACTTATTATAATAACAAGAAATTAAATCTAATCTAGTGCACACCAAAGCTTGTGACACAAAGTGGGGGTTAGAAACAAAACAAACTAAACTAAACATGTATTAGAAGACATATACTCATGCCAATGTATATAAAATCCTAATACTTGGAAAAAGAATACAAATGCATTATCTATCTACTCTTACAAAGGAGAAATAAAGTTAGAAATACTTACCTTTGAAGACAAACTCACTGAGTCTCAATCTCTCCCTTGGCCAAGGTGTTTTGCAAGATATTATTGAGGTATGTAAGGATAACAAAAACAAATCAGCTTTAGGCTACATAACCTATTTATGCATCCAAAAGACTTCTCCACAAGACAAGATCTATATCTCCAAAAAAATTATGGAGCTCTAAGATTTATTCCTCGAGTAGAATGGTCAATAAGTAGATGTTCATTCGTACTTCTTAATTATTATTCTTATATCTTCAAATGGTTAGAAATGAAATTGTATATATAGATGGATCTTGTCCTAAATCCTCCTAGAAATTTTAGTTGTACAAGGTCGACCTAATCGACCCAGTAGGTTTTTAGGACAATTCACTAGGTCTAAGATAGGTCAGTCGAAAGGCTAACAAACTCAAAAAGTGAAGAATACCCCTAGACAATACTAGGTTGAACCAGTCGACCTAGTATAACTAACTAACCAAATGGGAATCAAGGAAAGAAAAGGAGGGATAAAGCATGACAAATGATTGGTATGGGTAAGACTGAGGAGAATAAGCTTAGGGTAAATGGTTTTAGGAGACAAGTGTGTAGATGACAAGTGACAAAAGGAATAACAATATTATGAAGCACCAACGGTCTACCCACCCCTTTCTTAGTGTACCCTTTAAGGCATGCACTCAGAGAGATTGATACTCGATGGGTTCCTACGAGATACAAAGTGTTAGTAAGTGATAAAAGTTTGAAAATATTATGTATACAGAACCTTTATCAACTAAAAATTTATAGATAAGAGTTGTATTAATGGATACTTTAATAAAGAGTGGTGGATCATTGGCATGAAAATGAATTTCATAATTGATCATTTCTTTTTCAATAAATTCAATGGAAGGCTTGGAAGGACACATAGTTTCAATGGTATTCACATTGGTAGGTTGAGAATAGACAAAAGGTAGTTCTTCATCTATGGAGTATGGATCTTCAATTTCTTGAAGTTGTTGCATAAGGAATTTGCAATGATATGGTGAAGTATGAACCAACTCCATAAGTGGACTATTATAAGGCATAAAGTTGAGTTCTTCAATAAAGTTCCAATGAGATGTAGAAGAACCAATGTGAGGTTTGGGAGGTAAAGTGGATTTAGAAGGCATAGATGTGGTTGGAGGATCAGAAGGAGGAGACGGTTCATCATGTGCTTATGAAACAACATTAGTAGTGGTAGTATATTGAAGAAGTTGTTCTTCTAAATATGGATACTTAGGCTTGGTAATGGGATCTTTATGAGCTAGTTTACATTGATAATTAACCTTAGTAGTGTTAACATATTGAGAGTTGTTATAATATTGGTCATAATCGTTGTCAATGACACAAAAATCCTTGATATTTGATTGATTATTTGAAGATAAGTTTTGGTTATTAGAGGTAGAAGCTTTAGAAGCTTGTCCTTTTTGAGAAGTAGTGGTGTAATCTTGACGATGAAGGTTTATAATATCTTCATGATTGAATGAATCACCAAGCATATAGGAGATAAAAATTTAGTGAGCCCTCTACAAGATTCATGAGAATGACCAATGTTGGCATGGAACCAACAAAATAGATTGGGATCATACCACTTAGGAGGAGCATTGGGATAGATTAAAGGTTTAGAGGGCGGTCAAAATTATTTCATTTGTTGAACCGAAAGAGGTGTGTGAGAAGGTGAAGGAACATTAGCTTTGGCAACTCCTGATTTGGTTTGTGGAGTATTACTAGTGATAGTATTAGATGTTTGGAAAGATTCTTTAAGAATTTTAAGATTAGATTCAAATTGCTTCATAAAGAAGTCTTGATGTTTAGCTTGGTCAAGAGCTTCATTAAGTGTTTGGGGATCAAAGGTTCGAACCTTATATTGAAGAGTGGGAATCAAAATGGTGATAAAGAGTTTGAATAAATTATCATCAATCATGTTATGGTCAGCTTTGTTGGCCAATGATTTCCATCTTTTGATAAAGTCATGAGCTAATTTAGTGGGAGATTATTTAGCATTTATGAAGTGGCTAAGACAATTTTTGGGAAGGTCATTGTGTTGAAACTCTTTAACTAAAGGATTGACCAAATATTTGAGTTGTCAAATAGAATGTTGGGGTAATTGGTTAAACCATTCTAATACATCTCCAATGAAGGTTTTTAATAAGAGTTTAGTAGTGGAAAAAGTATTAGTTTGGATCCACTTTTTATAAATATTGCCAAAGGATTTAAGAAATGAAGTTGGATCTTTAATCCCATTATATTTGATAGATGGAGATATGTTACCAATATCAATGGATATAATAAAGGGAGCTAAAGGCTTATTTTGAATGTTTTAAAGCATCTTGTTATTCATTATGGGTTGAGAAATAAGATTATCTGAGGCATCTCAAAGAGGTGGAGGAATGTAATTAGGATTAGCTTGAGGATGGATAGTTGGAGGTTGATTAGCCACATTAATTAAATGTTGTTGAAGTTGCGTCATTTCGTTGGTGTTAGAATTTTTCATTATGTTCATTTGTTGGATAACTTGGGCTAAAAGTTGAGTTGTATTAGGAGGTGGGTTTGTGTTGGTAGGGGCACTCCCTAAATTGGTGTTAGGGGAGGGTTACTAGAAGAATGATTATTAGTGGGATTGTTAAGTAGACTTGTATTAAGTACTCCCATATTATTTTGAATATTTTGAAGATAAGAAGTATCTTGGTAAGTATAGAAAGGATTAGACCCATCAACCTCATCTTGAGGTGATATTTGCACCATATTACAGTTCATGGATGAAGGGAAGAGGTGCCCCAAGAGTGATGGTTCTTTTGGGAGGAAAAGAGAGGAAGAAATAAACATCCCATATAGTATCTAAATGGATTTAGACTATCCAAAAAAATTATGATAGGAGATTTCATTATGACTAAAGAGGAATGAATATAATGCAAATAAGGAGAGATAGGGAAACAAATTGATAAACAAGGCAAAAAATAATATATGGTCGATTGGGTCAATCTAGCACAGGAAATAAGGCCTGTAAATAGTATAGGGTTGACTAGGTCAATATAACATAGTAAATAGATGCTAAAAAAGAATAAACATGGTCTACAAATAGTATAGGGTTAACTAGGTTGATCTAGTATAGTGAATAGAGGTTAGAAAAAGGTATAGGGTCGACTGGGTTGACCTAGTACAACAGACAAGGAAGATTAAGAAGCCTATAACGGATTGTGAATTGAAACAAGATAAATTTTGCAAGTAATTTGAAAATTAAGAACTTAAGAGAAATAAATAGTTAATTGGATCAATATTGGCCAATCTAATTGAAACACACAACACAAAAACATTGTAGCAACACTGGCTAATGCAAGTTTTTTCAATACAAAATACAATTTGAGCAAAGAGCAAGCAATCAGCTTATAAAGTAAATAAATAGTTAAATGATCAACCTGAAATGTTTATTAGATTATTAGAATTTGATTTTAAATGTGATGGGAAGTTGGCTGTAAGCAAGAAGCTAGATAGTAATCTAAGGTTGGTTTCAAGTAGTTTGGGTTGAAAGAGATCTATAGTGGTAATGATATAGGTTTAGTATTGGGGCATACCCCCTCACTTCATACACCACAGTAATAAGGGTAACGGGTACTTACCCAGAATATAACATTATCCACTATTTATACTTAACTAGAACATCAAGTCAGCTTCCCACTTGATGATGGAATCCAAGTAGGTTGGCCTTGGGTAGTCAAATGTTAAAATGTTTGTTTAGATTTTTTGATTTGGTTATGTTTGCATAAAATAGAAATAGTGAAACTAAACGATTAAATAGAAACCCCTTAATTAAATTATGTGATTTATTCTAAGCATGCAAGCAATAAGAAATAAAAATTGTGAGCTAATTACTAGCATATAAGGTTAATTCCAACTTTGAAATAAGGTAAAGTGTTGATATAGTTAATAGCTTATGCACACAATATATAATAGGGTTGACAGGGTTGATTCTATACTATGAAAGTAAGGTCTGAAAATGAACAAGGTTGGTAGAGTTGATCTAGTTATCTAGACAATACATAAAACACATAATTGGGTTGATCCAGTTGACTATGCAAGGGAAGTTTTGAAGATTTAAAATTATAAAAGGAAATACTATAAATAAAGATACAAATAGATAGAAAGGAACCTTAGTGGATCAAAGATGCAGAGAATGAAGATTATTGTTCAAGAACCTTGATATATGTTTACAAAACCTACTAACTGGGTTGACTAGGTCGATCAAGCTATGTAGAAGTATGTTGTTGAGTGCCTAGAATGTATAGGGTCAATTGGGTCGACCTAGTAGTCGGAATAGAATGTTTGAAAGTCTAAAAATCTATACTAGGTCAACAAGGTTGATCCAGTATCCTGTACTTGAAAACCTATGCACAAAGATTAGAAATTGGGTCAACATAGTCTATCCAATATGACAAATATATGATAAAAAAAGTAATGATAAATAAGGAAAGAAAGTGAACAAATCCTACAAGGGTTAGATTCATGTCAGATTTACTAGAATATATGCGATTAAAAATGCATTATGTCTATAAATCAATCTTGGCTCAGAGAAAATAGAACATACCTACACTTTCAATTGGGAATGCATTTTTTAAGTGGGAGCATGACCAATATGGGGATTTTATAGACTCGATTAGGGGATAAATTGTCATAATACACCATGATAGGAATGATTCCAAATCCTACAGTCTAACACAATCATGCAACAACCCTAAAAGAGTCCTAGGTTTGATATTCACTTTATTCTAATAACAAGAAAACAAATATAATCTAGTGCACATTAAATATTGTGGCACAATCATGAGGGGTTATAAGTAATAAAAACATGTATAAGATAATCTCAATTAAGTTTAAGTATGAGGAAGACCTTAACACCTGGAATATGAAGAGTAATATTATTCGAGCCAATACTTATGATACTTTTATCTACTAAAGAGAAGAGAATAAAGTTAGAATATACTTACCTAAATGTGAACCCATTAAGACTCAATCTCTCCCTTGGCCAAAGGGGCTTCACAAGAAGTTATTGTGGTTTTTAAGGATAAATAAGAAAGGCCAAAGTGTCTAAGACTTATCCATAAGACTAGATTCTCCAAGTAGAAACCCTAAGCTAAGACTCCTCAAGTAGAATGGTGAAAGAGTAGATTGTAAATAAGCATGAGTAAATAATAAATTTTTATTGCATATTGAAATAATGACTAAATGATCTTGTATTTAAAGGTGGATCTTGCCTTAAATCCTTTCAAATATGTCAGCTGTACAGGGTTGACCCTGTATGTTTTTGGTCAATTATTCACTAGGTCCTGAGATAGGTCGACCAAAGGGTTAACACAACTCTCAAGTGAAAATATCTTGAAACAATACTCAGTCAATCTAGTACAATAATCAGAGGCTGAAAAGTTTTTAGGGTCAACCTAGTCAATCTAGTAAAACCAACTGTCAAAAGGGGATCAAGGTGAGGAAAAAAGGGGTGAAAAGAGGAAAAAGATTGGTGGAATGTGTAAAGGAGTAATAGCTTAGGGAATGGTTTTAAGAGTTAGTTGGATTAGTAATAATATGGAAATAAGGGAAAATAATCTTGTGAAGCACCAAAGGTCTTCCCACCACTTTCTCAGTGCACCCTTTAAAGCATGCACTCAGAGAGATTGAATCTCAATGGGTTTTTACAAGATGTAAAGCGTTAGTATTTGATAAAAGTTTGAAAATATTATGTGTATATAGAAGATAACACATTATTTAGCCACACAACCATGAAAATAAATCACATATAAAGAAACTCTAATATTTCAACAACTTCACCAAGTGCATTAGACTTCATCACATAGGGCAAAAAGACTCAAAAACACTCCTGCAACTTGCTCAATTAGAACTACCAATTTTTCTCAAAGACCAATCATGGTGACTCAGACCTCTAACACCTGTATAGACATCTTCAATGGATTTTAATGCATGTAAATGATCATATGAGATAATTAGACCATTTTTAGATAGAATTATAATATGGTTAACCAGAAAATATTGGTCTTGCATACCAATCTCATGACCTTATATCTCACCATCTCATCTAAACCAGGCAAGTCAACTTGGGAGTAAATTTTTCACTATATTCACTGACCTACAAAACTTATACCAAACATGAACATGTATTATAAGTAGTGAACAACATATATATGTACTTGGTTTCATCATCTTATCATGAAAACACATTCCTAATCATCTTCTCATTGTTCCCTAGGTTTTTCATTGTTTATGTCATTAAGCCTATTAGTGACTAGCTAATTTAGATGATCGGTTTAGCACACATGAGGACTAGAACCTGTCCATAAAATTTTATGTAAATATAGCATGAGTCTCTACCTTATTCTTCCATTCATTTTTTTACTATGTCTAATGCAACTTTTAACTTTTACAACTTCTTCAAAAACAAGCCGGTAACTCAATATTTTCTCTCCTCTCTCTAACCAATACCACATAGAGGTACCTGGGAGATTACACTACAATATACAATAGATTAAATAAGGATACTAATCCATTCTGGTCACTTTCAAGATCAACATCTTCAACATCAGGTCCTTATTAGGATTCTAAAAGGGTTTAAACCTGTTTCCATTCTTAATGATCGTTCATAAAGCATAGGCCCTCAATATAGAAAATATTGCTTATAATTTTGAGCTAGGACCCTTCACCATATACCATGAATATCTTAGGTTCCCATGAAATTTTTTGATGAGTTGATGAGCACAAGAAAATCCTTCTCGGGTTGAGAACCCTCCATTTTGCACATTCAAGAGACCTCCAAACACATTTTCATGACTTTTCCTACAACCCATGACCTCAAACTTGGTAAACATACTTGAAAAAACATGACACACTTCTGAAAACACTCACTTGTCCATAATTGCCTTAGAAATAGAACCTCATACCCCATTAGGCCATACTCTCTCTCTACATCATGGTCTTCATGCTACATTAGACCTAGAAACACACCTTCATGCCATTATCAATGCACTCTACACCTCATACACATGATCAAGAAACCTCATACAAACTCTCACAATATTGTGGTCACTTATGTCACCAAAATTCACTATACACACCTCATACGGTCTAGATTAGGCTTCTCAAGACACCTTGTACTCAAGAACTAGTACTCAATCATTCTTACCTCAATGATATCAAACAAGAATACTCTTTAGAAAACACTCTCACACCACTGCAATAATATATTTATGATCAACATTCTCTCATGACCTCATGTTGACCTAGAACCTCATAACCATGTTTCAATTCTCACTTGACCATCATACCTCTTTGTGACAATCAGGACTCATAAGATGCAAAAACAACCTCAATGACATCAATGACAATCTCAGTAACATCAATGACAACTACAAACTCACCTTGTCACATACCTCAATGATCATTCACCATGCACCTTCACAAGATGCACCCTTTTGACATCAATGACAATAACATGCCAACAAATGGTCTTAATCTAAATTGTACATGCTCTTTAGGTGCATCCCATATATACCTTACAATATATTACAACTCAAATCCATATAAGGATGTTGTCTAATGCCTGCATGTTGGAGTGTTACCTCCTCACTTCATAAAAAAATTTATGAGGAATTTCACTTAGTTTTATGACAACTCTCCTTGATATTTATACTCCATCAGAACATAGAGTTTGGATTAGTATGTGGTGATGAAATCCATGTCATAACCCTCGTAGTGACTAATTACAAGTGTGTAGGGATTAATTCTACGTCATGCTTCCCATAGACAAAAGATATGGAGGTTTATTGATTGGTTTTTATCCCAAGAGTCACCCTACAAGTGCAAGGGGAAAGCATACATAGCCTTAGCCTCGGGTATAAAAAATAAGTAAACAAAAATACTAAGCTAAGATGATTAAATTTAAACACACACACACAAGGAGTTAATTTAATTGACTTAATTAAGTGTGATAAAAATTTATTATGGAAGGTTATGTTTGATGTGTCTTTGACAGGTAAAACTACAAGCAAGTGTTAGTAGTTTGATTTGATTCTTGAGAGGCAACCTACAAAACAAATTGTAAAAAATCAAAATCATTGTTTTAAATAACAAAAACATCGAAGTTAGTAAAAATTCATTATTGTGCTGAACATAATGACTGCAGGGAAAATAGTAGTCAGATAGAATCAAAACCATCTTGAGATATTACAAAATCATCAACATTATTAACAAAAAATGAAAATGTCGAAGATATTAACAAAAACATTGATAGTCATAATAAAACCACTGAAGTTAATAACAAAAACACTAAAGTTAATAACAAAACTGCTAAAGTTAATAAAAAATAGAGTTGTCATTAATTAAGAAACCACTGAAGTTAATAATAAAACTGTTGAAGTTAATAACAAAACCATTAAATTTAATAAAAAATCTGCTTAAGTTAATAATAAATAGAGTTGGTATCAATAACAAAACCACTAAAGTTAATAACAAAACCACTATTATTAATAGCAAAATTGATGTTTTACAGAAGAAAATCATTGAATTTATTTACGAAACTATTGTTTAACATAAACTCAAAAAAAAACATCAAGCATAAAAAGCTATACCTGATAATTTAATCGTGATGTTTCATGATTCAGTTGCAACAATTTTACCAAAAAGATGATTTTAGTTTCATTTAGAACCTACAAAATTCAATAGACTGACAAAATGATTTTGTTGCTTTATCTTACAATTTGTTATTGGTTAGAACGATATTGGTACAACAAAAATGGTAGACTCAAAAAAAAAGGATATAAAAGATTTTGCTAAGGTTATGACAAAATCACTATTTTATCAAACAAATTCATTATTGTTAAAACAAAGAAATTGTTACGGACTAGATAGACAAATAATGACATTTTTGGTGCTAAATGGATGAATTTGTTATTTTAGTTACCAAAACCATCGATTCACAAAACAAAACTACCAACCAACTAGGCATAACAATTTCAAGCAAAAATGAAAAATTATTGCTACCAAATTGACTTCTCAAGCTCTTGCAAGCTAACCCAAACACCCTAGAAAGCTTACAAGCAAAATTTAAAGGATTTCTCCCACCGTGGTTGCCAAAAATGTTTGTGAAAATTTGGATATAATTTTTTTTATGTTAGGAACAATGAACAAAATCATAATTCCTAATTTAATCCCATCTACACAACACCTCAAGACTGAGTAAAGAAAGAAGGAATTCAAATGCAAATAAAAATGAAATACAAAAAAATAAATACATGTGTTAAGAAGCAATGGAATCCTCCTCCCTTGATGAAATAGATGTGTTGAAAGTGACTTGGAGTTGTTTGATGCTTGATTATGGATGTTGGATTACTCTTTGAATGCTCAAGAATTGCAACAATGGATGCTTGATAATGGCTAGATTTTTTATAGTAGAGACAACATGGTGGCATTAAAATATGCATTGATTATTTGCATGGGGGTATAGATGAATTTATAGGAGGTTGATGAGAGAATGGAGAATTGGATTTCATCAATGGAGGATGGAGATCTAGGGTGGAGGAATTTTCTAGGAATAAAAAATTTCTAAAAAATTCTAGAGGAAGCTTGGTGAGAGGCTCTAGGAAGCTTAGAGCTTTCTAGAATCCATTAGAGTTAGTTAATGATGATTAGGATGTAATTAAGAGGAGGATTTATAGGAGAATAGTGGGGGTAGGTGAGGGTAGTTGAGTAGAAATTTTAAATTCTTAAAATATTATGTAACTGGAGATTAAGGATGAATGAAGTGTTAATAAGAAAATTAATTAGGAGGGATGGAATTATAAGGTTAGTGTGTGATATAGGAAATGTAGGAGGAATGTTAAAGGATGTATTAGAATAAATTATGAATGTGATTAAAATAAGCGATCGATAAGCAAAATTAATTGGGAATGAGGATGGGATTAGTAGCGATTAACTAAGCAATGACTTTTAGATGTATATAATAGGTACAAATACCTTTTTATCACATAATTGAGAAAAAGGCATAGAAGAAACAAGTAGATAATAGTAAAAAATCATGGTGACAAAATCATCCGACTACTGTCATTTTTTTTTTAATTTTGTCATCCCAATAAGGTCATTGTCCAAGAAAAAGAAAAAGACTAGTTTCACACCCTATTTAGGTATCAAGATGACCCCTCATTTACTGTACATCCCTTTTGTCTGTAATTATCTACATGGTTTGCCTATTTGGGCCCATAATGCTAACAACAAATCAATCAAACGGCCCAACAGAGAGATAATTATGAAGGTGCAATTTAGGCAAGCTTGGAAGTGCATATTTAGGCAGTAAAATGGTCCCATTAACATTCACATAAATATATTATGAGTTTTAAATCTACAATGCCTATATGTTGAGAGGTTTAAATAATCAATATATACGTGATTTTCACCCCATTGAAATTTTATAAACATAGCAAAAAAATAGATATAAACCATTTTCTAAAGCATTAATAGTTCCAACCATTAAAAATGCAAGCCTGCAGTAGAATTGCATATTGCTAGGGGGATGTAAAGTAGGGGTCATTATGTTGGCTAATTAGGCAGACCCAATGACTGAACTTTACTATCAAACTTTTTTTAATGGAAAATTTCCCTAGCCTCACTGCATCTGGTGGAGATTCTATTGGAGTTGCTAGATCATATATTGACCATGAAAGAAATCTACTTAGCCCGCTTCTCCATTTCAATCATTTTTTTTAATTTTAGTTTGAAGACATTAAACCTTGAAAAAAGATGATGGTCTAGCTTAGGTATATGTTTAAATATTCTTTTCTGTCTACTCCCATAATATGCTTTGCCTCAGAGTAAACATGAGTCGCTTTACCTTCTTGTTATTCTTGGAATATGCTTTCCTAGTACTAGAGTGACACCCAAACAAGCGGTGGAAATGAAAATACAATGGCATCTCTTATGAGAGAGCTGAGAAGGATAGTGCTATTTAGGTAGCAGAATGACCCCTACCCTATGAAATTTCCCACAACAAAGGAACTAAGTAACTAGATTAAAACAAAAGCAACAATCAAAATTATATCCAACACCATAAGGTATTATATAAGTAAAAAACTATAAGATTACCATAAGACAATATAAAGAGAAAAACAAGGAATTATTACCATGTCACCATGAATTCTCTCAAAAGAAGGCCTAAATGATTAGCATGTCAAAAACCCACTAACGATTGTTTTTAAGGGCACTAACAATTTTGACCATTAAAAATGTAGGGCTTTGCATGCAGATTCTACTTCTTCAGGGGCCATGTCCCTTGCTAACCCTTGGCACACCGCATCTTCTTTTTAAGGGAGTTGATCGAATTCAATAAGGTGAACTCTTTTGCACTTTCAACAACTCTGACAGTGTTCTTTTCATAAGGAGCTATTATGTTGTTTACAATGTCAGTTATTTTTTTAGTTATCAATTAGTGGATCCAAAATACTCATTCATGATTGAGTTCTTTAGTGACTTTCCATCCACCAAGCGCCTTCTTCCACATTGTGTTCGAGTATCAATTTTTTTTGCTTTTTTGGACACCTTGCAACATATGTTTTTTCTTTTTTCTTTTTGATACCGAGGTGTCAAGTTAGGACCCTCAGCGGATTGGCAGTCACAGCTAAGCATACCAACCCCTCCTAGTCCTTGAGCAACACTGATCCCACCCTTGGAGAAATGTCGCACTTATTTTTGGATCGAACCTGAGACCTGGGTGAACAAAGTCGTGAGACCCATCCACTCGAGCCAACCCATGAGGCTACCTTGTAACATATGTTATCCCTGTCCACTTTAGGTGTTATTATTGGTTTTTGAGAAACTTTATGGTGATTCAGTTTTATCTACTTTTTTTTACATGGGTACCTGCTTTGGCCTAGTTGTCTGAACCCATATGTGAAGATTTGTATTCATTTTTTCTCTTCTTTATATCCCTAATTATACACTTAAGGGAGGGTGTTGGTTTGTTCATGTTCAAACTAAGTTAATAGTGATTTTTTCGTAACTAGGTTAGTTATATGTTGGTTTAGGGTCACACTAACATAAGGGTTAAGCTTGATTTAAGAGGTAGTTATGAAATGTTGGAGTAACAACTTTTATGTGCATGTACAAATTATTTGAGTGCAGACATTTCGGTGATTCACCTATTTTATAGGTTGTTCACAACAACCAAATTGTTGGAGTGAAACAACCTTTCTAGGCTATTTATCTTGTGCACCACTCAAATTTGTGCCACCTTTTTCTTGAATTGCTCCCACACACTACGAAACTATTATTTTTTTAATTCAAGTTTTGATTGACAACCACCTTATCAAGATGAGAAATCCACAAAATAATGATAGTTCTATGATGATTTTTTAATTATATACTCGTGCTTATGTGGAATTCTCATTCTTTGCCTATATGGAACACTCATCTCCTACCTGCGTGGAACGAGTCTACCCAAACTGCGACCATCATGGCCATCCTTCTATTGGACCATTTAAAAGATTTGTTATTAACATTCAGGGAAGGGCTATAGGTAAATACTAATAAAGAGACGCAGAGTAGGGGTCATACCTAGATTTAAATAGGCATATACATGTATCTTAAAAATTTGAAATCGTTATATTGGTACAATCATAATAACAAATAAAAAATTAAAATTAAAATGAAAATAATTTTAATTACATTTATGAGATTGATCAATCTCTAGGACCACCAATTACACCTACAACTCCAACTATTCAAAGATTCTCATTAGCTGAACCCTTATTTACCCTTATCTACCGTCAATTTTGTTTGAAATTTTTATGCCATTGAGCTTTCTAACACAATGTTTAACGCAGGAATTGTACAATTATTGACCAGTCTTTTTTTCAAATGTCATTGCAACCATTATGGCACACCTTCCACCCTTTTTCCCTCTTTCAGGCAATGTTTGAGCCTTATCTTGTCTCCTTCCTTCCTATGTCTTTTACACAGAAATTACGATTACGATTGTTCAGTGTTTAACGCAAAATGCCACTGTAGTCTCTAACGCGTTTTCGTACACGCGTTTTGGCATGCCTTCCACGCTGTTTCCCACTTGAACCTCCTCCACTCATTATTTCCACGCATCGCTTTCGCTGTCTCTTACCTTTCCTCCGACTCTGTATACATAATCTGAGCACCTGATCTGCGTAAAACCAAGCACATCTCCATTTGTTTTTCATTGTTTCTCTTCGATACAAATCTATGGCAACACGGGTTGAGATGACAAATCCTTTTGAGGAAGTTGTACCTGCAACTGCATCTTCATCATCATCAACACTAACAAAGAAAGATCCTTATGATGTGTTCATAAACCATCGTGGTAGTGACGTCAAACACACCCTGGCCTCCGCTATCTACGATGCCCTTGATCGCCTCGGACTTCGAGTTTTTCTGGATAAGGAAGAGCTTGAACTGGGCGATTACATACCGGATCGACTCAAAGACGCCATGAGTAGTTCTTTTCTTCATATTGCCATATTTTCCCCCAGTTATGCCCAATCTGCTTGGTGTTTGGCCGAGTTGTCATTTATGCTTAATACTGGCAACAGAACTATTCCTGTATTCTACAATGTCGAGCCTAGTGATCTTCGATGGGCAACTAAAGGAATCTATGCTGATGCACTTTCCAAGCATCAAGCCAGTGGCAGATACGGTTCAGAAAAGCTTGAGGAGTGGAAAACGGCTCTCCAAAGCATTTCATATCATGATGGCCTAATTCAAAAGAATAAGGAGTAAGTATCAAATGCTCTTTCCCTGTCAATTCTTATCAAAAATATTATAATGTCTCATGCACCCACTATATTGGAAAATTATCAAATAGTATTATCATAGTTGTTGTATCAGTGATCTTTAAAAAGCGATAGAAAGTGGCTACAATTTTAATAAGGGCACTGTGCGTCAAGTCTCTGTGGGGTTACAGTAAAATTTAAATCTGTTTTATGCATTTTGTATTTTTTTTCCTGATGTAGAGTTTCAAGATAGTTATCATGAAGAGAGCATTTCGCAACCTGCTAACTGTTTGTAAAAATAGCTAGGTGAAGTCGGGCATTATTATTATGTCTCATTTCTGTGCACGTTACAATCTTTACCTACTACCAAGATAATAAATCCTTGTAGCAATCATTTAAACCCAAAATGTTGTGTACATTCTGTTCAGTCAAATCTATTAAAAAATTAGAGTTTTTTTATTTATTTAAAAAAAAAAAAATCTACTGCTGAAACTGTGCAGGGGAAGTCCTCTTAAGAAATATAAGAGAGAAATTACTAATCTCCTATTTTGTTCAACTCTTTTGGAAAGTAACATGCGAATTACTCACTATAAACTGAGTTGTTATTGTGTAAATGAAAAAATGATCATTGCTTTTAGATGGCAATTTGAGGACATCTAGTAAACACTGAGGACTATCTGTTTTCAACAAAGGAATTCAACTGCGGGAGGAGGCTCTATGAAAATTGCCATGAGCTGCAATAAATCACCTCATCAGTATGGTACAAAACTAAACAAACAATTCATATAGGGAATAACCGAGATAAAACCTATTGCTGTATTTGTCCTTTTTGATTTTTAAAACAAAATCAGTTTTTTTGGGAAGACTGTATAAAATATCAGGTGAAATTTTAAAGAACATAAATTTATTTTACAGTTATATTCAATATATAAAAATGGATGAATCATTAACACCAACTTCCAAAAACCCACTTCTTTTTCAATGCTTATGATTGTGAAAATTGGACAAGATACATGATTGGAACTCCTCCTATACAATCTTGCAGGGTGTCTATTCTATAGCTGCTCGTGAAATCTCTGAAGATGGTTTGTTTGTAAATGCATAAGGCTTTGGAACAGGCTCTGAAGATTATAAATACACATTTTTTTTTAGTAAATATCTTTCAATTGACTTTGCTAGATACACATGTCCTTTCCATAACTATCTTAAACTCAATGCCAAAAAAAAGTTTACAAAATGCTTAGACTAGGCCAAAATAGTCTGATGAGTAGAACTTACGTGAAAGGCCATGCCCTGATTTTTTTTCTTCTTCCATTTCCAAAAAGGATAGTATTTCTATAGCTCCGATCGTCCACATCAGCCTCAACAGAAGTTATCCATAGGCCGTAAGACACCATAGTTTTGGGAAATGGGCCGCCATTTCCTGCAGCCTGCACTACAAAAAACTCCTACCTTGACAGCAGCAAGAAGGGCAACATCAAAAGGATTGATAAATATGGTCTTTGCAGTTGCAAGAGAATTGGTTGGCCCAACAGAGAGGTTCAAAATGTCAACACTCTCTTCTACAGTCTGCAAACAACGCACATAATTCTTTTGATCCCTTTTGTAGAATATTGTTTCTAGCATTTCCTTCTCCCATTATCTTCGCATGACAATTTGAAATCAACAATTTGCAAAGAAAAGAGATTGAACTTGATCAATGGCTGTCACCACATCAGCAACCAAACTTCTGAATTCCCAGTATAAGTCCTTGTAGACAACAATACAGGAAAGTGAAAGGACGATATCAGGTTAAATTTAGATTGCCTTAAAAGCAGAACTGTAGTATATATTATCTAAGGGAAACCTTACAATTTCTTGATTTCATCAGTTAAAAGAAACTAAGTAAATCCTCTAGTTCAATTGTTTTGCTTTTGAGGCATTACCGATTCCTAGGAGCCATGCCACTTGCCTTTCCAAATTCGCAACCATGCATACTCACTCGTATTCCATAATTCCCTGCTGCTGGTGCAGCTGTATGACTGATTATGATAAGAAGCAACACAAACACATAAGCTATGGGGGCATTATAAACAGGGTTTCAATTTGTCAAAAGAGATTGGCATTCCCTTCAAGCAAAAAAATAGGTTATTTTAATGCACTTCAAAAGAAGCGTCTAAAGGAGAAAATGTGGTCTTCAAAAGAAAAGATACATGTACAATGCCTAGGCTTATAGGACATAACTTGAGAAAGCTCAAATTCGGGATTTTAATATTCCCAAGTACAAACAACTCATCACTGTTTCAACAAGAGAGAAACCCTTCTGACATCGGAGCCCTGATTAGAGTTTAGAATTTAGAGGGTGAAAATTTCAATTTAGAGGGTGAAAATTTCAATTTAGCCCTTAAAATAATAGCATATCTATACTTGATCCTTGATTAGAATTTTGAATCTCTTCCTAGAGAGCACCTATTACCGCAAGTTTATATATCACACAAACTTTCACACAGTTAATCCATAATCGTACCTTCTATGACCTTCCTCATCAAGAGGTGAAGCAAAATCAATAGAAGGGGTGAATGACCCTGCTGCAATTGCAGCAGAAACAAAATGCTGAGCCCCCACTATTCTTCCATTGCAAAAATTCCTGAGAAGTACTGGTTCAACCTCACATTTCCCTGTGTAACTAGGAACAGGTCTATAAGGAGGCAAGTACTGCACTGCAAAGCTTGAATGCTGAGGATAGATTTATGTATCTCTAATACCAATAACCATCCCTTCCCCTACTCTCTGCTCACCTCCTCTACTTGGCCACACTAGTGTTGGAAGGCCCCAAATATGGGGGACCTGTGAATTGTCAATCTTTTAACTTTCTAATTTTTACAACGTGTTTTACTCCTGTTTATTTTTTTAATGTCCAATTATATTTTAAGAATAGCAGCTAACTAGGTTGCATATATTTTTTGGATAAAGATAAAAAGAGGATTTTGAAAAGGTCCTTTCTCTTACACAAAGAACTAGCAAAAGATATGCATCAACTGGCCTAATTGTAAAACAAGAGGCTAACCACTAGTCAAAACATCAAAAACAGACAAAACAGAGTTGATCAACAACAATCTGTCAACAAACAAAGGAATAAGTAAAAACTAACAGCACACAAAGACATTATCAGCCCACTTAAGATATGTATCAACAGGCCCAGTTGTAAAACAAGAGGCTAACCACTAGCCAAAACATCAAAAACAAACAAAATGTTGTTGATAAAAAACAATCTGTCAGCAAACAAAGGAATAACCAAAAACTAACAGCACACAAAGACATTATCAGCTCACTTTTGGGGAACATACAAACACCCAATA
Source organism: Torreya grandis (assembly GCA_037957365.1). Taxonomy (NCBI): domain Eukaryota; kingdom Viridiplantae; phylum Streptophyta; class Pinopsida; order Cupressales; family Taxaceae; genus Torreya; species Torreya grandis. Next base: position 2,054,092 of record JARHVA010001587.1, read on the forward strand.
GTAATAGCTATTTAAGCGTCTGGATTTGGATTTAACAATCTCTTTCAATTTTGTACTCGTTGTTATTTAACACTTTGGTGAACCGTTCTCTTGGATTTGGTTTTTCTGTTTGACACCAAATTCTAATTGCCTTCGTTGTCTCCACCCTCATGGATAAGCTCCGTCTCCAAGCTCTTCAACCCCTTTATAACATATTCCTTATACTTATATTCCTCCCAAAAATCAAGAACCCTCAGATTCCTTACATCTATCTCAGTAGTCGGTGCTTGAGTTTCAATTTTTGTCTTTGGAACTAGAGGATCATCCTTTTCCTTTCCTCCCAACTATTGATCGTGATTCCGATTTTCCATGTCTCTGATCTCTCCATCCTCAAGATCTATAGTCTCTCCCTCCTCCATCATTGTATGCTCCCAGATACATTTGTTCTCCTCATGATGATCCTGCCCATGGTCTTCCATGTCTCCAAACTCTCCATCCTCAAGATATTTTGGATATTTCTCCTCCTCCATCATTGTAGTCTCTTTTAGACTGATCTTTCTTACTTCCAAAACTTCAAGATCAACTTCAACTTTGTTTTCTTCCTCCTACTAGTTTCTAAAAAGAACTCTTGGTTACAGTTCTTTTCTAAGGATTATTAATAGTGGGGTCCCCTAAGTGATCATGTGTAGTTGGTTGTGGATTACACAAAGGACTTGGGTGAGCTCCGTGGTCTACCTTAGATGGGAAAGAACTACTCTATTCATGATCCTTTTGGGGACTGATGTCTTCCTTATCTCTCTTAGGTGTTGTAACACTGGGATCTTCCTCTTGGGTTTGATCTTGGGTGGAGGGGTTGTCCTCTTTTCTCCTCCATACAAGTTATTCCTGCTTTTTAAGAGGACATTATTTAGAATCGTGTCCTAATTTCTAGCATAGAGAAAAAAATGATGACATATTTTCATATTCTATCATTTGAGACCAATCTTTGTATTTAGACACTAACTTAATAGAGGATGGGAGCTCCTTGTCCAGAAAACCTTTATCACAGAATCTAGTAAACACTAGTCTTCTCTTGGATCCTTAGTGATTGGATCGAAGGTGATAAATTGACCAAAAGATTTAATAATACCCATCAAACCCTCTTCCCAAAATTCCAGCAGAAGACTTGATAGTTTAACCTAGATGGGTAGTTGATTGAAATTTTATTTGTCAAGATCCACCCCTAGTTTATGTTTTTGATGAATAAGTAGGTTTTTTCTAGGAACCGGGGATCTCCTAATAGATTATTTGAACAATCCTCTTGATTGGAGAAATAAATAATAAATAAACCTTTAACCTTGGGCTGAGATCTCAACATGTCCTTTAGGCTTCCACTTTCTATTAGCCCTAGCTCTGAAAGTGTCTCTATTGGGTCTTCGTCCCTAAAACTTCCCAACTAGGGAATTTGATAGTTTGGACTAGGATTGCTCAACTAATGTGTTAGGTATTCGTACTCATAAAACCTCTTCCTCCAAAGTGGCCTTCAATGTTTGGGTTTCAACAGAGAATTGTTGGTTTTTTCCCTACGAGTTTGTCCACCCGTACACTAGAAATAAGAGAGCCCTACTTACCTAGATCCAGAGGGTCCAACCTCAGGGTTATGCATTCACCAATCATAGCATCTGCAATGGGGGTAGGGGAGAATCCATGATTCTATCCTGAAGTAGTGTTATCCCATCCAATACTCCATTCAAAATTCTCCTCTTCAATTGTTTTCATTGCATATTAGCATTATAAAATTTTCAGATTTCCAAAAGCCTATTCAAATTCTATTAAAAATATTCTATGTATTTTATAAACTTATTTGGAATGATTTTAAAACCATATAAAATGCATGGAATTTTTAAGTGAAATTTGATTGATTTATTAAAAATATGAAAAGCTTGGAATTATATAAATGAAATTTGATTGAATTATAAAAAAATAGAAAATCAATAATGTATTAATGTACAAGTTAATTAGCCTCTTCCTAATTTAAGTAATATGTAGTATTAAAGGGGATGATGTTGTTTTGAGATAGATGGCGCCAATAAAAAGTATGGCTGCCCAATCACATTCGAGGCTTCCACAATTCCAATGTTAAGAAAATCACATCAATTTTGTTTATTTAATAGTAATTTATTACCCAAATATTGCCCTTGGAACTTGAAAAAAATTGTAGGAAGGATGTAATTATGAACGTATTTTCTTTGCTTTGTACATATACCAATACAAATATCTTAAATACATATATTTGAAATATGTCGAGATATATCGATCTTGAGGTTCTTATCTTGTATTTTTCACATACCACATTTAGTAAGGACTTCATTACCTTCTCCTTCAATTTCATACAACCTGGTGGTAATGGCATCTATCTAGTTACACCAATGTGTTGGGCTCGAAATTTTCTTTCTAAGGAAAAAAAGAGTTCCAAACTCCACCAAATGGCCAAAATATTATGATTTTTTGATTGCTTTCTTCAAGCAAAAAGAAAAAAATCTAATTGATGATCAAATGGATGTCAAATTTAAGGTTGAAATTAACATATGATGCTCAAATAAATGTTAAACATAAAAGTGAACAACTCACTCCCTTAGACTTCACCCCACCACTGTCATTGTAGAATGCCTATCAACATAATAATGATGTATTGGCTAACTAAATCGACTACATTGACTACTTTATTTTATTTTATTTTAAATGATTTTTTTAATTGGGTACCTTAATCTACCCCACAAAACAACTCACCAAAGTCTCTTAGTGTTTCAAGCTTGCTTAAAACTTTAATAACAATATTTTCAACCCTTGTAAGACACATCATCTAATATCTTCAAAACGAAGCAATGGAATGCCAACCATTGTATGGGTACGTGGGTGTTGAATATATTTATTGAACGTAAACCTATTTGGATTCAAAGGCCTCTACCCAAATATATCCCTTAAGCTCTCTTAAAATCTTCTAAACTTTATCTTAGAAAATCATTTAAGACTAACCAATAATAATATAGATTTGCTTTTTAATCAAATCTTTAATCTAAGACCTTAATCTAATTTTCATAGTCAGATAATTTAGAAAAGCTAATATAATGAAAAGTTTGTTACATTTAAAAAACAAGCTTTACAATAGGTGACCTTAATTTAATTTTTATAGTCCGGTAATTTAGTAGAGTTAATATAGTGAAAAGTTTGATACATTTAAAAAACAAGCTTTACAATAAGTTTATAAAAGATATTTAATATGATAATATGATGATAGATCATATATGTGATATAAAAATGGATTGTATATATTTTATTATATTTTTCAAAAACATTCTTTATTTTTATAAACTTTAAAAGCCTTGATTTTATAAAAAAAAAGAAAAAGAATGGAAGATAATGAGCAATAACCAACACTCATGATTAAAGGTGCTTACAACCCAAAATTCTCCCTTCTGCAATTTTAATTTTTGTTTTAGTTTTGGTGGTCTTATGTTGTTATTCTTATTTAGTTTTAGCCTTTTTTTTTTTAATTGAATAAACTGTTTATTTCTTAAGCTATTACCTTTAGTTGTTATTTTTCATTCCATTGGCGGTTTGATGTTTATTTTGTGGTTTTCTCTTGTCTAGGAATGAAGGGATGCTATTGAAGAGTATTGTGAATCATGTATTGAAGTATATGAAAAAAGTGCCGTTGGAGGTAGCCAAACATCCAGTGGGTCTTGATGAAGCTTTCCACGACTTTGAAAGAAGTGCACTTGAATCTTCACAGGGTCACAGTAATGTACAAATTGTAGGAATTGTTGGCATGGGTGGATGTGGGAAAATGACACTGGCAAAAGAAATATACAACAGGAAAAGTTCCTCCATGGAAAAATGTAGTTTTCTTTTTAATGTGAGGGATGCTGCAGCTAAAAATGATTTGCATACCAAGCAGAAAATATTACTGGAAGACCTTGGTTTAAAAGATTCATCATTTGATAATGTAGAAAAAGGCAAGGTAGTCCTAGCTAATCGTTTGAGATCTTATAAATTGTTTGTCATTTTGGATGGCGTGGATCATCAAGACCAGCTAGATGCTCTTTTGCCAGGAATAGACAACTTTGCACAAGAGAGTGTGATTATTGTAACAAGTCGTGAAATGGGGGTTCTTACATCATGGGGCATCTCCTCCATATACAAAATGAAAGAATTAGAAATTGGGCATGCCAGAGAACTTTTATGTTGGCATGCTTTCTTACAACCATTTCCACTTGAAACATTTGAAGGTAGTGTTGAAAAGTTTGTTGATGTTTGCAAGGGATTGCCTTTGTCCCTTAAGGTATTTGGAGGGCAGCTTTATCGAAAGACAGTGGATTATTGGGAATCTCAGTTGAATAAAATCTCCAGATTGTTGCCCAAAGACATTAAAGAAACACTCAAAATAAGCTATGATGCACTGGATGAGGAAGAGCAGCAGATGTTCTTAGATGTAGCTTGTTTTTTCATTGGAGAAGGAAAAACTATGGCCATTGCAGTGTGGGATGGATGTGAATGGAGTGGTAGGCATGGTTGGGAAACACTGGTGAATAAATGTTTGGTTGAGCTTGATGAAGAAAATTGCATAAAAATGCATGACCAGCTGAGGGATTTAGGAAAAGAAATTGCAATTAGAAATTCACCCTATCGCCTCTGGTTACCAGAACAGATTGGCTACATTCAGAAACACGCAGAGGTGGCACTTTTTCTTTTGGTTACATGGTGTCCTATATCTTAGGATGGAAAAATTGTTTGTTTGTTTTTAATTTTTCCAAGTTTTTTTTTTTTAATTTGTTTTTTGGCCATTCAGAAAAGAGGGCTGATTCGGGGGATTAAAGCTGAAAGACTCAAGTTTTATGAAGATTTTGCTACTAAAAAGGGTGAGGGCATCCAGGACAGCTAAATAGTTTATTTTACAGTCTGTCCTATATCTTAGTATTGAAATCTTATTAATTCGAGGTACAGCAATTTAATTTTTTTTTCCTTTTCCCATTCAGGAAAGAGCTCTGCCTCTTCGTCCCATCATCAGAAACCTCTCCAAGAGTGTATGGAGGTTGTGAGAAGCTCCTCGTTCTACTCTAATCCATTACAACTCCTCGTTATTAGAGGAGATATTTTTACCAAAGACTTTGCAACTCTATCAACAGGGCTCGTGTGGCTTCGATGGCTTGGCTTTCCGCATAAAACTCTTCCGTCCTGGCTTCAGTTTGAGAATTTAAGTGTTTTAGAGCTTCGAGAGTCTGGGCACTTGGAAGAATTGTGGATGGACAATGCTGAGGTAATCATCTTACCTTCATTTAGGGATATTTTATAAAGCAAGCATACATTGAATCTTTTTTATTATTGTTGTTGTAGAGGTTAATTGAAGTGAAACGTTGCTGCAGCCTCCTCTGGAATTGGAAGAGCTTATTATTGGATGGGGCCCCAGGTTCCTAAGCTTTCCAAGGTCAATAGGACGTTTAAAGAAATTGAAAAAGATAGTCTTGCACACATACGACAGTCCAATACGCGATCTATCAGAAGAGTTTTGTCTTCTACAATCGCTGGAGCACCTTGAGTTACAAGCGTGTGGAAGACTAAGAGAGCTGCCTAGCAAGTTTGGCGATTTGACAAACCTGAGACATCTAGATCTGAGAAATTGCTCACAGTTGAAGACGTTGCCAGTATCTTTTAAGCAGTTGAGACATCTGGAATATATTAATTTATCATTTTGCAGGGAGCTCGTCATCACGTCAGAGAACATTCCGGACGATATGACAAAACTGGAGATTTTGAATTTTGATGGCTGTGTGTCTTTGCGAGTGTTGCCTTCCCAAGTGACCAATCAGCGGTCACTCAGAGAGCTTGATGTTTCCAACAGCGGGTTAAGGGAATTACCAAATAACATTGGTCAACTAGACAAATTGGAAGTGCTCAAAATAGGAAATTTTTATTTGGAAACCCTGCCAGATTCTATTGGTAATTTGTCTTCTTTGATCAGGTTTACTATTTCTTATTGTTATGGGTTGGAATCTTTGCCCGATTCTATTGGCAATTTGTCCTCTTTGACTAACCTTGAAATCACCTGGTGCAGTAAGTTGGAATCTTTGCCCGATTCTATTGGCAATTTGTCCTCTTTGACCAACCTTGAAATCACCCGGTGCAGTAAGTTGGAATCTTTACCCGATTCTATTGGTAATTTATCCTCTTTGACCAGCATTGACATCTCCGACGCCAAAATGTTGAAATCTTTTCCTGACTCTATTGGCAAGTTGTCCTCTTTGATTACCCTTAACATCTCCACCTCCCGTAATTTAAAATATTTGCCCGACTCTATTGGCAATTTGTCCTCTTTGATTAGACTTGACATCTCCGACTGTGATAAGTTGGAATATTTGCCCGATTCTATTGGCAATTTGTCTTCTTTGACTAGACTTAAAATCATGTGCAACGAGTTGGAATCTTTACCCGATTCTATTGGTAATTTATCCTCTTTGACCAGTATTGACATCTCCGATGCCAAAAAGTTGAAATCTTTGCCCGATTCTATTGGGAATTTGTCCTCTTTGACCAGCGTTAACATCTCCACCTCTCGTAATTTAAAATATTTGCCCGACTCTATTGGCAATTTGTCCTCTTTGATTAGCCTTGACATCTCTTGCTGTGATAAGTTGAAATATTTGCCCGATTCTATTGGCAATTTGTCTCCTTTGACTAGACTTAAAATCATGTGCAATGAGTTGGAATCTTTACCCGATTCTATTGGTAATTTATCCTCTTTGACCAGCATTGACATCTTCGACGCCAAAAAGTTGAAATCTTTGCCCGATTCTATTGGGAATTTGTCCTCTTTGACCAGCTTTAACATCTCCACCTCTCGTAATTTAAAATATTTCCCCGACTCTATTGGCAATTTGTCCTCTTTGATTAGCCTTGACATCTCCTGCTGTGATAAGTTGAAATATTTGCCCGATTCTATTGGCAATTTGTCCTTTTTAACTAGCCTTGACATCTCCCACTGCAATAAGTTGGAATGTTTGCCGAACTCTATAAAAGATCGTAATTGCTTTGTAAGAAACAATTCTCTCTTAAGACATCTCTTGTAATGAAAATTATTATATGCAATATAAACTTGTTTTAATAATTTAAATAGTATATTATATTTCATATTTGTTTCAATAAATTTAAAATATCAACATATACAAATAAATAAAACACATTTTTTAATAAATAAATAAAATAGTAAATTTTATAATAAGATATTGCTCATTGGCTACAACAAAAAAAAAATAATACAGTATTTAAAACAAACCTCGTCCAATAGAGGGGTGGAGAAATTTGGTTGGCATAACAGCGAAACCACTCATTTGTAAATGGGGTGAAAATAGACATTAAATTTGAGATTATGTGGGTTTATATTTAAGTAGATGTTAATAAATAAAAATGAATAATTTTAAATTTAGTGTTTATTTAATTTTTATATGGTGGTTTTTATTTTATTTTTGGAGAATATTATTGAAAAATCAAGATATATTAAATACACACTTAAGTTTGAATTTTTATTTTTATTTTTTTAATTCAACCCAATATAATAATATAATAAAATTGAGGCTATCAATTATTAAAAAAATTTAAAAAAAAATAAATAATAATAAAATAATAAAATCATTCAATAAATAAGATTATGGGATAAATTCAAAACAATACTTAAAGATATTTGTACTAGTAATATTGAATATTTATAAATATTATTTTTTTAATATTAAAAAAATTTAAGTAATTATTTTTGATAGTTATGTCGAGAAACATTTTATAATAACAAGTGAATGTGTACATAAAAATATAAAAAAAATGTCATAACAAAAAAAAAAAAAACTTAAATATAACAAACATAAAAATGTATGAAAATAAAATTTAAATATAATTGACATTAAATATATATATTAAAAAAAATAAAAATATAAAACGAAACAAAAAATCAAATCAAAAACAAAACTAATGGAAAAACGAAAGGACAAATGCATAGAATAAAATATAAGATATGTAATTTTTTTCGAAAATGTAAAGAATCTCCTCTCACATATATAAACTCAATTGCAATGTATGCATATGCACACACTAATACAAATGTCAAAATCAGAAATCATGGATTTGAAATCTGCGAAACACAATCATAATCAATAAAAGAAAATAATCAATCATTATGTTTTCTTTGATTGAAATATACAAATAGAATTCGACTAAAAATACTTGAAGAAATAAAGAAAAGCAATAATTGAGTTGTAGTAGGTTAATTGTAGAGAAAATGTAGCTCAAAGGCAGTAATCGTTGTAACCCCCAAAGCACAACAATTCACTATTGGGAGTTTTATTGATGGAGATGAATGGAACCTAAGCTCCCACCATGCCTTTCAATTCAAGTTTAAGATGATCTATTCCATTTCATTAGGTTATTTATCAATATATTCCATTTGTATTTTTGCCTAGATTGTCATTACTTTAGCTGCAATGAATTCTTTTTATGTCATTTAAATAAATTTTGCCCATTTTTTTGCTTCTGTCAGTGGAAGAAACATGTGATTTTGTTATTTGTTGTAAGTGATATATGGTAATAGTTGGATTAATCACAGTAAACTAATCTTAATGGATTTTCAAAATTTTTGGTATTAAATTTCATTAATGTTCAAAAGATTATTTTATTGATAACTATTAACAAAGTAAGGTTTTTTTATTGTCAATTGTGCAATAAATTTAATTTTCATGATTTGGATCTCACTACCAAATCATGTTTGAATAGTAATTAACATTGACATTAGCTTAAAATTAATTAATGTGATACAAATGACAATAAAAAAGAGGGAACAAATCTGCCAACAAAATAAAAAAATGATGAAAAAATTAAATAATAATAAAAATAAATAAAATAAACAAACATATTTATATTAGATAAATCTATATAAAAAATGTCAAGAAACATCATTTTCGAGACACTTATATAATATCAAATTTGTAACATAAGTGGAATGAAAGAGTTATTAAAACTCTTTAGCCAAGATCTCTCCAATGACTCATTATCATAGTGATTGATGCTTCAACATAAACAAGAGAATAAACCAATTGAATACAAAATAATTATTATTCACAAAAGAGATAAATACAAAAAGATAACATTACAAAGAATAACACTTGCTTATATAGGCAAGGCAAAACAAAATACAAATTAAACTAGGCAATGTGGGATTAAACCCCACATAAGACAAAACTTGGTAAAGAACAAAGACTTAGCTAGAACTTAGTAAGCATGAGTAATAAGATACTCTGACACCCCCCTCAAGTAAAGATAGGGGCTAACAATAGAGGATGCAGTGTGAAGTCATGTGTCTCTATGGATGCCAATCCATCCTGCCAGAGTACATGGATGTCGAGACCTTATAACCACTAAGTCAAAGTAGGAATGGGACTGAATGCGAGGATCACTAAACGCAAACACTGTGCTCCAACGTATTAGGTAGAATGATAAACTCGAAGAAGCATCGCTTGAACACCCTCCAACATGATAGTGAATTGAGCACAAAGACTGGTGGGGCTACCACACTAGTGCCACTAGTGGGGATACAACATTGATGTCACTATAAGAATCACCAAGAAAGTCATGGAGTAAAGTAACAATCATCATATGGGTTCTGGTAAACAAAGAGCCTTAATAAGATACCTATGTATAAAGGATAAATCCATAAAACACTCAAAAGTGAAAAATAAATATAATTCTCATAAAGTGGAGAAAAAAAGAGAAAATTCATAAGAGAAACTCCCCCCCAAAAAAGAGAAAAGAAGAAGAGAGAGCTAGAAATCCCTCCAAAGCTGATGTTGAAGTAGTCTGCACTCTAAGTATTCACAAGTCATAAAATAATTTGATTTGTACGAGTGATCTGAATCCACTACTTGATCACAAAAATAATTGACATTGAGCTTCACCAGAATAGTTTCAATCAAGGAGATTGTCAGTGGTGATGAAAGTACAAAAGAGTACTACATGTGCAAGGAATGCTCAACACCAAGAAACATAATATACACACACCCCCATACTTCTAAAAGGATGGAATGGAGAAACAAAGGTGTTTGCATGAATGGTCTGAATCCACTACTTGAATATTGAACAATTTGATACTGTATACACCAGAATATCTCCAAACAAAGAGACTATCAACTATAAAAAAAATGTCAAAAATATAGATAAGTCTCTCAAAGATGATGGCCCATAATGGTGATGGAAAATATAAGCAACTGACAAAGTGAAAAAGATGCCCAAAATAAAGCACACAAACGCATGAAGGTAGACAAGATTGTATCAGTAAACCTCCATGGCATTTTATAAATTAGTGTGAGTAAAATATAACCCATACACAAAAAATACTAAATGAAAACAAGGAAGACACTAGGGTTCATCAGAATGGCTCCAAATGAGAAGACTGTCAACCTGTTGAATAATCCATCGAGAGAGATGCTCTAAAAACAAGGGAGCAATGACGTGCTCCAAAAGCAAGGGAGTGATGAGGTGTCTTCATAGAAGAAGGCAAAACACTAAGAAATGGGACTCAAGGAAACATGACACAACACAACTACCAGTGTGTCAACGTACTAATGCATGTTATGGGTTGATAGAAGAGTGTGTCAAATACAAAAAGAGCCATAATGTATGCAAACACATCAAAACAATTAGTAACTAAAAAATAATAATATTTAAAGTACACGTAAAAGGACGTCGGACTCAGTGAAAAATGTATCTAAAATAGTACATGCATAAAGTACAATACAGGGCTCATAGCACATAAAACCTCATAGTAGTGACAATTTACACTCAAGAATAGGACATTGGACTCAGCAAAAAATGCGTCCATGAGCGAAAAAAATTATGACAATGCAATCAAGAAGAAGCAAAAATGAAGTTTGTGTTGCCTATGAGGGGGTCTAACCTCCTACCAAATTGGACCTCTCCCTCTAATCTATAACAAATAAAAGAGATAAGGTATGCGCAAAAAATGAATAATCTCTCAACAAATGCTTAAAATATAGCAAAATGCATTATCACTAAAATGTCACCATAAATCATAAGTAAATTGTAGCACATCCAATGCAAAGAGACTCATTAGTATAGTTTAAAATATAAATAGGCCCAATGCATAGGAAATTAAAAAATATGAACTTTTTCAAAAAAATGGTACTTGATTTCGAGCTACTGATCAAAAGTTATTAAATAGTTTATTTAAAAAAAAAAAACTTATTTAATAATATTTGCACTAAAAATTTAAAAAAAAAATTGTTTCGAAGGGGAACCTAGTCTTCCAACCACTTGTTAGAATCGACATAGAATCAAGAATATCCTCAAATCAACAGAAGGCAAAAAATTGTTCCTATTCACCACTATAAACTCTAAATCCACAAATAGCTTCATTTTAAGAGGTAAATACATAGTTGATTAAAAAAATGACCTAATAAATCTATTTCAATTTAAATTAAAAAAGATTTAATTGTTTTAGGCTCATTTTAATTAAAAAAATAGATATTAGGCAATGAATTTTAGGTTTTGACTTAGTGATTGAGGAGGAGAAAAAATGCCACCATTATGCAAACAAGCTTGGGCATCACCATGGGAGGTTGCAGCCCTGAAAGAACACAGGTATGCCACCATTGGAGCATTCCAAGATCTACAGATCTATGCCCTCAGAGGGAGAAATTAGACACCTCATTGTTGTTTTTCCAATGCCAACTAAGCAAAGTGCAGATCTGGAGAAAATTGCAGTCCAATAGACTGCCACATTGCTTGCTTGATCCACCACGCAGGCTATTGTCTAGATCCTCCACGCAAGCCTCAACACTTCCTCTTCATCATGCAATGTCAAAAAAAAGTCCAAAATCAATGTTGAATGAAGTTAAACAATGCCAAAGGCAAACACCATTCACCATGCTTCAATTAAAAATAGGCTACCAACAAACCACAAGGTTATTGGATGGAGCAACATCTTTGGGGCATTGTTGGAAGAATAGAGAAGATCTACAGGGCTTCGCTGGTGAGAAATGTGAACACAATCAATGGTTTCTCCATTTAGGATCTTAATGGTTTTGACAGTAAGCTTGGTGAGGCACTTGAGATGCTTCCCGATATTGAGATGCAGTTGCTCCTAATGCCTTACTCTATTCACTACAACTGCATCCAAAGGAAACGTAAATGTCATGGAGTACCTTCCATCACTAGCTATAGCAACAAACAAAATGATCAGACCCTAGCTGAATAGTGGATGGCATGATCCGAGGGAATAACCACACATAATGGTATCCAGGTATGAGATGCTTGATAATATAAATCTTTACACTTGTGGTTCAACAATAGCTTCTCTTTAGGAGACTGTTATACACATGACTGTAGACAACCACCAAAAAAGTGGAGGTAGCCATGAATAGATGATGACATCCACAAAACCTTGCAGAACTACACATATCAAAGACAAATGATGCGAAACCAACAAGGCAAAGAAAAAATATCAATGCTACTATGCAGACCACCAAAGGAATTCTAGTGCCTTTCTCTGCCATGCTAAAGTCTGCAGATTTGAAAAAAAAAAAAAGCTCCAAAAGAAGAATGCAGACTTATGCAAATGCACACGGCTCACACCAAATCAAAGTCTACAGCAAAGACCTTCAAGATATCCTTGTAGAGAGCCATATTTAAAATAACGGGATTAAACACATTATAAACTAAACCCAACAATATATCTAGCCAAAGAGCACATGGATCAGGTAAGAGGAGGTTCCTTACAAGTGCAGATCTAGCCAATGCAAATAAAAACAAATTAGATCAATGATGAAAGAGAGAGATTTGATTGAAATAAACCTTCAGTGGAGGGTTTGACCCAAATGCGCTGAGGAATCTAATATTTCTATAGACAATCTCAATAATGGAGGTCAAACCCTCAATAAATTGAAAGCCAAGAAGCTTGCAAAAATAGAGATCCATAGTCACATTGTAGGGATAAACAATACAATGAAGTACGCTGAGTAATGGCTATTGGATGGTGGCTCTAGTATCATGAAAGAGTTATCAAAACTCTTTAGCTAAGATCTCTCCAATGGCTTATTACCATAGCCATTGATGCTTCAACATAAACAAGAGAATAAACCAATTAGACACAAAAAAATTATTATTCACAAAAGAGATGAATACAAAAGCATAATATTACAAAGAATAACACTTGCTTATATAGGCAAGGCAAAACAGAATACAAGCTAAACTAGGCAATGTAGGACTAAACCTCACATAAGACAAAATTAGGTAAAGAGTAAAGACCTAGCTAAAACCTAGCAAGCGTGAGTAATAAGATACTCTAACATAGAATAGGCATCTTGGGAATGATATCTCTCAACGTCTTTTACATAGATTTATCTAAGGTATGCTAGTTATTTCCATTTAAAGTGGAATTTTTATTATGGTCATCTATAGTTTCTTTGTCATAATAACTAGGAAACAGTCCTAGGGCCAAAAAAATAAAGATCCCACCCAAGGAAATATCCCCATCGACCAAAAACAAAGCAAAATCGAATTCAGACCTATCAAATATGGTTAGTAAGATTTTATCCATTTGATAGGGATCATAAACACACACCAAGATGAGCCAAACAAGCCCTCCTCTCCAAAACAAAGCCTACTAAAGGAGGCTTACTACACCACCAAGCCAAAGATGTACCAACACACCACCTACCAAACCCCTTAATGTCTACCTTCCCCTACCCCACAATGTGAATGGAGAGTCGTTGAGGAAGATTTGGTGTTGCTTCACCCTTTCTTACTTTTCCTCATAATCAACCAACCATCAAGGTCACATGCCTATCCTAAATCTTCCCTAGCAGGAGAGTAGACACCAAGAGAGACTGACATCTAAAAGTAGCATCTCTATCATCCAATAATGAAAATTCTACATCATTAGAACCCAAAGCCCTCTCCTCACTATTCTGATTGCAATTACCATCTTCCTTTCTAGACAAGCTTGCCCTAAAGTACTCAATGCTCTTTAGCTCAAAAAGAATAACCTCGAGGCGGAAGGATTTCCCTTAAAAGTCTCGAGATCAAGACTAGAATATTAAAAAAAATCCACCTCCTTACCCAAGGAAGATGAGACAATACTCGAATCATTAACAAATAAATGATCAGCTCGAGCATTCTTACACCAAGAATACTCCACCTTCCTCTTGAAACTACAATAGTTCATAGCGAAATGACCCATGTTAAAGCACTTACGACATCAAAATGATAGTCCTTTATAGTCAAGTGCTTGGGACCAACAATAGTCCCTAAGAATCAACTCAATGGAAGCTAGCAGATCTTGAGATGAATCTAAGTAAACTAGGATGCAAGCACCTTCAAAGGTGTTGTGATCATAAAAAACAGTTGTCTCATCAACTTCCAACATCTCACCAACAAGATTTTAGATTGCCCACGGACACAACTTAGACCAAAACTGTAAGGGGAGGTGTGGTAGCCACACTCAAACATGCCTAAAGTTAAGAGATTCAGTAAGAGGATTGAAAAAAGGAAACCAAGGTTTCATGAAGTGGAGATGTTGCTCACAACTCTAAGTCTTATTCTACAAAAATTTAACTGATCTCTAGGAATCTCAAAATCCACAATAGAAAAACCTTTCATGTACTGATAAATATCTAAGTCACCTTCAATTAGTGATTGCCACTCATTATAAATCTATTTATGAATCACAAGGAGATTAGGCGAGAAGTGATCGAACCTGAAAATCAATCCTCATGTCTCAAACCACTCCTCATTTTTTAATAATTCATTAAAGGCCTTATGCTCAAAAGAAAAAAAGAGGGTATTTTGAAACACCCACAAGTTTTACCATCGAGTTCCCTTTATGCTGAGAGACCACCTTAGCATAAGAATTAAAACCGCTACCCCCCTCCAAAGGCCTGAATCTATCTACCTCACTGTAAGCATCCCCAGGAGGCGTAACCAAAGACTCTTCACCAATATTTCTGACCACAACAAACCTTTGCAGCTCAGAACCTTTCAAACCCCCTTTCCATTGCTATCCCCAGGAGGCGTAACCAAAGACTCTTCACCAATACTTCTGACCACAACAAACCTTTGCAGCTCAGAACCTTTCAAACCCCCTTTCCATTGCTCAGGGGCAGCTTGGCAAACATGTTCAAATTTAAACTTTGTCGAGTAGATATGCTTCCTAGATGAATGCAAGGAATCCTCTCTCGACGTAGAATTTGAGCCTAGGTCCGCCTGTGGAGATCTACCAAGCTCATCGGTCACTGCCAAACTTAAGCCTCTCACGACTTCCCAACCTCCTGTCAGCGCCTTCTCCAAGCCACCTGAGCGTCTCGGCGGGAATCTCCCCTGACTTCAGTCGCCATTTCCTGTAATCTCACCATACGCCTTTGTCTTCCCAAACAGCAGAGACCGAGCCCTAGCAATGGAAAATGGATGAGAAAATTCCATTGAGCTTTGACCAGATCTCGATTGGATAAGTTATAATTAAATCTAATTATTTATGACCATTTGTGATTACCTTGTTCCATTTATTTGTTTTAAAATTTAAATAAAATATATAATGTAAAAACAAATTTTGTCTGTTTTATTTGTAAAAAGTAATGTTTGTAACTATTGGATTCAAATTTCGATGGTTTGTAAGGGGATGCCCTATCTTAATGGTTACATTTAATAAATTAAAATAAAATGATATTTATTTTTAAAATATAATCATTTATATTTATTTAATATTTTATAAAGACTTGCAATAAATTAAGTGAGAATATATGATTATTTTTATTATAATATTATTTTATTTTTAGAAAGATCTTAAATTTTAAATTAACATTTTAAATCTATAAAATTTGTATTTATAGATTTAAATTTTAGATAATTATATTTTATTTAAAATAAAAATTATTTGTTTAAATTTATTTTTATAATACAAACATGTGATATAAATAAGAAAAAATTATATATGAAAAAAAAAAAAAAGGGTCATGTGGATCAATGAAAAATAAAATATAGATACATTGACAATAATATCCTATTTTTTGATTGTATAAAGATTTAAAAATAATTAAGATTTGTCAAAATAATATACAATGAATTCAAGTGACAAAAATTAAATATATAGTAAAATTTGGAAACACATCTTACTTTTAAATATCTTATATTTAAGCACATTTTTTATTACATCTTTATTTTGTGTCTCCACATTTGATCCTTTTATGTACATTTTAGAATTTTTTAACACTTTCAATTCTCATTAGAGTCTCGTTGGCCTCAATTTATCTATATTTCATCAAATAAACCTAAGATCTATTGGTTGTTATCTTTAGGATCTCGTTTAATCATCTAATATATAGATTTGTCTATATTCCAATCCTTTTTTCCCTCCAGACCATAATCAATCCTCTACCATTTTTTTCCTCATCATAATTGACTCTCTGCTAATTCTAACACTCTTCCTTTTATGGGTCAATTATGCCTTGGACTAATTCTTCATCCTTTGATTGTCAGCGATCATTCTTTTTAGGGTAAGCTTATTTACAAAGTGTCCTATATATATATATATATATATATATATATATATATATATATATATATATATATATATATATATATATATATATATATATATATATATATATATCTACCCTTAATAATTAACCAAGTGGTACAAAAGCTTATGTCTCCAAGTTATTCAACCATACATTGAACTAATCTTTTGTTACCCTTTTCAAGGAGCTCACATATTGAGCCTACATTATATCAACATCAACACAATTATTATTTCACATTAAATATTTTGCCAAAATAAGGTTATAGCGAAGCATATAAAATTGCATTTGATTATCTAGGGAGAAGCATTGAAGTCTTCTCTCTTATTGGGTTGATATTCACTTACATGAAATAGAATTACATAAAACCTTTATTTCAAGCATGTAGGATATGTAGTTTTAACTCCTCAAGAGGTTTCATTGACCAATTAAATTTTACACACTCTTTTTTGAAACATTGTTGATGATTAGGTCAAGATCAAAAGAGAAGAAAAATGGAAAAATATTCTTACCATATTGGCAAATCGAAGCTACAACCTTCTTCATCACATGCCTGCACATTTCTATAGATAGTTCTAGACTTGAAAAAGTGTAGAGGACATAATCAGTAATAGTAGGACTCAATCGACTCTCTACCAATTTATCTTAGACAATGTCACCCCTTTGTCAATTATGAACCAGAAACAAAACACAATCATATATTTAAGAAAATCTTTGTGGCAATTTAACTCCTTTCTTCCAATTCCATAATTCCATTTCAATGCCCATGCAATTCTATTTCTATCATTATTTATCTTTTTCTTTTATTGTTTCTTGTTCATTCATATATTCATATTGTTACTCAACCTTTTAGGAAAAATTCAAATTTGATTTTTAATTATGACTATATGCATTATCAAATATCTTGATTTTGCCTTAGTTTTACCTTTTTCACGTAATGGTGTTTACCCAATGTGGAACTATTTGGTAAAATAAATTGGTGAATCCCTCCGATCTTCAAACACATTCAATGCTTAGGGTTTCTTTGTTTTTCATCTCTTTAGGGTCTAAATTTTTTATTTATACATGTCACATTAGATTATTTATATTTACATTTATTCCTCATTACTTTATAATTATCCCTAGTTTCCTTCATGTTTATATCTTATGCTAATTGGGAATGATAGATCTAAAAACTCTAATAGTTAAAGTGACAAGTTGAGTGTTGCTCCTACTTATTTTTCTCAATTTCCCTTATTTCTTATTTGTGCTTCTTTGAAAAAAAAGTAGATTATTTAAATTCCTACTAAAGATGTTATGATTAATGCAAATGATAAAAAATTTAAAGGTAAATATAAACATGTTCTTGATGACATGTCTTTTCATGATTATGATACTTTTGATGATGATTAGATGAAAATGCTTGACATAATAATGCTAATGTTTATAATGCCAATGCTCTAATGATTATTTTTTACTACACTTTGATACTAAGAGTCAAACTAATTTCTAAGCCTATCTTATGAATATTCATTAAGAATTTGATATAATGGTTTATGTTGTAATTGAAGAAATAAATAGAGTAATAAGGGCTCAGGAATCTACATTTGATAATGTTGTCAATGATCCTTTTAATGTTTTAAATATTCATATTAGAGGCTCTCTTAGTACACCACATGGTGATGCTAGTGTTCCTAGTGCTCTTACTACTAATTGTTATATGCCTCCACCTATGGCTCTTGTTGGTTCCCAATTGTACACCTTCTACACTCGGCCTTGCACACTTGAGAGAAAATTCCAAGCAATGATGAAAAACCCACTAGTATGTTGTTGTAGCTAGGGAAGGCTTCAACATTAAGATTAGACAGAATGTAGAAAATGATTGAGGGGCACCTACAGAGGGTATGGTTATTTCCATTCTACTTCTGGCTTTGCCTGAACCAAGGTGAGAGGACCTAAGGGGTAGCTCAATCATATTGAGAGATTATGTAATTCAACTTCCATGGGGATTATTGGCACAAGGAACAGATATGACCAGGGCATAACCAAGTTTTCACACTTCATCCATGAAAAATTGTCACATAAAATGCATAAATGCTCTAATTCATATATAAACTACTAAAGACAGATGAGAAAATGACTGCAATCTTCATCTTATAAAATATTCAACAATAGGGGTCAAATGGGAAACTGCAACACTAGAATTATAAAGTATAAACTACAAACACATTTCAAATATGCAAGATCTTATGCATTTTCAAGGCAAATAACACTTATAGTATACAATAGGGTATATTATTTGTAGGGTAAGACATGATAGAACAATTAGATAATGATAAAATAGAGGGTGGCATATTGGTGGCTTCCAAACAGTAGGGTGTCTTGCAATATTTCATGATAATATTCATTAACAAAGATGCAAAAACACCTTCAAATACAAGATAATGGTAAATACAAAATGATCCCTGAGAGTCTAGAACATACACTGAAACTAATATTTCAAATGCCTTTCCCTATTGAATCCATAAACCTAGACAGCCCTAACAAGTTATTTAACAACATATTCTAAAATAATAGAGAAAGGGTTTTATAACCTTGATCAATGCTCAAAATGATGACCAATAATGAACATAAAACTAGATTTCCAGTCAACAGTGTTTTTAAAATAGATCGCTACACTTCATCAATGATAAATAACAAAGAACCACAAGCATTTTCATTACCTTAAAAATAAATATTATAGACATCAATGCTTCAAAATACTGCCATGGGGACAAGTATGGTGAGACTTCTATTTTGACAAGGGAGACAGAAAGATGCTCTCAAAGCTCACTAATGGCTATATAGTTGCAACCACCTTAGCAAGGGAGACAAGATCTACACACAATAATTGATCCTAGAATTTTTTTTGTAGAACCTAGACTTAGAGAAAGTAGACACCTAAAATAGTGACCAAAACCACCAACACAATGGCTAACCCACCCCTTAAATAGAGGATAAGCCCTCTATTTATACATTTTTAGATCTAGAACTGTGAGTCACAAGATTCAAAATTGCAAAACAAACTTTCGGGTCCACCAAGATGTTTCCAGCTGGAATATGCCCTTTGCCACACTTGAGATCTTCACCTATTTATAAGAAAAATCATTATTATAACTACCTATACAAGAAATGATGAATATTTGGAGCATATCATTTGATCCTTTGTCTGAAAATGCCTTTCACATGAGTTAGAAAGATGAGCACTCATGGTGGAGGCCAAATAGACTTTGTCATTATCTGGAACCACCTAAAGACACTCTTGACCACAAGCTAGAGGGAGAAAAATCATTTGAGGAGCCAAACAAACTATTTGTCCTCATGTGCAACTATCTCGAAATGTTTTTTTTTCAATCAATAGAAAATCTAGAATCTTTTAGACAACTGCCCTTCCTTTATGCGCACCATAGAATAAACTACTCTTACAATTATGGCATGGGAATATCCTAGATCCATCGTTGCTCGAGAGATCTTCTTTGGAGTGGCCCACCTTGGATTTCCAAACTTGTAATATCTCTCCTGTGGAGGAGCTGGGATGAGCACAATAATGAAATAATGCAACAAACTTAGGTCACTTTTAACCTTTCACCTTTTGGCTCCAACTTGTTTTTCACATTTTGCATTTTGAATTTTGTAAATTCACTTTTTTCACATCTTGGCCCTTATATATTTTAATGAAAAAATGCATTAATTTCAGCCTCAAGGTTATCATGCTTCATTTACAAATTTACCAAGTCAACTTGTTGCCAACAGTGAAAGCTTAACCACTCACATTACATAGGGTCCTTTAATAAAATGTGTATGCCTATGTATCATCTCCATGTCACTCAGTTCAAAAATATCTTTGATTTATACTAACATCAACATCACTTGTCTCTATATGCAGTTGAACTTCATTGAAAATGTTCATGATCATCCTTGATCATTGGATCTATGTGCATAGATTGATGCAGACCGATGATCCTGATCCAAAAGACCAAGTGCCATTGGTTGTTAGTTATATTTGGCCTGAAGGTCATGCCAAATGGTAGCCCCAAAAGCTTTCTACATCATGTACTATCAATTATGCCCTAGTTAGCATGCTTCTTCCATATGGTGGTCTTGGATTTACTTGGAGCTTCTTTGAATAGTCCACCATCACTTTGCACCATTGATCTACTTGGCACAAACCAAGCACAAACTAGTGATCTCTATCCATAGGGTTCATTACTTTGCTTTGTGATCTACTTGTCACCATCTCACTCATCCTAGGTTTATTTGACTATTCAACTTCGATGATACACTGTTATATCATCCTGCCTGAGCAAACATGTGTCATAGATCTACCTCTATTTGAAATCAAATAGATACTTCACAAGGCCTTAATTTGAGGCTCATACAACCATCCTGGAACATTTGAATCCCAATGACTATTTGTCATGGATTAAGATTGATGTGCATGCTCTTGTTAATGACATCTGGGAGCCCATCACCTCTGTAAAGTTTGAAATTTTATCAAGACTTTGCTTATCAAATCTTTTATCTTTGGCATTCTTGATTTCATTGGCCCTTTGGTCTTCGAAAGAATTTTATCGGGCATTTTATCTTCAACTTCTCTATCTTTAGCACTCCCAAGCCCTATGTTTATTAGGAGAATTCTTTCAAACATTGTGTTCGAAACAATTTACCCAAAGAAATTGACCTTTGCACTTTTCTCATAAGAATTGAGTCTTTGGTATTGTGTCATCATCAAGACAATTGTTTCAGACATTTTGTCTGAAATAATTTCCCCATAGAAATTGAACTTAGCATTTTATATGAAGAAATTGAGCTTACAGTTTTTTCCAAGAAAAGATTTTTGTCAAGGTTTTTGTGTGAGTAAAATCCCTGAAGGGCATGTTCCCTTCAGAACTTTTGCCACATATAAAATGTCTAAAATAAATAAGGACTTTACATTTTTCCAAAGGATTTTGGACTTTTCTTTCAAGCCTTTTTTCCATGGGCACAATGCCTAAAGGGAAAGTGCCCTTGAGACATTTTGCCATGGAAAAGATATCCAAAATAATTGGACCTTACACTTTCCCTGAAGGAATTGGACTTAGCTCTTTTTTTGAAGAAAATGAACCTTTGTACTTTTATCGAAGGGTAAGTGCCCTTCAAATCTTTTTTCATAAACATTTTGGTCGAAACAAAATAAGACAACATTTCTTTTAGGATTTTTACATGGGCAAAATGTCCAGAGAGACAACTGCCATTCAGACTTTTTGTCATGGACAAAATGTCCAAAAGAAATCATCCTTCAGATTTTTTTTGAAATACTTAGCCTGATGCAAATGGGACTTGGCCAATATAATGAATTCCTTTAGACTTTCTGTAGCAGATAAAATGTCTGACAGAAATAAGTCTTCAAACATTTTATCTGAGAAAAAAAGTCTAAAGACCTATTTTCATCAACCATTGTGTTTGTTCAAGAGGACAAAAATTTTTTAAGGGAAAGACACATTCACCAAGAAAATACCAAATTAGGACTTAGCCAATTTTCACATGAACTTGACCTTTCAAAGGAACACTTGGAGATAAAAGTTTGGGATAAGGACTTGGGCATTTCACTTGACAAGGGTCCAATTACTTTAGTGAAATTTTTGAAACTAACACTGGATCTCACCTAGGAATTCATACTTCCTGAGAGTTTGAAAATAACCCCAAAACGTAAGACCAAGTTCCAATCCATTGGGTCACAAAGTCAAGATGCAACAACTTTAAGCAAACATTCATAAAATCTCAACAAAACATGACATACTTCACAAAAATAGATTAGTAGGATATGAAAATGAACACAAAAAAACACAAAGGGAAGTTGTACAAACAAGGCCTAAATCAAAAGGGAAACAAAATAATGAAACAACTGAAAGATAAAATACTATATAATATGTAGAGAGTTGCATATGGACTCAATCAAGGAAGTGTTTTGAATGTCTACCATTATGATGTAGGGGCATCCTATAAGGACCCCCAAAATGATCCATTTTTTGTCTTAAGTTAGTCTAATAGTTTTCCTATAGTTTTAGAGGTCATAAGTAGTCTATTTGTGAAGTCTAGAGAGTCTTAGGTTGCATAGAATTTCTAAAAACATTATTTGAAATTTTGAATGTTGTCAAGCCTTGTCTAAGGAATTTTGTGTAATTTGTGAAGTGGAAGATGTTAAAAACATGTCTAGGGGTTTTATATAATATAAAAGTTCCACTAGATGGTAATTATTCTATTTTCATGGTTCTACATGTCATGCTGTGTGAAAATCAAGACATAAATGTTATGTTGCAAGAAACCTCTACATGGGAAAGGTGGCCAAGATTCAGTTATGAATTATTTTAGGGAGTGTGGAGTTAATTTTTGAGTAGTATATATAGGTTTCATTCATAGTAGATGGATGAAAAATGTATTGACAAGTTTGTAAAACGGGGATCTTTGATGATTTTGTAACACCTGTTTTTGAGTGAATGAATATACACAGACCCTATTGAGGTCATATTCTATTATTGCTGACTATAAGTGTTTAGATTGAGGAAAGAATAAAGTTGGAAATGTTATCAAACTTGTTTTTAGACTCTTGTATGTTTTTTTGAAGAGAGACTTTAAAGGGATAAAGGAAAGGAAGAAACCTTGTTTGCATATTCTAATACAGGCCCTTGTTGGGCTGATAAAGAGTGTTATTGGCAACTAAATATGTTTTTTTGATAATGAAAGAATGTGTTAATTACATTATTTTGTGTAAGGAAGACAATGGATAGGATTTATTTCTATTTGTGATTACAAGTTTCAAGGAATAGTCTTCAAATCACCTGGTACTCAGATAGTTTCATGGATAAACCCCTGTTTGGAGTTATTCTATGTGTGTGTAGACTAAGTTATGTCATGAAGAGGAAAAGGACATTAAAGTTGTATTAATATAAGTATTTGAAAGTATATCTGCCTTTGTTTGGAGTGGAAAGGTTTCCCAAGTAATAAAGAATCATTAATTCATAATCCATACTATGATATGCCTTGTTTCTTCTAGCAGACTTGTATGTGAGGATTATATACATAATATATTATCAAAGAGGATTATTAACATGGTGTTTCAAGAGTTTGGTAGGTTTGAGGTAGTTTATTTTCATGAATATGAAGTTTCTTGAGAATTTGGTTCCATTACAAAGTGTGTTATTCATTTACACAAAAGTTCAAACCTGTAATCAATCATTTGCTTAGCATAATCATGAGTGTTTTGATGTGGAAATGTAAGACATTTAGATGATTCATAACATATAAGGATTTGAAAACTTGAATGAGGTATAGACAAACCTTTTAAATCTAATTTGGATCTTTGAAACCATTCCAAACGTTCATATTTGATTTTTGTAGGCTCTTGGGCTAAGATAGGCTTCTAAAAACCCTAAACTAGGGTTAGGAAGATATAACAAATTTTAACCATAAAATTTTGACAAAAATTTGTGTAAGGCTTGGTATCAACATATATAAATATATTTTTAAATCTAATTTGAATGAATGTACCTCTGTGTATAGATAATAGAGACTGTGTACAAAAGGAAACCTAGGAGACCTAATTAGAGGTAACAATGACCAAAATAAGTCAATTAAAGTGACTTAGAGACAGAGTTTGATTATGAAAATTTGAGGATAGATAAATATTGGAAAAGGGTGTCTAAAACATTCATTAATTTCTCAAGTTAAACTTGTACCTATTCGTACAAAAGGGATTTTGAGCAAAACATGGCTATAAGGACTCTATGAAAAGTATACAGGATTGGGTAAAGGAAAGAATTGAAACTTGGATAGTGTTGGTGAGTTTATGAGTGATAGTGAAGGGTTAATAATATATTTACAAGCATGAGCAAGACAAATGTAACCATAACAATATCAATAAACTTTAGTTGCTTGCATATATAAATAATCAAGAAATCATTGATAAAGGAAGTAGGTTTTAAAATAAGGTTTAGTGTGATAACTTCATGTATGATTTGCATCATTTGGTATCAAATATATTAAAATATTCCTAGAGTATTGTGAAAATATTTAACATCATGTGTTTTGAATTGAAGTGGAGAACAAGGAACCAAGGGTAGTGTTCTAGAGAGTCAACATAGAGGATGATCTGTTCAAGCATGTGGTCGACCAAGTGACATAATTGATTGCCCCATTGGTCATGAGGATGGAGGATATTGAGGATGATATCAGAGAGAGAGAACAAATATAAATAATAGAGAGAGATGAAGGAGGTGACAATCAACAAGTTCAAGTAGTACCTTTGCAGATAAGAACAAGTGAGAGAGGAAATGAAGAGGTGGTTCAAGAGAGGCCACAAGTGCATGTAAAAATAGTTCAAGAAGGAATGGGAGTACAAAACCATGCATGGAATATTAGAAAATTTGTAGATGGAATATTGAGAAGAGATGAGGTCCTATGAGACATTGACCAAGATAAAGATTTCAGGGACAATGTTAGCATTGTCATAGAGAGGGACATAGGACAATAGAGTGTCCATTGAATGTTGGTAGAAGTATGCAAAAAAATATTAATGATGAAAAGTAAAGAAAGAAATGAGTCTTTACTAATGAGAATAATCTTATTGCAGTAGAGAAAGAAAGTCAAAGAACCAACATAAAGGATAAGTTTATTCAAAATCAAGTGCAAACCAAAAGTTAACGTTTATAATTTAGTTATTGATGGTGGAAGCACTAACAATGTTGTATCTTTAGATGTGGTGTAGAGGTTTGGCTTGATGATGATACCACATATACAACCATACAAGGTTGCATGGGTTCAGAAGGGACATAAACTCCTAGTAAGTGAGAAAAGCTGGGTTGAATTTAAGATATGAGGATATAGAGACAAAGTGTTGTGTGATATTATGTCCATAAATATTTGTCATTTGCTTTTAGGGAGACCATGGTAATTTTATAGGCATGCTATTCATGATGGAAAAGCCAAAACATATACCATCAAGCAACATGGAGAGGTACACATACTTGTCCCATTGAAGGGTGAAGAGGGAAGAAGAGATGAGAGGATATTGATGATGGCAACAAGGCAGTATTGGAGTAAAGTTATGGAGAGTTTGGGTTTGGTCAAGAAGGAAGACAAGGGAAGATGTCTTAAGATGGTTAGCATGAAGAGTGGTGAGTCCACAGATATAGACATGAAAGAGGATAATCAAGGATGTAAGGTAACAACAATTAGTTTTCAAAAATAATAATAATTGGCACCTATGAGAGTGCTCATGAAAGAAGAAAGCCAAAACAAGCATGTCAGCTTAGCCTATGAGAGAGAAGATAGGATAATAGTGATAGACATTGCAAATGAGATGGATGAGCAGTGGTTTGGAAAAGATACTAAGCAAGTAAAGAATATGGAGATTGAAATGAAAAATGAGGCATCCCAAGAGAGATCCATGAAGGCTCCATATTTTATTTCTAATGAGTTGATTTGTGATCTAAATGCAGGTAAGGAGAAGGCACCCAAAGAAGGAATGGTTGACAATCATAAACAAGAAGAAAAGGTCAATGAGTTGGGAAATATGTAGTAGGCCCATGAACAAGATAACCATGGAGTGATAAATCCAAGAAATGAGATATTGAAAGTGAGAATACTACCCTTGCATATGCAAGAGATGGAGAGTAATCATGATGGAGGTGTACAATAGAAAATCAAGAGTTTCCACAAGTATGTGGCATGTAAGGAACAAGAATATGTTGTATGTGAGTTAAAGTGGATAGCATCGGAAGTAGTTAGGAAATAAGAAGAGTACATACTTGTAGTAGGGGTTGATGGAGTTAAGGCGAAGTTGAATCAGTTTATAGGGGAGGAAGAATGGCATACACTTGCAAAGCAAAGAGAAGATGGTAGCAACTATATTTTTCTTCATAATATTGTTTTATGTGTAGGTATGTTATTCAAGGAGATGAAGAAAAAAAGGCCTAAATGTGGGGCCCAAGAACATATGCACCTCCATGAGAGGCAAGTAGAATAAAATACCTTCAATGAGGAGGTTCAATGCAAGCAGATAGGAGCCTATACCAAGTGCATCACTCAATACCTATGGCAAAGATTTCTCAGCTTGGTAGTATGATGCAAAGGCATCATGTAAGGACCCCAAAAATGATCCATTTTTGTCTTAAGTTAGTCTAATAGGTGTCATATAGCTATTATAGGTCATAAGTAGTCCATTTGTGAAGTTTAGAGAGTCTTAGGTTGCATGGAATTTGAATTATTGGTTTTCCCACCAAAAGCATTATTTGAAAATTTGAATGTTGTCAAGCCTTATCTAAGGACTTTCGTGTAATTTGTGAAGGTGGAAGATGTGAATAACATGCCTAGGGGTTTTATAAAATATATAAGGTCCACTATATGGTCATTGGTCTATAATTATGGTTTTACATGTCATGTTGTGTGAAAATCAAGACATAAATGTTATGTTGCAGGAAACCTCTACATGAGAAAGGTGGCCAAGATTTAGTTATGCATTATTTTAGGGAGTGTGGAGTTAGTTTTTGAGTAGTAGATAGAGGTTCCATTCATAGTAGATTAATGAATAATGTATTGACAAGTTTGTAAAAAGAGGAGCTTTTATGCTTTTGTAACCCCTATTTTTAATGAATGAATATACACAGACCCTGTTGAGGTCATCTTCTATTATTGCTGACTATAAGTGTTTATATTGAGGAAATAATATTTTTGAAAATGTTTTCAAACATGTTTGAAAGATATTGTATGTTTGTTTGAGAGAGTCTTTGAAGGGATAAAGGAAAGGAAGAAACCATGTTTGCATATTCTATATACAGAACCCTGTTGGGCTAATAAAGAATGTTATTGCCAACTGAATATGTTTTGTTGATAATGAATTAACATGGTAATTACATTATTTTTTGTAAGGAAGAAATGGATAAGATTTATTTCTATTTGTGATTACAATTTTCAAGGAATAGTCTTCAAATCATCTAGTACTCAAATAGTTTAATGGATATACCCCTATATGGAGCTATTTTGTGTGTGTAGACCGAGTTATGTCATGGAGAGGAAAGGGACATTCAAGTTGTATTGATATAATTATTTTAACATATATTTTCCTTTTTTTGGAGTGGAAAGGTTTCCTAAGCAATACAAAATCTTTAATTCATAATCCATACTCTGATAAGCCTTATTTCTTGTAGCAGAGTTGTATGTGAGGACTATATACATAGCATATTATCAAAGAGGGTCCTTAACATGGTGTTTCAAGATTTTGATAGGGTTGAGGTAAGTTATTTTCATGCATATGAAGTTTCTTGAGACTTTGGTTCCATTACAAAGTGTGTTATTCATTTACACAGTACTTCAAACCTTTAACCAGTCATTTGCTTAGCAAAGTCATGAGTGTTTTGATGTGTAAATGTAAGATGGTGGGATGATTCATAACATCTAAGGATTGTAAAAATTTCAAGAGGTCTAATCATACCTTTTAAATCTAATTTGGATCTTTGAAACCATTCTAAATGTTCACAATTTATTTTTATAAGCTCTTGAGCTGAGATAGGGTCCTAGAAACCCTAAACTAGGGTTTGGAAGACATAAACAATTATAACCATCAAAAAGTGAAAAAAAATTGTGTAAGGCTTGGTATCAATGCATATAAAGAGATTTTGATTTATAATTTTAATGAATGTACCTATGTATATGGATAATAGAGACTCTGTGCAAAAGGAAACCTAGGAGACCTAATTAGAGGTAACAATGAGCAAAATAAGTCAATTAAAGTAACTTAGAGACTGAGTTTGATTATGAAAATCTGAGGATAGATGGATATTATAAAAGGGTGTTTAAAACATTCATTATTTGCTCAAGAAACACTTGTACCTATCCATATAAAAGGTATTTTGAGCAAAATAGGGCTACAAGGAATGTATGAAAAGTATGCAGGATTGGGTAAAGGAAGGAATCGAAACTTGGATAGTGTTGGTGAGTTGATGAGTGATAATGAAGGATTAATAATATCTTTAAAATCATGAAAAATAAAAATGTAACCATAACAATATCAAATAAACTTTAGTTGCTTGTATATAGAAATAATCAAGAGACCATTGACAAAGGAAGTGGAATTTGAAATAAGGTTTAGTGTGATAACTTGGTGTATGCTCTGCATCACATTAACTAAAAGCTATAGTATGTTGCCATCCAATTATCTCAAGAAGAAAGTATGCTCCCCAATCTGATAATCAATGGAATAGGGACCCACCCACAAGGCATCAAACTTACCATACTTTCCTTTCTCCTCATGCCTGTTGTCCCAAAGTAAAACCAGATCACCTAATTGGAATTGAAACTTGGATAGTGTTGGTGAGTTGATGAGTGATAATTAAGGGTTAATAATATCTTTAAAATCATGAAATATACAAATGTAACCATAACAATATCAAATAAACTTTAGTTACTTGCATATAGAAAGAATCAAGAGACCATTGACAAAGGAAGTGTGATTTGAAATAAAGTTTAGTGTGATAACTTGGTGTATGCTCTGCATCACATTAACTGAAAGCTCTAGTATTTCACCATCTAATTATCTCAAGAATAAATTATGTTCCCCAATCTGACAATCAATGGAATAGGGACCCATCCACAAGGCATCAAATTTGCCATGCTTTCCTTTTGCCTCATACCTATTGTCCCAAAGTATAACTAGATCACCTACTTGGAAGGTTCTTAGAGTGACCTTCATATCAAAATTTTCTTCATATTTTCTCTAAACTTGGGGTGTCTTTCATGATCTTTTCTTCAAATTTCATCAAGCTCAATAAACTGGTTCATCCTGCTTTCATAGTGGTTGATTTGCTCATCATCCTCTAGTTATTGATGAGCTGATAAGTGGGCAATTGTAAATTCATATGTAGAATTTATTGAGATCCATAAACAAGCTCAAAATGGCTTTTGTTTGTATCTCTCTTAGGTCTCCACTTTTTCGTAGTTGCTTCCAATATTCATCTAATGATATTGAGCAAGTTCTTGTTACTTGATTCTACTTGCCCATTCCCCTAAGGGTTGTAACTAGAAGAATAGGTCAATTCAATCCCATAGTCTTTACATAATGCCACCAAAGGTTTGGATTTAAATCTCATAGCATTGTTTTCAATTATCTTAACTAGCACACTAAATCTATAAATAATCTGAATCAATAAAAAATCCATAACTACCTGGTGTGTTGTTTTCTTTATAGGGACTACTTCAACCCATTTCATGAAGTAATTAGTTAAAACTAATATCCATCTATGTCCATCACTTGAAAAATCAACAATTTCTCTAATGAAATCCATTCCCCTTTGTCTAAATGGGCCTTCAATCATCAGAAGCTACAAGGGAAGAGAACCTAAATCTTTCATCCTCCTAGTAAAGTAATAGAATTTCTCACACCTTCTAAATTTTTGAGCAACACATTTGAACAATGATGACCACCAATAACCAGCTCTCAGAATTTTATGAGCTGTAACCTTAGGTAAAAAATGACCACCACATACTCCACTATGGAAGTCTTCAATCGGGTCAACAATCTAGTTTTCTAGCATGCATCTCAAGAGAACCCGATCCAAATTCTTCCATGCTAGTCCATTTTCAATCAAGAGTTATTTATGGGAAACAAGTTTGAGTTTTGATTCTTATCCAAGTCAGGGGGATAGTTCAAATTTTTAAAGTAGTAAACAATATCTCAATACCATGGAGATATGTTAAATTGACTCAATGAATCATCAACATTAAAAAAAATAGTGTTTACCTCAACATCTTGCAAATCGGTCTCAGCCATAAGCTTGGCTAGACCCATCCCTCACACTATCTTGGTGGTCTAAATATCCATGTCATACTCTTGTAACTTGTTGACCTACCTACATCTCTTGTTAGATACTTCAGTTTGAGTCAAAATGTCCTTCACCATGATATGCATGACATAAGCAACAATCTTTGAACTCAGAATATAAGGCCTGAACGTCTTGACAGCCTTCAAGAGAGTGAAAGCTTACTTTTCCATGATGGTTTAGTTTAGTTCAAGACCTTGTATAGTGTTACTAAAGAAAGATATGGGATGCTCATGACCATCTTCATTATTTTACAATAGAACAACAATAGTATTATATGATGTAAAAGAGAAAACCTGGAATGGATTTTTGTAATCAAGCCTTGTCAAGACAATAAAAAACTTTAAAACTCCCTTGAAGTCATATAATTCTTATATGACCTTCTCCTCCCATTTGATGGTCTGGTCCTTCTTCAGCATGGAAGTAATAAGAAAAGTAATCTCTACAAAATTGGACATAAACCTCCTTACAAAGTTAATTTGTCCAAAGAAGGACTGAATTCTTTTCTTGGACTGCAGGATAGGTACTTTTTATATGGCTTCAACCCTCTCAGGGTTAATCATGACACCATATTTGGATACTATATATCCCAACAACTTGGAATTTTTTATTATAAAGTGGCATTTCTTTGGATTAAGTGAAATGCCAAACTACTTGCATCTAATCAACACCTACTCTAGATTCTCCAAATGTTCTTTTCTAGTCTTGGAGTGCAAAATAATTTTGTCTTGATACACAATAATGAACTCGTTAATTATCCTTGTAAAATTGACGTTCATATCTCACTAGAATGTTGCACCAACATTCATCAACTTGAAAGGCATCCTCATATATACATATGTGCCCTAAGGCATAGTGAACGTAGTCTTAGGCCTCCCAGATTCCTTCATCACAACCTAGTTGTACCCTAAGAATACATCTAAAGTGGACAACATCTCTAATCTAGTAACACTTTACAGTAGTTTGTCCATATTGGGCAGGGGATAATTATCCTTCAAAGAAACTTTATTCTAATTTTGAAAATCCACACACAAGTAGATGTTGCCATTCTTCTTCTGTACATGGACTAAATTTGTAACCCATGATGAATACCTGATGGGATAAATGATACCACCATCCCTTAGCTTCTTTAACTCATCTCGCATCTTAGTGGCCAAGATGCAATTAATAGATCTTTAATTATATCTGAAAGGCTTGCTATCAGGCTATAATGGGATGACATGTTGGAACAAGTCTTCCCTATACACTTTCATCTCAAAATAAGACCATATAATGGAATCCTGGTACTTACTTAGCAGTTGCATGTATGCTTTCTTCTCAGTTGTACTTACGTGAGTACCCAACCAAACCTTCCTTAGATTATCATGAGAACCCAAGTCACACTCAGTCATGTCCTTTAATACAAATGAGTCTCTATTCTTGATTTTATTTGCTCCATCAAAATATGCTTCTAGAATCACCAATCCTCTAGGGAGTGTGTTTGTCTTCAGTTGAATAATGTCCTTGCCAAACAAGGTCCCCTTCCCATCATAAATCTGAACCATAGATTATAGGTCTATAAACTGATCATGGAACTCAGCTTCACAATTCAAAAACCTCTTAATCTAATCATCATCATAAAACACCTACCAATGATGAACATTGCCTAGGAATGAAGGCCTTACAAACACCTCCACTTGATACTGACAATAAGGGATCGTATTTGCAATATCAAATTGAGCACCTAGAACTGCAAGTCTTTCAGCTTCTTGGTTGAAACTTCTATCATGATAACAAATGTTGAATTCATCAAAGAATTCAAGAAAATCCCAAACAACATTCCTATATTGTTTCAATATTTTAATCTAAGTGTCATAAGCATTATAAATTTGCTTTAACACCACCTTGGAATCACCCTTTACAATTAGACTTTTAATTCCATATTCATGACCAATCAAAAAGCCAATCAAGAGTGCCTCATACTCAATAGTATTATTCGTGCATTTAAAGGACAGGTGAAATAAAACATGAAACACTTACCATTGGGGGAATATAATATAACCCCAGATCCATTTCCAAAATAGGAGAAAGCCCCATCAAAACACAACTTCCAAACTACACCTTTTTTAGGTTCAACATCAAGAACAATAGGTTGTTCACTAGTATCAACATTCCCAACAAAGTTTTAGATCTTCAATTACATCCAACATCTTCTAATCTCTATAAATCTTGACCATCTTAGCCTCCAATGGAATGGTGGTATAATACAAGTCTATCTTGATGCAGAGCTTGCACAAGATTCTTTCACTCATACTTCAACAAAGGATCACTTCGTTGATTTTAGGCTTAATAAACTATGCACCATTCAAAAGTATAGAACATATGAATTGTTTCAAGAACACAAAGTCTTTATCTTGCTTATGAGAGTCTCTAACAATGCTCTATACCCCTTTCTTAGACAATCTCAAATACCTATTTTCCTCGTATGCAACTCTACCAATGCAGTATTCCATCTTTATATCCCTATTTGACTGATAATGCCCTTATAGAAAAAAATTACACACTATTATGAATTTCCACTATGATATTCTCCTTTATATTTTTAAAACACACATATGGGTCAAATTTCAAGACCTATCTCACTCCCTAGGTCCACTTTCACCTTTGTAGCCTTCCAAATTAGGCCTTCTTTAGCCCATTCCCAATACCACTTGATAGACATCCATACTACATGTATTGTAAAATCCTAAGATTATTCGAATCAATTAGGGCATACCAAAATACATAATATTACAAGTTTTTTGGATTTTTCCATGGTTAATTTTCTCACAATGGACAAAACCCTAGTTACCAAGGTTTGTGGAGACTGTACAGGTTGAGAGTGGTCTAAATTCAATATATTTAACTATAAATGGTTTCAAACCAAGATAAGGGTTGGAAAATTTCTATCTAGGGTACATGCAACCTTTTTCATTCTTTAAGCAAGTCCTCAAAACCCTTATTACATTCACAATGGGGGGATCTCGGTCATTCTTAACTATATTCTATGACAAAAAATAGGTTAAGCACATGTTTTTTGTTATTTCTATTTACCAACACTCTTTAAAACCTATCTTAGGGTTCTTACCATGTCAAATCACTATCTCTAGATTATCTTTTCCTTTGTTATTCCCTTTGGACTCTAAACAAGATTCAAAATAAAGATCACAGTAACAAACTTAGGGTTTCACTAAACTTTCTCAACACTAACAGTCATTATAATCTATGAATAGGTTATCATGCATTAATGACTTATACAAACCTTATACATATCATTTTAATCCAAACAAGACACATTGAATTGTTATTAATACTTAGAATTCTATACCAAAAGGATCAAATGCTACAAAAATTTGTTTACACAAGATTGTATATGCATGCTCCCTGCTATCAAGCCTGGTTATCTCTACAAATTTGTTTCCTCCACTTCAATTTGGAGTTTTCTATCTCACACAAGATAATATAATTTATTCTAAAACATTTTCAATAATCAAACATCCAATCACTTAGCATATTGTAGATTCAAACAAGTAAAATGCTTAATTATAGCCATTCAACTTCAATGCACTCAAGATTTTCATTAACACAGTCATCTATTCATCAATTTTCTTTGTCTACATGACCATCCTTCTTCACCTATGAATGGAATACCCTATTATCACACCAAAACTGACTCTACCACCTTTTTAAAGAAGCATATCTAAATCTTGAAGCCTTTTCCCACATTGGATCATTGAACTTACATTACATTTTTCATGTTTTCCCAATATGAATACTATATGACCATGCCTATAGACTAAAAAACATGTTTATGAATTTTACATATCATTAAGACCCCTTAGACATGTTCCTACACCTTTCCACCTTCATAACATGCATGTAAATCCTTTAACAAGGCTTAAAAATTCAAATTTTCAAATAGTGCATTTGGAGGGAAACTCCATAATTCAAATTTTATGAAACTTGTGCAAACCTAGATTACACCTAAGACATAATTAGGACCTAATACACCTATGAAACATATTAAAGACAACTTCAATCCAAAATTGAGTTTAATTTGGGGTCCATACGGATGCCCCTACATCATACTACCAAGCTAAATAATTTTTTCCATAGAAATCAACTTGGTGTATGCTCCTTTTTAGTTATACCTCCTGATTGAAGGTTTCTACTGCTACTTGCCTCTCTTAGAGGTGAACATGTTCATGGACCCAAAAATTAGTCCTCATTTGGTTCATTTTATTCATTAGTATACCTGTACATGCAACAAACTTATTAAGAAAAACACTACTATTGTCCTTTGCTGCTTGTTTTGGATGTGAATACCATGCTTCCATTCTTTCAAACTGATTCATCACAACCTTGCTTCCAAAAGACACTACTACTAAAAATGTATCTTCTTCATCCTTCACCCATTCTTCTTTCTTGGTAAACTTCACCTTATGCATATCAACTGTTTGGCCCTTGTATGTCATTTTCTTGCATTAGTTTGTTGTTGCATATCATCTTCATAACTACCCTCTACCTCCTCTATACACAAGGACTACATGTTCTCATCCACATTCTCACTATCTTGAGGTAAAAATTTCATGCTATTCCATTCACTTGGTTGTCCTTCTTGGACCTGTTGTACACTACTCAACTCTTTTCCATCTCTTTCCTTTTCAAGGATTTTTCTCATGCATTGGAGCTTGCCTATTACTTCCTTAATGAAATCAAAACTAGAAATATTCACCAAATACTGAGAAAAACTTGAAATTAACTCATTCACAAACTTACTTGAAATTTTTACTTGGCATGGGTTCACATTCCTCATCTTGGGCTACCTCAATCTCTTTGGGTTCATCCATCTTCACTTATTCATATTCCTATTGCACCAACTCCTTGTAACCTACAACCAATACCTTATAAAATACACTAACAACTTTGTCATCATTATTCAAAGGCAATAATGTATGTTTGACTCCTTTATGCTCTAAAAAATAGGTGTTCTTCACCCTATCATGACTAGTTGACCTGTCAAACTGCCAAGGCCTTCCTAGTAGTACATGACAAACATCCATGGGGATTATATCAAACATGACTTGATCCCTCTAGCTTCCAATTTGAAAATCTACTAATCACTATTCATTAACAAACACACTATACCCTTTTTGAATCCAAGAAACTTTGTAAGGTATAGAATGAGGTAATCTCTTGAGGCCAAGTTTGTTTACCATCTCATTTTAAACCAAGTTGTATGCTCTTCCTGAGTCTATTACCATCTTACAACATTTAAAATGGGACTCACATGTTATCCTGAAGAGTGGTCTCCATTGTGTAAAGTCTTTCTCCTTTGGTGGCTTCAAAAATGTCATCCTAATCAAAAGTGACTCTCCATCTTCAGGTGCCTCTATATGTGAAACTGATCCAACACTCTCTTCCTCTATAGGATGTATTACTTGATTTTTGCTCTCATTTCTATAACTCCTTTCTTACTTCTCCTCTGGACACTCCCAATACTTATTACCTACATACTTGTTACATTTGAAGCATTTTCTTGTGAAACCAATAGTCCCTCTTCCTCTAGCATCTCCACCTTTGTAATATGGCCTCGTACCTCTATAACCACCTCTTGGTTGTGTTTCATGTCTTTGTCCACTAATTTCACCTTCCTCATATGCATTCTTGTTCTCATACTCTCCTCTTCCTCTCAATTATTTACCTCTTCCTCTTTCTTGTTGTGTATTCCTTATTTCCAACTTATCCTAAGCTTTCAAGGTTGCTTGGTATACTTATTTAACTAATTTCAAAGTCAATATACTGATCTCATCTTGTATGGAGAACTTGAGACCATTCAGGTACCTTGCCACCTTCTCATCATCTTCTTCCAAGTGTCCTATTCTGATTGTCAACCTATGAAACTCTTGTGTATTCCTTCAATGTATGCTCCTTTTGTCTAAGATTCTAAAATATACTAAACAAATGTGTATGGTAATCCTTGGGCATGAATTTTCCCTTCATCTTCATCACCATCCTATCTCATGACTGAATTTTTGTCTTATCTCTTCTCCTTCTCTCTTCCTAGATTCCATCCCACCACAAAGAAGCATCTCCTCTCAATATTGTGACTTTAAATTTGCTTTCTTGGTTTCATCCACCTCTTCTTACTCAAATTAATTTTACATTGCTATTATCTAATCCACCAACTCATCCACATTAAGATCACCTTCATACATTAGCACATCTAGCTTTGGTTTTGAACCCATCTTCATCATGGCTTTGATCAATCTTTCATCCACTCTATCTTCTCTTTCTTCCTCATCTTCTACTCTAGGAGCTTCCTCTTATCAATCACTATCATCTTCAACTATGATCCTTCTTCTTTGATCTATCTCCATAGCTTCCATTCTAGCCTCCATATTCCTCATCTCAATGAGTGACTTTGCCATATTCTATTGCATTCTTTGAGATTGTTGTAGGTTGCCTTTGTCTTGATACCATTTTTAATCTTAATATTATCATTTGACCATCCTTACACTTTGATACCAAATGATGTAGATCTTTCACAAGATTCTTTCACTTATCCTTGAACAAAGGATAACTTCTTTGATTTTAGGCTTATGAAACTATGCACCATTCAAAAGTACAAAACCAATTAATTGTTTCAATAACACAAGGTATTTATCTTAATTAGGATAATATATAACAATGATATATACCCCTTTATTAGACTATCTCAAACACCTACTTTCCTCATATGCAACTCTGCCAATGCATTATTCCATCCTTGTAGCCCGGTTTGACTAATAATGTCCTTTTAAAAAAAAAGTAACACTATTATGACTTAAAACTATGATATTATCCTTTATCTTGTTGAAACACACCTATGGGTCAAATGTCAAGACCTATCTCACTCCTTAGGTCCACTTTCACCTTTGTAGCCTTCCAAATTAGGCCTTCTTTAGCCCTTTCCCAAGACCACCTGATAAAAGTCCATACTACAAGTAATGTACAGTCCTAAAATTGTTTGAATAAGTTACGACATACAAAAATACACAAGATTACAATTTTTTGGGATTTTTCCATAGTTTTCTCACAATGGATAAAACCCTAGTTGCTAGGGTTTGTGGAGACTGTATAGGGCGAGAGTGGTCTAAATTCAATATCTTGAACTAAAAATGGTATCAAACAAAGCTAAGGGTTGGAAAATTTATATCTAGGATACATGGAACTTTTTAATTCTTTAATAAAGTCCTCAAAGCCCTTATTACATTCACAATTGGGGGGTCTTAGTCATTCTTGACTATATTCTATATAGAAAACAAGATACGCATAGGGTTTTTGTTATTTCTCTTTAACAATAATCTTTACAACCAATATTAGGGTTCTTACCACATAAAAAACACTCTCTCAATACTATCTTCTCCTTTTTTTATTCCTTTTGGACTCTAAACAAGATTCAAAATAAAGAACACAATAACAAACTCAAGGTTTCACCAAACTTTCTCAACACTAACAGTCATTATAACCTATGAATAGGTTCTCATGCATTAGTGAATTATCCAAACCTTATACAATATCATTTAAATCCAAACAAGACACATTGAATTGTTATCAATACTCAAAATTCTATACCAAAAGGATCAAATGCTACAACAATTTGTTTACACAAGACTATATATGCATGCTCCCTGCTATCAGGCCTGGTTGTCTCTACAAAGTAGTTTCCTCCACTTCCATTTGGAGTTTTTGGTCTCACACAAGAGAATATAATTTATTATCAAACATTTCCAATAATAAAACATATAATCACTTACCATATTGTAGATTCAAACAAGCAAAATGCTCAGTTACAACCGTGAAACTTCAATGCACTCAGGATTTTCATTAACACAATCCTCTATTCATCAATTTTCTTTGTCTACATGACCATACTTCTTCACCTATGAATTTAATACCCTATTATCACACCAAAACTAACTCTACCACCTTTTTCAAGAAGCATAATTGAATTTTGAAGGCTTTTCTTATATTGGGTCATTAAACTTACATTACATTTTTCATGTTTTCCCACTATAAATACTATATGACCATGCCTATAGACTAAAGAACATGTTTATGAACTTTACATAGAATTATGACCCCTGACACATGTTCCTACACCTTTCCACCTTCACAATATGCATGGAAATCCTTCAATAATGCTGAAAAATTCAAATTTTCAAATAGTGCATTTTGGAGGGAAACTCCATAATTCAAATTGTATACAACTTGTGCTAGCCTAGATCACACCTAAGACATAATTAGGACCTAATACACCTATGAAAAATCTAAAAGACAGCTTTAATCCAAAATTAAGTTCATTTTGGGGTTCATAAGGATGCTCCTACATTACATCTATACACTTCCACCCATGCTAGTAGCCTATTTTTATGACAACAACATCCCTACTTAGGTGTTCAATCCAAAACTACTACATCCATATTCAAATACTTTTCTAGATGCACTACCAACTACACTACCAACCCATTGACTTGTCCAACAACCGGAACTTCTCATGAGTCCATGGTGTAACATTTGCAAAAGGGAGATGTAATATTCTCCCCAAGCTCATTTAAGACACCTAAACACATCACATTACAAGAAGCACTAGAATCAAACATATAATTGTGAAAAAGTAGACCATTAATCAAGAGAGTTGTATAAAATGGATCCATATCCATCTAAATTTCCACAAGTGTAGTCCCCAAATAGACTTCTAGAGCAGGTTCAAGAACCTCTTCTGATTCTTCATCTTCTTTTGTGGGTACTTGGGATAATTCAATTTCATTCATAACTAGCTTCTCATCAAATTCCAAATATTCAAATGCCCTATTTATATATTCAGAGATTCATAATAAATCAATAAGTGGCACAATGACTTTTAGTTGACTCAAGACTTGGGCCATACCACACATGCTATACTAAGGAAGAGGTGTATTTGGTGGAAGGGTGACAACACCTTCAACTAGAATACAATAATTTAAGGTCTGAAGTGGAGTATGCTAGGATGAATTTACATTTTTCAAATCAACATTTAAGGGCAGATTTTTTATAACATCATTTTCACCCTTAGGGACACTAGATAGTAAAGGCAATTTATTTTTAGTAGGAACATCTCTAGGCTTAGTAACTTGGGAAATGGGTGTTGTTTTGAAAACATTAGGGATTGATGTAGTATTTCTAGCTTCCCTAATTACATCCCCAACTCTTGGATTTGTATTTTTAGTGTCTTGAGGTGTAGGAACTTGATAATTGCTTCTCAAATGATACTCCTTCTATTGGGCAATTGCTGTATTAATTAGCAGTTACATGTCCTAAACTGAAAAATTACACCCATCATATTTCTTGATCATCATGGAGTATAATAAACTGAAATCATGAATGGGTATTCATATGCTTGTGTCATATTAACATCACAAGTAAATTTAGGAGTTGGGAAATTTACCTTCTCAACTACACTCCAAAATTGATCAACAATAGTGGCACTCAACGATTCTATGGAGGCAGTCATTTCACTTCAGGGGATTTGATAATTGAACATCAAAATCTCATCATTAGATGATGTAGACTCAATTTCATCCACATATTCATAAATTTGTTCATCTGTATCACATGGGTGATGTGGAAAGAATAACTTGTCACACCAATCAATATCAATGTCACAATCTACATCATTCACCTTGGCTTTTAAAAGATTAGATACTTATTTTGCAACCCCTCTGCTCTAATTTCTATCTTTTCTCTCATGTGTAGGCCTCTTCCCTTTATTATTGTCTCGATTATGGAAAGTAGGCCCCTTTTGTGCTTGATTTAGATTTAGAGACATATCTTGACTAGTAGACACGTGAGGGATCCCCTTATCCACCCTTGCCAACTTATATGACATTTATTTGATAGTTGAGGCCAAAGTTTTAATAGTATCCTCAAGGCTGATTGTCTTTATGGACTATGTTTTTTCTATATTGTCTAATTTCATCAACCTATTTGTTCATGGGCTTTCCAAAAGCCTTTATGTTTCTCTCAATTTGGATAGCCATA
Source organism: Torreya grandis (assembly GCA_037957365.1). Classification (NCBI taxonomy): domain Eukaryota; kingdom Viridiplantae; phylum Streptophyta; class Pinopsida; order Cupressales; family Taxaceae; genus Torreya; species Torreya grandis. Next base: position 2,094,623 of record JARHVA010001587.1, read on the forward strand.
TTGAATGCCAATCACAGATTAGTGGAAGCCTTTCCCCTTAAGAAGTATGCAGCCTTCTTATCAATGGCATCACAATATTTTATAAAGCATGTATTACTGGGCCTGATGTTTTTAGGTAATTGAATCATAGCTTTATTGAACCATGTGTTGAAGTCCTGAACATACTCATTGGGGTTGTTCTTGATGTTTTCAAACTCAACCAAAAGGGACCTTGGATCTACTCTTTCACCATAGTGAATTATAAATACATTATGCATCTCTTCCCATGAATCGATGCATCTAAGGGGATGGGAGTTGAACTACTCAAGAGCATCTTCTTCTAGTGTATGCATAAACAAATTAATTCACAAATCCTCATACTTAACCTCATAATCTTTAATAATATTGTGAAAGGCTCTTAGGTGCTGATCACCACTCACTACATTATTCCCTTGGAACTTTGGGAGGCATTACCTAACTTCACTTGGCACTTTATTAGGATAGCCATCCATTTCATCTAAATTTATAGGCCAAAATTTGGTAACATGGAATGCAAGATGTTCAATCTCATTTGGATCCCTATGCCTCATGATTATTTTAATGGGAGGTTCAATAACAATTTGTAAAGGAATGTGAGGGGGTTAACGAGGTGGACTTTGTGGTTCGCACCTAGCAGGGGATTCAATTGGTTTAAAAGGAGCTAGATAATAAACTGGACTATAAGTTTTTGAATCAGTAGGGGAACTATGATAGTCCTCAATAATGGGGATCTCAATAAAACATTCAAGATTATCAGAGTCTTGATATAAGTGATATTTTGTAGTAGCACTATGCTCTTCAAGAGGTCTCCAAACTTGTCCCCTTCTTCTTTGAGGAATACTTAAGGGTGGAACATGTTTCTTAGATGGGTCACCTTTGAAAGATGATCTGAATTCTTCCAGCTTTGTAAATAAGAGGATACTCAATGTTGCAAGTTAGTAGAATATTCAAAACAAGCACTGATCTTCCTTGAAACTAGAAAATAAAGTTGGAGTCACCACTAGAATCAAACTTCTAGAATATAATAGTTGACAAACTATTTGTGATACATGTTGAAAATGGACTTGTTAAAGCTTAATGAGATAGAAAACAAAGACATTAAAATCTTCATTATAATGTTCAAAAGGGAGAAAACACCTTTCACATGCAATATTAACATCTGTTTGTAATAAACACAACATAAATCAATTATCAAGCCTTAAAACGTTCCTGACACATCCCAAATGGAGTGTTGCAGCATTGATGGTTAAGATAGTCAAATTAGTTGAGCAACAATAGAGAACTTCACAACATAAAGTAGTTACAGCTCTCTATAAGATTCCTTAACACACAAGGGACCAGGACTATAGTTTAATCCCTAAAAATGGTGCTAGTTTGGAGTTGGTTCCCACTTGTATGCCTTGTACACTCATCCTTTCACACTTGAGAGAAAATGGCAAGCAATGATGAAAAACCCAATAGTATGTTATTGTAGTCGGGGAAGGGTTTGACATCAAGATTAGACCGAATGCATAAAATTACTGAGAGACACTTATAGAGGGTATGGTTAGCTCCCTAATACTTTTGGATCTACCTAAACCAATGCAAGAGGACCTGAGGGGTAACTCACTCACATGGAGAGATTTTATAATTTAACCTCCATGGAGATTATTGGCACAAGGAACAAATATGACCCTGCCATAAACAAGTTTGCACACTTCACCCATGAAGGGTTGTCACACAAAATGCACAAATGATCTAAGTCATATATAAGCTACTAAAGATAGATGATGAAATGACTACAAACTTCATCTTATAAAATATTCAATAATAGAAGTCAAATATGAAACTGTAAAACTAAAATTTAAAGCACAAACTACAAACACATTTCAAATAAGCAAGATCTTATGCATTTGCAAGACAAATAACACTTATAGTATACAATAGGGTATATTATTTACAGTGTAGAACATTTAAATAATTATAATATGGAAGGTGGCATGTTGATGGATTCCAAAAAATAGGGCGTCTTGTAATATTTCATGACAATATTCCTTAACAAAGTTGCAGAAACACTTTTAAATGCAAGATAATGGTAAATAAAAAATGATACCTAAGAGACTAGAACATACATTGAAACTAATCTTTCATATTCATTTCCCTATTGAATCCATAAACCTAGGGTTCCCTAACAATTTATTCAACAACAGACTCTAAAATAATAAAGAAACATTTTTATAAACTAGATCCATGCTCAAAATGATAACTAGTAATGAACATAAAACTAGATATCCAGTCAATAGTATTTGTAAACTATATTTTTGCACTTCATCAACAGGAAATAACAAAGAACCACAAACAATTTTATTAGCTTAAAGATAAATATTATAGACATTAATGATTCAAAATTATATCATGGGGATAAGTATGGTGAGACTACCCTTTTGACAAGGGAGATAGAAAGATGCTCTCAAAGCTCACTAATGATCATATAGTTGCAACCACCTTAGCAAGGGAGATAAGATTTACACATAGTAATTGATCCCAATTTTTTTTTTAGAACCTAGACTTAGAGAAATTGGAAACCTAAAATAGTGACCAACAACCACTAACATAATGGCCAACCACCCCCTGAATAGAGGACAAGCCCTATATTTATACATTTTCAAATATGGAACTATGGGTCATAACTTTAAAAATTATAAAATAATCTTTCAGGTTTGTCTAGGTGATTCCAATAGGAATATGCCCTTTACCACACCTGAGATCTTCATTGATTTACAAGAAAAATCATTATTCTAGATACCTCTACAATAAATGATGAAGATTTGTAGCATATCATTTGATCCTTTGCATGAAAATGTCTTTCACAAGAGTTAGAAACATGAACACTCATGGTGGAGAATAAACATACTTTGTCATTATGTAAAACCACCTGAAGATTCTCTTGATCATAAGCTGGAGGAATAAAAATCATTTGAGGAGACAAACAAATTATATGTCCTCATGTGAAATCATCTAGAGATGCTTTTTTGTTAATCAATGGTAAGTATGTAATCTTTTGGACAATTGCCCTTCCTTTATGCGTGCCATAGAACAACCTGCTCTTACAATGATGGCATGGGAATATTTTAGATCCATGATTACTCAAGATATCTTCTTTAGAGTGGACCACCTTAGATTTGGAGACCTAAATTATCTATCTCATGGAGGAGCTGGGATAAGCACAACAATGAAATAATGTAATAGACTTAGGTCACTTTCAACTTTTCATCTTTTGGCTTCAACTTATTTTTCACATTTTTTATTTTGAAATTTTGCCTTTTTTACATATAGCCTTTTAGGACTTCCCTTATATAATTTAATGTAAAAATGCATTAAATTATAGCCTTGGGGTTACCATGCCTCATTTATAAATTTGACAAGTCAACTTGTTGCCAACAGTGAAAGCTTAGCCCCTTGCACTACACAAGGTCATTGAATAAGATGAGTATGCTTATGTGGCATTGTCATGTCACTCAATTCATAAATATATTTGATTTATACTGACCTCAACATCACTTGTCTCCATACGTGGTCGAACTTCATTGAAAAAGTCCATGATCATCTTATGTCATTGGATTTGTGTGCACAGATCAACACAGAACATCGATCCTTATTTGAAAGACCAAGTGCCATTGGTTGTTAGCTATCTTTGACCCTAAGGTCATGCCACCTAGTATCCCCTATGTTCTTTCTATATCTTACATTATTAATTATGCCTGGGCTAGCATGCTTCTACCATGTGGTGGTCTTGGATTTACTTGGAGCTTCATTGAATAGTCCACCATCGCTACACACCATTGATCTCATTGGCACAAATCAAGCATAGACCATCAATCTCTATTCATAGGTATCAATCCATTACTCCATGATCTATTTAATTTTTGATAGGTTCCTATGATGATGACACTTGTTTCCATCTCACTTATCTTGGGTTTCTTTGACTATTCATCTTTGATCATGCATTATCAAATCATCCTACCTGAGCAAACATGTGCCATAGATCTACCTCCATTTGAAATCAAATGGTTACTTCATAGGGCCTAAATTTGATGCTCATAAAACCATCCTAGAACATTTGAATCCTAATGGCTATTTTTGATGGCTTAAGATTGACGTCCATGCACTTGTCAATGACATTTGTGAGCCCATCACCTATGCAAATTCATAAATTTCATTAAGGATTTACTTATCAAATCTTTTGTCTTCAGCATTCATGATTTCATTGACCTTTTGGTCTTTAGAAGAATTTTCTTGGGCCTTTTGTTTTTGACTTCTCTATCATCGGTACAATTATCCCGCAATAATTGTTGTAGGCTTTTGTCTTTGGCACTTCTGCTCCCAAGCCCTCTGTTTATCAGGAGAATTATTTTAAACATTTTATCTGAAATAATTTCCCCAGATAAATTGACCTTTGCACTTTTCTCATAAGAATTGACTCTTTGACATTGTGTCATCATCATGACAATTATGTTAGACATTTTGTCTGAAGCAATTTCCCCATAGAAATTTAACTTAGCATTTTCTATGAAGAAATTGAGCTTACCCTTTGCCAAAGAAAGGAATTTTGTCAGGATTTTTATGCGATCAAGTGCCCTTTGGACATTTTTCCATGGACAAAATGTTTGAAACAAATAAGGACTTTACATTTTTTCAAAGAAATTTGGACTTTTCTTTCAGGATTTTTTTCCATAGGAAAAAACCCAGAAGGGCAAGTGCCCTTCAAACTTTTTTTTGTGAATAAAAGGTCTAAAATAATTGGACGTTACACTTTTTCCTAAAGGAATTGAACTTAGCTATTTTGCCTAACAAAATGGATCTTTGCACTTTTGCGAAAGGTTAAGTTCCCTTCAGATTTTTTGCACAAACATTTTGGTCAAAATGAAATAAGACTGCATTTCTTTTGGGAATTTTACATAGGCAAAATGCCTGAAGGGCAAGTGCCCTTCAAAATTTTTGTCATAGATAAAATGTCTAAAATAAATGACCCTTCATATTTTTTTCAAAACACTTAGCCTGATGCAAATGGGAATTTTCCAAGATATTGATTCCTTAAAAAAAAAATTAGCAAACAAAATGTCTGATGGAAATAAGTCTTCATACTTTTTGTCTGAGACAAAAATCTTGAAGACCTATTTCCATCAGACATTGTGTTCACACCAAAGGCCTAAAAAATTCTATGGGAAAGACACACTTTCCAAGCCAAGACTAAATTAGGACTTAGCCAATTTTTACATGAACTTGACCTTTCAAAAGAACACTTGGAGACAAAAGTTTGGGCTAAGGACTTGGGCATTTTCACTTGAGAAGGACCCAATTTCTTTCATACAATTTTGGGAACTAATAGCTCTTACTAAGGTTTATCCAACTATTCCTATGTAGCCTAATACATATTTTATACCTCCTATTAATAATTTACCATCTTAGCCCACTTGTAATGGTTTACCTTTTTGTGTTGGTGCTAACATAGCTGATCCTACCAATGTTAATCATTATTTGACTGGTACCCATTCTACTAAATCTAAGGATCCTTAAATTTAACATAATATCCAAGATACACAAGCTCAAATAAGGATACTTGCCAAAAGATCTCAAAAACCTATCCATGTAGTCACTTCTCTAGACATATTACTTTTTCACCCTATTTTTTATATAACAAATGAAAGTTGTTTAATAGGTGTAAAACTAGATAAATTTATTCAAATGACAATCTATGAAACTTAAGTATAAATATGAGTGTCAATTAAAATTGATAAAAGTTGAAATTAACAAGTCACATGTGCTAAAAATAATAAATACAACCAAATAGAAGATATTTAGATTTTAAGATCTCTAGTTGAATTTCACCGATGTCTGAAAGTGAGGAATGACATTAAAAAGGAATATGAAAGTTTAGGATCAAAGGCAATATTTTCACTCAATCTTGCATGCTATAGATGTTGTTTAAGCCTTCTCTATATTGATTTAAACATTGGATTACCTCTAGGCTTGTGGGTTGCCTATAGCAAAGGTAAACCTCTGGATTTAAGGGCTAACTCCCTAGATTAGTGTTTGATAGCTTATCACCTACACTACTTGTTTGTTTAGGTGAAAATGGATAGAAAATAACATGAAAATAACCTATTATAACAATGTGATACATCAAATTGATATCCACTAGACTACCATGACATGCACTATGAAATATTGTTCACAAGGTTGGCTTCAAACTTCTAGGTTACTCTAACATAAGTATTTCAAACATGGAGGTGATATGTACTATAATTATCAAGGTCAATGGATAAAATTCCTAATCCTAGACACTAATGCTACTCCTTTCACTTAGATACAAACAAGGACATTGACTTCACTCTATGTGACCTGCTAGAGAGTGAATTGCTTGCACACAACATGAGAGAGTAAGATGAATTCAAGGATAGTTGATTATCACTTATCATTCAGCTTTGCACTACTCCATACACTTATATAAGGAATTAGAGAATCAAAACCAAATTCAAAACTTTATTCAAATGCAAACATCAACATTCAAACTAGTAGGGCTTCGCCATACCAGACATGGATTAGATACAAACACCATAATGGCTTGTATATATAAATCATATGAGAAGAGAGAGAAGAAGAGAAGATAAAAAGTCACAGGTACAAGTGTTAAGACATATAAAATAGTTACAAAACAAGATAATGGAGTGGAAAATTAGGTCAATAAGGTGTCATGGACAAGTGCCCATCAAAAATGCTCATTTTCCCTCAATTTGGCATATAGACTCTTCATATTCTTCTTTGAAACTATCCTTTAGTGATGAGTTCACTTGATTGATCTAAATTACCTAAGGAATCCTTAACACATATACACTATCTTAGGAGGGTGGAAATATGATTGTGATAGTCATTAGATAATCTTCAACTATGAACTCCTCATGGACATTTGTTATTCACTCTCTAACAACCATTCACTAGCCCTTCTAGGCATATCTTCACATTTGTCACTCAATTGATTTGAAATTTCACAAAGAAGGTTAATTAAAAAGGTGTTAGGCATCTCATCAAACTTTTTTTCCTTCTAGTCTAGCATATGGACTTCAATGAATCTCAATACAACACTTATCATCTTTTTCACATGCAACTACTATGTCTTCTCGCTGTGCTAGTTCAAACTCCCTGCAATGAATGGTCCAGTAGAGGTGTTTATATACATAACCATGGTGATATTTGAGTATTAGGGGTTATATTAAGTCTCTACAGACCTTCCATAGTGACTTTCATCCATCCATTCCTTTCAGCACCTATGAAACATATCAAATCCTATAAAATAGACTGAATTAGACATGTTTGTAAAAGTTATGGTATAGAAAAACTAGATGGTGAGGACCCTGAGAGAGTGCCACAAAAGTCCAAAACACTTTAAAGGCTATTTGAATCCTTATTGATTTATATCCTTTCATGTTTCTTCATCTGGTTCAAGCAAGGGTTTTAGGTCCCTTAGTTTTTTAGTGATAATTTATAAAGGTTAAACATCCAAACCCTAAACCAATTCCACAAATCTTAAGTTCATGATCCTCATCATCTACCCCTAACTACTTGAGGTCTCATGCAGTTGGTTTATGCAAATACGAGCACTTGAAAATGGCTTCTCAAGCTCTTAACTGTGTTTTGGGTACCCTTGAGAGAGGTTTAGGCCAAAATGGCCAATTTGGGATAATTATCTACAACTTGATGGATCTTTTGGACTCTCCAATCTTCTTTAAAGGTCACCAAATGCCTTGGAATGATATCATGATGTCAACAGTGAAGATAAACACCTTTAGGGTGAATGCCTAGTTTTAGGCCTAATCTACATTCATTGTGAATCTGAGCATGTGATCAGTTATGAGTGATCGCAATGGTTGTGGGTACTTATCTAATCTTTTTTACATCCAATTAAAATATACACATTCCCTAACATTCACCCAAGGCTCTTGCATTCATCCTTTTTTCCTTTCACATATTAGGCCTATAGACTACATGGTTCTAAAGTACCCTCTATCTGAGACAAAATAGAGGATACTTCCCCAGTTGGTTTGGATCAAGTGAGGGCATGACGAGCTTATTTAGGTAATGAGTAACTTTTTTACTAGTTTTTAAATATTGGTCATAACTTTAGAGCCTCCAAATGTCTCAAACTCTCAATACTAGTTTCTTAAAATAGTGATTGTGTCCATGGTTTTTGAATTGAGTCTAATAACTCTGATTTGTGGTTGTCTTTGTTATTATTTGACCTTAAAGATCACCTAGAAGTATTAAGACACCACTCTAAGGATGGAATACATGTGATCACTTTAACGTATGTCTCAGTCTATCAACCAAACCTACATTTTCCACTAGCATGAGATTGATCTATGTATGGCCTAAACTGTAGATGTCTATTAGGTGCATCAAGGGATACCTATAGGTGTGTATTAGGGTTTGATAATTATGTTTACATGTTTTGGTTCCATCTCAGATCACTAAGACCATTTCATCTAAATTTCTCTTCATCAACTAAAGTGCATCCTATATTGCTTAGACTAGTCTATGCTCTAAGTCTAAACTATAGGTATCCATACTTAGGGAAACTAAAGATTTACTGTAGGTGTAGATTCATACCTTGATCACTATGTTTCCATCCATTTTATTCCTATTGGGGTCATTAAGGTCACCTTATAACTTTAATGGACTCATTTAGGCCTTGGACATGTGCATCATTCCTTGTCATCAACACCATAGGTGTTACTTACAAGTTATAGGTCCATTTGATCTCAATTGCACTATATTTCACTACATATCTTCAATAAAATCTTGGATGGTTTGAAAGTTCATTTATCATCACTCTCTCTTTACCATCCACCTTCTCTTTGTGTTCAAGTGCTACTACTAAGCTTAATAGACAAGAAAGAAAAAATTAGACATGTTTACACCTCATAGATATTCACCAAAATATATCATTGTGTTGAGCAAAGTCTGATTTCAAAGAAGATAAGGTAACATCTAAACCAAAAAAATTATCCAACCCTACAACTCCATGATTGTCAATGAAGGATCTGAGTAAGGAGTTGACTGTGTTTAAAATTTTATAGGATTTCAAACCAACCTCAAACATTGCAATACTGGAACATGAAGTTCACATCTTTAATAACCACTATTGGAGCATTTTCACACAATCCTATAGGTGACTGTGCCAAGACTTCTTAATTGTGATTATGTCTTAGGCCTAACACTCTACAATGGCATTCTTTGAATACAAAATTATAGTGGGGAAACCAATGATCATGCTTTGAGGTTAGAAACATAGGGGTACCATCTTGATCTTGAAGCCACTAACAAAAGAACAAAACACTACAATCGATGAAACAATGTTATACAAACTAATGGTGTTCACTCTTAGCACAAGGAGGGTGGTCTTTCTAATCCTTTTACATTCACACATTCCAAACCAAATAAAAATAACAAAAAAATAATGAAATTGCTCTTCTAACCTACATATACCAACTAGTTCACACAAACCAATGCAAAAGATGAGAAAAACTAAGGTGTTGGGGTTATGCAAGTAGTTTGGAGTCACTAACATTAATAGTGATGGTTCATGAAGCATATAACACCACTCCTTCAACTATGGTCATGGATTGAAAGATCAAATGTACTACTACCACCCACCAAGGGAACTTTCTTGAACTCTGCCCCTCTAATATGTACCAACTAAAGCTTGATTGACCTTGTAGACCTGCCCAAGAAAGAAATGAGAGAGATAAGTTATTTTGTGGAAGTTTTGGACATATGGAATCTTCTCAAGCCTAAAAATATTTTTTATGGATATTAAGAGACTCTCCTAAAGTCCTCTCATGTGCCATAATTATTTTATAGGATGTACAACTATCTAAAACCGCTTGAAACTACTTGATCTTTTTTTATGGATTTTAAATCTATAATTTATTAGTTTCAAAATATTTTATCTAATTATTCTTGATATGTGGGATGTTACATTTCTTATATACACCTTTGTCTTCTTATTAAAATAGTACAAGTTCATTTAATGACTCAAAAGGTGACCTTAGATGACATAAGACCCACTTAGACAAAAATGACAAAGATAAAACATATGTTTGACCTTATTAAAAACTATGGCACACATTTTCCAACCTAGGAGACCCTATGAAATTTTTTAAATATATATGAGGTTGACCTAATTTTAATTTGGGTCAAATTAGTCAACATTTTGGTGATTCCTAGGGGTAGCAAGCCATCTATGCTAAAGACTAGTAGCCTTCTCCTATCCATTGGACTATGGATTCACCTATACCCTATATTGACAATAAAATGCCTTTAAATAGACTAAAAAAGCACACCAAACATAGAAAGGAAACAAACACACAAGGAAAACACAAAACTCACACTTGTGCTATCAAAACACTTAGGGAAAACACATAAAAAGACATAAAGTAAACACACACCTAATATACTATATACATAACTAACCTTCATCTCATCAATAACAGGGCTTCAAGTGGATCCCATTTACAGGGATAGGTAACTCCTCCCCATTCATTCTTTCCAATTGGAAGGAGTTGTTTTTATTTCACTCGATGATGATGTATGGCCTAATCCACAAAGTATCAAGCTTGGTATGTCTTCCTAGCTTTGCTCTATCTTCATCCCACTTTAGTTGCTACGCCCCTAACCTATCACATGTATGAGGATAGTATTAGCTGACTTATGGCTTACTTATCTTCTTTTACATTATATTACATTTATCTATGCTTTCTTTTGATTAGTAGGTCGGCCTATGGAGTAACCATGGCCTAGATAGACTATATATAGGAGGTAGTGGGTAATCAATCATTTATCATCATATTGTGAATTCCGCTCTTATTGAAGCTTGTGGAGGTTGCCCCCTCGAAGTGGCTTATCTATTATCATATATTTGGATATATTTCAGTCATATTTGGATATAATTCTACTGTTATACTTAATTCTTGAAGTAATTTCATTACAAGTGGTATCAGAGCTGCGATTTGGGCAATCTTGTGGGTGAAACACTAAACTTTTAAATTTTACAATATCTAAAAAATAGTTGTGAATTTCTCTAAATTTTTTTACTGGAGGTGTGAAATAATCAAATTAAGCTTTCATTAAAATTTCAACTCATTTGGATCTGTTTTACAAAAGTTATCGCTATTTTATGGTTTTTCATAAAATTGCTCTATAGTGTGTAATTCAAAGAATTTTTCTGAGTTGTTTACATTTTTGGAAAGCTTAGAAAAATTGGGCTACGATTTTTTCTTCGTATATTTTGATTTGAGGCTGAAATAATTCCAAAATCTCTTGGTCAAAGTTGGGTCAAAAGTGTCAATAAGGGTCGACATCGTAAAACCCTTTTATGGCAGGTCCACAAACTCGGGGCCGAGGAAAGGGCGCTGAAACTCTAGGTAAAACTCCTAACAAGGATGAGATGGAGTCAGAAGGGGGATGTAATAGACCCTTTGTACCAAGGTTTTCTGACATAGATCACAAAGTGAGCCAGCTTGACTATAGTGTGCAAGGCATTCAGAGTGAGGTGCAAGTCATACAATCTAATATGCAATCCATACAAGATAGTTTGGGAGATATCATGATGGATTTGAATATTAATCAGTCAAATCATCAATCTAACTCTATTTCACAAACCCACTAGGGTGGTTCTCCTCACTAGTCTACTTCAAATCCAACTCCATGGCCACAGAGGAATCTATTACCAAAGGTGGATATGCGCAAATTTGATGGAAAAGATCCACTCGATTGGTTCAACCAAATGGAGAGTTTTTTTGACCTACATTAGATTCCAAGTGGACAGAAGGTTACCATGGCATCCTTGTATCTTGAACCTGATCAATTCATTTGGTATCGATGGTTGTGTGCTCAAAAGAAAAAGATGACTCTCAATGTCACCTGGTCTATTTTTATAGAGGAGCTACAATCACACTATGGCAATAGTGTGATAGAGAATTACTTCAACGAACTGGCAAAATTGTGACAAACTAGCTCCATCAAGGATTATATTCATCATTTTCAGAACCTATCCTTATGTGTGGAGACAATTTCTAAAGCAAAATTGAATGACCTATTTTTGGGTGGACTCAAGGACCACATTCAACATGAGGTACACATGTTTAATCCACTTAATATTTCTGAATCTATTATCCTAACACGTAGAGCTGAGAAAAAATTCATAGCCAACAAGAAGCAGCCATTCACTCACTTCAAAGATCGTAACATATAATCACCAACATTTCCTCCACCTACTAGATTGACCCCTCAGCAAATTGAAGAGAAGTGTGCAAAAGGATTATGTTTTGGTTGTGATAGCAAGTGGAGTAAAGGACATAGATGTGCTGAGAAGAAGTTATTCTACATTGAGGGAACAAACAAAGATGAAGAAGCAGATGATGCCCATAATGATGATGAGGAAGATATAGAGGAGGTACTTGAAGATTCCCAACCTACAATTTTTTGTCATGCACTTGCAGGTATTAACACTCCACAAACTCTTAAGGTGGTGGGTTTCCTCAAGAAACAGAAGGTGACAGTGTTGATTGATTCAGGGAACACACATAACTTTATAAACCATAAGTTGGCCACTCGATTGAACTATTTCATCTACCCAGCACCAAAATTTTATGTCATGATTGTAGATGGTGGCACAATCAATTGTTCAGGCAAATGCCATAGTATTAAGCTTACTATGGGTGGGTACAATCTCAACTCTCCTATGTTTGCTATTCCCATGGGTAACACATACATTGTTTTGGGAGTCGAATGGCTCACAACTTTAGGTAGCATTGAGATTAACTTCCAAGAACTATTCATGCGCTTTCATTCTGAAGGTAAGAAAATTGAATTACATGCAAAATCTCCACAATTGGTTAGTTCACATTAGATGACCAAGATGCTAAAAAAGGGGGCAGAGGGAATTATTGCATGATTATGTTCCATAGAAGTTCAACCCACACAGGTATCTACACATCCTGATCTACAAAAAATTCTTGAAGACCACTCATCTATTTTTGGGGCCATGCCAAAAGGACTACCACCAAAAAGAGAACATGATCATGCCATTCAACTAATTCCAGGTAGTCAACCACCAAATATCAGACCATATAGATATCCATATGCATAAAAGAGTGAAATTGAAAAGATGGTCCATGAAATGCTGGAGGCAGGGATCATCAAACATAGCCAAAGTGCATATTCATCACCAGTGGTCATGGTGCGGAAGAAGGATGACACATGGAGGATGTGCCCAAATTATAGGGAACTCAACAAGTACACCATTAAAGATAAGTTTCCTATTCCAGTAATTGATGATTTACTTGATGAGTTGCATGGTGCTAATTATTTCACAAAATTGGATCTTCACTCGGGGTACCATCAAATTAGAATCAAGGATGAAGGTGTTCATAAAATTGCTTTTAGAACACATGAGGGCCATTATGAGTTTTTGGTAATGCCCTTTGGTCTTACAAATGCACCATCTACTTTTCAGAGCTTGATGAACACTGTTTTTAGGCATTTTTTAAGGAAGTTTGTGCTAGTTTTCTTTGATGACATATTGATTTATAGTCAGACATGGGAAGCACATCTACAACATGTGAAACAGGTGTTAATAGTTTTAGAGAAGCACCAACTTTATGCGAAGCCATCTAAATGTGCTTTTGGAGTATAGGAGGTAGAGTACCTCAGTCACATTGTTTCCCATGAAGGGGTGAAAAGTTGATCCCTAGAAGATCAAAGCGATAATGGAATGGCCCATGGCAAAAACTCTCAAAAACCTTCGAGGGTTCCTTGGACTAATAGGTTACTATAGAAGATTTGTGAAAGGTTATGGCAGCATAGCAGCCCCACTCACTACATTGCTAAAGAAGGATGCTTTCCATTGGAATGATGATGCCACCAAAGCATTTGAGAAATTAAAAGTAACTATGTGCACCACTCCAGTTTTGGCTACTCTAGACTTCTCACAAACATTCACTGTTGAATGTGATGCTTCTGGGTCTGGATTGGGGGCAGTACTAATGCAGGAAGGAAGACCCATTGCATTTGAAAGTCGTCAATTCAAAGGTTAGAATCTAAAAAAACTTGTCTATGAGAAAGAAATGATGGCTATTCTTCATGTAGTTAAACAATGGAGGCCTTATATGATGGGTAGACACTTTAAGGTGAAAACAGATCATGATAGTCTCAAATACTTTTTGGAGCAAAGACTATCATCTGAGGAACAACAAAACTGGGTAACCAAAATGTTGGGTTATGATTTTGAAATCATCTACAAGAAGGGTAAAGATAATGTAGTAGCAGGTGCACTATCTAGATGGGATGCATCCACAGAAGCATTACTTTGTGCAATGTCCATATTGCAAGCAGATTGGGTGGATGAAGCTAGGTTAGAATGGGAGCAAGACAAGGATACACAAGTTCTGATTCAGAATCTCCAGCAAGGTAATTTATCCTCTGACAAATTTGAATGGAAAGGTAATGTCCTATGGTATAAGGGTAGGTTATACTTGTGCAAAAATTCAGAGCTTAAGCATAAGATTCTTGCAGAGTTGCATGCATCTCCAATTGGGGGACACTCAGGGTTCTTGAAAACTTATCATAGAATTAAGAAAGAATTATTTTGGGAAGGACTCAAGGGATATGTACAAAAGTTTGTGGAAGAATGCTTGATATGCCAACAAAATAAAGGTGAAACAGTTAAAACCCCAGGTTTGTTACAACCGTTAGCAATTCCTAGTCAAAGGTGGGAGGAGGTTTCCATGGATTTCATCACTGGGTTGCCTTGTTCTGAAGGTAAGAATGTTATTTTGGTCATTGTGGATATGCTTACAAAATATGCCCATTTTTGTGCTCTCTCACACCCATTTTCAGAAAGTACAATAGCGGCTATTTTTATGGAAGCAGTTCTCAAATTACATGGAACCCCAAAAATAATTGTAAGTGATCGTGATCCTATTTTCACTAGTAATTTTTGGACTAAACTATTTTCTTGTTTGGGTACTCAGCTAGCTCATAGCTCATCTTACCACCCCCAATCTAATGGACAAACTGAAGTGGTTAACAAATGTTTAGAGGGGTATCTCCGTTGTTTTGTATCAGATAAACAAGAACATTGGGTTAAATGGCTACCACTTGCAGAATGGTGGTATAACACATCTTTCCATACCTCTTCTAAAAGGTCTCCATTTCTATCACTATATGGTTACCATCCACCTTCCATCACTTCTTCATTAAAGGTGCACACCAAGGTTTGAGATGTGGAAGAGCACATTCAACATCAACAAGAGGTTTTGGCTAATTTGAGAGAGAATTTGGCCTGGCACAAAATAGGATGAAGCAATAAGCAGATCAACACCGTAGTGAGCAAAATTTTGAGGTGGGTGACTGGGTATTTGTTTGTTTGTAGCCTTACAAGCAGATGTCCTTGAAGCAACAGAAAAATGACAACAAAATTGCTCCTAAGTATTATGGCCCTTATCAGGTTCTACAAAAAATTGGAAGTGTGGCTTACAAGCTCGAGTTACCTCATTCATCTCACATACACCCAGTATTTCATGTTTCTTATTTGAAGAAGGTCATTGGATAGAAAGTTTTTGCTCAAATAGAGCTCCCAGAACTAGATGAAGAAGGACGAGTCATTTTGGAACTAGAGAAGATCCTCTAAACATGTACTAAGAGGTTGAGAACCAGAGAGATTAGGGAATATTTGATCAAGTGGAAAAACCAAAGTAGTGAAGATGCAACTTGGGAAGGTGAAGATTTTCTGCAACAACATCCAGAGTTGTTCAACGTTGAGGACAACATTGGTTTGAAGGGGAAGGGCATGCTACGCCTCTAACCTATCACATGTATGAGGATAGTATTAGCCGACTTATGGCTTACTTATCCCTCTTTGACATTATATTACATTTATCTATGCTTTATTTTGATTAGTAGGTTAGCCTATGGAGTAACCATGGCCTAGATAGACTATATATAAGAGGTAGTGGGTAATCATTTATCATCATATTGTGAATTTTGCTCTTATTGAAGCTTGTGGAGGTTGCCCCCTCGAAGTGGCTTATCTATTATCATATATTTGGATATATTTCAATCATATTTGGATATAATTCTGTTGTTATACTTAATTCTTGAAGTAATTTCATTACATTAGTACTATGTCACCCTCTTAAATTTGATTTATTATCAAATGATCTCCTCATTAGCACTTGATGATGCTCTATGGCTTTATGAGCATTGTCTCTAGTCTTTTGTAGCTCCATCAACTCTATCAATTGGGTATTTTCAAGCAATTCTAACTGATGTGCCAACTCTAAAGAAAATAGTTCTTGAGATATGGACAACCTAACTTCTCTCCCATAAACAAGAACAAATAGAGAGTTACCTATTGACCTCTTGGGATTGATTCTATCAGCCCATAAAGTTTTCTTCAACTTAGTGTGCCAAGATCTTTGATTGTTCTCCAAGGTCTTCTTTATAATTACAAGTAGGTTCTTGTTAGTAGAATCATCCAAGCCATTACCTTGAGGGAAATAGTTAGATGATGTACTCAAATATATACCATTACTCCAATCAGTTGTCTTAGCACCCATAAAAGCAAGTGCATTATCTGAAATGATGATAGGAGTTCCAAAACTTTTAGTAATGCTTTCATAGAACTCTAATATAGCACTCTCATTGGCCTCTTTTAATGTAACTGCCTCAACCCACCTTATAAATTAATAAATTGATGTGAGGATCCACTTGTGGCCAACACTTGATGGGGGATTTATCATACTAATGAATTCAAGACCCCATTGCATGAAGGGTTGATCAACTCGAATAGGCTTCAAAGGGAGAGTTGAAATCTTTTATTTACCAACAAAGAAAGCACATTGTACACACATTCTTATCCAATCATAACAATATTTAAAGAGGCTAGGCCAATAGTATCATGCCCTCGTGATATTTTCATCTATGGTTCTTGGATAGAGATGACCTCCTACTATTCCATCATGAAACTTTTCAAGTAACACTCCAAGCTAGTCATTGTCAATGTATCTCAATAATACACCATTTGCATCTCTTATAAAAATTACACCATCTACAAGACAATAAAGAATATATTTGAAATTTGAAATACCTTATTTTGGATCTGCTCAATCCATTAGGACACTCAACACTTTGGACAAATATGATGATGTCTTATGTCCAACTTTGTAGAGGTATGGGCTTAGTTGGTTGAGGGAAATCTTGATTGACCAAAGCTTCTTCTTTTGGCTCATGAAGGTCTAAAGCTAAGTTTACATAAATACCCTTACCTCTTATCAATTTTATCACATTGATGTCAACATCATACTCCATTACATTTGTAATACACCCTGCCCTCTTTTCATTGAGGTCTTTGCTAAAAAAGAACTCCTTGGTGCTAGGATGAGAAACCATGATGTGGATCCTATTGTTTAAAACCATATGTATAAATTTATTTAGTCCTATTATAAAAACAAGGATTTTTACCTTCAAAAATGTATGCTTGACTTCATAACCCTCCAAACCTTGGCTAAAGAATGCAATTGGTTGTTTAACACCCTCATCATTATTTTGCATTAGCATAGTTGAGACAGTATCAAGGTTAGAAAATGAATATAACATGAAATATTTAGAAAAATTAGGGTTTAAAAGAGTAGGAACTTGTGCAATTTCTTGCTTAATGACTTCAAAACTGATCTTACCCTCTTTAGTCCAAGTGAAAACTTTATTCTTCTTGAGAATGGTTGTGGTAGGCTTCACCAAAGATGCCAAACCAGGTATGAATCTCCTCATAAAGTGTATCTTACTTAAGAAACTTTGGAATCCTTTTTTGTAGGGGAAATTATAGGCCTAGAATAGCCTCTATCATTTCAGTGTCAATGGTTAGACCATCCTTGGAAATAATGTGTCCTAGAAGTTTACCTTCATGGATTAAAAAAATGCAATTTTTTGGGTTGAGAGATACCCCATACTGCCTACACCTTTCAAACACTTTCCTTATGTGTTTCATATGCTCATTTGCATCCTTGGAGAACACATTTATATCATCTAGATACAATAACAACATCTAATTTATTAAACCTTTGAGAGCCATGTCCATTACCCTTGAAAAGGTGGCACCATCATTTGACAAGCTAAAGGGCATCTTCCTATAAGAAAAGGTCCCCAATTTTGTAGTAAATGTTGTCTTGAAATGATCATCCTCATTCAAAAAAATATGATCATAACTATAATATCCATCTAGGAATGAGAAGCGTTGGGAACTTGAAACAACTTTCAAAATCTATTCCATGGGAGGTAAGGAGTAATGGTCTTTGAGTGACACCATATTGATATCTCTAAAGTCCACATAAAGTTTTATTTCCCTATTCTTCTTCCTAACAAGCACAAGGTTATCTACCCAAGTTGAGTGATTGATAGGGAAGATTATCTTAGATTTAAGGAGCTTGATGTTTTCCATTATCAGGAGTTATATAACCTTGGGATTGATAGTCCTTTATTTTTGCCTAAATAGTTTAACTCCAAGTTATAACTCAATGGTATGATCGGCTAGACTAGGATAAAACCATTTTATATCTTTATCTTTACATGCTCACCTTTTCTTTCTTACTTTGGTCATCTTCATTAAATATGCTCTCTAAAGCTACCAATCCTTTAGGTATCTTGTTTGTCCTTAGCTGTACAATCTGATTCTCAAACTGATCATGAAGTATTTTTTGGTTTCTTGAAGAGAACTTAGCTTCATTTTGTAGGAAATGTACAATGTGTTTATCACTATCAAACACTTGCCAAGAGACCTCATTACTAGGGATGGAAGGTCTTATAATGACCTTGATGTGAGATTGTTTTTCTTTCTCTTTTATGGTAGTAGGTGTATCAAATTATGTCATTGTAGTAGCTAACCTATCAACATGCTTATTCTTCTCTCTTGGGGCTGATTGTATCTTGAACGCATTGAAGTATTCAAATAAATATCATACCCTATTCTTATAAGACATAAGAAAAGGGTTATTGGAATCACTCACATTTCTAATTTGATGCACAATCAGTTCACTCTCTCCATATACTTCTAGATTCTTGATCCCTTTTCTCTTTACCCATTGAAGACCGAGAATCAAAACTTCATACTCAACCACATTGCATGTGTAGCTAAAATGAAACCTATATGAAGGATAGTACTATTGTTTGGATGGGTAAACCAACATAACACCATATCATGCACTAATCTTACTCCTTGAACCATCAAAGAACAACTTCAACATTTCATCGTTCTCACTTTCTTCTTAAGTGAGTGGAGGTATTAGCATTTCTTCCTCATGTAAGCAATATACTCCCAAATCAATTTATTCCATGAAGGAATAAGGATCATGTGAATATGTTTTAGTACCATATTCATCTAGGAAAAATTTATATATGCCTTCAATTTTGGAGGATGATCCATCATTTATAGCATGTTCTTTTTAATCATTAATGGTACAATTCAGATTAGAACTCACTTCCACATATGGCTTAATATGAAACTTAGCCAATGGTTGTGTTCTAATAGTTACCTTTGTGCTATACCTTTCTATAAAGGCCAAGAAGTACCAATCAACTAAGAAATAGCCTCCTATCTTGGCTATGAATTTCCTTGATAAACAACTAGCAAAGTGAGAAGGCAGATCAACCACCATTATATCTTGAAGGATTGGAAATCTTGGACAATCATGTTAGAAAAATATCAAACCTTTGATGAGCCCCACTGATTTAGATTGTGTCCCATCAAGTTATATCACTCCCTTTCTATATGACTCATATTTCAAGCCCAATTTATCTACCACAAGCTTGGGCATAACTATGGTACTATCCCCACTATCCACAATGTAATTATGAACAAGTTTGTCTCCCACAATGAAAGTAAGGTAGAAGGGTGGGGTTTTTCTAGATTTAGTAGAGGGTTAAACAATGTGAGTAGGAACATTAGTGAGGGCTACACCACCATGTCTTCATGTTCGAGGATTGATGTGCATTTGGGACAACCACTCTTGAAGTAATTCCTTTTGATCAGGCATGTGGAGCACTTCCCAAAAAGATATACTAGTGTTAGCAATCTTCAAAGAATCAATGGTATTAAAATAAGAAACACTCAAATTTTATTGTATCCTTGAAGGTGAAAAAGTGCCTTGAACTTGAGGCAATGGAATACTTTGAGTCACCTTTCCAACATTCTAATTTTGAAGAGTTGTAAAAGTTGTATGGACTGTCACACTTGAATTCACACCTCGCTACCTTGTAGGAGGGTTATTTGGGCTTGTGTAAACACCATGAACATCTCCTAAATCCTTCCTCTTTGATATTGTATTAGCTGTAACTAAGGCACCTTGGTTTAGAACAAATGTGTTTTCTACTAGAAAGTTTGTCAAACTCGCTCTTTAAGGCTGCCATTCTTCATTTGTTTCTTCTTGCATGAAGTTCTCATATTTTGTTGTCAATAGAGGAGTAACTCCTTGAGATACCAAATCTTTTACCTCACCTTCATTGGCATCCATGTATTGTCCTTGGGAGTGCCATTCTTCTCCTTGAACCATGTTACTATGGACTGGAACCATAGCTCTTATGTTGGGAGCAGAGGTTGGATTATATGCATTGGGTGGCCTATTGAAGTTAGGTTGGATTATGATTAGATCTCTATCATGGTTACCAAAATTTATACTTCCACCATGTCTGCTCTTTAAGATATGTATTTTTGGGTACTTTATGCATATGCACATGTTGACAAAAATGTCAAAAGCAAAAATCACATATTTGAAATCTGTGAAACACAATCATAATCAATAAAAGAAGGTAATCAATCATTATGTTTTCTTTGACTAAAATATACAAACAAAATCTAGCAAAAAATACTTGAATAAATAATGACAAGTTGAAATTTAGTCGTAGCATATTAGTAGTAAAGAATATGTAGCCCAGAGGCAATAATGGTTATAACCCCTAGAGCACAATAATTCACTATTAGGAGTTTTATTGATGGACATGAATGAATTCCAAACTCTATCATGCCCTTCAATTCAATTTTAATCAGATATATACCATTTCATTAAATTATTTCTTAGTGGATACAATTTGTATTTTTTTTTTCAAATTGCCATTACTTTAACTAGATTGATTGAATTTTGCCAATTTGTTTGCTTTTGTAGGGGGAAGAAATACATGATTTTGTTATTAGTTATAATCTATATATGATAATGGTTGGATTGATCATAGTAAATTAATTTTCATGAATTTTCTAAGTTTTTGGGCATTAAATTTTATTAATGTTCAAATGATTGTTTTATTGTTAACTATTAATAAAGAAATCCTATTTAAGCTCTTATGTGTTAAAAGTGGACGGTAAAAGTTGATGGCAAAAAAATTATTTTTGCCTTTGAAGAAGTGAAGGTTTTCATCTCAATAAAAATTAATTAAATTTATATTTTATATAAATGAATTATATTGTGTACTGTTTTTTTAATTTTTAATTATATAATAAATTTAATTTTCAATGTTTTCATTCTCATTCTTAAATCATGTTTGAATATTAATTAATATCAATATTAGTTTAAAAATAATTAATGTGATATAAATGATAATAAAGGAGGGACAAGTCTTTTAATAATAAAAAGATGAACAAATAATAATAAATAAATAAGTAGGTATATTTATCTTAAATAAATTAATGTAAGAGATGCCAATAAATATAATTTTTGAGGTGCTTATATAATATCAGATTTTCAACATAAGTAGAAATGACGTCTCTAAAATGATATCTCTCGACATTTTTTACATAAATTTATCTAAAATAAATATATATTAACTATTTATATTTAAAATACCCTTTTTATTATGATCATCTATAATTACCTTATTAAATTAATTTAATCTAAAATTAAAATAAAATATATAATATAAAAAAATTATGTTTTTTCAATTTGTAAAAAACAATGTTTGAAATTATTGGATTCAAATTTAGATGGTTTGTAAGGGGAAGCCCTATTTTAATTGTTACACTTAACGAATTAAGTATAAAATGGTATATATTTTTTAAAATTATAATTATTTATATTTATTTAACATTTTATAAAAACTTGTAATAAATTAAGTGAGAATGCATAATTATTTTCACTATAATATTAAATTTATTTAAATAAAACTTAGTAATAAATTTTAAATTAACATTTTAAATTTATAAAATTTGTATCTATAAATTTAAATTTAAATAATTAAATTTTATTTAAAATAAAAGTTAATTTTTTATATTTAGTTTAATAATACAAATATGCTATATAACTTATACTTTTATATATATTTATATGGATCAATAAAAAATAGAATTTAGATATATTGATAATAACATCTTATTTGTTGATTGTTTAAAGATTTAAACAATATTAAAATTTGTCAAAATAATATGCAATTAACTCAAGTGACAAGAATTAAAGATATAGTAAAATTTGGGAAAACATATTGCTTTAAACAATTTATTTTTAAGCATATTTTTTATTACATCTTTATCATGTGTTTTCACATTTTATCTTTTTGTGTACATTTTAGAATTTTTGAATACTTTTAGTTCTCATTAGAATTTCATCAGCCTCGGTTTATCTATATTTCCTCATATACACCTAAGATCTATTAGTTGTTAGCTCTAGGATCTTGTCTAATCATCTAATATATAGATTTGTCTATGTTCCAATCCTTGTTTCGCTCCACACCACAATCAATCATTTTCCATTTTTTTCCTTGACAAGTGGGACAATTCTACCTTGGCCTAATTCTTCATGCTTTGATTATTGCCTATCATTATTTTTTGGGTGAACTTATTTGTGAAGTGTCCTAAAGAGCCATATATATACAAATAAATCCTTAATCATTAACCAATTGGTACAAAAGCTTCTGTCTCCAAGTTATTCAACCATACATTGAACTAATATTTTGTTACCTTTTTCAAGGACCTCACATATGAGCCTATATTACATCAACATGAACATGATTACTTTTATTTTCCATTTTACATCTAGATCTTTTGCATGTGCTTAATGATTTCTGAATTATGCATATCAACATATTGTTGTTTATTAGGAAATTAAATGTACATGATATACTATTCTTTGCTTCCATGTAGGTTTTTTCAAGCCTTGCTTCAAAGAGTTCTCAATTCTCATGAAGAATCTACCCTAAAGGGGAGTCTACTTTTGATTGTTGTGGAAATGATCTCCATGTTGACTATATATTTGCATGTCAATTTTTATATATGTTGGATTATAATTTGATTTCATCTCTATAAGTTAGTTCTCAACATCCATTTCCATAATTCTCAATATAAAACTTTGCAAATAAATTACATAATCCACCACACTTTGACCATTGTGTGTTTTACAAGTGATGTCACATTTATTCTGCCATGTTCTTATGCCATTGCAAATATTTTTTCATATAAACTACATAGCCCCAATAATTTTGCCTTGTAATGCGTAACACCTCAATTTTCATCTTGTGAGGCCCTTTCTCATTGTTGATCTTCTTCTTCCTCTAATTGAAATGGATTGTTTTTTGCATTACCTTTGTTTCTTAAATCGAGGCCCTACTTGTTTTTTGTCCTCAAATTAATACCCCTTACTAGCGTGGTCTCCCCAAAAGTGTTATTTATTGAGAACGTCACTTTTTAGCGATGCATATGAATCTTTACAAATTAGGTTCTCTTTATTATATATTTTTAACCTCTTGATGCAAAGTAGCAAATGATGAGCCTAATTGTTAACTCTCTTTTTTTTCAATTCAACCATATGTATTGCTTTTTTGCATCTTATTTCTCAACTTTATATTATTACACCATGATTCTTTAATTAGCATTGTTAATCCCCCATGCCTTTTGCCAATTTTAGTCCTTTCATTCCAAAGTGATATTTTCCTATATCCTTCAAAATCTCAAGATTTACAGTTATCATGTTCACGAGTTTTGGTTATAATGATGATGTCTTTTCCCTTTATTAAGGTCCCTAACTAGAAACCTCTCTATTAAAGGTAACCTCTATAGTTATAGCATACCATGGCTATGTATCATGTGTCGTTCAATGTCTACTATGGGACTTTCCATTTTGTAGCCATATCCATCTTATTGCATTTTTTGTTGTCTTCACTTTCTCCCATTATTTCTTTCTTTCTTATTGTACTGGGGTTAAGTCTTCATTTAGGTTAAATTGTGTCCCTAAGAAACCTTTTATTGCTTAGTATCATATTCTTGTCTTCTATGTTTTTCATGACAACTCTTATAGGTTTCACCCCTTTCTCTTCCTATCACTTTTTCGATCTTGTTTGCCTAATGGATATGTCATGTCCATTGTAATTTGTCTTCAATGAATTCTCACCATCTCAATGGTATTCTCATTCTTACCATAGCTCTTCAACTCTTTAACAACAATATTTGTAGTCCTATCACACTTATCCATTTCTTCTCTCATTTACATCCTTGCATGTTTCTCTCTAAGTTCTCTTTACTTATCTAACAATTCTCTTATTGTTTGTGCCCAAGAGTTAGTCTCCTCAATTTGGTCTCTCAAGTTATTTTCCTTTACTTCCATATTTGTTATTGAAAATAAAATCTTTTTGATTTTTGGTGTCTCTCTTCCTTCGGCCACTCTTGGCCCATTTCAGTTTATTATTTTCAATTGGTTTAAAACTTGTTTTATTATGAACAACTCTTGTTGTCTTTTTTCCATGATGTTTTGTAAATTATTTACTTGCTCCTCAAATAGTTTATTTTCTTTTAGTTTAAGTTCCAATCGAATTATGTGTTTTTTTCATCTTGTTATCCTAATGTTTTTCATTTGTTTCTATAGTGTCAAGTATCATTTTCATGTTCATTAGCTCCTTGACATTTAGTTTTGATGAACACATTAGTGGATGTTATCATGGCATATAACTCTTTGCTTTACTCACTCTCGTTATCCATTTCTCATTTTTTTTCCAATTATACATCATTCTCATTTTGCTTAATTTAATAATTTCCCGTACTTCCTCCTTTACCATTAATTTTGTCCTTGGGACTAACCCATGCTTCTTGTATGCATTGTTGCTGTGGATTTGATCCTTCCTAAAGCGCTTTACTCCAATTTTCATCCCCCCATTCTTTTCATTTTGATGTATGTGTGTTTGTTATGTTTCAACAGTAGTAGTTGGGGTTTGTGGGATATACTTCGGTAAGATGAGAATGAGCTTTTAACCCTTTGTTTGCTTCAATTTTCTTGTTAGCATTTACTCAAATTTATCTATGCCTTAAAATGCATTTATATTGGTTTGTATTCATATAGATCAATATTTCTCATGTTTGATATATCGGTCTATAGGTATCCCAACATATATCAGTGTATGTATGACACCAATGCCCCAACGATTGTGTGTATGTAAGGATTAGGATTAAGGTATAGGTAAATAGTTGAATGTCCTTTGAGGTGATGCATTATGTTATGTAATAGGGTTAGCATTCCCCATGTGACATCATTTCCATAAATGGACCTAGTAGATATTTTTCCCCTTTTGAAACCCTTTTACAATGTATCTGAAATATCCCCAACCAGGAGATATTGTTTCAAACTTGCAATTTTTTTATTTTTAGCTTGTAGGCATTTTGTCAAACAATTTATAAATCTTATTTTAATAACTTAAATGATTACGATTATATTATTGATCAAGGGAAAATTTACAAACAGATGTCATGCATGGACAAGTCATTGACATTTTAAAAAGCACTTTGTATGTACCCATTGTCGTGTTGTCTCAAAAAATTAGTACATGAATGAAGAACAGTAGTTTTTGACCTCCAAGATACCTATGCACATACTAGTGATGTGGCAGTCGATAATTTATGGGTTTGGGAAATCCCATGATCTACACTCAAAGCTCCCACTTTACCTCTAAATCAACATGTCAATCCTCCAACTATGGCGGCAACCTTCTAGGCCCACTATATGACAAATACCATGTGATATCTTCCCAATTTGTACTTTCAGTACCAAAATAATTGTTAGTATGCTGAAAATAATCCTCAATACATGTGAATGCAGTTACTAGGGCTTGAGATTAAATACTTTCACTGAAATAACCCTTCCAACTAGGGTCCAAAGTTTCCTTTGCACCGAAACCAGGGATCCCAAGGGATTTCACTCCTTGAGCAATAGAAATGAATACCCAAGTTCACCAAAAAATATCTAAGAATAATAACCATGAACATAATGAGTGAGACTCTTCAACGATTTTTATAATCTTCTTAAAGCTTTCTAGAAATTATAAATTAATATCACTTTATAATTAAATAAACATTTTTGCTTTGTAAAGTGATTATTTCATATTTAATATTTTCAGCACTTTAGTCACTTTTACAACCACCTTAAAAATAATTAATTTAAGTCATCTCTTTAATTCATGCTTTTCCAACAATTTACAATTAATTATTTAATTATTAATTATTTTATGCATAACCCGTTGAAAGTACAGAAGATGTTAAATTAGTTTGGAAGTGAAATCTGAAGGTGCCAATATACTCAAGAGCTCATCGAAAATCTAACTTACTAAAAATAGACACTTTCCAAAAATAGCATTTTCCTCTAAGATGTGTGCAAAGCACCCAGCATATCAAAATTGCTCTCAAAAAGTATCAACAGACTCAACAACATCCCCAGAGCTCAACTCTAATAGCTGAAATCCATTTTGAAAAGGTTGGCACTCATTGAGAAAGAGAGCTAACTACGATGTTAAAGTGATAAAAAATGGGGACATTATAGTCCTCCCTCCACAAAGATTGCTTGTCCTCAAGCAATACCAACTCATACATTGATTGATCCCAGATGAATCCTAGCGTAATCCCATGATCCCGGATCAATCTCAAGAAGATCTCACCATGTTGTCATTGCACCACTCTAATTAAAACCAGAATACCATTGTGCCAAGTCTGCACTCTCCTATCATGTAATCCAAATAAAAAATTGTCCTCAAAAACCAAATCAAAATCCGTGTAAGGATTGGATTCTGTAACATAGAATATATCATGCCAAAGAATCTTAGTAAAATCAACATTTGCAATCCCATTATCTAACATGATTTTGGGCAATAGAAAAATTAATATGTTAAACAAGAAAGCATGATTCTCTTCATAACTCATTATGGTGTCTCAGAAATGATGTGGATTAATCCCTATCAATTTGATCATACAAATGATGATAGTAATGTTATAACTAAAATTTAAATTCATAGTTATTTTGAAAATGCTTCTGCTATCATAAACTGATAGTACCTCATTAACACTCAATCTTCAAGTGTTTAAAAGGCAACCTCGTACACCCCACTCCATATAATCAACTGTAATCATCATTCCAACATTCAAAAATAAAAAAGCTATCAACTTAAAGTGATTGAAACAACCAGTACTCATCCATGTGGAAGTTAGAAATAACTGAACCATGTCTAAAAAACCTCCCACAATATGTTGTTGTAAAACCTGCAAGTACTCAAAATCAATATGTTTAATGATTGGTTTTATCAAAATCAACATTGTAATACTGGGTCAATAGCTGCAATGATGAAATATTCTTGTATGCATAGGTGATGTGAGCATGGAAAATATTGAAAGGACTTCCCCAATGACTAATTACTTCTACCAATCAATTCCAACCAGAAAATACTCCACTCCTTAGCCGGAAATACTTGTCAATCCTTATGCATGCAAGTAACAAAATTCATGTGTTCACTGATTGGAATGTGGACATCAGCTCCGCATTTGAAATCTTGTCCAATGACCTTCCATAAATAATTCCTTGGTAAACTAAAACCTTCATACTTCCCTCTTTGTTAGGTGGTCTATCAATAGGATCACCAATCAAAATATTGTCATTCTTGATCACACAACTACACACATCATTCCAACTTGATTTATTGTCTTCATGTGAACCCAGAAGCCAATCATGATAGAAACTATTCTTAATCCATTCAGTCCCTAGAAATCCACCATCCCAATTTTGAGTCATTATCTCAAAACTTAAAAACTTCACCCATATCCCATTTACTATGATTGTCACCAACTATGACACTGAAATCAGGTAGTGTTTCATCCTCCCTCGCAAAGAGTGGATTATCAAAAGTGGACTCTACATGCCAACTCAAAAGGAGGATTATCAACAAACTAAAAAAGTACTATTTTCTTGATCCCATCATCCTTTCTGATGTTCCAACTCTGCACCTGCAAACTTGAGAAACTACTCAAAATCAAAATCTACATGGACCCTGTCAAGCTCATCAATCACCTACCTTATTTCCTTAGCTCTTTCCTCATTTTATTGCTTCTTAAACCGTTCCACAATAGTGAGTTGATTTTTTATTTCTTGAAGAGCCATTTGAGTACTCTCCAATGAAACCTTATTAGACTTAATCTCAAAGGTGAGCTTATCAACTTCTTCCTCTTTTCCCTTCAATGCATCAAGGATCTCTTCAACAAACTTTGATACCATTGAAATATCCCTAGCCAGAGGATATTGTTTCAAAAGTGTAAAATTCTATTTTTTAGCTTGTAGGCATTTTGTCAAATAGTTTGTATGCAATCTATTATGAAGGAAATCTGATTTCAATCACTTAAATGACTGTGATTATATTATTGATCAAGGGCATATTTACAAATAGATGTCATGTAGAAAACAAGTCATTGACATTTTAACAAACACTTTGTATGAATCCATTATCTAGTTGAATATATTCATCATTAAACCATGCCAAAATGAATGATATGTATGTATGTATGTATACACACACATACATATATGTGTGTGTGTGTGTGTATATCATTCATTCTGAGATGCCACACACACACACACACACACACAAATATATATGTGTGTGTGTGTGTGTGTGTGTGTGTGTGTTGTCTCAAAATGAATGATATGTGTGTGTGTCTATATATATGTATGTATGTTATACATACATACATGTGTGTGTTGTCTCAAAAAATTAGTGTAGAAATGAAGAATACTAGTTTTTGACCTCCAAGATATCCCTACACCCAGTGGTGATGTGGCAGCCAATAATATATGGGTTTGGGAAACCTCGTGATCTGCACCCAAAGCTCTCACATTATCTCCAAATCAACACACCAATCTTCCAGCTATGGTGTCAACCTTTTAGGTCCACTTTATAACAAATACCCTGTGATATCTTCCCAATTTGTACGGCCAGTACCACAATAATTGCTAGTATGCTGAAAATAATTTTCAGTACCTTTGAATGCAGCTATTAGGGTTTGAGGATAAATCCTCTCACCAAAATAAACCCCTAGCTAGGGTCCAAAGTTTTCTTTGCACTGAAACCAGTGATCCCAAGGGATTTCACTCCTTGAGTAATAAAAATGAACACGTAGGCTCACCAAACTTTTAAAAAAAAAATATCCATGAACATAATGAATGAGATCCTTCAACCCTTTTTATAATCTAACTTTCTATAAATTATAAATTAGTGTCACTTTATAATTAAATAAACATTTTTGCTCCGTAAAGTGACTTTATTTCATATTTAATATTTCCAGCACTTTAGTCACTTTTACAACCACCTTAAAAATAATTAATTTAAGTCATCTTTTAATTCATGCTTTTCCAATAACTTACAATTAATTATTTCCCACACAATCATTTGAAAGTACAGAAGATGTTGGAATAGTTTGAAAGTGAAAATTGAAGGTGCCAATATACTCAAGAGCTCATCGAATATCTGAATTACTAAAACTAGACACTTTCCAAAAATAGCATTTTCCTCCAAGATGTGTGTAAATCACCCAACATGTCAAAATTGTTCCCAAAAAGTATCAACGGACTCAACAACATCCCTAAAGCTCAACTCCAATAGCTAAAATCCATTCTAAAAATGTTGGTGCTTACTAAGAACATTGGAGCTAACTATGATGTTGAAGTGACCAAAAATGAGAACATTACAATATCACTACTAGTGACCCTTAGAAGCCCATTCGACTATTTCAATATCAAAAAATTGTAATAAAAAATTTCAAAATTTGAATAAACACCTAGCAAGATATCTTGGAAACTTTTATTTTATAATATTCTTTTTTGTGGGCCCATTGGATTATTTTCTTGAAATGTTGTTTTTGGAGTATTTCTTTCACATATGACATTATCGAACAACCATTGGTCTGTCTTATCTATATACCCTACCTATTATTCCTTCATTGGAGCTTCCCAAAATTTTGTGGTGGTTTGTGTTACACTTCAGATAATGTTCATATTATATTTTCAAGAGATTTTCCCTAAAATAAATATTTATATATAACATGGGACAAAAATTATTTTGAGATTTGAGATTGTGGGACTTCCTTGTTTGCTATACTCTTGAGGATTTAGATGCCCTAATAGCTTGTTTGTTGTTTATTATTTATTATTTGTCTGTGTGCTACTTGGGATCATCTCCCTATTGTTTGGGATCATCCTTTGCCTATTGCTTGGAATCATTGTCTCCCTAATGTTTGTTGTTTGAAAACTCACCCCATGTTGTTTGAAACTTTTTCCCCTTCTTGATGAGTTGATCCATGTTATTACAAGTGCCTTGTGTGCTCATGGTGCCACATGCCTATTTGATGAGCAGTTACCTATTATTACGAATTGTGTTCTTTTATTTTTGTTCAAGATCACCCTTGTCATCATAAAAGGTGAACTTGGGTGCAACAAATCTAGTTAACAAAGAGTGCAAAAATATCTCATGTACTAAAGGCTTATGTAATACATATTTTGAATCAATAACATGAGTTGATTTCAAAGCGTTTTGTTCAATGTTGGTAACCTTAGTTTCAAAAAATTTGATAATTTGGAGAAAAGTTTGTACAATATACCTATTGGAATTAATAATTTAGATTTGAGAAGCCCTAATGCCCTACAAGACCTTTAAAGTAGACTTAAATTTGACCTCCAAGGTATCTTTGTGGTCAAATTCTTGGAGAAATTACAATGGACTTAATTTGACGCACCCTTAACATTTGTTATTTTATTAATACATATAATATGTCTTATAGAGATTTGAATATAGAGAATAATTTCTTAGGAAAGAAGGTGAATGCACAAGTGTGGAGTCTAAACCACTTTGATGGACAAATGAAAATAATTGTTGTACCAAATGGAGGCTTTGTTGCATTCTCGTTGGCATCTGTTTATAACAAAATAATACCTATGCATAATTTGATGACATTTACGAAGTTGCATGAAAATAAGATAACATAGATGTCAAGTTTATTTCCTAGCAAGCCATATGAAGAGAGGTATGGATGCCAGATTATGGAATGGTTTTTAAGGTGTGAATCCCAGATCACGGGACTGTGGATGTCGCACAAATTTGTTTTTTTGACCATATGATATGAATCTCACCAACCTCTGCATTTTATCATCTAATTTTAATTGTGTACTATGTGGGTTCCATCAACTCATCTTTGATTACCTGGTAATATCTCTACAATTGGTGCCATACTTCTTATTCCATTATGTTTGCTTCTACTAATGGATGTCGTGGTTAGGTAAAAAGCTTATGTCATTTAGGGATATGTTTTTCAATTCACAGAAATATGTCCTATGATGATGGTTGTAACATCTCTTTCTAAATTTATAGTAGATGATAATTATTAGATTATTTTTTTATTTTCTTATTTAAATATGTTTCAAATGTTTTATTTTAAATCAATTTAAAATATGACTTTTCTTTCAAAAGAAAAATGTGAAGGCTGTACAATATTTTAATCCCTACATGACATCTACAAAGTAGTGTAAATCCTCAAATTTAGGGATTTCCACTACTAGGTCTCTTCCCCTAGTTAAATAAGATTGTAATAAAAATTAAAGGGTTGCTCATCATCTAGAGATCAAATCTATTAGATAGATAAATATTCTTCTTGCAAGAACACACCTAACTATTACATTGTAACTATTTTGGGTATGTTTGGAGATTGGAATTTTGATAGATTAGTTGATAACACAAATAATCAACATATATATTTCATACAACAAAAGAAACATAATTAGTAAGAGGGTAGGTTTAACTACATGTGGTTAATGAGTTGATGAATTGGTTAATAATGTAAATATACACATTTAATATAGCATCACAACATAATTGGTAAGGGAGTGGAATACAAATAAATAACATGTATTTCATACATGAATATATTAATGATGTCAAATAGTGATCATAATAAGGTAATAGGATTTCAATAAAAGTACATTTCAAATAAGAATATACAAGAGTTAAGTTGTTGATATCTTCCCCCTGATAACTCGTGATTGCTGAGTAAAATAGCGGGTCCGTCTACACCTTTGAAATTGAGGTTGAAATATGGAATAAAGAGTTATGTTGATGGCTCTTAAGAAGGCCATGTTTGTGTTGGGTCATATCTCTGATGAATAGAGATATAAATATTTGTTCTTTATAATCAATAAGATCTTATAGAGATCCTTGATTTCTTATAAAGGGGAAATAAAACCTAATACATATATCATAATATATTGAACATCTAAATGAAAAATGCTCCTTTCCTTCTAGTTCATTATTGTAAAGTTTACATATGCATTGATACTACAGAAGAAAGTTTTGTGTCTCATTGTAAAACTGATGAGAGCGTACCTACAATTGATACAAAGGAAATCTCAAACCAAAAGATTATCTGGTGTAATCGGGAGTAATAATACATCCAACTTATATTTGAAGAAGTGTTCCATGTAGTGATGATTTTTTATTTTCAATGGTTTCCAAAGCTCTGTCCAAGTTGATCATTTTTTTTTTCAACATGTAGGGAGCTTTCATAGAAAATGTATTATGAGGCAAATGACTAAAATGTCATTACCAATTACATGTAGGAAAGATATACATTGAGCATAGAAAGTGTTCTTGATCCCTTATTCCCACAACTTCATATATGATGGAAGGGCATTGAATAGATATCCACCATTCCCAATTATTGTACCTACCATACATATTAATTTGTAGAGCAACATCACTAGATGGAAAATAATTGAAATGTGAAGGGGATGGGTGCCAAATTTAGAAAAAACTAATTGCAAATGGAAAAAACAAATTTATGCACAAGTTTTGAATATCATTTAAATAAGATCTCTATCAAATCGATCCTATTATGAAGTCTAGGTCCAAAAATATCATAACCATACAATATTATGTGTAATGTCCCCAAATCGGGACAATTTTGAAAATCTTAATTTTCTAATTAAACCCTAACCACACAAGATATATTTATGATTTTTGTAGAAAACCCTAGTTATTCAAAACCCTCACAAAACTAGAAGAAATATTACCAAAACCTAGAAATAATTTAGAAAATATTCCACTAAATTCAGGACATTAAATCATTCAAACAATTCAGCCCTAATAGCACCACATGCAAGAAAATTACAACGAATTAAATATTAAATTTTTATGCTTTTATGCAATCTAAAAATGTTGGAAAATATCCTTTGAAATATGGATAAATACAAAACTAATTATAGGAAAATTCAAAATATGGCTTGAAATAGCCTAACAAACCCTCAATTGTGTCTCCCACTCAAGTTGCCCAATTATAATTAAATAATTCAGTTCTCATGTCAACACACCAAACCTTAGAGAAGAGGGTTTCCAAGCTTCCAGATGTAGTGCATCCCTAGTGAAAGGGGTCTTCAACACATAAACCTATTTGCTACCGTGAAAATGCCCTCAAACCCTTAATAAATGACCTCAAACCAAGTCGCCACATTCCTTAACCAAGTTGCCACACTTTACAAACAAATTGCCACACCCTAGGAAGGGTATAAATAATAAATTCTACCTTTGATGATCAATTATAACACTTAAACTAAAGCTACCCTAGATGAGGAATAGGGGTTTTCATCCCTAAACCTTTCTTGGCCTTGAAGGGTTTTGTTTTCAAATATTTGGTCAAGCATTTTTGTGCTTAGCCTAAAAAATTCAATTATCATAATATGCATAACCTTTCACATGATCCCTCACTTGCCTTTATACTCTCCCCCAAAGGTGTTCCTCCCAATTTGAGGGAAGACCTTTTTTAGATTATAAAAAGAATACCCCTTATAATCCACTTAAGTGGCTTGGGTGCCCATGACCCTTAAAAAATCACAACTTAAGAGAATGTTATAACAATAAATTACTTTTACAAGTGTTCTTAAGAAACCCAAAGTGTTTCCCTTCTTGTCATAAGAGTCTAAGGCACTGGGTGTGGAAGTATTATCACTCAGATGCACGTGTGAGAATCATTTATCTTGTCACAATGATGGTAACATCCCCAAGGTGTGGGACCCTTGTGCTCCTTGGGATGAGCCTTCAAAGTAATCCAAATTCCTTCTATTCTAAATGTACCTAATTTAAGACCAGTGCATAGGCCTAAAGAGCAGAAAGTTAAACTATCGCTAATCTAATCCCAGGATCTTTAAGAGGAAAAGGGAGGGAGAAGGTAAGAGATGATAAAATTAAAAGGTGATGTACCTAGAATAGATCGAATACTCCTAATGCTGTAAACACAATGAAAACTATTGAGAATAAGAAAATATCACATAGATTCTACCAAGTTGCTCTACATGCATAAGTATTTCATATAGGGGCACATGAACGCAATGAAGCATTGAGAAGGATTAATATTATCTACAGAAAAAGCCTACACAAACCTTGGTGCACACAAAATATGACTTGCAAGTGAGTTTCAAGTTCAATGAAGAGGTGTTGGGGATGAATGACCAATGAGAGGGTCAAACATTACCCACAAACAAAAATCAACAAACACAAATAATACACAGATCATCAAAATAAGTGTTGGGCTTGACCAAGTTTGCAAAACTAGGTATAAATCTCCCCACAAATCTTATTTTCCCAAAGAAATTTTGGAGTCCCTTCTTATGCTTGGGTAAGGATAAGGACAAGATGGCACTTATTTTATCAGGATCAATGGACAACCCTACCTTTGAAATGATGTAGCCCAATATCTTTCCTTTATGGATGGTAACAACTCACTACTTGGGATTCAATGAGATCCCATACTCCTTACATCTCTCAAAAATCAGCCTCAGGTGCTCCATGTGTTCGTTGGCATTCTTGGAGAAAACTATGAAGTCATCTAAGTATACCAGCACCATTTGATTTAGTAGCCCTTGGAAATCCATGTCCATAGCTCTTTAGAAAGTTGTTTTAGCATTTGATAAACTACAGGGCATCTTTTGGTAAGCATATGTGCCCCATTTGGTGGTGAAGGCAGTCTTATCCTAATCATCCTCTTTTACCCATACTTGGTTGTAGCCTGAATATCCATCCAATAGAGAAAAATATTTTGAACCTGTAACTACTTAGATAAGTTGTTCTATGGATGGTAGAGGGTAGTGATCCTTCAAGGAGACTTTGTTCAAATCTCTGAAGTCAACACACAGTCCAATTTCCTCACTATTCTTCCTTATAAGCACTAACTTGGCTACCCATGATGATTTTTTGATGGGAAAGATGATCTTGCATTCGATCAACTTGGTTAGCTCTTTCCTCATAAGCTCTTCTATCTTGGGGTTGACGGGCCTTTACTTTTGCCTTACATGCTTAGCATCAGCCTCCATTTTATGGTACGTTGGGATAACTTTGGATCAAAACATTTCAGGTCACTATACTCCCAAGCAAAAATGTCTATATATTCCTAGAAAAGTGCTATGAAAGCATGCCTCTTAGCCTTGTTGCTTACCTTATCAAGATTGAGAAGCTTATCCTTGAAGATGAGGACTCTCTCATAGTTTTCTTCGTTAGTAGACATTACTGCCTTTTCTTTTCTCATATGGTCCCCTTAATGAAAAAGGCCTTCAAGTGTAACCAACCCCTTAGGAATTTTGTTCGACTTTAGTTGAATAGTTTGATCCTCGTATTGATGATGCAATTTACCTTGATTGGC
This sequence comes from Torreya grandis, assembly GCA_037957365.1. Lineage (NCBI taxonomy): Eukaryota > Viridiplantae > Streptophyta > Pinopsida > Cupressales > Taxaceae > Torreya > Torreya grandis. Next base: position 2,130,681 of record JARHVA010001587.1, read on the forward strand.
AAAGGAGAACTCGACTTCCTACTGTAAGAAACAAGTAATTTTCTTGTCACTTTTGTAAACCTACCAGTGGGCTTTATTATCTGATACTGATGGCATCACCACCACCTTGACATGTGGTTGAACCTTGGGTTCTTTCAACTCACTTGGAATGTCAAACTAAACTCCCATGGTAGCCAACCTGTCAACATGTTGGTTCTGATTTCTTGGGACAACTTGAATGTCAAAGGCTTAAAAATATTCAATTAGGTCCCACATTCTATTTTTGTAAGACCTCATCAAAGGATTAGTTGTAACATTCAAGCCTCTGACCTAGTTCACTATGAGCTCACTGTCCCCATATGCTTGCAACATTTTGATTCATCTTTTGTTGGCCCATTGAAGGCCATGGATCAAGCCTTTATATTTTGTGGCATTTGAAGAGCAACTAAAATGGAACATGTAAGAAGAGAAAAGATTGTTACCTAAAGGGGAAACCAACATTGCCCTATCAACTACACCATTTTTTCTCCTTGAGCAATCAAATAACAACTTCCACATACCATTGGGGTCTTCTTTAGGTCCAATGAGGGAAGGCATGAGTTGATTCTCTTCATGCAGAAAATAGACACCCATGTCTCTTTCCTCAACACCTTTTAAAGGGTTAAGAAATTGATTATCTCCCCATAGCTCATCTAGAACAAGTCTGGAACCTCTTCAGGATGGGTGTTCAGCTCCTGGCCAATTGTAAACTCATCCTCATCAAGGATAGTACAATTGAGGTTTATGTTATCTGGCTGATGGGGTTCAATGTGGAATTGTATCATGAATTCAGCTTTAATTGAGACTTCAGTCCCGTAACTTGTTATAAATGCCATGTAAGACCAATCTACTACAATATAACCCCAAATTTTGGCTGTGAATTCTCTAAAAAGACACAATGCAAAGTGGGGAGTGACATCAAGGATCAACATGTCTTGCACCATCAAAACACTACGATAAGCATGCAAGGTTAAGCTCAAATCCCTGATGATACCTGATGGCTTTGTTGAAGAACCATCAAGCTACAAGACTCCCTTGGTATGTGACTCATTATTAAGATACAACTGATCAGCTATAGACTTTGGCATGATTAAGGTGTTAGCCCCACTATCTACCAAAAAATTTTTCACCAAAGAATCATTGATGATTGATGAAATGTAGAATGGAGGGGGCTTGGTCACACTAGTTGACCTTTCTCCCAAAGGACCCTTAGATGCATTAGTGAAGACCTCAGCTTCCTTGTTTGATTTTTTACCTGTAGCTATCGTAACACTCATCTTGGATAAACCTTCCTGAAGGAAGTCCACTTGGTCGAGTATGGAAAGCATGTCCCACATTGGTATGCTCATGTTGGATTTATTCATTTTCTCTTTAATGTTGATTGGCATACCACCAGCCTTTGCTTGGATTTTAGGAGCTACTGATATTGGCTTTATCAATGAAGGAGCGGTGACAAGAGTTTCTTTGAAAACTTCTTGGTTGTCACCCATATCCTTCTCTTGAATCTTGTGTTCGTTGAGACTAGGATGTGAGCCAGACTGGGGATGGCCTGTTGATTGGACGCATATCACTCCTCTTGTTCATTGATGAACATTGTGGCCTCTAGCTAGTTTGACACCTGATATGAGCCTTGTTCTTATGGAGGTCACTCTTGCTTTATTATTGTGGTAACCTCCATGCCTTGGGCCATAAGAGCTTGGTTACACCCATAAACAACAACCTGCTTCCATTGGTCATTGAATGCCTAGTTAGAGCCATTAGTTGGGACAATGGATTACCCAAAAGAATGATTCTAAGGCATTGTCCCTTCAGCCTCCTAAGCCATATTGTTCTAAATCAAAACTAAGGAATTTAAAGGGCCTACAACATTTGGATTATAATTATGCTATCTAGCATAGTTAGGCTGCCTCTATCCTTAGAAATTTCCTTTGTAGAGTGGCTTATTTGCTTGATAAAGCTATTGTTGAGGCTGGTGTGGAGCTTGATATGGCTTGCTGTAATCTTGTTGCCTCTTGACATTGACCACATCATTATCTAAATATTGGAGCATGATGTTTAGTTCCAAGAATTCTTTTGCTCTTCAAAGTCAGATGATCCACTAGTGGAGGCCCCCTCTTACTTTGGTGAAGGCACAACAACAATCATTGGAGTTGGAAGTATAACATCAAGTGGAGGACTGACTGCAGAAGGTGGTCTAATCTTAAGGAAAAGAGGCATTGGAGGTCTGGGAATAAGCTTGTCCATCTAAACTAAGCAATTTTCTACTTTAATGGCCACCTTGCAGGTCTCCATGTGTTGGAAAAATTGGCCGAACCATGTCGCTTTTATGTTGGACAGTCATTTGTCAGGAGAAATCCATATTAAAGGATGAGAACCTTCATAAATTCCTAGTTACTATTCACTTAGACTCCATTTTATGTTGATTGGTCATTGGAAGTTACCTTGGATCCTTGACCTGTTTTGTGGTTGCATTTATGCCACTTGGTAGCCTTTCATTTGTCTGATCATGACTCTCGTACATTGTCAATTCTTAGAAAATGCCATTAGACCAAGCTTATTAAGTCAAGAAACGTTGGAAACATGATCTACTCTTTGCTATGTAATTCAGGTCTTCAAAGCTACTTGACTTATAAAGCTTTTCAAGCTCAGTCGTTGAAGAATCTTGATTTAATCTATACAGAGTAACTTGGGCTTTTTGTTCTCTCCAAATTCAGACTCTATCTGTGGTATCTTTTGTTCTTTGAGATCTATTTGTCTCAAGAAAATCACCTGAAGGAATTCCTTGGGACAATTTGTTTGAAGGAATTCCTTCAGAAATTTTGTCTTAAGCTTCTTTCTTGCTCTCTTCCTTCAGAATTTGCCTTTCAAATTTTTCAAAATAGACTTTCTTGAAGGGTGAGAGACCCTTCGGGCTTCCTGTATGTCCCTTCAGACTTTCAAAAATGGTCCTCCCATTGAGAAAAGTGCCCTTCATCCTTTGAAAATAGTCCTCCTAAAGGTAAATATACCCTTCGGTAATTTTGAAATGGTCCTTCCGAAGGGTAACATACCCTTCAAACTTTTGTTTTTTGTTCCTTTCCTTTGAAATTATTTTCTGTGGGCTTTTGTAAGGACTCTCCTGAATGGTAAGGGACCCTTCGGTCTTCTAAAAATGGTCTTTTCCGAAGGGAAATATACCCTTCAACAAATTTGAAATGGTCCTCCTGAAGCTTAAAAGAGCCTTCGAGAAACTTGCAACTATCCACTTGGAGAAGGAAATGCCCTTCAGATTTGTCAACGACCCTTGTAGTATTCTTTAGAGAAAACTTGTCCTTTGAAGTGTTGTCCCCCAAAAATATCAGTCATTTTTCGGACAACATTTGAACTATTTTGGTCCTACAGACCAAAATCCTCTCTTCCCATTTAAAAAATTGTTCTGATCATTCAGGTTCTTCATTTTTCAAAGCTTTCTCAGAAATCTATGGACTCTGCAGGCTTGAATCTACGGACTCTGTAGGCCAAGTTCTACGGGCTTTGCAGGTTGATTTCTACGGACTCTACAAAAAAGAAGCAAGCTCTCAAAAGAAAAAGTTTCTAGCACTTAGCCATTTTCAGGATTGGTTCAACGCTAATGTTCAACCAAAGTGTCTGTCGACAAGCTTCTAAGCAAGAGTCAAACCATTGAACCATTGAACCTTGAACCATTTTGGTTCAATGGGTTTAATGGGTTCAAAGATTCAACGTCATCAACAGGAGTTACGCGCATTTGTCAAAGGTTCAAAGTTCAACCGCCTCAAAGTTCCATGGCTTCAAAACACTTAGCAAAAAATGACGCATTGAACCATTGAACCGTTAAACCTTGAACCACGTTGGTTCAATGGTTCAACGGGTTCAATGACCTATTGGTTCAATGCACTTGGTTCAAAGAGATCAAAAATATAGCCAAATAACGAAGAATGAACATGTTGAACCGTTGAACCGTTGAACCAAAGATGGTTCAATCAGTCGGTTCAATCGGTAGGTTTAAGAGGTTGCCCCATGGCCGAAGGAACAAATGCCCATGTAGAGGGTCGTGAATCAAGTCAAGTGCCCTTGCAAAGGGTTGCGAGCCAAAATGAACAAAGTGAACTCTTTCAAAAAAATGAACAAGGTAAAAGGCAAAGTAGAGTCCTTCAGACAAATTGTCCGAAGGAATTCACTCGAGAAGAAAGCCTGACCGAAAGGAAGGAAAGGAGCAGCTAAGAAAAGGATGAGGGAAAGCTGCCAAGTGGCAGCTGAGGAAGGTTTCAATGTCTTTTTCTCGACATAGTGGAATGTGCCATGTGTCACCTGTAGAGATCTATGGAGTCCGACAAGTGTTTGCATCCTCATTCCCCTTTTGAAGTTGCTCAGGCAAGACGTGTCATGGATCCCTTTTTCATAAGTTTTTAATGAGTTTCATAACAGTGGAACTTGCCACTTGTCAAAGACGTAGATAGGACCCCCCAAAGACTTAGACAAGAAGGGCTAGAAAGGACAAAGAAGCAACATGGATGATTCCAAAGGCAAGTTAAATTAAAGAGATGGTTCAACCAGAGAGCAAAGAAGCACTTAAGTAGGGAAGCGATGGACCAAAAGAGACAGAGTGAATTGATGAAGCGATGAACCAATGAACTTTCAAAGGGTTCACAGGTTCAAAGTTCAACATGATTCAAGTAGCTAGCAGCCATTGACGGTCACTCGGACGTCAAATTTAAAGTGAGAGAAAATCCATTGAAATTTAAATAGAGTGCATAATTTAAAGAAAGAACCAAGCGACTAGCTGAAAAGGGAGCCCAAAGAATCAAATTGCTATAGGGGAGAGAGGAGCGAGACCAAAGGACCAAAAATATCTTCAAAAGAGTTATTTCTAGTAGGTGAAACAGTGGATCAAGTAGACTTTTGAGTGCACCAAATCAAGGACGCAAGCCTGTTTTTCTTTCATGAAGTAATGGTGAATTAGACAGCTACATAGACATCAGGAAAAAGACCAGACAGTCCATACTAAGAAGAGAAATATTAGAGGAATGGACACGCCATAGTTATGGCAATGCACTGTTCCCAGCATGGTCCCTGCAGACAAATTTGAAGGCGCATTGAAGGCATTAATGCACCGAATGGGTCACTCCATGGGAAAAAGTGCCAAGCTTCTCTTTGCCTCTATATAATGTAATATTTTGTGTCATTTGAAGGAGATCTTCCCGTTACCATAAGCGAAACTCTGCCTAATTGAAAGGTGAATATTGAGACTTTGAGCTCAGATTGTATTTCATTTCAATTTATCTGAATGAGAAAGCAAGTTGTTTGCAGACTTTGTGCTGTCATAGCTTGTATCATTTTAGGAGATTATTCTTATGTCTATCTTCTGAATGTGTTCTTATTTATTTAATTTAACAAGCAAAGCTTGTGGAAGTGATAAGGGAGGTGTCCTAAAGCCGATTGCGGGAAGACTTTGCACTTTCATAATTGTTTTCAGTGTGTGTTTTTATTTTTTATTTCTATGTAAAGGACCTTGGGACGACTTTGTGCCCCCATTTTTCTTCGTATCTCACTCTTGGGAAGTCAAGGTGGAGACTTTGTGCTACATCTTAGATTGCTGGTTGCTATGCCCTTGGCACCCTGTTACTTATCCTACTAGAAAGATTCATGTTGTTTGCAAGAACAAGCGCTTATGAAAGAAGAGAAGTGCCTTCTGTCGCTTCACCAAGATTTTTACTATCTAAGAAGGGATCTGGCTTTTGGCTAAATGTTACTTTTGAAAGAAGAGAAGTACCTTCACCAATCGCCCAAGATTTCTCCTCTATTTGTTAACATCATCTCTAAAAAAAGAGAGATGTATGGCTTATCCCACCCCTGTATCTTACTTTCTGCTTATATATATATAGTATATAGCCTCTATATATTTAATAGGGAACCTCCCCTTGATAAGAGGAGAGATTTTTCCCCTATTGATGTAGTAAAACTACACACCTGGATGACCAATCTCCCTATGCTATGGTGATAGGAACTATTTTGCTCACTAGTTAGTTGGTCGACAAAATATTCACCCAACAGTTTTTGGCAACTCTGCTGGGGATGAATTTGCAGTCTGAAGCCTCAAATTTTAAATTGAAGCAATTCCTTCCCTTATCCATTATATAGACTCTGGCGAATCCATTATGTGTCTTACCCATTATCATTATAGCCTTACCATTTTTCTCCATCTCCATTATTTTATCTAAAAAAGAGTGCGCAGTTTGAAGCCTCAAGCTGAAGCAGGGCGAGTTCTTTTTCATTTTTGTTCTGCAATCTAGCCACTCCACCCAGATTTGTTATCCCTATTTTTCATAATTAAATCATGGCAATTTGAGGCCCTTGGGATAACTCTTTTGGCTCACTCAACTTGACTCCATCTCTTCATGAACTTCCACGTAGCTCAAGAAAGAACTTCCCCAAATTCTTTGGTGATAGGATAGTTCACCCTGATGAACACATTGTAGCTTTCAGCATACCCTGTGGTGTGATAGAGGTGGAATGTGAAGACGTGGTAGTCAGGCTTTTCATAGAGACACTACAAGGTGTTGTAGACTAGTTATACCACCTGCAGGCTGGATCAATGACTGACTGAGATACACTCAAAGCTAAATTTGAAGCCAGGTTCAAGCCTACAGAAGATGCACATGCCTTGCTAGCCCAACTCACACAGATGAAGAAGGAGCCCCATGAACCTATGAGGGACTTCATTTCTAGGTTTGACAAATTGAGGCATAGAATTCCCATGATCATCCAGCTGACACCTCAGAATCTCAAGTGTTTATTCATCAACTCACAACTGTCTGAAATGAGTTTTTTACTGAGATGGGATAGACACATAGACCTTGCTGTTGCTCAGGGTTTGGCTATTGACATAGAAGATGACCTTATCTTGGTAGGAAAGATAAGGAGAAATCCAAACAGAGGTAAACCCTCTTCATCTTCTGAGTATCCACCTTCAGCCACCACTGATCAAATGGTGCAAACACTAGCAAATGAACTGCTAGCCTTGAAAAGGCAAATGGCCTAGAGTATGTCTGCTCCTCCTAATCGAGATATGCCAAGGAAAACATTTTAGAACCAGCCATATCAAGGCAATGCTGCTAGAAGTCAAGGGCAAACAAATCATCTTCCTCCCCCATAGAGGAACCTTGCTCTTGAAGCACCTCCAACCAACTCAATAGTTGGATATCTAGAAACAAAACATGATTTCTCTTTCCAACCTAAGTTTGAGCAAGAAAATGATGTTGATCTCTTCACGAAGGATCAAGAATAATCAGCTGGCGACTCCATCATTAGTTTCTTGAATCATCAAGATGAACCTAAAAGTGAAGGTAAAGCAAATGAGGGATCATACACAGTGTTCACCCAGTCAAAAAATTAGTCAACCTAGCAAGTTGATTTAGAGAAGACAGAGGAGCGACCTCAACCAACAATTTCAATTGCTAAGCGGGGAACTTCTTTACCTTTTCAGCCAAAGGACCCGATGATTGCCAGAAAATTAAGTACTCCCAACATTTATGTACCTTCAACTTCAAATTCGTGGCTAGTCCTCCCCCTCCCAAAAACCAAAAGGATGAACTCCCATCCTCTCTTCTTAGTCCATTTCAGTCATTTGACATAATTGACCATGTCAAGAAAACCAAAATTCAAATGACTGAATTTGAATTCCTACAAGCCAACCCTAAGCAGTTGGACAGGTTGGTGGAGTGTGTGAAGAATACAGCCATCCCTATAGGACAAGAGATTAGAAAGGTACCTCATGATCCCCCAAGGAACATGCCCATCCCAGTCACTCAGACATCAGCACCTGAAGCTCAAATTTTATTTGAGTCTTCAAGCAGGGGTAATTATTTTTTGTCCATAGAGGATGTTCATGTTTTTGCAAATGAAAGTCCTGTAGCTGGCAATCTAAGAATTGATTCAAACAAGACATCAAAAGAATTGGTAGGGCAAAATATAAATAAAAAAGGATCTTCCATCTCTAATAAAGAGAAATCTGATAGAAGATCAATTTTTGATAATGTTTAGATCCAGGAATTTGATGGCAGCAATTCCTCTGTCGGTGCTAGAGCTGGGATGGTGTTGATATCTCCTCAAGGAGATATTCTTCCTCCTTCACACAAGTTGTAGTTCAGCAACACCAACAACACTGCCGACTATGAATCTTTGTTACTTGGATTGAAGGCTCCGTAGGATGAAGATATCAAACTCATTCACACCAAAGGAAATGTTGAGCTGATGGTTTGTCAGGAGTTTGATGTTGACAATTAAAGCATGTGTTGGACTGGACTAGCAAAACAACAAGCTATGGTGGTGGACCATACTTTTGTACTCCAAAGTCAACAAAAGTAACTCTTCACCAATAGAGCAAGGAGTTATGGTTTTTAGTTTGAAGACCACGTCCTGCCATGGGGCAAGAAGAAGAAAGAGCCAAGAGGAAGACACAAAAAATTGGTTTCCTGGTGGAGAGTTCCATTCTCCCATCACCATTTTTGGGGACAAAATGGTTTTTTGTTGGTTTATCAGGATGGCACGCCATTTTCACTGTCTCACAATGGGCAGCGTCTGAATCACTTCAATTCTTGAAGTATCAGATAAGTTCACCTGTACATATGTATATCTGTATAGTCTTTGGTTCTATTTTGTGCTTTTCATTTTCAATTTTAGCACCTTTCTTTTTTGGGTAGCATGACTGCATAGCCTAATGGCACACTTCAAGGCACTAGAGATTCTAGTTTCTACTCCCCTCAGCTATTCCAAGTTTTTAACTGAAGAAAGTTCCCCAACTAGAGCCAGCTGTTGTCCCTCAAAAATATCAGTCAGTGCATTTGTCAAAGGTTTAAAGTTAAACCACCTCAAAGTTCCATGGCTTCAAAACACTTAGTGAAAAATGACGCGTTGAACCATTGAACCATTGAACCTTGAACCATGTTGGTTCAATGATTTAATGGTTCAATGACCTATTGGTTCAATGCACTGGTTCAAAGAGATAAAAAAGATAGCCAAATAACGAAGAATGAGTAGGTTAGGTTGAACCGTTGAACCAAAGATGGTTCAATCGGTCGGCAGGTTCAAAGGGCTGCCCCATGGCCAAAGGAACAAATGTCCCTGTGGAGGGCCGTGAATCAAGTCAAGTGCCCTTGCAGAGGGCCGCGAGCCAAAATGAACAAAGTGAACTCTTTCAAAAAAATGTTAAGGCAAAATTCCTTCAGACTTTTTTTTTGAAGGAATTCTTTCGGACTTTTTGTCCGAAGGAAAAGCCCAAAAGCCAAAAGCCCACTGAAGATGCAAGAACCCGCCAGGGAAGTTAAATCCTGAAGGTCACATGAAAAATCCCAAAGGGTAGATACCCTTGTGGGGGACACCTGATGTCAGAAAAAGGACCTTTTCCAAGGACCCAAAGGGACACCTTCCCTTCGAGACGTTCCAAAGGTTGAACAAAGACGCAAAAAGGAATCCTCAAAGACTTAGGCACAAAGAGCTTCAAATAATGAAGCAATTAAACCATTGAACTGTTAAACAGAATGGTTCAACAAGTTTGCAGGTTCAAAGGTTCAACCAAGCGCGATAAAGATCAAGGAGCTTAGGAAGAACAAGCGACGGGCAGAACCAAAGAACCAAAGAACCAATGGACCGATTAAACCTTAAACCAAAAGAGTTCAAAGTTCAATGGTTCACAGGTTCAAGTAGTTCAAAGGCGGTCTCAGTCAAGGAAAGAAGTAGCATACAGGTGGTTCAACAGATGGTTTAACCAGAGAGCAAAGAAGCGCTTAAGCAGGGAAGCAATGGACCAAAAGAGACAGAGTGAACCGATAAACCAATGAACTTTCAAATGGTTCACGGGTTTAAAGTTCAACACAGTTTAAGTAGCTAGCAGTGATTGACAGTTCCTTAGACATCAAATTTAAAGTGAGGGAAAATCCATGGAAATTCAAATAGAGCGTGAAATTTAAAGAAAGAACCAAGTGACTAGCTGAAAAGGGAGCTCAAAGACTCAAATTGCTACAGGGGAGAGAGGAGCGAGACCAAAGGACCAAAAATATCTTCAAAAGAGTTATTTCTAGTAGGTGAAATAATGGATCAAGTAGATTTCTGAGTACACCAAATCAAGGACACAACCCTGTTTCTCTTCCATGAAGTAATGGCAAATTGGACAGCTGCACATACATCAAGAAAATGACCAAACAATCCATACTAAGAAGAGACATACTAGAGGAATGGACATGCCATATTTATGGCAATGCATTGTTCCCAACATGGTCCCTCTAAATAGAACTAAAGGTGCATTGAAGGCATTAATGCGTTGAATGGGTCACTCCATGGAAGAAAGTGCCAAGCCTCTCTTTGCCTTTATATAATGTAATCTTTTGTATCATTTGAAGGAGATCTTCCCATTATCAGAAGTGAAACTCTGCCTAATTGAAAGGCGAATACTGAGACTTTGAGCTCAGATTGTATTTCATTTCATTTTATTTAAATGAGAAAGCAAGTTGTTTGCAGACTTTGTGATATCATAGCCTGTATCATTTTAAGAGATTGTTCTTATGTCTATCTTTTGAATGTGTTCTTGTTTATTTAATTTAACAAGCAGAGCTAGTGGAAGTGATAAGGGAGGTGTCCTGAAGTCGACTGTGGGAAGACTGTGCTTTCACAATTGTTTTCAGTGTGTGTTTTTATTTTCTATTTATGTGTAAAGGACCTTGGGACGACTTTGTGCCCCCATTGTTCTTCGTATCTCACTCTTGGGAAGTCAAGGTGGAGACTTTGTGCTACATATTAGATTGTTGGTTGCTACGCTCTTAGCACTCTATTACTTATCCTACTAGAAAGATTCATGTTGTTTGCAAGAACAAGCACTTTTAAAAGAAGAGAAGTGCCTTCTGTCGCTTCACCAAGATTTATACTATCCAAGAAGGGATCTAGCTCTTAGCTGAATGTTACTTCTAAAAGAAGAAAAGTACCTTCACCAATCACCCAAGATTTCTCCTCTGTTTGTTAACATCATCTCTGAAAAAAAAAGATGGATGGCTTATCCCACCCCTGTGTCTTACTTTCTACTTATATATATAGTATATTGCCTCTGTATATTTAATAGGGAACCTCCTCTTGATGAGAGGAGAGATTTGTCCCCTGTTGATGTAGTAAAACTACACACCTAAATGACCAATCTACCTATGCTGTGGTGATAGAAACTATTTTGCTCACTAGTTAGCTGGTCGACAAAATATTCACCCAACATGAAGAACCTGAGGAGCACTATTTTTCAAGACTAAACCAGGTTTGTCAAACCCCTTTACTTATTTTAGGCTTCTAACTACTCATAACTTATGAAGTAATTAAGTAGTGTTCCTTGGAGACACTGAAATACACTGTTCATGAGTAATTTTGGTTCGTAAACCCAAATTACTTCTACTTATAAAACATTAGAAGTCAAACACCACTGAAAACTTGATTTGCACTATGCCCTCAGAAACCCAAAGTCTTGTGACTTTGAAATCCCAAAGACTTCTACTTTGAATAACCTGAGGTTGTCTGAACTTGCCACTTTTGCTTAAATGTCCATGTTCTCACATTTGGAAAATGTTTTGGTATGTGGGCCAAAAATGGCCAACATTTTTGGCAACTCCCAGGGAAGCATAAATGCTATGTTTGAGAACCCAACTCATTTTATTCATTCAATCCAGTGGGCATGGAGTCACTACTTTTGTACAAATCTGACTCTATCTAAAAATTTCCCTTGAAGCAACAAGAACAACTGAAACAAAACAAACTGTGCCCAAGGCACTTAGGGAAGGGAAAACACTCAACTGAAATGGATGTGCACAAGGCACTTAGAGAAAAACATGAAAAGGTATACAAAATGTACAATAACATATACAATAGTTGTAAACTCTTAATAGTAGGACTTTAGATGAATCCCATTGATTGAGATGGGTAATACCTCTCTATCTAATTGGGTGAGCTGGAAGGTGTTATGTTGTTTGCATTCATGGATCAAATAAGGGCCACTCCACAAGCTGTCAAATTTGGTATGGTTGTCTGGTTTGGCCCTACTTGAATCCCATTTGAGGACTAGGTCTCCCTCCTTAAAGTCACTTTCTATGGCTCTCTTGTCAAAAGTTTTTTTGACCTGATCCTGATGTGACTCTAGCATCTTCATTAAAAGGTCTCTTGTCTCTTCAAGTTCTGTGAGTTCTACCAATCTCACATTCATGGGTTCATCTTCTAGTAACTTCAACTGATGCATTAGTTATAATTCAGTCAACTCAAGAGAAATGGGTAACTTAGCCTCCCTTCCATATACTAGAGCATATGAAGAATTGCCAACAGTATCTTTAGGAGTTACCTTGTCAGCTCACAAGGTTATCTTTAAATTGGTGTGCCACATCCTCTAGTTCTCCTCCATAGTCTTCCTGATGATCCTCAACAAATTTTTATTCATAGACACAACTAGCAAATTTTCTTAAGGATAATAATTGGAGGAATTGTTGAGGTAGATGCCCATCTTGAGATCCCATTCACATGTTTTCAAACTGAGAAAAGCTAATGCATTGTTAGAGATGATAATAGATGCAACACCAAACTTGGTCACAATGTTGTCATAGAAATCTAAGACTGCACTCTCATTGGCTTGCTTCAATACAATGGCTTCCACCCATTTGGTGAAATAATTAGTTGCGATAAGCACCCACTTATTCCCCACACTTGATGGAGGGTTGAACACTCTAATGAAATCCAAACCCCACTGTATGAATGGTTGTTCTACCTAAATCAGGTTAAGAAGAAAAGCTAATAGTCTTTACTTAACTGTAAAGAGATCACATTTCTGACACTTCCTCACCCATGCATAAGAATATTTGAAAAGTTTGGGCTAGTAATAATCATCTCTCATTATCTTAGATGTTGTAGTCCTAGGTGCAAAATGACCTCTTGCAAGTCCATCATGGAAATACCCCAAAAGCTTGGTTGCTTGGTCATTATCTATGCACCTTAGGAGCACTATATTGAGGTCCTTTTTGAATAAAATCCCATCAACCAATTCATAAGGTATGGACTGAAGTCTAAAATACCTTCTTTTTGCTTTCTCCATACCTTGAGGGTGCTCACCTGTTAGTAGAAAATGCATCATATCATGGAGCCAACTAATGTGAGGTGGAGGTGCATCTATTTGTGGGTTATCTTGTGTTACCAAGATGACCTCTTTGTCTTCAGGAAGGTCATCGACCATATGCTCACACAAGCCTTTATCTCTTACTAGCTTAGTGACCTTGATCTCTACATCGTATTCCATGACCTTGGTAATCTAACTAGCTCTCTTTTTGTTCAAGTCTTTGTTAAGAAGGAAGTCTCCCACTCCAAGATGAGACATCATAAGATATATTTTACTATTAGAGAGCATTGCCATGAACCTTTTGAGGCTTCTTACTGCTGCAAGGACTTGCTTTTCTATAAAAGTATACCTCACTTCATACCTCTCAAGCCCTTGACTGAAAAATGATATTGGATGCTCAAGTCCTTTACCATTCTTTTGCATTAGCATAGTTGATATATTATCAATATTGGCAAAAGCATACAATATTAAATCCTTTGAGAAATAATGATTCATGAGTGTTGGTGCTTGAGCAATGGCTTCCTTGATAGCCTCAAATGTTGATTTACCTTCATTTGACCAAGTGAACATGTGGTTCTTCTTCAACATAATAGTGATGGGCTTGACCAAGTTTGCAAAACCAAGTATAAATCTCCTCACAAATTTTATTTTCCCAAGGAAACTTTGAAGTCCCTTCTTATGCTTGGGTAAAGATAAGGACAAGATGGCACTTGTTCTATTAGGATCAATGGATAGCCCTTCCTTTGAAATGATGTGGCCCAACAGCTGGTCTTCATAGATGATGAACATGCACTACTTGGGATTCAATGAGATCCCATACTCCCTACATCTCTCGAAAATCAATCTCAGGTGCTCCATGTGTTCATTGGCATTTTTGGAGAAAATTGTGATGTCATCCAAGTATATGAGCACCATTTAATTTAACAACCCTTAGAAAGCGATGTCCATGGCTTTTTAAAAATTTGTGCTAATGTTTGATAAACCAAAGAGCATCTTTTGGTAGGCATGCATGCCCCATTTGGTGGTAAAGGTAGTCTTGTACCAATCCTCCTCTTTTACCCATACTTGGTTGTAGCCTGAATATCCATCTAATAGATAAAAATGTTCTGAACCTACAACTACTTGGAGAAGTTATTTCATGGAATGTAGAGGGTAGTGATCCTTCAAGGAGACTTTGTTCAAATATCTCAAGTTAACACACAGTATAATCTCCCCACTCTTCTTCCTTATAGGCACCAAGTTGGCTACCCATGCTGAGTGTTTGATGGGAAAGATGATCTTGGATTCAATCAACTTGGTTAACTCTTTTCTCGTAAGCTCTTCTATCTTGGGGTTGATGTCCGTTTGATTTTGCCTTACATGCTTAGCATTAGCCTCCAATTTTATGGTATGCTAGGCTAACTTTGGATCAAAACCTTTCAGGTTGTTATACTCCCAAGAAAAAATGTTTGTGTATTCCTAACAAAGTGCTATGAAAGAGTGCCTTTGAGCCTTGTTACTTACCTTCTCGAGCTTGAAAAGCTTATCCTTGAAGATGAGGACTCTCTCATATTTTTATTTATTAGTAGACATTACTACCTTTTCTTTTCTCATATGGTCCCCTTCACGGAAAAGGCCTTCAAGTGTAACCAGCCCCTTAGGAAGTTTAATCAACTTTAGTTGAATAATTTGATCCTTGTATTGATGATGCAATTTAATTTTATTAGCAAAGGAGAACTCAGCTTCCTACTATAAGAAACAAGCAATTTGCTTGTCACTTTCAAAAACCTACCAATGGGCTTCATTATCCGATACTGATGGCCTCACCACCACTATGACGTATGGTTGAACCTTGGGTTCTTTTAGCTCACTTGGAATGTAAAACTTAGCTCCCATGGCAGCCAACCTATCCGCATGTTGGTTCTAATTTATTAGGACAACTTGAATGTTAAAGGTGTCAAAATTTTCAATTAGGTCCCACATCCTATTTTTGTAGGACCTCATCAAAAGATTATTTGTAATGTTCAAGCCTCTGACCTAGTTCACTATGAGCTCACTGTCTCCATATGCTTACAACGTTTTGATTCCTCTTTTGTTGGCCCATTGAAGGCCATGAATCAAGCCTTTGTATTCTACTGCATTTGAAAAGCAACTGAAATAGAACCTATAAGAAGATAAAAGCTTATTACCTAAAGGGGAAACCAACATTGCCCCAATACCTATGCCATTTTTACTCCTTGAGCCATCAAAGAATAACTTCCACATGCCATTGGGGTCTTCTTTAGGTCCAATGAGGGAAAGCATGAGTTGATTCTCATCATGTAACAAATAGACACCCATGTCTCTTTCCTCAACACCTTTGAAAGGGTTAAGATATTGATTATCTCCCCATAGCTCATCCAAGAACAAGTCTAGAACCTCTTCAGGATGAGTGTTCAGCTCCTGACCAATTCTAAACTTATCCTCATCAAGGATAGTATAATTGAGGTTTATGTTATTTAGATGATAGGGTTTAATGTGGAATTTTTCCATGAATTCAGATTTGATTGAGACTTTTGTCCTGTACCTTGTTATAAATGCCATGTAAGACCAATCTACTGTAAGATAACCCCCAATTTTGGCTATGAATTCTCTAGAAAGACACAATGCAAAGCGGGGAGTGACATCAAGGATCAACATGTCTTACACCATCAAAACACTAAGACAAGCATGCAGGGTTAAGCTCAAATCTTTGATGATACCTGATGGCTTTGTTGAAGAACCATGAAGCTGCATGACTTCATGGGGCGCTGTCTTGATTGTGGTCAACTATTCTGCAAGTGACAGATAATCACTCTTATTTGCAAACCTCTTACACAAGGTTGTTCCTATCTAGTCTAATGATTGGATAGAGTTAGGAGCTAAACCTTTTCCTTTAAGGATACAGTCAATATCCTAATAGCTACATTTTCTATTGTGATATTATGGATGTTACATAAATTGACTATGTTTATTATGTGTTCAATAGTAGTTAAAAATTGGTCTCCTATGTAATATGGGACACTTTTGAGGGTGTTTACTAGCATAGGGTCATACTATGGCAATTTCAAAGGAATTTGGCCATTGAAACTCACAAAAGCAATTTGGGGAATCATGGTAGCAAGAGGGGCTAACAATGATCTTCTCATGTAGGTATGCCTTATTACTAGTATAGGAAAGTAGTTTCTTACGTAAGGGTTAGTATGGGTGAACTTTAACCTTCTTATTGTGTTTAAAGGTAATTCAATGTACTCAAAAGGATAACTATAGAAGTTGATCTTGTAGTCACCTTTGGCATGAATGATGCCATTGCTCTACCATCAGATCGCTAGGTTATCCTCAGAGTCACCAAATTCTAAAAGATGAAAGCTACCACTGTTGTAAACTGATCAAAACAACATCAAACTTGACCAATCTTCCATAAAAAATGGAAATGAAAATGGTAGTGGGTCCCACCAGGTGTGAACTATTGTAGCTTGAAATTGCACCCTTTGTGGGAGAGTTCTTCTGGTTCTCTCACTTCCAGCTACAAGTATGGGGATAACCTCAGGCTATGGGTATCCCGTAGTGAAGTTGAACCTCTAGGCTTTTTAATGAGGCTAGTTCCTTGGGTGCTTCACTTTAGCTCTTAATTCCCACACTAAATTCTCCTATTGGCTAATAAAAAGGGATAAGAGGATAACATGAAAGGAAATCTAAGTTAAGGGAGGTGATGCACCAAAAGAAGTGATTCAATTAGTTTGAGAAATGAGACTCATTCAACATAAGATGATTTTTTCTTACATAACCTCACAACCAGTTAATTCGCATAAGTATTTCATAAAATAGGCTCACTAAACCATACATTAAGCAAAGAGGGATTTCAAAATCCACACCAAGCATCCATTAATTGCAGAAAGAGCTCAAGTCTAGACCTATAATTAACTTGAAAACACCTAAAAATAGGCAAGAAAGAAGGACAATGGGCATGGAAAAACACTTCTTCACAAAGCCATCATGCACAAGCTTGCTTAATGCAATTTTTAGACAAGAGATATGTAAAAATTAATCTTTATTGCTTCAAAAAGTCTTTTACAAAGATTTTTTTTTCAAAGTAACTTTATCACCAGTCCAGGGATAATTTATTTTCTCCAAGGCCTCTATTTATAATAGAATGGGGGGAAGAGAAGATGGGAATGTGTAAAAAACTAGGAATGGAAACCATAAATTCCTATAACCACCACCATTGTCATCCTTTTTCCATCAAATGCATCATTCTAGGTTCACAGTATAATCTCTTTGAGCCATTCCTGCATTCAAGTCGCTCCCTTGGTAGATTTTGAGAAGCCATGTCATGGGCAGCTAGAATGTCACTTCTTCGCATGACTGTATTAATCTTTATATTAAAGATGGCATGGTGACCTTCTCCTTTACATGTCCTCTTGAAAATTGACGTTGGTCTCCATGTGTTGAAAAAACTAGCTGAACTATGTTGCTTTTATGTTGGATGGTCATTTTTTGAGAGCAAGCCATATTGAAGGATGAGAACCTTCATAAATTCCTAGCTACCAGCGACTTGGACTCCCTTTTAAACTAATTGGTCATTGTAAGCTACCTTGGATCCTTGACCTGTGTCTTGGATGCTTTTGTGCCACTTGGCAGTGTTTCATTTGTTCGATCATGACTATCATGCACTGTTGATCCTTATAAAATGACATTGGATCGAGTTTATTAAGTTAAGCAGCATTAGAAACTCGATCTACACTTTGTTGTGTAATTTGGGTTTTCAAAGCTACTTGACTTATAAAGCTTTTCAAGCTAAGTCATTGAAGAATCTCGATTTACTCTATGCAGTGTAACTCAGGCTTTCTAATCTCTCCAACTTCAAACTCTATTTGCAGGGTCCTTTGTTCTTCAGGATCTATTTGTCTTAGGCAAATCTCTCGAAGAAATTACTTGGGACAATTTGTCCAAAAGAATTCCTCTAGACCTTTTGTCTGAAGCTTCTGTTGACCGTTTTGGTCCTATATGCCAAAATCGGTCTCCTTCTTCCCCTACTGTTATGAGCCAGTTCAAATTTTAGGTTGCACAAGTCTTTTAGCAAAAGGATGAACCAGTTCAAAGAATGCAAGGCTCTTACAAAGCTCTTCAGACATTTTGTCTGAAGAAATCCACAAGGAAAGAAACTGAAAATGATTCAAGACACTTTTCCTTAAGGTTGGAAAAAGTGGTTCAACGTCAGGTTTCAACGACCTGATCTTTCCAAGAGTTTTGAACTTTGAACTTAACAATGTTGAACCATTGAACCATGGTTGGTTCAATAGGTTGGTTCAATCATTTGGTTTAGTCGATTAGTTCAAGTTGTTTGATTCAAGTGGTTTGGTTCAAGTGGTCAATTGAATAAATGTGACTCCTTGCAGCACACAGTGATGAACCATTAAACTGTTGAACTATTGAACTCTGAAAAAGGGTTCAGGTTTAGGTTTAATCAGAAGGTTCAAAAGGGTTTTACAAAACTCGAAGAATAGGTACCTTTGTAGAGAGCAGTCAAGCACAAAATGGACCAAGCAACAACCCTTACATAGGGCAGAAAACACTTAGAAAGAGGGCCAAAAGGGCAGAGTTTTCCTAAGGAAAAGGCAAAGACAAAAGTTGAATTTCTTCGGGCAAAATGCCCAACGAAATTCCTTCGGACATTTTGTCTGAAGAAATTCACAAGGCAAGGGGCCAAACAAAAGACTGTCCCTTCAGAATGAAAATTCTTGGAAAATGACAAGGCAAATTTTTTCAGAAAAAAAGTCTGAAGGAATTCCTTCGAACATTTTGTCTGAAGGAATTCGCCTGATGGAAAAGCTCGACATAAATTCTGAAGGGAAAAGGCTGAAGGAAAGAAAGCTGAAGAAATTGCCAGAGGGGGTGACAGGCCCAAAGATGTCAAAATTGAGCATGGTGAACTAGCCGTTGGAGGTTCAAACATCTAGTGGCGAGCGTGCAAACTTCAAATTTAAGGTGGTGAAATATCCATTATTTTTTAAATGCTTAAGGACATGCCACAAGTGAACTCAGCGACCCGCTGAGAAGATAGCCCTCAGGTTTCACAAAACTAAGAAAAGACAAAGCCAAGAAGAGACAAAAATAATAAGGAAAGACGGCAACAACCTAGGTGGTAAAAGGAAAGCGTCGATAGAGGAGTTATTCCAGTAATTGAAATAGTCTCCACCAAGTGGTCATCAAGGAACTAAAAATAGCGAATGGCACATCCTATTTTTTTCTCATTTTGCATTAATGAGCAGACAGTCATGTGAATGTCTTTAAGAAGTGGTCTTGTTGGCAAACAAATGGTGCGGCCCATGCTTTCACAATAATGTTTGATATAACTTAGATGCAAAAGTCAAGACTAGCAGCTGACACAAAATGTTCTTTTAGCGACTTCTTCCCAATGTTCTCAATGTGACATGGGCCACTTGTAAAAAGGGCACCATTTGCTTCCTCTCTCTATATATATAATGTAAAACTCTCATTTGAGGGGGATCTCTCAGCTTGTAAGGCAGAGCTCTATCGGATTTTACCTTGAATCAAGACATAGTATTTTTACCTCCATTTTGAGTTTGCACTTTCGTATATGTCTATGGATTTTTCATGTGTTAAGTCATTTTCCTTTATGATTTCATAGAATGATTCCAGCATGTCTAGTGTATTGTGAGTTCTTCTTTTGTAGGTTAGCCAGAAGTGTCCCTAGAGGATTATAGGTGCATGTGAATAGGCTGCCAAAGTGTTTTAGAATGCCTTTGGTAGTTCTTCCTCCCTATATCTCCATGGACCCCTAGCTCACTGATGCAAAATAATTTCTCGTATCAAATGAAGTGTATGTCAGCTTGTTCTTGGTGGAAAGTGTATGTTTCAAACTAAGTAGATTAACCATTTTTGGTGCATCACTGTTTAAGTTTAGGTTCTATTTTCAGACATCCTTCTCCCTTTTAAACCCCCCGCCCTTTTATTCATTTTTAGCAGTAGGAAATCTAGGACCTCAGAGATGCATCAAAGGGAGCTAGCCCTTATCTAGAGATTATCCCCTTAGTTTTTCCAGGCCCACAAGCAAGAGAGGAGTCTCCATTGTGCCACTTGAAAGACAAGAGCTCAGCCTCCTGTCAAAGGTGCAATCCACATCGTCAATAGTTTTTGGCATGCCTAATGGGACCAATTAGTTTTTATTCCAAAGAGTTGAAGAATCTTGGTGTGTTCTTCAACCAACCAGCCTTTGGAGGATTTTTCATCAACACCAATGGTGACTCTGAGTTGAATCAACTGGTTAAGCAATTTTGGTGCCATCAAGAAATTATATTTTGGCATGTATAATTCCATTGCTCAGCGTCATGGATGCTCCATTTGAAGACATCATCAATAATGGAGAAGATGCAGGTCATGCATACATGCAGATGTTCTAGCAATATGAAGAAGAATGTACGTATGGTGAGCTTTCTCCCCGCTTGTTTGATGAACTTCCTTGTTGCTTTGAAGAAGAGATCCTTAAACAAGAAGGTGATGTTCTATGGGATGAGTACTCAGTCTGTGATCTCATTCCAGACATCACAAAAGTCACCCTTTGAGAAAGCCATGAGGAAGCAGGAGATAATTTTGATAGTCTCTTCAATAAGGCAGAAAGGAATGAGTCAAACCATGATGCATACCAAGGGGCTTATGGTGATGAGCTAGCGGCCATTGATTTCTTGATAAACACACTAGCATGAAGGACCAACATTCGGAAAGCTTCCAAGAACAAAAATAATACATATATGTCAGAAGCATGTTTGCCCCTGATCCACTCAGATGCAAGCCAATCAAGGTGGCAGGCAAGAAGAGCAGGTCACCAAGTCTCCATTCCATTCAACCAATTGTCTGGCATCATAAGTTTTCTTGCTAAGAAGGAGACTTAAGAAGTTTTTCCTTTGATCTTGGAGGGAGGTAGATATACCTGGTTAGCTGTACATAGTAGTTTGCTTTCAATTTTTATTTTCCTATTTTCCCTAAGTGCTATTTGCATAGGTAGTGGTTTTTTTAGCCTTTATTATGTGTGTTTTCCTTTGTGTCTAGGGTAAAAGCTTCATGATTGATTCTTGGATCTCTCGAGGCTGTTGCTAAATTTTTCAAGCTATGTTTTGACTCCATGCCCAATGGACTTTGAGGCTACTAGTTTCTAAGCATAACAGGCATGCTTCCCCTGGGAATCACAAATTTGTTGACCATTTTGGTTCTACAGGACAAAATCGGTATCCTTCTTCCCTTGTTTTGAGCCAATTCAAATTTTGGGTTGTACAAGTCTTTTAGCAAAAAGATGAACCAGTTCAAAGAATGCAAGGCTCTTATAAAGCTCTTCAGACATTTTGTCCAAAGAAAGTCACAAGGAAAGAGACCGAAAATGATTCAAGACACTTTTCCTTAAGCTTGGTAAAAGTGGTTCAACGTCAGGGTTCAACGCCCTGATCTTTATAAGAGTTTTGAACTTTGAACTTTAAACTTAATAATGTTGAACTGTTGAACCATGGTTGGTTAAATCATTTGGTTCAATGGGTTGGTTCAATGAGTTGGTTCAGTCGGTCAGTTCAAGTTGTTCAGTTCAAGCAATTTGGTTCAAGCGATCAATTGAATGAATGCGACTCCTTGCAACTAACAATGATGAACCATTGAACCATTGAACTCTGAAAAAGGGTTCAGGTTCAAGTTCAATCAGAAGGTTCAAAAGGGTTTTACGAATCTTGAAGGACATGTACCCTTGCAAAGGGCATTTAGGCACAAAATGGACCAAGCAACAGCCCTTGCGAAGGGTGGAAAACACTTAGAAAGAGGGCCAAAAGGGCATAGTTTTTCTAAGGAAAAGGCAAATAAAAAAATTTAATTTTTTTCTGGGAAAATGCCTGAAGGAATTCCTTTGGACATTTTGTCCAAAGAAATTCACAAGGCAAGGGGCCAAACAAAAGACTGTCCTTTCGAAAGGAAAATACGTAGACAATGACAAGGCAAATTCTTTCGAACAAAGAGTTTGAAGGAATTCTTTCAGACATTTTATCCAAATGAATTCGCTCAACAAAAAAGCCTGACAGAAAGTCCACATGGAAAAGGCCGAAGGAAAGAAAGCTGAATAAATTGCCAGAGGGGGTGACAGGCCCAAAGATGTCAAAATTGAGAATGGCGAACTAGCCGTTGGAGGTTCAAATGCCCTGTGACGGGTGCACAAACGTCAAATTTAAGGTGGTGAAATAGCCAGTGATTTTGAAATGCTTAAGGACATGCTGTAAGTGAACTCAGTGACCCACTGAGAAGATAGCCCCGAGTGCTCACAAAAGCAGGAAAAGACAAAGCTAGGAAGAGACAAAAATAACAAGGAAAGATGGGAACAACCCAGGTGGAAAAAGGAAAGCATCGACAGAGGAGTTATTCCAGCAGTTGGAATAGTCTCCACCAAGTGGTCATCAAGGAGCACAAATAGTGAATGGTATGGCCTATTTTTTCCTTATTTTGCATTAATGAGCAGACAGCCACGTGAATGTCTTTAGAAGCAGTCTTGTTGGTAGACAAATGATGCGGCCCATGCTTTCACAATAATGTTTGATATAACTTAGAATCAAAAGTCAAGACTAGCAGCTAACACAACATGTTCTTTTAGCGACTTCCTCTTCCCAATATTCTGAATGCAACATGGGCCACTTGTAAAAAGGGCACCATTTGCTTCCTTTATATATATATATATATATATATATATATATATATATATATATAATAAAACTCTCATTTGAGGGGGATCTCTCAGTTTGTAAGGTAGAGCTCTGGTAGATTTTACCTTGAATCAAGACATAGCATTTTTACTTTCATTTTGAGTTTGCACTTTCTTATATGTCTATGGCTTTGTCCTGTGTTAAGTCATTTTCCTTTATGCTTTCACAAAATGATTCCAGCATGTCTAGTGTATTGTGAGTTCTTCTTTTGCAGGTTATCTAGAAGTGTCCCTAGAGGAGTATAGGCGCATGTGAATAGGCTGCCAAAGTGTGTCTTAAAACGCCTCTAGTAGTTCTTCCTCCCTATATCTCCATGGACCCCTAGCTCACTGATGTAGAAGAATTTCTCGTATCAAATGAAGTGTATATCAGCTTGTTCTTGGTGGAAAGTGTATGTTTCAAGCTAAATAGATCAACCATTTTTGGTGCATCACCATTTAAGTTTAGGTTCTATTTTCAGTCATCCTTCTCCCTTTTCAACCCCCCCTCCCCCTTTTATTCATTTTTAGCAATAGGAAATCTAGGACCTCAAAGATGCATCAAATGGAGCTAGCCCTTATCTAGATATTCTCCCCTCAGTTTTGCCAGGCCCACAGGCAAGAGAGGAGTCTCCATTGTGCTGCGTGGAAGATAGGAGCTTAGCCTCCTATCAAGTGTGCAATCCACAGCATCAACAACGTCCTTCTTGCTCTCTTCCTTTAGAATTTTCATTTTAGATTTTTCAAAATGGACTTTCTCGAAGGGTGAGAGACCCTTTGGGCTTCATGTATGTCCCTACAGACTTCCAAAAATGGTCCTCCCATTGAGAAAAGTGCCCTTCGACCTTTGAAAATAGTCCTCCTAAAGGGAAAGATACCCTTCAGGAATTTTGAAATGGTCCTTCCAAAGGGTAACATACCCTTCGGACTTTTGTTTTTTGTGCCTTTCATTTTAAATTATTTTCCATGGGATTTTGTAAGGACTCTCTCGAAGGGTATGGGACCCTTCGGCCTTCTACAAATGGTCTTTTTTGAAGGGAAATATACCCTTCAAAAAATTTGAAATGGGCCTCCTAAAGCTCAAAAGAGCCTTCGAGAAACTTGCAACTGTCCACTTAGAGAAGGAAATGCCCTTCGGATTTATCAATGACCCTTGGAGTATTCTTTGGAGAAAACTTGTCCCTTAAAGAACCTTAGGATCACTATTTTTTGAGACCAAATTGGGTTTGTCAAGCCCCTTTACTTATTTAGTGCTTCTGACTGCCCACAACTTATGAAGTAATTAAGTAGTGCTCCTTGGAGAACCCAAAATAAACTATCCATGAGTAATTTGTGTTCATAAACCCAAATTACTTCTAATTATCAAACATTTAGAAGTCAAACATCACTGAAAATGTGATTTGCATTGTGCCCTCAGAAACTTGAAGTCTTGCAACTTCAAAAGCCCAAAGACTTTTACTTTAGAGAACCCAAGGTTGTCTAAAATTGCTACTTTTGCTTGAATGTCCACCTTCTTGCACTTGGGAAAAATTTTGGTATGTGGGCCAAAATAGCCAACATTTCTAGCGACTCATAGGGAAGCATGCCTGTTATGCTTGAGAACTCAGCTCATTTGCTTCATTTGATCCATTGGGCATGGAGTCACTGCATTTATATAAAGCTAAATCTACCTAGAAAATTCCCTTGAAACAACAAGAATAACTTAAATGAAATAAATTGTGCACAAGGCACTTAGGGAAGGGAAAACACTCGACTAAAATGGATGTGCACAAGGCACTTAGAGAAAAACATGAAAATCTATACAAAATGTACAGTAACATATACAATAGCTACAAACTCTTAATAACATAGCTTTAGATGCATCCCATTGACTGGGATGGGTAATACCTCTATGTCTAATTGGGTAAGCTAGAAGGCATTATGTTGTTTGCATCCATGGATCAAACAAGGGCCATTCCATAAGTTGTCAAACTTGGTATGGTTACCTAGTTTGGCCTTATTTGAATCCCATTTGAGGAATAGGTCTCCCTCCTTGAAATCCCTTATCATGTCTCTCTTATCAAAAGATTTCTTGACTTGAGCCTAATGTGACTCTAGCATCTTCATTACAAGGTCTCTAGTCTCTTCAAATTTTGTGAGTTCTACCAATCTCACATTCATGGGTTCATCATCCAACAGTGTCAGCTAATGGGCTAGTTCTAATGAAGGTAGCTCAAGAGAAATGGGTAACTTGGCCTCCCTTACATATACTAGAACATATGGAGAATTACCAATAACAACTTTAGGAGTTACCCTGTAAACCCACAAGACTATCTTTAAATTGGTGTGCCACATCCTCTGGTTCTCTTCCATAGTCTTCCTAATGATCCTAAAAAAAAATTTAATTGTGGACTCAGCTAGTCCGTTTCCTTGAGGATAATAATTGGAGGAAGTGTTGATGTAGATGCCCATCTTCAGAGCCCATTCACTTTTTTTCAAATCGAGAAAAGCTAATGCATTATCAGAGATGATACTGGATGGAACACCAAACCTGATAATGATGCTATCATAGAAATCTAAGACTGTACTTTTGTTGGCTTCCTTCAATGCAATGGCTTCCACCCGTCTAGTGAAGTAATCAATTGTGATAATCACCCACTTATGCCTCGCACTTGATGGAGGGTTGATCACTCTAATGAAATCTAAATCTCACTGCATGAATGGTTGCTCTACTTGAATCAGGTTGAGAGGAAAAGTTGTTAGTCTTTGCTTACCCATAAAGAGATCACATTTCTCACACTTCCTCAACCATGTATAAGCATATTTGAAGAGTCTGGGATAGTAATAACCAACCCTCATTATCTTTGTTGCCATAGTATTAGGCATAAAATGACCTCCTGCAGGTCCATCAGGGAAATACCAAAAGAGCTTGGTTGTTTGGTCATTATCTATGCACCTTAAAACCACTCCATTGAGGTCATTTTTAAATAAAATCCCATCAACCAATGCATAAGGTATGGACTGAAGTCTGAATTACCTTCTTTTTTCTTTGTCCATACCTTGAGGGCACTCATTTGTTAGCATAAAATGCATCATATCATGGAGCCAACTAATGTGAGGTAGAGGTGCATCTATTTGTGGGTTATCTTATGTTACCAAGATGACCTCTTTGTCTTCATGAAGGTCATTGACCATATGCTCACACAAGCCTCTACCTCTTACTAGCTTAGTGACCTTAATCTCTACATCGTACTCCATGACCTTGGTAATCTAAGCAACTTTCTTTTTATTCAAGTCTTTGTTAAGAAGGAAATCTCTCACTCTAGGATGAGACACCATAAAATAGATTTTACTATTGGAGAGCATTGGCCTGAACATTTTAAGACTTTTTACTACTACAAGGACTTGATTTTCTACAAAAGTGTACCTCACCTCATACCCCTCAAGCCCCTGACTGAAAAATGCTAGTGGTTGCTCAAGTCCTTTACCATTATTTTGCATCAACATAGCTAATATATTATCAATATTGGTAGAAGCATACAATATGAAATCCCTTGAGAAATCAAGATTCATGAGTTTTTGTGCTTGAGCAATGGCTTGCTTGATAGCTTCAAATGTTGATTTACCTTCATTTAACTAAGTGAACACTTGGTTCTTATTTAACATAACAATGATGGGCTTGACCAAGTTTACAAAACCAAGTATAAATCTCCTCACAAATTTTATTTTTCCAAGGAAACTTTGGAGTCCATTTTTACGCTTGGGTAAGGATAAGGACAAGATGGCACTTATTCTATCAGGATCAATGGACAACCCTTCCTTTGAAATGATGTGGCCCAACAACTTACCTTAATGGATGACAAACACACACTACTTGGGATTCAATGAGATCTCATACTGCCTACATCTCCCAAAAATTAACCTCAGGTGCTCTTTGTGTTCACTGGCATTCTTGGAGAAAACTGTGATGTCATCCAAGTATACCATAACCATTTGACTTAGCAGCCCTTGGAAACCCATGTCCATGGATCTTTAGAAAGTTACACCAGCAGTTGATAGACCAAAGGGCATCTTTTGGTATGCATACATGCCCCATTTGGTGGTGAAGACAATCTTGTACTGATCCTCCTCTTTTACCCATACTTGGTTGTAGCTTGAATATCCATCCAACAGAGAAAAACATTCTAAAATTGAAACTACTTAGAGAAGTTGTTCCATGGATGGTAGAGGGTAGTGATCCTTCAAGGAGACTTTGTTCAAATATTTGAAGTCAACACATAGCCCAATTTTCCCACTCTTCTTCCTTACAACCACTAAGTTGGCTACCCATGGTGAGTGTTTGATGAGAAAGATGATCCTGGATTCGATCAACTTGGTTAGCTCTTTCCTCATAAGCTCTTCTATCTTGGGGTTGATGGGCCTTTTCTTTTGCCTTGGTATGATGGGATAACTTCATATCAAAACCTTTCAAGTCACTGTACTCTCAAGCAAAAATGTTTGCATATTCATGGTAAAGTGTTATGAAAGTGTGCCTCTCAGCCTTACTACTTACTTTCTTGAGCTTGAGAAGCTTATCCTTGAAGATGAGGACTCTCTCATAGATTTCTTCATTGGTATACATTACTACCTTTTCTTTTCTTATATGGTCCCCTTTACGAAAAATGCCTTCAAGTGTAACCAAACCATTAGAAAGTTTGTTCAACCTTAGGTTGACAATTTGATCCTCGTGTTGATGATGTAATTTACCTTGATTGGCAGAGGAGAACTCAGATTTATGCTGTAAAAAACAAGAAATTTGCTTGTCACTTTTGAAAACCTACCAGTGGGCTTCATTATCTGGTACTGATGGCCTCACCACCACCTTGACATGTGGTTGAACCTTGGGTTATTTTAGTGCACTTAGAATGTCAAACTGAGATCCCAAGGCAGCCAACCTATCAGCATGTTGGTTCTAATTTCTTGGGACAACTTAAATGTCAAAGGCTTTAAAATCTTCAATTAGGTCCCACACCCTATTTTTTTAGGACCTCATCAAAGGATTATTTATAACGTTCAAGCCTTTGACCCGATTCACTACGAGCTCACTATCTCCATATGCTTGTAGCATTTTGATTACTTTTTTGTTGGCCCTTTGAAGGCCACGAATCAAGCCTTTGTATTCTACTGCATTTGAAGAGCAACTAAAATAGAACCTATAAGAAGAGAACGGCTTATTACCTAAAGGGGAAACCAACATTACCCCAGTATGTATGCCTTTTTTGTTCCTTGAGCCATTAAAGAATAACTTCCACATACCATTGGGGTCTTCTTTAGGTCCAATGAGGGAAAGCACGAGTTGATTCTCTTCATGCAACAAATAAACACCCATGTCTCTTTCCTCAACACCTTTGAAAGGGTTAAGATATTGATTATCTCCTCATAGCTCATCCAAGAACAAGTCTAGACCTCTTTAGGATGAGTGTTTAGCTCTTGACCAATTGTAAACTCATCCTCATCAAGGATAGTATAATTTAGGTTTATGTTATTTGGATGATAGGGTTTAATGTGGAATTGTGCCATGGGTTCAACCTTAATTGAGACTTTAGTCCCGTATCTTGTTATAAATGTCATGTAAGACCAATCTACTACAAGATAACCCCCAATTTTGGCTGTGAATTCTTTAGAAAGACACAACACAAAGTAGGGAGTGACATCAAGGATCAACATGTCCTGCACCACCAAAACACTAGGTTAAGCATGCAGGGTTAAGCTCAAATCCTTGATGATACCTAATGGCTTTGTTGAAGAACCGTCAAGCTGCAGGACTCCCTTGATATGCGGCTCATATTTAAGATGTAGTTGATCAGCTATAGACTTTGACATGACTGAGGTGCTAGCCCCACTATCTACCAAGAAATTGTGCACTAAAGAATCATCGATGATTGATGAAATGTAGAATGGAGGGGGCTTGGTCACACTACTTGACCTTTCTCCTATAGGACCCTTGGCTGCATTAGTGAAGACCTTAGCTTCCTTTCTTGGTTGTTTACCTGCAGCTGTTGTAACACTCATCTTGGACAAACCTTACTGAAGGATGTCCACTTGATCAAGTATGGAAAGCATGTCCCACATTGGTATACTCATGTTGGATTTCTTCATTTGCTCCATAATATTTATTGGCATACCACTATCCTTTGCCTAGATTTTGGGAGCTACTATTATTGGCTTTATCAATGTAGGAGCAGTGATAAGAGGTTCTTTGAAAACTTCCTGGTTGTCACCCATATTCCTTCTCTTGAATCTTGTGTTTACTGAGACTAAGACATGAGCCAAACTGGGGATGGCTTACTGATTGGATGCATAGCACTCTTTTTGTTTACTGATGACCATTGTGGCCTCCAATTGGTTTGATGCCTGATCTGAGCCTTGTTCTCGTAGAGGCTACTTCTACTTTATCATCATGGGAACCTCCATGCCTTGGGTCGTAAGATCTTGGTTGTACCCATAAATAATAACTTATTACCATTGGTCATTGAATGCCTAGTTAGAACCATTAGTTGGTACAATGGATTGCCCAAAAGAATGATTCCAAGGCATTATCCCTTCAGCCTCTTGAGCCATATTTTTTTGAATCATAACTAAGGAATTAGAAGGGCCTATGGCATTTGGATTATAAGTATGTTGTCTAACATAGTTAGGTTGCCTTTGTAGACACATAAAAAGTGTCTAACCCTTGGTCACTTTCCCCCTTAGTCCATTCCCAACCCATTCCTAATAATTACTAATTAAAATAATTAACTTATTTTGAATTAACCCCCCTCCTTTGACACCTCACCCATGACACCTCGCCTGGGACACCTCGCCTTGGACTAATTCCCATCCTATGACTCACCCAAGACCAATTCCTACTCTCTCTAACCGCCTAAAAAACTCTCATGCATATTTAGCACAATCCTCGACATTCTCCAATGGATAGTGCACTTGGCGGATGAAAAATGGGCTTGGTGGCTTGTTTTGCCTGTTCTAACCCCGCCGACGTCGGTCACCTGTCGGCCGACGCCGGCGGAATCGCCGACATTGGTTATACTTAACCAATTTTTCAGACTCTTTTTGAATGGGAATTGGAAATCAGTGAATTTGCAAAAGCAACTGACGAATCCTTCAATCTTGAGTCTTCAACCATCCGTCAATCTGCGAAATCTCTTCCTCAGGTGCAGCAACAGCTTCAGGTTCTCTATCAGCAATAGGTTCTCCACACAGGCTACATCAATAGCAGGTACGAGAATCATCAGTAACACACCTTCTACAAGGCACAGGTAAGTATACTGTCTGTGTTTTTATTCTCTTTTCAGTTATTTGCTTTCAAATAATATCTCCCTAGACCAGACTGTTAACCAAGCTAGACTCAAATCTCGACTTATCCATCTTCCCTGTTTCCTCTGTCCTCTATCGGACCATACATTCTGCCCATTTAACCAGACTCTCAGACTCAGACCCTAGACCATTCAACCAAGCCTAAAAACTTTGTCTCAAGACTGGTAACAAACCTAGACCCTTCCTTGGCCTTGTCCATAGACCAAAACCCTGACCGGACTCTGTCCACAGACCACAGACCTGCCTGGACCTCGTCCAAGCTATTTGCCCAAACCGACGCCGGTCACTACCCCAACCAACATCGGCAAATTAACCGACGTCGGCATCTTGACCAACCGACGCTGGTAGGATTATCGATGCTATCATCCCAGAAGGGGACCAAGATTTCGCATGATTCTTGGACCTTAACGTCAAAACCTTACAACACTATCTCGCGAATAGCCAAATGCGTGACTCCCTAGGTAACCCAATCTATGGCATGCTGACTTCTCTAGTTGACACAAGAATCACATCAACAACCCCTACCATTCAACCATTAGACAACACCGCCACCAATAACCCAACCGTGTCTTACCTTCAAAATGTAGTCTCTCCATCTAAACCTACCTCCATGGGGGTTCCAGTACTCCCTCAACCTCAAGTCACTCAACCAAACCCCACACCTTTCCAAAACCTACTAGTCTCTATTCCCCCTACTCTTGCACCTATAAACACAAGAGTAACCGTTTACCTGTCAACAAGCGTAGCCACGCCTCAACCATCCTTGACGGCTCCTATCCAACTTGTGCCTACCAACCCCATAACACAAGTGCCCTTGGCTCTAACTTTTGCTCCAATAACCAGCTATCCATATGTTGCGTCTA
Source organism: Torreya grandis (assembly GCA_037957365.1). Taxonomy (NCBI): domain Eukaryota; kingdom Viridiplantae; phylum Streptophyta; class Pinopsida; order Cupressales; family Taxaceae; genus Torreya; species Torreya grandis. The sequence continues at coordinate 2,161,741 of JARHVA010001587.1, forward strand.
TGCAACCATCCACATCATACGCCCCTCCCAATATCTTTCAAGCGCCTTATAATCTAGGGGGCACTCCACCCACCAATCCATCATAAGATATCATCAAAATGCTAATGGATAAAATGTCTAGCTTAGAGACTTCCGTTTTCGGCTCACGTAATGCTCTCTCATACGAGCAAATTTGTAATGAGCCTATTCATCCTTCCGTGCCGATTAGACCATACCCCAACCAGTGGGAGCTTCCCAAATTTTCTCGCTTTCAAAGCAAGGAAGACCCATAGCAACACTTACGGGCATTTAGACATGCCTGTTACCTTATTGCTCATGACGACGCATTGCTCTTGCGCACATTTCCTATGTCCCTTTTTGGCACTGCGCTTGACTGGTACAGCTCGATTGCCAGCCATCCCCTCTTCACCTTTACACAGCTAGCCCAGCGTTTTCTTGACCACTTCTCCATAAACATCACCAAAAAGGTCTCAATCACAGACCTCTACACTATCTGCCAATTCGAAGACGAATCAGTAGCTAATTTCGTTGCTCGCTAGAGAGGTCTCATCAATCAACTCTCCTTTTCCTTACCTTAAATTGAACTTATTGAACTATTCTCCCGAGTTTGCACCAAACACATTTCTTCCACTTTAAGGGTTCAGACCTTTCGTACTTTCAACGAAGCCTTCACGATGGCCCATAAACTTGAATTACGTGCCATCGAGGAGAATAAAGTCAAGTTGCGGAGCAAGAACCCCAACTCTAAGACTAATGACTCTTCTTCTTCTAAACTTTCATCGTCAAATCCTAAGTCTAAAGCTTCAACTAACGCTGTGGTCGTTAGACCTTCATCCTCTTCATCCAATCAAACTGAGCCATCCACATCTCAGAGCACCACCCGTCAATTCTAGTAGAGATACATTCAAAGACAATATACTCCTCTTGGAGAATCTTACGTGTCTATACTAGAAAAACTTGTTAAACAGGGGATTATCAACCTCCCCCAGATTCGACCACCGCCACATTTTGATCCCTCACGCGCCATCCCTGTGTGGTATAGGGAAAATGACTTCTGCAATTTCCACCGTGTCAAAGGTCATGATACGAAAAACTGTAAAACCTTCAAAAACATAATCCAGGACATGCTTGAAAAGGGAGAGCTCATTCTAGATCATCCCAATGCACCTCCAAACCAGGGCATCGACATATTCAAGCAACCATTCCCTAATCATCCACCAACTCAAAATAATGTCCAGACTTTGATTGATAACACACACAAACATGATATTCGAACGGTCAATACGGTCTCACCTTTCATCCCCAACCAACCTCAAGAGGTTAACCCATCTACTAGTCCATCACGTGTGGACGAACCTCTTTCTCCGGTTAGTTCTCCATCAACTTTTCTCATCTTGGAGGACGCCTCAACCTTACCGGCACCACCGGTCTCATCATCCTCCTTTTTTCTGCCTATGGAGGACCTAACCTTACCCATTCCTTGTCCGCAAGTGGAGGGCACCATAATCCCTGCCTTTACCCGCTTGAGGAGTCACACTCTCCAGTTCCTTCTCCACCAAGAGAAGAACCTGACTCTCCATCTTCCTCGACCAATGACAATCCAGTTACACCTCCCATACACCTTGGGTCCGAGACTACTACCACACCTAACACATCTTCTCAAGAATCCAAACCCCATCCAACATCCTCTCAACCATTTTCCTGACTAGTAAGAAATTAAAACTTCTCCCTTCAAGGAAAGTGGAGCATCGGGGATTATGGCAATATCTTAAAGTTCTTCAACATTCTCGTGCCCTTTCATCTCATGCTGCCAATCCTCCCAAAGCAAAATCGTCTAAGACTCCAAACAAAGACCAAACCCCTGCTTCTAAACTTGCATCTACCCAATCCAAACCAATCAAGTCACTTGGCATTCACCCTCTCTCTACCCTCACTCACCCACAAGTGAAGGTGGACTTGGACCAAACCTCGACCAAAAGTAGTCTTCCAACCAAGTCAAAGAAGACTGCCAGACCACAGAAGTGAACCCCTCCTCCACCGTCAACATTACCCTCTATCTTAGGTCCTCATCCTTCTACCCTAATCGGTGTGCTTCCTACTCCGACTCTTAACCAAAACAAATTACCTCCATTACTTCCTTCACCAACCACAAGTCAACCCCCTCTCAAAAATTTGACACCTCTCACAAAGAAAGTGTCGTCTTCACCTGTCATCGCACCACCAACCCAAAAGGTGGTACGAAAACCTTCTTCAGCATCCCCCAAGCAGAAGTCACCAGCGCGTCATGCATCAACAAGCACGGACCCCTTAGAAAGTTCATACGTTTTGATATTACACCAAATTTTACAGACTTCTAGCATTACCCTTCCTTCCATCAAGCCATTCCAACCTCTCGAGTCAAAACCTTCTTGGTTCGATGATACGAAGATTTGTTTATACCATCGCACGCCAGGACATGATACCGAGACTTGTTGTGCCCTCAAGGCAGTCATTTGCCGCTATATGGAGAAAGACACTCTTCTCCTTGAGGACACTCTTTACCAACCTTCGACACCTTCCCATCCAACCTCATCAACCACATCAACGTCTCACCAGCAGACCATAACCCCTTCTTCACCTACTATATTTGAAATCAATGCTATCCATATCACCACTAGGTCACAGAAGGACAAGGCAAAAGAAAAAGCCGCTATTCCTTGGACCTATCCTTTTGTCCAGGCACCTCAACCACCGAAACCCAAGATTTCCATCTTAGGTGCATCCCAACCCACTTCTTCAGAGGCAATCACAAAATCTATGATAAAACAACTTCACCAAACGCTTGTGAAGATGACCCTATATGACCTTATTCAAAGTTCCCCCCAGCATCGCCAGGCTCTAATCAAAGCCCTACAAGCAGTGAAAGTCCAACCTAAAGAACCTTAACCATTAGCTGCCTTAGTCTATTCTTTATCCCCCGTCACCTCCATCACTTTCAATAATTCTGAGATTCCTACCTCTATTGTGGAAGATCAGGATGCTGCCCTTTTCATCACAGCCTACGTTGATCGAACCCGTATTAAATGAGTTATGATTGACGGGGGTGATAGCATTAATATCATTTCCTCCCACACCTTTGACCAATTGGCCCTTCCTAAGAATTGCGTATCGAAAACTGACGCAATCCTTAGATCCTTTAATGACACCACCACTAACACTATTGGCACTGTTGTCCTTCATATCCGCGTTGGTCCATGCACAATCCCAGAGCTCTTCTACATCATTGAGGGAGAATTCCAATACAACATCCTCTTAGGGCAACCCTGGATCTATGCCATGGCTTGCGTCCCTTCAACACTTCACCATTGTGTCAAATTTGAACACGATAAATGAGTCCATGTCATTCCTGCTGACCCATCCCCTTTTAAGACTTGTAACATGACATATAGCCCAAACGACGTTCTTATCTCGCTCAAGGCATCAACCCAAACATCATCTCCACCCGCAGAAGCGTCAACTAGTACGCAAACAGCGGTTGCCACCACATCATCTTCTCAATTAACAACCAAGGACTCCATGGACGACATCTTCTAAAGACTTTCACTAGGAGAATATCGTCTCCTCACTCTAGACATGTTCCAGACTCCTCAAGAGTATGAACAACTTCATCAAAACCCAAACTATGACTGTCAGATCAGAATGGTCATTCTTTATGGTCCTCCTAGCCTTCGAACCAATCTCGTCTATGGGGGGTTGGATCAAGCTCCTACTGAATCAAATCCTTCCTCCTCGCCTCAAATATTCACATTCGATTTCTCCTTTCTTAGCAATCCCACCTTTGTACATACCTACCTTTATAGGTGTGAATGGAAGGGTTTTGGCTTTGGACGTTACGAACAAGGCTCCCATCAGCCTATCGAAACACCCAATGACGATAATGCCAAGAAACGGTATGGACTGGGTTTCCAAGAACCCACTGAGGCTTCCACAAACCTTTCCCCTGAGCTAACCATCGACCAATTTCTTCTAGACTCGCCTATTCTTCCATCCTCACCTACGGAGTCGGTGGTTTCCATCCCTCCTAACTTTTTCACTGCCTAAATGTCATTCGTTTGGGTCCCCTAAATCTATCAGCTAGGTAGGGTACCCAGGCTCTCCTTCTTGTTTTCTTTCCATCCCATTGATCATTTACGCTGGGTGGTTGACATTCTTCCTACCAAAAAATGACTGGGGGGAGTTCGACTTTATACCGACTATCATAACCTTGACCAGACCAATGACCGAACATCAACCAATCAAATATCAACAAGACACTGTCCAATCATCAATTATGACCTTGACCAAACATTCAACCCAAACATTCAACCACCCTTTTTTTTAAAAACATTCAACTAGTCTCGACCAATCAACCACCGTATCAACCAACTTTATGTCCAACAACCAACATGTGACCAATATGGAACGGAGTAAACAAGGTAAATTTGCTCCTAATTGGCTCGGACCTTATATCATAACACACAAATATGGATCAAGGACTTATCGTCTATCTTCTCTTGAAGGCCGACCAGAACCTGAGCCTCTTAATGCTTTGCATCTACGACCATTCTACTGTTAGTCGAGTACTCATCCACTTGACATTTAACTTGAGCTCGTCCCTTGAGCAATCATTGTCCTTTAAATCTTCAATTCATTTCACCCTTTTTCCCTTAACAAAATCCTCTACAACCCTTTTATGATGTACGGATGCTTCGTCCTAATAAAGGGAGCCCTTGATCTTCTATAAGTCTTGTCCATGACTCAACCTTCTGTCAAAACTAAATCAAGATGTCAAAATATCCAAGATCACAAAACCAAATTAAAATGCAGACTGCTCCCTCAAAGGATAGCTACACTATCATTGTTGTAGCTAATAGACTGCTCCCTCGAAGGACATCTATTCAAAAGCCCTTAAATCTATAAAGCAAAGTATAGACCACTCCCTTGAAGGATGGCTATGCCTAAATCTTGCTACAAATAGCACTTTTCTTAGAAGCTTCTCGCATCGATCAGCTTCACAAATGACCACCAAATAAATCACATCTTTATGTGAACTGCCCGCATTGATCAGTCCGCTCCAAAAAAAAAAAAAAATGGGTCATGGACTTGACTTATTGTTGTCTTAGGGTCTCCTATAAAAAGGGGCAAAGTTATCCATACTCTAAAAATAGGTTACCCTTTTTTCTCCTATCATATCACCTACTCAAGGGACTTCGAGCTCACTTAATGTCAAAAGTGATTCGATTACCGCTCTAACATAACTATGGTCAATGACACAACGCATAAATGGGGCTCTTGATTCTAACAACCCCTATCTATGTTGTCTTTCTGGTCCTTGTCAATGAAAGAGCAACACGCCTTTCACTTATCTTCCACATTTTGGTCACACTTAACCAAAATATTTTTAGACCAACAACAGAACATTATGTCATCATCTTAAGTCTATTTCACATAGTTTCTATGGACACCAATACACATGGAAACTATCGACCACACAATTTATGTCAAGCATAAACCAATACTTGCTGAAGCATAAATAGACCTCAATTCATTCTTAGCAAACATCCATCACGAATATGGGTAGTTGCTAGGGATGAAAAACCCCGACCAATGTTACAGCTTATACCATTTGGAAAAAAATTGTAGCATCATCTTCTCCTTATCATTTCAAGCATGTACCCTTAGACATATGGGAAATGCTATATCTTTATCATGACCAATAATCAACCACTTCAATCTTTTTCCTCCCTTCTTGGGAGAACTACATCGGTCTGAGGCCCTAACGACAGGGGCTATGTAGGCAGCACTCAGTTGACATGGGGTCTTCTGAGGTTAGCTCAGCCATTTTCTTCGTCACTTTCTTCTATCTCCTTCTCTTGTCACCTGTCAATAACAACACAGTCCATCACATATTCACATGATCATTAGTATACTCTCATTTTCATTATAACATAATAAGTCATTAGTCATAAATTTCATCCATCATAACTCATTAAACATTTACATCATATAATCCACAAGTCAAACATTCAATATCACATCTATCATCATCTAATCTAAAGTCATCATCATATAATCTATCATCCACAAATCAACCAACATCATCATATAACCATTTCATAAACATTGTCATCATCACATTCATTTTCATCAAGCATTATCATCATATAATCATTAAACATAATATAATTATTTGCATCATTCTCATCATTAGCATCATCATAAAACATCATCGCATTAATCATTAGCATCATCATAACATAATCATCATAATCATCATAAATATCATATCAAAACATGCATCATGAAACACATGAAAAATGTTGCAAACATTTAACATCTACAATATCTCCATAACACATCAATAGCTAAAACCTCATCATATATATATCAAAAAAAAGTTTTATACAAAAGACACAATCTGTGTCTGTCTCTCTCTCTCATCATACATCTCTCATCTTCGGCTCGCAGGTCGGTATATACATCAAAAATAATACATCTCTAAGGCTGCCCTCAAGGCTGTGGCTGTGGTGGTGGTGGCGGTGGCCGAGAAGAGGCTGTATCCTCTCCTCCCTCTGATCTCTGCCATCTACGAGACCCAGAAGCCATCGCTCGGGACATCGATCTCTATCGGCTCTGCTCTGCTTGCATCTCTGAGTATCACTGTATCTGAGGGAACCCTCTGATGGCTCTCTCATAATATGCGATCTCGTCCAGCACATCACTGTATCTCACTAGAGATACAGTCTGCGATGAACCCATTTGCCCTGCTCCTGTGGCCTGTCCTGACCCCTGTGGCTGTGGCTGACCTCGGTGCACTGATGCAGACGGTCCTGCTCCCTGTGAGAATGCTGACTGCTGGGATGGCTGCTGCCATGGGCCTTGCCCTCTAAAACCCTGACCTACTACTCCCTGTGCTTAGGCTACAGCCAACTGTCCCTATAACAGAGTGACCTGCCCTGTCAGCACTGCCACCTGACCTATCATCTCTACCAGCTGCCCTGTAACCCCTGCCAGCTATCCCTACAAAACTGAGACCTAGGCCTGAGCTGCGTCTCTCTCCTCTCGTGTAGTGTCCCTCTCCTCGTGGGTTGTATCCCGCTCCCTAGTAACAGCCTGAAGATCTGGCTGGGGACCCACCTGTACGCCTCTGTACTGCCTTGCCCACCATGCCGTGTAAGCCTCTATACATCTTGGTTCGGCTATCCCAGGTCTTGCCGACAACTCCTCAAAATCAGGGTCCTCTGTCTCCTCTGGCAGTGGGAGCGGTGCCTCAATGTCATCCCACCTATATTGTGGGAAGGCGGGAGGTACATCCTATAGCAGCCCATACTAGCGCCACACTCTCTCAACTAGAATCCTCTCGAGCTCACCGGCTCGTCTACCTCTGATCCATCTCAGGCTCTGCATACCAACCAGCTGCTCTCCCTGGTCTCTAAACGCTGGATAGACCAAGTATGGTCTCCAGATGATGTCTGTAGGAATCAGGGCCTCCAGTACCCCTCGATAGTAGTCAATGTCTCTAACCACTCTGTCCACCTGTGTCTGCGCCATAACCTCACGCCATCGCTTGAATCCCACCCTGAAATCGGCCTGAATCACCACTGGGAGGCCGAGAGGTCATGTGACTATGATGTGCTCATAAGCCCAACAATGCAGAAGGTGACCCACACATAGACTGTACCTATGCCACCGGCTGATACCCCACAGCTCTCTATACACTTGGGCCAAAAACACTGATGCCCAGGTGAACACTATCTACTGCTCTATCATCTCAAGCAAAACCCCGATCATGGCCACTGGGAACCTGCCTCCCTCTGCATCTGGCAATGCATACACTGTGATGCCGATTATCATCAAGATCGCCAGCCGATGTGTGTCCTCATCCGCCACGTACAACGGTTCATATGCAAAACTTGCTGAGTGGTAGCTCGTCTCCACGATGTGCTCTCCAAACAACGTAACCATATGAATGTCGTGTGCCTCTCTCAAGCATGCATATAGGTCTGCTCCGTGCACCGATAGCCACAAAATGTGGTACACGTCCTCGACCGTGACCGTCATCTCACCCGTAGGTAGGTGGAAGGTGTTGGTGGCATGGTCCCACCGCTCGATCAAAGCCACCATAAGGCTCACATCTCTCGCCACTCGGCAATAACATCTCAACCCACCTAACCTGACTGTGCTCATCTGCACCCACTCCTCGACTGACATGCCTCCGCGCATCTGCGTTAGCAAGGTTGGGAGCCGATCTCGCAACATTAAGGTCTACCTCGCCTGCATCCATCTACAGTCAATTTCATGTTAGAACTGTTACTACTTTTCCTATTCTATCAACCATTATGACCATCTATACCTAACTCGACACCTAGGAAGCCCTTGGCATAGCTTTGACCTCTCAACTTAACCATTTTTTAGAACCATTTCTGACCAGACAGCCACCGACATAGGTTAGCGTGCCAGCGACGGCACTCACCTAACTGACGTAGGTCACTTAGTGACCGACATTGGTAGGTTAGTGACCGATGCCGGTCGCTGGTCGGCCGATGCCGGCGAGATCGCCGATGTCGACAATTGGTTCGGCCCTAGGGCCAAACGGGGCGAGCCCTAATTTTTAGGGCTTCCCCATTTTAACCCCCTACACCCCCCAAAACCCTCCTAAACGACTCCTAAGCTATTCGAGACAACCTACCCACCTTCTTAGCTACTCTCCCCCTCAATTTATGTCTAAAACAATGAAAATTCAAAAAACAAACTTCAAAACAAAAAATGGTTCAAATCGGTTTCAGAGACCCTCCTACCTCGTCTCGGCATCGCCGGTGTGGTGGGACAATGGGTGCCGCTAGTGGTGGACCTCCCATGGGTCCTCTACTCCCCTCTGCCATCTTTTCTATCCCAATGGCTCTGCACGCTCCACCTGACCCACATGCATCCCTGTAGCGTCCAATCAACTCCTTCTCTTCACCAATATTCTTCTACCACCTCGTACCGCTCCTCGGTCAGCTCTAGATCACTTTTAATCACTAAACTCTAGACAACTTTTTTCTCTATCAATCAAATGTCACAAATGACTTTTGGTGGGCTGCCAATCCTGTTTTGTCAGATTTGGCAGGCCGCTGACGTCGGCATAATCGTGCCCTAGGCCGCCGACGTCAACCGATTGTCACTGACGTCGGCCTCTTTTTGGCACCGACATCGGTTATATAGACGATGTCGGCGGCCTTAAAAACTTCAAACCTCTTCAAAATGACCAAAATCATGTCCCTAATCAAGTCAAGTCCTCAGACCATGTCACTTTGTCCCCTTGGGGCACACTTGGATCAATTTTGCATCCATCCATCGACCACCAGACATGGGAGATCATGCCCATCTCCTATAACCGCGACTACTTCCAAAGCGACTTTGCCTTGGTTGTTTTTGCATGTATGCTACCTCACGATTGGTTAGCAAAATTGTGCACACACTTTTTGTGCTTCACAAGTATAGGATCGCAAGCCAGTTGATCCGCACTACTTGTGACTTTTTCGTGTTTTTGGGAGCACTTTCTAAGCCTGGGATACCTGGAACACGATGACCATTGGAGCTTCAGCTTAGATTGAATAACCCAATCAGTAGATGACTAAATGCTGGGGACCGGTTATTTCTATTTTGGCACTCTTTGACCCTTGACCTGCGACAATTTGACCTGACCATCCTCGTGACGTAGTGTACACGTAATCACAACTTTTGCAGCATTCTCACTCTCTCTTCACCCTTTTCATCCACTCTCTGTCAAATTAGCACCCGATTCCAGGTTCCTTTCTCTCGACTCTTACTTTGAGGGGGGGATACCTCATCCATAATCGGGACAACCAACCCTCACCTATTCTTGTCTACGAAATCAACTTTATCCCATACCTGGGGAAATCGACTCTTGTTTTTGTCTTGCAGTTCGTTTAGAGCAACCAACAAGACAAAAAGGGGCAAATGTAGACACAAAAAGTGTCTAACCCTTGGTCACTTTCCCCCTTAGTCCATTCCTAACCCATTCCTAATAATTACTAATTTAAAATAATTAACTTATTTTGAATTAACCCCCCTCCTTTGACACCTCACTCATGACACCTCGCCTGGGACACCTCGCCTTGGACTAATTCCCATCCTATGACTCACCCAAGACCAATTCCTACTCTCTCTAACTGCCTAACAAACTCTCGTGCGTATTTAGCACAATCCTCAACATTCTCTAATAGATAGTGCACTTGGCGGATGAAAAATGGGCTTGGTGGCTTGTTTTGCCCATTGTAACCCCGCCGACGTCGGTCACCTGTCGGCCGACGCTGGCGGAATCACCGACGTCGGTTATACTTAACCAATTTTTTAGACTCTTTCTGAATGGGAATTGGAAATCAGCGAATTTGTAGAAGCAACTAACGAATCTTTCAATCTTGAGTCTTCAACCATCCATCAATCTGTGAAATCTCTTCCTCAGGTGCAACAATAGCTTCAAGTTCTCTATCAGCAACAGGTTCTCCACACAGGCTACATCAACAGCAGGTACGAGAATCATTAGTAGCACACCTTCTACAAGGCACAGGTAAGTATATTGTCTGTGTTTTTATTCTCTTTTCAGTTATTTGCTTTCAAACAATATCTCCCTATACCAGACTGTTAACCAAGCTAGACCCGAATCTCGACTTATCCATCTTCCCTGTTTCCTCCATCCTCTATCGGACCATACATTCTGCCTATTTAACTAGACTCTTAGACTCAGACTCCAGACCATTCAACCAAGCCTAAAAACTTTGTCTCAAGACTGGTAACAAACCTAGACCCTTCCTTAGCCTTGTCCATAGACCAAAACCCTGACCGGACTCTGTCCACAGACCACAGACCTGCCTAGACCTTGTCCAAGCTATTTGCCCAGACCGACGCCGGTCACTACCCCAACCGACATCGGCAGATTAACCGACGTCGACATCTTGACCAACCGACGCCGGTAGGATTACCGACGCCGGTGACTGTGATCAGTTCGACAGCTTCTTTCAAGTAAGTCTTTGCTTCTCTTTTCCATTTCCATCTTTTATCACTTTCAGTTCTTCGTTATTCAGCTATTTATTAGACACTTCTTTCCATTGATTAGTGGGTTTATATCCCTTAAGGAAGTTTTAACACTTCTGGGATCAAGCTTTCGCTTGACAACCCACCATTTGTCCATTTAACGCCTTCTTTTGTCCAACCTTCTTTTCTTTGCAGGTGTCATTCCTCCACAGCCAAAGAGGAGTACTCACAGTATCTGGATTACGGTGCGCAGACTTTATCCAGATACACATCAAGCCTTGACCATTCTTTCTTAAGTTTCTTAATTCTCTCATTTGAAATTGAAAACAAAATTTGAATAGAAACAGCCTTGTCCTTGGAAATTTCCTTTATATGGTGGCCTATTTGCTTGATAAGGTTGTTGCTGAGGCTAGTATGGAGCTTGATATGGCTTGTTGTAAGCTCGTTGCCTCTTGACATTGACCACATCATTCCCCAAAAATTGGAGCATGCTTTTTAGTTCCAAGTAAGTCTTTTGCTCTTGGGAGTCGCTGGATCCACTAGTGGAGGCCCCTTCTAGCTTTGGTGAAGCACAAAAACAATCATTGGAGTTGGAAGTATAACATCAGGTGGAGGAACGACTATACGAGGTGGTCTAAAATTAAGGAAAAGAGGCGTTTGGGGTCTGAGAGTAAGTTTGTCCATTTGAACCAGGCAATTTTTTGCTTTAATGGCCACCTCGTATGCATTTAGCAATATGTCCCCTCCCATGGATTGGATCATTACAACTATATCATTGTTTAGAGATTTTAAATAATATAAAAAATCAAAGTTTGGGGACCATCTAACAACAACTAGAATTCTATCCCAAGCCTTTTAGAATCTCATGTTGAAGTCTTGCATGACTTTATGGAGAGCTCTCTTGACTGCGGTCAACTGTTCTGCAAGTGGCAAATGATCACTCTTATCTATAAACCTCCTACATAAGGCTATTCCCAGCTAGTCCCATGATTGGATAAAGTTAGGAGCTAGACCCCTATACCAATCTAACACCTTTACCTTAAAGGATACAACCAATATCCTAGCAACTATGTTTTCTATTGTGACATTATGGATGTTGCAGAAATTGGCTATGTTTGTTATTTGTTTAGTAGGAGTTATAACTTGGTCTCCTATGTAATATTGGGACACTTTTGAGGTTTGATACTAGCATAGGGTCATACTATGGCAAGTTCAAAGGACTTTGGCTACTGAAACCCACAAAAGCTCTTTGGGGAATCATGGTAGCAAGAGGGGATAACAAGGATCTTCTCACGTAGGTATGCCTTATGACTAGTTTAGGAAAGTAGTTTCTTACGTAAGGGTGAGTATAGGAAAACCTTAACCTTTTTGTTGAGTTTAAAGGTAATTCAAAAAACTCAAAAATAATACCTATATAAGTCAATCCTGTAGTCACCTTTGGCCTAATAGATAGTTACTACTCTACCATCAAATAGGTGGGTATTCCTCGGAGTCACCAAATGTTGGAAGATGAAAGCTACCATTATTTAAAATTGATCAAAACAACATCAAACTTGACCAATCTTCCATAAAAAATAAAAATGAAAATGGTAGCGGGTCCCATCATGCATGCCAAAACTGTTATAGCTTAGAATTGTACCCTTTGTGGGAGAGTTATTTAGGCTCTCTCACTTCTAGCTACAATCATGGGGACAACCTCAGGGTATGGATATACTTTAGTGAGGTTGAACCTCTAGGATTTTTAATGAGGTTAGTTCCTCATGTGCTTCAGTTTAGCTCTTGATTCCCACACTAAAGTCTACTTTTGGCAAAGGAAAAGGGATAGGAGGATAACATGAAAGGAAATATAAGCAAAGGGAGGTGATGCACCAAAAGAAATGATCCAATTAGTTTGGAAAATGACACTCATTTAGTATAAGATGAATTTTTCTTGCACAACCTCACAACCAATTAATTCACGTAAGTATCTCATAAACTAGGCTCACTGAACCATACATTAAGCAAAGAGGGATTTCAAAATCCACACCAAGCATCCATTAATGGTAGTAAGAGCTCAAGTCTAGACCTACAATTAACTTGAAAACACCTAAAAATAGGCAAGAAAGAAGGACAATTGATGAGGCCAAGATATGCCCGTTAAATGTATAATAAATGACCCCATCTTACTCTCTCTTTCTATTAAGTTTGATTGCATTTTGTGACTTTTATTTTGATCTGATATGAGTTAGAATGTAATTATCCATCTTTTTTTTATTGTGATTCTAATGTCTCAAAAGCTCTGTAATTCCTAACAAGTGTTTTGGAAAATTCAAGTTTTGTAATAAAATAGGTCATCATCAGACTGAAGAACAAATATGAAATGGATTGCATGTTTTTGGAAGCATTGGAATCAATACAACTTAGTTCCAGAATCCCACCACGCTATTTCAAGTTATCACATTTTTGGACTTTGTTCCAGAACTCTATATTTAGCTCTAGAATTATCTGAATTAGTTCTGGTACTCCAGCAGATAAGCTCCAAAACTTTCACGGTTAAACATGGAATTGATAAATATCTATACCAAATGGCCAATGATCTGTCAAATCAATGATCCCATTAATCAAGAATAGAATTTTGATTTCCATACTTGCAAGTCCAAGACATTTATCACACAGCTGGACAACCAACCACGTCTTAATTTAGCATCTATTCTGAGCACGATTCAGTTCCATCTTATCCTTGAAATAGTTACAACCATCAATGCACCATAAGAAGAAGAATATATATATATATATATATATATATATATATATATATATATATATATATATATATACCTGGGAATTTAGGAAGTGTGTGTGAGAAAAATAATTGAATAATATAGGGATAAGGATAGAATAGTTCATTTTTGTAAAACAAAACATTTTATCAATGAAATAGCCATTTCTGTTTTGAAAAAGAATTAAGTTGTTCAGTCCTGTTTCTAGGTGGAGCAAGGGCCTACTCCTCCAAGAACTAGGATCTTTATTTTTGGTCGGTATTTATATTTTATTCTCAAAGGCAAATAGGTAGCTCTGTTACATCTATAAATGCTTCCAACTTGTTAAAGTTAAAATTTGTTGTAGATTTATCCCTGCAGGTGTTCTAGATTAAATTCTCATTTCTTAGCAATCTATTCCATTTTGCAAAAGTGTGTTTATTTTCAGCAATCTAATTTATTCTGCAAAAGTGTGTTTACTTCCAGCAAATTTTCATAGTTTGATTCCAATAAGGTTTTAACCAGGAAGTCCTTAAGACATTAAAAATCCCCCTAAACAAAAGAAAAATACAAATACTTACAATCAATTACTAAATCGGTAAGATTCTTCTTGTTGCATATAGCTTTAGACACAGCCCTGGTTAAATATGACATCAACAAAAATTTGATTAAATGGAGGGAATAACGACACCCATGATTTTTGGCACCATTGCTGGAGATTCACTAGTTAGAATTTTCTAATTAGGTGTCAACAAGAGAAACAATCATACATTTAGTAATTAAAGAAATTTATGAGTAGACTACGAGACTCCAAGGGTAGATTTCTCTCCAAAATTTTTGAACAAGAATTTCTATCATCCTCTATTTTAAATAAGGAAGTTGAGCAAGAATTGGAGGCACCATTATCTCCTACAAGACAAGAAGCAAATTTGTCATCTTTGGAATTTTTAGATCAGTCACCAAAAGCAAGTAGAAATTTAGGGAGGAGGATTATTTCTCAAGATCCATTGAGGGAAAGTTTTGATTCTCAATTGAGTAGTCAACCTCCTACTCCTGACTTTTCACCATCCCCAAAGTAGACCACATACCACATTGACTAGGAGAAGGGACTAGAAAATACTAGAGAGATGGCACGAGAAGTTGGAAGGGAACCTTTACCTAACCCATTTAGATAGAGGATGATGAAACCACTATGAAGAACATTTCACCTACACACTTGCCCACATTTAGAGGAATGTCATCTGAGGATCCTGACCAATTTTTGTTTGAGTTTAAAGTACTATGTCAGACTTATGATTACAAGACAAATAATCAAAAACTTAAGTTGTTTCCATCTACCTTGAAGGATGCAGCAATGAGGTGGTTTATGGGATTAACATCTAATTCTATTACCAATTGGGAACAAATGGAAACTGTCTTCCTAGACAAATATCAAGATTATTGTAGAGGAAGAAATAGAAATGAGGAATTTTTCAAAATCAAATAAGAAGAAGATGAAAATATAGAAAATTATTTGGATAGATTCCTCTTTGTGAGTAAAAGATGTGGATTTGTACTTCAAGAAGATATAAGTAAAACCATTTTTCTCAAAGATCTGGATGATGAATCTAGGGAAACCCTTGATTTAATTGGCGGGGGAAACATTGCTCAATTAACAATAGATGAAATCATAGAAATTTGTAGAAACTATTCAAGGACAAGGGGAGGACCTAGAAAGAGAAAAATGGTTAAAAATTTGAATCCAGATATGAACAAACTGATGGATTAATTAGAAAACTTTAAAATAGACATATTAGTTCAATTAACCTCCACCATGGATGGATTGAAAGCTAAAGCAAATGCCCAAATTGAACCATTAGCCATGTATTGTCCTAGATGCAGGAAGAAGCATGCAATAAGGGAATGTCCTTTGGTTAAAATAGAAGTATGTCTTGTCTATGAATCTAAAAAACATGATACTCATGCTTGTTCTCTTCTTCCACTCATAAAAAATTAGCTCAAATAAACTAGTACATCATCCACCACAAAAGAATTGAATTTTGTTCAGAGACAACCTAGCCAAGGATAATTTATGCTAAGACCAGCTCCCAATCCTTGGATGATGACATGGGTAGCTCAAATAGTACCACAAAGTTGGGGACAACCACCTTGGGCCCCTCAACCAATATGGCATCCTCAGGATTGGGTAAGTCAATCTTGGTATACTCAGGGACATCAGTAACCTTAGGCTAGTCAAGGAAATCTTTATGCTTGGCCACAACCTAGATGGAGCCCTAGTAATTATATGCAAGGGAAAACATATCTAAATCAGAACCAACAAGCCATAATGGGATCTCCAGCACAAAATCCACAGGGTAAAAATATATTCCAAACACAAATGCTAGCACAACAAATAACAAACCCAAGAAACAAACAAACAACTCTTGTATACGAAATAGAACCAAAAAAATTAGTTGATCTACATGCAATGGATTGTAAAAACATTCAAACCAGATCTGACAAAATAGTTAGCAGTCCACCTATTATAATCACTGAGATGATAGAAGAAGCTAAAACCCCTAGCCCAATTGCACCTATGGAAGATGAAAAAGATAAAGATAAAGAACCAGAAGGAAGTTCTACTGAGATTCTATTTCTAGAAAGATTTAAAGAAGCCATAGAAATTAAGGAATCTAAATTGGTGCAGGAACTAAGAAGATTGAATATTGAAATACCATTGTTACAAGAAATTAAAGATATTTCAGAGTTGAACAAATTAAGCAAACTGTTATGTTTTAAAAAATGTGGAAGAAAGAAATAGTACCCCAGGACTATACAGGTAGATGGGAAACTCACTGATTTATTAGCAAGAAAACTCCTACTTCTCAAATATGGAGATCCTGACAATCTTGTTATTTCTATCTCTATAGGAAATAGGGATATACATAACATTTTGATTAATTTGGGAGCATCTATCAATGTAATGATAGTAGACACTTTGAAAATATTACCATTAATAGGCATACAACCTACTAACACCAAATTGCAAATGGCAGATCATTATGTAGCAAAACCAAGAGTTATTGAAGATGTGGCAGTAATGGTGGAATCATGGGAATATTCAGTTGACTTCCTTATATTACAGTGAAAAGGTAAAACACTTGGTTATCCCATTATTTTGGGGAGACCATGGTTAGCTACAGTTGTTGCCTTAATTGATTGCAGTTTAGGTGATATGACTATTTTCAATGGTAAGAATTTTAAGTAAATTTTATTATATCCCTTTGCATGACCTTTTATTGATAATCAAGTGAAATTATGGGTTGATAATCCTGATATTAATGAGCAAAATTTGTCTTCTTTGGCTATGATAACATTGCAAAATCATGTATGGAAAATAGAAGATATGGTTAATCCTTCATTGAATAAACATCAATTGTCATTGGAACAGTCGAGATTAGTTCTAGAACCTACATAATCTAATCTGAAACCATCACAGTTAGTTTTGGAACCACACCAACAACAATTCCCTACAAATGAAGATAATTTTGCTCTGGAGGAACAATATTTCTCTTGGAGAGAGGAAGGATTTGTAGCTTCAACTTTACAGATATCAGGAGATGATGAAGAATTTTTGGAAAATAGTAGTAACAAAGAATTTGACCTACAACAAGATAAGTATCATAACTCTTCTTGCTATCCTTTGTCTAGCATTTTGTCTCAAAGAACTTTCAGAGATGTTGCTACATATCATATGTTTTTACCACATGCCTGTCCACTAAAAAGCTTAATGGAACCCCTTCAACAAATCAGTTCATCATAAACTGGAACCAAACATGTTGAGATTCAATAAAGATTTTTTTTGAATATTAATAGTTGGTTAATGAATGATGAAGAAGCCAAACTATTTGTTGTTCTGAAGGATCATACTAAAGCTTTTGCTTGGGATTATAAAGACATGAAGGAAATTCATCCAAGTATCTGCACCCATCACATTTATACTGAAAACATTAGACTAGTTAGGCAACCTCAGAGAAGGATTAATCTAGCCTTAAGGGATATAGTCAAACAAGAAATTGAAAAACTATTTCAAGTAAGTTTTATCTACCCTATCTCAAATAGCTAGTGGGTGTCTCCTCTTGTAATTGTCCCTAAAAAGAATAGAAAATGGAGAGTTTGTGTTGACTATAGGGAACTGAACAAAGCCACTCTGAGATATTATTTTCCCTTACCATTCATAGATCAAGTATTAGACAACCTTTCAGGTAAACAATACTTTTCCTTCTTAGATGTATTTAGTGGATACAATCAAATCAGAGTTGCTACTAAGGATCAGGACAAAACTACATTTACTTATCCATGGGGTACTTTCACTTACAGGATATTGCCATTTGGACTATGTAATGCTCCAACAACCTTTCAAAGAGTTGTATTAGCAATTTTTGCAGACCTAACAAATGACTGTGTAGAGGTATATATGGATGACTTTCCTATGCATGGAGATACATTTGATGACACCTTGAAAAAATTGGATAGAGTATTAACAAGATGTGAACAACATCACTTGTCTCTTAGTCATGAGAAATGTTTGATGATGGTTGATGAAGGGATCATATTAGGACACCATATTTTAAAAAGAGGAATTCAGGTTGACCAAAACAAAATCAAGATTATTTCAAACTTGCCTATTCCTCAAACCCCCACATATATCAAGTCATTTTTAGGGCATGTTGGATACTATAGGCGCTTTATCAAGGATTTTAGGAAAATCGTTGCCCCCATGTTTAAATTGCTTATCAAGGACTATGAATTTCTTTGGGATAAAACGTGTCAACATACTTTTGAAGAAATTAAATAAATTAGTAATTACCTCAATATTGAAAGGACTTTAATTGGGAGAAACTTTTTTACATCCAAACTGATGCCTCAAATAACTCAATTGGTGCAGTTTTAGGACAGAAAGATGAAGAAGGAAGAACGTATGCTATTTACTACCTTAGTAAAAATCTTACTCCCACTGAAAGAAATTACACTACCACTGAAAAAAATTGGTTGTGATCTATGAAATCAATAAATTTAGACATTACATAATAGGTTACAAAATATTTGTACATACATATCACTCAGTGATTAAATATTTAATGAACAAACTAGTGGTTGGATGTAGAATAATTAGATGGTTATTACTTCTACAAGAATTTGATATTACCATTGTGGACAATCTAGGTAAATCTAATGTGGTAGTTGATTTCTTGTCAAGATTGACCACTAGAGGGGAGCAGGATCCAGTCAAAGACAACTTTTCAGATGAACAATTATTTTTTATTTCAGCTGATACACCATGGTTTGCTGACATGGAAAATTATCTTACAACAGGGAAGTTTTCTCCTTTCACTAAAAAACAAATAAAGAAGTTAATCAAAACCAGTGCACAATTCAAATGGTTAAATGAAATGCTATTTAAATGTGGTCCTGATTTAGTTTTACGCAGGTGCGTAAGAGAAGATGAAATCTTTGACATCCTCTAGGCATGTCATGATGAGCCAAGTGGAGGACACTATTCAGTGAAAATAATAGCTCAGAAGATACTTGGCACTGGTTACTATTAGCCATCTCTGTATAAAGATGTGAAGAGATATATCAAGCAGTGTGATCCTTGTCAAAGGATGGGACAACCAACCATTACTAATGAAATGCCTCTGTAACCACAAGTAATTATTGAACCATTTGAGAGATGGGGATTGGATTTTGTTGGACCCTTTAATCCTCCTTCATAGGGAAAAGATCACATTCTTGTGTGTACTGATTATGTAACAAAGGGGGCAGAAGTGCAGGCTTTAACAAATGCCACTGAAGAAGTTGTTGATTTATTTTGGCACAGAATTATGGTAAATTTTGGAGCACCAAGAAGCTTACTTTCAGACCAAGGACCATAATTTATGTCCAATATGATCCAGGCTTTCACAATGTATTATCATATCAATCATAGGAAGTCATCTCCCTATCACCCACAAGCAAATAGACAAATTGAAGTAACAAATAGAGAATTGGAAAACATCCTCACTAAAATAGTTGAAGTAGAAAGAAGAGATTGGGTAAAAACACTACTTGAAGCTATCTGGGCTTACAATACAACTTGGAAAACCACAACAGGGTTTTCACCATATGAGTTAGTCTATGGGAAAAAGCTCTTGTTGCCTATTGAGTTTGAACTACAGACATTGAGGACAGTAGCTAAGGTGGGAATTGAATTGGATGTAGCTTAAAAGGAACAAATCCTTCAACTCAATGAATTGGATGAATTAAGAATGGAAGCACTTCACTAGACAGAGATAATCTAAGATAAAAGGAGGCAATTACATGATTCACATATCAAGAAAAGGCAATTCAAAGTAGGAGACTGGGCATTGTTGTTTGATTATAAGTACCAACAATTCAAAGGCAAATTAAAAACTAGATGGTTGGGACCTTATCAAATCAAGTAGATATTTGACAATGGTTATATCCAGTTACTTCCCATTGATGGCAGCAAAAGAATAGTCTTGGTCAATGGATACAGGCTAAAACTTTATAAGAAGCCTCTTACTAAGGATGAATTCCTGAAGCAAATTGAAGCAAATAAAGAATTTGATCATATGGAAGAACCTAGTTCTTCCAAAATGATCAAATAATCAGATGAAAAGATCCAAAATAAAGGGAAGAGGATGAAAACCAGTAAATGATGTTCTCTTCTAAAAAAAATAAAAATAAATAAAAAAATAAAAAATCAATCTCTCAAAGATCAATTGAAAACCAACGATGGCGGTTAATCTTCTCAAATAAATGGCTAATTTAAAATAAAAACTTCTTTAGCATTCTAACTATTTTCTAACCATTTTTTTAGGAATGATGAGTCATCATGATGGAGGGATTACATCATCAAGGACAATAATTATGTTTTTAACTTGTTAAAGGTTAGATTGAAAGTTTGCATGTGTGATTAGACTTGATTTAAAAAGATTAGTATGATGAGTCATCTATTGTACATCATGATTAAATGTGAAAAATCATGAGAAGGATATTGATGATGGAATAAGTTGGTAGATAGTTACAAAGAATTATTCTTATTATTGAATCAACAAAGTAAAAGCCAGCTACAAAAAAATTTCAAAAGAGATACAGTGAATTAAATCTGTCAGTTATGCAGCTGAGTATAGTAGTTCTATAGCCAAATTCGCTAGTTCTATAGCTGAGTATAGTAATTTTGCAATCAAATTTGCTAGTTCAGCAACTGAATTCGCTAGTTCCGCAGCCAAAGTTGTCAGTTCCACCAATAAGAGAAGCAATCTTATCTAACCTGTGTAAGAGTAGGAACTATCTTTCAATAGGTAGGATGGCTAGAGTTTATGAGGAAATTTCCCAAATATAACGATGAATTGGTAAGAGAATTTGTTATCAATTTAGAGCAAACAAGGACAAAGATTAGGAAGTTTTTCATTTCTTTTTTGGTGAATGTAATAAGTGAGATATCTGGAATACCAATAGTGCATGTCCCAAACCCTGTCAAGGGGACATTAAAAGACTTGGTTGAAACCCTGCTGAAAGAAGAGGAAGTTAAACCCCAATATATTTACAACACAAAGAAAATCATCAAAAGAGTCAAAAGGGCCAGCTTGCCCAAACCCTTTGACAGAGTAGCATTTAGCATTTTGAATAGTTAAGTATTTAACCTGTGATGGACAATTTGAGAAAGTAAGAAAAGAAGTCCTAAAAATCCTCATACACCTTAGATATGGGGCCAAAAAACTAGAATATATAGTAAACCTTCCAGGATTTCTTTTTGACTCCATCCATACAATGGCCCAGAGGTATTCTTGGGGTGTAGGAACAATTAAACATCATGGGTTAGTGCATTTAATATGCCAGCACCATTTCCTTTCAAAGAAAAATGGGGAAGAAATGTGAGAAGAATTTCTTGGCAAATTTGGGCAGAACCCTGGTATTTCTAGAAGAATAATAAAAACTCCTCCTACCCCTTCAGGTCGTTTAGAAACTGATACCACTGCTGACAAAAAGAAAGAACTAGGAGAAGAGGAAATACCAAAAAGAAGAAATTCTGGAAGAAAAGCTAAAATTGTAAACCCTATTGTGCCTTCTCAAGAAATTCCTTCTTCTGCAGAAGCTACAAAAGAACTAATACCTATCTCTGACAGTGATGGTTCATCTAAGCCTGAGCAAAAGGTGAACATCAGAAGAAGCTCTAAGAGGAGACCTATGTCTGCACATTTTGAGGCTCCTCAAGGAAGGAGACGTCATAAAAGGTCTAAATAAATTCTAGAGGAGATGAAAGAATAAGAAAGGCTGGAAACTAAAGCGACTGATATTTTGGGCAGCATGGTCATGACTCCTCTTGGACCAAGCCAAACAGAAAAGGAAAAAGAAGATGAAAGATTTGAGGAGCAAGTTTTTCAAGAAATGAGTGAGACAACAGCACCATCACATGCAAAAGATGAACATGCATCTTAGAAAAAGAAATGGAAATCCCCTATGGTGGAAGAAGAATGCTTAATTCCCCAAGAAATTTTAGAAAAAAAATAAAACCAACAGATTAAACAAGCTCTATTTTTGTCTAGAGTAGAGCTCATTATCAAAGAAAAGGATGAGAAATTGAATTTCTTCAAACTCAAATTAGAACAGAAAGAAATGCTCCTTGAATAATTAACAAACCAATTTATAGCCAAGATTGAGGAATTACTAGATATTAAAAGGCAACTGATGGAGAATGAGAAAAAATATACAATATAGACCGCTGTGTCAATAGTCTCTGCAAACACTGAATTGAAGTATCTGTCACTCAAGTAGTTATGGGATGATACATGCAGAGAACTCAAGGCATACAATAAAGACTTGAAAAGCAAAATAAAGGAAGAAAAGAAAGCAAGGAAGGAATGGGAAGAAAAAATTTACAAGGAAGACAATGATAAATATAAATATCTTGTGAAAATATAAATAATTTGCATGATGAGTGAGAAACTGCTTGCATGCAAAAAACCTTCTCTTGCATATAACATGTTTTTAGATGAACAATTCATTCACTGGCAGTTGGCAAGGATAACATGTGGCCTTCCACATGAAATAAAAGACAGTTAATTTCTCGGTAGCCTACTCCTTAGCTAATGCAGAACAGAAAAATCTTCTCTGTGAATTTTACCTATGTAATTTCATGCTAGAAACAAATTCAGGTTTTATGATCAACTTGTATGTAGGGGAAAGCCAACTTAACGCATTTGTCTCTGTTCTTCAAAATCAGATTGCATGGAAAGAAAGGGAGTCAGAGCATTTGTTAAAGGCTAGTTCATCCAGTCTCTATATGAGAATTCATTATGGTAACCCACTCGCCTTTGCTACACATTTCCAATCCCATGCATTTAATGACAAGTTCAGGGAACCTTATCTTTTCAATTTATAGAAAAGCATTAATGCCTTCACCTCCTATGAAAAAGCAAATTTTGATAATATCTATGATGCATGTTGAAAAAGATGGGAATTTCTCCTGATGGCATTGAAAAGAAGGGAAGTAATATCCCCTTCAAATTTGATTTGGAGTCTAAAAAGGGCAAAAAAATTATGCACAATAATTCCTTGGATCAATGAAAATCCCTTATGCATATGGATAGGCATGCAGACAAGGCCACCTCTACTTCTCACCCCTATATCTCTTTGGAAAAATAGAGAACATCAAGATCCCACTCAATTTGAGGAATGGAAAAGAAAAGTAGAAGCAGGAGCAGGGTATAGTACCTTTGAATCAAAGCATTGGGATATTCAGTTCCAACCATTTGATCTGAGCAATCAAACGGAATGCAGAATATACAATCCTGAATTTGAAGAGTAACATTTGTAAAGGGACTTACAAACAAGTAAGTATGGGGAAAATGATGAGACCAAGATATGCCTGTTAAATGTATAATAAATGACCTCATCTTACTCTCTCTTTCTATTAAGTTTGATTGCATTTTGTGACTTTTATTTTGATCTAATATGAGTTAGGATGTAATTATCCATCTTTTGTTGATTGTGATTTTAACGTCTAAAAAGCTCTATAATTTCTAACAAGTGTTTTGGAAAATTTAAGTTTTGTAATAAAATAGGTCATCATCAGGCTAAAGAACAAATATGAAGTGGATTGCATATTTTTAGAAGCATTGGAATCAATACAGCTTAGTTTCAGAACCCCACCATGCTATTTCAAGTTGTCACATTTTCAGACTTAGTTTCAAAACTCTATATTTAGCTCTAGAATTATTTGAATTAGTTTCGGTACTCTACAGATAAGCTCTGAAACTTTCATGGTTAAACATGGAATTAATAAAGATCTATTCGAAACGACCAACAATCTGTCAAATCAATGATCCCATTAATCAAGAATAGAATTTTGATTTCCATACTTGTAGATCCAAGACATTTATCACACAGATGGACAACCAACCATGTCTTAATTCAACATCTATTCTGAGCATGATTCAGTTCCATCGTATCCATGAAACAGTTACAACCATCAATGCACCACAAGAAGAAGAATATATATACAGACCTAGGAATTTAGAAAGTGTGTGTGAGAAAAATAATTGAAGAATATAGGGATAAGGATAGAATAGTTTATTTTTGTAATACAAAACATTTTATCAATGAAATAGCCATTTCTGTTTTGAAAAAGAATTAAGTTTTTCAGTCTTGTTTCTAAGCGAAGCAAGGGCCCACTCCTCCAAGAACTAGGATCTTCATTTTTAGTCGGTATTTATATTTTATTCTCAAAAGCAAATAGGTAGCTCTGTTAAATTTATAAATGCTTCCAACTCCTTAAAGTTAAAATTTGTTGTAGATTTGTCCTTGCAGGTGTTCTAGATTAAATTCTCATTTCTTAACAATCTATTCCATTATGCAAAAGTGTGTTTATTTCCAGCAATCTATTTCATTCTACAAAAGTGTGTTTACTTTCAGTAGATTTTCATAGTTTGATTTCAATAAAGTTTTAACCAGGAAGTCCTTAAGACATTAAAAATCCCTCAAAACAAAAGAAAAATACAAATACCTACAATCAATTACTAAATCGGTAAGATTCTTCTTGTTGCATATAGCTTTGGACACAGCCCTGGTTAAATATGACATCAACAGAAAGTTGATTAAATGAAGGGAATAATGACACCCATCAACAACGAGCATGGAAGAACACTTCTTCACAAAGCCATCATGTACAAGCTTCCTCAACGCAAAATTCATATAAGAGATAGGTAAAAGTTAATCTTTATTGCTTCAAAAGGTCTTTTACAAAGCAATTTTTGCACAGTAACTTTATCGCCAGTCTAGGGATAATTTCTTGGCTCTAAGGCCTCTATTTATAACAAAAAAGAGGGAAGAGAAGATGGTAATGCATGAGAAACTAGGAATAGAAACCGTAAATTCTTGCAACCACCACCGTCATCCTCCTTTTGCCACCAAATGTGTTGTTCTAGGTTCACCACACAATCTCCTTGAGCCATTCCCATATTCAAGTCACTCCCTTGGTAGATTTTGAGAAGCCATGTCACAGGAAACTGGAATGTTACTTCTTGGCATGACTGTATTATTCTTTGTATTAAATATGGCATGGTGACCTTCTCCTTTATGTGTCTTATTAAAAATGGACGCAAGTCTCCATAAGTTGAAAAAATTGGCTGAACCATGTCGCTTTTGTGCTGGATGGTCATTTGTCAGGAGCAAGCCATATTGAAGGATGAGAACCTTCATAAATTCCTAGCTACCAGCTGCTTGGACTCCTCTTTGCATTGATTGGTCATTGGAAGCTTCCTTGGATTCTTGACCTGTGCTATGGATTCCTTTGTGCCACTTGACAAACTTTCATTTGTTCAATCATGACTCCCGTGCACTGTCGATCCTTAGAAAATGCCATTAAACTGAGCTTATTAAGTCAAGCAGCATTGGAAATCTAATCTAATCTTTGCTATGTAATTTGGGTTTTCAAATCTACTTGACTTATAATACTTTTCAAGCTAAGTCATTAAAGAATCTTGATTTACTCTATATAGAGTAACTCAAGCTTTCTAATCTCTCCAACTTCAGACTCTGTCTATGGGCTCCTTTATTCTTTGGGATCTATTTGTCTCTAGAAAATCTCTTGAAGGAATTCATTGGGACAATTTGTCTGAAGGAATTCCTTCAAACCTTTTGTCTGAAGCTTCCTTCTATAGACACCTAAATCTGGGCACTGATAACCCCAAATCACGTTTTGACCAATTTCCACTTCAAATGAACAATTTGACCTAAAAACACTAAAACATGTTAAATGATGTGAAATTGACATATTCAAATGCCAATTTTGGCCAGTGTATCTCTAAATGGAACAATGTAATTTATGGGCCAGCCAACTTTGGTTAGATCATTCTGAGTCAAAATGTTAATATTTCACCTAGGTGTTTTGGATTACTCTTTCCTATCAAATCTCTTGCACAAGAGATGTGCCTTTGTTATTTGTTGTTGGTAACATCTTAAATGGGATAACGGGTCCAACACATCTGACATCACTTTTCAATTTTAATTTAATCAAATTTTGGACCAATAACAAGGCATTCTGATTAATTTAAGTAATTTGTGCACAAAGTGCTTAATCATGCTTAAGAGCTTGTTATTCCAAATCAAGGCCTAATTAATAATTCCATAGAAACTTGTTGAATACTTATTTTTAGAAATAAATATTGAATATCTGCATCATTAGGTGACCTAATTTCTTAGGAAGACATCCCTAAGCCATAAATACCACAAATATCAAGATTCATGCCCTCCATGCCTCATCAATGCCTTCCAGAATGCCTTTCATGCCTCTTAATTTCCATTTCTTCCAATGTCATGACGAGGATAATTATAAACTTAATTCTAAAAATTGAATTAATTCTCAACCACACATCTCAATCTCAAGATGGATGGTTCAGGTTGATTCTATACATTCTCAAAAATCTATAAATAGGAGGCCTCAACACATGAATTTTAAGACATGATTATGCAAAGTTATAATGCATAAATATATTCAAAAAGCCATTGCAATTAGTTTTACCATGCTTAATTGATTACAATCCAAGCCAAGTGACAAGCCAAAGGTGCCAAGGAGAGATGGAAGTATCCAATATTCTATTGATGAGGATTTCATGAGCACAAACCGAACAAGCCACTACAACAAGCATTTTGGAGCATCCAAGGAAGGTAAAAGAAGATTTCCCTTATATTTTAGTTGTGTGTATTTTATTTATGTTTGTTAACTAAGCTCTCTCTAGTGTCTAGGCCTAGAGATGTTATGCTAGCCAGTGTGTTTCTTTCATTTTGAAACTAACACCATACTAACCATCCTCTCTTGAGTCAAATTCTTAGATCACACCTTTTTACTCTCTTCCTTCGAAATTTGCCTTTCAGATTTTTCAAAATGGACTTTCCTGAAGGGTGAGAGACCCTTTGAGCTTCTTGTATATCCCTTCAAACTTTCGCAAATGGTCCTCTCACTAAGAAAATTATCCTTCGGCCTTTGAAAATGATCCTCCCGAAGGGAAAGATACACTTCAGGAATTTTGAAATGGTCCTTTCGAAGGGTGACATACCCTTCAAACTTTTGTTTTTTGTTCCTTTCCTTCAGAATTATTTTCCACAAGCTTTTTTAAGGAGTCTCTCAAAGGTTAAGGAACCCTTCGGGCTTCTACAAATGGTCTTTTCCGAAGGGAAATATACCCTTCAAAAAATTTGAAATGGTCTTCCCAAAGATCAAAAGAGACTTCAAAAAAGTTGCAACTGTCCACTTGGAGAAGGAAATGCACTTCGGATTTGTCAATGACCCTTGGAGTATTCATTGGAGAAGACTTGTCCCTTGAAGAACCCGAGGAACACTATTTTTTGAGACCAAATCAATTTTTTCAAGCCTCTTTACTTATTTTGGGGCTTCTGAATACTCACAACTTATGAAGTAATTAAGTAGTGCTCCTTTGAGAACCCAAAATACATTTTCCATGAGTAATTTAGGTTCGTAAACCCAAATTACTTCTATTTATAAAACATTTAGAAGTCAAGCACCGTTGGAAACCCAATTTGCACTGTGCCCTCAGAAACTTGAAGTCTTACGACTTTGAAATCCCAAAGACTTCTACTTCAAAGAACTCGAGGTTGTCTAAACTTGCCACTTTTGATTGAATGTCCACCTTCTCGCACTTGGGAAAAATTTTGGTATGTGGGCTAAAAATAGCCAATATTTTTTATGACTCGTAGGGAAGCATGCCTGCTATGCTCGAGAACCCAACACATTTGCTTCATTTGATCCATTGGGCATAGAGTCACTGCTTTTGTACAAAGTTGGATCTATCTGGAAATTTTCTTTAAACCAAAAAGAACAAATGAAATGAAACAAATTATGCCCAAGGCACTTAGGGAAGGGAAAACACTCAACTAAAATGGATGTGCACAAGGCACTTAGAGAAAAACATGAAAAGCTATACAAAATGTATAATAACATATACAACGGTTGCAAATGCTTAATAGCGAGGCTTTAGATAAATCCCATTGATTGGGATGGGTAATACCTCTCCATCTAATTGGGTGAGCTGGGAAACCTGAATTACTTCTACTTATAAAACATTTAAAATTTGAGCACCACTAAAAACTTGATTTGCATTGTTCCCTTAGAAACCTAAAGTCTTGCGACTTCAAAAGCTTGAAGACTTCTACTTTGGAGAACTCGAGGTTATTTGAACTTGCCACTTTTGCTTGAATGTCCACCTTCTCACACTTGGGCAAAATTTTTGTATGTGGGCCAAAAATGGCCAACACATGAAAATTTGAATTTTAACATCAAATTATCTCCATCGTCTTACCAAATGGATTATTCTTCTTCCTTTGGCTCATGATCCAAGATTTCCCCTTCTTCCTTCACCACTAAGGGAGAACTAATTTCAACATGTGACGGCTCAAATTTTGCATGAGGGTTCATTAATTATAAGGCTGGAACAACTTCATACTTGGATGTTTGACATCCCTCATATAAATCTTGTTCTTTATTTTCCTTGGATATTTATAATTTTTTAATTCTCCTCCATTCTTGTCTTCCCCTTTTTGCTCTCTTTGTTGCTCATGAACTTGTTGGACAATTTATTCTTGTTGCCCTAAAAATTTTAAATTTCTAAAATGTTTATTTTTTCTCATTGATGTCTCATATTTGAAACCTACTTTGTTTCAATTATGCCAACTCCCCGAAGTAAATCTCTAGATCAGCCCTATCAAACTTCCCAATGAGCTTCATGTTGAATTCCACATAGTTGTCTATGAGGTGATGTGATGCAGGATCATCACTATTTTGATCAATTTTGGTTTTTTATTTCAATGTTTTGAGTCATTATATGTCTTAGAAGGTTTATAGGACACTTATGAGTCATATATAGGATCTAAGTGTTCTTAAAATTTGAATTTGAGACATCTAAGCATTTTCTCACCAAAATGCCAAATTTAATTTTTTGAATTTCCAAGCTTAGTTTTATGGTCTAATTCATACTATTGTTAGAATATAAGGATGTGTATTTGTGTTTCTCCACCTTTTTGATCTCATATGTTATATTAAAACTTCATGTAACTTTCAAGAATGAAAAAGTTATCACACATAAGCCTACATTAGAGACAAGTAATATTCAGTTACAATGTTTGAAGGGACTTAATTTGAATGTATATGTTCATAGGGGTCATTATCCAAGGAAATAAGGAGGTTTTAAAGGGAAGGTTGTACATGATAATTTTATGAGTTTGAATGTATGAGACTAATAATGTTTAAGAATAAAAGAACATTTGAAAGATTTTGTGAATACTTTAAAGACTATTGGTAAGTTTGATTACCTATCTACATTGTTTCTTTGATGATATTTATAATTGGTTCATTAAGTTACAGGATATATATATATATATATATATATATATATATATATATATATATATATATATATATATTCGGCCCTTCAAAATTATGTGTGTTACACAGTCAACTATCCAATCTTGTGTAAGTTTCTTTGATGGATTTCAAGCATTATAATAGTGAAATGTTGTTAATAAGTTGATACTAAATGTATGGAAGTTATATAGTTACTTTAAAATCCATTTATAAGGCAAAAAGTGTCATTCAAACAACAAATCTATAATTCTACCTTGCACCCTATTTGCATGGTGAATAGTCAAGTATAAGAGGTGAAAAAGGATTCTTTTGTCCAGGATAAGAACTTTAATGATTGTTATGGTGTTGAGAGGTTGTCATTAGGTGGAAAAAGTTTTTTATTTCTCATAAACCTCATATTAAGGTGTAATATTATTCCAATCTCAAACTTTGTTCACACAATCCAAAACCCCTTTTTCTTTGTGAATACTCTAGATGGAAATTGTAAAATATAAGTATATTTGGGATTGAACTAAGTTTTATTACAATTATATAAGGTGTATTATGGTGTCACATACCCTATCCTAAAATTTTAAACCTTGAAACATTCATTTTCCCTCAAAAACCTCATTTTGCCACCTCACGGCCTATGTAAGAACCTAGTTGAGGTATTTCACCATTTATGGTTTTGGCATCTAGACTCTGTTTCAGACTTTTAAACTTGACTTGTAGCTTGGTGTTAGTGTCCTAAAGTATAATAAAAAAATTATTTGTCTTATTGGCATGTGTGGAGGGTTATAGAGCAAAAAATCAATTTTGAAGGACAAGAGGCCTAATTGGAGACCTATTGTGGAGAAGTCATGTTAAGTTAATACCTTTTCAATGGAAATTGGGACACAAAAATTTGTATAAGGTTGAATTACCTTAATGGGTATATAAAAGTATATATTTTTTTACTTATAAACCTTGAATATTTTTCCAACCACCCAAAAAGATGCTCTTTGAGGGGTACAAGGAGGAGGCCCAATTGTGAGAGACAAGTGTGAGTAAGTATGTGTCCATTTAGATTGTGTTCATGAAAATTTGTAGGGTGTTATAATAAGGTAATGGGTAGTTGAAACTAGTCCTAGTCTATCTTGAAACCATACATATACCTATATGTCTTTTGAAAGGGCTATAAGAGATATTTCTAATTGAACAAGTTTGCAATTGAATGTGATTGATTCTCCCCCTCTTCATCATATTGGTATTAGAGAAAGACATATACCTAAAAGTAAGATTGAATAATGTGACACTCTTTGAGATAAGAGTGAAATTGATTGATTGATAGTCAATTTGATTGATAAGTTAAAATGCCACCTAGGAGGAATGCAAAAGGAGGTGGAAGAGCAGGTATTCAAATAGGAGTTGTAATTTTGGAGGAATTAAGGAATTTGAGGCTAAGATTTGATGAAATTTTGAAATAAGTAGAGGCAAAACGAAAAATATAAGTGGTAACAGGGCATGTTAGTGTCAGGGAAGAAAATCCATAGGCACCAAAAGAATAAGAAGAAGATGAAGATGAAGGAATTGATAGATTATTGAAGGTCATGATGAAAGAGGGGTCAAAGCTAAAGATTTAACTTCCTAATTATGAATGCAACCTAGATGGTGAAGAATTGATTTATTATATCATAAAATTAGATAAGCATTTTGATTATAAGAATGTACCCGATTAGAATAAAGTGAAGTTTGAGATCAGGTTAGCAGTTTGGTAATAAATGTGAGCATGAAAAAATTACACTAACAATTATTGTTTCTCATGAGCCCATAAAATGGCTCAGTATATCCATAAAATAACATCAGTTTTCTTGCATTGGAAGTGGATCTAAATGTAGTTTTCAAACTCAATTTATTTATAATGAAATAACAAGTATATATTATGGCTATGTCTTTAGAATTCATTGTTAGCTATTGGTTAGCTATTTCTAATGATTATTGGGAAAAAGATGTCAATAAGTGCATATACAGTTCATACTAAGTTAAGAATGATTTAAAGTATGAAGAGTAATCATTCAAGCATATGTTGAAATAAGATCCAGTATTCTGGTCAAGTTATGGACTCCTATAGGTTTGTTGCAGACTTCCACAGTAGTTATGGATTATATCAGGTTTGTTACAATATCTACAAATTACATCATAAAATCCTACATTATTGCTACAATAGCTACAGATTAAAATAGACTTACTATAGTAGCTATAGATTACAATAGGGTTTCTATAGACCAGTTATGAATTACATCAGCCAATTATGGATTTCACCAGGCTTGCTATGGATTTCAACAGTTTGCAATGGATTTCAACAGAATTACTATAGACTTCAACAAAAGTACTGCATGCATGTTTGAAAAGTATATCTAAATGTATTCTAATGTTCCATCTATCATGAAGAATGTTTAATATTTAAATTATTTCTATATATAGATTTCTATGTATAGACTTTCCATCGTAGATTGTATTCAAATATAGGTTTATGCATTTATATTCCAAATAATAACTCTCTCCATATTTGGTGGAGATCGAGATTATGTTGTCATAGATTTTATTAGAATAAATATATCTCTCCACATTCTATGGAGATTGAGATAGGATAAAATATCTTAGATTGTTACTCCCAAATAAGGTGTTGGTTGGACACATAAATTACAAATGCAACCTTCCACACCCGAATGAAATAATCAATCAATCAATCAATATAATTTTTCCTTCCATTATTCCGAGCAGTCCATTCTAAAATTTGTGTTCTAAGTAAAATCATCTTCCAAGGAATGAGATGGCCACTCATTCCAAGGAAGATGGAACAATGTACTTATGTTTATTTCTTTATTATGTAATTATTATCTTTGCTATAAATTATCATTTTATTTCTTTTCTATTGTAAACATTTTTTTTGTATAGTTTGTTGTAAACCTGCAGGTGGTTTGTTTGTTTATCATTTATTTTCAATTCAGTAATTTCATTTCTACAAGTGTGCTTTCATTTCTACAAGTATGCTTTTATTTTTGCAAGTGTAATTTCATTTCTGCAAGTGTAATTTCATTTCTGCAAGTGTGATTTAATTTCTACAAGCATGATTTTTAATTTTTGCAAAGTGCAGAGTGTGATAGAATGAACCATTTTCCAGAGATATCTTTCTCCTTTTTCATATAGCCTTCAAACACCAACTTTAGATTGACATTATTAAATGAAGGGTATTGACGACACCCATCAGTTTCATAGCCATTTGACCCTAATTCTTTTTCAAAGGCGAAAAGGAATCTTGAGTGGGAATTAGCCATGCAATTGGAATATGATTCCTTGATGAAAAACAAGACTTGAGAGGTAGTAAAAATTGGTTGTAAATGGATTTATAAGGTAAAATACAAATCATATGGTTCCTTGGACAAATACAAATCTAGACTTGTAAAAGGTTATGCACAAGAGGAAGGGGTTGATTACAAGGAGACTTTTGCTCTTACTATAAAGATGGTAACTTTTTGGTTAATTGTTGTTATTATTGCTTTGTTTAGATGGCAGGTGCACTAAATGGATGTCAAGAGTGCCTTCTTGAATTGAGATCTAGAGGAGGAAGTCTACATGGTTCAAGCATAGATTTTCAAGTTACTAGTAAGAAACATCTTGTTTTTAGGTTAATAAAGTTCTTGTATTAGCTTAAGTAGGTTCCTCAAGCCTAGTATATGAAAATAGATTCGTGCCTTAGGGAGTATGGTTTTAAAAGGTGTAATTCTGAACCTACTCTCTATGTAAAGTTATTTGGTGATGATATATTGACTCTCATTTTATATGTTGATGATATAGCCATCACTGGGAGTAGTGCTAGTCTCATTCAATAGATGAAAGATTATATTTTTTGTATTTTTGACATGATACACTTAGAAAAACTAAGATATTGTTCAGGTGTAGATTTTTGGTAAGGTAATTGTGTTGTATTCATGTCACAAAATAAGTATGCCAAATCATTATTGGAAACATTTAGAATGATGGATTGTAATTTAAAGCACACACCCATGGAGGTTGGATTTAAATTTTCATTAGACACTGCTTCACTTCTAGTCAATGAAACAATGTATTGGCAACAAGTGGGTAGTCTCATTTACCTCTAGACCAGATATTTGTTTTCTAGTGAGTTTTCTATCCCGCTTCATGTCTAAACCATAGAAAGTACATTGGTTAGATGCAAAACAAGTGTTAATATATATGAAAGGTACTCTTGAATTTGGCATACCATATAAGAATTATGTAGATTTTAAGCTTTTAAAATATTTTGACTCTGATTGGGTAGGATCAATAGATTCAATCAAATGTTGAGTAGCCTATGTATTCACTCTTAGTTTAGGATTTTTCTCATGGTAGAACAAACTACAAACTACAGTTGTATTATCTTTGACATAAGCAAAGTATAAAGTTTTGGTCAGTGCAGGTTGTGAAATTATGTGGATAAATAAAAATTTAGAGGATCTTCAGTTTGAGTCATCAAAGCCTACTCTAATTTTCTATAAAAATTAGAGTGTTATAAAGATGGTGAAAAATATAGTATTCCATGCTAGGACCAAACACATTGAGGTTCACCATTATTAAACCTGATAATTGGTTTTAAATGAAGATATTAGTCTCTTCTACTGTCCCACTGCAAAGCAACCATATGATATAATGATCAAACCACTTGGTTCAAACAAGTCCATAAAATTTAAGGATAAACTTGGTCTTATTTTTGGTTTAATCATTAAGGGAGGGTGTTAGTGTATTATTGTAAATACCTTAGGTTAATGACTAAGGTATATTATCTATGCATTTTTTTAGTGTGGTTTTAACCATTTGCATCAATAGGTTAGTTGGTTTTACAGGCCTAGCTATTTTATGCTACCCAACATTTATGGTTCTACTCACCTCTTTGTTTATCGGGTGTTTCTTTTGTGCCTATATAATAGGCTTCTCTTTTTTGTTTATGTACATTGGTTAATACATTTCAAAATCTTTTTGTTGATTCTAATATAGAAAGGACTTTTTATGGGAGTGTGTATGCTTAGTTAGGAATAAAAAATGGTATAATATATGGATCTAGTTACTAGACATGTTTTCTAGTTCATTCCACTATACTTAATTATGTAATTCATGTATTTATGACATTTATTCAAGATATTTCATTTAAAGTGAACTGTTCAATTAAGTTGCAGTGGTAGAATCAATTTTGGGATGGTCCAAACATTCTTATATTGATGATATCAACAAATTCTAGCCCTTGAATCTAAGTGTTTAGTCAAAGATGACAAAACCTTAGATAAGCATAGGGGATGATTGTGTAACCATTGGAGTCTACAAGAAACAATTGCAAAACCACTAGCATCTGTAGGTAGTAGTCAAAAAATCATCTAATAGTTTTATAACCCCTGGTCTACTTAAAGCAATGATTTTACCTCCAATCAAAACATGGGTAGAGGACTAGTTAAAAATGCTTCATCTTCTTAGTGATAGTTTATCTAAAGTCTTTGTCAAGCTCCAAGGTGGAAGGGCATAAATACAATATCTATGTCTAAGACAGAGAACATCAAAGAAGGCAGTGACAAGTCTTTAATTTGAATTCACATTGTCATTTATAAATTTAAGTTCTTGTTCATGTTGTCTCGTTATTTCCTAGCTGTGACTCATTTTTATATTTATGTTGGATCATTGTGAAGAGTCTAAGAAGTGAAAAGTAGTCCTATATGCAAGATTTGGATAGTATAGTAATGATCACTTTGACCATGAAGTCCATGTTTAGAAATAACTTGTATAATTATTGAATTACATAGTGGAAGGGGAGAGTAATTTCCTCACCCACTAGAGTTTTTTCCACATCAATTTTCTCTAGGTCATATGATGTGTTAATATTATGCTTTGTCTATTCTTATGCTTCATGCTTATGTACAGTTTGTTGTACATTTCATTCCTAACACTCATTTATTTCTAGTTTAGCATTGAAATTACTTTAGAATAGTCATGTATCAATCATTTTTTTGAAATAAGAGTAGAGGATCCATGTTGGTGACACTTAATTTGGAATATAAATATAGTTTAAGGATAAACTGATGAGCAAAAAGTGTAGTTTGTCAAGTGTGGGGTTGTTGATGGTGATCTATCCTCTTGTATTGTAACTAGAGAGATTATAAAATGATTATTATGGTTTGTAATATTTTTAATTCTTGTTGAAATAGTAAATAAAATGATTGTATTGGTTTTAAAATCTATTTTTAAGCATGTGTGTGGTTAGTGGCCATAAGGACAAGGTTATCATTCACTTGATTCCATATCTTTGACTATATCAATATGTATTATAGTTGTTAAAAACTCTGGGATGAGTGAGAGAGGTGTATGAGGTAAGTATGTTTGCAAACAAGAGATTGCAATAGTAAGTTTTGATTGATAAATAATTTATAGATGCCTCCAAGTAGAGTGGATAGAGGTGGAGAAGCATAGTTACAAATATGATAGGAAGATTACACAAGATTGTACAAATGTTGAGAGTTATGCAGACAATATTAGTTATTGTTTTTGATTAATTAAGGTGGCAAACCAGGGGCCGAACCCTATACAGTTAAAAAAGAAAGGAAGGCTGGCAAACAAAAGATGCCAGCACTGAACCAATGACATAGCTGAGAAACACAGTCAAAAGCAAAACAAAACACTAGAAAGACCAAAATCAGAAAGGACGAAACTACATAACTATAGAATTAACAAGATCCTTAAGATTCTCATTGTCAGCATTGTCAGCATTCCCTGGATTACCCACCGCTTTCAACATAGTCATATTAAGTAGAATGTTATTTCAAAGGCCTTTGGCGAAGACCTTTTCCAGCTTTTAAATGCGGTCCTTCAAGGCCCCAATTTCTATTTTCCATTCATTCTCATTCTCTAAACCCTCACCAGCTTCTTCTACATGCATCTTCTCCTTATTATTAGCAGTTCCCCTAGAATCAACACCCTACTCTTCAGTTACCTCAAAAACACGACAAGCTGTTTCCCACCAGTGTCCTCCAAAATTTCTTGAATTTTTGGCTCTTCATACTCTTCATCTTGGGTTTTATCGTCAGAAGAACTTTCAAAATACTCAATCAACCTTATCTTCGAGCTGGTTTTCTAGCGATCTGCCCCGACCTGCACACTCCCGAAGGAAAACCATCCTTACTGATTTTGGAGGGCCTGTGGGGTTTGCCACGTTGGCCCCCCATGGCCCCATCTGGATTTTTGTGGGTCCCTTCCTTAGTCTCTTCAAAATTTCCTTTTTCTCCATCAACCTTCCTCTTCCTTCCCTTTTTGCTCGCAAGGGAGCTCAGAGTATTAGCAGGGGTCATAATAGAGGTGGAGAGAGGGGCGTCATTGGTCTTGGTAGGAGCAGGGGAAACCCAAGATTCATCAATTGCATCGCCAAAAATTGGGTTTGAGGGAATGTCTTCATTGACACCTCTGATATTCATGTTTAGCTCAAGGGAACGGTGGAAATTGTAGAGACAACAAATAAGCCCCTGGTGTAGGGGAGAGGTTTTAAGTCCAGCTTCTTGGCCATTTTGGCTCTCACCCTCATGATAGAGTGTTCCAATGAGGACAGTAGGTAGAAAGGAAAGTTGATAATAGCATTGCATCTAAAATGATTCAACAAAGGAAGGTGATAGTTATAAAATTTGGTATATCGCCCTTCGAGAGTGAAGTATTTCATAAGAATGAAACAAACACCATCCCATGGCTCTGGCAGTTTAGCATGCTCAAACCCTCCTTGATACAGGATGAGTTCTTCTCCTTCACCCATAACCAGTTTGTGACTAGCCAAATCCATGATTTTGGTTTTCCTTTGGAGCTTTAAACCCTGCATGGTCATTCTCGTGGCCATTGAAATCACCTTTTCAGAGATTTCAAAGGTAATACCCCCCACAGTGACCTGCCTATTCAACCAGGATCTTGAAAACTACTCAGACAAATTTTTTTCATACGCATTCAACGTTTCCAAGTACAGGCTGATACCTCCTTCTTTATAGTAATGCTAGACTAATGGGTTGTCCTTAAATTCATAGTAGGAGACCGGTTCAGTATGAATACAATCTCCCCCCATTCTATAATTATAGACCCAACTGATGAAATTCCCAATTACCACCTTGAGCTTCAAACAAGTAGCTAGCCCTCAGTTCTATTTGCACTGAATGCAAATGTGAAGGCTCATTTTACAAAATGGCCCACCGCGGTGACGTCTACTCTCATGCTTGAAAATAATTCCCCCTTGGTTATCATGATGTGACTCTACACCTCCACCTCATGATACAAGGAATTAATCATGATAATCAAGGAAGTACTAAGGTTATCATTTTCCAAGATCCACAATGGCCTTCTCCACATGGACTGCCTTCGAAAGCTATCTTCGTCATCAATGTGCATCATTCATGCTCCATCATCTCCTTCTGAATGATCTCTCTAATGTTTAGGGGTATATGAGCCCCTTGTCTCCATACCCTCCATCTTGAGAATTGCTGACCAAGGTTGGCACAAGCATCAGTGACCCTGTTACCTTCTCTGTAGGTGTGGGTAATCTCAACTTCAGAAAACTTTTGTAAAAGAAACTGGTTGTCTATAATGATGTCTTTTAGATGGATACCAATGTTAGATGCTTTATTAATGGCATTTATGACCAACTTAGAATCTCCTTGAATATTCAAATTTCTAATTCCTAAGGATATAGCTAACTTTAATCCCCAAAGTAAAGCCATAGCTTCAGCATAGTTATTGCTCTGGTAACCAATGCCACCCGCATAGACAGCATACATCCCTCCTTTTTCATTCCTTATTATTCCTCCTCCACTTGCTTTACCATTCAACTTGGATGCCCCATCAAAATTGAGTTTCATCCAATTAGGTTTAGGTGGTATCCATTTAGTATGAAGTCTCTAAAGAATTTTAGAATTATCATGCCCAGGGATAATGTTTAAACCTTCCATTTGGCAGCAATTTGGCTTTAAAATTGAGATAGGGGTTTCTCTACAACACTAATATGAGTTGTTGTAATACTTTCCAAGATGGTCCTAGCAAAGGAGTTAAACACCTGAGCAACATTTCAAGCAGTGTCCCTATAAATTATGTGATTTTGCTCTTTCCATAGAGTCCAGCTCAAGCATGGCAGAGCTTGTTTTCATAATTCCTTAATCCAGGGATGTGTGAAGGTTGAGTTCCAGCTGAGAATTACTTTTTTAAGGTTAGAATTACAAACCCATTCAATGCCAAAGTTGTTAAGTATTGTGCCCCATAACTCCCGGGTAAACTCACAGTGTATGAATAGGTGTGAAACTGATTCCTCTCTAGAACCACACAAAAAACATCTGTTGACCAAAGTAAACCCCCTCTTTTAAAGGTTGTCCTGAGTAAGGATTTTGTTATGGGTAGTGGCCCACCAAAACAAGTTAATCTTTGGAATGAGTTTATGATTCCAAACCTTTTTCCATACCTCCTTATTCTGAGCTTCAGGTGTAAGCAGATGGTAGGTAGATTTGACAAAGAATGATCCATTCTTATTCAGCCACCAGTATTGTTCATCCTCCCGAGGGAAGAGTGGGATTTTAATATCCTGAACACATTACTGGATCTCCTAAATTCTTGGGATAAGCTCAGGCCTATGCACACAACAATCCAAAAGGTTTTTCTAGCCCCTTATCCCATTGTTATTTTCCATATAATCACTAACCCTATCACCAAAGAATTGAGTAGTCAGGTCTATAATTTCTCCATAGTTTCATTGGGAGATGAGAGACTTGTCCCTTAACCAATTATCTTCCCAGAATTTAATCTATCGGCCATTTCTAAGCTTCCACCTAATTCCTTGTTTGAGAAGACTTCTACTTTTTAGCATTTTATTCCATATCACAGACCCCTGGGGTAATCTCGCCTGTTAAAGAAAGTTAGAATCATCAATGCTTTGCATGTATTTGGCATACATTATGTCCCCCCACTCATTGTTATTGTGAATCAGATTCTAGCTAACTTTTGAGAGGAGGGCTTTATTCATTTTTTCCTGATGGATCTTATATTAAGTCCACCATGAGATTTTGGGAGACACACTTTTTCCCATCTGACTAAAGACATTCTCTGTTTGTCTTCCATTCCCGTCCATAAAAATTTCCTTTGGATCTATTCTAGTTTTTTAGAAAAATACGTAGGAATTTTAAAAAGAGACATGAAGTAAGTAGGAATACCTTGCAAGGATGCCCGAAGAAGTTGCAGCTTACCAACATTGCTAAGTAGTTTCCCCTTCCACCCAAGAAGTTTTATCTATGTGTGTTCCACAATACCATTCCAAAAACTTGAAGATACCTCTTTAATTGAGAGTGGGAGACCTAGGTAGGTAGTTGGTAGGCTAGCCTCAGCACAATCTAAGATATCAATGATTATATGTCTAAGTTCATTGGGAGTGTTGAAGAAGTACACATTGCTTTTCTAGAAATTTATTCTTGTCTCGAGTCTCTGGCATAATCATT
Source organism: Torreya grandis (assembly GCA_037957365.1). Lineage (NCBI taxonomy): Eukaryota > Viridiplantae > Streptophyta > Pinopsida > Cupressales > Taxaceae > Torreya > Torreya grandis. Next base: position 2,201,961 of record JARHVA010001587.1, read on the forward strand.
AAGTATATTTTTCCATCTTCTAGCTTCGATCATTGATGAGATGCCAAATAAGATGGTATCATCCACAAACTGTTGTATAACCATAAGATGAAGGGAAGAGGCAGGTTTGATGCCTACTAGCTTTTTTGAAACTATATTAGCTTGTATGTATCTTCCCAGTGCCTCAGCCATAATGATGAATAGGTACGGGGAGAGAGGGTCTCCCTGATGAATTCCTCTCAAAGAGGAGAAAAACCCTCTAGGAACACCATTAACCAGCATTGAGAATTTAGCAGAAGAGACCGCGTTCCATAATAAGCAAGACAATTTATCATTAAACCCAAATTTTCTAATCACTTGGAATAGAAAAGTCCATGAATCTCTATCATAAGCTTTGGATATATCAAGCTTGAGGGCCATCCCAGGGATTCTACTCTTATCCATGGAGTGGATAGTCTCATGAGTGGTGATCATAGCATCAAGAATATGTCTGCCCAGGATGAAACCTTTTTGAGTAGGAGAAATAATTTTGTCAAGCAAGGGTTGAATTCTCATAACCAGTAGTTTAGTATATATCTTATACACAGTGTTGCATAAGCTAATGGGTCTGAAATCAATAAGGTGTAAAGGTTGAGATTTTTTAGGAACAATTACAATGAAGGTATTATTGACTTGTTTCAAAAGTTTTCCAGATCTAAAAAAATATGAACTGTAGTCGTGAGGTCCGCTCCAACAATCTCCCAATATTCTTGAAAGAATATAGGAGGAAAGCCATCAGGTCTCGGGGCTTTAAAAGTACCCATGGATAATAAAACATGTACTTCTTCATCAGATACAGGCTTTAATATTTTTAGATGGTCTTCTTTTGTTATCAAACAGGTGATTTTATCAATGAATTGACTCATAGATCTATCAATTCTATCATTATTGTTTTCTTCTGTAAGCAAAATCTGAAATAACACCCTAGCTTGCTCCCTTATTTCGTTATCCTTAGTGATAATGTCTCCATTATCTAGGACAAGTTTAGTTATTGCGTTGGCTTTTCTATGTTTCATAGCTAAGAGATGAAAAAAAGTAGTGTTCATATCACCCTCTTTAAGCCATTGGACACGAGATTTTTGTTTCCAGAAAACCTCTTCCCTTTCTATCAAAGTCTTTCATTCTAAAGACAGGCTGTTATCTTCTTCTAAAGTGCTCTCAGACTCATCCCCTTGATCAATCAGTTGCTGAATAGCCTTGAGTTTTTTCATTATATTTTTCTTCTACTGGAAAACCTGCCCAAAACTGTATCTATTCCAGCCATGAACTTCTTGTTTAATGTGCTGGAGTTTCTTGACTATTCTAAACATGGGAGTACTTTGAATGGGAATATTCCACCATTGAGCCACCATTTGTCTAAAACCTTTGTGTTTAATCCACATAGCTTTAAAACAGAATGGAGGAGGTCCGTGATGACCCTGATCTCTCCAATTGAGGATAATCGGGCAGTGGTCGGACATGGTTCTAGGTATTGTTAAAAAAGATAGAACAATGGGATTTTACCACAGGATGGTGTGAGTAATGTAGAAGATTAATATTTGGGAGTAAAATATGTGGGACAATCACTTGATCAGTCAAATGAGGGAGAAGAAAGGGTTGATAACTCTATATTAGATATTGGAAGAGCAATTTTTTTTGGAGCTTTTCAATATATTTGAACCCTAAAGAGTTAATTAGCCCATTGAGATGGAGGATTATTTTGAATTTGAATAAGTGGTTGACCAAAGGAAGATGAAATTGGCTCAGACCATGCTGAAATCATATAGTCCTATGGTGAAAGGAGGTACAAACTAAGAGGAATAGAAGGGGTTAAAAAAAAATTCTATCATGAAAAGATGGTTGCAAAAAAGAAAGGAAACTTGTTTCATGTGGATTATCAATTTGAATTATTAGAGAAGCTACAAAACTCAAGGTAAAAAGGAGCTCAACATGTAGGACTATAGGAAGGAGTTATAAAAAATCACAAATTGGGTTAGTCATGGTGAGATGGACCAAGAAAAATTGACTCAAAATACATAAATGGGTTGCAAGTAAACATCTAGGATGAAATCAACATGACAAATATGCTTTCGATGGAAGAAACATATTGGTATGATTAATGCACAAAATAAAAGTTTTCTAGAAGGCAAAAAAGTACATCAAAATTAAGAGGGAGGTTCAATTGTGAGAGAGGCTATCCATCCCATGAGACTAGTTAGAAATTAAACAAGGATGGATTTAACTCTTCTCAAGTGTTGAATCAATAAGTGAGAGGTGAATCCACCTCCAGAAGAGGGAAAGATAGCTATGGGAGAGGGAGAGGAAGATTTTTAAATAGGGATTTTCATATGGTGGATGATGTAATCAAGTCCAATCTATAAACTTGGCAAGATTGAATGATTTAATCACCTCAAACACACCAAAAGTTAACCAATTATTGTAGTATATTGGCTTAATAATAGTCCATAATAGTCCAACTTGGTGAGCTAAAGTCAATATAAGTGTTTGAAATCTAAAAGTTGATTTGATTTTTTAATTTAGGTGTTCATTGCATGGCATATGCATCTTATGTATGTATCATGCTGAAACTTAGGTATAAAAATGGTACCAATGTATAGAATTCTGCCATAAATATATATCTAAATCATATAACTATGTAATTTGGCCAATTTGCAAATTATGCAATTATGGAGAACATGTTTCCATAACATGCCCCCATTATAATTTGAAACTAAAAACTGGTGTAAGTAAAGAGAACATGTTTCCAAAACATGCCCCCACTACAATCTCAATCTATGAAGAATGTGGAAGCCATGCCTTTATGGTATGCACCCACTAATATGCCCCCCTTTTGATGTGAGGGGAAGTAGAAACTAGTAGTTACTATTATAACCAAAATTTTCACCCTAAAAGAAGGTTGTTTAGACCTCTCCAAATTTGGTTCAACTTGGGATTACACCTAAACATGTGGGTTGTCTATAACAGGGGTAAACCTCTAGGTTGAAGGGCTAGCTCCCTTTGATGAATCACCTAGGCTCACATATTACTTACTTGCTTAGGAAAGGGAAGAAAGTATTGAAATAAACCTAATTAAAGTGGTGATGCACTAAACTTTGTTGACCACTATCATAAATTACACAATACACTAAGACCTACAAGACAACATAAATATACACACATCCTATAATGAACCTATTGCTTCAATGTTTTGTAGAAGGGTAAGGCATGGCAAGGCTAAGAGGGAAGAATAATTCCCCTTCAAAACCCATAAGAGACCCCCTAATGACACCAACTACAACTTGCAACAGAGAAACAACACATCAAGAAACATAAATAGGACACATACAAGGTGATATACATTTACACTTGATAAGATCAACCATTTATAGATTTGTCACTACATGTATCCATAGAATGAGGTAAAATATCAATTTTTTTATTTATTAGAGGCAGAATAAATGAACAGGGCTTCACTATACCTAGGTGGAAGATACATTTCAAGCCAAAAGTGGTTGTTTATATAGAGAAAGTGAAGGATAAGGGAAGAAGTGTATAAGAGAGAGAGAGTAGACAAGTGTCAATATGAGTTAAAAATAGGAGAAGAGTTATGTAACTTCCTCAATAAGTCCAATATGCCATGTCAGATGCTTTGACTCTCCAAGTGGTGTGGGAGTTGAAATGGTTGCTTAACACCTTGACTAGCCCTTTAAAACTCCTCTTCTTCTTGAAATGTTAAAGGACAAATGGCCTCCTTGATGGTTAGATAAATTTCTCCTACACATTTTCTCTGCTTGTGACACCTCTCAATTGAATCTAACAAGTTCTCTTTGACACATCACATCTTTCTCTTGTAAGGTGTCTAGAGGGCTCTTCATCTCCTTAGGCCCATTTCACATACAAGTGTCAAAACTTGGTTTCAATTACTCTAGATCATCCAAAATTCAAGGATGGCCTATTAGACTCATATCAGACCTGAATTAATCCCTTTTGATTTCTCAAACTAGCCCCAACAAGTCATTGTCTACCAAAAGCCTTAATTAAGTTTCATTCCTTGTAGTCTTTTTTCCTGTAAATATCCTTGTGTGGGAGTTGTAAAAACTATATTGACAAAATAAATTCATATTATAGGACCCTCTATGGCCTTACAATTCCATACCAAATTTCAAGATTTGAATCCAAGTGGAAGTCTACTTTTTTAGCTTATTTATTCTGCCAATTAGGCCTCTAGGCCTAGAAAGTGGATTTTGGTTCTAAACTCCTCATGCACATGTGAAACCTCTAGGAAGTGTGTGATTAACTTTACCCATTCCAATACCAATATCCATGTAATGTTTGGGCTTTTGAAACATTGTGCTTATAGTCAAACCATGAAATGGCCAAAAATAACCCCTTCACAACCCTATTTATATTGCCTTACAAAATGGAGTTTGTTTAGTCACTTATAGGTGTTTCTGAGAAAATTTGTTGATTGGAGGAGATGAAATAAGTCTCAAGGGACCTATCCTAATTATTATAAAGTGTCAATCTCTCCAAAATCCCTATAAAACATTAAAAACACATAAAATTGTGCATTTATAGCAATCCGTATAGTAGTTCATACAACTCAAGTAGATGTGGGCAAACCACTTAGAGTCTAGAACAATTTCTGGGTGGTTTCAAAGTTTTTTTTATTCATTTGGAGGCATAAATCTTCATTTCTCTCTCATCGAGTCTTTATGGCTCTCTTAGGTAGCATGAACGTACTTTGAACTCTTAATGATACTTCATAAAGTTGGATGTATGAATCCTCCAACCAATTTCACCAACTTGTAAATTAGGGTGGATAACTTCCTCTAGGAGATTAGGGTACCATAAATCATGTGTGATCCATACCAAGCAAAGCAAACTGCTATTTCGGGTTGTAAATGGACATTTTGTGAGGTCTGAGAGAGAAATTTGTTAGTGAGAGATTTTTCAAATTGGTTTTGAACTCCCATGACCTAAATGGGGTCTATGACACACCCCTTGACTTATTCCAATAGGTTTTTGACCATCTTCCTTCATCAAACTACCCAAACACTCTCATTGTTCTAAGCTCAAGGTTTGCAAGCCAAGATGACTGAGATACCCTAACTCATGGTTTTCACCTTTTTCATTCACTATCAGGAGTTTAAGATCTAAGGAAGTGATTATTCAAGTCCCTTATCATATTTTAAATGTTTTATAAGTCCTCAACTTACTTTACCAAGCCATTTACCAATTAACTGTTGCAAGTAGGACTGTGTATGTAATTAGGGTCATTCTAGGCTAAAAAGGGTTGTCAACATGATGTTTCACTGTACTACTTGAGTATGATATTCTAGTGGATTATTCCATCACCCTTAAATCATGTTCAAACACCTTATTTCCCCTTGATCATTTATAGTCCTTCCAACCCTTCAAACAAGTAATTATTATGCAGACAAAACATAGATCTGTAGGTAACTATGAAGGCAGGGTAACTAGGTTTCTGAACCCTATTTAGTCTCCTTGTTTTCAAACTCTTCTTAGAGTCTCTTTTACCTCAAGGACTTGGAAACTTTAAAAAATTCACTCAAACCATTGAATATGACTTTAAGATACCTAAGTCATCCAATCATAGACTTATAGATGATTGTTCGTACCCTGACTATGTGTTGACCTATGTGACCCCTATTTGTCACTTCATATGCTCTTTGTTTAGGTCTCTAATGACCTCAATGAATCAAGTTATACTCCCTAATTTTCAAACCACACCTACACCACTGATCTCACTCTTTGAGAGAGTCCTTAATTCACTTGGGCATATTAAATGTCTATACATAGGCATTTTGGAAATAGGACTACAGTCCCGGTATTTCAAGAAACCCTTGTTTCCATATTGAACTATTCAACCTCTTGATATGTTATTTGTATAACTAAGTATCTCATACTAAGTCTTTGAAACCTCTATGTTTCATTTATCATCACTATCTCAAGGCACATTTTCTCACCTAGACTAGATGTAGGTGTCCACATGAGATTTCTGAGTATGGAGTTTGATCTTTTGGCTTCTTCAACTAGGTCATTGGTGTCTTATGATGAGCAAAACATCGTCAAGAGATAATATCACTATAGTAAGCAATTCATGGCATCTTCAAATAATCTTTCAACCTCTATATTCACTGTTAAAGGCATAGTCTCAAATGTGTTGGTTATAGGTCTCTCTTTGAGAGGACTGAGTAAATCTGAGAGTCTTTAGGTTATCCATTTCCAATCTTAAACTTGTCAATGGTTGTGTCTTGTTGTTGATGATGACTCAAAACTTCCTTAATGCCTTTAAGACTCCAAGACTCATGAACCTCTTTGTTCAAGTCAAGATTGAACATGCCTACAGGTAACTATCAAGAAAATTTGACTGTGTATGTAGCTAAGTTTAGGCCTGGATCTTCAATCATGACATCTATCACAGTGATTATTCCTCATTTGGGATCCTTTCTCACTATCTCTAATTTATAATAGCACTTCCAAAATAACTCACAACCTCTACTTTTACTGTTAACACATACATAGTCTATAGATATGTCTATTAGGCATATTGGCTTGGTCCTCAACATCTTGAATGTAAGTTCTTGGAAAGTATGCATTTGATCCACTATCCTAATCCACAGTATTCAATGCTTAAACAAACTTCAAGATACATTGACAACATTGGGTACCTCTGAATGATAGACCTATAGGTCTATAAGTGACCATTGAAAAGAATTTTGAGTGTGAGAGGTTTGCAATCTTGAAAAGTGTAAAACATTATTGCTTGGACTTGAAAACCATTACCCACTTTGGATAAACATTTTATACCAAACAAATAAAATTCTCAAACACCTATAAATTCATATTTAAACCATTGAAATCACCTCAATTGCTATACACACATAACATAATCTATAATGGAGATATGTAAATGTGAAAACCTTGAGACTTGTATAGTATTTCTATCTAGTGAGAGGCTATGAATGGATTGTGAATATGCTTAAAAGACCATGAAGAATCATTCAAATGCACCAAACCACTTGGAATACTTAGAAACTCATAAAAACATAATAGTCACTTCAAATTGCTCACAAAAAAGACTTTCCTTGCCAAAGGACTATCCAAATGTGACACCATGATGAATGAAGGTATGTGAGGCATATAAAGACATATAAGAACACACTCCAACTAATTTCAATCAACCATGAATTCATAATTTGTTCTGAAGTTTCTCCAAACTCAGCCTATGGGGTTTTGAGCTCTCAAAAAGAAATTTGGCTTCTTAGCGATTGTTTATAAATCTAAGAGAACCAATCCAAAAACCAATGACACAAATTGGATTCTCATATAGGTCCTAAAATTTGACCAAAATATTAGCTCCAAACTCTACTTATATGGCTTGTACCATCTGCTTGAAGTTGGCCTTCACTAGCTTGTCAAGGGGATGATGAGAGAGAAAAGGATATGCCTACAACTGTTGAGATCCAAAATTCTTCCCAAACTTTTTCTTGACCTCTAGAATATGAAAGGGCACACTGTAACTATTTTCACATGCACATGACTTACAAAATTTTGTACAACTTCTTCTAACTCCTCAAACTAGTGTTGAAGTGCAAGATTATAAATTTTTATGATCCCTATGACAAATGTGATAGTTAAATAAATGCTCCCATCTCCTTGTAATATGTTTGGTATGGATTTTTCTTTTAGGTAACTTGGACACATATTAGAGTTAGCCAAAAAATCACTTTTTATGCATTTTCAACACCTTAGAGTTAACAAATGGTCTTCAAACTTTACAAAACTTCATGAAGAATTGTGAAAAGGTGTTTAAGACATAAAATAACATTAATAAAACCCTAATAACCTATGACAAAACTTGACCATGACCTATCTCCTCGTGACATACCTAAACCACTATGTGACCAAAATATGGCATTACCTTAATCTTTCCAAACCTACCTTAATAAATGCTAATATGATATTTTGGATTCAACTAGGACCTCATATATCACTTAATGTTCAATTTTTTTACTATAGGGATCTAATTTTGACCTAGGGGTCAAAATTGGATGATAGTTACCTTACCCCAAAAGGATAAGATAACTGTGAATGTACCATGTAACATATAGCAGTAACATGTATAAGTAGATATATGATTGAGGTACATAACATGTGATCACATAAAATCCTAAAATGCATGATATAGATCATGGAAACATCCATATAGTAATAATACAAACTCAACAAGCAATCAAGGACACATGCAAGACCACTCAAAAGCAAATCAAAAGGCAAAAGTCTAAGAAGACCTCAAACAAGAGGCATGTTCAAATGCCGCACAATCGAAGGGACATGACTTAGTAAAATGTCCACAAAGTAAGGAATTACATATTCAAATGTCCATACGATGAGCAATGGCATATTCAAATGTTAAAGTAAGTAAACAAACACACGAGGGCCACAAATAATAAAGCATATTCAAATGATCGAACAAGCAAGACAAAATAATCAAGGAAGTGCATAAATGAAAGCATAAAAAAGCACCATAAACATAACATACTAACCCATAGATCATACATGTTAGCAAATTTTTTTAAGTACATAGCATATCAGGTACATTACAAAAGATATAAACATTGATAAAGTCAAGTGTAAGTACATAAGCGTAAACATGATAATGTCAAGTGATCATAGAATAATATAACATGTATGTATCATGATCAAAGAAATGGATGCCCCCAACATCCACATGAAATGAGTAGAGGGAAGGCCCAACATCCTAAAGTGCATAGATCATGTATCTATCTATTCCTGTATCACACTCAAAAGATGCATGAAACACATATGTCTATTCATGATGTTGGTTATAGTTAAGGTGTGTAAACAAAATTCAGTTGGGTCACATGGAATTTGCTCTTCACTAGCATTTTCTAGTTATGCAATGGATTAAAAATAACTCAAATTTATATCTTGTCATGTGGAATGTAATCTCTATTAGTATTTGTTAGGTTTGCTTCATATTAATAAAGTATCCAATATGATATAGATGTCCCATATCACATTTCTAAAAAGCTCTTGTTATTCTCACATGCTAAATTCCTCTTGTTTCAATCTTATGGTGACTGCAAATACTTTTCTCAAAATCTCTTGTGGTTCTCACATCTTAAATACCTCTTGTTTCAATCCTATGGTGACTCCAAACACTTTAATTTTGCTATTCAATTGACCCTACTTATAAATCATGTGCTTCTATTTATTTTCCATAGTCCAATTAAGCTTATGAAGGAGAGCCATAACTTATCTAGCTCTCTCCTCACTAATATCAATTTCTAAACCTCCTTATGCCAAGTGTTTAATACTATATTACAATGTAATACAAATCTTGATATTACTTTTACATATCCAAACTCTATTTTCATCTCCCTAACATCAATGTAAACTTCATTATGCAAGCTTTTTAGGCACATACATGTATGCCAACTACAATACTAGTAGTTGCCCCAAAGGTGCAAGTTACACCATGCAGAGTGTGACTTGATGATTTGTTAAAGCAAGGTTTTGTAGGTGAAAGAGTGTAAATCACTAGGAGTACCACATGTGAAACCAATGATTGTTGAACTTGTCTCATTTTTTGTTCACTAAGCATTAAACAATAATAATATGATCTTTCTGGTGGAGGTAATGGTGGAAAAGGAGATGGTGTGTTACTTCATACAATGTGGCAATGAGTTGTGCATAGATGAGATGTCACTTTTCACAATGAGCTTAAGCAATGAAGAAGTGGTAGACAAGGGCAAGGCCATACAAAACATGAAAGCGGTAAAATATTTCAAGGTGAGTTAGGCAATGATGGTGAGGGGTAATGACAGGGTATCTTAGGTGATAGACTTGAAGAAGCTTGGGCAGTACACATGCAAAGATAAATGACATGTCACATTTGTCTGATTTAACTATATGAAACCAAATTAGGTGACTTTAAAATTAATTAGACAAAAAATGAAAAAGCTTTTTCAATAAAATCCACCTTGTATATAATCTTACAGATCGATGCATGATGTCATATACAAATAAATATAGATACAAATATTTCCAAGCTTTTTCCACTATATTTCCTAGTGATATTGATAGTAGCGATGTATTCACAACAATAGTGATCATTTCTCTATATTTGGTGAATGGAGAAGAGGCAAAACTACCACTAAGAGTATAGGGGATGCAAATTTTAAGTTGTCTAGTGGACCTAGGCTCAAATCCCCACCAAGTTCTGCATAGTCTCTCCAAGTGCTATGGCGGTATATTAATAAATTATAAAATACACAAAATAAAAAATGATATATATATATATATATATATATATATATATATATATATATATATAATTTAATAATTTAATATTTATGAATACATCTTTCAAATTTTTCATTATATAACATCTTCAACTTATTTATTTTTTAAATTGTTAAAACACTCATAATAAGATCAATGGTTTGTTGTTTTAAATTTTGTCTCCTCTTCACTTTAAATGAGTTTTCATTATCAAAGCATTTCCTCAAACTTAGTGGGATTTTGAGTTCATTTTTGATGGAGGAAAATAAAAAATGTAGTGTAAAAGATCTTTCTGATCAAAATAATATTGAGGATTTAATGATTCTTTAGCCCAATGCCCTAATAAGATTTTGGCCTTTAGTCAAATGGTTCTCAAGATCAACTCGCCACTCAAATGAATGAATGATTCAATTCATAGGTGAAGATGGATCCCTTACCTATTTAGTATTGCAATTAGGTAATGTTATAAACTTTAATTGAACTGAGTCTTTATTCCTCTTATTTTCACAGGGAATATTAAATACATGTAAGATCATGAGAATGAGTTCTCTTTATTCTATAATATTTGCTATATGTGGTCAACTTTATTGTTCCAATCTTTCTTGCATTATTCACGTGATTTCTCTTTGCATAACAAAGGGGAACCCAATAGGTTCAAGATTCGAAACCCAAACATCATTGCTTGTGTAGTGGCCCTTTTCTTTTCGGCTTTAAGCTTGAGGAATGGAAGGAAGGAGGGGATGCATAAACGACCATCAATAATTGAGATCCTCTAATAGGTGGTCATATAAGCCATAGGTATATTATACGTTGGATCTTTCTTGACCTATAGGAGATTATTTTAAGGCATATGGTAATCTGCAATTAAATTCGGGCTAGTGGGTGTAGAACAATGAAGCACCATATATATTGCAGTGTCTTATTTTAAATTTGATTCTTTTCAATTTTACTTCAAGTGGCCTTGAATTTGATAAGGGTAGATAACAATCTAATATTGATTTCATACAATGAATGAAAATATATAATTGACTTCACTGGACTTTTATGCCAATTAAAATAGAATAAAAATTGATCTCACACACATATTAAATCTCCCAAAAAGTAAAGGGATGTGAAGCAACATTAAAAATCTATAAAATAATTGACACAAAAACCGCATAAACATATATACATACTCATATAATTTGGTATGTGTATTTCAATCCCAATTGGCAGCCCTAACATCAACACAATATAAATTTTAATTACAAATGTTGGTGTAAAGAACTATCAATAAATGATATATCCATATATAATTTGGTATGTGTATTTCAATCCCAAATGGCAGAACTAACATAAACACAATATAATTTTTAATGACAAATGCTGGTGTGAAGAACTATCAAGAGATGGTATATCCATCATCTCCAAACATAGGATTGATTGTACGCCCTTCTCTCATATTTCCTTTTGGCCACACATCTTTCCATTTCCTTCATACGGTCCTCACTTTTTTCTTTTTCTTATCCTCCACCTCCTCCTCCAACTTATCATTGCAGATATGGGCAGGTTTCTTGAAAATAGTCTAATGCCATGACATCTCCATTGTATCTTAAAATGAGGCATTAACGAATACTCCAATAGTATATATAGGTACCGATGCATATTTCATAATATACATATGATTTTGTGAAATCCACAACATGGATCTCCAAACACTTAGGAAAAACTTTTTATAAATTTAAAAGAATACCCAGTCCCTTCTTCATCACTGTAGGTCTGACACTACACTTTGTTATGGTACAAACCTATGTTTACATATTGCTTCACTTGCATTACTTATAATCTCCACAAGTGGATTGTCTTTAATTAAAATAATGGATCCTTTTTTATCTCTCAAAATAATTTCTTCGATGACAATCTTGGACATAAAGCTGGTTGGAATGTGGTAGTCAACACATACAGTATTCTTGATGATCCCAAGGGACTTGTTTAAAAATTCAAATGCAATTGCCAACTTTGCACTATGATATTAGAGGAATAATTATATTTCCTTCTCCCTATCATTCAGTATGAGTTTTGAAACTGTAAAATACCCTGTTGCCTTCACCTCCCAAGACAATTTCTCCAACTTACATAGATATCCTGTTTGTGGGTGTGATCTATCTCCTTCACAGAAATCATTCACCATTTTATGCCCTTCAACCCAACTACATCTAGGTATATTTTTAATTCCTCTATCTTTCATCAATCTCCTTACCATTTGAACCTCACCACACCTACCCACTTCTGCATAGATGTTTGACAAAATAACATAAGTTGCAACATTTTGAAGATCTAGCTCAAAAAGAAGAGTTGTTATAAATACTCTTAACTTTGTATTTTTATGTTCTCTACAAGAACCAACGAAACACATACACACAACCACCATAGGTTTAATTTGAATTTTGATGATATAATTTAGAGTTCCGTCAAGATATCCAGCACGACCAAAAGGATCAATCATGCACACATAATGATCAAGTGTAGGCATGATGCAATTAGACTCACTCATGCCATTGAAGTATTACACCCCTCATCCACTAAACCTACATGGCTACAAGCTAATAAAGCATAAGCAAATCTTATATTTTCAAGGTTCATTCCATAGTGCTTTATTGCTTCAAAGAGTTTGAGAGCATCCTTGTAAAATCCATTTTGTGCATATCCAACAATCATTGCATTCCACAAGATAAAATTTTTATGAGGCATTTTTTGAAACAGTTCATGTGCCTTGTGTGTGATTCCACAATTTACATACATATCTATCAGGGCATTGCAACTACAACATCTAATAAAAATTTGCTTTCGACTATGCTTCGATGGTTGTTCGTACCTTGTTTTAAAGCTCCCATTTTGGCATAGGTTGGGAGGATGCTGATGAAGGTTGTGCAGTATGGATTTACCCCTGACAATTGCATTTGCTTAAAAGTTTCCACAACCTTTTCAACAAATCCATTTTGTCCATATCCTACAATTGTTGTAGTCCATGAGACCACATCTCTTTGATGCATTTCTTGGAAAATCCTTAAATCCTCGTCAAGAACACCATTTTGTGTATATCTTGTAATCATTGCATTCCATGATACCACTTCTCTTTGAACCATTTCATCAAATAATTTTCATGCCTTGTGCATGCTTTCACATTTTTCATACATATCTACTAAGGAACTTGCAACTACAACATCTGACAAAAGTCCCTTTTCCATTATGCTTTGGTGGATGTCCATACCCTATTTCAAAGTTCCTATTTTGGCACAGGCTAGGAGAATGCTAGCAAAGGTGAACTGATCAAGTTAGACACATGTTTGTTGCATTTGGTAAAATAGTGTCAATGCCTCATAAGGATATTCGTGGGTTTTGTAAGCGGCAATTGTGATATTCCATGAGAAGATGTCTGATTCAATCATTTGGTCAAACACTTGGTGAGTATGCACTAAACATCCACATTGGCCATACATATGTATAAGGGTATCTTGTAAAAGCTTGTGTAGGGAAAACTAAAATTCACTGTGATTGATGTGGGGGTGGATTTGCTTACCCTCTTAGAGAGATTTCTTGGAAATGTAGGTCTACAATAGTAGAAAGTATGTAGAAGAGTGAAGAGGGGGATTGTGCATGGTAAGAAGAATGTGTAATGCCTCTTTCAATCGGTCTGCTTTACATAAATATAATATAATATATAAATATATTATTGGAATTTATTGATATATTTATTAACTGTAGCAAAATATAATATATAAATGATTAAAATAAAAAAATGGTTGGTTGGTATTCAAAACTGAATCTCTATGTAAATAAATATAATTCAAAACAACAAAATTATTGATTAATTATAACAACTTAGAAGTAAAATAAAAGTATCAAATCACAAGTGGAAAAGCTAAGCACATGCCATAACACTGAAATGTGATAAAGGCAAATCATTGTCCCTAAGGCATTAAACACCTCAAGAATAGGGTTCAATCGAAGGAGGATCAGGGACTACCCACCCATCTTGAGTGGTATCAAAAGGAGCCAAATATATTGTGATTCCCGAACAAGGTGGTGGCAACACATAATACCCCACTAACTCACCACTTTGCATAGGCAAAGTCCATCAAGGTAGGCTAGTAGAGGACTTCCTGCACAACAACAAACTCTATTTTCCCTTCTCAACCTACCATGCTAGGGAGGAGAAGTGAATGTGGGATTGGCTTTGCTGATGTCTAGGTGATGGTGGAATAGAGCCATGTAAGGGCTAGTCGAGATGAACACAACTCATGGTGCAAGAACACTCCCCTATTGGTTGAGGAGCTCCACCAATGTTAAAATTTCAAATCCACATTCTTTACCTACACTTAGATCTATAGAAAAGCCAAAGAAATGACAAGCAATTTATCATTAACAAATAATTACTTGGATAGCTTTTCATTGTTAAAAATTGTTGAATTTATAGACTTCCATAGTTGAAACAAAATGATAGCTCTAAAAAAAATATACAAGAAGTCAATGTATGGAGATCATTGAGCATTATCCCTAAAAAGGATATTCATCAATTCAATGGCTTTGGATGGTAAGGCTAAAATAGCCTATGAATCCACTGCTAGGAAATCCATGCTCTCGAACATGTCTAAAAAATATACCTAAAGATTTCAGGTCAAAAATAGATAGAGCACTTGGGGCTAGGAATCCCAATGTGCTTGAGACACTCCCTAAGAGGAAGACCTTGACAAACCAAACATTAAACAAAATGAGATAATTTGGGCTTGAGCTTGGCATTCCAAATCTTGTTCAATCTAGAAAGTCATATTGTGGGCAAGGATTTCAGATTCAGTTGCCTATTGAGTTTACCTAAAGCAAAAAAATATACACTCATGATCCAGGATAAAGGAGTCTTGAAGGATAATTTCAAAAGGCATTATCACACTTCCACCTCCAATCCTTCCACTAGGTAAGTGGGGCTTGTAGACCCATCTTATGAAGCATGACATCTGGCATAAATTTATGAAAACACAAAATAGAAGCCAAGCTTGTATTTAATAGTATGTTTAGTTTTCAGAGAATGCAAGCATTATCCAATCAAGAGATGAAACCAAATCCTTAATAGTGTAAATTCCATTTCTAAAAATCTAAAGAGCTTTTATGACTAACATATCCACTAGAAGGAGGTTGGAATTGGTCATGACAGGTGGCTACAAAAGATTGTGGTCATTAAAAGAGAAACAAATTCGAAACCCATCACTAACCCACTTTAGAAAGGGTTTCACTGATTTAAAAGCTTTCTAGATGTTATTTGCCACAAAGGACCATTTTATCTTAACGTGGATGGAAATAATTAAAAGAGTGTGAAATCCAATGTTTTTCTAAAATTTATTTCCATAAGGAGCACTTATAAAAATATAGTGCTTTAGGAGACTTTTACAAGTCTCATTTCCTTTAATTGCCCTTACAACCATCTTAACACAAAGAGTAATGCTTTGTTTATAAAGATAAATAATGCCCATTCATCCTTTGTCACAAGGAAGGCAACAAATGTCCCCAGTTACCTTGTGAAAACCTCAAGTTTTCTTAGCATTAACCCAAATAGAATCTCTAAGCACCTTTACTGATTTTTCATATGATGATTTTGAAGGAGCCTAACAAGAAGAATGATAGACATGGGTAGCTATAATAATTTTAGTGTAGAACTGAAAGTTTCTTGCAAGTGAAAGAGACAAGTTGTAATCTAGTAAGTGATTTTTTTCCACTTTTCAATTACATACTACCAGAGCACAAAGAGGGAGTTGTCAAAGGCAAATGGAATGCTAAGAAATTTTAATGTTTCCCCTTTCTAGATCCACTTGCATTGATAATTTTGAAGCCACTTAAGCAAGGGCATCAAGCCTTGTATGTAACAATGGGTTTTAGCCCACTGCATTCTTGACTAAGAGGATTTACAAAAAATGTCAAGGTAGTGATGCACCTCTTTGAAGGAGGATTCTTGTTCTACAAGTGTGAGGAAAGAGTCACCCATAAAATTCCCATTGATTAGTTGAAAAGAGTAATTAGGAATAATAATTCCTCTGATAAGCCCACAATTCACTCCATGAACAAGTAGATAACCAGACACTTCAATAACTAAGACACACAATGTTGGAACAAGAGGGAAACCTTGTCTTACAAAATTAAAAATCCCAAATCTATCAAACTTGTGACCATTGATGGTGAGACAAGCCAAAGATTTAGAAATCAGAGTCTGCGCTGCCAAAATAAAGCATTTACTGAAGCCCAAAGCTTTAAGCATGGCAAGGATAAAGGGTCACTTGATTTAATCATAATCCTATTCAAAATAAATCTTGAGAAAGATCATCCTTTATCGAGAGACATGAGCCCACGCCATTCCTTAAAAAACTACAATAATATTATCAAGGATTTACCTAATTTTAATAAACCATGTTTGCTATGGCATGATGATTGTAAGGGGCGTGTGGCAAAGGTGGAGTGCTAAGGATTTAGCAATAATTTTATAGGAAACATATAACACAGTGAGTGGGTGCCAACTAGTAATGAGCGCAAGATCACCAAACTTATGAAGAAAATTAATATATACTTTACCGATGATGGCCCCTAAATTTTATTGTGTAGGGATTCTATACAAACCTGAAACAAATCAAATCCAAAAATTACCAAGTAGATTTGTAAACTTCACATGGAAAGCCAAATACCCTCAACATTTTATCATTATCCATGCATTGCACAATAACAAGGAGATCATCAAGGGAAAGAGGGGCATCAAATATTTTTTGAGATGAATGACTTCACTTACAAGTATCCACATATAAACACTCTTCAATTCATTTGCTCTCTCTGCCATGGTATCTTGGGCTTGTGACACAAGTTTGTAGTGGTCCATAAAGGCTGTGGAGATCTATGATAGGTTGGTGAGATGATTATGTGTTTTTTATGGGTTTAATTTTCTGCTTGGCAAGTTTGTCCCTGAGATATCTAAAAAAATCCTTAGAATCCTAATCACTAGTCTTAAGCAAGGAATTTTTAGTGGTGAATCTTTGTTAATTCATGAATATTTTATTTTTTGAAGTTGGCATTTGGTGACTTTGTGAGGTAGCTGATAACATGGGATTGCCTAAATTTTAGGGTAGAATTTAAATTTAAGGGTAGACTCACCTACTTTTTAAAATAAATTTTCCCTTATAAATGCATATCATCAGGTGTAAGAAAGCCAACATGGTGGCATTCACCACTATATATATATATACATGTATATATATATATGTATATGTATATACATATATATGTATATGTATATACATATATATGTATATATATATATATATATATATGTATATACATATATATATGTATATATATATATACACACACACACACACACACATATATATACATATATACATATATGTATATATGTATATATATGTGTGTGTGTGTGTGTGTGTGTATATATATATATATATACATATATATATGTATATACATATATATATATATATACATATATATATATATATATACATATATATACATATATATACATATATACATATATATATATATACATATATATATGTGTATATACATATATATATATATATATATATATATATATATATATATATATATCTGTGTGTGTGTGGTATTCACTCCTCTATGTTTTTTACTAAATTTTGTTGTCATGCTTCTGCAACCAATAGTTGGACAATAATAACCAGGTGAGGAATGACAACTAGAAGGTGATAGATGATAACAAGGTGTCAAACAACTATAGGTAGCTATCGAGTGACTGCATGGAATAATTAGGTGACTGCATGAAGAAGTCAAGCAACTGCATGGAATAGTCGAGCATCTATGTGCAATAGTCAGGTGACTGCCATTTGTGTGTAGTATTGATTTGATGGCATCAGAGAAATTTAAAAAATAGAACAACCTGTTATCTTATTTCAACCAGATAGCAAACACAGGTATAAATATTTAATTTATAAATTGTTGCTATTTATTCATTACTATTAAGGTTCATTAATAATTAATGTTCACAACTATTTTGCATGCAAAATCTAATGATAATACAATCGAAGATATGCCTCTATTAGAAAACGTACCTGGGTATGAAATACTAGACATAGGTACTAAATATTATTTGATTTACCATTCTATTATTTATTTACACTTTTATTACAATCTTTATTAATAATTAGTCTACAACCAATTTGCATACAAAACCCAATGATAATAGTTTTGAAGATATGCCTTCATTAGAAGATGTACCTGGGTATAAAATACATGACAAAGGTACTAAATATTATTTAATTTACTGTTTTATTTTTTCTTTGTATTTTTGTTATAATTTTTATTAATAATTAGTCTACAACTATTTTTCATGCAAAACCCAATGATAATAAGTTTGAACATATGCCTCTATTAGAAGATGTCCCTCGATATCAAATTTCAGACATAAGTACTAAATATTATATGATTTATTGTATTGTTAATTACTTACACTTTCATATTAAGTACCAATTTTTAATAATAATTACAAGGTTTGTACCTATTTTGCAAGTAGAACCTATTGATAACCCTTTCGAAGATATGCGTCCACTAGAAGACGTCCTCGAGTATGAAATACCCTCACATATTTCAAGAAAAAGGACACTGGAAGACATCATCATGGATGTCAATAATGAGTACCCAACACTGCCAGATGAGATTTCTACTCAACCAACACAATCTTCAGTTTAAAAAAGGAGTAAAAAATCCTTTTAAAGGAAGAGAAGTACATGGACAACTGAAAGGTTGTTTAAGTTTGAATGGAAACTAAATACCCATTTATTAAACCCGTACACCATAAAAATGGTATCAAAACACCAACAACATGTAATTGTATAATATGGAGTTGAAAACTTGGAAAGGAACACAAAAAAACTCAAGTTAGACATAATTGAGAAACATTTTGGCAAAATATACGAGTCGATAAAAGACAAAGATGGAGAAATAAAAAAATAATGAGATGGAAAAATGTAAAAGAATACATGCATCAATTTTATGCAAAAGAGTATGAAAATAATCAAAAACATCAACAACTCATTCATAAAGGAGGAACAATCACAACTTAGTTTGGAAAAGTTTCTCAGGGCAATCTACTTACAAAAAATATTCAATTTTTCACTTTATATCACATTCTGAAAAGAGGCAGATGAATCCCCGATTTTTCAAATTACAAGATTTTATTTCAACATATTGGATTGCATAACATTCCTCAATCACAATGGTCAGATAATAGTGCTTGGGATATGGCAAAATGTCTTGCAAAGATTGAAAAGGAGGATTTTAAGGAAAAAAGTAAAAGCAACATGGTTTATCTCACTGTCCATTAATGAGGTAACAACAATTGATAGCACATCATGGGTTTGCATGCATGTTTATACATTTAATAACCATTCAATAAAACCTCACTTATTATTTGTAAGTAAAATGAAAGAAAATTGTAATGTTGAAAACCTTTCCAAATTGGTTATTTTTAATCTGGTAGATATTACTGGGATGAATTATTATGATATAGGTACCAAGTTAGTGTGTGTTGGTGCGGGTGGTGCATCAATAATGTAGGGGAATAAAATTGGTCTATGTGTTTGCCTACAAACAACAGTTGCCCTATATATGACTCCAATCCAATGTATGACACATAGAATGAATCTTGCTTACAAAAATGTTAGCACATTTCAAAATGTAATAAAAGTGGAGGACATTATCTGTGACTTGCACGCGTACATGTCAAATAGTCCAAAAAGGTTTTTAGAGTTTCATAAATTTGAGATTGGAATGACTAATGGTAAAAAACTATTAAAATATGTTGATACAAAATGGATTTCTATGTTTGATCTTGCATGTAGAACATATGAAGAATATCAATCGTTAATAGGTATTATGTTTAAATATATGATGGATGTTGAAGATTTATTGTACCATTTGACAGATTTTGAAACCTTGATAACCTTGTGTGGTATTCTAGCCATGTTGAAATAAATGCATTATTTGATGAAACATGTGCAACAGAGATCCATATATATTTTTGACTTCAAACGGTTGAGGGAACATATTTGTCAATCTCTTGATATATTATACTACTCGAATGAAAGTTTTAAAGGACCAATATTTGACAACTAAATTTTTTTAACATATATTAATGACCCTAAAAACTATTTGAAGTTCAATATTAATGATCATCTTTGTATTGTATTTAATGGAAAGGAGATACCACTACACACTTTCCAAAGACTAACTCATGTGGCTAGAGCATAAATTGAAGAAGTACCTATATCACGGGTTTTATATGATAATGTTATAGATGAGACACAAATACAATTAAGTAAAATTTAAAAAAGCTTATCTACTAAAATTAGAGATTGATTTCAAAGGGATGAGTTGCTTGAAGCCATGGGAGTGGTGAATCCTATATTGAATAATTTATAGGGTAAAGAAATAACAAGTAATTTGTTTATCAAATACATGGGTACTCTCATTAATCATTTTAATAAGTCTATATAAATTGGAGTTGAAGTTGAAGGTATTGTTCAAAAGAATTTACTGAAAAAATAGTCAATGAATTTTTTAATTACAATGGTTGCACAATATCTAACCTTAGATGAACCAACAAAAATAGGTGCGAAATTACAAAGCTATATAAGAAATTGTATCCCAATGGTGTTCTACAAGAAATAATTAATGAATATTTTTGGTTATGTGAATTGTGCCAAACAATGGTTTTGGGGTCAATGGAAGATAAAAGGGTGTTTAGTGCACCTTCTTTTGTCAAATCCAAACTTTGAAATAGATTGAATAAAAATCTTGATACATGTTTAAGGTTGTATGTTTCAGGTTATGCAGTGGATGAGTTTTCATATGAAATAGTGATTTCAATTTTGAGTTCACTTACTGAAATAAGAGGAGTCACTAATACAATAAACAAATAAGATATTAAAAAATCCACTGAGATAGTACATACAAATGTCAACGATGAAGCGCATGTTGAAAAAGGGTTGTTCCAACTATCAAAGTTTTAGTTTGTATAGATTTCAAATATTCTTGAATTAAAATCAGTTGCAATAAATTTATGTTGTTTACTAAATAATATTTTCTCTTTTTAATTCATAAATCAATTACGTAATCAATTAGTTTTGTATGTTCAATTTTGTTGTTTACGAATGGCTTAATTGATTTCTTTATCAATAGTATGTATCATACATTATACCTAAATTAATTTAAAAAATATATATTACTCTTCAAGATAATATTTAACACCATCAACTACAAGCCATATAATAATTAAGAATCCAATGCATCTTCTAAAATACAAATGTTAGGCTGTGATACCAGATGTCTATAGTCAAATGACTATAGTATACAATTGAATGACTATAGGGCACAGTCAAACAACTAAAAGGCATAGCCAGACGATTGTAGGATGCATTCAGATGAGTAGAGGATGCAGCTAGATGACTGCAACATGCATTCAGACAAATGTAGGATGCATTTGAATGACTATGCCATGTAGTCATACGACTACAAGATGCAATCAAATAACTACACCTGCAGCTAGATGACTCCATCATGTAGTTGAATAAATGCATAGTACAGTTGAATGACTACACCATGTAGTCAAATGACTATAGAATGCCATTAGATAATTGCATGATGTAGTCAAATGATTACATTATGTAGTCAGATGACTGCATTATGTTGCATGCAGTCAAAGAACTCCATTGTACACTGAACAATTGAATTTTTCCTGGTATTACATTTACCACATGCCACCTCCTCATTTACCTATGCTATTATATGCTTTCTAACCTAATTCACCACTATTATGAAACCAATTCACCTAGTGACCTCCAAGTTTTTTGAAATATAGGCCACTAAATTTTTCCCTGGTCTTAAGCCAGTGTAATCAATCCCTAATTTAATGTCTCTAGCATAATGAATTTTAAAAAATTTAATCTTATGCTTGAATGTGGGAATCATGGCCTTAATCAAGAATCAAAGGGGATTATCTCAAGCAAGGAAGAAACCTCCTAGTATTCCTTAGAGACTTCCATTAACAAACTTTTGAACATGCACAATCTCCTTTCCATAGTGGCAAAGGAAGGTGGTGGTGCATTTGATCACATCAATCCACCAATAAACCCAACTTGTACCATATTTCAAATATGGAACCAAGTTCCACACTCTAGTGATGAGTCATATAGTTCCCTTGTGTCTAAAAAGTGATGCATTCATAAAATTGATTGTGAGGGAATTTATGAAGGCCGCATCCATATTATTTTCTAGAAGAGATGGAACTATGGTAAGAAAGGACAAATTATGGGTGAACTGTGATAACATGCCCATATGAAATTAAAAAGGAGAACATGCATTTCTTAGAAATCATTGTGTTCTAACTATTTGAGAACCCAATCAGTGTTAGCTCAAAAGTTAGACCAAGTGAACCATAATTTTCTAATTAATGAATACCATCAAAAGAGGGGCTCCACAAAGCCCCAACTATTTTAAAAATAATACCAAGCTTTACGTTCCCCTATGCATGAACACATAAATAAGGTACCAACATTGTCCTCATAACTCTCGATCATATTAAATTTTTCACAAATCAAATGGGTAGAAAAAAGAAAAAAAATTTAGTGAACCATCTCCATAAAATTGTTCTATTAGGACCATCAATAGGAGCATAAACATTAAACACTCAATAATGTCCATCAATATCAACCATGAACTAAATAACTCGATGTGATAGGTCTTTTTCCAATGCAACAATCATGGAGGAATTTTTTGTTGAAATCAAAATACTAGAGTTGTCATATCCATCTTCATGCTAAGTGGAAAAGTGTGATGTATCATAATATATACTTATTAGATAGATCTATAAAATAAACCTTGGAATCTTAACTTTTTGTAGACATGTAAAATATAAAATGTCAAA
Source organism: Torreya grandis (assembly GCA_037957365.1). Classification (NCBI taxonomy): domain Eukaryota; kingdom Viridiplantae; phylum Streptophyta; class Pinopsida; order Cupressales; family Taxaceae; genus Torreya; species Torreya grandis. The sequence goes on from JARHVA010001587.1 coordinate 2,225,278, forward strand.
TCGTTGATAATCGATACACAAAATTTGTGAAAGGACTATGTGAGACCTCAAACATTCCATGATATCATATTCATTTATTAGAATCCTTGATGTGTAGTTATCCTTATCCATTATTTGAATCCTCCATTGAGATAAGCAATGTAAAATGATTTCCCAATAGTGGCTACTAGTGTGACCAATACATGGTGAGAGTGATAATGGAGGATGTTTTGTCACTAGAAGTTACAATTAGAAAGCAATTCTCTTGAGAAACTTGGCTTTACAAGGTAGCCGAAAAAATGAGAGATTAGGGAGTAATGAGGGGAGGAATAATAATATTATCGACATTTTTCACACCCTGTTTAGATTTTTAAATGGAAAGAACGGGATTTGCCACAGGGATTTTATTCTTGATGGTGGATTTTTGTTAGACATAGTGGTCCACACATCATTCACTTTAAATACCTTTTTATTTTTAGGAAACACTTGCTCAATAAAAGGCCTTGAGAAGATCATGAGAGGGAAATATTGAATCCTAATTAAAATTTAAAAGTGAAAACATATGTTGTAAGTTTAAAGTAGGTGAATTTCTATGAAAAACATCCAGTCCCTACTTGAATATCAATAAACTCTTTCAAGTCTTTAGTCAAATCAACATTAACACATGGATTTATTGGGGGACATATAATAAAATATGTCCATTCCATGAAAAAACACACACCTTATAGGTTTGACAATATCAAATAGGAAGGCCCATTACAGAAGTGAAAGACATGGTAACTCAAACTAGATAAGCACTTTAAGGTATGTCTGCTTAGAGACCTCAAAATTATAGGACCATAGGGACACAATCTTTAGGGTATTTTTAAGGAACTAGTAGCTCAACCTAGAAAGAAGAAATTGTACCCATGATGGTTCCTTAAAGGAGATTAGGAAAAAAAACCTTTGTGAGGTTACAAACAATAGTAACCTAGAAAACTCCAAGGGTTCTTAGTGATGTCTAATTTAGGCATTGAGATAAACCACAAAGAGTTTGTAGAGAACATAGTAAGTAATAATAAAATTATTTTCTTACCATCTAAATACATTTTTGACATGTATTTGCAAAAAAAATTAGGGTGAGGAGGATTATTAGAATGCCCAAGGTCAGCAATAATGGTTGTGATAGATTGGTTGAGGGAAATTTATAGATACTTAATCGACCTAAAATGAAGAGTTAGACTAGAAGATCCCGTAAAGGAAAATTGATACAGGGAAAGACAAGACAAAAGTGTAAAATATACAAGCAAAACCTAGTAAAGTAAGTTTTTTCATCACAGCTATTTTGATGAGGATTCAACTTAAAATTTATAGAATATTTTATATGTGCATTTTATTTTCACAAAGTTTAGTAACTATAACCTATAAATTCAATACAAAACATCCAATACATTATTTATTTTCATTATGTGTGTGTGTGTGTGTGTGTGTGTGTGTGTGTGTGTGTGTGTGTGTGTGTGTGAGCATGTTAATCTATAAAATATATATCTTGAACATAATAATTAAAATAATAAAAGTAACGTACTATAAAATTATATCATGTATTATAACTAACAATACCATTTATTATTATGATTATAAAATAGAGAAATGTAACACATAAATGAATTTCAACACATCATTTTAGTAAAATATTGTATATCAAAATGAACCAAATAATTTAAGGCATTCATCACTTTTATACTTTATATTATAAGTATCCAACATGATAACCAAATATAATATTATTGTCTAAATATAATTCAAGCACCATGTACTACAAAATAGATAAAACATAATTTGATGATATATGTAAAAAAAACTAAATATATAAAGTAAAAAAATATATCCATACAATTGGAGGAGATAAATACTAGGTTTTTTATGTGGCATAATAAAAACCATAGCCACAAAGACCAAAAAAATGTATGCCCCCAAACCTTTGATTTTTATATTTATATTTGCATATTTTCCTCCTAATAATTAGTATGGAATAAGTCTTTGCAACCAAATAAAAACCATAGCCACAAAGACCAAAAAAATCAGAACTAGTCATAACAAAATCTTCAAGTTCAAGAAAACTAGCAATAGTTTGAAGGCCAAATATGGAAGTTATAATTAAGAATATGTAGTGGAAACAATTTTCCAACCCATGGAAATAAAAATGGAGGTGAAATCCATTATGGATTAATAAAAATATTAACTTTGCATAAAAATCACAATAACATAATTATTTAATGTTTAACAACCAAAACTAATAACCTCATTGCTTACCAAAGTTACTTGCCTAACTTATATGTAATATTAATAATAAAATAGCTTAATCTTTATGTAATAATGATGTGGTTACAATGGAGTTGAATGATGTTTAACTTCACTCATGAAATGTTATTGACAATCTTGAATCTTTATGAAACCATTATATGGGCTAAACTTTTGTTCTTAAGATATGAATGGTGATAGACTTATTATTGTTTTTTATATCTTTAGAGTATATTGAGTACTATGTGTCATGCTTAATGGCATAACACAATCACCTAAAATAAACTTTGTATGGAAACTTCTAAAACCCAAGCATTTATTTTATGCTTAAGGTGTTGACTACTTCATAAACTTTGGTGTCGACCTAAATATTGAGTACTATGTGCCATGCTTAATGCAATAACACAATCGCCTAAAGGTGTGTGGGATTCACAAGACCTCATTTACGTATGCAAGCTATAAAATGTATTGGTGTGTATAAATTACTAACTTCTCTTAAGATAAAAGCATAGACCATACATAAGAGGAACCTTATAAAATCAATAAATGTATCAATAATACTTAATTTAAATAAATAATTATAAAATAAACAAATACCCTAAAAACATACAAAATAATGCTTACTCATGGCTTGGGGTAATTTTAAAAAATCTAAAACTAAATTAATGGTATTTATGGAAAAAATAATATGTTTTCTTTGCACACAATAACATTTAAACTAGTTACTTGGACAACAAGAGGGGATGTTTATATCTACTATATTTCTAAAAAAGCATAAATTTTTTGATTAAAATTCACAAAAAAAAAAAAAAAAATCAAATATAGAGCAATAACACATATTTCAAATTAGGATCCAACCACATATATATTATCTTTTATGACAATACTCCTCTTCCTCTCTTTTTATTTTTTATTTTTTCAATTTTCAATATTCATTTTCAATTTTCGATTTTCGATTTTCGATTTTTACATTGGAGGCATCTTCTATGATGAAGAGTTTACATATTTTTATCTAAACATTATTTAGTCCTAAACACTCTCCTAAAAAAATAAATAAATATTGCATATTCAGTTGCCTCATTGTGAATATTGACTGTGTACATTAGGAAAAACTCAGTAGATCTTAAAATATTAATTATGGATGATGACGATTCATAACAACATTGAGAAAATCTAAATAGATCTCAAAATGTTAATGCAAGATGAGATGATGCATACCTATGTTATTGAATAAATTAACCCACTTTTGGCACTTCCTTGCTCAATTTTTTTATCATCTATATTATGCCTACCCATTCGACCTTATAGCTAAAAATTTTTTCGTATCATGAATCGCTGGTAACAATAGATTTTTGTTATAGATTTCTCACCAAATGTCCATCAATTTGCTTTTGCCAGGACTTCAACAACAAAATGTTATCAAGCTTATTTGGTTAGGGTTTTGATATACTTTGTCAATTGTGGTAGGATTAGGTTTTGATTTGTTCTTTCTTGGTTTGTTAGGGTCATATTGTGGTTTTAAGTATTGAGTTTGTTATGGTGGTTGTACATGGATTTTTTAAAGTCAAAAGAGGATTTGCCATATCCATGGGGGTTAAAGTAGAAGACGGGAAACATGCTGCTCAACTTGTTGTTAGAGACATTCAAGGTTACTTTGAAATGGAGATAGAGGTCACTTTTATCCTTAGTGTAGGAGACTTACGTGCATGGAATGATTGCATCAAGGGGGTTCGATGCCACATGTGGTAGTCACTTTTGAGCTTATTATTACGTCTTAACAAATTAACAAATGTGAAGAATAGAATGCATAGAACATGCTGTTCAAAAATAAAGACAATCAATTTTCCAATAGAGTAAAGGGGAAAAAAAGTAATGCTTACTAAAGAGATTACATACAATACTTTATTTATTTAATGCTTATATTTCTTTTTGATATTTAATTTTCATGATATTATTATGTATTGATAATGAATTATGTAAAAAAATTAGTAATGGAATTAGATCTCCTTATTTTTAATGCTAAAATCCAAATTTGTGTTTTTTAAAGTATACCAATATGATATTATTTTTAACTATTAAAATAATTATAGATTTATATAATTATCAAATCAACAAGCTTGAAGTCATCATTGCACGAGACAAGGATGCGCAAACTACCACAAATAGTATTTAGCTTTTGACTCTTTGAGATATTGAAAACAACAATGGGTTTTAGAAGTTTCCATAATTGGTCCATCATGATGCCAATCTCAATATCAAATTGTTCAGAAAAGAAATGATCATGATTACCATTCTTAGTCATAAGTGGCATCATTAAATGTGAAATGAGAACAATCTTTAGCAATTAGATCCTTGGGCTTGCTATCCAAATTTGGCAATGAAATAAGACCCAATGAATGATCCTAAAATTTAGGTCGATACCAAAGTTTATGAAGTTGTCATCACCTTGGTTACCTTATCGATAAGAATGAAGAAGAGTAAAATGATAAAAGCTTTCCTAAAATTTCATGTAGTCCTCTAAATGTTGGAAAGATTCAAATTGTTAATGCTCTCTTTCTTCATAGCTTCCACTATTAACTGGGAATCACCTTCAATATCAATATTAGTCCAATTATTTTGTAAAGCAATTGATAAACCCCCTAAAGGGCATTGGATTCAACATGATTGTTTGTGCATTGACCCAAAGCTTCATTGAAATTGAGGATAAAATGCCTTCAATGATAGTGCAACCCAAATTTCCCTTTGATGCTCTGTCGAAATTCAATTTGATCACTTGACCCTGAGGAGGATTCTAACAAGTTAAAGTTCATCCCCTAAATATTCTACCAACCCTATTATTAGGTAATATTAATATTATTAACATATTAATATATTATTATATAATTAATATATTAATATATACTATTACCACTTAACATATTTTGAAAATTTTCAACCCTTATATGTTTTATATGGCTTTACCCTTTCCCACTATTTTTTCATTGTTCAAGTTACTGTGAAACGAAACATCTCCTTACCATGTCATATAAAGAAACACTAACCTTCATTTTCATCATCACCTCCACCACCAAAAATATTAAATTATTTTTACTTAATACTTTATATAACAAGTTAGTGTTGATTTTTGAGTGAACTAGACTCCGTTTTACACTCTTGTGTCTTACAAAATCTAATTTTACCAAAATGGAAAATTACATCCTACAAACATGAAATAAAATGAAATGGGAAATCATTAGCGGATGAGATTTGGACTAAGACACCCATAAACTTGAGGTTTCAATGGTAGGTCAGAGGATAGAATCCCTGCAAATAGATATGAAATTAGAGATTTGGAATCACCCCTTACACTATAGAACACACACCCATGATGACATCCAAAACAAATTTGCTATGAAAGACTGGCTATAGGGCTTCTTCCTCCCAACTCTCAAAATGTCCATGTTCCTTGCTCCATTACTTTCCCTCCTTGCTTCATCTCTCAAACTTGTCATTTCTTTACTCAATTACTTAAAGATCCCTCAATTTAGTAATACTAGATAAATAGAAAAAGGAAGAGAGAGATTTTTTTTTGATGTAGTCTATGTTTTCACAATCTATAAGATCAAGTAAATGATTTTGGGAAATAATTGTGTGTTTAGTTTTTCATCCATACATTTCAAATCACTATCTATGATTTATCAAAAAAATGAACACATAATTATTCCCCCCAAAAAAAATTATCATCATTTTTTTTTTAAATTTTTATGATCATTAATCATTTTGGCACCCTAGAGTACCTAATAAGAACGACTTTTCAACTATTGTCTACTAGTGTTTAATTGTTCTAAGATGGATTTATGCTATGATTCATTTTTCCATTATATTATGATTAAAGCAAAATCGATGATTATAATTTGAAAAATAAGTAAATTTTAGATTTAGCTTTAGTTTTATGAAATATGGAAATCATTTGATGGTGAGAATTATACAGTCAATATACTTAAAACATGATAAACTGAATTTAAAGTAAAAATTGAAAATCATATTAGATAAGTATAATAAAAACATATATACTTAGTTATAATAAAAATGCATATATATCCCCACACATACACTTAGGGCACGATAGTAAAGCTCATATTGTTTTACTCTTGCACTGACTCTATTACATTGAATTGAATTGAATGAGTTTTAATAACGTCCACGAGACCAAACAGTTTATGGGACCAAGTGTTAAGACCATTAGAAATTCTTCATATTCCTTTTGAAGTCATCTCGCCTCCTATTAATCTTTACCAATAGCCAGGTTGTGTTGTGTAGCCTCTCCTCAAATAATTCACTAAAACTGCCCACATTCACAATGTTATCCTGCAGCATATGGATATCCTTGTATGCATCACACTCCCTAATGAAGTGTCGTTCAATGTCAACCACTCTATCACTATAGGAAATGCAATCCCTATCTTCCCATCTTTCCTTGGGAACCGTCCATCTTCCAATTTCACACCTAAGATGGTGTGAACTAGTCCTTAATTGTGCCATTAGGATCCTAGCTTTACCTTTCAATTCGGCACTTAGGTATGCTTTATCCCCGTGCTCCCAAGTGGGATTGAACTCTTTGATATAATGCATTTTTTATGCCCAATATGATTTGTCCACATGGCAGCCCTGAATTTTTCTAACACAAACTTTTTTATTTCCTCTTTGGAGTTAGGGCACTCATGTAACTTGATGTCCCATTTTCCCAGCCACTTGATGTTTTGCTTCATCCACGTCTTCTTCCTCCGATCTAACACCTCGTTCACCACCATTTTGGGCCACCGGTGATTCCCCATGTTTTCAACCTTTTTTAGGTAGCTTAGTAACTGTGAAATCACCGCAGCTTCCATTGGGAAAGTATCGGCTTCCGCCAAGAGGATCTCATATGGGACATGTGCTTTAACTTTAAGACTACTAGTGATAACATGTTTTTGAATTCTTTCCAACTGTCTCCATCTGTGATTTGACATACTGCTTCTCCAAACCTCACAATCGTAGAGGACATTCAGTGTGACCAATAAACCAAAAAGGGTTTTCTTGGTTTTCCAGTCCCAAAATTCTGCTTTCCTACACCTGTTCTGGAGAAGGTAAGAAGCTCTTCAACCTCTTTGAGTATTTTTTGCCTTTCAAGTTTCCCAACTGAACTTGTTATGAAAAATAATGCCAAGATATTTGTATTCTTCGATGATTTCCAACGGACTACCTTCGAACATAAAATTAGTTCGATGTTATTTCCTTTTTAAAGAGAATATCATGACACCATAACTTTTTCGATTTAGTGCCCAAGTTATGTTACTCTGCATAACTTGCTTGCTATTTTTGTTTTTTATTTTATTTATGGGATCTTCAAGTCCCATCAAACGGATACGCTCATCTTGATTTTGAAAACCGTACATCTGCGATTTGCGTGCATAACCTTTTCATACGGAGCACGTTAAACACTTGTCACTTCTTGCGGGGGACATGTGTGCTTGTATGTATGGCAGTGGAAATGTATCGAATTGTGGTCGATGGGAAGCATTTAAGACATCATTACATTTCGACTTTTTATCTTGCAATTTTCATGGAGGTCTCCCTCAAATTTGAAGTTCTTCTCAGAATGTGAAGAATGTGCTGAAAACGATAAACCCTTGTAATTTTTGGTGCTACAATTTTGAGTACAGGGATCTAATTTTGCATTGATTTTTTTATCAATTCTTGTTATTACAATAGTTACATGGCATTGTATGCCTGGGACTACCTCTTCTCGCCATGTTTGAAAATAAGTGATGCCCCAGATGTCGTGTTTGAGGTGGCCGTGAAGTTGTTTGTGTGCATTTTGGTGTTGATATTGGTTAAAAATGTAAAGCCATGTTGGGAATGCTTTATTGGATTTTCATATGGTGGGTAACGTAGGCGGTTCCGATGGCGGTCACGTCGTTGGCCCCTGTCTATCTTTTTTCACTGATGGGCATCCAGAAGGTGAACTCTGTGGCCAAATATCATATGAATGATGTCATATTGCTGGTGATTGGGAGCTTTATTCTGGCCATTATTGTGGAAGAATATAATATACACAAGTGGCTAGCGTTGCAGGTGTTGGTGGCTTTCACCAGGAGGAAGATGAGCCCGCAGCTGCTGCTAGGCATCTGTGCCACAACGTTCTTTATGAGCATGTGGATGCACAATGTCACCGTCGAGGTCATGATGAGGCCTGTGGCCACCGGCATTTTGGCCAAGCTCATGGATGGCTATGGCAATGGCGACTGTGACTACGCCTCTTCTTCTTCAATTGTCATTTCTAGAAATGATTGCGAGGTTCAACAGGTTATTGTTCATCAGGATTTGGCTATGTTCTATAAGGTAGTTGTGCTGGGTGTTACATATGGGATGACTATTGGGGGCATTTCCACACTTAGGGGGACCGACGTGAATATGATTCTGGTGGGGATGTGGCAGAGCTACTTTCCTAAAGCGGACCCGATTACTTTCATGGACTGGTTTCTGCTTCCTTTTCCCATGGCTTTTGTGCTCCTTCTCATTCTCTTAGGGATTCTCTGCGTGGTCTACTGCTCTAAAACTTCTGCCAAATCTTTGTCTGCTTCTTTAAACAAGTCCCATCTCAAAATGGAGCTCGATTAATAGCTTGGGTGAGCTGGATTTTATTTTCCTTTACCAGGCTCTGACTAAAAAATTTCTGAATTCAAAACCAGTGTTGTATTAATTACAGGGCCTATGTCTTTTGCTGAAAAGATGGTGATGCTTCTCGTCATGGTGATTTTTTGGTCGGGGCTGAAATTTTTAGATTGAGAAGTATCATGGAAGATATATATTGATTTGGATGGATAAACAGGTTCTGATAATATTGTGGATGACCTTCCCAACAGCTTCATGGCCACGTCCTTTCTCCAATGCTTGGGAGGAATTCACAGTGGCTACAAAACAAAAGCGGGGATTCTCAGCCGCATTAGCAGATCTCTGCTGTCAAACTGGCATGCCTTTGGAATAATCTCTGACAGACAAGATGAGCACATAATGCTGGTGGGAGCAGTTGGTCTATACAACTGGTAAGCCAACCCCATAAAATAAATGCCTTAGAATCTCTTTTGTTGTGGACGATTGTTAATAAATATGGCATGCTTCGTAGGGGAGACAAACAAAATTCCTATAGGCGAGCCGGTAAGCCCTTTTCTTCCTTCAAATTCATGGAAAATTAGATTACAGGAATACTTAGTAAATTCAATGGTCTTTATGATTATTGTGGTGTTGCAGACAGTCATGCCAGGTCCTTTGTGCCATACGGCATGGAAAAAAATAGTGATGTACATGAAGGACAGGTGCAACAACATTTATTATCATCACAGAAAATGGTGAGTGCATGAACATTTAATTACTTGATCCATGAGCTACTACTATATCATCCTTGCTTATTCTAATAATTGAAAATGCACACAGGTTATGCCCAAGAGGCAGGCCCCATGGCAGATGCTATAAATGATAGTGGAAGAGTCAACCAAATGAAAAGCTACCTTGCCTATTTGACAGCCGCAATAAGGTACCTATCCCTTTACGCAATTTCTATTCCATTAACATACGATTTTAGGTGGATTATTCCCATTAAAATCGAGATTTATAAGGGGAAAGGATATTAACTATGAAAAATATCATGGATCTTAGAATATTAGGATATTAATAATGATTTTTTATTCATTAGATGGATTACTCCTATTATTTTATTATTTTGGTTATGTATGAGGTGGATTACTCTCATTGAAATTGAGATTCATAAGTGAAGAGGATATTACTTATGAAAAGTATTATGGATCTAGTTAGTTATGAAAAGTATTATGAATCTAGTTAGTTAGGATATTAATTATGAAAAGTATATTAACAATAAATAGTATCATGATGAAAAGTATTTTAACAATAAAAAGTATTACATATTAATTATGGATTATATATTAATAATGGTTATTCATAAAATGGATTACCATAAATTCAATTTATGGATTTAGTTAATTAAGATATTAATTATGAAAAGTATATTAACAATAAGTAATATTATGATGAAAAGTATTTTAACAATAAAAAATAGTATGGATCATGGATCATATGTAATTACATATTAATTATGGATTATATATTATAATGGTTATCCATAAGATGGATTACTAAATATCCATAAGATGGATTACTAATCATGATGAAAAGTATATTAACACTAAAAAGTATCATGGATCATATAGTATATGGATCATATGTATTTACATGGATTACTATTTAGGATGTTAAAGTATCATGATGAAAAGTATATTAACAATAAAAAGTATCATGGATCATATGTTTTACATATTAATTATGGATTATATGGATCATAAGTAATCACATATTAATTTTAACTATGAAAAGTATATTAACGATTTTTATGAAAAGTATATTAATAATAAAAAGTATCATGGATCATATGTAATTAAATATTAATAATGGATTACATATTAATAAAGGTTATCCATAAGATGGATTACTAATTAACATATTAACTATGAAAGGTAAAAAGTATCATGGATCATTATTAATTGGATTACATATTAATAATGGTTATTTATAAGATGAATTATTAATTAGAATATTAACTATGAAAGGTGTATTTACAATAAAAAGTATTATGGATCATATGTAATTACATATTAATGATAGACAACATATTAATAATGGTTATATATTTGATGGATCACTCCTATTAAAATTGAGATTCATAAGTGAAAAGGATATTGGCTATGAAAAATATCGTGGATCTTAAGATATTAACTATGAAAAGTATTTTAGCAATGAAAAGTTTGATGGATCACTCCCATTAAAATTGAGATTCATAAGTGAAAAGGATATTGGCTATGAAAAATATCGTGGATCTTAAGATATTAACTATGAAAAGTATTTTAGCAATGAAAAGTTTGATGGATCACTCCCATTAAAATTGAGATTCATAAGTGAAAAGGATATTGGCTATGAAAAAAATAATGGATCTTAAGATATTAACTATGAAAAGTATATTAACAATGAAACGTATCATGGATTATGTAATTATATATTATATTAATGATAAATTACATATCATGCATATTGTATGAAAAGTATATTAGCAATGAAAAGTATCATGGATTATGTAATTATATATTATATTAATGATAGATTACATATTAATAATGGTTATTTATTTGATGGATCACTTCCATTAAAATTGAGATTTATAAGTGGAAAGGATATTAGCTATGAAAAATATCATGGATTTTAAGATATTAACTATGAAAAATATCATGGATTTTAAGATATTAACTATGAAAAGTATATTAACAATGAAAAGTATCGTGGATTATGTATGAAAAGTATGAAAGGTATCATGGATCTTAAGATATCAACTATGAAAAGTATATTAACAATGAAAAGTATTGTGGATTATGTATGAAAAGTATGAAAGGTATCATGGATTATGTAATTACATATTAGTAATGGTTTTCCACTAGATGGATTACTTCGTTAAAATTGTTATCTTGGTTATGTATTAGGTGAATTATTCCTTTTAAAATTGAGATTCATAAATGGAAAAGATATTAGCTATGAAAAGTATCATGGGTCTAATTAATTAGGATATTAAATATGGAAAATATATTAACTATGAAAAGTATCATGGTAGTTAATTAAGATATTAATTATGAAAAATATATTAACTATGAAAAGTATCATGGATCTAGTTTATTAGGATATTAATTATGAAAAGTATATTAACTATGAAAAACATCATAATCTTAGTTAATTAAGATATTAATTATGAAAAGTATATTAACAATGAAAAGTATTATTGGATCACATGTAATTACATTAGTTGGAACTAAATGCGACTTGTTCCTATATCAAGTTGTTACATTTTAGTTGAAACTAAATGTCCCTTTATGTCCTTCATACATGACAATGTCCTTCTATGTCCTCCATACATAGATTTGTTATTACTTCTATTATTGAGATAAAAGTTTGTTGCTTGGTTAAGGCTATAGACATAATCATAACTCTTAGTAATAGTTGGAGTCTTCTTACACTTATTAGTTTTATTTTTTCACTCAAAATTGTTTCTTGAAATTATATATCACTCTTTACAAAAGTTTCTTTTATCTTTAGTTATATTATTTGTAAGTAGGCTAACAACCCTTACAATCCCATGAAATGTGTTCATATTTTCATGCAGTAGCAACATCCTCGATATGATAAGAACCTACATACATAGATTTTTTATTTCTATTATTGAGATAAAAATTTGTAGCTTGGCCAAAGATACAGACCTAACCATAATCCCTACTAATAGTTGGATTCTGCTTACACTTATTAGCTTTATTTTTTTCATTAGAAATTGTCTGTAAAAATGACATATCATTATCTGTGGTGGCACATAAGTTTCTTTTATTGTCAGTTATATTCTTTGTAAGCAAGCTAACAATCTTTACAATCCCATGAAATGTGTTCATATTTTCATGCAGTAGCAACATACTCGATATGATAAGAACCTACATACATAGATTTGTTATTTATATTATTGAGATAAAAATTTGTAGCTTGGCCAAAGATACAGACCTAACCATAATCCCTACTAATAGTTGGATTCTTCTTACACTTATTAGCTTTATTTATTCATTCGAAATTGTCTGTAAAAATGACATATCATTGTATGTGGTGGCACATAAGTTTCTTTTATTGTCAGTTATATTCTTTGTAAGCAAGCTAACAATCTTTACAATCCCATGAAATGTGTTCACATTTTTTTGATGCAACATCATCCTCGGTAGGATAAGAACAAAAGTTTCTGCAAATTTATTCTCGGTAAGATAAGAACAAAAGTTTCTTTAGATTTCTAATCAACATGGGCCAAATTTGAGGGGATGTATCAATAAACAACAGTGATTTTGGTTATGCATTAGGTGGATTACTCTCATTAAAATTGAGATCATAACTATGAAAAGTATCATGGATCATATGTAATGTAATTAGTAATAGTCATCTAACAAAGAGTTCAAGCATTATGGGGATGTATCAATAAACAACGATTATTTTGGAAACAAGTTACAATAGTCACAAACCACTTGGAATTTCACTTGAATCAAAACTATGGTGGCTGTCATGTTTGTTCTTTTCAATTGAGACCACCTACCTGTATCATCCAGTGATAAGATCTTTTTAAAATGTGTAAACTTGCAGTTGTTCATGACTGATGACTAATAACAACTCATGAAGTGAAATTATTAAAATCGGCAACATGACATTGACACAACAACTGCAAAATTGCATGTTTACTTTGAGTGTAATTCAAATAATGTGGTGGCTAATAATGGTGATGACAATGACATTAATGGTGGTAATATGATTCATAGTTGCCCTGGGTGTGTTTCCTCTATCAATTGACTATAATATCCCATCACCACACATTTATGTCATGTCTTTTTGGTGATCCTTCGCATAAATATCCAAGTTTGGAGTTACTTCACCATTTCACCATGCTTATGCTGCAGTACTCTAGTATTCATGTGAACTTCCACTTGAGATATTTTGTGGTGCCTATAATTTCTTCTATAGGAAGGATATATCCAACACAATTCCTCAACTTTTGATGGTAGTCTTTATTCAAGGGCAATCTCAGAAGTGCAAAATCAGACACCATGAAAATTTGATCCAAAGTAGACCGAATATCATAGCTTGTCTAAACCAATGTCATAAGATTCATTGCACACCTTGTGTTTACCCCAAGTGCTGACAAGTTTTTGTGCCTTTGTGCTGCAAGGAATGGTGAACTCATCTTGTAGTATCTCATCTTTCAAAAATTCCCTTCATACATCCAAGGGTGACAAACATGTGTGTAGCATGATTCATAAAACTCCACACCATGTTCAGTCATAAATTATTGAATATCAAAATGATACCCATTTTGCTTACCATTATCCAACATTAAACATCCCATTTTGATTATCCCCATTAGGCCATCATCTATAACCTTGTTTTCAAGTGTAGAACTTGGCTCCAATGAGTGATCTACGAATCATGAGCATTGATCCTCCTTAACTTCGTTAGAATGCAAAACACACTCTATATGATTCCTTATGAACTTCCTTTCTATCTAAATGCATGGGATGAAGAATTCACTATTAATAGTAATATTGATCTCATCAAAGCCTTTATCCTTCTTGTATCTTAAAAGATCACCTAGATCCCATATGTAAAAACAATTTTGAATTTGAATAAAAAACTCGATATGTCCTATGTTGCAAGTTGTATACTTGACGTTGTTAGCATTTTAAAATGCTTTCCATGATGACAAGAATCTTGTAATGGCATAGTATGAAGGAACAAATCTAAAATATGACCATCCTTTACATACCTTGGGTTGTAATCAAAATGTTCACCTTCTTTTGCCAAATTAGAAACTGTTGAGATATCCTCTACACCTTCATCCTTGTGACTCAATTTTTTTGAGTTAGGATCAACACTCTCCCTAGTTTCATGCTAATCAACATGATATCCTAAAATTCAATCCTATATGCTAATGACTCACCTTTTGGAAGATTGCTGGGTAGCTCATGGATTGGCACATCTATTTTCATCTTTGGCTATTTGCATTCAGCTAGTGATGCCTCAACTTTATTGATATACATGCAATCATTAGAAGTAAATAAAACATCTTCTACTATCAAAGGATCTTTATCCCCACCTTGCATGTTGAATCCCTCTTGTTTTTGCTCAATGATGTCTTGTGGCTTTGAATTTGATTGTTCTTTTTACTTATTGATTTCTTCCTTAGCAATCTTTTAAGTTTTGACTTTCCCTTTTTCTTCTATTTTCTTCTTCTAATTTCTTCATAAATCTCTTAAGAATTTTTCAAAGTTATTATAAGATTTGTAAATGTCAGAGTTTTTATCAAATGCATTGAAGGCAAGAAGTTGGACCTCATTTCTATCACACTGCTCTTCTAACCATGTCTCGTGGATAGGATTTTTCTTTCGTGATCTTCTAAATGAAGTTAGATCTTCATAGCTAATAATAAACTGCTCCAATAATTGATTCTTAAAATTTTGGCTCTTCATTCGCTACAGGATATCCTCAATTGGATTTGTAGATCTTTCTATTTTATTTTCCATTATGCTACACTAAAATTTCAATATAACCCTACAAGTTGACAAGATCAATGTTCTTATACCATTGTAATGTCCTCTTCCGATTGAAATACCGAATTATGGGATTTGTCAACAAACTATTTTTAAAATTAAATATGAGATTCTAAATAAATCTTAAATTTTGAAAATTAAGGATAAATCGCTTTCAACTTGGAATTTTATAGAAATAACTAAAGTTGTTAAATGTTCATGGAGAGTAGGATTTTTATTGAAATTGGATTGCAATGCAAAGTACAAAAGAGAATATATTGGTTAAAACCCTAGACAAAATTATGTGTGCAAAATTCAAAATTGTAACCCTAGATTTCTATGCCCACTTGGCATTAACAAACAACAAAATCTAAGGGCAGAACCAATGCTTGTACAACTAACCATATAGATGAATTCAGTGGTTGGAAATGGTGTCCAAGATGGCTAATGATGATGCCACAAGCTGAAAATGACAATGGGAGGTATGGCTGGATGGAGATGATGTATGGATGGTCGAAGAATGATGCCCTAACTGTTAGCAATGCCCATATGTCTAAAATGATAGGTCTAAAACATTAGTACAGCTATAGCATTTTTTGTATCAATCTTATGTTGGGTTGATATCACTATAGAAAATTGATTTAGGGCTGAAAATAATGACATCAACAATGGAGGGATGTATGGCTATTTTCATCTAATACAGTTGGTCAGAAACCCTAGCATGAACCTTGGAAGGAGTTGGGAATATGATAAATTTGTGTGATGATTATCCCAATGCTAAATTCTGATGGCACTTTGTTTTGAAAGCAAACTTGTAGTTATTGAATGGAACCACCTCACAAAATTGTAGGGTTTTCATTCTTAAATCTCCTTATCCACAGGTTTATGTCCTCAAACGTTGAAAGTTGAAGTAGATGCTCAAACTTGCAAAAGTGTAATTGATAATATGCAAAATATGATTTCCAAATGACCCACAACGCGTGTTCACTTGACACTTTTTCCAAGGAAAATCCCCAAAAGTAACTTTCCATCTTCAAATTTGATGTTGACTTATTTTATTTGGAAAGTCACCTATTTTTTATCTATAATAATAAAATAATATTAACACTTTTTATTATTGTTACTTTATTTAAAAGAAGGGTTATGACATGAAAAATAAAAAATACCAAATTTACCAATTCTTTTTACATGAAACTACATTTATTCAAATTCACACATTCATTTTTTATTTAAATAATAAAGTAATTCAAATTGGGATTAAGGATGGTGGAGTGGAGCAGAGAAGATTTCAAAAAAAATCGTGGGGGGGACGATTGGGTAGCATGAGTACAAGGGTGATGACTCCGACCTAGATCCGAATGCTTGGATTTGCGTAACCTTTTGGCATACCTATGACTGGAGGACAGATGTGTGTATCAAGGTGATTTCACAGTGTCTTTTGTTGAATCTCAGAAATTTGAATGCCTATTAGGTGGGAAATGACCAAAGGAGAAGTCTAGCATACCCTAAGTACTGGAGTTAAAGATTTTGGATGGGTTTCACAGAAAAAACCAGAGTGGAAGATTCTTTGACTCTAAGTGACAAATCCATGGGTTTTAGACTAGGATAGGTAAGACTATAAACTGGTGGAATCTCTATGACAAAATGGTGGTCCTTTTCTAGAAGTGTGGCTACATGGACTAGCCTAATGAATCTTGAAAGGTCCTTTGGATGTGAAAGAACTAGAGCAAAATATTCACGTACTCCAAGCATCAGATTTGTAGGTGTTGGGTAGCTTCTGGTAGGGAATCCCAGAGCAGAAGTTTTGCTGCCTCCAAATGATATATCTGCAAGATTTAAATTGTGCTTGGTAAGATGATGATTTGGGGAAATCTTAGCGATAGACTAGTGGAGCACCTATTTCTTCTTAAGGGGAGATACTCCACTTATAAGGCTAGTTGTTATTGTTTACCCTTTATACTCTTGTTTTATGTTGATATTATCATATAGGAGCTTGTTTCATACAGTATAATAGTTAAGTTATCTCCCTCTCACGTTGGAAAAGGGAGAAAGCTTGGTTGTTTTGATTTTTACTATTTAGTTTCCAAAAACCTACTGGGTGGGAAAGTCCTAATCTAACTTTTTGCTTACCTAGTGCATAATCTTGCATTTCTTCGTCTTTCTTATGAAGGGGGTTTACATTTTTCCATATGGTGTGCATCATTGGTAACAACCCAAGAAAGGTTTTGACTATGGATGATAGAAGAATCCACTTCAAAGTGCTTTATGTCTATGTGGATGTTAGAGGAATCCACATTAACTTACCTGTGTAAATGTTTGAGGAACCCACATTGAGCTTGTTGTGGACTAGGTCTTGGGATCTGGCTAATCTTTGGAAAATTGCTTGGGGATTTTAGACTAGCTTGGGATGGATTTCTCTTTGTTGGGTGCCTTGTTGGATCCATGTTTCAATTCATTTGGCTACCTCATTATCGTGAATCAATTTCTATTTGACTGAGTGGTTGTGCATGCCCACTAGTAATGTTACAGTTGTGCGGAAGTTTCATGGAAACAAAAGATCAGTGGAAGGTTGTATGCTTTTGGCTTGACTATGGATGATAGAGGAATCCATTTCAAAGTGTTTTCTTTCTATGTGGATGTTAGAGGAATCCACATTGACTTATTTATGTGGATGTATGAGGAATCCACATTGAACTATTTCTTCTCAAGGGGAGATGCTCCACTTACAATGATGGTTGTTATTGTTTACCCTTTATACTCTTGTATTACATTGATATTATCATATAGGAGATTGTTTCGTATAGTCTGATACTTGTTAAGTTATCTCCCTCTCATGTTTAAAAAGGGAGGAAGTTTGGTTGTTTAGATTTTTACTGTTTAGTTTCAAAAAACCTATTGGGTGGGAAAGTCTTAATCTAATTTTTTGCTTACATAGTGCGGAATCTTGCATTTCGTCTTTCCTATGTAGTGTGTTTACATTTTTCTCTATGGTGTGTGCTGTTGGTAACAACCCAAGAAATGTTTTGACTATGGATGATAGAGTAATCCACTTCAAAGTGCTTTCTTTCTATGTGGATATTAGAGGAATCCATATCAGCTTACCTGTGTAGATGTTTGAGGAATCCACATTGAGCTTGTTGTGGACCTAGTCTTGGGATTTGGCTAATCAGTGGTAAATCACTTGGGGATTTTAGTCTAGCTTGGGATGGATTTCTCTTTGTTGGGTGCCTCATTGGATCCATGTTTCAATTCATTTGGCTACCTCATTGCTATGATTCAATCGCTATTTGGCTGAGTGGTTGTGCATGCCCACTATTAATGTTACATTTGTGCGGAAGTTTGATGGAGACAAAAGATCAGTGGAAGACTACCTATTTTTGGCTTGACTATGGATGATAGAGGAATCCATTTCAAAGTGTTTTCTTTCTATGTGGATGTTAGAGGAATACACATCAACTTACTTGTGTGGATGTATGAGGAATCCACATTGAATTGTTTCTTCTTAAGGGGAGATGCTCCACTTACAAGGTTGGTTGTTATTGTTTACCCTTTATACTCTTGTTTTACATTGATATTATCGTATAGGAGCTTGTTTCATATAGTTTGATAGTTAATTTATCTCTCTCTCATGTTGGAAAAGGGAGGAAGCTTGGCTCTTTTGATTTTTACTATATAGTTTCAAAAAATCTATTGGGTGGGAAAGTCCTAATCTAACTTTTTGCTTACCTACTTCAAAATCTTGCATTTCTTTGTCTTTATTATGCAGTGGGTTTACATTTTTCTCTATGGTGTGTGTCGTTGGTAACAACCCAAGAAAGGTTTTGTTTATGGATGATAGAGGCATCCACTTCAATGTGTTTTCTTTCTATGTGGATGTTAGAGGAATCCACATCAAGTTACCCTTGTAGATGTTTGAGGAATCCACTTTGAGCTTGTTGTGGACCTGATCTTAGGATCTGACTAATCTTAGGAAAATCCTTTGGGGATTTTAGACTGGCTTTGGATGGATTTCTCTTTGTTGGGTGCCTTGTTGGATCCATGTTTCAATTCATTTAGCTACCTCATTGTTGTGATTCAATTTTTATTTGGCTGAGTGGTTGTGCATGCCCATTGGTAATGTTACAATTGTGCAAAAGTTTCACGGAGATAGAATATCAGTGGAAGATTGGTTGTTTTTGGCTTGAATATGGATGATAGAGGAATCCATTTCAAAGTGTTTTCTTTCGGTGTGGATGTTAGTGGAATCCACATCAACTTACTTGTGTGGATGTATGAGCAATCCACCTTGAATTATTTCTTCTTAAGGGGAGGTACGCCCCTTACAAGATAGGTTGTTATTATTTACCCTTTATACTCTTGTTTTACACAGATATTATCATATAGGAGCTTGTTTGATATAGTCTGATAGTTGTTAAGTTATCTCCCTCTCATGTCGAAAAAGGGAGGAAGCTTGGTTGTTTTGAATTTTATTGTTTAGTTTTAAAAAACCTACTGGGTGGGAAAGTTGTAATCTAACATTTTGCTTACATAGTGGGGAATCTTGCATTTCTTCATCTTTCCTATTCAGTGGGATTACATTTTTCTCTATGGTGTGTGCCATTGCTAACAACTGAAGAAAGGTTTTGAATATGGATGATAGAGGAATCCACTTCAAAGTGATTTCTTTTTATGTGGATGTTAGAGGAATCCACATCAACTTACCTGTGTAGAGTTTTGATGAATCCACATTGAGCTTCTTGTTGACCCGGTCTTGGGATATTGGTAATCTTTGGAAAATCACTTGGAGATTTTAGACTGGCTTTGGATGGATTTCTTTTGGTTGGGTTCCTCATTGGATCCATGTTTCAATTCATTTGGCTACCTCATTGTTGTGATTCAATCGCTATTTGGTTGAGTGGTTGTGCATGCCCACTATTAATGTTACAGTTGTGCGAAAGTTTCACAGAGAGAGAAGATCAGTGGAAGGCTGCCTATTTTTGGCTTGATTATTGATGATAGAGGAATCCATTACAAAGTGTTTTCTTTCTATGTGAATGTTAGAGGAATCCACATCAACTTACTTGTGTGGATGTATGAGGAATCCACATTGAATTGTTTCTTCTTAAGGGGAGATACTCTACTTACAAGGCTAGTTGTTATTGTTTACCCATTATACTATTGTTTCACAATGATATTATCATATAGGAGCTAGTTTCATACAGTCTGGTAGTTGTTATGTCCCTCTCGTGTTGGAAAAGGGAGGAAGCTTGGGTTTAATTTTTACTGTTTAGTTTCAAAAAACCTATTGGGTGGGAAAGTCCTAATCAAACTATTTGATTACTTAGTGCAGAATCTTGCATTTCTTCGTCTTTTTTATGCAATAGGTTTACATTTTTCTCTATGATGTGTGTCATTGGTAACAACCCAAGAAAGGTTGTGTTTATGGATGATAGAGGCATCCACTTCAATGTGTTTTCTTTCTATGTGGACGTTAGAGGAATCCACATCAAGTTACCTTTGTAGATGTTTTAGGAATCCACTTTGAGCTTGTCGTGGACCCGGTCTTGGGATCTGACTAATCTTAGGAAAATTGTTTGGGGATTTTAGACTGGCTTGGGATGGATTTCTCTTTGTTGGGTGCCTAGTTGGATCCATGCTTCAATTCATTTGGCTACCTCATTGTTGTAATTTAATTTCTATTTCGCTGAGTAGTTGTGCATGCCCACTAGTAATGTTACAGTTGTGTAGAAGTCTCATAGAGACAAAAGATCGGTGGAAGATTGGTTGTTTTTGGCTTGACTATTGATGATAGAGGAATCGACATCAACTTACTTGTGTGGATGTATGAGGAATCCTCATTGAATTGTTTCTTCTTAAGGGGAGATACTCCACTTACAATGCTGGTTGTTATAGTTTACCCTTTGTACTCTTATTTTACATGGATATTATCATATAGGAGCTTGTTTCATATAGTTTGATAGTTGTCATCTCCCTCTCGTGTTGGAAAAGGGAGGAAGCTTGGTTATTTTGATTTTTACTAATTTTTTTTAAAAAATCTACTGCGTGGGAAAGTCCTAATCTAACATTTTGCTTACCTAGCATGGAATCTTGCATTTCTTCGTCTTTCCTATTCAGTGGGTTTACATTTTTTCTATATGGTGTGTGCCATTGGTAACAACCCAAGAAAGGTTTTGACAATGGATGATAGAGGAATCTACTTCAAAGTGCTTTCTTTCTATGTGGATGTTAGAGGAATTCACATCAACTTACATGTGTAGATGTTTGATGAATCCACATTGAGCTTGTTGTTGACCCGGTCTTGGGATATTGGGAATCTTTGAAAAATCAATTGGGGATTTTAGACTGGCTTGGGATGGATTTATCTTTGTTGGGTGCCTCATTGGATCCATGTTTCAATTCATTTGGCTACCTCATTGTTGTGATTCAATCGCTATTTGGTTGAGTGGTTGTGCATGCTCACTAGTAATGTTACAGTTGTGTAGAAGTTTCACAAAGGCAAAAGATCAGTGGAAGATTGCCTATTTTTGGCTTGACTATTGATGATAGAGGAGTCCATTTCAAAGTATTTTCTTTCTATGTGGATGTTAGAGGAATCCACATTAACTTACTTGTGTGGATGTATGAGGAATCCACATTGAACTATTTCTTCTTAAGGGGAGATACTCCACTTACAAGGCTAGTTGTTATTGTCTACCCTATATACTATTGTTTTGAAACTGATATTATCATATAGGAGCTTGTTTCATACAATCTGGTAGTTGTTATATCCCTCTCATGTTGGAAAAAAGGAGGAAGCTTGGTTGTTTTGATTTTTATTGTTTAGTTTTAAAAAACCTATTGGATGGGAAAGTCCTAATATAAATTTTTGCTTACCTTGTGTGGAATCTTGCATTTCTTCATCTTTTTTATGCAGCGGGTTTACATTTTTCTTTATGGTGTGTGTCGTTGGTGACAACCCAACAAAGGTTTTGACTATGGATGATACAGGAATCCACATCAAAGTGATTTCTTTCTATGTGGATGTTAGAGGAATCCACATCAACTTCCATGTGTAGATGTTTGAGGAATCCACATTGAGCTTGTTGTGGACTTGGTCTTGGGATCTGGCTAATCTTTGGAAAATCATTTGGGGATTTTAGACTAAGTTGGGATGGATTTCTCTTTTTTTGGGTGCCTTGTTGGATCCATGTTTCAAATCATTTGGCTGCCTCATTGTTATGATTCAATCGCTATTTCACTAAGTGGTTGTGCATGCCCACTAGTAATGTTACAGTTGTGCGGAAGTTTCACGGAGATAGAAGATCAGTGGAAGACTACCTATTTTTGACTTGACTATGGATGATAGAGGAATCCATTTCAAAGTGTTTTCTTTCTATGTGGATGTTAGAGGAATCCACATCAACGTACTTGTGTGGATTTTTGAGGAATCCACATTGAATTGTTTCTTCTAAGGGGAGATACTCCACTTACAAGGGTGGTTGTTAATGTTTACACTTTATACTCTTGTTTTACATTGATATTATCATATAAGAGCTTGTTTCATATAGTTTGATAGTTATGTTTTTTTCCCTCTGTTATTGGAAAAGGGAGGAAGCTTGGTTGTTTTGATATTTACTGTATAGTTTCAAAAAATCTACTGGGTGGGAAATTACTAATCTAATGTTTTGCTTACCTAGGGTGGAATCTTGAATTTCTTTATCTTTCCTATGTAGTGGGTTTACATTTTTCTCTATGGTGTGTGTCGTTGGTAACAACCCAAGACAGGTTTTGACTATGGATGATAGAGGAATGTACTTTGAAGTTCTTTCATTCTATGTGGATGTTAGAGGAATCCACATCAAATTACTTGTGAATATGTTTGAGGAATCCAAATTGAGCTTGTTGTGGACCCGGTCATGGGATCTAGCTAATCTTTGAAAAATCGCTTGGGGATTTTAGACTCACTTGGGATGAATTTCTCTTTGTTGGGTGCCTTGTTGGATCCATGTTTCAATTCATTTGGCTACCTCATTGTTGTGATTCAATTGCCATTTCGCTAAGTGGTTGTGCATGCCCAGTAGTAATGTTACAATTGTGCAGAAGTTTCACAGAGACAGAAGATCAGTGGAACATTGCCCATTTTTGGCTTGACTATTGATGATAGAGGAATCCATTTCAAAGTGTTTTCTTTCTATGTGGATGTTAGAGGAATCCACGTCAACTTACTTGTGTGAATGTATGAGGAATCCACATTGAACTGTTTCTTGTTAAGGGGAGATACTCCACTTACAAGGTTGGTTGTTATTGTTTACCCTTTATACTCTTGTTTTACACTGATATTATGGTTAGGAGCTTGTTTCATACAGTCTGATAGTTGTTAAGTTATCTCCCTTTCATGTTGGAAAAGGGAGGAAGCTTGGTTGTTTTAATTTTTACTATTTAGTTTCAAAAAACCTAACGGGTGGTAAAATCCTAATCTAAGTTTTTGCTAACCTAGTGCGGAATCTTGCATTTCTTCTCCTTTCCTATTTAGTGGGTTTGCATTTTTCCCTATGGTGTGTGTTGTTAGTAACAACCAAACAAAGCTTTTGACTATGGATAATAGAGGAATCCATTTCAAAGTGCTTTGTTTTTATGTGGTTGTTAGAGGAATCCATGTCAACTTGTGTAGATGTTTGAAGAATCCACATTTAGCTTGTTGTGGACCCAGTCTTGTGATTTGGCTAATCTTTGAAAAATCACTTGGGGATTTTAGACTGGCTTGGGATGGATTTCTCTTTGTTGGGTGCCTTGTTGGATCCATGTTTCATTTCATTTGGCTACCTCATTGTTTTGATTCAATCGCTATTTGGCTGAGTGGTTTTGCATGCCCACTAGTAATGTTACAGTTGTGCGAAAGTTTCATGGAGACAAAAGATCGGTGGAAGACTGTCTGTTTTTGGCTTGACTATGGATGATAGAGGAATCTGTTTCAAAGTGTTTTATTTCTATGTGGATGTTAGATGAATCCACATCACCTTGTGTGGATGTACAAGGAATCCGCACTGAACTGTTTCATCTCAAAGGGAGATACTCCATTTACAAGGTTGGTTGTTATTGTTTACCCTTTATAGTCTTGTTTTACACTGATATTATTGTATAGGAGCTTGTTTCATACAGTATGATAGTTTTTATCTCCCTCTCATGTAGGAAAAGGGACGAAGCTTGGTTTTGATTTTTACTATTTAGTTTTAGAAAACCTACAGGGTGGGAAAATCCTAATCTAACTTTTTGCTTACCTAGTGTGGAATCTTGCATTTCTTCATTTTTATTATGCAGTGGGTTAACATTTTTTGCTATGGTGTGTGCCGTTGGTAACAACCCAAGAAGGATTTTGACTATGGATGATTGAGAAATCCATTGCAAAGTGCTTTCTTTCTATGTGGATGTTAGAGGATTCCACAAAGCTTGTTGTGGACCCAGTCTTGGAATTTGCCTAATCTTTGGAAAATTGGTTGGGGATTTTAGACTGGCTTGGGTTGGATTTCTCTTTGTTGGGTGTCTCATTGGATCCATGTTTCAATTCATTTGGCTACCTCATTGTTGTGATTCAATCACTATTTTTTTATGTGCTTTTGCATGGCCACTAGTAATGTTACAGTTGTGCGGAGTTTAACATTGATAGAAGATCAGTGGAAGACTACCTATTTTTGGCTTGACTATGGATGATAGAGGAATATATTTCAAATTGTTTTCTTTCTATGTGGATGTTAGAGGAATACACATCAACTTGTGTGGATGTATGAGGAATCCACATTGAACAGTTTCTTCTTAAGGGGAGATACTTGAGCAATCCACATCAACTTACCTGTGTAGATGTTTGAGGAATTCACATTGAGCTTGTTGTGGACCCAATCTTAGGATATTGGTAATCGTTAGAAAATCTCTTTGGGATTTTAGAGTGGCTTGGGATGGATTTCTCTTTGTTGGGTGCCTCGTTGGATCCATGTTTCAATTCATTTGGCTACCTCATTGTTGTGATTCAATCGCTATTTGGCTGAGTGGTTGTGCATGCCCAATTGTAATGTTACAGTTGTGTGGAAGTTTCACAAATACATGAGATTAGTGGATGACTGCCTGTTTTTGGCTTGACTATGGATGATAGAGGAATCCATTTAAAAGTGTTTTCTTTCTATGTGGATGTTAGAGGAATCCACATCAACTTACTTATTGGGATGTATAAGGAATCTGCATTGAATTTTTCTTCTTAAGGGGAGATACTCCACTTACAACATTGGTTGTTATTGTTTACCTTTAATACTCTTGGTTTACACTACTTTTATCTTATAGGAGCTCATTTCATACAGTTTGATAGTTGTTATCTCCCTCTCGTGTTGGGAAATGGATGAAGGTTGGTTGTTTTGATTTTTATTGTTTAGTTTCAAAAAACGTACTGGGTAAGTAAGTCATAATCTAACATTTTGGTACCTAGTGCGAAATCTTGCATTTCTTCATCTTTCCTATGCAGTGGGTTTACATTTTTCTCTATGGTATGTGCCGTTGGTAACAACCAAAGAAAGGTTTTGACTATGGATGATAGAGGAATCCACTTCAAAGTGCTTTCTTTCTATGTGGATGTTAGAGGAATCTACATCAACATACCTATGTAGATGTTTGAGGAGTCCACATTGAGCTTGTTGTGGACCCGGTTTTGGGATTTGGCTAATCTTTGGAAAATCACTTGGGGATTTTAGACTAACTTGGGATGGATTTCTCCTTATTGTGTGCCTCGTTGGATCCATTTTTCAATTCATTTGGCTACCTCATTGTTGTGATTCAATCGTTATTTGGTTGGGTGGTTGTGCATGCCCACTAGTAATGTTATAGTTGTGCGGAAGTTTCACGAAGACAAAAGATCAGTGGAAGACTGTCTATTTTTGGCTTGTCAATGGATGATAGAGGAATCCCTTGTGTTTTATTTCTATGTGGATGCTATAGGTATCCACATCAAGTTATTTGTGTGGATGTATGAGGAATCCACATTAAACTATTTCTTGTTAAGGGGAGTTTCTCCACTTACAATGATAGTTGTTATTGTTTACCTTTTGTACTCTTGTTTTACATTGATATTGTCATATAGGAGCCTATTTCATACAGTTTGATAATTGTTATCTCCCTCTTGTGTTGGAAAAGGGAGGAATCTTGGTTGTTTTGATTTTTATTATTTAGTTTCAAAAAACCTACTGGGTGGGAAAGTCCTAATCTAACTTTTTACTTACCTAGTGCAGAATTTTGTATTTCTTCATCTTTCCTATCCAACGGGTTTATATTTTTCTCTATGGTGTGTGCCAATAGTAAGAACCCAAGAAAGGTTTTAAATATAGATGATAGAGGAATCTAGTTCAAAGTGATTTCTTTCTATTTGGATGTTAGAGGAATCCACATCAATTTACCTATGTAGTGTTTGAGGTATCCATATTGAGCTTGTTGTGGACCTAGTCTTGGGATCTGGTTAATCTTTGGAAAATTGCTTGGGGATTTTAGACTGACTTGGGATGGATTTCTCTTTTTTGGGTGCCTTGTTGGATCCATGTTTCAATTCATTTGGCTACCTCATTGTTGACATTCAATCGGTATTTCACTGAGTGGTTATGCATGCCCACTAGCAATGTTACAGTTGTGCGGAAGTTTCATAGAGACAGAAAATCAGTGGAAGACTGCCTGCTTTTGGCTTGACTAGGGATGATAGAGGAATCCACATCAACTTAAGGGGAGATACTCTAGTTACAAGGCTGGTTGTTATTGTTTACCATTTATACTCTTGTTTTACACTTATATTATCATATAAGATCTTGTTTCATACAATTTGATAGTTGTTAAGTTCTCCCTCTCATGTTGGAAAAGGGAGGAAGCTTGGTTGTTTGATTTTTATTTTTTAGTTTCAAAAACCCTACAGGGTGGGAAAGTCTTAATCTAAATTTTTGCTTACCTAGTGCAGAATCTTGCATTTCTTCATCTTTCCTATATAGTGGGTTTGCATTTTTATCTATGGTGTTTGCTGTTGGTAATAACCCAAGAAAGGTTTTGACTATGGATAATAGAGGAATCCAATTCAAAGTGATTTCTTTCTATGTGGATGTTAGAGGAATCCAAATCAACTTACCAGTGTAGATGTTTGAGGAGTCACATTGAGCTTGTTGTGGACCCGGTCTTGGGATCTCGGTAATCCTTGGAAAATTGCTTGGGGACTTTAGATTGGCTTGTGATGGATTTCTCTTTGTTGGGTGCCTCATTGGATCCATGTTTCAATTCATTTGGCTACCTTATTGTTGTGATTCAATTGCTATTTGGCTGAGTTGTTGTGCATGCCCACTAGTAATGTTACAATTGTGCAGAAGTTTCATGGAGACAACAGATTAGTGGAAGACTACCTATTTTTGGCTTGACTATGGATGATAGAGGAATCCATTTCAAAGTGTTTTCTTTCTATGTGGATGTTAGAGGAATACACATCAACTTGTATGGATGTATGAGGAATCCGCATTGAATTGTTTCTTCTTAAGGGGAGATACTCCACTTACAAGGGTTGTTGTTATTGTTTACCCTTTATACTCTTGTTTTACAATGATATTATCGTATAGGAGCTTGTTTCATACAGTCTAATAGTTATCTCCCTCTCGTGTTGGAAAAGGGAGGAAGCTTGGTTGTTTTGATTTTTATTGTATAGTTTCAAAAAACCTACTGGGTGGGAAAGTCCTAATTTAACATTTTGCCTACTTAGTGTAGAATCTTGCATTTCTATATGGATGTTAGAGGAATCCACATCAACTTACCTATGTAGATGTTTGAGAAATCCACATTAAGCTCATTGTGGACCCCATCTTGGGATCTGGCTAATCTCTAGAAAATTGCTTGGGGATTTTAGACTAGATTGGGATGGATTTCTCTTTGTTGGGTGCGTTGTTAGATCCATCTTTCAATTCATTTGGCTACCTCATATTTGTGATTCAATCGCTATTTCACTGAGTGGTTTTCCATGCCCACTAGTCATGTTACAGTTGTGCGAAAGTTTCATGGAGACAAAAGATCAGTTGAAGACTGTCTATTTTTCGCTTATCTATGGATGATAGACTAATGCATTTCAAAGAGTTTTCCTTCTATGTGGATGTTAGAGGAATCCACATGAACTTACTTGTGTGGATGTATGAGGAATCCACGTTAAATTGTTTCTTCTTATGGGGAGATACTCCACTTACAACGCTGGTTGTTATTGTTTACCCTTTGTACTCTTATTTTACATTGATATTATCATATAGGAGCTTGTTTCATATAGTTTTATAGTTGTTAAGTTATCTCCATCTTGAGTTTGAAAAGGGACGAAGCTTGGTTATTTTGATTTTTATTGTTTAGATTCAAAAATCCTACTGTGTGTGACATTGGTAACAACCAAACAAAGCTTTTGACTATGGATGATAGAGGAATCCACTTCAAAGTGCTTTATTTCAATGTCAATGTTAGAGGAATCCACATCAACTTACCTGTGTAAATGTTTGAGGAACCCACACTGAGCTTGTTGTGGACCCGATCTTGGGATTTGGATAATCTTTGGAAAATCGCTAGGGGATTTTAGACTGGCTTGGGATGTATTTCTCTTTGTTGGGTGCCTCATTGGATCCATGTTTCAATTCATTTGGCTACCTCATTATCATGATTCAATTGCTATTTGGTTGAGTGGTTGTGTATGCCCACTAGTAATGTGATAGTTGTGCGGAAGTTTCACGGAGACAGAAGATTAGTGGAAGGCTGTATGCTTTTGGCTTGACTATGGATGATGGAGGAATCCATTTCAAAGTGTTTTCTTTCTATTTAGATGATAGAGGAATCCACATCATCTTATTTGTGTGAATGTATGAGGAATCCACATTGATCTATTTCTTCTGAAGGGGAGATACTCCAGTTACAAGGTTGTTTGTTGTTGTTTACCCTTTATACTCTTGTATTAGATTGATATTATAATATAGGAGCTTGTTTTAAATAGTCTGCTAGTTGTTAAGTTATCTCCCTCTTGTGTTGGAAAAGGGAGGAAGCTTGGTTGTTTTGATTTTTACTATTTAGTCTCAAAAAATCTACTGGTTGGGAAAGTCCTAATCTAACTTTTTGCTTAGCTAGTGTGGAAAGTTGCATTTCCTCTTTCCTATGTAGTGGGTTTATATTTTTCTCTATTGTGTTTGTCATTGGTAACAACCCAAGAAAATTTTTGACTATGGATGATAGATGAATCCACTTCAAAGTGATTTCTTTCTATGTCGATGTTAGAGGAACCCACATCAACTTACCTGTGTTGATGTTAGAGGAATCCTCATTGAGCTTGTTGTGCACCCGGTTTTGGGATTTGGCCAATCCTTGGCAAACCACTTGGGGATATTAGTCTTGCTTGAGATGGTTTTCTCTTTGTTGGGTGCCTCGTTGGATCCATGTTTCAATTCATTGGGCTACCTCATTCTTGTGATTCAATCGCTATTTCACTGAGTGGTTGTGCATGCCCACTACTAATGTTACAGTTGTGCGTAAGTTTCACAAAGACAGAAGATCAGTGGAAGACTACCTATTTTTGGCTTGACTATGGATGATAGAGGAATCCATTTCAAAGTGTATTCTTTCTATGTGGATGCTAGAGGAATAAACATCAACTTACTTGTGTGGATGTATGAGGAATCCACATTGAACTATTTTTTTTTAAGGGGAGATACTTCATTTAAAACGCTGGTTGTTATTGTTTACCCTTTATACTCTTGTTTTACACTGATATTATCATATAGGAGCTTGTTTCATACAGTATAATAGTTAGGTTATCTCCCTCTCGTGTTGGAAAAGGGAGGAAGCTTGGTTGTTTTGATTTTTACTATTTAGTTTCAAAAAACCTACTGGATGGGAAAGTCCTAATCTAACCTTTTGCTTACCTAGTGCGGAATCTTGCATTTCTTCGTCATTCCTATTTAGCGGGTTTACATTTTTATCTATGGTGTGTGTCATTGGTAACAACCCAAGAAAGGTTTTGACTATCGATGATAGAGGAATCCACATCAAAGTGCTTTCTTTTTATGTGGATGTTACAGGAATCCACATCAACTTAACTATGTAGATGTTTGAGGATTCCACATTGAGCTTGTTGTGGACCCTGTCTCAGGATCTTGGTAATCTTTGAAAAATAGCATGGGGATTTCAGATTGGCTTTTTATATATTTCTTTTTGTTGTGTGCCTCCTTGGATCCATGTTTCAGATCATTTAGCTACCTCAATTTTGTGATTCAATCGCTATTTCGTTGAGTGGTTGTGCATGCCCAATAGTAATGTTACAGTTTTACGAAAGTTTCATGGAGATAAAATATTAGTGGATGACTACCTATTTTTGGCTTGACTATGGATGATAGAGGAATCCATTTCAAAGTGTTTTCTTTCTATTTGGATGTTAGAGGAATCCACATAAACTTGTGTGGATGTATGAGGAATCTACATTGAACTATTTGTTCTTAAGGGGAGATACTCCACTTACAAGATTGGTTGTTATTATTTACCCTTTATACTCTTGTTTTACACAAATATTATCGTATAGGAGCTTGTTTCATATAGTTTGATAGTTGTTATCTCCCTTTTGTGTCGAAAAAGGGAAAAATCTTGCTTGTTTTGATTTTTACTATTTAGTTTTAAAAAACCTACTGGGTGGGAAAGTCCTAATCTAACATTTTGCTTACCTAGTGTGGAATCTTGTATTTCTTCGTCTTTCCTATTTAGTGGGTTTACGTTTTTCTCTATGGTGTGTTGCATTGGTAACAACCCAAGAAAGGTTTTAACTATGGATGATAGAGGATTCCACTTCAAATCACTTTCTTTCTATGTGGATGTTAGAGAAATCCACATCAACTTACATGTTTAGATGATGGATGAATGCGCATTGAGCTTGGTTGTTTTGATTTTTGCTGTTTGGTTTCAAAAAACCTACTGGGTCCTAATCTAACTTTTTGCTTACCTAGTGCAGAATCTTGCATTTCTTCGTCGTTCCTATGTAGCGGGTTTACATTTTTCTCTATGGTGTGTGCTGTTAGTAACAACCCAAGAAAGGTTTTGACTATGCATGATAAAGGAATCAACTTCAAAGTGATTTCTTTTTATGTGGATGTTAGAGGAATCCACATCGACTTACCTGTGTAGATGTTTGAGTAATCCACATTGAGCTTGTTGTGGACCCTGTCTCGGGATCTTGGTAATCTTTGAAAAATTGCATGGGCATTTCAGATTGGCTTTTGATAGATTTATCTGTGTTTTGTGCATCCTTGGATCCATGTTTTAGATCATTTAGCTACATCAATTTTTTGATTCAATCGCTATTTCGCTGAGTGGTTGTGCATGCCCACTAGTAATGTTACAGTTTTGCTGAAGTTTCACAGAGACAAAATATTAGTGGATGACTACCTATTTTTGGCTTGACTATGGATGATAGAGGAATCCATTTCAAAGTGTTTTCTTTCTATGTGGATGTTAGAGGAATCCACATCAACTTGTGTGGATGTATGAGGAATCTTGCATTTCTTCGTCGTTCCTATGTAGTGGGTTTACATTTTTCTCTATGGTGTGTGCCGTTGGTAACAACCCAAGAAAGGTTTTGACTATGGATGATAGAGGAATCCACTTCAAAGTGCTTTCTTTTTATGTGGATGTTAGAGGAATCCAAATCAACTTACCTATGTAAATGTTTGAGGAATCCACATTGAGCTTGTTGTGGACCCTGTCTCGGGATCTTGGTAATGTTTGGAAAATCGCATGGGGATTTGTGATTGGCTTTTGATAGATTTATCTTTCTTTTGTGCCTCCTTGGATCCATGTTTTAGATTATTTAGCTACCTCAATTTTGTGATTCCATCGCTATTTCACTGAGTGATTGTGCATGCCCACTAGTAATGTTACAATTTTATAGAAGTTCCACGGAGACAGAATATTAGTGGACGACTGCGTGTTTTTGGCTTGAGTATGGATGATAGAGGAATCCATTTCAATGTGTTTTATTTCTATGTGGATGTTAGAGGAATCCACATCAACTTGTTTGGATGTATGAGGAATATGCATTGAACTATTTCTTCTTAAGGGGAGATACTCCACTTACAAGATTGGTTGTTATTATTTACCCTTTATACTCTTGTTTTACACAGATATTATCGTATAGGAGCTTGTTTCATATAGTTTGATAGCTTTTATCTCCCTTTCGTGTCTAAAAAGGGAAGAATCTTGGTTGTTTTGATTTTCACTGCTTAGTTTTAAAAAACCTATAGGGTGGGAAAGTCCTAATCTAACATTTTGCTTACCTAGTGTGGAAACTTGGATTTCTTCATTTTTCCTATTCAGTGGGTTTACATTTTTCTCTATGGTGTGTTGCATTGGTAACAACCCAGGAAAGGTTTTGATTATGGATGATAGAGGATTCCACTTCAAAGCGCTTTCTTTCTATGTGCATGTTAGAGGAATCCACATCAACTTACCTATTTTAATGATTGATGAATGCGCATTGAGCTTGGTTGTTTTGATTTTTACTGTTTAGTTTCAAAAAACCTACTGGGTCCTAATCTAACATTTTGCTTATCTAGTGCAAAATCTTGCATTTCTTCGTCGTTCCTATGTAGCGGGTTTACATTTTTGTCTATGGTGTGTGTCGTTGGTAACGACCCAAGAAATGTTTTGACTATGGATGATAGAGGAATCCACTTCAAAGTGCTTTCTTTTTATGCGGATGTTAGAGGAATCCACATCAACTTACTTGTGTAGATGTTTGAGGAATCCACATTGACCTTGTTGTGGACGTTGTCTCAGGATCTTGGTAATCTTTGGAAAATCAGATGGGTATTTGAGATTGGCTTTTGATAGATTTCTCTTTGTTGTGTGCCTCCTTGGATCCATATTTCAGATCATTTAGCTACATCAATTTTGTGATTCAATCACTATTTCGCTGAGTGGTTGTGCATGCCCACTAGTAATGTTACAGTTTTGTGGAAGTTCCACGGAGACAGAATATTAGTGGACGACTGCGTGTTTTTGGCTTGACTATGGATGATAGAGGAATCCATTTCAAAGGTTTTTCTTTCTATTTGGATGTTAGATGAATCCACATCAACTTGTGTGGCTGTATGAGGAATCTGCAGTGAACTATTTCTTCTTAAGGGGAGATACTCCACTTACAAGATTGGCTATTATTATTTACCCTTTATACTCTTGTTTTACACAAATATTATTGTATAGGAGCTTGTTTCATATAGTTTGATAGTTGTTATCTCCCTCTCATGTCAAAAAAGGGAAGAAACTTGGTTGTTTTGATTTTAACTGTTTAGTTTTAAAAAACCTACTGGGTGGGAAAGTCCTAATCGAACATTTAGCTTACATAGTATGGAATCTTGGATTTTTTCATCTTTCCTATTCGGTTGATTTACATTTTTCTCTATGGTGTGTTGCATTGGTAACAACCCAAGAAAGGTTTTGACTATGGATGATAGAGGATTCGACTTCAAAGTGCTTTCTTTCTATGTGGATGTTAGAGGAATCCACATCAACTTACCTATTTAGATGATTGATGAATGCGCATTGAGCTTGGTTGTTAAGATTTTTACTGTTTCATTTCAAAAAACCTACTGGGTCCTAATCTAACTTTTTGCTTACCTAATGTGGAATCTTGCATTTCTTTGTTGTTCCTATGTAGCAGGTTTACATTTTTCTCTATGGTGTGTGCCGTTGGTAACAACCCAAGAAAGTTTTAGACTATAGATGATATATAAATCCACTTCAAAGTGCTTTCTTTTTATGTGGATGTTAGAGGAATCCACATCAACTTACCTGTGTAGATGTTTGAGTAATCCACATTGAGCTTGTTGTAGATGCTGTCTCGAGATCTTGGTAATCTTTGAAAAATCGCATGGGGATTTGAGATTGGCTTTTGATAGATTTCTCTTTGTTGTGTGCCTCCTTCGATCCATGTTTTAGATCATTTAGCTACCTCAATTTTGTGATTCAATCGCTATTTCGCTGAGTGGTTGTGCATGCCCACTAGTAATGTTACAGTTTTACAGATGTTCCACGGAGACAGAATATTAGTGGATGGCTGCGTGTTTTTGGCTTGACTATGGATGATTGAGGAATCCATTTCAAAGTGTTTTCTTTCTATGTGGATGTTAGACGAATCCACATCAACTTGTTTGGATGTATGAGGAATCTGCATTGAACTATTTCTTCTTAAGGGGAGATACTCCACTTACAAGATTGGTTGTTATTATTTACCCTTTATACTCTTGTTTTACACAGATATTATCGTATAGGAGCTTGTTTCATATAGTTTGATATTTTTTATTTCCCTCTCGTGTCGAAAAAGGGAAGAATCTTGGTTGTTTTGGTTTTCACTGTTTAGTTTTAAAAAACCTACTGGGTGGGAAAGTCCTAATCTAACATTTTGCTTACCTAGTGTGTTAACTCTGATTTCTTCGTCTTTCCTATTTGGTGGGTTTACATTTTTCTCTATGGTGTGTTGCATTGGTAACAACCCAAGAAAGGTTTTTACTGTGGATGATAGAGGATTCCACTTCAAAGAGCTTTCTTTCTATGTGGATGTTAGAGGAATCCACATCAACTTACCTATTTAGATGATTGATGAATGCGCATTGAGCTTTGGTTGTTTTGATTTTTATTGTTTAGTTTCAAAAAACCTACTGGGTCCTAATCCAACTTTTTGCTTACCTAGTGCGGAATCTTGCATTTCTTCGTCATTCCTCTGTAGCAAGTTTACATTTTTCTCTATGGTGTGCGCCGTTAATAACAACCCAAGAAAGGTTTTGACTATGGATGATAGAGGAATCCACTTCAAAGTGCTTTCTTTTTATGTGGATGTTAGAGGAATCCACATCAACTTACCTGTGTAGATGTTTGAGGAATCCACATTGAGCTTGTTGTGGACCCTGTCTCACGATCTTGGTAATCTTTGGAAAATCGCATGGGGATTTGAAATTGGCTTTTGATAGATTTTTCTTTATTGTTTGCCTCCTTAGATCCATGTTTCAGATCATTTAGCTACACCAATTTTGTGATTCAATTTGCTATTTTGCTGAGTGGTTGTGCATTCCCACTAGTAATGTTACAGTTTTGCGGAAGTTCTATGGAGACAAAATATTAGTGGATGACTACGTCTTTTTGTCTTGACTATGGATGATAGAGGAATCCATTTCAAAGTGTTTTCTTTCTGTGTGGATGTTACATTTGGCTTACATAGTGTGGAATCTTGGATTTTTTCATCTTTCCTATTCGGTTGGTTTACATTTTTCTCTATGGTGTGTTGCATTGGTAACAACCCAAGAAAGGTTTTGACTATGGATGATAGAGGATTCCACTTCAAAGCGCTTTCTTTCTATGTGGATGTTAGAGGAATCCACATCAACTTACCTATTTAGATGATTGATGAATGTGCATTGAGCTTGGTTGTTATGATTTTTACTGTTTCATTTCAAAAAACCTATTGGGTCCTAATCTAACTTGTTGCTTACCTAGTGCGGAATCTTGCATTTCTTCGTTGTTCTTATGTAGCAAGTTTACATTTTTATCTATGGTGTGTGCCGTTGGTAACAACCCAAGAAAGTTTTTGACTATAGATGATATACAAATCCACTTCAAAGTGCTTTCTTTTTATGTGGATGTTAGAGGAATCCACATCAACTTACCTGTGTAGATGTTTGAGTAATCCACATTAAGCTTTTTGTGGACGCTGTCTCGGGATCTTGGTAATCTTTGAAAAATTGCATGGGGATTTGAGATTGCCTTTTGATATTTTTCTCTTTGTTGTGTGCCTCCTTCGATCCATGTTTTAGATCATTTAGCTACCTCAATGTTGTGATTCAATCCCTATTTCGCTGAGTGGTTGTGCATGCCCACTAGTAACGTTACAATTTTGCAGATGTTCCACGGAGACAGAATATTAGTGGATGACTGCGTGTTTTTGGTTTGACTATGGATGATTGTTGAATCCATTTCACAGTGTTTTATTTCTATGTGGATGTTAGAGGAATCCACATCAACTTATTTGGATGTATGAGGAATCTGCATTGAACTATTTCTTCTTAAGGGGAGATACTCCACTTACAAGATTGGTTGTTATTATTTACCCTTTATACTCTTGTTTTACACAGATATTATCGTATAGGAGCTTGTTTCATACAGTTTGATAGTTTTTATCTCCCTCTCGTGTCGAAAAAGGGAAGAATCTTGGTTGTTTTGATTTTCACTGTTTAGTTTTAAAAAACCTAATGGGTGGGAAAGTCCTAATCTAACATTTTACCTACCTAGTGTGTTATCTCTGATTTCTTCATCTTTCCTATTTGGTGGGTTTACATTTTTCTCTATGGTGTGTTGCATTGGTAACAACCCAAGAAAGGTTTTGACTGTGGATGATAGAGGATTCCACTTCAAAGTGCTTTCTTTCTATGTGGATGTTAGAGGAATCCACATCAACTTACCTATTTAGATGATTGATGAATGTGCATTGAGCTTTGGTTGTATTGATTTTTATTGTTTAGATTCAAAAAACTTACTGCGTCCTAATCCAACTTTTTGCTTACCTAGTACGGAATCTTGCATTTCTTCGTCATTCCTCTGTAGCAAGTTTACATTTTTCTCTATGGTGTGCACCGTTGGTAACAACCCAAGAAAGGTTTTGACTATGGATGATAGAGGAATCCCCTTTAAAGTGCTTTCTTTTTATGTGAATGTTAGAGGAATCCGCATCAACTTACTTGTGTAGATGTTTGAGGAATCCACATTGAGCTTGTTGTGGACCCTGTCTCGGGATCTTGGTAATCTTTGGAAAATCGCATGGGGATTTGAAATTGGCTTTTGATAGATTTTTCTTTGTTGTTTGCCTCCTTGGATCCATGTTTCAGATCATCTAGCTACCTCAATTTTGTGATTCAATCGCTATTTTGTTGAGTGGTTGTGCATGCCCATTAGTAATGTTACAATTTTGCGGAAGTTCTAGGGAGACAGAATATTAGTGGATGACTACGTGTTTTTGTCTTTACTATGGATGATAGAGGAATCCATTTCAAAGTGTTTTCTTTCTATGTGGATGTTAGAGGAATCCATATCAACTTGTGTGGATGTATGATGAATCTGCGTTGAACTATTTCTTCTTAAGGTGAGATACTCCACTTATAAGATTGGTTGTTATTATTTACCCTTTATACTCTTGTTTTACACAGATATTATCATATAGGAGTTTGTTTTATATAGTTTGATAGTTGTTATCTCCCTCTCGTGTCGAAAAAGGGAAGAATCTTGGTTGTTTTGCTTTTCACTGTTTAGTTTTAAGAAACCTACTGGGTGGGAAAGTCCTAATCTAACATTTTGCTTACCTAGTGTGGAATCTTGGATTTCTTCGTCTTTACTATTTGGTGGGTTTATATTTCTCTCTATGGTGTGTTGCATTGGTTTCAACAAAAGAAAGGTTTTGACTGTGGAAGATAGAGGATTCCACTTCAAAGCGCTTTCTTTCTATGTGGATGTTAGAGGAATCCACATTAACTTCCTATTTAGATGATTGATGAATGCACATTGGGTTTGGTTGTTTTTATTTTTACTGTTTAGTTTCAAAAAACCTACTGGGTCCCAATCTAACTTTTTGCTTACCTAGTGCGGAATCTTGCATTTATTCGTCGTTCCTATGTAGTGGATTTACATTTTTCTCTATGGTGTGTGCCGTTGGTAACAACCCAAGAAAGGTTTTGACTATGGATGATATAGGAATCCACTTCAAAGTGCTTTCTTTTTTTGTGGATGTTAGAGGTATCCACATCAACTTACCTGTGTAGATGTTTGAGGAATCCACATTGAGCTTGTTGTGGACACTGTCTCAAGATCTTGGTAATGTTTGAAAAATTGCATGGGGATTTGAGATTGGCTTTTGATAGATTTCTCTTTCTTTTGTGCCTCCTTGGATCCATGTTTCAGATCATTTAGCTACCTCAATTTTGTGATTCAATCACTATTTTGCTGAGTGGCTGTGCATGCCCACTAGTAATGTTACAGTTTTGCAGAAGTTCCATGGAGATAGAATATTAGTGGATGATTGCGTGTTTTTGGCTTGATTATGGATGATAGAGGAATCCACATCAACTTGTGTGGATGTATGAGGAATCTGCATTGAACTATTTCTTAAGGGGAGATACTCCACTTACAAGATTGGTTGTTATTAATTACCCTTTATATTCTTGTTTTACATAGATATTATCATATAGGAGCTTGTTTCATATAATTTGATAGTTGTTATCTCCCTCTCGTGTCAAAAAAGGGAAGAATCTTGGTTGTTTTGATTTTCACTGTTTAGTTTTAAAAAACCTACTATGTGGGAAAGTCCTAATCTAACATTTTGCTTACCTAGTGTGGAATCCTTGATTTCCTCATCTTTCATATTCAGTGGGTTTACATTTTTCTCTATGGTGTGTTGCATTGGTAACAACCCAAAAAAGGTTTTGACAATGGATGATAGAGGATTCCACTTCAAAGTGCGTTCTTTCGATGTGGATGTTAGAGGAATCCACATCAACTTACCTGTTTAGATGATTGATGAATGCGCATTGAGCTTGGTTGTTTTGATTTTTATTGTTTAGTTTCAAAAAACCTAATGGGTCCCAATCTAACTTTTTGCTTACCTAGTGCGGAATCTTGCATTTCTTCATTGTTCCTATGTAGCGGGTTTACATTTTTCTCTATGGTGTGTGCCATTGGTAACAACCCAAGAAAGGTTTTGACTATGGATGATATAGGAATCCACTTCAAAGTGATTTATTTTTTTGTGGATGTTAGACGAATCCAAATCAACTTTCTTGTGTACATGTTTTAGGAATCCACATTGAGTTTATTGTGGACCTTGTCTCGCAATCTTGGTAATCTTTGAAAAATTGCATGGGGATTTGAGATTGGCTTTAGATAGATTTCTCTTTATTGTGTGCCTCCTTGGATCCATGTTTCATATCATTTAGCTACCTCAATTTTGTGATTCAATCGCTATTTCACTAAGTGGTTGTGCATGCCCACTAGTAATGTTACAGTTTTGCGGAAGTTCCACAGAGACAGAATATTAGTGGACGACTGCCCGTTTTTGGCTTGATTATGGATGATGGAGGAATCCATTTCAAAGTGTTTTTTTCTATGTGGATGTTAGAGGAATCCACATCAACTTGTTTGGATGTATGAGGAATCTGAATTGAACTATTTCTTCTTAAGGGGAGATACTCCAATTACAAGATTGGTTGTTATTATTTACCCTTTATACTCTTGTTTTACACAGATATTATTGTATAGGAGCTTGTTTCATATAGTTTGATAGTTGATATCTCCCTCTCATGTCCAACAAGGGAAGAATCTTGGTTGATTTGATTTTCTCTGTTTAGTTTTAAAAAACCTACTGGGTGGGAAAGTCTTGATCTAACATTTTGCTTACCTAGTGTGGAATCTTGGATTTCTTCGTCTTTCCTATTCAATGGGTTTACATCTTTCTCTATGGTGTGTTGCATTGGTAAATACCCAAGAAAGGATTTGACTGTGGATGATAGAGGATTCCACTTCAAAGCGCTTTCTTTCTATGTGGATGTTAGAGGAATCCACATCAACTTCCCTATTTAGATGATTGATGAAAGCGCATTGAGCTTTGTTGTTTTTATTTTTACTATTTAGATTGAAAAAACCTACTGGGTCCTAATCTAACTTTTTGCTTACCTAGTGCGGAGTCTTGCATTTCTTTGTCATTCCTATGTAGCGGGTTTACATTTTTCTCTATGGTGTGTGCCGTTGGTAACAACCCAAGAAAGGTTTTGACTATTGATGATAGAGGAATCCACTTCAAAGTGATTTGTTTTTATCTGGATGTTAGAGGAATCCACATCAACTTACCTGTGTAGATGTTTGAGGAATCCACATTGAGCTTGTTGTGGATGTTGTCTCGGGATCTTGGTAATCTTTGAAAAATCGCATGGGGATTTTAGATTAGCTTTTGATAGATTTCTCTTTGTTTTGTGCCTCCTTGGATCCATGTTTTAGATCATTTAGCTACCTCAATTTTGTGATTCAATCACTATTTCATTGAGTGGTTGTGCATGCCCACTAGTAATGTTACAGTTTTGCGGAAGTTCCATGGATACAGAATTTTAGTGGATGACTATGTGTTTTTGGCTGACTATGGATAATAGAGGAATTCATTTCAAAGTGTTTTCATTCTATTTGGATGTTAGAGTAATCCACATCAACTTGTGTGGATGTATGAAGAATCTGCACTGAACTATTTCTTCTTAAGGGGAGATACTCCACTTACAAGATTCGTTGTTATTATTTACCCTTTATACTCTTGTTTTACAAAAATATTATCATATTGGAGCTTGTTTCATATGGTTTTATAATTGTTATCTCCCTCTCGTGTCGAAAAAGGGAAGAATATTGGTTGTTTTGATTTTCACTATTTAGTTTTAAAAAACCTACCGAGTGGGAAAGTCCTAATCTAACATTTTGCTTACCTAGTGTGGAATCTTGGATTTCTTTGTCTTTCCTATTCTGTCGGTTTACATTTTTCTCTATGGTGTGTTGCATTGGTGACAACCCAAGAAAGCTTTTGACTGTGGATGATAGAGGATTCCACTTCAAAGTGCTTTCTTTCTATGTGGATGTTAGAGGAATCCACATCAACTTACCTGTTTAGATGATTGATGAATGCACATTGAGCTTTTTTGTTTTGATTTTTACTATTTAGTTTCAAAAAACCTACTGGGTCCTAATCTAACTTTTTGCTTACCTAGTGCGGAATCTTGCATTTCTTCATCATTCCTACGTAGCGGGTTTACATTTTTCTCTATGGTGTGTCCCGTTGGTAACAACCCAACAAAGGTTTTGACTATCGATGATAGAGGAATCCAGTTCAAAGTGATTTCTTTTTATTTGGATGTTAGAGGAATCCACATCAACTTACCTATGTAGATGTTTGAGGAATCCACATTGAGCTTGTTGTGGACGCTGTCTCGAGATCTTGGTAATCTTTGAAAAATTGCATGGGGATTTGAGATTGGCTTTTGATAGATTTCTCTTTGTTGTGTGCCTCCTTGGATCCATGTTTCAGATCATTTAGCTACCTCAATTTTGTGATTCAATCGCTATTTCCCTGAGTGGTTGTGCATGCCCACTAGTAATGGAAGAATCTTGGTTGTTTTGATTTTCATTATTTAGTTTTAGAAAACCTACTTAGTGGGAAAGTCCTAATCTAACATTTTAATTACCTAGTGTGGAATCTTGGATTTCTTCCTCTTTCTTATTCGGTGGGTTTACATTTTTATCTATTGTGTGTTACATTGGTGACAACCCAGGAAAGGTTTTGACTGTGGATGATAGAGGATTCCACTTCAAAACACTTTCTTTCTATGTGGATGTTAGAGGAATCCACATCAACTTACCTGTTTAGATGATTGATGAATGTGCATTGAGCTTTGGTTGTTTTGATTTTTACTATTTAGTTTTAAAAAATCAACTGGGTCTTAATCTAACTTTTTGCTTAGCTAGTGCGGAATCTTGAATTTCTTCGTCATTCCTATGTAGCGGGTTTACATTTTTCTCTATGTTGTGCACCATTGGTAACAACCCAAGAAAGGTTTTGACTATGATGATAGAGGAATCCACTTCAAATTTATTTCTTTTTATGTGGATGTTAGAGGAATCCTCATCAACTTACCTATGTAGATGTTTGAGGAATCCACATTGAGCTTCTTGTGGACCCTGTCTCAAGATCTTTGTAATCTTTAACAAATCGCATGGGGATTTGAGATTGGCTTTTCATAGATTTCTCTTTGTTGTGTGCCTCCTTATATCCATTTTTCAGATCTTTTAGCTACCTCAATTTTGTGATTCAATCGTTATTTCGCTGAGTGGTTGTGCATGCCCACTAGTAATGTTATAGTTTTGTGGAAGTTCCATGGAGACAGGATTTTAGTGGATGACTACGTGTTTTTGGCTTGACTATGGATGATAGAGGAATCCATTTCAAAGTGTTTTCTTTCTATATGGATGTATGAGGAATCTGCATTGAACTATTTCTTCTTAAGCAGAGATAATGCACTTAGAAGATTGGTTGTTATTATTTATCCTTTATACTCTTGTTTTACACAGATATTATCGTATAGGAGCTTGTTTCATATAGTTTGATAGTTGTTATCTCCCTCTCATGTCGAAAAAGGGAAGAATCTTGGTTGTTTTGATTTTCACTGTTTAGTTTTCAAAAACCTACATGGTGGGAAATTCCTAATCTAACATTTGGCTTACCTAGTGTGAAATCTTGGATTTCGTCATCTTTCCATTTCAGCGTGTTTACATTTTTCTCTATGGTGTGTTGCATTCGTAACAACCCAAGAAAGATTTTGACTGTGGATGATAGAGGATTCCACTTCAAAGCACTTTCTTTCTATGTGGACGTTAGAGGAATAAACATCAAATTACCTGTTTAGATTATTGATGAATGCACATTGAACTTTGGTTGTTTTGATTTTTACTGTTTAGTTTTAAAAAATCAACTGGGTCTTAATCTAACTTTTTGCTTACCTAGTGCAGAATCTTGCATTTCTCCGTCATACCTATGTAGCGGGTTTACATTTTTCTCTATGTTGTGTGCCGTTGGTAACAACCCAAGAAAGGTTTTGACTATGATGATAGAGGAATCCACTTCAAAGTGATTTCTTTTTATGTGGATGTTAGAGGAATCCTCATCAACTTACCTGTGTAGATGTTTGAGGAATCCACATTGAGCTTCTTGTGGACCCTATCTCGAGATC
The DNA here is from genome assembly GCA_037957365.1 of Torreya grandis. NCBI lineage: Eukaryota > Viridiplantae > Streptophyta > Pinopsida > Cupressales > Taxaceae > Torreya > Torreya grandis. The sequence continues at coordinate 2,268,545 of JARHVA010001587.1, forward strand.
TTTGTAATCTTTGAAAAATCGCATGGGGATTTGATATTGGCTTTTGATAGATTTCTCTTTGTTGTGTGCCTCCTTGGATCCATGTTTCAGATCATTTAGCTACCTCAATTTTGTGATTCAATCGCTATTTCCCTGAGTGGTTGTGCATGCCCACTAGTAATGGTACGGTTTTACGAATGTTCCACGGAGACAGAATATTAGTGGATGACTGCTTGTTTCTGGCTTGACAATGGATGATAGAGGAATCCATTTCAAAGTGTTTTCTTTCTATGTGGATGTTAGAGAAATCCACATCAACTTGTGTGGATGTATGAGGAATATACATTAAACTATATCCTCTTAAGGGGAGATACTCCACTTACAAGAGTGGTTGTTATTATTTACCCTTTATACTCTTGTTTTACATACATATTATCGTATAGGAGCTTGTTTCATATAGTTTGATAGTTTTTTTCTCCCTCTCATGTCCAAAAAGGGAGGAATATTGGTTGTTTTGATTTCCACTGTTTAGTTTTAAAAAACCTACTGGGTGGGAAAGTCCTAATCTAACATTTTGGTTACCTAGTGGGGAATCTTGGATTTCTTCATCTTTCCTATTCATTGTGTTTACATTTTTCTCTATGGTGTGTTGCATTGGTAACAACCCAAGAAAGCTTTTGACTGTGGCTAATAAAAGATTCCACTTCAAAGGGCTTTCTTTCTATGTGGATGTTAGAGAAATCCACATCAACTTACCTGTTTAGATGATTGATGAATGTGCATTGAGCTTTGGTTGTTTTGATTTTTACTATTTAGTTTCAAAAAACCTACTGGGTCCTAATCTAACTTTTTGCTTACCTAGTGCGGAATCTTGCATTTCTTCGTCATTCCTCTGTAGCAGGTTTACATTTTTCTCTATGGTGTGCGCCATTGGTGAAAACCCAAGAAAGGTTTTGACTATGGATGATATAGGAATCCACTTCAAAGTGCTTTCTTTTTATGTGGATGTTATAGGAATCCACATCAACTTACCTATGTAGATGTTTGAGGAATCCACATTGAGCTTGTTGTGGACCCTGTCTCGGGATCTTAGTAATCTTTGGAAAATCGCATGGGGATTTGAGATATGGGTTTTGATAGATTTATCTTTGTTGTGTGCCTCCTTGGATCCATGTTTCAGATCATTTAGCTACCTCAATTTTGTGATTCAATCGCTATTTTGCTAAGTGGTTGTGCATGCCCACTAGTAATGTTACAGTTTTGCAAAAGTTCGAAGGAGACATAATATTAGTGGACGACTGCTTGTTTTTAGCTTGACTATGGACGATAGAGGAATCCATTTCAAAGTGTTTTCTTTCTATGTTGATGTTAGAGGAATCAACATCAACTGGTGTGGATGTATGAGGAATCTGCATTGAACTATTTCTTCTTAAGTGGAGATACTCCACTTACAATATTGGTTGTTATTAATTACCCTTTATACTCTTATTTTACATAGATATTATCGTATAGGAGCTTGTTTCATATAGTTTGATAGTTGTTATCTCCCTCTCGTGTCGAAAAAGGGAAGAATCTTGGTTGTTTTGATTTTCACTGTTTAGTTTTAAAAAACCTACTGGGTGGGAAAGTTCTAATCTAACATTTTGCTTACCTAGTGTGGAATCTCAGATTTCTTCGTCTTTCCTATTCAATGGGTTTAAATTTTTCTCTATGGTGTGTTGCACTTGTAACAACCCAAGAAAGGTTTTGACTTTGGATGATAGAGGATTCCACTTCAAAGCGCTTTCTTTCTATGTGGATGTTAAAGGAATCCACATCAACTTACCTTTATAGATGATTGATGAATGCGCATTAAGCTTAGTTGTTTTGATTTTTATTGTTTAGTTTCAAAAAACGTACTGGGTCCTAGTCTAACTTTTTGCTTACCTAGTGCGAAATCTTGCATTTCTTCGTCATTGCTATGTAGCGGGTTTACATATTTCTCTATGGTGTGTGCCGATGGTAACAATCTAGGAAAGGTTTTGACTATGGATGATAGAGTAATCCAATTCAAAGTGCTTTCTTTTTATGTCGATGATAGAGGAATCCACATCAACTTACCTATGTAGATGTTTGAGGAATCCACATTGAGCTTGTTGTGGACCCCATCTCGGGATCTTGGTAATCTTTGGAAAATTGCATGGGGACTTCAAATTGTCTTTTGATAGATTTCTCTTTGTTGTTTGCGTCCTTTGATCCCTTTTTCAGATCATTTAGCTACCTCAATTTTGTGACTCAAATCACAATTTTACTGAGTGGTTGTGCATGCCCACTAGTAATGTTACAGTTTTGCAGAAGTTCGACGTTGACAAAATATTAGTGGATGACTACCGATTTTTGGCTTGACTATCAATGGTAGAGGAATCCATTTCAATGTGTTTTCTTTCTATGTGGATGTTAGAGGAATCCACATCAACTTGTGTGGATTTATGAGGAATCTGCATTGAACTATTTCTTCTTAAAGGGAGATACTCCACTTACAAGATTGGTTGTTATTATTTACCCTTTATACTCTTGTTTTACATAGATATTATCATACAGGAGCTTGTTTCATATAGTTTGATATTTGTTATCTCCCTCTCGTGTCGAAAAAGGGAAGAATCTTGGTTGTTTTGATTTTCACTATTTAGTTTTAAAAAACCTACTGGGTGGGAAAGTGATAATCTAACATTTTTGTTACCTATTATGGAATCTTGGATTTCTTCTTCTTTCCTATTCAGTAGGTTTACATTTTTCTCTATGGTGTGTTGCATTGGTGACAACCCAAGAAAGCTTTTGACTGTGTATGATAGAGGATTCCAATTCAAAGTGCTTTCTTTCTATGTGGATGTTAGAGGAATCCACATCAACTTACCTATTTAGATGATTGATGAATGTGCATTGAGCTTCGTTGTTTTGATTTTTACTATTTAGTTTCAAAAAACCTATTGGGTCCTAGTCTAACTTTGTGCTTACCTAGTGCGGAATCTTGCATTTTTTCATCATCCCTATGTAGTGAGTTTACATTTTTCTCTATGTTGTGTGTCGTTGGTAACAACCCAAGAAAGGTTTTCACTATGGATGATAGAGGAATCCAATTCAAAGTGCTTTCTTTTAATGTGGATATTAGAGGAATCCACATCAACTTCCCTGTGTACATGTTTGAGACATCCACATTGAGCTTGTTGTGGACCCTGTCTCGGGATCTTGGTAATCTTTGGAAAATCGCATGGGGATTTGAGATTGGATTTTGATAGATTTCTCTTTGTTGTTTGCGTCCTTGGATCCATTTTTCAGATTATTTAGCTACCTCAATTTTGTGATACAATCGTTATTTCGCTGAGTGATTGTGCATGCCCACTAATAATGTTAAAGTTTTGTGGAAGTTCCACAGAGACAGAATATTAGTGGATGATTGCCTGTTTCTGGCTTGACTATGGATGATAGAGGGATCCATTTCAAAGTGTTTTCTTTCTATGTGGATGTTAGAGGAATCCACATCAACTTGTGTGGATGTATGAGGAATCTGCACTGAACTATATCTTCTTAAGGGGAGCTACTCCACTTACAAGATTGGTTGTTATTATTTACCCTTTATACTCTTGTTTTACACAGATGTTATTGTATAGGAGCTTGTTTCATATAGTTTGATAGTTGTTATCTCCCTCTCGTGTCGAAAAAGGGAAGAATCTTGGTTGTTTAAATTTTCACTGTTTAGTTTTAAAAAACCTACTGGGTGGGAAAGTCCTAATTTAACATTTTGCTTACCTAGTGTGGAATCTTGGATTTCTTCCTCTTTCCTATTCAGTGGGTTTACATTTTTCTCTATGGTGTGTTGCATTGGTAAGAACCCAAGAAAGCTTTTGACTTTGGATGATAGAGGATTCCACTTCAAAGCACTTTCTTTCTATGTGGATGTTTGAGGAATCCACATCAACTTACCTATTTAGATGATTGATGAATGTGCATTGAGCTTTGTTGTTTTGATTTTTACTGTTTAGTTTCAAAATACCTACTGGGTCCTAGTCTGACTTTTTGCTTACCTAGTGCGGAATCTTGGATTTCTTCGTCGTTCCTATGTAGCGGGTTTACATATTTATCTATGTTGTGTGACGTTGGTAACAACCCAAGAAAGGTTTTGACTATCGATGATAGAGGAATCCAATTCAAAGTGCTTTCTTTTTATGTGGATGTTAGAGGAATCCACATCAACTTACCTGTGTACATGTTTGAGGAATCCACATTGAGCTTCTTACGGACCCTGTCTCGGGATCTTGGTAATATTTGGAAAATCGCATGGCGATTTCATATTGGCTTTTGAAATATTTCTCTTTGTTATTTGCATCCTTTGATCCATTTTTCAGATCATTTAGCTACCTCAATTTTTTGATTCAATCACTATTTCATTGAGTGGTTGTGTATGCCCACTAGTAATGTTACAGTTTTGTGAAAGTTCCACGGAGACAGAATATTAGTGAACGACTGCCTATTTCTGGCCTTGACTATGGATGATAGAGGAATCCATTTCAAAGTGTTTTCTTTCTTTGTGGATGTTAGAGGAATCCACATCAACTTGTGTGGATGTATGAGGAATCTGCATTGAACTATTTCTTCTCAAGGGGAGATACTCCACTTATAAGATTGGTTATTATTTACACTTTATACTCTTGTTCTACAGAGATATAATCGTATAGGAGCTTGATTCATATAGTTTGATAGTTGTTATCAACCTCTCATGTCAAAAAAGGGAAGAATCTTGGTTGTTTCGATTTTCACTATTTAGTTTTAGAAAACCTACTGGGTGGGAAAGTCCTAATCTAACATTTTACTTTCCTAGTGTGGAATCTTGGATTTCTTCATCTTTTCTATTCAATGGGTTTACATTTTTCTCTATGGTGTGTTGCATTGGTAACAACCCAAGAAAGGTTTTTATTGTGGATGATAGAGGATTCCACTTCAAAGCACTTTCTTTCTATGTGGATGTTAGAGGAATCCACATCAACTTACCTATTTAGATGATTGATGAATGTGTATTGAGCTTGGTTGTTTTAATTTTTACTATTTGGTTTCAAAAACTCTACTTGGTCCTAATCTAACTTTCTGATTACCTAGTGCAGAATCTTGCATTTCTTCATCGTTCCTATGTAGCGGGTTTACATTTTTCTCTATGGTGTGTGTCGTTGGTAACAACCCAAGAAAGGTTTTGACTGTGGATGATAGGGGAATCCACTTCAAAGTGCTTTCTTTTTATGTGGATGTTACAGGAATCCACATCAACTTACCTATGTAGATGTTTGAGGAATCCACATTCAGCTTGTTGTGGACGTTGTCTCGGGATCTTGGTAATCTTTGGAAAATCGCATGGGGATTTGAGATTGGCTTTTGATAGATTTCTCTTTTTTGTGTGCCTCCTTGGATGCATGTTTTAGATCATTTAGCTACCTCAATTTTGTGATTCAATCGCTATTTCACTGAGTGGTTGTGCATGCCGATTAGTAATTTTACAGTTTTGTAGAAGTTCCACGGAGATAGGATATTAGTGGATGACTGCATGTTTTTGTCTTGACAATGGATGATATAGGAATCCATTTCAATGTGTTTTCTTTCAATGTGGATGTTAGACGAATACACATCAACTTGTGTGGATGTATGAGGAATCTACATTGAACTAGTTTTTCTTAAGGGGAAATACTCCACTTACAAGATTGGTTGTTATTATTTACCCTTTATACTCTTGTTTTACACAAATATTATCGTATAGGAGCTTGTTTCATAGAGTTTGATAGTTTTTATCAACCTCTCATATCGAAAAAGGGAATAATCTTCGTTGTTTAGTTTTAAAAAACCTAATGGGTGGGAAAGTCCTAATCTAACATTTTGCTTACCTAGTGTGGAATCTTGGATTTCTTCGTGTTTCCTATTCAGTGGGTTTACATTTTTCTCTATGGTGTGTTGCATTGGTAACAACCCAAGAAAGGTTTTGACTGTGGATGATAGAGGATTCCACTTCAAAGCACTTTCTTTCTATGTGGATGTTAGAGGAATCCACATCAACTTACCTGTTTAGATGATTGATGAATGTGCATTGAGCTTTGGTTGTTTTGATTTTTATTGTTTAGTTGCACAAAACCTACTGGGTCATAATCTAACTTTTTGCTTACCTAGTGCAGAATCTTGCATTTCTTCATCTTTCCTATGTAGCAGGTTTACATTCTTCTCTATGGTGTGTGCCATTGGTAACAACCCAAGAAAGGTTTTGACTATGGATGATAGAGGAATCCATTTCAAAGTGATTTATTTTTATGTGGATGTTAGAGGAATCCACATCAACTTACCTGTTTAGATGTTTGAGGAATCCACATTGAGCTTGTTGTGGACCGTGTCTCAGGATCTTGGTAATCTTTGGAAAATTGCATGGGGATTTGAGATTCACTTTTGATATATTTCTCTTTGTTGTGTGCCTCTTTGGATCCATGTTTCAGATCATTTAGCTACCTCAATTTTGTGATTCAATCACTATTTTGCTGAGTGGTTGTGCATGCCCACTAGTAATGTTACAGTTTTGCGGAAGTTCCACAGAGACATAATCTTAGTGGACGACTGCGTGTTTTTGGCTTGACTATGGATGATAGAGGAATCCATTTCAAAGTGTTTTCTTTCTATGTGGATGTTAGAAGAATCCACATCAACTTGTGTGAATGTATGAGGAATCTGCATTGAACAATTTCTTCTTAAGGGGAGATACTCCACTTACAAGGTTGGTTATTGTTATTTACCCTTTATACTCTTCTTTTACACAGATATTATCATATAGGAGCTTGTTTCATATAGTTTGATAGTTGTTATCTCCCTCTCCTATCAAAAAAGGGAAGAATCTTGGTTGTTTTGATTTTCACTGTTTAGTTTTAAAAAACCTACTGGGTGGGAAAGTCCTAATTTAACATTTTGCTTACCTATTGTGAAATCTTGGATTTTCTTCGTCTTTCCTATTCAGTGGGTTAACATTTTTCTCTATGGTGTGTTGCATTGGTAACAACCCAAGAAAGGTTTTGACTATGGATGATAGAGGATTCCACTTCAAAGCACTTTCTTTCTATGTGGATGTTAGAGGAATCCACATCAACTTACCTGTTTAGATGATTGATGAATGCACATTGAGCTTGGTTGTTTTGATTTTTACTGTTTGGTTTCAAAAAACCTATTGGGTCCTAATCTAACTTTCAGCTTACCTAGTGCGGAATCTTGCATTTCCTCATCGTTCCTATGTAGCGGGTTTACTTTTTTCTCTATCGTGTGTGTCGTTGGTAACAACCCAAGAAAGGTTTTGACTATGGATGATAGAGGAATCCACTTCAAAGTGTTTTCTTTTTATTTGGATGTTAGAGGAATCCACATCAACTTACCTGTGTAGATGTTTGAGGAATCCAAATTGAGCTTCTTGTGGACCCTATCTCAGGATCTTGGTAATCTTAGGAAAATTGCATGGGGATTTGAGATTGGATTTTGAAAGATTTCTCTTCATTGTGTGCCTCCTTGGATGCATGTTTCAGATCATTTAGCTACCTGAATTATGTGATTCAATCGCTATTTTCCTGAGTGGTTTTGCATGCCCATTAGTAATGTTACAGTTTTGCGGAAGTTCCACAAAGACAGAATATTAGTGGACGACTGTGTGTTTTTGGCTTGACTATGGATGATAGAGGAATCCATTTCAAAGTGTTTTCTTTCTATGTGGATGTTAGAGGAATCCACATCAACTTGTGTGGATGTATGAGGAATCTGCATTGAACTATTTCTTCTTAAGGTAGGATACTCCACTTAAAAGATTGGTTGTTATTATTTACCCTTTATACTCTTGTTTTACATAGATATTATCGTATAGGAGCATGTTTCATATAGTTTGATAGTTGTTACAACCTCTCATGTCGAAAAAGGGAAGAATCTTGGTTATTTTGATTTTCACTGTTTAGTTTTAAAAAATCTACTGAATGGGAAAGTCCTAATCTAACATTTTGCTTACCTAGTATGGAATCTTGGATTTCTTCGTATTTCCCATTCAGTGGGTTTAAATTTTTCTCTATGGTGTGTTGCATTGGTAACAATCCAAGAAAGGTTTTGACTGTGGATGATAGAGGATTCCACCTCAAAGTGCTTTCTTTCTATGTGGATGTTAGAGGAATCCACATCAACTTACCTGTTTAAATGATTGATGAATGCGCATTGAGCTTGGTTATTTTAATTTTAACTGTTTAGTTTCAAAAAACCTACTGGATCCCAATCTGACATGTTGCTTACCTAGTGCAGAATCTTGCATTTCTTCGTCATTCCTATGTAGCGAGTTTACATTTTTCTCTATGGTGTGTGTTGTTGGTAACAACCCAAGAAAGGTTTTGACTATGGATGATAGAGGAATCTACTTCAATGTGCTTTCTTTTTATGTGGATGCTAGAGGAATCCACATCAACTTACCTGTGTACATGTTTTAGGAATCCACAATGAGCTTGTTGTGGACACTGTCTCGGGATCTTGGTAATCTTTGGAAAATTGCATGGGGATTTGTGATTGGCTTTTGATAGATTTCTCTTTGTTGTGTGCCTCCTTAGATCCATGTTTTAGATCATTTAGCTACCTCAATTTTGTGATTCAATCCCTATTTCGCTGAGTGGTTGTGCATGCCCACTAGTAATGATAAAGTTTTGCAAAAGTTCCATGGAGACAAAATATTAGTGGACGACTGCGTGTTTTTTGCTTGACCATGGATGATACAAGAAACCATTTCAAAGTGTTTTCTTTCTATGTGGATGTTAGAGGAATCCACATCAACTTGTGTAGATGTATAAAGAATCTGCATTGAATTATTTTTTCTTAAGGGAAGATACTCCACTTACAAGATTGGTTGTTATTATTTACCCTTTCTACTCTTGTTTTACACAGATATTATTGTATAGGAGCTTGTTTCATATAGTTTGATAGTTGTTATCTCCCTCTCATTTTGAAAAAGGGAAGAATCTTGGTTGTTTTAATTTTCACTATTTAGTTTTAAAACAGCTACTGGGTGGGAAAGTCCTAATCTAACATTTTGCTTACCTAGTGTGTTAACTCTGATTTCTTCATCTTTCGTATTCGGTGGGTTTACATTTTTATCTATGGTGTGTTGCATTGGTAACAACCCAAGAAAGGTTTTCATTGTGGATGATAAAGGATTCCACTTCAAAGCGCTTTCTTTCTATGTGGATGTTAGAGGAATCCACATCAACTTACCTATTTAGATGATTGATGAATGCACATTGAGCTTTGGTTGTTTGGATTTTTATTGTTTAGTTTCAAAAAACCTTATGGGTCCTAATCCAACTTTTTGCTTACCTAGTGCAAAATCTTGCATTTCTTCGGCATTCCTCTATAGCAGGTTTACATTTTTCTCTATGGTGTGCGCCGTTGGTGACAACCCAAGAAAGGTTTTGACTATGGATGATATAGGAATACACTTCAAAGTGCTTTCTTTTTATGTGGATGTTAGAGGAATCCACTTCAACTTACCTGTGTAGATGTTTGAGGAATCCACACTGAGCTTGTTGTGGACCCTGTCTCGGGATCTTGGTAATCTTTGGAAAATCGCATGGGGTTTTGAGATTGGCTTTTGATAGATTTCTCTTTGTTCTATGCCTCCTTGGATCCATGTTCCAGATCATTTAGCTACCTCAATTTTCTGATTCAATCGCTATTTCACTGAGTGGTTGTGCATGCCCACTAGTAATGTTACGATTTTGCAGAAGTTCCATGGAGACAGAATATTAGTGGATGACTGCATGTTTTTGGCTTGACAATGGATGATAGGGGAATCCATTTCAAAGTGTTTTCTTTCTATGTGGATGTTAGAGGAATCCACATCAGTTTACCTATGTAGATGTTTGAGGAATCCACATTAAGCTTGTTGTGGACCCTGTCTCGGGATCTTGGTAATCTTTGGAAGATCACATGGGGACTTTAGATTCACTTTTGATAGATTTATCTTTTTTATTTGCGTCCTTGGATCGATTTTTTAGATCATTTAGGAACCTCAATTTTTTGATTCAATTGCTATTTTGCTGAGTGGTTGTGCATGCCCACTAGTAATGTTACAGTTTTGCGGAAGTTCCACGGTGACAGAATATTAGTAGACGACTGCCTTTCTCTAGCTTGACTATAGATGGTAGAGGAATCAATTTCAATGTGTTTTCTTTCTATGTGGATGTTAGAGGAATCCACATCAACTTGTGTGGATGTATGAGGAATCTGCGTCGAACTATTTTTTCTTAAGGGGAGATACTCCAATTACAAGATTGGTTTTTATTTACACTTTATACTCTTGTTTTACACAGATATTATCGTATAGGAGATTTTTTCATATAGTTTGATATTTGTTATCTCCCTCTCATGTCGAAAAAGGTAAGAATCTTGGTTGTTTTGATTTTCACTGTTTAGTTTTAGAAAACCTACTGGGTGGGAAAGTCCTAATCTAACATTTTGCTTACCTAGTGTGGAATCTTGGATTTCTTCGTCTTTCCTATTCAGTGGGTTTACATTTTTCTCTATCGTGTGTTGCATTGGTAACAACCCAAGAAAGGTTTTGACTGTGGATGATAGAGGATTCCACTTCAAAGCGCTTTCTTTCTATGTGGATGTTGGAGGAATCCACATCAACTTACCTATTTAGATGATTGATGAATGCGCATTGAGCTTGGTTGTTTTGATTTTTACTGTTTAGTTTCAAAAAACCTACTGGGTCCTGATCTAACTTTCTACTTACCTAGTGCAAAATTTTGCATTTATTCGTTGTGCCTATGTAGCGGGTTTACATTTTTCTCTATGTTGTGTGCTGTTGGTAAAAACCCAAGAAAGTTTTTGACTATGGATGATAGAGGAATCCAATTCAAAGTGCTTTCTTTTTACGTGGATGTTAGAGGAATCCACATCAACTTACCTGTGTACATGTTTGAGGAATCCACATTGAGCTTCTTGTGGACCCTGTCTCAGGATCTTGGTAATCTTTGGAAAATCGCATGGGGATTTCAGATTGGATTTTGATAGATTTCTTTGTTGTGTGCCTCCTTGGATCCATTTTTCAGATGATTTAGCTACCTAAATTTTGTGATTCAATCACTATTTCGCTGAGTGGTTGTGCATGCCCACTTTTAATGTTATAGTTTTACAGAAGTTCCACGGAGATAGAATATTAGTGGACGACTACGTGTTTTTGTCTTGACCATGGATGATACAGGAATCCATTTCAAAGTGTTTTCTTTCTATGTGGATGTTAGAGGAATCCACATCAACTTTTGTGGATGTATGAGGAATCTGCATTGAACTATTTCTTCTTAAGGGGAGATACTCCAATTACAAGATTGGTTGTTATTATTTACCCTTTATACTCTTGTTTTACATAGATATTATCGTATAGGAGCTTGTTTCACATAGTTTTATAGTTGTTATCTCCCTCATGTTTCGAAAAAGGGAAGAATCTTGGTTGTTTTGATTTTCACTGTTTAGTTTTAGAAAACCTACTGGGTGGGAAAGTCCTAATCTAACATTTTGCTTACGTTTTATGGAATTTTGGATTTCTTCATATTTCCTATTTGGTGTGTTTACATTTTTCTCTACGGTGTGTTGCATTGGTAACAACCCAAGAAAGGTTTTGATTGTGGATGATAGAGGATTCCACTTTAAAGTGCTTTCTTTCTATGTCGATGTTAGAGGAATCCACATCAACTTACTTCTTTAGATGATTGATGAATGCGCATTGAGCTTGGTTGTTTTGAATTTTACTATTTAGTTTCAAAAAATCTACTGGGTCCTATTCTAACTTTTTGCTTACCTAGTGCAGAATCTTGCATTTCTTCGTCGTTCCTATGTAGCGGGTTTACATTTTTCTCTACGATGTGTGCATTTGGTAACAACCCAAGAAAGGTTTTGACTATGGATGACAGATGAATCCACTTCAAAGTGATTTCTTTTTATGTGGATGTTAGAGGAATCTACATAAACTTACCTGTGTAGATGTTTGAGGAATCCACATTGAGCTTCTTGTGGACCCTATCTCGGGAACTTGGTAATCTTTGAAAAATTGAATGGGGATTTGAGATTGGATTTTGATAGATTTCTCTTTATTTTGTGCCTCCTTGGATCCATGTTTTAGATCATTTAGCTACCTCAATTTTGTGATTCAATTTCTATTTCGCTGAGTGGTTGTGCATGCCCACTAGTAATGTTACAGTTTTTCAGAAGTTCCACGGAGACAGAATTTTAGTGGACGACTGCGTGTTTTTGGCTTGATTATGGATGATAGAGGAATCCATTTCAAAGTGTTTTCTTTCTATGAGGATGTTAGAGGAATCCACATCAACTTGTGTGGATGTATGCGGAATCTACACTGAACTATTTCTTCTTAAGGGGAGATACTCCACTTATAAAAATTGGTTGTTATTATTTACCCGTTATACTCTTGTTTTACACCAATATTATCATATAGGAGCTTGTTTCATATATTTTGATAGTTTTTATCTCCCTCTCGTGTCAAAAAAGGGAAGAATCTTGGTTGTTTTGATTTTCACTGTTTAGTTTTGAAAAACCTACTAGATGGGAAAGTCCTAATCTAACATTTTGCTTACCTAGTGTGGAATCTTGGATTTCTTCGTATTTCCTATTCAGTGGGTTTACATTTTTCTCTATGGTGTGTTGCATTGGTAACAACCCAAGAAAGGTTTTTATTGTGGATGATAGAGGATTCCATTTTAAAGTGCTTTCTTTCTATGTCGATGTTAGAGGAATCCACATCAACTTACTTCTTTAGATGATTGATGAATGCCCATTGAGCTTGGTTGTTTTCATTTTTACTGTTTAGTTTCAAAAAACCTATTGGGTCCTAATCTAACTTTTTGCTTACCTAGTGCGGAATGCTGCATTTCTTTATCGTTCCTATGTAGTGGGTTTACATTTTTCTCTATGGTGTGTGCCGTTGGTAACAACCCAAGAAAGGTTTTGACTATGGATGATAGAGGAATCCACTTCAAAGTGCTTTATTTTTATGTGGATATTAGAGGAATCCACATCAACTTACTTGTGTAGATGTTTGAGGAATCCACATTGAGCTTGTTGTGGACCCTGTCTCGGGATCTTGGTAATCTTTGGAAAATCACATGGGGATTTGAGATTGGCTTTTGATAGATTTCTCTTTGTTGTGTGCCTCCTTGGATCCATGTTTTAGATGATTTAGCTACCTCAATTTTATGATTTAATCGATATTTCGCTGAGTGGTTGTGCATGCCCACTAGTAATGTTACCATTTTGCGGAAGTTCCACGGAGACAGAATATTAGTGGATGACTGTGTGTTTCTTGCTTGACCATGGATGATACAGGAATCCATTTCAAAGTGTTTTCTTTCTATGTGGATGTTAGAGGAATCCACATCAACATTTGTGGATGTATGCGGAATCTGCATTGAACTATTTCTTCTTAAGTGGAGATACTCCACTTACAAGATTGCTTATTATTATTTACCCTTTATACTCTTGTTTTATACAGATATTATTGTATAGGAGCTTGTTTCATATAGTTTGATAGTTGTTATCTCCCTCTCATGTCGAAAAAGGGAAGAATCTTGGTTATTTTTATTTTTATTATTTAGTTTTAAAAAACCTACTGGGTGGGAAAGTCCTAATCTAACATTTTTCTTACCTAGTGTGGAATCTTGGATTTCTTCACCTTTCCTATTCAGTGGGTTTACATTTTTCTCTATGATGTGTTGCATTGCTAACAACCCAAGAAAGGTTTTGACTGTCGATGATAGAGGATTCCACTTCAAAGTCCTTTTTTTCTATGTGGTTGTTAGAGGAATCCACATCAACTTACCTATTTAGATGATTGATGAATGCGCATTGAGCTTGGTTATTTTGATTTTTACTGTTTAGTTTCAAAAAACCTACTGGGTCCTAATCTAACTTTTTTGCTTACCTAGTGTGGAATCTTGCATTTCTTCAGCGTTCTTATGTAGCGGGTTTACATTTTTCTCTATGGTGTGTGCCATTGGTAATAACCCAAGAAAGGTTTTGACTATGGATGATAGAGGAATCCTCTTCAGAGTGATTTCTTTCTATGTGGATGTTAGAGGAATCCACATCAACTTACTTGTGTAGATATTTGGGGAATCCACATTGAGCTTGTTGTGGACCCTGTCTCGGGATCTTGGTAATCTTTGGAAAATCGCATGGGGATTTGAGATTGGATTTTGATAGATTTCTCTTTGTTGTGTGCCTCCTTAGATCCATGTTTTAGATCATTTAGCTACCTCAAATTTGTGATTCAATCGCTATTTCTCTCAGTGGTTGTGCATGCCCACTAGTAATGTTACAATTTTGCAGAAGTTCCACGGAGACAAAATATTAGTGGACGATTGCATTTTTTTGGCTTGACTATGGATGATAGAGGAATCCATTTGAAAGTGTTTTCTTTTTATGTGGATGTTTGAGGAATCCACATCAACTTGTTTGGATGTATGAGGAATCTACACTAAACTATTTCTTCTTAAGGGGAGATACTCCACTTACAAAATTGGTTTTTATTATTTACCCTTTATACTCTTGTTTTACATAGATATTATTGTATAGAATCTTGTTTCATATAGTTTGATAGTTTTTATCTCCCTCTCGTGTCGAAAAAGGGAAGAATCTTGGTTGTTTTGATTTTCACTGTTTAGTTTTTAAAAACTTACTGGGTGGGAAATTCCTAATTTAACATTTTTCTTACCTAGTGTGGAATCTTGGATTTCTTCGTGTTTCCTATTCAGTGGGTTTACATTTTTCTCTATGGTGTGTTGCATTGGTAACAACCCAAGAAATGTTTTGACTGTGGATGATAGAGGATTCCACTTCAAAACTCTTTCTTCCTATGTGGATGGTAGAGGAATCCACATCAACTTACCTGTTTAGATGATTGATGAATGCGCATTGAGCTTTGGTTGTTTTGATTTTTACTGTTTAGTTTAGAAAAAATTACAGGGTCGTAATCTAAGTTTTGCCTTACCTAGTGCGGAATCTTACATTTCTTCATCATTCCTATGTAGCGGGTTTACATTTTTATCTATGGTGTGTGCCGTTGGTAACAACCCGAGAAAGGTTTTGACTATGGATGATAGAGGAATCCACATCAGCTTACCTATGTAGATGTTTTAGGAATCCACATTGAGCTTGTTATGGACCCTGTCTCGGGATCTTGGTAATCTTTGAAAAATTGGATGGGGATTTGAGATTGGCTTTTGAGAGATTTCTCTTTGTTGTGTGCCTCCTTGGATCCATGTTTCAGATCATTTAGCTACCTCAATTTTGTGATTCAATCACTATTTCGCTGAGTGGTTGTGCATGCCCACTAGTAATGTTACAGTTTTGCGGAAGTTCCACGGAGACAAAATATTGGTGGACGACTCCCTGTTTTTGGCTTTACTATGGATGATAGAGGAATCCATTTCAAAGTGTTTTCTTTCTATGTAGATGTTAGAGGAATCCACATCAACTTCTGTGGATGTATGAGGAATCTGCACTGAACTATTTCTTCTTAAGGGGAGATACTCCACTTACAAGATTAGTTGTTATTATGTACCCTTTATACTCTTGTTTTACATAGATATTATCGTATAGGAGCTTGTTTCATATAGTTTGATAGTTGTTATCTCCCTATTGCTTCCACGTACCTACTTTGTATGCATGCTTTGTACCATTGTATTCTCTCCCCTATTATTTGTTAATGAATAGAAGTTGCATTCCCTAAAAAGAATACTTACACTCCATTTTGAATGTATTTTGATTATTCTATTTGAATATTTCTTTCTACATTTACTCTGCATAGCCATAACTTGGTTGTCCCTTGCACATCTCAACTTGGGCCCCTTGGTGAGGATCACTATTTGATGAGTAAAATGTCTTAGAAGATGTAATTTTTTGTATTCCTATATGGAAATGTACAAATTTTTGGCATTATATGTGTATATGATATTCCCTTGACATTCTATTATGTTATTAGATGATGTAATTTTTTGTATGCCTATATGTCAATGCAAGTGTTATTAGCATTATATGCATATATAGAATTCACAAATATTCTATTATGTTCTTATATATATATATATATATATATATATATATATATATATATATATATATATATATATATATTTTGGTGATCATATTTGTGCATACAATTTGGCTCAATTGTTATTACAAAACTAAATTTTATGATTATATGTCTATATTTGAATATGATCATCTTTAGTATTTCTTTTGTGTAATTTATTAAAACTAACTTAAATTCTTCCAATATGTGTTGGAATTAAAACTATATGGGAGAAAATAATATAATGTTTTAGATTAAGTCATATATAGTTGTGAAATGCCTCTCATGATTGGACTACACCATTTATCATTATTTTAATGTGAATACCCTTACTACATTGGTTGTTGTGCAGACTTATTACCTAGTTAATAACATATTCTTGAGTTTAATTAGCATTAATTTTCAACCCAGGGTACACAGGCTTTTCAAGGATGTCAACACTATATATGCATTATTAATCCATAAATTATCTTGCTTACTAGTTGTAGTACAATAAACTTATACTAAATTTACCAGATAGTTATACTATGAATTATTATAATAGAAATACATAAATAATTCAAACTTATGAATCACACATGCATCACACTTTATATAATCAAATTAATAACGAAATCAACTTACACAACACACTTAAATGAAAACGAGTCAGGATCTTCACTGCAACTCATTTTAAGGGGGTCCTTCCTCGTTTAGAACTGAGTTCCAATATTTATTTGAGAAAATTACAAAAGCTTCTTACAAAATCAACCTTCTCATTACTCAGATCTGTAGCAATTAAATATTGCAACAAAAGATTACAATATTTAAAATGCAATGACTTCTACAATTTTACTAATTTGTTATTGTCTATTATAAATCTAATTTAGATTTTGCCATTAAATACAGAAGGCAATTTATTATCTCCAACCAAAAACACTAAACTAGGATAGGTATAAATATTTTGGGAACTACCCCAGTCAACCTTTTGGTGTTTAATAACTAAAGTTACTTGTTTTAGGCCTGATTGGGTTAAGAAAAATATATATTATTTTGTTGTTTAAAGTATTTTTGTCTCCTTTCCATTATCCTTATCTTACTCATCTTTGACAACACATCCAAGATTCTTTGCATGTGAGGAGTCCATCTAATAGCTATGTAGGATCCTTTTCAATCATCCACTTGGTTCCTAAGACAATTGGATGTGTCCTTAAGAGTTAATCACATCTTATCACAACAATAGTTCTATTCTACGTAGTGGCTACAGGATCCTATAGGTGAAAGCCTATAGTTTCTATGGACAACCTGTAGGTGGAAGCTAGCATTTGCTATGGGCATCCTATAGGAGGAAACTAATAGTTGTTGTGGGAAACTTGTAGGTGGAAGCCAACAGTTGCTACATGCAACCTGCAGGTGGAAGTCCCTTTTATTGTGGGATTCTCTATAAGTGTTGTGCCCAAATAAGACTTTTATAGTCTTATGTTACCCTTCAAATTTTTTTTAAATAAGGTTACACAAGTATAATCTAATCAAATCAAAACATCATTCAATCAAAACATAACATGTATATATCAATGCACATATAAAATCATAAATCCATTCATTCATTTGCATGAGTCATGGATGGTTATGGGGATTTACATATAAAAATATATACACTAGGTATGGATGAGGCTATAAAGTAAAGCAATTACTGGCCTCATAACACCCCCCTAATTAACCTATTGCTCAACCTTGAGGCTATATTTTGAAACCATAAAATTTTCTAAAATTTAGGGTCTTAGTGTAGTCCATCCCTTAAAAGAAATAAAAACCTTTAGCATCATCAATGTTCTTCCATCTTTTCTTCTCTACCTCTCTATCAACTGGGACCTTTCCCTCCCAGTCAAGAATTGGGAACTAAAACATAGGTGGTTGAAACATCAACCCCAACCATTTTATCATTCTCCTCCTGACAAGCTCAATATACATGCATACCCTATGTATGGCCTCCCTAGGGTTTTTAGGGGAATAAGGTTCCTTTCTTTTCAAAGCATCAAAGAGTTCTGCCCATCTGTGAGAATAAGAAGCAAAAATTTGCTTTCTATCTCCCTCCATAAGACTCAAGTAGTGATTTTGAACCTCTACTTATTTCCTTGTGAACCATGCTTGTGGAGTATTTGAGTTCATGAAGGATATCCATTCATCTATTATAACTTCTGTATCATTTGATTCACCCCTAATCATTAGGGTAGCTTCTTTTTCTTTTTCTTGATACTCCACTTATTTCTTTATTCTTATTTCATTAAGGGCATATGAAGTAAATACATTTAGTTGTACATCCCCCAAGTATATATTTGGATTCTAATTTGTATCATGGGGTACAACATATTGGTGTATGTAAAACTCACTCAATTATGTTTACAGATCAGGTTCAGCATGTCTATAGACTTCAAAGAAATATTTAGGGTCATAAACCATGTAGGACTGATCATTATAGATCCTGTCACATTTGAATTTAAGTCGTTTCTTTTAAATAGATAGCATATAGCCTCGAAGGTGATTTGCACTCCATTAAAAGTTTAGTGGTTTCATGTATTTTAGTAATCTTTTCTTTCAGATAATTGATCCTAGTTTCAGCATTTTCCAGGCTTTCTTTCAAGTCATCTTGTTTCTCTCTTGTTTCAACATATACCTTAAATCTTTGTACCAACTCCTTGTGGTAAGTTTCATCATCACTGAATTTTTATCCAATAAAATTCAAGAGGTCGTCAGTTTTTACTGGCCTAGTAGCTGAAAGATCTACATCAATTACTTCCTCTGCTATAGGTATTTTTTTAATGGTCAATGGAGGAGAAAATATATTATAAAAAGGTACCAAAGCTAAAGCATTATCTTCTGTAGGTGCTTATGAGGGTACACTAATTTTATCTATGGGTAAGGTAGATGAAATTGTTGTAGGCACTTCAAAGGAAGTTGTTGCAATTTCCTCCAATAACCTTTCTTTTTCCATAGATGGTTCAATAAATTTTGCTACCCCCAGAAGTGTTTTTAGGCCTCTCTTGCCTTTCAACTCTATTATCTTATTCCTCAACTGATATATTTCTTTCATAGCTTGTTCTAAGGTTTGAAACTCTTAGTCATGAGTAAATACTTCTTGTTCTGCTTCTTCCACAATATTTTCTTCAATCAATTCTTCTTATTCTATAGGTTGATCTATCATTCTTAGCTCTTCTTCTTTGTATCCAATGTGTCAGAGGAGCTCCATGTCTTCCTCAGTGAATCTGGGTGGCTTAGGTGATTGTACTTTTTCCTTGGTAGATTCTTCTTTAGTAGACCATTCTATAATCTCGAACCCATCAGAGGTCTTTCAAATCCTGGGCTCTTTCTTTTCCTTTTCATCCTCATTGATGTATATGGGTGAAGAGGTTAGGGTTGTCTTATATTTCTTAATTCTTTGAGATCTCCTAGGAGGTCTCTTTCTTCTTGATACAAAGGGTTTCTTTTCTTCAGTTTTCTTATTTTTTTAGGAGGGGTGACTGTTGGAACCTGTTCTTCTTGTGTAGCAGTTGATGGAAGGACTTCCTCTTCCCTTGAAGGAGCCATGGTGGAAGAATCAATGTTTGGTGAGGAAATAGTTATAATAGTTGGAGAAGGACTATTCTACCCAATTTGTGTGGGTGGATTTTTCACCTTTATGTTAGGAGGTAGGACTAGTTTATATCTCCTTCTGCCTATAGTAGTTTCAGATGAACCTTCAGTGGTTACATGTTATCTAGTAACACTAATACTCACAATATTTTATTGTCTACTCTATTAGGCTTACTCTTAAAGATATTCCTCCTCATTATTTCCCTCTTCTTTATAAGGTTCACCAGTCTCTAGGGTTAGAAATTGTTCCCAGCTGAGGTCAGGTCTAACAGTGTTTATACCATGTTTGGCTATCAACCATATCAGACAATAATGAGATAGCTCTTTTTCAACCCCCTTTTGGTATTCTTTGGACATCTTTTTTAAATTGTTACATAAGTGGTTTAGAACATTAATGTTCCTATCATGCCTTAAGTGATTCAAAAATTTAAATTAGAGAGGATAAATCAGAGAGTACCTTCCTTCACAGGTCATATATCTGATGATGTATGAGGCTACTTCCCTCCAAGTTGGGGGTAGACTGAGTCTCTTCATACCACCTTTCTTCAACACTAGCCTTTCATCTCCTTGATAGAATTATTGTTTGACTTTTTGACCATTGGGTTTGTCCTCCCAGTTTTCTCCTATACTTGGTAGCTTAGTTGCCTAACTTACCAGTTCTTCGATTATTGGAAATGTAATTCCATATACAATATCTTTCTCTCCTATAAAGGACCCTAAAAATTCCCTAGTAAGGGATTATAATAAATACTATAATTTCTCAAAATAAGTGGTATATCCAACTCTGTTGAAGACAACCCAACTGACTGGGTCTCCATGAAGTTACCTATGATCTGTAGGTTTTCATCTCACAACTAACCCTCCCATTCTAGCTAGGTTTAGCTTTCTGATGACCCTTTCAACTGATAATTATCAACACACTCAATTTAGCTTCTAGATTTCTACCTATAGCAAAGCAGGTTTTTTCAATAATGACGGTTTGTGGTTATAGGTTGTAAGTAATGTCATGCTTCAGCTTTATTTGAATGGGTTGTACTCACAAGTGAAAACAATAAAAGTGATTGTTTTCCCTATTGATTATATGGTGTCATCATAGGTGTTCAATCTTCACGTATGGACTATTTCTAAGTGTATGGAATTGAATTCTCATAGCATTCTCCCCCTCCCATGTGAGGTGTCACTTGTCCCTAAGTGACATGGAATGAGTAGGATGAAAAGAGAGAAGACGGGATCATGATGAAGGTATGAGTGTGAGTGGAGACAAGACTTAATGAATGACTTGTTAATGATTAAATATGTTTTTCAATATAATACATGTTATATTAAGAATAAAAAATGCTTTTCTATGATAAAAAAATATGCATACCTTATTAATGGTTTGCCTAGGGTTACGTAGAGGAAAGTTGTAGGGAGTGTTAGCAAGAATGTAATGATTATCCTAATAGTTATAACTTGACTAAATTGGGCCCCTTGAGTAATCATGAGATCAAAAGATGTTAGCTTTCCATGATGCCCTTAAAAACCTACATGTAATCATGATAGCCTATATGGAACTAGAGTAGGGGTCTTGTAGTGGGATGATAGATTATTACCCTCCTACCACAAGGTGGTCATAACAGAGCTTTGTGTTATCTGAGTTAGGTGTTATATGAACATGGAAGAGGGTAGATGAGGGTTTTTTTATTTTGTGATCTTCCTCTACATGAGCTTGTTGATGGTTTTTCTCTGTGTTGTCTTACTCCCTATGGATTTTGTGCCTAGTGAATTTTTCGTTTAACAACTAGTAGGGTTTTCAAACTTGGGACCTATCCTCCAAAAAAAACCTAGATCTCACTATTTGACATAGTGAAATCATCTCCATGAAATGACCAAAAATTGAAAGTGGTTCATGTATGTCCCTGTAGCCATAAATTTTGCTTTGCAACACTTCAAATGAAGATTGAAAGTGTATGCCTTTGTTGTGTCTCTTACCTTGTTATTCAGGGTTGTTCCTTAGTAATGTTTTGACTTTTTTGCTCTAATCCTCCTTCACTCCTCTAGTTTGTTTGGTGTCTTCCATGTATTACTCAAAATCCCATAGCCAAATCCATATCTTAGAGTTTGTGAAGAACTAACATGCATCAATATAGAGGTATATATAGGTGTTAATATGTACCTACAATAATTATAGGTGGGACCCATAAAAACTGTAAAGTTGTTCCCAACTATGGAGAAGGTGACTACAACAACTACAGAATAGCCCATAGCAACTGAAGGAATACCTTCATTGACAAAGGTGACTATAGTAATGGTGAGGGAGGTGCTTGTAATAGCTATAGAATAGCCTATGGAAACTGGAGGAAGATGAATAGTTTTAATTAGAATGACTGTTTATTTTCCATTTTAGTTTTTACCACTAAATACCTATAAAACTAGTTTTCTATTTAGGCCTATTTTATAGTTTTGGGTAGCCAGCAAGTTGGTTTTCTACCCAAAAATTGCAAACAATGCCCCAAAAAGGTTTTCGTTATTAGTTTATTTTACTCTAAATACTACCTATAGTATAAATTTTATTATGGGTCCTTGGTAAGTTAGTTGTGAGGGTGACTGGTCAAGGGCCATTTGAAGGTCTCATCCTTCATACTAGAGGAGGGCTAGAATGTCCTCTCCTTCTTCATCTATGTGTTGGCTAGTTCTCCCTTTGTCTGATGAGACATCATGTTGATCTAGTACATCATTGTATTCATTTTGTAATTGCTTACATATGTGCTTGGCAAACTCCTCTTGAGTGAGTGTATTTTTGTATAACTTTAGTCTATGGTCATTGACCAGTAGATGGAATATTACCATGTCAATGGTTTGGAGTTACACTACTACATTATCATAAACATTATCAATCTCAAATGGACCAAGCCATCTAGTTTGAAGTTTTCCCTTGTGATCCTTATATTTTGAATCAAAAAAAATCCCAATCTCCTACATTGAATTTCCTAGTCTTAATATACTTGTCATGTCATCTAATCCACAACTGTTGTACAAGTTTTGTGTTCTATAATTCATATTGTCTATATTCATCTAAGGCATTCAATTGCATAAGCCTTTCTTTTTGTGCTTCAAATATATCTATCTCAAGTTATAGTGTTATCCATAAGGTCTTGTGCTCAAATTCAATTGGCAAAACATGTTTCTTTTCATAGACCAACTCATATGGAGTGAAGCTTGTAGTGGTCTTCCACATGATTCTGTAAGCCCAAACAACTTCAGGGAGTCTAGCCTCCCAATCCTTATGAGACATACTAACAATCTTAATCAAAATATTTTCTAACTCCCTATTGGTGACTTCCACCTATCCATTAGATTGTGGATGATATGGAGTTGATTTCTTATGCCTAATCTCATATTGTTGGACCAAGGTAGTAATTAAATTAGTAGTGAATTGGGGTCCTTGATCAGTGACTATTTCTCATGGCACACCATATTTTGTGAATATTTATTCATAGAGGAAATTTTCCACCTTCTCATCCCTGACGTGTGTAAGAGCCTTTACTTCCACCCATTTAGTGACATTGTCAGTACATACAAGGATGTACTCTTTTTTGTTGGATTTTCGATCAAAAATTCCAACAAAGTCTAGGCTCCATTTTTTAAATGGTTCAAGCACCATTTGAGACCATAAAGGCATCTCATTTGAATGTGTGGGTCTCCCCATATGCTAACATTTGTCACAATGAGTAATATACCTTATTACATCTTTATGGAGTGAGGGCCAATAATATCCTTTATTCAATATTTTTACTATTATACGCTTGGATACAAACTGCCCTCCATAGGGTTTATTATGTTAGGCTTTGAGGATATCTATAACTTCATCTTCTCTAAGACATCTTCTGATGATGGAGTTAGGACCAATATTGAAAAGGAATCCAAATAGACATGAATACTTACCACTTTTTTTATTCAAAAATATTTTTTATTTAGGTAAGAAGTGTTGTGGAAGTAACCCTATTATAAGGTAGTTAGTAATATCAGCATACCAAGGTCTGGTAAGGGTGAGGGAGAACATGTGCTCATCTAGAAATGAGTCATCCACTATGGTATCTTCTTGAGGGGATTGTACTCATGATAAGAAGTCAACCATGACATTATCCTTACTAGAATTATCTATAATAGTTAGATCAAATTCTTGTAATAAGAGCAGTCATCTTATCACTCTGTCTAGGACAACTAGTTTGTTCATAAGGTACCTAATGGTTGCATGGTCTGTATGAACAAAGACTTGATAACCTGTTATGTAGTGATGAATTTTTTTGATAGCATAGACTACTACTAAGAACTCTTTTTTAGTGACTTGTAATTTAATTCTATTGTTTGTAGGTTCTTGATTATAAAATATATGGCATAATTGAGTGTTTCCTATTTTTTACCTAGCACGGCTCTTAAGGTAGTATTTGAAGTGTCTGTGTGAATATGGAAGAGAAGCTTCCAATCAAGACCATGTAGAACAAGGGTGGTGGTCAATAATTCTTTCAATTGTTTAAAGGTTGTAGCACAGGTAGGAGTCCATATGAATTCAACATCTTTAGTCAAGAGAGTGAACAATAGTGCTACTACTTTGTTAAAATTATTGATAAATCTTCTATAGTATCCAACATGTCCTAAAAAAACTCTTGACATCTTTTTATTTCTAAGGAACAGGCAGGATTTTTATGATGTTGATTTTTGCAGGGTCAATATTAATTCCTTTAGTAGATACATGGTGGCCTAACGCAATGCCTTCTATCATAAGCATGTAGCATTTCTTGTGACTTAAAGACGAATGGTGCTCCTAAAAATGCTACAGCACTTTCTCCAGGTTCTTCAAGCACTCATCAAATATTTCTCCATAAATAGTGAAGTCATCCATATAGATTTCTACACATTCATTGGCCATATCTACAAAGATACTCAGGACAACCTTTTGGAATGGTGCAGGAGAGTTACACAGTCCAAAAGGTAATACAACATAGGAATAAGTACCCCAGGGATAAGTCAAGGTGGTCTTCTCTTGGTCCTTAAGAGCAATTCTAATTTGGTTGAAACCACTGAAGCCATCCAGAAAGGCAAAATCATTCTTTCCTACTAGTGTGCCCAACACCTGATCAATGAAGTGTAGAGGAAAGTCATCCTTTTTAGTTGTTGTATTAAGTTCCCTATAATCTATACATACACGTCATTATCCATTTTTTTGGGTACAATTACTAATGGTGAAACCCATTCACTATTTGAGATGGGATATATAAATCCAACAGTCAAGAGTTTCTATAACTTCACTTTGACTAGTTTTCTAAGAGCTAGATTCATCCTATATTTTGGCTATCTGATTGGTTGGCACTCTTCTTTGATATAGATATGATGTGTGCATGTTTTTAGGATAATTCTTTACATATCCTCATAATCCCATGTAAAATCATGTTTGTTTACATGCAACATGCTAAGTAGGCATTTTTTCTCATTTGACTCCAACTTGCTATTAATAAACAATGTTTTTTCTAGAGAGATTTTAATTTATCATGAGAGTGCCTTCATCATTTTTATATTGCTAATATATTTGGTTTGACTACAGCTATGAGGCATTACCTAGTGGAATATTTTTTGTACAGATGCATCAGAATTATCTTCTTCTTAGAGGTTGGAAATGGGCACTCAACACATTACAGGTGGTTAAGATTTGTAGGATGAGTTTGGTAATTATTTTGGAAAACATTAGAGAGAATTGTATCTTCTTCCTGATTAGCTAAGGTGTATGCATGATCTATGATGAATATAGGAATCGAGGGAGGCTGGTCTACCTCATCTTCTTCAACCCATAATGTATGCTCTGGTGCCAAGGCTAGTTGTGTTGGAGGATAGAGGACCAACTTCTTAGTGTGGTTTTCATTAGATATCAACATGTTACCTAATTTGTAGTTGATAAAGGCATCAATTGTTGTAATCCAATGTCATCCTAAGATAAGAGAGTATCCACCCAAATTAGACTTTGGTTGCAGTATAATGAAATCTATAGGATACTCCCAATAATCTATAGTAATGATAAGATCTTCAATAAATCCTTCTGGTCTAACTGTAGACCTATCAACCATTTATAGTATTGTATATGTGAGATGAATATTATTCAACTTTAGTTTGTTCATAGTTTTGATTGTCGTTACATTTATTTCAGCTCTCATGTCTATCAATGTATTGGATAATTATTGGTCATGGATTTGGACTGTTACTAATGGGCATCTTGGATCTGAATATTTCTTTGGTAGGGTGTTTTCCAACATAATGTCTATCAACTAACTAATCACATGCACTATATTGGGATCTTTCTTCTTCCTTCTAGGTTTACGTAGACATAAGTCTCTAACAACTTTAAAATATATGGGCACATCCTTGATGGTCTAGAAGAGAGGAATTTTAACAACGAGATTCTTGAGTTGTCCTCTAAAATCAAATTCAAGCTCAATTACATGGTGTTGAAGGCTAAGACATTCTAGAAATGGTGGGATTATTTTATGAACAACTTTATTTGCTATTTATAGAGTTTTTGTGGTGGTGAAGGTGGGTTAGCATGATCTTCTAGAGTTTTTTTATCTGACTCCATTATTATGGGTGGGGATGGGGGTGGTAGAACTTTCCTTGAATGTAGGTGAACTTCATAGATGTTCATTGTGTAGGTTGGGTACTAAACAGGTTCAGTATTGAATGTCAATTATACTGACTTATTTATAGGATTTTGCATGGGTTAGGAATGGATTTGGTTAGGCTTAGATGTTGCTTATGTGTTGGGCATAAGAGTAGGAGGTTAGATTTGCTATTGTGGATGGAATCCTCCTTGATGGTTTCCCTAGGGCTGATTGGGTCTACAGGGCTACTGCCACTGGGTTGTAAAGAGTGGGCCTTGGGGTGGTTGCCAAGCTTGTATCTAAGGTGGGAAAACATTTTGTATAGACTGTCAAGAGGTGGTGGGGTAGCTTGTTTGAGGTGGATTTTAGCTAGAATTAAGAGGTGGGGCATTTATCCATAGACTAATCTATTTGGGAGTAATATTTGCAAATTGTGAATTAAAGGAGGTAGATTTTTTCAAAGGTGGATTTTGTCCCATACCTAGATAAGATGGTCATTGAACCCATGGCTTTATTTGTGAAATATAGAAAACTTGGTCCTCATCTCCTTTTATAGCATGTATCTCTACTATTTTTGGTTCTTTAGTTGTGATGTTAGCTACTTTAGCTCAAACCTCATGCCACATATAATCTATCTTCTTCTTACAATCTGAATAATAAATGGTCAAATCTTAATCCAAGGTTGCTTGTTTTTACTTTGAGTGTAGGCTATCTAATTAGATGGCCAAATGACTAATGGTATCCTATTTCATGTATTCTAATAGGTTACTAACTTTAGATTTTGATAGGCCACTTGCAGATGCCAGTGGAAGCTTGTTGCCCTTATCTTTGTTTATGGCAGACCTAAAATAATTCTTGCTCAACTCTTTGATGTCTGTGAATGATAGGTGAGAGATATCTCCCCCACTTATTAGGTCTAAGTCTTCCATATATTCTTCTCTGACTCCTTTCAAGAAGATGAGTTTTATAGGCTCTTCTCCTAGTGCACTTGAATTTTTGTAAACTAAACATGAACCATTCAACATAATCATCCAAAGATTCATCCCCTTCTTGAGTCATTTTGAAGATGTCATTTCTTCTATAATTTCTTCTTTGTCCATGTTTATGATACTTAGCCAAAATTTTCTTTTTCATGTCCTCCCAAGTGTGGACTGAATTACTACCCAGTCCCATGAACCAACAAAGTGTTGAGTCTTTGACGGTGGCTGGAAAAAGTTTCAATTTTTGTGCATCTTGACTATAGTCATAGCTTCTATAGAGGATATAAAATTCAAACAAAAATGTGTCTGGATCTTCTGATAATGTACCTTTGAAATTGGGCAAAGATGAGGGTAGGATATTTTTCATTTGTGTTACACCTATTACATATAGAATAGGAAAATCAAAAGTAACTATGTTTGGAGTCCTATTGTCATCCACAAAGTCTCCTTCTCTGTTTTTGATGGCTTTACTTATGATATGGAAACCAAAAGTACTCAAGATCACATCTTCACATTCTGTATCAGTCCCTTCATCAGTAAGATAGTAAATGTGTATTTTTTGATCCATAGTCTTTTTACTAGATGAAAAGTTTGAAGATTCCCCTAAGCTTTCTTTGATTTTCTCAAGAAAACCTTATTGAAATGTTGATCTGATGTTACTTTTTTTAGTGTTTGGTTCATGTAGTTATTTCTTCCTCATTTTTTCTTACCAACTCAGCTAATGCTTCCTCCATTTTTGTTTCCTTTTTCACATCCAATAGTACTTCTTTTGCAAGTTGCCTCCTTTAGTTTGTAGTGTTCCCTTCTTCAAGAGCCTTCTGGCTTATGGTATATTTTTCACTAGGATTCTTAGTTTTTGTAGGTACTGGTGGTTCTTTTCCAATAGAAATTTTTGGCTTGTTTGGCCAGAATCTCCTTTGAAAATCTCTTTCTCTCTGCATAAAAATTGAGCCACTCCTTTAGTTGTATTGTTCCTTCCTACACAGGGTTAGTTTTTTTTGTTTTCTACATGTTATAGGGGGTTGTTCAGAATAAGCAAAAAATAAAATGCAAAGAAATAAAGGAGTACAAAAATCAAAATGATTGGAATTAAAATTTTACTTCTAGAAAGTAGTAAATTTATCTACTAAAAGCGGGAAAATTACTCTCGAAAGTAGGAAATAAAAGCAAAAAAAATACCCTAGAAAGAAGGAAAATTACTCTAGAAAATAGGAAATGAAAGCAAAAAAATGAAATGCACACTTTTTGGAAAGTAAATCGCTCCTATAGGAAAGTAAATTATTTAAAAAAACCATTAACTAAGTAAATCACAAGATTGCAAAGAGGCATTCAAACTTGTGCACCATCAACATCCAAGAACTTAGACATCTAGAATAAGACACCATCATGTCCTCACTTGACTTGTCCAACTGGGTAGGACAACACATCAAAAATATTGTACAACTCTACTACTCTTTTATTATCTATTATCAATCTAATCTAGGTTCTACCATTAAATACATAAGACAATTTATTAGCTCCAACCAAGAACACTAAACTAGGAAAGGTACAAATACTTTGGGAACTACCCCAGTCAACCTTCAGGTGGTTAGTAATTGAAGTTACTTGTTTTAGGCCTGCCTGGGTTAAGGATAATATATATTGTTTTTTTGTTTTACTTTTTTTTATCTCTTTTCTATTATCCTTATCTTACTCATCTTTGGTAGCACATCAAAGATTATTTGCATGTGAGGGTTATATACAATAGATATGCATAATCTTCTTCAATCATCCACTTGGTTCCTAAAATAGCTAGATGTGTCCTTAAGATTTAATCACATCTTATCACAATAATAGTTATGTTTTGCGTAGTGGTTGTGGGATCTTATAGGTGAAAGCCTGTAGTTGATACATGCAACCTATAGGTGGAATATAATAATTACTATGGGCATCATGTAGGTGGAAACTAGCAGTTTTTGTAGGTAACCTATAGGTAGAAGCCAATAGTTTCCGTGGGCAACCTACAGGTGGAATCCCCTTTTGCTGCGGGCTTCTCTATAAGTGTTGTGCCCAAACAAGATTCCTGCAGTCTTAAGCTACCCTTAAAATTTTTTTTAAATAGGGTTACACAAGTATAATCTAATCAAATAAAAAGCATCATTAATTCAAAACATAACATGTATATATAAATGCACACAAAAAATTATAACTTCATTCATTCATTTGCATGATTCATGGATGGTTATGAGGATTTACATATAAAAAGATATATACTAGATATGGATGAGGCTATAAAATAAAGCAAATGGTGGCCTCATCATTGGTTTAATATAATTTAGGACTTCATATTCATGTTTTTTATTCATTTAATTTATATATATTTTGCATTTCTATTATAAGTATAATTAAAACAAATAATGGAATACTCATCTCTTGCATACCTTATTCGAATGCCCTTATATATTTTACTTGTGTAAGTTTGATGAAGCGGTTATGTTCTACCTCCTCCTTTGAGATGTTCTCTCTTTGGATATACTTTGCATTCTTGTTTTATGCTTCCACCTTTATTGAAAGGTTTTCTTTTTCTTTGAATCGACTTGCATTCACCCATGTTATCATGAAGAGATGTTATGTTATGCATTCACCCATCTAATCATGAAGTGATGTTGTATTATCTCCTTCTCCATAGAGTTTCTTCCCTTATTTTAAAAACTCTTATTTGTCCCTTTGAATTAGTGAAATATTTTAATTCTTATGTCTTTTGAGGGAATATTTTGGTGGTTATAACTCTTTTGTTTCACTTCATAAACTTTTCTCTCTCCCTCTCCACTGCACTCAACTTAGCCATTTCTTCTCTTCTCGTCATATATCCACTTAACATATGTGTGTGTGTGTGCGTGCTCGCGTGTGAATGCACATGTGTGTGTGTACATGTGTGTGTGTATCTATGTATGTGTGTGTGTTTCTACACACACACACGTATGTATGTATACATACATACATAATTTTACCTCAAATAATTTTTATGGAACCTTTGACACCAATATGTGGCACAAGTTGTAGTAATGGGTCTTAAATTGCAACTTTTTATAGTAAAGAGATAAGTTCTTAAGCTCCAACTAGAACTTATGCCTTCAAGACCTCTTGGTGGAAATATATCACTTTAATCACATCTATATAGGTAAATTACATGTGCTCCCATGAAATTGACATCCAAATCCACCTGAAAGTGTGCTTTCACTACTGTTTAGGAGTGTGAAAACACTAACAACAATGTTGTCAAAGTTGAAGTGATAGTTGGAAAATTCCACTTTCGGTACTTTGTGATTGGTGTTTTATTATTTTCAAAAAATTAGATGTTTAATTCCTAAATAATAAGGATTTGGAATATGGTAAGAATTTTGAATAAATACATTAAAATACAAGATTATATCAAGTTAATCAAATTAACTAGCATAAGGGAGAAGAACACTTATCTAGAAAAACAAGATGATTCGGATGAGTTAGGTTCTGAGAACTCGCACATAAGACTAAGACACTATCTAGACCCTAAATCTATATTTCATTTTTTGATTGGATAAGAGTGCCAAAAATAAGACACCTTAGTGTCTGGCACTATAGTCCTTTCCTAATGCTATTGTCCTGAGGCTAAAATCTTTCTAGGTTCTATTCATCTGCTTAGTATGACCCTGCATACCAAATTTTAGGTCGTCAGACTCATCAAAGCTCATTGTAGGTCTGTTTCAATATTCAATGCCTATACTTATCTACAAAATGGGAAACAAAAAATAGATCAAAATTAAAAAGGGGAAAAACTAGGTTAGGGAAAGAATGATCACACAATTAAGAACCCCTATTGTTCTGATTGTTGCCTACATTA
Organism: Torreya grandis; assembly: GCA_037957365.1. NCBI lineage: Eukaryota > Viridiplantae > Streptophyta > Pinopsida > Cupressales > Taxaceae > Torreya > Torreya grandis. The sequence goes on from JARHVA010001587.1 coordinate 2,299,754, forward strand.
ATCATCAAGCTAGGGTCTCAGATCTGATGTAGTTCTCTCATGGGGAACATGCATTATAAATGTGCACAATTTATGCAAGAATGAATTTCACTTAGTGACTTCCTTGATCAAGGATGAAAATCTATGTGTGATGCAGAGAAGCTGAAATATACTATTGATTGATTTTATTATGTCTAATTGCTAAAATAATAAGTTTTAGATATAAAATAACCTGTGTAGTCCTTTATATAGGAGACTTGTTATTTTTAATTTGGGAGCTTTATTCACACTTTGAAAACATGGGAAAACTTTATAAGGTCAAACCTCCTGAACCTAAAAAAGAAACAACCACCATAGTTAATGTGGTGTCACAACAATCTAATTGGCTTGTCTTATCCAATGCACCATGGAGATAATTTACACCCTTACTTGAGATTCCCACTTCATTACTCATGTGGCTTGTAGAGTGTCATCTTACATCTCTTCTTCATCCTATAGAGTTGATATGAGTAGATCTCTATGCAAAGGGGGTGATGTGAATGCTTATTTTGACTATCACCAAGTCCTTAGGCATTCTATAAATAGATGCTTTACCTTCAAGTATAGGATCTAAGACCTCATCAATGACCAAAATATTACATTTGATGATCCTCCAAAAGAATCGGGTTCATAACTTGGTGACCATCACAAGAATAAAATATCTAATTATCTTTTGTAAGATCACTCAAAGAATGATCCAAAAGTGAAAATGGCATATAATGTACACCCTCATCCTTTTCATTATGAGTACTCATTGGATGGGATCATTGGTAGCTATACGTAACATACACCTCTTATGGTTCAAAGACACTTTATCACTTTTGATGATAGTGAGATTAGGGATGATGACTCAGATATTCATTCAAGCATACCTTAACCACCAATTTATACATAGTGTTATGATTGATAATGGTTCAAGCAATAACATTTGTACCATGACATTATTTACGTATTTGGGTTATACAAATCATGATTTACATGTTTCATCCAGATTAGTTAGAGCATTTGATAGGACCTCATAGTAGGTTTTTGGTGAGATTGACTCACCTTTACAGGTGGGTCACACCCATGTGGTTACTACATTATTATTTATACCTTTCATGGGTGTCTTTGATATGTTACTGGGACAACCTTGGATACATACACTTTGATCATTACCTTATATAGTGAATGTGTGTGTTAAATACATTCATGCCAATCGAGAAATTAAAATTTTTGAAATTTCATATGAACATCCTCTTGAGAAAGAGAAATTTATACCCAAATAGTTAATTTTCAAACCTCATATGATTAATACTCCATAAAAAGGTAATTAATAGGTAATTCCCTTTATTAGGAAGCTAGTACTTGAGATAATATTGCATCATAGACCCATAGAGGGTTATATGGAATCCTTATCTACTATGCACCATATTTAGATATCCATAGCACCTAGACATATTCTTATTAATTTTGTTCCAAATAAACCTCAAGCAATGTAGTGATGAGTTTCATGAACCCTCCTCCTATGATTTCTACTTCACAACCATAGAATCCTATTATACATACACTAAGCATAATAGATCCTATAATGTCAGATATTAAACATATGCACACTCTTTAGAAGTATCATCAGTTTGTTACACTAGGTTCACAGTGGGGAGATACCTATGAGCATCCTTTGGATGAGATCATAGGATAGTCTTTTCCTTTCACAAATTCAAAAAAAACAAAAAAATTGAAAAACTTCAAAAATCCAAAAGATTTTAAGCATTTAAATGTCCTATTAGCTCTTTGTCATATATGTTGTTAGTTCCATATTGGTAGATGGCATATCAGTATTTTATATATACACATGTGTTTCATGCATATTTTGAGTGTGATCCAGGAATACACAGATACATGATCCATGCAGCTTTGAATGTTGATTTTTCCCTCTACTCACATCACCAGGATGTTGGGGGAAACCACCTCAAAAATAATGATACACTTAGGTTATATAACTCTATGATCACTTTACATTATCATGTTTGAGCTCATATATGTACTTGCACATGACTTTATCCATGCTTATATATTTTACAATGCACTTGATTGGTTATGTAATTAACTCTTCTTTTTAACACATATATCTAGGGACTATTTTTGGAATCACAACCACTAGGGGTTGAATTAGTGTACAATCATTCACTTTCAATTCCTCTTATCATTCATCAATCAATCCAACTACTCTAAAGATATAGCAAAGCATAATCGGCCATCCATATGAATATGAAGCAAGAACATAACACATGAAAAAAATATCTATGTGGGAAACCCTCATGGGGGATAAAACCCACTATCACACCACTTGGACTTATATCTTATAATCAATGAAATATCTTTTAGTGAGGCCCCAACCCCACAAGGAGCACTAACCCCTCACTAGTTAGGTACCAACCCAACTAGTCTTTTAGCAAGATCCAACTTACAAGGAGGTTTCAACCCCCTAATCTGATCAATAAACCATAAATAAAAAATATTTAACTCCAAATTTATTCTTTTTCCTCTCATAACTGATGATGGTCTTCTCCAGCTCTAAAATTTGCCTCTCACACAATCACAAAACTGCCCTCCTTCACTCAATTATCCCTTATACTCAACAATCTCATCAACACAATAAAAAATCAAATGATTGAAGACCTATAAAACATTAAATGGAAACAAATATATATATATATATATATATATATATATATATATATATATATAATTAAACCTTCTACTCTACTCTCTTAGCTTGATATGCAATCAAACCCTTCAAACAAGCATGCCTAGTCAAATAGGCCTAATAGCCTTCAAACAAAACAATCCACTAGCTCATCAGCTTCAACATCACTGTCACACCTTAAAAAAAATTTCAAATTTTTTTTTATTATGATCCCCATGTGAATCACATACTTATGAAAGTCTCTCTTCCTTCACTTCACTTTCCCATAGTCTAACTAGTCAAAATAGCCTTATTAGGCCTCTTTACTCAAACAAACTTCATATGGCTTGATTAGGTAATATGACCTCGATAACACACTTATCCCTCATATATATTTTTATTTATGATCCTATAATTTCCTCTAAATGTCTCCATGACCTTCTCCTACTCCTCAAGATACTCCTATATTTGTTGTCACTCACATACTCTTTAACTTACTCAAATAAGCTAACTATGCCTTGCCTTTATACCACACTTTTGGTCACACTCATATTGGTCATAAAAGATACTTAACCCAATTTTATAACACTTAAAAAATGTCAATAAACATATTAAATATGATAACCAAACACTCCATAGGTCGGTTATAACCCATAGAGTCTAAAACTCAAATAGGCCTAATAAAGACCTAATGGAATTAGGCCTTCACACCCACATGTTACACTTGAAACCTTTTTCCTTCACAAATGGTTTAAAAACTTTTAATATCACTTTAATATACCTATTATATGATCACCTTGGTTCTATACCACTTTTAGATCAAACTCACTACTTGATCTATGTTAATAGGCTTACTCGCCATTAGCCCTTTATACACCCATAAAATATGTTTCTTATATTTGAATAAAGATACCAAAACTTCCAAATAAACATATGAAAAAATTGTATATATATAATTTATGACCTCAAAAACATATCTATGTCCATTGAACATCTTTACATAGGCCAAAATATCCTAAATCAACTCTAGCAAAATGACCACTCAGGTTGGTCATATATTGTCAAAAAACAATCAAGCAAATTTGACCACAAACACCTACATATGGACATATTATGAATACAAACACATTTACATGGAAATTTTATACTTATATAATGATCTGTAAACTGAAAATGCAAGTGTGGTAAATTTGAACAACTCACTTTTGCATTTAGAAGATCTTTCTATTTTCTGACTTTTAAATTTTGAATAAAGAAATTATAACCATAATTAAAAATGAAGATCAAAATTATAAAACAGTAGATAAAAATAAAAAAAAATCACTAGCAAATTGATAACGGAGTTCGACTTCAATAGCCTATGTCTCCGAGTCCATTCGAAGTGAGGACCATTCTCATTAATTTTGTGCAACAAATGGCTTCCAAAAACAATACAAGTCTTCAATTCACCTTCTCTGATCTCTGATTGCCTGTAAATATATCTCTCAGACCTGAAAATAATGGCCCAAGGCTATACAAAGCAAAAATAAGACTCTAATCTTCTTAAAACTCTTTACACAATTGGCTTTTTGTGTCTATTCAAGTAGAAATTAGTCCCTTTTATAACACTTCGACCTCCATGGCTGAAGTGGTCAAGGCATTAACCTTTTGGGTGGTAGGTCAAAGGTTCAAAACTGTGGGCCACCTTTCTAGGCACTTGGGATGAGAGAAAAGGTCAGCTTCCTCCTTGTTTTTGGCGCGCTTTGACTTGTTTTGTCCCACATTTGCTAAGAATTCAGTTTTTAATGCTTAAAATAGACAAGTTTGTTTCCCTTTCAAATGACTAAGACTTAGGCGCCAACTTAGGCTACGCTTTGACTTGGTCTTAGCATGATGATGTGGCAGGTGGCATGGCTGTTTGGCCTTTAGCGCCTTGTTAAAATGTTTGAAAATTTTTAATATCATGTGGATAAAAATACTGAACCAAATTTTTTTTCACCTAATTATTTTTCCACATGTCAAATGGCTATTGGTCCACTTGGCATATTTCAACAGTGCCACGTCACTTTCGACACCCTTTTTTTTCCCTGTCACAAGATTTCTTCAACTGGCTATATCTTGAGCATCCAGACTCCATTTTTCAAACCGCAAAAAGTGCTAGAAAGCTGTCGATGAATTCTACGATGTGAAAATGATTTGAATAGAATTTGAAGACTTTGAAAAATGGAATGGTACATGGATCCACCTGGATCATTCCTCCCCACTGGAAACTTTTGGACCTCCGAATGTTGAAATTAATTGGTAATGAGGTGAGGGTATTTTTCCCTCACCTTTTTGACTTTCATCCATTTGGCCTTTCTTGGGTGCGTCCCTTTGAGACCAACATGAAGATATTCAACATTACCTCTTCGCAAAGTCCGCCTATTCCTATCAAGTATAGTATCTTCCTGCAATTTTGTTAGATATTCAAGATAAAAATCGTTAATGGAAGGAATGGATACACTTTCATCATGATCAATTATCATTAGAGGCTCATACAATTTTAGATTTTCCACATTTACAACTGAATAAATTTTCATGTAAAATGGTAAATCTAATCAGAAAGCATTTGTGCCAATTTTTTCTGTTATCCGAAAAGGACCATACGGGATTGGTTTCAACTTTTTACCTTCACCTGTTAGTCTTTCCTTACAAATGTGAAGCCATACCATATCACCTACAACAAATTGGTGATCAATACGATGCTTGTCATGCCTAGCTTTGTACTTGGCTTGAATTTTCTCCAATTGAGTACAAACAATCTGATGAATGAGCTGTATTTGTTCAATGAACTTCTTGGCTTGAATGGCTTCTTTTGGTTCATCAACAGCTGTATCATGTCCATAACAAACATCTAGATGAGATTTATGCAAGTATCCATAACAAACATCAAATGGAGATTTCATAGTAGAAGAATGAAGTGCCCAGTTATATGCATGTTGTATGTGACACAATTGTTCATCCCATAACTTTGGATTTTTATTGCTATAACCCCTAAGCAAATGTACCACAGTGCGTTTCACAACCTCTGTTTATCCGTCGGTTTGTGGATGAAATGCAGTGCTCTTTTTTAATTTAGTGTCCATTAGTCCCCACAAAGTTGACCAAAACTCTCCAATAAATCAAGAATCTCGATCAGAAATAATTGAAGTAGGCAAACCAAAATGAACCCATACATGTTTAAAGAACAAATTTGCAGTGCCTTCGCTAGTAATTTGCTTAGTGTAAGGAATCAAAACACACATTTTGCTAAATCTATCCACAACCACATATAAATAGTCATGTTTTCTTTGTGTCATAGGCAACCCCCCCCCCACAAAATCCATGGAGATACTTTCCTAGGGGTGAGTAGGAACAGGTAGAGGAGTATAAAGTCCCAGTTTCCTGTTACTAGGTTACTTGTGGCACAAAGGTTACATCCCTTTATATATTTAGCATTATTTTCCTGCATACGAGGCCAATAACAATACATCTTCAAATGTGCAACCATTTTAGCAACTCCAAAATGACCAAAAATAAGAGAATTATGTGCTTCTCTAATCATGTGCACCCTCTCATTTTGAGGAATACATAGTTTACCCAAATGATACAAAAGATCATTGTGTACATGATAGTCCAATTCTTCTACTTGTCTACTACTCATCAAGTCTTTATAAACATCCTGAAAATCAAGATCATTCACATATTGTTCTTTATAACTTTCATGAGACAAAGAACCATGTTGTAAAAGAATAGATGCAACAACCATAGGAGGCCTAGATAACATATCTGCAACCTTATTATGAATTCTTTTTTTATACTTGATCACAAGATGAAATTGTTGTAAGAAACCCATCCAATGAAAATGTCTAGACTATTGTAGCTTAGTTTGTGATTGGAGATACTATAAGGGCTGATGATCTGTATGTATTATTGTTTCTTTGCCCATTAAGTAATGTTTCCATTTTTTAACACTTTGAACCAACGCATACAATTCCTTATCATAAGTCAGATATTTTCTTACTGCACTTGTAAAGGTTTCAGAATGATTACAAACTGGTTTCTTACCTTGCATTAAAATAGCTCCCATAGCATACTCACTTGCATCCGTCTCAATCTCAAATGGTTGTATATCAGGAAGTGTCAAGACTAGAGTAGTACTTATCTTTTCTTTCAAAGTGTTGAAGGCTTTTTGATGTTTGCCTCCCCACTGAAAGACTTATTTCACACTTGTCAAAGAATGCAAAGGTGATGCAATATATGAAAATTGAGCAATAAACTTTCGCCAAAACTGTACTACACCAAGAAAAATTCTAACCTCAGTTGTGTTAGTGGGTGTAGGTCAATTAAAAATGATTGCCACTTTTGCAGGATCAATTTTTAATTTACCATGTCCTACAATGTAACCCAAGTATATCAAAGAGATCTTGCCAAATTCACATTTTGACATTTTTAGATAAATTTTTTCCCTTCGTAATGCATCCATGACTTTCTTAATGTGGATCACATGCTCTTCCCATGACTTGTTGAAAATCAATATATCATCTAAGTAAACTATAACAAAATCATCAAGGATTGTCTAAAAACATCATTCATCAATCTCATGAATGTAGCTAAGGCATTACACAGCCCGAAAGGCATAAAAAGCCATTCAAACAATCCCTATTTTGTTTTGAAGGTGGTTTTCCAAACATCACCTTCACTAATTCTTATTTGATGATATCCACTTCTCAAATCTAACTTAGTGAAATAAATAGCATGTTTTAATTGATCCAATAAATCATCAATATGAGGAAGAGGGTAATGATTCTTAATAATAATTTTGTTTAAGGCATGAAAATCAACACACATTCACCAAGTGTCATCTTTCTTTAGCACCAAAATAATTGGCGAACCAAAAGGAGATGAACTTGGATGAATAACACCTCTATCTAATAGATCCATTACCTATTTTTTGATTTCCTCATTTTCCACCACTGATAACCTGTACAAGCCAATGTTAAGGAGAGGAGAATCCTACAATAACTGAATTTCATGTTGAACTCCCCTTCTGGGGGCAAGCCCCTAGGATCCTGAAATACATCACTGTAAGTAGAAATGATTTCAACCAATTCATTCTTGTGTCTAGGATCACACTTTTCCAAAGCTTGCAAATATTCTTTTTCCTTAGACTTAATCAACATGAGACAAAAAGTCTTGCTTGAATTAACTAGTCTTTTCATTTGCCTTGTTGTAACCAAGGGAAGACTTGTTCTAATGTGATGTGCGCTAACTATATATTCAATGCCATCCTTAACAAGTAAGTACTTATTCTCCTCTCTATAAAAGATTGATTTTCTATCATAAAAATATGGGCTTTCTAAAACAATCCCAAATATGTCTAATGGAACAACATCCAACTCAACCTCATCTACAAACTTGGATGTGATGGGGAACCTTAGTCTACAAGTTTGTGAGACTTGTAGCTTTGCATTGTCACACACCCAACCTAGTGGATAAGGCTTCGGATGGGGATTGGTTTGTAATCCTAGCTTCTTAACAACCTCTTCAGAAATTAAATTTGCTTGTGAACCACTATCAAAGAGAGTGTCAATCTTAGTATGTTTTGAAATAACTCTAATGTGGAACAATTCATTTCTTTTCTTATCAACATGCACAGAATTATGTTTAGAAGAAGATGCATCATTTGATGACTTAGTGCTAGAAACTAAAAGAGAAAAATCATTATGTAATCCCATAGTTGTGATCTTAGTTTCATCACTTGAATCTGAACCTAAGTCTTGAACCATAGCATTAGCCTTCTTTTCTTTCTTTTGATACCTCTTAGGCCTTAACTCAGGGTGTAATTTCCAACACTTAGACTCATCATGATTTTTCTTGCAATGACTACAAAATGGTTTTCTTTCTTCTTCTTTTTTAACAGTATAAGTGGATTTCTGTTTACCCTTTCTTGATGAACTTTTCCCTTTGAATTGCTTAACGTTAGATTGCTTACTTTTTACTTTAGGAAAAGATTATTTTTATTGTTTTCCTCTAGCCTCTAAATGAGTGGCTTAATCACATATTGCATCTAAATTAGTGGGATTGAACATAAGAATCATATGTCTTAAGTAACTATGTAACCCACCTATATATTTTAGCAGTGTTTATTGTGTGTATAGAGGAACATTCAAAAGTAAATCTTTTTTCCTAAATTCTTGTGTATAATCTTGAACACTTTGGGCTTTTCCTTGTCTGAAACTTTGTCAATCCATCATGGCTTGTTGCATATAACCTAAAGGATAGAATTTCTTTCTGAGTTCTTCAATAAATTCATTCCAATTAGAAATTGAGTTACCTTTTTGAAGCTCGGCTTCCTTCAACTTACTCTCCCACCAAATGAGAGTTGTGCCTCCCATACGAAGAGCAGCCAAATGAATTTTTGACTCATCCCCTACAATCTTTTGGACCCTGCAATAAACTTCAATCTGCTTGACCTAATTATCCAACTTTTCGGCATTAACTTCACCATTAAACATTGGTAATTCAACCTTAATATCCAATTTTAGTGAAGGGAGAGATTCCACAGTTTTTTTACCATCATCCGATGAAGAAGGTTTTTCAATTTCTTTACCTTTTGATTCTCATGAACCACCTTCTTTTTCATTCTCGGATTTCCTTTGTTTGTCATGGTATAGCTCCTCAACCATGCTTCTCATGTCCATGAAAGCTTGGCGGAAAACTTGTTCGGATTCCATCTCTTCTTCGGCCATCCTTGAAGCATGTCTTGAACCAATCTCTGGATTATACTCAACAAGTTTTTCTTCACCCTTTTGAGATTTAAACCTTGTCAACATACACTAGCAATCACTAAACAACCGTTCTGATACCAAAAATCTAATCTTTAAACTGAAAATACAAGTGTGATAAATTTGAACAACTCACTTTTGCATTTAGAAGATCTTTTTATTTTCTGACTTTTAAATTTTGAATAAAAAAATTATAACCAAAATTAAAAATGAAGATCAAAATTATAAAACAATAGATAAAAATTAGAATAAATCACCATCAAATTGATAACGGAGTTCGGCTTCAATAGCCTACGCCTCTAGGTCCGTTCGAAGTGAGGACCATTCTCATTAATTTTATGCAACAAATGGCTTCCAAAATCAATACAAGTCTTCAATTCACCTTCTCTGATCTTTGTTTGCCTGTAAATATATCTCTCAGACCTGAAAATAATGGCTCAAGGCCATACAAAGCAAAATAAAACTCTAATCTTCTTAAAACTCCTTACACAATCAGCTTTCTGTGTCTATTCAAGTAGAAATTAGTCCCTTTTATAACACATCGACCTTCGTGGCTGAAGTGGTCAAGGCATTAACCTTTTGGGCGGTAGGTCAAAGGTTCAAAACCGCCGACCACCTTTCTAGGCGCTTGGGATGAGAGAAAAGGTCGGCTTCCTCCTTGTTTTTGGCGCGCTTTGATTTGTTTTGTCCCACATTTGCTAGGAATTCAGTTTTTAATGCTTAAAATAGACAAGTTTGTTTCCCTTTAAAATGCCTCAGACTTAGGCACCAACTTAGGTTGTGCTTTGACTTGGTCTTAGCATGATGATGTGGCAGGTGATGTGGCAGTTTGGCCTTTGGCGCCTTGTTGAAACATTTAAAAATTTTAAATATCATGTGGATAAAAACATCAAACCAAAATTTTTTTACACCTAATTGTTTTTCCACGTGTCAAATGGCTATTGGTCCACTTGGCATATTTCAATAGTGCCACGTCACTTTTGACACCTTTTTTTTACCTGTTGCAAGATTTTTTCAACTGGGTATATCTTGAGTATCTAAACTCCGTTTTTCGAACCACGAAAAGTGCTAGAAAGCTCTCGATGAATTCTATGATGTGAAAATGATTTGAATAGAATTTGAAGACTTTGAAAAATGTAACGGTACATAGATCCACCTAGATCATATAACAACTCAATGATCATTATATCCTTCAACTCTTGGCAGATGACCTAAAACTCACCTTTGTAAAGTGATCACTCAGTTTTGCTAGAAATCTCAAAAACACAGTCAAGCATATTTGAACATAATAAATTTCATAGGGACTTATCATGAAAAAAAATATTTGAATTGACCTTATATACCTATATTATACCTTCATAATTAATAAATTCATCAACTCTGGTCATAGGACTTCCAACTCATCACTCCCATATGACTTCTCAGAAAACTGCATGTAGCACAAAACATAGTCATAAATAAGTTCAAAATTTTTACTATAAATGATAATTCATTGACATAAAATTCAATTTATAGTTTATTTTTTATCTATATATAATCATATAATATATGGATCATTTTTTTATATAGCAATCATTGGTATAAAAGACCAACTCCTCAAGCCTCTCTTACATAGTCTTAACATAGCTGGACAAGCCATTTTGGCTTCCACATATTAACACCTTAGCCTATCTTTCCACATTCCATAACAATTTTATATTTAATTTAGGTCCTAAAAAAAATATAATATCCATCATATGCATCATCTAAGTTTATATATCCTCCAACTCACCATTCTCACAAACTTACACAGGACTGCACACAGGGTCCAAAAACCCATGCAAGAGTCTTTAAATTTTCAAACCTTTATAGGAGTTTATCATACACAATAATATATTAAAAATAACCTATGATACCTATAAAATAACTTAAGTGTGCATTATATCATTCAAATATATCCAAATCACATTGAAATCATCTCTGCAAGAAGCTTACTCAAATCTGCCATAAATTACAAAAACATAGTCAACTTTGACAAGCAATAATTTAAATTTAATGAATAAATTCCACTTTAATATTTTTATTTAAGGATTCTAATACAACTTTTATTTTTATATCATGCCCAAATTCTCAATATTTTGGTCTCTACATATATTTCTTTGACCACTGGTTTTTCTGGTTTTTACCATAGTCAAACCCTTTGACTTTGACCTAAAATAAATGAACTTGTACAAAATTTTGGGACAAACCACCACCTGGATAACATTCATCATGGAGTATAATAAAATTAACCTTTTTACTACACCTTTATCGAACACATTTCATGGCTTCTAAAATTCATTCTTTGTTTACTGGTCCAAAAAATAGCTTGAATTCAAATCCCAACATCTATAGTTTTTGAATTGCAATAGCTATTTCCTAAGACTTAGGATTGACAGTCTCTAGAACATTATATTTAATAATAAAAACTTGGGATATTTATATCTTTAACAAGGATACTCATCAAAAAACCAAAATTACAGGGGACCTTCATGGGACCAAGATCAACATCTTCAAAACTTCATTTGACCAAATTTGACTTTTACCCTACAATTAATAAATGCACAAATAAATTGAACTATTCATACCTTCATGATAGCCTATGATGGTTTGGCCTTTTTTTAAGAAATAAAGACACATTATTTTCTCTCCAAAGAATGTTATGAGTCACTATAACCTCACAAATGCATTTAGGGATGCCTCACAACTTTCTCTAACATCTCAAGGACTTGCAAACATGTTATTAGACCTCAAAATACCAAATACACCTATTTGTGATTAATTCACTAGACCTCAATCTTTCCTTGACATTCATGACAACATATGACACCAATGACCATATTCCAATAATCTCCCCCTTTGTCATTTATGGCAAACCACACTTAGAATGCTTCTTCTGATTTGATATTTCTCCTCCATCCTAATCTTTCTCCCCCTTTGACAGTAATGACAAAGGACCATAAAAACTCTCACAAGCTTATCCACGCCTATCCTTCTTCATCCTTAGACCTAAAAAACTACTCATAGAGCTATAAATATCCCCCTAACATCATGAACATATCAAACTCATATCAACAACATAAGCTTATTAAAAGTGAAGCATCTTACATATGCTCCCCCTCACTCTATGCACACCTTGCATCCTATCAATGAAGAAAATATACCTCTATCTAAACTAATCCACTTGGGCTTATAAAACACAAGGATTCTTCAAACATTTGACTATAACCAAGAGCTACACTTTGACCTTCCATGATGTCAGGATCCCTACTCCTTAAGAGTACACTTGATTACCTTTGTATAAGCAATTAAACACAGAATTAAACCAGAAGTAAAATGTAACTAAAATTCAAAAATAACACAGAATATGAGAGACAATACAATCTTGTATTAACACTCTTCCAGAAGGAAATACAATGAATAAATCACACTCTTCCCACACCTCTTAGGCGTACCAGTAATTCTCCCTCAAGAGTTCTCTCTCTCAATTACAAACAAAATCAACTCAAACACAGAGTTGTTTCAACCAGTCAGTAACAATACTGCCAGTACCACCAGCGAGTATACCAAGTACTCTAAGTAGATCTCCCTGATCTTGCTCCTTGTTGTGTTGTAGATCTCCTTTGACCTTGCTACCCCACAGATCTCCTTTGACCTTACACACACACACCTACAGATCAACTGACCTTACTTACCATGTAGATCTTCTACCTGATCTTACACACTTGCAGATCAACCTAGTCTTGCACACTTGCAGACCTAGATCTTACATACCTTGGAAGAACCCTTATCCTTGCCTTTGTAAGTCCTTATGATTCTACAATTACAATACAGCCCCATGGATCTCTTAAATAGATCCCATACAAACAATAATTAGACTTTCCAATTACAATAATTAGAAACACAGACTCAAGACTAAAATTAGTCTTTTACATGCAAACTAACTATCCATCTAAAATTAGACCAGTTCTGGAAGCGCATGTAAAGGCACACACACACATAGGTTGCCGATGTCAATTCTTGCCTGACCGATGTCAGTCAACCCATAACCAATGTCGGTTACTGCGAACACTGAAGATGACTGACGTCAGTTGGCCTTGTTTCTATTCAAAATTGTTGCTTTCAGATTTAAGGAGAGAAGAAACTTAAAGAAATGGTCAAGGCTTGTGAAGTACCTGGATAAAGTCTGCGCATCGTAATCCAGACGCTGTGAGCACTCCTCTTTGGCTGTGAAGGAATGACACCTGCAAAGAAAGAAGACTTGGACAAAACGGCGTTAGATAGATAGATGGTGGGTTGCCAAGCAAAAGCTTGTTCCCAGAAGTATGAGAACTTCTTTAAGGGAGGTCAACCCACTATTTGATAAAAAGGTAATGACTGATAAAAGACAGAATGCTAAAATGACTAAAATGATAACAAACTGAAAGAGAAAAGGAAACAAAAGCTTACCTGGAAGATGTTGTCGGCTTAGTCACAGTCACCGACGTCGGTGGTTCTCCCGTCGTCGGTGGTCTAGGTCTGCCGACGTCGGTGGGGTACTGACCGGCGTCGGTCGGGGCAAAGGCCTCTGGACAGGTCTGGCCAGGTTCTGGTCTATGGATGGTCCGGGCTTGGTCCAGGGTTGTTTGAGAGGTCTGTGGACGAGTCTGAGTCTGGGCTTAGGATGGTCTTAGGCAATTAGAGGGTCAAATGGACAGAGAGGGACAGAGAGATAGAGGAAGCCAATTTGGGAGATAGGAATCTGGGTCTGGGTGATAGTCAGGTCTGAGGGTGTGTTAAATCTAGTTTAGAATCAGACTAGAAAACACAATGGAAACAACAGAATACATACCTGTCCCTGTGGTGAGGAGTGGTGTTGATCTTGTGTCCCTGTTGTTGATGATGCCAGATGTGAACCCTGTTGCTGGTGTTGCAGAAGCTTGCAGAGATGGGTCATGCGAGAGAGAGAGAGAGAGAGAGAGAGAGAGACGGAGAGAAGTTGACAAATCCCTGATTAGCTCCCAGATTGAGAACTTGATGTGTAGTTGTGATTCGCAGTCGTGATTGAGAAATTTTGCTTAGATTTGTGATTAGGCCGATCCCGGAGGAGATAGAGATTCGTGATCAACCCTGAAGGAGAAAGAGAAGTCAGTTAAGTATAACCGACGTCGGCAATTCCGCCGGCGTCGGCCGACAGGTGACCGACGTCGGCGGGGTCAGAATGTGAAAAAGGGCCAGCAAGCCCGTTCTACATCCGCCAAGTGCATAGTTGGTTGGAGAAATGGTCGAAGGGAAGCTAAAGACGCACAAGAGTTTGTTAGGAGGTTAGAAGAATTAGGGAGAGATCTTGAGTGAGTCATAAAAGGAGAATTAGTCTAAGGTGAGGTGTCCAGGCGAGGTGTCCTAGGCGAGGTGTCAAAGGAGGGAGGGGTAAAAGGGGTCTTATTTAATTAAAAATAGATGTTTATTTTCAACTAATAAGACTTAGGTGGGTTAGGGACCAAGAAGGACTAGGGGGAAGAAAGGACCAAGGGTTAGACACTTTTTTGGTGTCTACATTTGCCCCTTTTTGTCTTGTTGGTTGTTCTGGACGAACTGCAAGACAAAAACAGGAGTTAATTGCCCCAGGTATGGGATAAAGTTGATTTCATAGACAAGAATATGTGAGAGTTGGTTGCCTAATTATGGATGAGGTATCCCCCCTCAAAGCAGGAGTTGAGAGAAGGGAACCTCGAATCGGGTGCTGCTTTGACAGAAATTGATAGATAGGGTGAAAGATAGAGTGAGAACGCTGCAAAAATTTTAATTGCACGGACACCACTTCACGAGGATGGTCAGGTCGAATTGTCGCAGGTCAAAGGTCAAGGAGTGCCAAAATTGAAATAACCGGGCCCCAGCATTTAGTCGTCTGCTAATTGGGTTATTCAATCGTAGTTGTAACTCCAAATGGTCATCGTGTTCCAGGTATCCAAGGCTTAAGAAGTGCTCCTGAAAACATGAAAAAGTCACAAGTAGTGCGGATCAACTGGCGTGTGATCCTATACTTGTGAGGGTCCAAAAATATGTGCACAATTTTGTTAACCAGTGGTGGAATAGCATACAGGCAAAAACAACCAAGGTAAACGCTTTGGAAGTGGTCGCGGTTTAGGAGATGGGCATGATCTCCAATGTCTGGTGGTCGATGGATAGATGAAAAAAAAGTAATCTAAAAATGCCCCAAGGGGCCAAAATGACATGGTCTAGAAGGACTTGACTTGATTAAGGACATGATTTAGGTCATTTGGAAAAGGGATAAAAGGTTGAAGGCCACCGACGTCGGCTACATAACTGACGTCGGTGTCCAAAATGGACCGACGTCGGTGAAACTCGGCCGACGTCGGCAGCCTAGGGCACGCAGATGCCGACATCGGCGGCCTGCCAAATCTGACAAAACTAGATTGGTGGCCCACCAAAAGTCATTTGCTATTTGATTGAAAGAGAAAAAGGAGCTCTAGAATTTGTTGAGTGATAGTGACCTTGAGCTGACCCAGGGAGTAGTGCGAGGTGGCAGAAGAGCATTGGTGGAGAGAAGGCATTGATTGGATGCTGTAAGGATGCATTTGAGTCAGCAAGATCGTGCAAAAGCCATTAGGACAGAAGAGATGGCAGAGGGGAGTAGAGGGCCCACAGGAGGTCCACCACCAGCGGCTCCCATTGTGCCACAATGCTGGCGTCGATGGGATGAGGTAGGAGGGTCTTTGAATCACATTTGATTCATTTTGACTTTGAATTTAGTTTTGAAATTTTTGTTATTTTAGGCAAAAATTGAGGGGGGGAGGGTAGCTAGGAAGGTGGGTAGGTTGTCTAGGAGAGTTTAGGAGTAATTTAGAGGGTTATTTGGGTAGTTTAGGCATCAAAAAGGGGAAGCCCTAAAAATTAGGGCTCGCCCCGTTCGGCCCTAGGGCCGAACCAGTCGCCGACGTCGGCGATACCGCCAGCGTCGGCCGACCAACGACCGGCGTTGGTTACTAACCTGCCGACATCGGTCACTAAGTGACCGACGTCGGTTAGGAGAGTGCCGTCACTGGCACGCTAACCGATGTCAGTGGCTACCTGGTCAAAAGAGGAATGAAAAAAGTTTAAGTCGAGGGGTTGAAATTATGTCAAAGATTTCTCGGGTGTCGGGGTAGGCATAGATGATCAAATAGGTTGGTAAAATAGGAAAAGTAGGAACAATGTTAACATGAGATTGCTTTGGTGGGTGCAGGCTAGACAGACTCTAATGCTGCGGGATCGCCTCCTGACTTTGCTGACGCGGATGCATGGAGGCGTGTCTGTCGAGGAGTGGGCGCAGATGAGCGCCGTTGGACTAGGCAGGTTGAGACGCTACTGCAGAGTGGCGAGGGATGTGAGCCTTATGGTTGCTTTGATCGAGTGGTGGGACCATGCCACCAACACCTTCCACCTGCCTACGGGCGAGATGACGGTCATGATTGAGGACGTCTACCAAATTTTGCGACTACCGATTCACGAAGCAGACTTGTATGCGTGCTCGAGAGAGGCACATGACATTCACATGGTGACGCTGTTTGGAGAGCATGCCACGGAGACGAGCTACCACTCGACGAGTTTTGCCTATGAGCCATTGTACGCGGCAGATGAGGAGGCCCATCAGCTGGCAATTCTAATGATGATTGGCATCACAGTGTATGCGTTGCCGGATGCAGAGGGTGGCAGGTTTTTGATTGCTATAACTGGAGTTTTGAGTGATATGTTGGAGCAGCGGACAGTGTTTGCCTGGGCACCAGTCGTTTTGGCTCAGGTCTACAGAGAGCTATTGGGCATCAGTAGATGGCGATGGTACAGCCTATGTGTGGGGCACCTGTTACATTGATGGGCCTATGAGCACATAGTAGTCACACGACCTCTCGGCCTCCCAGTGGCGATTCAGGCTGGCTTCAGAGTTGGATTCAGACGATGGCGTGAGGTTATGGCGCAGATGTGGATGGATGGAGTGGTCAAGGACATTGACCACTACAGAGGGGTATTAGAGGGTTTGATCCTGGCAGACATCATCTGGAGACCATATTTGGTCTATCCAGTATTTAGAGACCAGGGAGAGTAGCTGGTTGGAGCTCAGAGCCGGAGATGGGTCAAGGGCAGGCGAGCGAGTGAGCTCGAGAGGATCCCTGCAGAGAGAGTGCGGCGCCAGTATGGGCTATTATAGGATGTGCCTCCCGCCTTCCCACAGTATAGATGGGGTGACATAGAGGTGCCGCTCCCACTTCCAGAGGAGACAGAGGAGCCCGATTTTGAGGAGTTGCCAGCAGGACCTGGGATAGTCGATCCAGGGTGTACAGAGGCCTATATAGCATGGTGGGCAGGTCAGTACAGAGGGATACAGGTCAGGCAGTAGCCAGATCTATAGGCCATCACCAGGGAGTGGGATACAGCCCACGAGGAGAGAGACACGGCTCAGACCCAGGTCTCAGTTTTGTAGGGTCAGCTGGCAGGGGTGACTGGGCAGCTTGCAGAGGTGACAGGGCAGGTGGCAGCATTGACAGCATAGGTCACTTTGTTACAGGGACAGCTGGCTGCAGCTCAGGGATAGCTGGCTGCAGCTCAGGTACAGGCAGGTGCAGGGTAGAGTTTTGGAGGGCAGGGCCCTTTGTAGCAGCCATCATTTTTACAGGGGGCAGAACCATCAGCATCGGTGCAGCTAGGTCAGCCACAGCCACAGGGGTCAGGACAGGGCACGGCAGCAGGGTAGATGGGTCCACCACAGACTGTATCTATGGTTAGATACAATGATGCGCTAGACGAGATCGCATACTATGAGAGGGCCATCAGGGGGATCCCTCATATACAGCGATACTCAAAGATGAGGGTGGAGCAGAGCAGACAGAGATCGATGTCACGAGCGACGGCTTCAGGGTCACGCAGACGACAGAGATTAGAGGGAGGAGGAGATACGGCCTCTTCTCGACCACCGCCACCACCACCACAGCCACAGCCTTGAGGGCAGCCCCAGAGTTGTATTATTATTTTTGATGTATATATCGGCCTGCGAGCCGAAGACGAGAGATGTATTTGATTTTTGAGAGCGAGAAACAGATACAGGTTGTGTCTGCTTTATATAAAACTGATTTTTTTGATATATATATATGATGAGTTTTTAGCTATTGATGTGTTATGGAGATGTTATAAATGTTTGATGTGTTTCATGATGCATGTTTTGATATGATATGTATGATGATTATGATGATGCTAATGATGAGAGTGATGTAAATGTTATGTTTAATGATGATATAGTGATTTATGATGATTAGATGATGATAGATGTGATATGGAATTTTTAACTTGTGGATTATGCAAATGTTTAATGAGTTATGATGGATGAAATTTATGACTAATGTCTTATGAGTATATAATGAAAATGAGAGTATATTAATGATTATGTGAATATATTTATTGACTGTGATGTGATTGATAGGTGACGAGAGAAAGAGATTGAAGAAAGTGACGAAAAAAATGGCCGAGCTAACCCCAGAAGACCCCATGTCAACTGAGTGTTGCCTACATAGCCCCTATTGTTAGGGGCCTCAGGCCTATGTAGTTCTCCCAAAAGGGAGGAAGAGTCAAAGTGGGTGATGGTCTAGTCAAGGTCAAGGTTATGGTCATAGTCATGGGTATGTTTGAAAAGGTTTTGGTTGAATGTGACTAAAGTGTAAAAAGAGAAGTGAAAGGCATATTTGCTCTTTCATTGACAAGGACCCAAAAGTTAGTATAGATAGGGGTTATTAGAACCAAGAACCCCATTATGCGTTGCGTCGTTGACCATAAGTTATGCTAGAGTGGTGATCGAATCACTTTAACACTAAAGTGAGCTCGAAGTCCCTTGAGCAGGTTATAGGAAAGGAGGATAGGACAACCCATTTTAAGAGCAGAGATAACTTTGCCCCTTTTTATAGGAGACCCTGAGACAACATAAGCCAAGTCCATGACCTTTTTTTTTTTTTTTTTTTTTTTGAGGCTAATCAATACGGGAAGCCTGTATAGTGATGTCATTGTGTTTGATGGTCAGTTATGAAGCTGATCGATGCAAGAAGCTTCTAAGATAGTGTTGTTTATTGCCAGATTTAGTCATAGCCATCCTTCAAGGGAGTGGTCTAGATCTTTGCTTAATAAAAAGGCTTTTGAATAGCTGTCCTTCGAGGGAGCAGTCTATTAGTTACAGCAATGATAGTACAGCTGTCCTTCAAGGGAGCAATCTGCTTTTTAATTTGATTTTGTGACATTGGTTATTTTGACATCTTGATTGATTGTTGATAGGAATTGGAGTCATGGACAAGACTTATAAAAGTTTAAGGGCTCCCTTTTATTAGGACAAAGTATCCATACTATATAAAAGGGTTTTAGAGGATTTATTAAAGGAAGTAGGGTTGAAAAATAATAGGATTAGCTGGATGAGGGATTGCTCAAGGGATGAGCTCAAGTTAAATGCTAAGTAAACGAGTACTCAACTAGCAATAAAATGGTCGTAGATGCAACGCATTAAGGGCTCAGGGTCAGATAAGTCCCTGGGCCATGCTTGTGTGTTAAGAGGTGGTCCGAGTCAATTAGGAGCAAACTTGCCCCGCTTGGCTCTTCGAGATTGGTCACGATGATGGCTGATGCTAGATAGGAATTTGACTGATATGGTTGCTGATTGGTCGAGACTGGTTGAGTGTTTGGTCGAAGATTGGTCAATGTTTAGTTGATATTTGGTCAATGGATATTTGGTCAATGGTTGGTTGATGGTTGATTGGTCGGTAGTTGGTCTTTGGTTGGGTCGAATGGTTGGTTGAGGTCGAGTTGAATGTTTGGTTGCTAGTCTGGTCGAGGTCAGGTTGAAAGAGTGATTGATATGTGGTCGAGACGGGGTTAAAAGGTTGGTCGAAGCTTGGATGAAGGCTGAATTCCCCCAGTGGTTAGGGAGAATGTTTGACAAAGTGGTTAAGGTTGGTTGAGGCTTGGTGGTTAAATTGACTGTGTTGATTGTGAATAAGGGGGTTAAAGGCGACAAAGGGACCATGGTCTGGCGTGGAGATCCAGATTTAGGTGATGAGGTTCGAGAAGCACGAGTCAGTGTTGATGATTTGTCTAAGGGGTGGTCAATGGGATCCTTGGTGAGAAGGGTGTCCTTTTTTTGGTGTTGACGAGTGACAGCTTTGAGAGCACAACAATGATTAGTGTCATGTCCCGGAGTGTGGTGATAGTGACAAAATTTAGAGTTGTCGAACCAAGAGGGTCTTGATCTGAGAGTTGATGGGTGAGGCAGTGTTGAAGGTTTGTTAATAATGTGGTCGAGAAGAAGGGTGTCATTCCCCAGACATCGGTAAACGATGACCTTGAGGGCATGACAATGCTCAGTGTCGTGCCCAGGCGTGCGATGATACTCACAAATACGAGTGTGGTCGAACCAGGGAGGTTTTGGTCCAAGAGAGTGATACGGTCTAAGAGGTGGGAGATTGATACAAGAGGACTGCAACAATTGCCATAACAGCAAGGCGTAAGAACCTTCTAACGGGTATGGATGTCTTATTGCAGTAGGGGTTGATGACTTTAGTTTAGGAGGCTTAAGAGGTGTTGGTCGATGGTTTAAAGTATATAGATGTCTGACGGGATGAGGGAGTAATGAAGGCGAATTGCCTCTGTGAAGGATGGGAGTGGGAAGCACTCCTAGTAAAGTGGATGGATGCGGGCCCAAAATAGAGGGCAATGACGAAGGTGGGGGATGAGTCCTCCGATGTGCTCTCGTGGTCTTCGTTGGTTTGGGTCGAGGGCCACTATTGTGCGAGGTGAGGTTAAATATGGGTTTGGGTTTAGATGTGGACGAAGGTGAGTTCGATGTAGCAATCTCAGGCAAAGGGCAAGAGGAAACCATGACAGGGTTTTCCTTGGTCGAGATGGGCGAAGAGACTGGGTCTTCCCTTGGTGGAGAAGAAATAGGAGAGGGCGGCTCTTCAAGAGGGTAGATGGCAGGGATGATCGTGCCTTCCATGTGTGTTTGAGGAGTAGACAAGGCAAGGTCTTCGGATGAAGGTGGGGCTGATGTCGTAGGTATGGTCAAGGCGTCCTCCAGTATGAGAGAGGCCAATGGAGAACTAGCAGGAGAAGAAAGTTCTTCATCCTGTGATAGAGAAATAGGGGAAGAAGGGTCTTCCACTTGTGAAGGAGGTTGGTCAGGGACAAGAGGCAAGATAGTGTTGATTGTATGAATGTCATGGTTGTGAGGGTCATTGGTCATGGTTTGGACGTTATTTTGAGTTGAAGGATGGTTTGAAAATGGTTGCATGTATCGTTGTTGGAATTGTTTTGTGATGCTGGTCGACGGTTGAGAGTAATTAGTTGTAGTCGAGGATGGTGATCTAACGACCACAGTGTTGGCCACTCCTTTGGGTTCAGAATTGACAGAAGAAGGAGGTCTGGAAGAAGTTTGGCTATGGGTTTTAGCGTTGGTATGACGCAATTTGACTTTGTCCTCTTCAAGGGCATGGAGTTCAAGCTTTCGAGCCATGGTGAAGGCCTCATCAAAAGTGTGGGAGGTTTGAACCTGCAGGGTGGACGAGATGTGCCTGGTACATGCTCAAGAAAAGAGCTCAATGAGCTCGGGTTGAGGCAAAGAGAAGGAGAGCTGGTTGATCAGGCCTCTCCAACGAGCGACAAAATCGGCTATGGATTCGTCGTCAAATTGCCTAATGGAGTAAAGGTCTGTGATAGAGACTTGTTTAGTGATGTTGATAAAAAAGTGGTCGAGAAATAGTTGGGCGAGTTGGATGAATGAAAAGATAGAATTTCTAGGAAGAGAACTATACCAGTCAAGGGCAGGGCCAGAAAGAGACATAGGAAACGTGCGTAAAAGCAACGCATCGTCGTGGGCGATAAGGTAACAGGCATGTCTGAATGCCTGTAAATGTTGTTGAGGGTCTTCCTTGCTGTGAAAGCGAGAGAATTTAGGAAGCTCCCATTGGTTAGGATATGGTCAAATAGGGACAGAAGGATGGATGGGTTCATTTCAAACCTGGTCGTATGACATGACGTTACTTGAACCAGAAATGGAGGTTTCGAGACTAGACATTTTATCCATCAGCATTTTGATGAGATCTGCTGATGGATTGGTGGGTTGAGCGCCTCCTAGGTTGTAAGGCGCTTGGAAGAGGCTAGAAGAGGGATGCGACGTAGTCGGTTGTACAACGTACGGATGACTAGTCACATGCGCTGATGTGGAGACTAAAGGTGGTTGGGTTATGGACATAGAAGACATAAGATGACTAGGTACCGCCAAAGGTGGTTGCATGACGGCATTGACAAAGGGCGAGGTAGACACTCCTACATTTGTGGGCATAAGAGTGTAAGGGGTCGAGGCAATCAAGTTTTGATATGATGTAGAACTTGGTTGAATTGGGTATGGTTGAGGGGGTAATGAAACCCCGGTGGAGGTTGGTCTAAAAATGGACGGGGAAGCCAAACTTTTCGTATTGGACATGGTCGGGTTTGAGGCAAAAGGATGGGTCATAAAGGGTTGGGTGGCGAATGGTGTCGCTGTTGTCGCCACTTCACCCGAAAGATCTCGCATTGGGCTTCTCGCGAGATAGTTATGGAGGGCTGTGAGGTCAAAGTTTGAGTCCCCATCGGGGATGATTAGAGTATGGGTCGGGGTCGGTCCTGTAGGAGTTATTTTAGTCTCCGAGTAAAACTCCATGATAGGACTGATTAAAGACAAGGTAAGCGAAAGCGGTTGTTGGCTAAAGTGGTTAAGAAGAGAGTCCTGGTTCTAAAAACTGTGTTCTTTCAGTCTCAGAAAACCAGAATGTGGTTTTAGGCAAGAAAAGGATCAGGTTTAGGTTGCTATTTTTGGGAAAAAGAAAATGGACAGAGACCGACGTCGGTATAAAAACTGATGTCGGTTAAGAAGACTGCTGATGTCGGTCAGATGATCGATGTCGGTTAAGAATACTGCTGATGTCGGTCAGAGGACCGATGTCGGTTAAGAAAAGTTGCCAACGTCGGTTAAAGGACCGATGTCGGTTACTGTGTTTTCCAGAAACTCAAAAAAAAAAGTTTTTGGAAATGAAGAAGACGTCCTTACC
Organism: Torreya grandis; assembly: GCA_037957365.1. Lineage (NCBI taxonomy): Eukaryota > Viridiplantae > Streptophyta > Pinopsida > Cupressales > Taxaceae > Torreya > Torreya grandis. The sequence goes on from JARHVA010001587.1 coordinate 2,323,333, forward strand.
AGCTCAAAAAAGACAGATAAAAATAGAAAATATGATGAGAGACAGGCAGACACTAAGCGCTAAATCCTAGAATTAAATTTTAGAATCTTGTGGCTTATGCCTTAGATGAATGTTTGGAGAAGTTGGTTGTAGAATGGGTCCTAGAAGAAGGTGGTCTAAAGCAGGTTTCAGGTGTTGTTAAGGCACTCAAATTCTGTGTTAGGTCCGGTACGTGGTCTGGTGCTAAGGAGCAAGTTCCCCTCACTTCACTATTCCAGTGGTTAGCCGGTCTCGCTTAGCCAAGATATACCTCGCCTAGAGATTATACTTCGCCAGAGAACAGAGCGGACTTTCCCCTTGGAGATGAAATCCAAGAAGGATTGCCAGGTAGGGGTAAGGTATCTGCTGGGGGATGAAATCCCAGTCGGGCCTTGTCTCAAGTGTGTCTGGTGTTTGTTTTAGTGCATGTGGTCTGGTAGTGTAACATAGAGTGGTATAGATTTATTCAATATGCGATTTAAGTTACTAGATGTGGACTAATGCAAGCACAAGCAAAAATGAAAGTGCAATACGTTTTAAGCCCAAGTTGAAATGTGAAATTTGTTATGAAGACAAGTTTGAGAAAGGGTTGAGAGTATGATGTTTGGACTAATCTAGAAGGTGCAAGAAAAAAAAGAAAGATTCTTTTTAATTCCTGCTTATAGTGTCATTGAGAAAAGAAGGAGGCAAAAAGGTAAGAACCTAATGCACCTAAATTAAAGAAAATGAAAGGAACCCAAGAAGGCCCTAAGGGTCCCACCGGGCGTGCCAGAATGTTTCTATTCAAAATTGTTGCTTTCAGATTTAAGGAGAGAAGAAACTTAAAGAAATGGTCAAGGCTTGTGAAGTATCTGGATAAAGTCTACGCACCGTAATCCAGACACTGTGAGCACTCCTCTTTGGCTGTGAAGGAATGACACCTGCAAAGAAAGAAGACTTGGACAAAAAGGCGTTAGATAGATAGATGGTGGGTTGCCAAGCAAAAGCTTGTTCCCAGAAGTATGAGAACTTTCTTAAGGGAGGTCAACCCACTATTTGATAAAAAGGTAATGACTGATAAAAGACAGAATGCTAAAATGACTGAAATGATAACAAACTGAAAGAGAAAAGGAAACAAAAGCTTACCTGGAAGATGTTGTCAGCTTAGTCACAGTCGCCGACGTCGGTGGTTCTCCCGTCGTCGATGGTCTAGGTCTGCCGACGTCGGTTAGTCTGCCGACGTCAGTGGGGTACTGACCGGCGTCGGTCGGGGCAAAGGCCTCTGGACGGGTTTGGCCAGGTTCTGGTCTGTGGATGGTCCGGGCTTGGTCCAGGGTTGTTTGAGAGGTCTGTGGACGAGTCTGAGTCTGGGCTTAGGATGGTCTTAGGCAGTTAGAGGGCCAAATGGACAAAGAGGGACAAAGAGATAGAGGAAGCCAATCTGGGAGATAGGAATCCGGGTCTGGGTGATAGTCAGGTCTGAGGGTGTGTTAAATCTAGTTTAGAAGCAGACTAGAAAACACAATGGAAATAACAAAATACATACCTGTCCCTGTGGTGAGGAGTGGTGTTGATCCTATGTCCCTGTTGTCGATGATGCCGGATGTGAACCCTGTTGCTGGTGTTGTAGAAGCTTGCAGAGACGGGTCATGCGAGAGAGAGAGAGAGACGGAGAGAAGTTGACAGATCCCTGATTAGCTCCCAGATTGAGAACTTGATGTGTAGTTGTGATTCGCAGTCGTGATTGAGAAATTCTGCTTAGATTTGTGATTAGGCCGATCCCGGAGGAGATAGAGATTCATGATTAACCTCGAAGGAGAAAGAGAAGTCAGTTAAGTATAACCAACGTCGGTGATTCCGCCGGCGTCGGCCGATAGGTGACCGACGTCGGCGGGGTCAGAACGTGAAAAAGGGCCAGCAAGCCCGTTCTGCATCCGCCAAGTGCATAGTTGGTTGGAGAAATGGTCGAAGGGAAGCTAAAGATGCATGAGAGTTTGTTAGGAGGTTAGAAGAATTAGGGAGAGATCTTGAGTGAGTCATAGGAGGAGAATTAGTCTAAGGTGAGGTGTCCAGGTGAGGTGTCCTAGGCGAGGTGTCAAAGGAGGGAGGGGTAAAAGGGGTCTTATTTAATTAAAAATAGATGTTTATTTTCAACTAATAAGACTTAGGTGGGTTAGGGACCAAGAAGGACTAGGGGGAAGAAAGGACCAAGGGTTAGACACTTTTTCGGTGTCTACAGGCCTATCAACGTCAGTTGCTCTGTAACTCAGCAACCTCATCCATTTGCATCAGTGAAGCTTTTAGCTCCACAACCTAACAATCTCCCACTTGGAGATAAATAGCTACACTTGTACCTGTACCTGTATATCATCTAATTTTGTTTCCTGGCTTGTATCCCTCTTCAAGTTTAGTCTTGAAGACCAACCACCACATATCCTATGGTGCTTCCCCTATCATCCAAGTAACCTACCATCTCCGAATCTACATACCAATGTAGAGAAGTGCCTAACCCTGCATAGCATGTTAACTTGCTACTGGTCCCTCTCAGATACTTGAGAATCCACTGAACTACTTTCTAGTGCTCCTTTCCCGAATTGGCCATAAACTTGCTGACAACTCCCACTACTTGGGTAATATCAGGTCTAGTACACATGTACTCAACCTCATCATGTGATTTGGGACACTGTTCTGTGAACTATCCATCCATAGGTGTGCTAACTAGTTCTGCATCTTGCATATTGAACCTCTCCACTACCTTATTCACACAATCATCTGGAGACAAAATCAACCTTTGACTTTCCCTGTCTCTAGAAATACTCATGCCAAGGATTTTTGCTCCTCTTAAATCCTTCCTGGCACACCTCTGAGCTAATTTTACCTTTAGCTCAGCAAATCCCTGCATGTATGAACCTACAACAAGCATATCATCCACATACAGTAACAGGATAATGTTGTGACCATTATCCAACCTGGTAAAATAAACACAATGGTTACATTGACATTGACTAAAGCCATGCTTTGTCATACCCCTGTCAAACCTGTACCACTGTCTTGGAGCTTGCTCAAGACCATATACCTTGGCCTTCTGTCTCACATGTCCATTCTCTCCTTTCTTTAACCTATAAATTCATTCATCTTTCAGTGCTTTCATCCTGGCTGGCAACTCTACCAAATATCTCGTTTGGTTCTTTCCCAAAGAATCAATCTCCTCATTCATGCCATGCTCCCACTGTTTCCTGGATTTTACTTGCATTGCCTCTTCAAAACTTCCTGGTTCTTGACCATCAGTGAGCAACAAGTTCAAGTATTATAAAGAAAGGGAATAACAAATTTGAGGCTTACTTACCCTTTCAGTCCTCCATATGGGCATTTGAGACTCCTTGACAGCTTGCTATCTGCCCAAAATCCATTCTCTAGTCAACCCTGGTCTGCACCTGACCGATGTCGATTCCCCCTGATCATCGACGTCAGTTCCTTGACTGACGTCAGTGTCCACCTGCCTAACACCACCAACTCTAGTCTGCACATGATCAATGTCAGTACCTACCTATTCGATGTCGGTTCTCACTTGACCGACATTGATAACTATGTTTTCTTGTGAGTGATGACTTTTACCTGCGAGCTCACTTTGGATCATAACCTTGTCCAAACTTCCCTGCTTAGAATTATTCAACCCCTTAAGCTAATCTCTGGCCATCAACTCCTCCATGAAAACCAAGGCTTTCCAATTCTTAAGTTTATCAAAGACATTAGACTTCCTCTTAAGAACATGCATCCCCTTCTTCTTCATGTGACCAAGCCTACAGAGCCACATCTTCGCATCTACATATGAAGTAGATAAACCAGGAGAATCAGTAATACAAGTAGATAGATAAAGAGTACCTACTTTCTTACCACATGCTAATTCAAGTGCAGCCTTGGAAACTTTCCAAGATTCCGCTGTGAGAGTAACTGTGCAACCCTCATCACCCAACTTTCCTGCAAAAATTAGACTCCTCTTCAGGACTGGGACATGCATGACATCCTTCAACACCCATGTGTTGCCCATCTACAATTTCAGCCACACTTCCCCTTTGCCAACAATTTGAAAAGTCTCACCAACCCCTAAATAAATCTTTCCAAAGTCTCCATGGACATAATCATGGAAAAATACTCTATTTGGGGTTGCATGGAAAGAGGCAACATAATCTAAAACTCAAGATTCTACTTTATCCAAGGAACATACAAGAGCATTGTGTGTAACAATACCTGCAACATCTGCTTCTTTATTTCCTTCATGCTGATCTTCTACCAACCAACAATCTTTCTTTACCTACTCTTTCTTTCCATAATACAGTAATTGATCATTCTTGCCTTTGAATTTCTCCATTCTTAGTGTATTTTGTTTTGCCATTGCTTTACTCCCACTCAATCAAAAATACCTAAGAGTGACTTGTAATCAAACACTTAACATGCTCTGACCACCTGTTAGTGTAACTAACCAAGCTCTGATACCAATTGTCGGTGGTATCACTTGGTGATCCTAGCTCTGATACCAATTGTCAGTGGTATCACTTGGTGAACTTGGCTCTGATACCAATTGTCAGGATCCCTACTCCTTAAGAGTACACTTGATTACCTTTGTATAAGCAACTAAACATGGAATTAAACCAGAAGTAAAATGTAACTAGAATTCAAAAACAGCATAGAATATGAGAGACAATACAATCTTGTATTAACACTCTTCCAGAAGGAAATACAATGAAGAAATCACACTCTTCCCACACCTCTTGGGCATACCAGTAATTCTCCCTCAAGAGTTCTCTCTCTCAATTACAAACAAAATAAACTCAAACACAGAGTTATTGAAACCAGTCAGTAACAATACTGCCAGTACCACCACTGAGGACACCACATACTCCAAGTAGATCTCTCTGATCTTGCTCTTTATTGTGTTACAGATCTCCTTTGACCTTGCTACCCCGCAGATCTCCTTTGACCTTGCACACACACACCTGCAAATCAACTGACCTTACTTACCATGTAGATCTTCTACCTGATCTTACACATCTACAAATCAACCTGGTCTTGCACACTTGTAAACTTAGATCTTACATACCTTGGAAGAACCCTTGTCCTTGCCTTTGCAAGTCCTTATGATTCTATAATTACAATACAGCCCCATGGGTTTCTTAAATAGATCCCATACAAACAATAATTAGACTTTCCAATTACAATAATTAGAAATGCAGACTCAAGACTAAAATTAGTCTATTACATGCAAATTGACTATCCATCTAAAATTAGATCAGTTCTAGAAGTGCATGCAAATGCACACACACACAGGTTGTTGACATCGATTCTTGCCTGACCGATGTCGGTCAACCCATAACCTACGTCGGTTAATGCAAACACTAAAGATGACCGACGTTGGTTGGCCTATCGATGTCGGTTGCTCTATAACTCAGCAACCTCCTCCATTTGCATCAATGAATATTTTAGCTCCACAACCTAACACATGACTGATATGAGCAAAATTACAACCAATACCTGCACCTTGACTCTTAGCTCACATAAGAAACAAGTCCATACTCCTATTTTGAACATAAGAAACCTAAGTTATCTCCCCCTAACTCCATACTCCATCTGAATCAAGCCAAAATATTACAAACCAAGACAAGAAAAAATTATTACAAGAATCATACATTGAATGAGGACAACATCACTCATGCATATGCTACCAAAGATGATCACCAACAAGCTAACTCCTCATGATCTGCCATCTCATGCTTACACTTGCTTTAAGAATGCCTCTATGAATCCTAATAGATACACCCTAATCCTTATGTTCCTATAACAACATTAATTCTATATATTCCCATATCTCCACATCCTTGAAATACTAAATACTCTTCACCATCCTTCTAGGCTTGTTTGGCACTTTGAGATTGACCTTATTAGCATCTCTCTTCTTCTCTTTGACTAAATAATCAACATATGAAAATAGCACATGCTCTTGGCACACTTCTAAAACTAAAGCATCCATATTAATAAACAATCCATCATGACTCTTAGACTCAATAGGATCATACCTAACTCTCTTAGGTCTCCAAACCCAAGATTTATCTTTCTCATAAATCATGTAAGCTCCATACCTCTTGACATGCCATGAGGACCTTCTTACTCTATTTGAAAAAAAATTAGCCATATGACCAAACTTATTACAACTAAATAAAACAACCTTATTCATACCTTTTGATTGATGACTTCTTTTGTTATGTTTCCATGAATGCTTACTCCTCAAATAGTCTCTTGCCCTATGACCAACATGATGATAAACAAAATAATAGCCATAAAATAATTGGAAAACCTGAAAGCATTGGGTTGCCTAATTGGTTTCTTCAATTTTCCCTTCAAACATTCATCCTTATCACCTTGGACTAATATCTCATGATCTTTATCAACCTTGATGATGAGCTTCTCATGCTTATCCTTCAAAGAACCTAACTCAGCCTTCAACTGATCACACTCTTCTTCTCTTAATCTTGAACTTGAATATGCAACCTCTAGCTGATTCTTAAGATCCTAAATAGACATATCATCTTCTTTTGATTCTAAATCCAACTTATACTCCAAGATACATACCTACTCCTTAGGAGCCTTGACCACATATTTCAGCTCTTTATTCTCCTTAGTTGCTTGGCCATCTTGTGCTTTAAAGAATCTTATTTAGGCTTGTTAGGCCTATTCTAAAAGACTTGCTCTGATACAAATTATTGGAATCACAACCACTAATGGGGAGGAGGGGGGGTTGAATTAGTGTACAATCATTCACTTTCAATTCCTCTTATCATTCATTGATCAATCAAACAACTATAGAGATATAGTAAAACATAATCAACCATCCATATGAACTTGAAGCAAGAACATAACATATGAACACAATAGCTATTTGAGAAACCCTAATGAAGGATAAAACCTACTATCATACAACTTGGACTAATATCATATAATCAATGAAACAACTTTTAGTGAAGCACCAACCCCATAAGGAGCACCAACCCCTCACTAGTTAGGGACCAACCCAACTAATCCTTTAGCAAGATCCAACTTACAAGGAGGATCCAACCCCCTAAGTTGATCAAGAACCCACTAAATAAAAAATATTAAACTCCACCTTTATTTTTTTCCTCTCACAACTAATGATGGTCTTTTATAACTCTCAAATCTACCTCTCACATAATCATAAAACTGCCCTCCTTCTTCACTCAATTAGCCTTATACTCAATAATATCATCAACACAACAGCAAATCAAACATTCTTATACTTGAAACACATTAAATTAAAAAATTGCATGGAATTATATCCATTTTTAACCCTTATACTCTGCTCTCTTATCTTGATATGCAATCAACCCATTCACACAAGCATGCCTAGTCAAATAGGACTAATAGCCTTCAAACAAAGCAATCCACTAGCTCAGCACCTTCAGCATCATTTTAAAACCTTAAAAACATTTTAAAATTTTTATTTTTATTCTATCCATTCCCTCACATACTTATTCAAGTCTCTAATCCTTCTCTTCACTTTTCCATAGTCTAACTAGTCAAAATAGCCTTATTAGGCCTCTTTGCTCAAACAGCCCTCACATGGCTTGATTGGGTAATATGACCTTGATCACACACTCATAACTACTATTAAATGTTTATTTCTGTTCCTTTAATTTCATCTTAATGTCTTGATGACCTTCTTCTTCTCCTCAAGGTGATCCTATATTCGTTTTCACTCACATACTCTCTAACTTGCTCAAAATAGGCTAATTATGCCTTGCTTTTATACCACACTCTTGGTCACACCCATATTGATCAACCAAGATCCTTAACCCACTTTTATAACACCTAAAATAGTTCCATACACATGTTAGATATGATAACCAAATACTCCATAGGCTGGTTATAACCCATAGAGGCCAAAACTCAAATAGGCCTAATAGAGGCTTAATGGAATTAGGCCTTCACACCCACACGTTACACTTGAAACATTTTGAAACACATTTTTACTTCAAAAAAAAATTTAAAAAAAATTAATATCACTTTAATATACCTATTATAATCTCACCTTGGGTCCATACCACTTGTATATCAAACTCACTACTTGATCCATGCTAATAGGCCTACTCACCATTAGCCCTTTATACACCCAGAAAATATGTTTCTTATATATAAATAAAGAGAAAAAATTCCACATAAACATATGAAAAAACCATATATATAGATAATTTATGACCTAAAAAACCTTTATATTTCCATTGAAAATATTTACATAAGCCAAAAGACCTTAAATCAACTCTGGCAAAATGACCACTCAGGTTAGTCAAATATTGTCAAAGTACAACCAAGCAATTTTGACCACCAACATTTGCATATGGAATTATTATGAATATAAAAAAATTTAAATGTACCTTTTATACTTATATAACAACTCAAATATCATTATATCCTTCAAATCTTTGCACAAAACCTAAAACTCACCTTTGCAAAGTGATCACTTAGTTCTGCTAGAAAACTCAAAAACATAGTCAAGCATCTTTCACCATCATCACCTGCATAGGTGATTCTCACGAAAAAACATATTTACATGGATATAATATACATATATTATACCTTCATTATCAATAAATTCATCAACTCTAGTCATAGGACTTCCAACTCATCATTCCCAAATGACTACTTAGAAAACTGCCTGTTGCACAAAACAAAGTCATAAAAAAAATCATATTTGGTACTAGAAATGATGATTCCTTGACATATAATTAAATTTAATAGTTTATATATATATATATATATATATATATATATATATATATATATATATATATATATATATATCATGTTTTAGACATAAATCATTTGTCTAACATACCAATTCCTCAAGCCTCTCTTACATAATCTTAACACAACTGGACAAGCCATTTTGGATTCAACATATTAACACCTTATCCTATCTATCTACCTTCCATAAGAATTTTATATTTCATTTAAGTCCTAAAAAATAATATAATATCCATTATATTCATCATATAAGTTTATATATCCTCCAACTCACCATTCTCACAAACTTACATAGGACTACACAAAGGCTCCAAAACCCCAATCAAGATCTTGTCTTTGAATTTTCACATATTCATAGGAGTTTATCATGCATAATAATAAATTAAAAATAATATATGATACTCTAAATCAACTTAATATGCATTATATCATTAAAATCTATCCAAATCACCTTGAAATTATCTCTGCAAGAAGCTTACTCTAATGTGCCAGAAACTATAAAAACATAGTCAACTTTGACAAGAAATAAGTTAACTTCTACTAACTTTCATGAATAAATTCAACTTTTAGGTTGTTTATGAAGGATTATACTACAACTTTTCATTTTATACCATGCCAAAATTCTAAATATTTTAGTCTCTACATGCATTTCTTTGACCACTGGTTTTTTTGGATTTTACCACAATCAGAACCTGTAACTTTTACCTACAAAAAATACACTTGTATAAAATTTTGGGACAAACCACCACTTGGATAATAGTCATCATGGCTTATTATACAACTTTTATTTTTATTCCACCTTGATATAACACTTTCCATGGATTCTACAACTCATTTTTTGCTTACTGGTCCAAAACACAGTTTGAATTCAAATCCCAACATCTATATTTTTTGAATTGCAACAGCTATTTCCACGGGATTAAGATTGATGGTCTCTAGCATGTCACAGTTAATAAGAGAAACTTTGGAGATTTATATCTTGAACAATGAGACTCATCAAGAGACCAAAATTTTAGGGGACCTTCATGGGACCAAGATCAACATCTTAAAAACTTCTTTTGACCAAAATTGCCTTTTATCATACAAGTAATAAATGCACAAACAAATGGAACCATTCATACCTTCATGATATCCTATGATGATCCGGCCTCTCTTAAGCAATAATGGGAAATTTTTATCCCTCCAAAGGACACTTTGAGGTACTAGAACCTCACAAATGCATCTAGGGATGCCTTACAACCTTCTCTAACATCTTAAGGACTTGCAAACATGTTATTATACCTCAAAACACCAAATACACCTCTTTGTCATTAATTCACTATAACCCAAGCTTTCCTTGACATCAATGACAAAACATGACACCAATGAACATATTCCAACACTAGTATGATATGTTTATGATGGTTGCTTATAATTTCATTTATGCACTTCCTGGAGTGTCTTCCCTTGTTATTGTATTACTTGTTTGAACATTTTAATATGCTCCATTGTTTGTGGTCCTCATGCCTTTGTTTGTATTTTTGGCATTGGAATATATATTTTCGTGTTTTATGTTGACATTTTAATATTTCATTTATTTTTTTGTGGACATTTGACTAAGTCATGTCCCTTTTATTGTGCAGTATTTGAACATGCCCCTTGTTTGAGTTCTCCTTGGACCATTATCTTTTGATTTGATTTTGAGTGCTCATGTGTGTGCACTATATTATTTTATTGAGATTTTATTTTTATTATCTATATGTTTCCATGATCTACATCATGAATATTAGGACTTGGTGTGATCACATTCTTCATGCTTCAATGATTTATGTACATAGACATGTTCCCTCTATATGCTACATGATGCATTCATAGTTTACATGGTTACATTTTTATTTTGAGGTAATTTAACTACCATTTAATACTTTCCATGACCTCAAAATGGGGGCATATAAATTTTGGCATGCCATAGAAGCATGACTTCCACACTATTTCACATATTCATATTACAGTGGGGATATGTTTTGGAAACATGTTCTTCACATTTGTCATAGTTTTAGAATTAGTTGGTTAGAAACATGTTCTCCATGCTTATTATGTATTCAAAATACCTATATTATAGTGGGGGCATGTTTTGGAAACATTTCATCCATATTGACACTTAAACTAGTTCTCATATTCATATTATAGTGGAGACATGTTTTGGAAACATGTTATCCACACTTACAACAATTTTCAATTTAAGATTATAGTGGGGGAATGTTTTGGAAATATTTTGTCCATGTAGACACCCCATTTTTACCACTTTCATTTTTAAATGGTTGTCATAATAACTTCTTACAAACAATGTAAATTAATCCTAGAAATCATTGAAACACTATGATTCATCTACACACATCATGTGCAATTCCTGATTTGCATTAATATGTTCCTAAATAGGGCATTATCCTATATGAAATCATCACATTCTTCTAATTATTTTCCAATCAAGGTTTGACCTAGCAACTGATATTTTTTGACCACTTGTATAAGATAACTTTGTCCAAATTTAAAATGGTAATTAACATGATCAGATGTGCTTAATTAGTTAAACACATTTAAATGCATAGTCATAATGTCCACGGATAATTAGTGAATTTATATTTTTATAAATTCATAAAATACAAATTTATGACATCACAAAAAATATCTAAAATGGTGACATCATACATGACATCACCCTGAAAGTTGCCAAGCACTCAAATTACAAATATCAAACAAATATCTAGATTTGCAAGCCATGCTTATTAATTACATGAATTAATGCCTTAAGACTCCAAAATTGAATGGATTTATGGCCACATATCTTGATCTCAATATGGATGGTCACAAATAAATTCCCTCATTTCTAAAAATTTATAAATATGTCATGTCCCCTTTTTAGGTGACATCGCTCAGAGTTGATGATTAGCCTATCATGCGACCCTCGTAGGCTGAGAGGATGGATAGAGGGTCTTGATGGAGCTTGGCTTGGCTTCGATTAGCAAAATTTCTACAGTTGGTTTTCATTCAGGCTCTTTCAGACACATTTGGCCTGAGCTCCTATTATTTAGGGATATTTGGCATGCAGCAGAGCACCCTTATTTTGGTATGGTCATGTGCAAAATCACTCCCTAATTCACCAGCTTCAGACGGATTGAGGATCTGACATGTATTAAGGGAGATATTAATATTTGATTGATTTAATCAAATATTAATTATTTGGCCTATTTTTAATTAAGAAACCCTAATTCTAATTTAAGAAACCCTAATTAGGGCAAGCACATCTTTTGAGGGTATAAGGGTTTCTCATGGGGAGAGAGTCAGATTATCCATTGATTATTGATATTAATTATTGCTAAGAATTCTTCTATGAAGACTGAGCCAAGGGTTCCAAGATTCCATTTGCATTGCAGAACGTCAACTCTTCAGTGTGTGCAATTCAGAGGTTGTGAAATATCATCCGATCTATTGCCAATTCGAGGGATAGCTTCATACAAAAGTTGTCACAGGGATTTTAGGTATTTCTTTCATTAGGTTTTTGATTCAGAGATTACCCAGATATAGATCTTTCGTGTTAGCACCATATTTCTATAGATCAGGGGTCTAGCATACAGGCATGTTATTTTGTATTTCACAGCTGTACGAAATCCGTATAGATCCATACCAAGCCATACCAGCTGAATCACAGGTAAAGAAGGGCATCGTTAGCAGTTATAAGCCGTAGGGGAAGTGCAGAGATCGAAATCGACATTCCAGAAACTGACATCGACCGACTGAAGACTGACATCGGTAGAGAAGTTGACAAACAGAGATCAATGTCGATAGGATATCAACCGACGGTGGCAGAAGAACCAACATTGGCGACTGTGTGTCCACACAATAACCCGAGCAGTCCAAATTTAGAGCTATTTTCTAGTTTGCTAGAATAATCAGGTTTTGTTGAAGAATATTTCATATTATTTTATATGCATGACAGAGACTCAATTTTGTAATCATTTAGAAGAACAATAAGATCATTGATTATTTAGTTGATAGATTATACTGTTGTTTATTTATTTATCTAGAATTTGTCTTGCATAATCATATCTTTATTCATGCAAAATATTGAAAAGCAAAATACAGAGAAATAGTCAAAAAAATATCCAGTTTCAAAATTGAAGGGAAATAGGGGATATTACAGTGGTATCAGAGCTTTTGTCTTGCTATATTCCCTATTGGATTGGGGATATTACAGTGGTATCAGAGCTTTTGTCTTGTTATATTCCCTATTGGATTGGGGATATTACAGTGGTATCAGAGCTAATGTCCTGCCATCCTATTGGGTAGTTGGGTAGATTGAATCAGCAAAGTATCCATGATGTCTTCAAGTACTCAAAAACTGTGGGACAAGGATATGAAGAAGCTGAAACAAAGTTTGAACTAGTTAGTTGAAACCCAGAGGAGGATGGATGAAATCCTTTTAGAGCCTACATTTGAAAACAAATTAGCACGGTATGTGGCATCCGTTGTCAAAGGGTCCACAACACCACCTTTGGATCGAGAGGCTCTTAACGATCTATGCAGGAAAAAGCTTTACTTATACTACAAAGGTCCATATGATTCCAATCACGATTGTCTTTTGAGGCCTAAGGGCAAGGCAAATCGTGTGATATGGGTGTATTATGAGGATTTGAAATCAGAAGATTTCGAACAGCAGGATAGTTCTGAGGAGTCAGAGGCAGAGGCTTCAGAGCCTAAGGTAGAGGCAATGAAGGTGGCTCACCAGGATTCTGAGAGAGATGTGGATCAGCTTAGTCATGGGGATTCAGACTCTCAATTAGTTGCAGAGGACGAGGGAGCTAGAGATTGTGATGATGAGATAGTTTCAGCAGCAGCTTCTTCAGAGTTAGATGAGGATGAGTCTGATGCTAGCATTCAGAGTGTGGAGGTATACTCAGAGGTTAGTACATTGAGTGTTGTTGGTGAGTATGTTCCTATAGTTGTAGCTGAGGAACATGTTGTTGGGGCTGACACACATGTTCAAGATTTTAGAGTACCTAGTCCTGATGAGTTTGGGATACCAGTGGAGTCGAGTCTCCAGATTGATTCTTCTCACACCGATGATAGTGTGGTACAGTTGATCATGCCACCTTTATATAGGGATCAGTTATGGGATGGATTGGCATCATTTTTGTAGATGGAATTGGTAGTTACAAGTTACACAGCCTACAGTATCAGCACATCTAGGGCAGTGGTGATTTGCAGAGATATACTGATCATAGTAGGGGTACAGTGCATGGATTCTCCACACTTGGCGTAGTTCCATTTGGGAGTTGTTGCAGAGTTGGAGTGTGCCTTCTGCATAGCAGGGTGGAATGCATACCTGGTATTTGTGATTTTGGAGTTTCATTGAGATGCATTCACCAGTTTGATTTTGGATTCCTCTTGGTTGTATTTCAGAGGATATTACAGGAGCTTGCATTGATTGTCATCAGTATAGATCATGACTACATTTGGGATCCAGGTGGATTGAGTGGTTCATTGTTATGTGATTGCTTGGGGACAAGCAATTTTAGGAGGGGTAGATTGTCATGTCCCCTTTTTAGGTGACATCACTCAGAGTTGATGATTAGCCTATCATGCGACCCTTGTAGGCTGAGAGGATGGATAGAGGGTCTTGATGGAGCTTGGCTTGGCTTCGATTAGCAAAATTTCTACAGTTGGTTTTCATTCAGGCTCTTTCAGACACATTTGGCCTGAGCTCCTATTATTTAGGGATATTTGACATGCAGTGGAGCACCCTTCTTTTGGTATGGTCATGTGCAGAATCACTCCCTAATTCACCAGCTTCAGACGGATCGAGGATCTAACATGTATTAAGGGAGATATTAATATTTGATTGATTTAATCAAATATTAATTATTTGGCCTATTTTTAATTAAGAAACCCTAATTCTAATTTAAGAAAACCTAATTAGGGCAAGCACATCTTTTGAGGGTATAAGGGTTTCTCATGGGGAGAGAGTCAGATTATCCATTGATTATTGATATTAATTATTGCTAAGAATTCTTCTATGAAAACTGAGCCAAGGGTTCCAGGATTCCATTTGCATTGGAGAACATCAACTCTTCAGTGTGTGAAATTTAGAGGTTGTGAAATATCATCTGATCTATTGCCAATTCAAGGGATAGCTTCATACAAAAGTTGTCACAGGGATTTATAGGTATTTCTTTCATTAGGTTTTTGATTCAGAGATTACCCAAATATAGATCTTTCGTGTTAGCACCATATTTCTACAGATCAGGGGTCTAGCATATAGGCATGCTATATTGTATTTTGTCATTATACAGAATCCATACAGATCCATACCAGGTCGTACCAGCTGAATCACAGGTAAAGAAGGGCACCGTTAGCAGTTATAGGCCACAGGGGAAGTGCAAAGACCGACATCGGCCGACTAAAGACCGACGTCGACAGAGAAGTTGACAAATAGAGATTGACGTCAGTAGGATATCGATCGATGACGGCAAAAGAATCGACGTCGGTGACTGTGTGTCCACACAGTAACCCGAGTAGTCTAGATTTAGAGCTATTTTCCAATTTGCTAGAACAATCAGGTTTTGTTGAAGAATATTTAATATTATTTTATATGCATGACAGAGACTCAATTTTTTAATCATTTAGAAGAACAATAAGATCATTGATTATTCAGTTGATAGATTATACTGGTATTTATTTATTTATCTGGAATTTATCTTACAAAATCGTATCTTTATTCATGCAAAATATTGAAAAGCAAAATACAGAGAAATAGTCAGAAAAATATCCAGTTTTAGAATTGAAGGGAAATAGGGGATATTACAAAATACAAGGGTCCTTACTCATTTCTTCAAATTATTTTTGTGTAAACTTACAATGCAAAAATACCTTCATTAAGCTTCAGTTGTGCAAACTTATTATGCATAAATTACTATAGAGAAGCTACATGTATTTACCCAATTAAACCAATTTAAATAACCTAAGCCATTGAAGAACCAAGAGATGATGTAGGCTCATGCTACACCTCATTAACAAAGACTTGGAGCACCAAATATGGGGAAAGCATACTTCTTGACTGCTTTTGAGGGAGAATAGCTACTTGGAAGGTATAGCATAATCTTAATTTCATAATTGGTTATTTTAATTCATTAGAACCACCCATTGAGAGAGTAAGATTGATAAGTTAGTCCTTTGTGTTTATTTTAGATATTTTTTGACTAATGCATGATGTAACTTATCTCATAATCCTATTCTACATTCTAACACACTTAGTGGAACCGTGCATCTCACACATTAGTTTTTTCCCTTCTAATTTAGTACTCAGGCCCTCTTTTGAGGTTAATTTGATCCTCTTTTTCTCTAATTTATTTTTTTATAACTTTTAGAGAAATCAGTGGAATCAAACTATAGAATGACAAATTTGACTTGAACATCAGTGAGAACACCTTGCGAAATGATAGGATCAACCTGAGTAATGGCGAGATCACCTACACAAATGGAAAAATCAACTTTAATGTTTTTATGTCTCTATTTGTGTGTTTTTATGTAAAATATAAAAATTGACCTAAAGATTGGCAAGTTTGATCTGTGGAAAGGTGGGTTTGCCAAAGGATCAGTGAGATCGTCCTGGGCCAAAACCTGCAAATAACTGCTAGGTTTTTTATTTATATCATTTTGGCAAGTTCACCTTATTTATCAATGAAATCACCCTACTAATTAATGGTATTATTGTGTAATAAATGGGATCACAAATTAGTGTTTTTTGTGTCTTTATGTATCAATGGGTATGTACTAAGAAATGGTAGAATTGTCTTGTTGAACGGTAATAATGCTCTTCAAAATGACATGATCACCATGTGTGAAAAAACATAGAGTTAAACAAGTTTTAAGCTTATTTGAACATATTACATCCCTATTTTGACTTTTAATACTTTTTTTGCAAGTTTTAAGACATTTTATATTTTACAACAATCAAAGGCAAATTTCACTTCATATCCCATTTGGTGTTCTAAAATGAACTCAAACTTTAGATAAATGCTCTGAAGAGATTTTTATTTTTTATTGTTTTTCATTGAGTGTTTGTTTTGCAAACCAAGTGTAGTGTGTATGCTCTCCCTATCCCCTTTAGGGAATTTGGGTGATAAAAATGGTTCACTTATTACTTTTATCACTTTATCCAAAGCGTGGAAGGAAAGTCATTAAGGCACTTCCCAGAATCTAAGTGACTTTGGTGATCCCAAAATGACCCTAAAGTCCTACAATTTTTATTTCTTACATCTTAGCTTGTGGGTGGGATTCATCACCTCCCCATGGGTTATCTAGGGAAGCATTGATGCAAGAATTCATCTTCCAGCAACATTTAAACCCCACTCCATGGTATGGGTATATAAATTGAGTTTAACTTACATGGATGCTTGTTTGAGTGGTTAAACAAGCTCTGTTATTAAGAGACTACCTTAGAATAATAGCTTAACTTAGACATCGTACTACACTGAGTAATTGATGTACGTAGTGGTTGTGAAAAGGATAAGACCTTTTCATAATAAATTGGTTAACTTGGATCTAAATGATGTGTTGTGACCTAGTGTTAATCACACCTATGGAAACATTTAGAACATGTGATACTTGATAGTTTTTAGAAAAAACCCACTTGGTAGAGTACTATTGGTGTAGGGTGAGTAGCTCAAAGTTCCAGGTCATTGTACGATCTCTTAAGAGAAGAGGGGGCCTAAAAACCCTAATTTTAATGTGCATCTAATTTTATTATATTTACAACTTATTTTCTTTCAATAGTGAGTATATATATGGAATCCAACAGTACAAAACCACCTTATCAGTTTGCTAGGATAGGATGTACACTACAGTAATTTTCTTGTTGTTTATTTACATGGTATTTTGAGTCTAAAAATTGTTTGTATAAACCAAAAATGCATCAAAAACCAAACACTTTTTATACACCATTATTTTGAACAAAGAGGCATTACATTGGTTAAATTCAAATCACCTTTTTTGCCTTGTTCAAAATTCAATCAAATCATTATGTTTGTATTTCCAAAAAGTGTTACAATATTTTTGTGAGTCTATAACTATTCATCACTTTGAAAATATAAAGCCCTTCTTTTTAATCCAAATTTTAAATCTTATCTTTCTAAGTTCTAATCCAAAATGCTAATTGGTTTACCTTTGACGCTTGGTTTGAGTAACTTAGGTGATATTTTATATTTGGATTGAAGGTCATTACCTAGACTCTTTCCCATTATATTCTTATTTTGAACTTGGGTCATCTTTGTTCACTCACACTCCAAGTTCCTAGATCAATCAACTTTATTTTTCATGTTGCGTCTTTGTGCTTCCCATTTTTTGGGGGTTTTATACTTAGGACTTATTGCATTAATTTGCATCCTAAGTTTGTTTGTTCACATCCTAAGTTTCTTGATCCAAAAGGTCTTATTCTAATTTTGTTAATCATGACCCACCATGGTTGTGCTTAGATTTTTACAATATTTACATATTTTAAACTTATATTTTTATGGACAAACATGCACCCTAAGCTTTCAAGATTGTTTTACCCTCTTCTAATTTGATGATTTCAACCAACCAAGGTTGAGGAATCTTGTAACCTCTTTCTTCTAATTGTGTGGCATCACACCATTTCCTTTTTTATTATAGTCTTGTTTTACTTTGTATTTGTTTTATTGAAGAGTCCAAAATCACCTTTTAAATTTTTTTAAACAAAAATTCAAAACACTTCACAAATGTAGAAAACCATCTTCAAACTATGGCATATTTTCTAGAATAATACCAACCTTTTTGGGGCATCTTTTTTGGATTGATATCACCCTCTCTGGGAATAATTATTATTTACCTAACAAATCCATATTGATTATCATACAAAAACCCCATCCTCCTCCTTTGGCCTACATTAGCAACCAATCTCCATAATACCCCAAGGTTACCATTTTAGGCCCTCCTCCTTTGTCCTACATTAGATATAGGCTCTATAGTGCTAAAAGGTTACCATTCTAGGCCCTCCTCCTTTGGCCTTCATTAAAAATCAAGTTTCATATCACCCTAAGGTTACCATTTTAGGCCATCCTATTTTTCCTGTGTTAACAACCAAGCTCCATAGTTGATCCGAGCAGCAATTTAGGCGACAATTCGGGTGACAGTTCCAACCCAATTGATGACAAAACTTCTAGGAGCCATAACTTTTGCATCGTAGCTCCAATTGACTCATCGTTTGAACCATTGGAAATATAATAATGAGGAGAATGCCATGAGATGGAATTGAGATATTCTCAATGAATTTTGACCCCTAAAAACCTAATGGAAGTGCCCCAAATTTCAATTTTAGTAGAGCAGTCTAAAAATAGTAAGTTTCTAAAAATAATAATTCCTCAAATTCTGTATTGTTTTAAAGCATATAAGTTGAACCACTTAATCTCCCTCAATATTAGTGACCTTAAACATCCTCTCACTACTTTCAAAATAGGTATAAATGAAGATCTAAATCGAAATGGAAAATTAGACATCTCTTCCCAGAGATAAGCATATAGTTGTATTGTGATCTTGAGTAATAATACATCTCTTCTCAAAGAATTCATTGTTACTATGTTTTTGAAATATTTATCAACTAGAAATTATAAGTTTTAGATCATTGGTATTAGAGCAATTTGTCTTGAGAGTGTATGATCTGACAAGGTCAGGCTACAAGAAGCTTGGGTGGAAAACAATAGAGCTTCCAAATTATCCACCTGTTCGCTTCAAACAACTTCAAATGGTGGATGACACTGAGACATCTGATCCTTTCAAAGAAATGGTAAATGAATCCCTCCAATGGCAACAAGCATAGATGCTGAAATAATTTGCCCAAATTCTTCAACAACTTTCGATGGGAAATTATGGCTACTCAGTTGCACTCGTGGCTCCTCATCCATGGAACATCCTTTCAATCCCCCAACACCCTTCAAGATTTAGGTGAATTTTGATATTCTTAAATTTGAAGGCAAAATCAATGCTAATGCAATAGAAAATTGGTTAGATCAATTATCTTCCTACTTCTCTATAAACAAATTCACTGATGGAGAAAATATCACTTTTGCTCTTTTGAAAGCATCATTGCCTGTGAAAAATTGGTGGGAAGTGTACAAAAAGAGGTTCAGTATAGATGACATTGGCCTTAAGGTGGAACCTACCTAGGATGATTTTGTGGAAGCGGTGAAAGAATAATATTATACCATTGGAGCATATGATGATCTGTACATATAGTGGCAAAAACTTCACCAAGGTAAGGACCAATATGTTTAAGATTACACAGATATTTTTCATTCTTTGTCTGCAAGATTGGGCATCCAAGAAAGTGAGAAACATAAGACTCTCAAATATCATGGTGGACTAAAATGGTACATACAGGGGGAAATGGAACTCTTCAATTTGAAAACCCTCGGTGAGGCATACAAATTCATAGTGAAGATTGAGTAGAAGCATGGTAGAAAGAATACGAAGAGTCAGCCCTGAAAATGGAAAAGTGACAAGGAAGGTCAAACATGAGGCCAAAATTGGAAGCAAAAGGATTTTTAAGATAAGAAACCCCAGAAGGGGAAGGCTGGAAAATTGTGTGATTACCACAAAACTGGAACTCACTCTAAATAAGAATGTCAAGCCATCAAGTCATTGCTTTATGAGTCACAATACTTGACATCTAATACTTTATCTCAAACACAACCCACAGTCAAAGAGGATGAATAATAAATTATAGACACTAAGCTCGACACCATTGTCACTTCATCATAGACCCATGAGGAAAGGCCAGATGACAAGGAAAGATTGTTTCACTCCAAATTATGGGTAAAAGGTAAACCTCTACATTTCATTCTTGATAGTGGGAGTCAAAAGAATTTAATCTCTGCTAAAGTTGTGAAAAGTCTAAATCTATCCATGAAGCCTCATCTAAATCCATACAATATTGGATGGTTAAGCCTAGGGAGAGGCCTCTATGTCACCCATCAGTGTCTTCTTTCACATGCAATAAAACCTTTCCAAGATGAAGTCTTGTGTGATGTGGTCAATCTAGATGTTTTTGATGTACTCCTTGGTTAGCCATTCATGTATGAGTGATATGGCATCAATGAATCATGAAACCAAAGAATCATCCTCACTCTTGGAACATGATGCTACAGGGTACCAGAGGTACCACTTCCCACATTTGTCTCCCTGATCAGTGCTAAACAATCTAAGAGATTGGTGGTGAAGACAAAATAATTTTTTCTCGTGGTGGTCAAACCACAAAAATCCAAGAAGGCCAATGTTGCAGTCCTGATTACATAATCAACACAACAACAAAATTAGATAGGACAAATCATAGGAGAAAATGATGACTAATTCAAGTCACCCATAGGAGTTCCATTACATTACCAAGTAAAACATTATATTGATTTCATCCTAGGATCACCTTTGCCTAACAGTCATGTGTATCACAGATCAATTTTGGAGAATGATGAGATAAAAAGATAGATTCAAGTATTGATCCAAAAGGGTCACATCAGGCCAATCTCTTCACCCTATGGTAGCCTAATTGTCTTAGCACCAAATAAATATGGAACATGGAGGCTTTACATTGACTATCGAGCCCTGAATAAAATCACTGTGAAGAATCGCTACCCTCTCCCTAGGATTGATGACCTACTAGACCAACTCCATGGTGTGAATTTTCTTCACCAAAATTGATCTCAAATCTGGCTATCACCAAATTCCCATTGATCCCACCGATTTCTGAAACACTGCATTCAAATCTAAGGAGGGGCTCTTTGAATGGTTGGTTATGCCTTTTGGCTTAACTAACACACCTGCAACCTTCATGAGGATGATGGATGACATCCTACGACCCTTCACCAACTCATTTGTGGTTGACTACCTAAATGACATACTCATCTATAGTAGAACATGGGAGGAACATTTACAACATGTTTGTAAGGTGCTTCAAACTCTTTAGGAGCACAAGTTGTATGCAAATCTTGACAAATGCACATTCAAGATGACAATAATTCAGTACCATGGGTACGTTGTGAATGAGGAGGGGTCCATGTTGATCTAGAAAAGATTTAGGTTATTCAAGAATGTCCCACACTAAGGACCCTCATAGAACTTCATAGCTTCTTGGGTCTTACAAATTTCTATCGCAGGTTTGTTCTTGGATTTTCACATGTTGCTTGGTCACTAACCCAAGTGACTAAAGGAGGAGCTAAAGCTACACTTTATTGGGGTGAAATACAACAAAGGTCATGTGAGAATTTTAAGAACAGACTTTTCTCAGCCCCTATTCTTACCTTGCCAAATTTGCATCAACCTTTTGAGTTGATGACAGATGCATCTGAATATGCCATGGGAGATATCATCATGCAACATGGCCATCCTATTGCATATCATAGTGAAAATTTCATTGATACAGTCAGGAAATATCTGACATATGATAAAGATCTCTATGCCATTGTGCAAGCCTACAAATAATGGAAACACTACATCTTGGGAAAAGAGACTGTCATCCACACTGACCATAGACCATTAGAATTCATACAGACACAAAGCAAACTATGAAATGAGAGGCACCAAAAGTGGACCACATATCTTCAAAAATTCCATCTAATAATCAAACACAAAAAGGGGAGCTTAAATACAGCAATAGATTGTCTGAGTCATTTGCCAATTACTGCACTCACAATAGTTATTGACTTGTGCAGACATGAAACTGCCACTTGGGGTACTCTGTATGAAGTAGATCCTACCTTTGTTGATACATATCAGGTGCTTCAAAAAGGTAAACATGTTTGTAATTTATATTTTCAATATAATGTCCTCTGTCATATGGGGCACATCTGTGTTCCAGCTGTAGAGCAACAGAAGATGATATGGGAAGCACATTTTAGTAAGACAGCTGGACACTTTGGTATAGAGAAGACATTGGCAGTTCTTCAAAAACACTTCTACTGGCCCCATATGTGAAAGGATGTAGAAAGATATCTCAAATCTTTCACCCTATGTGTGATATCCAAGCCAACAAATAAGAAGCAAGGATTGTACATGCCATTGCCAGAACCAACCAGGCTTTGGGAATCTATCTCAATGGATTTTATCTCAAGTTTGCCCACTTCAAAACATGGCAAGGACTATATTTTTATGGTAGTTGATCATTTTTCAAAAATGGATATCATGATTGCTTGTAAAAATATATATATATGCTAAATAAACTACTCGACTATATTTTAGTCATGTATGGCTCCATTTTGGTCTCCCCAAGTCCATTGTCTCAGATCAAGATAGCAAGTTCCTAAGCATCTTTTGGTCCACTCTATGGAAGATAATGGATGCCAAGCTGATGAAGTCCATAGCCTTCCATCCATAGACTGATGGTCAGACAGAGGTGGTGAACCACTTGATTGTTCACATGATTCAGATGTATCACTACAAACATCCACGTACATGGGATGAGGGGCTTTTTTTTCATACAATATGGATACAATCAGGCCCTGCATAGCTCGACCAAGCACAATCCATTCCAAGTATGCTTCGGGTTCCAGCTTATGGCACCAATTGATATAGTTTTTCTATTCTCCACCATGGAATACACATCTCATGGAAGATCTGAGGTAGGAAAAGCAACAAATTTCATTGAACAAATGCAACACATCCAGCAGCTAGTTTATGACATCTTGGAGAAGATGAATCAGAAGTATAAGCAATGCCATGACAAACATAGGATTGTATACAATTTTGCTATGGGTGATAAGGTTTGGTTGTGGCTTTAGAAGGAATGAATTGTAGGCCCACACAGAAAAATTCAGCCTCTGTGATATGGTCCCTACACTGTCAACAGAAAAGTTGGAGAAAATGCTTTTGAGTTGAAACTACCAGCCTACCTTGGTCTGCATCCAATATTCAATGTGGAGCTCCTCAATCCATATCATCCACCTCTATTAGATACTTCAGTCATAGTAGAACAACTCAACATTGATGAGATTGATCCACATATTTTTTCTCCAGTGGAAGAGGATCAGATTGTGGACACCTAGATGAAGACAAGAGGATACTCTATTCCACTTTATCGAGTGGTCAAAAGGGGCCAGCTTAGCCACCAAGGTGAGTGGCTCACAGAGAATCAAATAAAGACACAACTTCCACACCTGATGAGGAACATTGATGTGATGGGTACCATTAATTTTAAAGGAGGGATGAATGATCTGGGCAGTAATTTAGGTGACAATTTGGGTGACAGTTCCACCCTAACTGATGACAGAACTTCTGAGAGCCATAACTTTTGCAGTATAGCTCCAATTGACTCATCATTTGAACCGTTGGAAAGCTAAGAATGAGGATAATGTCATGAGATGGCATTGATATATTCTTGATGAATTTTGACCCCATAAAACCCAATGAAAGTTCCCCAAATTTCAATTTTAGTAGTGTAGTCTAAAAATAGTAAGTTTCTAAAAATAGTAATTCCTTGAATTTTGTATTGTTTTAAAGCATGGAAGTTGAACCACTTAATCTCCCTTTATATTGGTGACCTTACACATCTTCCCCATACTTTAAAAATAGGTATAAATGAAGATGTAACCTGAAATGGAAAATTAGACATCTCTTCCCAGAGATAAGCATATAGTTGTATTGCGATCTTGAGTAATAATACATATCTTCTCAGAGAATTCATTATTACTATGTTATTTATATGTTCTTGAAATATTTATCAACTAGAACTTCTAAGTTTTAGATCAATAGTGCCCAAGGATTATCATTCCATGCCCTCTTCCCTTTCCTTTTAATTCTGGTAGTTCATTACCTAATCAAGGTCGCATGATCATGAATAGGCATGTTAAAGTTAATATCCTAAGCCCACTTCTAGTATTTGTTGAACCCATTATTGAGGAAATTTAATTTGATGATCCAATATTTATTGACCCCTCTTTAATTTTCCTAATTTCTATAAATTTTAGTATCGAACCACAAGCCATTACTCATCTAGTGCCAACTATTCCCCACTTTTGAAAATTCTAGTCAAAGGTCTTTGTGAAATAAATATGATCATTTTTCATCCAAGAGCCATTATCTATTAAATACCCAAGTGTGTTTAGATCTAAGATTTTACAAACAATTATGTATCAAGGCCAAAATAATCAATTGTTTCTTGATGTTATTATCGATACACCCCTTCATGATGAGTCAACCTATGATGAATCACATTTTGATTCTTTCCTTATTTCCAAGGAACCTTGCTTTAACAAGCTAGTCTTGGTGGAGTTGCCTATTAACCCTTGTCCTTTTTTTGAAACACCTCACTTTGACAAGCCAGTCTCTATGGAGTTATCTCTAGACCTTTTTCTCCTTATTAAGGAGTCTCACTTTGACAAGTCAGTCTCTATAGAGTCACCCCTCAATTTATTTCCTCTCTTTGAGTGGATTCACTTAGATGAACCAGTCTATGTTGAACCCTTCTTAGATGAATCTATTTTTGAAGAGCCCATTATGCCATCATAGGTTGTTACTTTTCTAATACCACACATTCAACAAGACATCATTGTAGTAGCATCCATAATCAAAGAATCAAAATTAGATTCAAGTTGTATTATTGAACTGATATCAAATTCAACAGTAGAAGTAGAATGAACATCAATCTCAAAATTGGATTTAGAGTCCTTTAAGTTGGAATTATATTCAAAATTAGAATACAATCATGGTTGTTACAATATTGGTTACACATGACTTGCAAACCAATTTGAATACATTTTTTATCCTTCCATAGTTTTTGAGGATGATTACTTCAGCATCGACACAAGTTCTCCTAATACCTTCTACGAGGATTGTGTTGCCTTTAATCATTCCATTACCATTCATTACCACCAACTAGCATAGCCATTATATTGTCATTCCACCTCCCACAAGTGTCGATTGGGACCGATAGATTCAGACCTTATTGAATTGCATCCATGGTGACATAATAGGTGTAGAATATCAGGGCAAGACCATGTTCATGTATAAGAAGAACAATATCTTAGTGAAACATTTTTAGAGGAACTAGGGTACAATCAAATTCTACACTCAACATCTTCTAGTAAAATCTCATTAGAGGTGATAGAATATAATAAAAGTCAAAGGTAAAAATTCCTTAGTGAAACCTTCTCATAGGCACTATTAGACAATCAAGATAACTTTATTTGTGAAAACATCTTTGAGGCACCAACCATTGATCACAATAGTTCTTCACTAACTGATAATCTATATCATAATCATATTACAACATCTCTCAAGTGTAAATAATATTATGGTCTTAGCAAGAGCATGTGCAGAAGTCTTTAGCCATGCCACTACCAAAATTATGTCAAATCTAGAATCAGTAACATTATGTGTAGCCAAAAATTCTCAATCTTCATTTTTTACCTAATCATTATACATTCCATTATGAACCAATATTCCATTTCCAACTTAGACCATTTATCCTGTGCCTATCATTATTTACCCTATTGGCTGCATTTTCTTTTATGGAGGCTACAAATACATCTTGTCTCAAAGGTCAGAGGAAATAGAATCAATGACCAATGAATTACAATAGCATTATTGGAATCTAAATAAATATCAAGTTCTTGATAGAGTAGTTATTTAGAAGGGGTGTGGGTTAGTAATTTACATAATTTACTATTCAGGTGGTGTCATGTGTTGATCAGGATGAGCATCTCCACATCAGTGAGAACAATAGAATCATATGATTTACCTTGACATTTACCTTGCCCTTTTCATTGCTTTACTATCCTTTTGTACCTTATCATAAGTTTGAACTACATTGGCCTGAGGTCTACACGGACTATGTAGGAAGCACTTGGATACATAAGATATCTATGATTAGCTTGAATGCACCTTCTCTTCTTTTTCAACCACTTATTTTCCTTAAGGATCTTGGGACTTCTAGATATTTGACAAGTAACAAATTATATTTTAGTTTCTCCATCCTTATTTTTCATATCATATGTTTTCACCATTTTGTGAGTTATTATTGTGTGCATTGTTCATTTGAACAAGGTCCATCATTGCACCCTTGGTCTTTTTTTATGTTATCTCTATTTTGAGAGATTTTTCTCTTTCTCAACCTTAGATGCAATATCCACCTTGAATTCCCAATTCAGTTCATTTGTGCCTACTCGTCTCTTGTCTTTTAGTGTGTGTCTTAACCGAAAACATATTCTCTTTTTACTCACCATTTTATAACACAATTCCCATATTCCTCTACACATTAATCACATTTCTTTATCATCAATTTTCTTCCATCCCATATCTTGGGAAAACTACATTTGGCCTGAAGTTCATTTTGGATATTGCATCCATGGAAATATGTAGGCAATGTCCACTTGCCTAGTGCATCTAGAGTCAGCTCAACTACCCCTTTCTTTTCTTTTATTTCCCCCATTTTGTTTGTTTTATTTCATTGTCTCCTATGGCCTAGGGGAAATATTTAGCCTTTTATTTGTGTGTTGTTGATTTCCTATAGCTTGGGGGTAACTTTATGCCCATTTTTCATATGTTATTGTATCAGTATTGTTATTACCTAGCTTAGGGGTCACCTTATTGCAGAGCATAATGCCTCTATTACACATGCATGAATAATTTGTTTTTTGTTTGCACTAACATTGTGATTAACTATTATTTTTCTTTTGCCTTTGTCTGTTTAGAATAGTTTGTTTACTGCACTTTTCTTTGTTTTGGATTGTTTAGGTTGTTTTTTATTGTTTTGTTCATTTTGTTTGTTTATGTTTGTTTGTTGGTGTTATGTTTTGTCTTTATTTTTATTGGTATTTTATTGTGTCTTTATTATTTTCTTTATCTTACTATTATGAGTTTTTATGTGTCTTATTTATTGAGTTGTTTGTTTTTACTATTGTGTTTGAATACATTTTGTAAACCTTTTGAGTCTAGCCTTAACTTGGGCTTACATTTTCTACATTTGTAATTAAATTATTTTATTTCTTGTTTGTACATTCTTGATCCTACTTAAATTTGGATAATTCATATCTTGATTTTAAGTTGTTTTCTTTTTATATTTGACGCTTCTTTTTATCTTTTTTTTGCTTTATTTTTTGTTCAAACGTAAATGCTTATAAATTTGGTTTAAGTAGTTTATATTATTATATTTAGTTGTAAATATTCATGTTTGAACCGATCAATCACAAAAGAGATACAATGTTATTATAGGTTATTCATACTTATGATGCATAATTTCACTTTGATACATTAAACACCAAGTGCTCTAACATCCAACAGTCAATGTGGCACCAAACAACATCCTTGAAAGCACTATCTTACATATCCACTGCTTTAACAAGATATCATAAACATAATTGAACATTGGTCCATCTTTCTTCTATTCTTCATTCATCATTCCATTTTCTCCTACTTCTAGGATAATTACATTGGCCTGAGGTATATTTGGATTATGTATGCAGTGCTTGGATACATGACATATCTCAAGTTTGCTTGACCACCATTGTTCTTCCAATCATCTCTTTCATCACTTTGTGCATCCTTGTATGCCTAGTTTTTTGTGTCTTCTTCAATCATTAGACCCTTGCATATATGTTTGCACCTGCTCATCTTTAATATATGTAATAGGTTATATCCTTGAGTTATGATTTCCAATTTTCCCTATTGGGGAATAATATTTATACCAATCACCAATACAATCAGCCCTACTAGGGCAAAATCAATTATTAGTGGTCAAATCAGCCCACTTGGGGCAAAATCAATTTATCAATAGATTAAAATCTGCTCTGTTTGGGAACATTATTAATTCATTAACCTCCTTTCTCTAGAGAAATTCTCTCATTTTTTTCTTCTAATTCCAATATATGTAGCTTTTGCCCTCATTTTGGTAATTCAAAGTATGCAACTTATTTTAAGATAGATCATTCCCTAGGCCCACAACTTTTGCCCTCTTTTGGGTATGTCAAAGTGTGTCACTTCTATTTTAGGATGCATTATTCCCATTTCCCCCACCTTGGATCCCATTATATTTTATTCTATTTTGATCATTGGGAATCAACTTATGCAAGCATTAGCTCGTATGGATTTAAATTTTTAATCTCATCCATGGGTTAATTTAACTCTTTCTCTCTTTTTTACTGTCCATCCCTCTCTTTCATCCCTACATGCCCTCTCAAAGGGGCATCATGGGTCACTAATTATTTCTTCAATCATTACCTTCAAACTTCTTCTTAACAGTGTTTTCATTCTTTGAAAATGCATTACTTCATCTAGTGTCTCGTAATGCCTTCTCAAACATGGGCAAAATGTAGATACCCCATTTTCACCACTTATGTGTCTAAATGGTTGTTAGAATGACTTCTTTCAAATAATGAAAATTAATCCTAGAAACCATTGAAACATGCTAATTCATCTACACACATCATGTGCAACTCTTGATTCACGTCAATATGTTCCTAAATAGGGCATTATTCTATATGCAATCATCACCTTCTTCTAATTCTTCTCTAGTCAAGTTGTAACCTATTAATTGACATTTTTTTACCACATATATAATACAACCTTGTCCAAATTCATAAATGGTAATTAACCTGATCATATGTGCTTAATTGGTTAAACCCATTTAAATGCATACTCAAAATGTCCATGGCTAATTAGTGAATTTCTATTTTTAGAAATTCATAAAACCTATATTATTGACATCATCATAACATCACAAAAAATATCTAAAATGGTGACATCATGTATGACATTACCCTAAAATTTGTCAAGAACTCAAATTGAAAATATCAAACAAATGTCTAGATCTTCAAGCCATGCTTATTAATTGTAGCATTTAATGCATTGAGCCTCTAAAATTGAATGGATTTATGGTCAAACATCTTGACCTCAATATGGATGGTCAAAAATCAATTCTATTATTTATGAAATTCTATAAATATAAGAGTCCTCACTCATTTCTTCAATCTATTTTGTGTAAACTTACTATGCAGAAATACCTTCATTAAGCTTCAGTTATGCAAAGTTATTATGCAAAATTTGCTATAGATAAGATTCATGTATTCATTAAATTAAACCAATTTTTAGAAGTTATGATGGAGGATCATGCTACACCTCATTTCCAAAGACTTGGAGCACCAAATCCGAGGAAAAACATGCTTCTTGACCACTTTTGAGGGAGAATATCTACTTGGAAGGTATAACATTGTCTTGCTTTCATAATTAGTTATTTTAATTTATTATAACCACCCTTTACGAGAGTAGTATTGATAAGTAAGTTATTTATGATTATTTTAAATATTTATTAACTAAAGCATGATCTAACTTGTCTCGTAATCCTATTCTACATTGCACACTTACACAGTTTCAAATTAGTCAAATTACATAGTTATATGATTCAAATACACATTTATGGAAGATTTATATACATTGTTACCAATCATATGCATAATTTTATCATGAGACATATATAAGGCTTATATGTTATACAATGTATGCCTAATATTACAAAATCAAATAAATTTTAGATCTCAAACAGTTTCAAGGATTGTCACCACCTACTAGGTTGGATTGTTACAGACTGTAATGATCCAATCTACTATAATAGTTGGTTCAGTTTTTGATATAGTTGAGGTGATTAAATCAGTCAACCTTGCCAAGTTTATAGTTTTGAATTGATTACATCATCCAACCTCACCATTTTTATAGTGTGATTTGACTTGGTTCACTCACACTCACTAGGTTATACATACAATTGGGTTACACAGTTGAGCTAATCTTAATTGTCAAGTGACAACTAATATTTTATCCAAGGTTGGGGGCATGTGTCCATAAATTTCTATCTCTTCATATATATGCACTTTCCATATTTTATATTTATCCTAATATCAATTTAAGTGATTCATAATAATATATCTTTCAAATCAAATTACCAAAAGGAAAGATGATTGCATCAGTACACACATGTACTTCTAAAGCTTACTCTCTTTCAATTTCAATCATTTTAATGCTTTCAATTTTAGATTATATGTATTGATTATATATTGTAACATGCTCTTGGGTACAGATCAATCACCCTCAAAGCACTCAAGTTATACTCAAATAAAGCCAAGCTGTGTTATACACACTCAAGTATGCATTTCTTCTCCTTTAAACCAATATTTTCATTACTAGATTAAAATGGGGGGAAATGTAGACACTATTTATGAATTATATATCACCTCAGTATTGTACAATCAAAAAATACATATCATGGATTTAGCTTCAAATTCTAGACCTTTTATATTGCCAAAAGGCTTGCCTACACTATCTCTATGTGGTTAATTACTTATCTCTTAGTCTGACCAATGTTATTGTAAGGACCCAAGCCTTCTATTCGTGACTAGAATGTTATAAACATGCTTATCTTCCATATTTGCAAGTTTTGAACCTGTATCTATTTTCCAACTGCCCAGACACTTATGTCCTAATTAGATGCCTACATCGACACAAGTGTCCTATCCTAATGCAAGTGTCTAGTGTCCTAAAGTCATCTAATTTGTAAAAAAAATGTATTCTTGTGGTTGGCCTATATGTTTTAATGTGATATATTATCCAAAGGGATTTATTTAAATATAATATAAACTCTCATTCATTTCTCACTTAGAAAAACCTATCAACTCATAAGGCAACTTACCAAAAGCATTCTATCAAGCACTTAAGTGAGAAAAAGCATCCCTATTTTCTCTTATTTCCATATTAGTCATATGGACATCGTATATATAGGTCTAAAGTATTTAAAAAGAGGCCCAAGTGATATATTTTCCAAGTTACAAGTTAGGTCACTATTGTACTTGTTTATCACATATTATATGATTCACACACAAGCCAACATGTAAGGGAGAACTATGTAAATATGAGGCCTTCTTCAAAGTATTACTATGTAGGCAATGCTCATTAATAGAATATTTTTTAAGGCAACTCGACACCATGTTCCCATAAACCCATTTTTTCCACAACCACTATGAAGATGAAGAACTATGGTTTTGTTATTTGATAAGGAAAGACAGCCCAGACCCAAATTTAAATACATTAAATTGAAGGTGACATAGAACCTAGAAGCATCTAGGTGGGCGCATCCAGGTTCAGTAGGTATGTAAGTAATATCAAACACAAATATCCAATTTAGACAGTAATATCAACACAAATATCCTAGGTTGATGTAAGTGTCCATGGATACAGAGGTCAAATTTATAAAATCAGATGATTGTTCTAAAATCCAAATCCAAACTACTTTCTGCCTATTCCAAATCCAAATATGTATTAGTATCAAAAATATCTAAGTATTTTGTTTTCTTTATTATTTCAATATCCAACATAGTTGTACTTTTTATCTTTATCATATTAGCATGATAAATTTAGTATATGTTTTATCTAAATTTCATAAATAATTAGCCTACTTTGAAGATAGTCTACCACCCTTATGCCCTAGGCTATCTCTACCCCTTTAACCCTAGATTCCACACAATCTATATTTTAGGGTTAAATATTATATTGAAAGGGCTCAAATTAACCCCAATTTCATTTTTGATTAAATTGGTAGACCATTTGATTTATTTTTTTATGATATTAAGGTTGATTGACCCCATAAATTACATGTTGTATAATCAAAATCGATTTCATGGGGTTCAATTTCATCCAGCTTGCATCACTAATTCTAACAATAAACTAATTGGCTCAATATGTCAAGAAATATGGACTTATTTATCCCCAAATCACATTCTAGACTCACATTTAGGTTAAATGGGTTTATATTGGCCCCAATTACCTTCATATTTGCATTTGTGATAAAATTAGGGTTTAGAGCTTAGGGTTGTAACAATTTACTAATTGACTCAATATGTGAGGAATGAGCTAATTTAGCCCTAAATCACATCTTAGACTTGTAGTTAGGTTCAACTACTTTGCATTGGCCCTAATTACCTTCATTTAAATGTAGTTGTGATAAAATTAGGGTTTAGGGTCAACATGCTAGGAAACATGAGCTAATTTGGCCCCTTGAATCACATCCTAAACTTACAATTAGGTTCAACAAGTTTAGATTTTCCCCAATTACCTTCATGTTTACATTTATAATAAAATTAGGGTAAATTGAGCCAAAAAATAGGTTCACCAAGTTTAATTTAGCCCAAATTGCATCTCTAATTACACCAAATGACTAATTTGATCAATTCATGATGGAATTAGAGCTAATTTATCCCCAAGTCACATAATGCTCTTATAGTTAGGTTGAAGGGGCTCGAATTGGCTTCAAATTTCTCTTTGATTGAATGAAACAACTATTTGGTTCATTATATGATGACATTAGGGTCAATTTCACTCCAAATCACATCATATACAATTGAAAATAGGTTCATGTGGCTAAAATTTTAAAAAATCATGTCACTAATTGCACCATTTAACTAATTAGCTCAATATATGATGAAATCAAATCCAATTTAGCTTAAAATCACATTGTATAGTCATAATTAGATTTAAGGGCCTTTTATTCACCCTAATTGCCTCCACGATTGAACCAATCAACTATTTCATGTATTATATAATGACATTCAAGTTTATTGAGCCCAAAACCACATCCTATACATGTTAAACTTGCATGTCATTAAAATTAAATGATTATTTACTTCATTCTCTAAAAAATTGGATCCATCAAGACCTAAATCATATTTTATAGTCATGCACTTAGGTTGAATGGGTTCAAATTATCTTCAATTACCTTCAGATTCAACCACTGGACTATTTGGCTTATTTAGTTATGACATTGGAGTCGACAGGCCCAAATTAAATCCTTTATTTTAAAAATTAGGTTCATAAGGTTGAATTTCACTCAAATTATATCACTGATTGCACCAATTCACTCAATCTAGGCTAATTTAGCCTTAAATCATATCCTCTACATGCAGTTATGTTCAAGGGGTTCAAATTGATCATACTTTCCTCCATTAAAAAATTAACTCATTCATTCATTTATAATGAAATTGGGCCTAGTTGAACCCTAAATCATGTTCTATATAGTCAAAATTATGATTATAAGTGCAAACTCACCAAAATTGTATCATTTTATCCATTATGTCCTTTTTGTGGTAGTGTATATCATGACACACTCCACTTTAAAATAAAAATACGAAAATTATAAATGTAAACTAAATAAGTATAAACACATATAAATATGAACTAAATAAGTGTAAACATGAACTAAATCAGTGAATATCATGATACATAGATAAGTATAAACACGTATGAGTAAACTAAAATTGTTTTTGATGTTATGTCAACATAATGTGTATGCATTATAACGCGTACATGTGATTTGTTTGAATTCAAAAACCAAGCCTTTTAGCTCCGAAATGGCTTCGATTCTAGAGCCAAAGGCTTGGACCTATCAACACCCAATTGAATTTGAGATTTTTGATAGAAAACAACAAATTTAACTTCCATCACCAAATACACAGCAAAATTCAGCAACAAAATTCATTAATTTACTACCACAATGACGAGCACACTCTCCTCTTTCCAAATATATGATTTTTATAATTTTTTAACTATTTTAAGGTTTCAATCTATGTTGATTTCTAGTTATAGATTTTTTAGGCCACTACATGTTGCTAATATACGTGCTTATATATGTTTGCATATCTTTTTTTTTATTGATCCAAATGCAAAAATATATATATGGTTATAAACTAGGCCTAATTTTATACGCATTCAAAAAAAAACTAGTTTTTATTTTTTTTTAGGTAGTTAGGGGGTCGCACAATTGACTATCTATTTCTTTATCAGTTTTCAAGATCTATTTACTTGTAAAATTAATTAAAAATATATATTCATTGAAAAATTATAAAAAATATAGGTTATAAACAAGATGATCTTACCTAAAGTTTCACTAAGTGGTTTAAACAATATTAAATAATGCTCAAAAAATGAGGGTTTGCATGGTCGGCTACCTATTATGTTTTCCTAAAAAAAGGATTTCCTATTCAAATTTTAAATTTTTGACTTAGTTAAACTTAAATATATTTTTTTAAATTAAAAATGTGTTCTAGAAACCAGAATCAAAATACTACAATTCATGTTCTTACACCATCCTCAAATTTTGAGTGTAGCCATCTCAAATTATCTATAGAAGATCAGTTTTCTTAATTTTCAGGAAAAACATGTCCATGAGTAGGCACCTTTTTTCCCTCCAACTTTGTGCACTTACGCAAGAGTAATCCTCCAAGTATGTCATCAATTCAAGACATTATAGAAAGATCAATCCTCACTATGAATGAGATTATTTCCAAATACAATGTGTCTATGTCTTTTGCACAATAGATTGCCTAGGTGCTCACATCTAAAGATTCACCAGCTGAATTTTATCAAAAAATGAAAGCATTTATGATTTTTACTTTATGACAAAAGACATTTGAATGGTAATCTTGGTAATCTTTGGTCTTGCATATATATAGCTTCAAACTATTGTCTTCCTCTCTTATATCCTCCTCCTCATTCTTATTCCCCTGTAACTACTTTCTTTTTCTTCTATCTCAGCTTGAAATTGAACATATTCATAGTTTTGCAAGGGTGAAAGCCTAATAGAACCCTCTTCTACATATCATTAAAAAATACATACAAATGAATAAAAATGACTAAGAAAAAAAACTATATGACTAATCAACTTACATATATTAAAGTGACATTACCTAAAGTTCTTATTTTTCATGCATTTAACATCTTCCTTAGTTGGTCTATGTTCAAATACCTTACACTAGAAAAACATAAAAAAAAATTACACTAGTTATTCAACAATAAAAAATATATAAATTCAAATCAGATTATTCAAAAGAAAGAGAAAAGATCATTAAACTTACAAATTAAGTCAACACTATTTAAAGATACTTTTGGCTTGTGCGACGAGTAACATCGTTTGTTTGAACCCTATTTTATGTTGCCTTTAGATAACCATATTTATTATTTTTTCTACAATACTTTTTTCTTTACCCTCCCATTTTACAATCATATTTTTCCACCCCTCTTCAATGTAATGAGTGGTGCACATTTTTTTAATGTGGATTTGGGTTTTACTTTTGTTTTTTTATAGGCCTCATCCATTGACCTCAATAAAGCAACCCCCATGCACATCAATGTATTATTTTGTATGAATTTTTTCTCATGTGCATGTAAAAACAAGTTAAAGGCACATTGGTTGTCATTGTTTGGGAAGTCAGGTTAGTTAAGGAGGGTTAAGGCTTTGGTATTAATAAGATGCATGATCATTTATCGAAGACGAGTCATAAACAGTTCACTATTGACATTGTTGGTTGAATATTTTATCGATCATTGTACTGATAAACAAATTAGGTCTGATCAGCTAAAGCAGGAAGATTAGTCATCCAAATGTGTAGGTTTACCACATCAAAAGGGCACTGATCTCTCCTCTCATCAAGGGGAGGTTCCCTATAGATAGGGTGTATATATATATATATATAAACAGAAAATAGTACTCAAGGGTAGGATAAACCATCCATCTCTCTTTCTTCAGAGATGATGTGTGCGGATCAAAGGAGAAACTCAAAGAAAATGATAGAAAGCACTCCTCTTCTTTCAGAAGTACTATTCATCAAGCCACAAGAATACTCCAGGTAGTAATAGCAAATGTAACAAAGGATGTAATAACCAGCAAATTGAGATGCAGCACAAAGTCTATGCCTGAATTGCTCAAGAGTAAGATACGAAGGACAATGAGGGCACAAAGTCACCCCAAGGTCCTTTACACAGAAATGAAAAGAAAACACACTAAAGGCAATTATGGGGGCACAAAGTCTCTCCACAGTTGACTCTTCAGGACACCTTCTTGACTGTTGTCACTAATTATGCTTGTTGAATTAAAGGAACAGAAGATATATTAAGGAAAAAGACATAAAAATTGTTTCCTCAACAACAAAGATATTACAGCACAAAGTCTAAAAAACCACTTGCTTTCTTATTCCAATAACAAAATATGATAAACAAATTGAGCTCAAAGTCTCAGAAGTGTCTTTCAATTTGGGCACAGTTTCATTCTGATTGTCAAAAAGAGATGCATTTACAATAGAAGAGAGTCCCTTATATAGCCTCTTCAAGAAGGACTCGGGAACAGTAACACATCATGTTGCATTAGAATCTATTAAGAAGATAGGTTAGAACTTAGGGATGTTTACCCATTTGATTTTATCAATGCAGAGAAACAAGTCACGCTATTGAAAGTTTGCAACTTCAATGTCCACCTGGTGATCTGATCCTACCTTCATCATTCAATTTGGTTAATTGAATTGGGTCCTAGATTCAATTTGCTATTATGTTCCTTCCTTACTTTCTACTGGTCTTGGCCTTGAAGTCTATGAATGCATTCGGGTTTGTAGATTCAAAGGATCAACGGCTATTTTATGAGCTTTAAAATTGACATTCACACACCCGTCACTACGTTTTCAACAGCTAGTTTGTTGTCTTGAATTTGACGTCTTCGAGCGCGTCACCCCTTTGGTCCTTCTTCGTCTTTTTTTTTTGGCACTTTTCTGGAAAGAAATTGCCCTTTCAGGCCTTAAGAAATGATCATTGAATGGCCTTCGGGCTTCTTGTTTTACATCTTCCCGAAGGGAAGGTGACCCTTTGGCTTCAGGTAAGTGTCCTTCTATTCAGCAGTCGGGAGTCCCCCACAAGGGCACCTTCCCTTCGAGGTCCTTTGGTGGCCTTTCACGGGTTTCTTGTGGGCATTTTCCCCAGACAAATTCCCATGGACAAAAAGTCCATGAAAATTTTCCGCAGATAAAAAGTCTGCGGAAAATGTTCTTATCACTTTTGCCTTGGTTATTTCTTCAGGATTTTTGCCTGCAGCTGCTTCTTGAATTCTTTCAGACTTTTTGTCTGAAGGAATTCCTTCAAAAAAAAGTCTGAAAGAATTATGACTGTCTACCTTAAACAAAATTTTTGAAGGAATTTACCTTTACAGCCTTATTTGAAAATGACCCTTTTGAAGGGTGTTTTTGTCGACCAAGTGCCCTCCGCAAGGGCACTTGTCCTTTGGGAGGCTCTTTGAACTTTTACTTTGGATCGCTCCTTTGAACCAAGCTATTGAACCACTCTGTTGAACCAAGGCGTTGAACCGCTTGGTTGAACCAAATGTTGAACCAAGCCGATGAACCAAAATGGTTCAAGTCGATGGTTCAATTGAATGAACCAAGTCGATGAACCGCTCCATTGAACCACAAGACGTTGAACCTCTTTGTTGAACCAAGGCTTTGAATCAAAATGGTTCAATCCGATGGTTCATTTGATTGAACTAAAGTGATGAACTAACCATTGAACCAAAAGACGTTGAACCAACTGTTGAACCAAGTTTTGGTTCAATGGTTCAAACAAAACCTTGAACCGATTGACAAACCGTTTGATTGAACCAAAGGATGAACCAAAACACTGAAACAAAGTGGATGAACTGATTGAACCGAAAGTGTTGAACCAATTGAACCTTGAACTCATTGAACCTTTGAACCAAAGTGGTTCAATGGTTCAACAATTCAATGGTTCAAGCCTCTTTTGCTTGAATGCTTGCCGATAGATATTTTTTATTGAACCAAGGCACTGAACCAATCCTAAAAATGACCAAGTGTTAGAAACTGATTCTTTTGGTTGAACCCGCTTGCAGAAGCCTTTGAACCTGTAGAAATGAACCTGCCTACAGAGTCTGTAGAAATCAACCTGTAAAGCCTATTAAACTTGGCCTACAGAGTCTGTAAATTTTCTCTTCCTGCTGAGTCCGTAGATTCAAGCCTATAGAGTCCATAGATTTAAGCCTGCAGAGTCCGTAGATTTAAGCCTGTAGAGTCCGTAGATTTAACCCTACAGAGTCCGTAGATTTTTGAGAAGCTTGAAAAATGAGGAATTTGAATGCCCAAGACAAATTTTGGAAATGGAAGAAATAATTTTGGTCTGTAGGACTAAAATAGTTTAAATGTTGTCCCAAAAATGAGAGATATTTTTGGGGGACAACAGCTGGCTCCAGTTGGGGAACTTCTGTCAATTGCAAAAAGAATTGAAAAGAGTAGAATCCAGAATCTCCAGTGTCTTCATGTGTACCATTGGGTTACGGAGTCATGCTACCCAGAAATGAAAGGCATCAAAAATAGAAATAAACAAAACAAAATAGAATTAAAAACTATACAAATATACATATATATAGATGATATGATCTGATACTTCAAGAGTTGAACTATTTCAGATGATGCTTCTTGAAAGACAGTGAAAATAGTGCACCATTTTGGTAAACTAGCAAGAAGACATTTTATCCCCAAAAATGGTGACGGGCAAATGGAGCTCTCCACCAGGAAACCAATTTTCTGTGTCTTCTTGTTGGCTTTTTCTTCTTCTTGTCCCATGGCAGGATGTGGTCTTTAAATTAGAAACCATAACTCCTTGCTCTCTTGGTGAAGGATTCCTTTGCCTAATTTTGATTTGCAGCAGCATGGTCCATTACCGTAATTGATTTTTCTTCTAGTTCAGTCCAACATATGATTGGATTGTTCACATCAAACTCCTGAAAAACTATCAGATTAACATCTCCTTTGATGTGAAGAAATTTGACTTCTTCATCTTGAGCAATCTTCAATTCAAGCAACAAAGATTCACATCTAGTTGTGTTGTTGGTGTTGCTGACTTGCAAATTGTATGAAAGAAGAATATCTCCTTGAGGAGATATCAACATAGTCCCAACTTCATCATTGGTGGAAAAATTGTTGTCATTGGATTTCAAGATCCCAGTATTATCAGAAGTTGATCTCCTATCAGATTTCTCTTCATTAGAGATGGAGGATCTTTCTTTACTTGTATTGTGCCCTACCAATTCTCTTGAAGTCTTGTTTGGATCAATTCATGGATTTTCAACTATAAGACGTTCATCTGTAGAAACATGAACATCCTCTATGGTAAAGAAATAATTACCCCTGCCTGAAGACTCAAACAAAATTTGTGCTGCAGGGGCTGATGTTTGGATGACCACGTATTTTGCCTCCTTTTTAGGGAAAAATCTCTTCATTATGCCTTGAACAGGGATCCTTGCTTCAGACAGGTCCATGCTTAGTTCTCCTCCCACGTCCTTGCAAAAAAATTGTCCAAGAAAAATGCCATAGGATGCTGGGACGTCAGCCACCAAGATAGTCATCTTGATTCTCTTGTCTGGAAAGGCTGCCAATGCAAATTACACATATTTAATTTGCCCCAATAATGGTACTTACTTATTCTCCATGGAGAAACATCTCCTAAATGTCTTGGTCAGTGTGAGGCCCAGAGACTCAGCTACTTTAGCAGGCATGAC
Source organism: Torreya grandis (assembly GCA_037957365.1). NCBI lineage: Eukaryota > Viridiplantae > Streptophyta > Pinopsida > Cupressales > Taxaceae > Torreya > Torreya grandis. The sequence continues at coordinate 2,363,540 of JARHVA010001587.1, forward strand.
ATTGTCAAATGCCCTAAAATCAATGATGTGATTGTTGAGCTGATAACCATTTATTAACAAGGAAACATAGAAAGGTTCTATTTTCTCAAGAGCAGTTGGAGGAGTAATAACAAGATTATTTGGAATGGACATGTTCTTTGGAGAATCAGGTATTATTTTCTTAACCTCTTATCTTATAGGGATGGTCTAGTTCTTGACACATTGAACCAGCTTATCCAATTGATCAGGATTGGACTGCAAGTATTCAAATTCAGACATTTGTACTTTTGTCTTTTTGACATGATCAATTATGTCAAATGGCTAAATTGGACTAGGAACAGAGGAAAGCATTTCAACCTTTTGGGTTTTAGGAGGGATGGGAGGAGGGCTGGTTTGCGAAATGGGAGTAGAAGGTGAAGGTGAAATTGATGTACTTACATTTTGAGTGGTCACCGGATCCTTTGACTGAAAAGGCAGAGTGGTTCCACACTTAACAATTGTAATTGCTGGTTGAGGTTGCTCCTCTGTCTTCCCTTTATCAGCTTGCTGGACTGAATGGTTCTTGGACCTAGTAAACACTGCATATGATCCATCAATAGCTTCTCCTTTGCTTTTGGGTTCATCCTGGTAGTTCAGGAAACTAATGTGGGAGTCGCCAATTGATTCTTCTTGATCATCTTCAAAGAGATCAACATCATTTTCTTGATTCAATTCAGGCTGGAAAGAGAACTCTGATTCTGATTCAAGATATCCCAATGCTGAATTGGTTGGAAGAGCTTCTAGGGCAAGTTTCCCTTGTGGAGGAGGAAGGTGATTCTGTTTCCCTTTATTCTTGTAGCATTGCCCTGATATGACTGATTTGGGAATGTCCTTCTTGGCATATCTCTGTATGAAGGAGCAGAAGACATTCCTTGTGCCATTTGCTTTTTCAAGGTTAGCACTTCATTCGCCAGCTTTTACACCATTGGATCAGTGGTGCCTGTAGATGCATATTCAGGAGATGATGGTCTATTTCTGTTTGGATCTCTTCTTATCTTCCCTGCTAAGATGACATCATCTTCTACCTCAGTGGCCAAAAGTTGAGCTGCAGCAAGATCTAATTGACCAGCATGTCTCAAGAGAAAACTTACTTCAGGGAACTGAGAATTAATGAAGAAGCATTTGAGATTCATAGCTATAGGTCAAGCAATTATATGAATTTTGTTCCTCAATTTGTCAAATTTAGCTATGAAGTCTCTCATTGGTTCATGAGGCTCTTTCTTCATCTGTGTAAGTTGAGCCAGAAGTGCATGTGCATCTTCTGCAGGTTTGAATCTGGCTTCAAACTTATCTTTGAGAGTATTCCAATCAGTCATTGATCGAGCTTGTAGATGATAAAACCAATCTATAGCAGCACCTTGTAGTGTCTCCACAAAAAGTCTGACTGCTACATCTTCAAATTCTACTCCGATTACTCCACAATCTATGTTGAAGGCTGTAATGTGTTCATCAGGATGAACTTTCCCATCACCATATAATTTGGGTAAATTCTTCCTAGAACTACGTGGAAGCTCATGTAGAGGTGGATTAAGATTGAGAGGACCAAAAGCATTACCTTAGGGGCCTTGAACTGCCATTGTAAGATTATTAAAATGAGGGATAATAAATCTCAGAGGGGTAATTATTGGCAAAGCTTTATCAACAGCAGAAGTAGATACTTCATCTGGCAATGGAGATCTGACTTTAGTAGGAGGAAAGCTCTTGGTTCATTGGAGACGAGATGGTGAAGGAAACAAATCAAAATCACTTTGTTGTACCAACTCGAATACAAGGTCAACAATACCTTTAGCCCTTTGGCTTCGTATATACCTTGAATCTGCCAGATTGTGAAATAAAAATGGAAAAGAATTGACCTTGCTTTAGTTAAAGCTTGAGGCTTTAAACTGTGCATTCTTTCCCAATTAGTGTGGAGGTGAATGGAAGATGGTAAGGCTATAAATGGATAATGGGTAAGACGTGAAATGAAGTCGCCAGAGTCTGTAATGGATAAGGGTTATAATGATAATGGCTTATATCCAGGTGATGTTTCAATCTGAAACTTGAGGTTTTAGAATGCACATAACTATATCCCCAACTGAGTCGCCAAAAACTGTTGGTTGAATATTTTGTCGATCAGCATACTGATAAACAAAATAGGTCTGATCAGCCAAAGTAGGAAGATTAGTCATCCAAATGTGTAGGTTTACCACATCAGAAGGGGACTGATCTCCCCTCTCATCAAAGGGAGGTTCCCTATAGATAGGCTATATATATATATATATATATATATATATATATATATATATATATATATAAACAAAAAATAGTACTCAAGGGTAGGACAAACCATCCATCTCTCTTTCTTCAATGATGATGTGTGCAGATCAAAGGAGAAACTCAAGAAAAATGACAAAAAGCACTCCTCTTCTTTCAGAAGTATTATTCAACAAGCCACAAGAATACTCCAAGTAGGAACAGCAAAATGTAACAAAGGATGTAATAACTAGCAAATCGAGATGCAACACAAAGTCTACGCCTGAATTTCTCAAGAGTAAGATATGAAAGACAATGAGGGCACAAAGTCGCCCCAAGTTCCTTTACACAGAAATGAAAAGAAAACACACTAAAGGCAATTATGGGGGCACAAAGTCTCTTCACAGTTAACTCTTTAGGACACCTTCTTGACTGTTGTCACTAATTCTGTTTGTTGAATTAAAGGAACAGAAGATATATTAAGGAAAAAGACATAAGAACAGTTTCCTCAACAACAAAGCTATTACAGCACAAATTCTGAAAAACCACTTGCTTTCTTATTCCAATAACAAAATATGATAAACAAACTGAGCTCAAAGTCTCAGAAGTGTCTTTCAATTTGGGCAGAGTTTCGTTCTGATTGTCAAAAAGAGATGCATTTACAATAGAAGAGAGTCCCTTATATAACCTCTTCAAGAAGGACTTGGGAACAATAACACATCATGTTGTGTTGGACTCTGTTAAGAAGATAGGCTAGAACTTAGGGGTGTTTACCCATTTGATTTTATCAATGTAGAGAAACAAGTCACGCTATTGAAAGTTTGCAACTTTCAATGTCCACCTAGGGATCTGATCCTACCTTCATCATTCCTCCTTTTCTGGTTAATTGAATTGGGTCCTAGATTTAATTTTTTGTTTTGTTCCTTCCTCGCTTTCTGTTGGTCTTGGCCTTGAAGTCTGTGAATGCATTCGGGTCTGTAGATTCAAAGGATCAACGGCTATTTTATGAGCTTTAAAATTGACATTCGCACGCCCGTCACTACATTTTCAACAGCTAGTTCATTGTCTTGAATTTGACATCTTCAGGCGCATCACCCCTTTGGTCCTTTGGCTTTTTTGTTTGGCACTTTTCTAGAAAGAAACTGCCCTTTCGAGCCTTAAGAAATGATCTTTGAATGGCCTTCGGGCTTCTTGTTTTAGGCTTCGGAGAAGTGTCATTCTATTCGGCAGTCGGGAGTCCCCCGCAAGGGCACCTGCCCTTCGAGGTCCTTCGGTGGCCTTTTGCAGGTTTCTTGCAGGCATTTTCCCCGAACAAATTCCCACGGACAAAAAGTCCGCAGTAATTTCCTGTGGACAAAAAGTCTGCGGAAAATGTTCTTATCACTTTTGCCTTGGTTATTTCTTCAGGCTTTTTGCCTGTAGCTGCTTCTTGAATTCTTTCAGACTTTTTGTCTGAAGGAATTCCTTCAAAAAAAATTCTGAAAGAATTATGACTGTCTGCCTTAAACAAAATTTCTGAAGGAATTTACCTTTGCGGCCTTCTTCGAAAATGACCCTTTCGAAGGGTGTTTTTGTCGACCAAGTGCCCTCCGCAAGGGCACTTGTCCTTTGGGAGGCTCTTTGAACTTTTACATTGGATCGCTCCTTTGAACCAAGCTGTTGAACCACTCTGTTGAACCGCTTGGTTGAACCAAGCCGTTGAACCAAGATTTGAACCAAAATGGTTCAAGCCGATGAACCAAGCCGATGGTTCAATTGAATGAACCAAGTCGATGAACCGCTCCATTGAACCACAAGACATTGAACCTCTTTGTTGAACCAAGGCTTTGAATCAAAATGGTTCAAGCCGATGGTTCATTTGATTGAACTGAAGCAATGAACTAACCGTTGAACCAAAAGATGTTGAACCAAGTTTTGGTTCAACGGTTCAAACAAAGCCTTGAACCGATTGACGAACCGTTTGATTGAACCAAAGGATGAACCAAAACGTTGAAACAAAGTGGACGAACCGTTTGAACCGAAAGCGTTGAACCGATTGAACCTTGAACTCGTTGAACCTTTGAACTAAAGTGGTTCAACGGTTCAACGATTCAATGGTTCAAGCCTCTTTTGCTTGAATGCTTGCCGATAGATATTTTTGATTGAACCAAGGCATTGAACCAATCTTGAAAATGACCAAGCGTTAGAAATTGATTCTTTTGGTTGACCTGCCTGCAGAAGCCTTTGAACCTGTAGAAATGAACCTACCTATAGAGTCCGTAGAAATCAACCTGTAAAGCCTATTGAACTTGGCCTACAGAGTCCGTAGATTTTCTCTTCCTGCATAGTCCGTAAATTCAAGCCTGCAGAGTCCGTAGATTTAAGCCTGCAGAGTCCGTAGATTTTTGAGAAGCTTGAAAAATGAGGAATTTGAATGCCCAAAACCAATTTTAGAAATGGAAGAGACAATTTTAGTCTGTAGGACCAAAATAGTTCAAATGTTGTCCCAAAAATGAGTGATATTTTTGGGGGACAACAGACATCTCTCCAAGCATGCCCCATTTTGGTGAACCAAATAAATATTTTTGATTTACCATACAAAAATAGATGGTACTTGAGGAACATGTGGACTAGTCATTTAAGAGTGGATAGGGGAACATCAAAAGTAAAAATAAATATATCATAATCAATTTACACATACTCTACATTTTCTCCTTATACTTTCTAGACCATATGGTCTAAAAACCTTGTCTTTTTATTTATTTAATCTATTAAGTATTAGGGGGACTTCTCTCCAATTTAAAAAAGGTTTGTGAGTTTTTATGTAACAATTGTAACCTTAATCAAAAAAATTATGAAATTTAAAAAAATAATTTTAAATGAATAAAATATATAAAATAACAATGCTTTTTAAAATTAAAATAATAATCTAATCTATTTTTTTTTTTTTTAAATAAAAAATAAAAAATATATATATATATATATATATATAATAATATCAACTGATATGACATACCTTTTATACCATTCATCACTATCTAATAACTTTTTTTCCATTTTCATTTTTCTAAGTATTCCCTGGCCTCCCATTTTACATGAAAAAGTATTTAAATTTTTGAAGATTATTGGAATATAACAAGCAATGACAAACCTAAACTGTTGGGAATGAAAGAAGACAATAAAAGCTACACCTCAAATTATTTCTTATTTTCCTCCCTTTTTTTCAAAACACAATACAACAAAATAAATCGGTTTCTCTTTTTTTAAAATTTGGATGATAATTTGTTATACGATGGAGCTCTTTCTAATATAAGGGTTAGTGCAATTGTTTAAGGAATGTTAGTTATAATTAATAAATAATCATCCAAAAAAAAATAATAATAATAATACTATTAGAATATAATGATCAACGTAGTTATAATCAATAAATAATTATTTAAATTTTTTAATATTATTAGAATATAATAAGCAATAACAAATTTAACTTGTTGGGAATGAAAGAAGACAATAAAAATTACATTTAAAATTATTTTTGCACGGTTTACAAAGAGCTCACTAAAGATTAATTATTGTTATAAGTAAATCTTGATACGTGAAAAAGAATGAGGTCGGGATCGTGCCTCGGGCGACTTTAACGAAATGGCTACCCCTCAGTGCTTAACTCTTAACTCAAGATCACCACGTAAAACGTGATTCATCAAAAAAACACAACACAGTAAAACAATTTGATTTCCCCTTTTTTAAAAATTTGAAAGACAATTTTTTATACGATAAGGCTCTATAGAAGGATTCGTGTAATTGCTTAAAGAATATAATTATAATCAATAAATAAGTATTTAATTAAAAAACATTAATTTATTTATAAATAAAATTATTTACTATATTTTTTAGTTTATTAAAGGGAAAAAATTGTTGAAAATTAAAGTATTTAATATAATTGTAATTTAGATTTTTTTTTTTAAAATATTAATGGTAACATAAGTATTTACTATATTAAAAATTTATTTAATTATTAAAAAATAATGAGATTCGAGTTATCATGTTGATAGGCATAATTTATAATGGTAATATTGATTAATAGTGGAGTGTAATAGTGTGATTTATTTATAAATATGGTAAGCTTGAATTTGACATCTATTTGACCATCATATCAATATTACATTTTGTGTGTATACCACTTCAAATTAGGTGGGCTTAGTGTTGACCTTTATTTTATTTTTAATTTTAATTTTTTAAATCATTTTCAATGTAAATTTAATGTAATATAACAATGTAACATGTCCCAAATTTCCACTAAGGGTAAGTGCACCAACTTGGGGGATAAAAAAGGGCATATTCGTAGACATGATTTTTTTGAAATTGCAGAAATGTGAACTTCTACAAATAATTAGAGATAGCTACACTCAAAATTTGAAGATGGTACAAAAACATAAATTGTAGCATTTTGAGTCTAGTTTTCACAAAACTATTTTTTTGAAAAATGGTTAAGTATAAATAAGTCAAACATCTAAAATTTGAAGAGGACCTCCTTTTTTTTTAAGAAAATTTGAATTGTACCATTCCGTGTGACCCACCATTTTTTGAGCATCGTTTAATATTGTTAGAAACCCTTTGGTGAATATTTAGATTAGATCTTCTAGTGTGTTACGAAATTTATTTTATCAATTTTTTTAATTAATTTTGCAATTAAGTATGTCCTAAGAACTGACAAAAAATGGATAGACGTCTGTGCAACCCACCCTAACTACCTCAAAAAAATGATTTATTTTTTTTTTTGAATGCGTATAATTAGGCCTAGTTTGTTACCATATAATTTGTTTTGCATTTGGATCAACGAAAAAAAATTTAGATAAACATGAATAGACATGTATGGGTGAGGCACATAGTGGCCTAAAAAAGGTGTTGTTAGAAATAAATATAGTTTGAACCCTTAAAATAGCCCAAAAATTATAAAAATCATACATTTAAAAAAAGGATATGCTCTTTGTAATGGTAATAATTTTTTGAACTTTGATGTTGAAATCCATAGCATATTTGGCAATTGAAGTTGAATTTTTTTAGTTTTTCCTAAAACTCTCGGTCTCGACTATAGATGCATAGTCTCAAGCCTTTGACTTAAAAATCCAAGTCATTTTCAAGCCTAAAGGCTCAGTTTTAAATTCAAATCCAAATAACGTGTATGTGTTATATAACGTGTATGCATTATTTGACGCAACAAAGAATGCATACATGTTTCTTTGACATAAAATCAAACAAATAAATTTCATGTTTGTTATGGGGGAAAGGTCCCATTAGCCATGCATCCTTATAGGGGAAATGTCAAATTTCATGTTTCTTATAGGGGAAAGGTCCCATTAGCTTTGGACAATGAATTAACATCACATTAGACTTTAAAAAATTTAACCTTTTCAATATGTCATCTTAACTACTTATAACTAAGGTTTCAAGGACTAACACATTATACATTTGACAATATAACGGATTTTATCACAAGAGGTCATAAAATGCATTTTTTAAACCTATGATCAAAACTTAACCTTTAGTGTACTAATTGTTGTGCATTAGAATATCAATACTTGATTCTTACTTGTCAAGATGTGATTGGTTACTTTTAATTTTATAGAATAAATGTTGAACAAGTATGAGATATTACATATTTAGCTTTTGGTGCACTTTAATATTTATATACACCAATATGTTTCATTAATAAGACACATGTTAATAAAATCTTTATTTGACAATTGAAACATGCATAGCTATTGGGATATTTCCCCTAGTAGGGCAAGGATATACCTTACCAACTTACTTGCCTAAAAGCCTACTTGCCCTTAAATTGTGTATATTTCTTATTGATATTATCCTACTTGCCTAAAATCCTATCTTACCCTTTTGTTGTTTCTTTGTTATCTTTGACCAAACCCTTTTATTTATAAATTTTGAAATAATTTGTTTGAGTGGCAAACCCGTTGAATTGGACTATGTAGTATAGATAATCTTGTGTAAGTAGAAATAAGAATTGAGCCCTTGGTGTAACAGTGCATCTCTTTGATATTTATTTCAATAATTCTATCTAATGGAGCCTAATACCTATGAATCATGCTATGGATTATCCCAAAAACATTCCTAAAATGTGTTGAATAAAATCCTTTAAGTTTCATCCAAGGTCACTTAGTACATCTAATTCAATAGATGCATTTTGAGGTCCCAATTGAAACTCTAATAAGACTTTTCTATTGTTTCAATTATTAAAGTTTGATTCCCCTAATGTATTCAAATACATTATTAGAATTTTGCCTAAAATTAAGATCTCTTGTGAAAATATGATTATCCTCCATTTCCTGCACCTCCTTCATCTACCCTTCCATGACACATGGGACAACCATCAACCACTCCATCCATTCCCATGTCATCTAAAGAGTGTGTCTTTGATATGGCACTAGTCTTAGCTGCACCATGGATGCAACAATTGTAATCTCAAAAACAAGCTAGAAAATACTTGATGCTTATCAACACTATATAGAGTTTTATACCTTACTATGTAATTGGGATGGTAAGATACAAAAGTAAGATGATGGACCTACAATGTATGTACATGTTAAATTATTAAATATCTTGGTCAAGTTGGGTACGCATTTTATTTTGTATAAGATGTGATTTTGAGCTCAATAAACTCGAAATGGTCACATGTGTCCATTAGTGATGATGTGGTTTTAAGATGTGTCTGTAGTGATGAATGTATAGCTTAGAAAATATCTAAATGCACTAGGGACTTTGTTCAAAACCATTAAGGGATGGTGTAGATTTGATATTGACCAAGTACAATATACGTATAAGTTACCCCAGCTAAAACTCTATTGAACTTACTCAAGATATACATTAAACTTGTGACAATGTCCCCTAAATCTGAGACCTGCTTCCCCTCAAGGATGATTCTGAGCAAAGAGACCCAATAATTATTCATGTGGATGATGAATTGCTTATCTCATATAGATGGTTGATTAGAATTGAATACCAATGTGTACCTCCTCACCAAAGGTTTCAAGATTATTTATATTTTGTACTTATATCTTCAATCATCTTGTTCATATTTCAATGTAATGAGCATAAACCTTATGATGTGGATTGCAATAAAGTAGTATGTGTGTCTCAGAATTCTTGCTCCAACTTAGGATTTGAGGTTGAGGCTCATCCATGTTGTTGAATTGTGTTCTCTCCTACGTGTAGGACTTAATATGAATGCAAGTTTTGGGATCTCTATCTAGGTAATTCAAGGTAGAGGGATATAAATGATTTGAATACATACATGTAGAAAATTGATAATGTTTAGTGCTTACTCAATTCAGATGGGACCTTAAAGGGCTCTACATGACAATTTTCATACAGTAATGGCAAGTTAGAGGTTCGCACCATGTGAATTATTTACTAGACATAAGTTGATTGGATCAATGTTGATCTTTAAACATTATTGGCTTCTATGTATGTATGTATGTATGATAAATTTGTGAATAGGCCTTAGTTGGATTGGTTGGTTTGGTGATGGAACATGTCTAAGTATCAAATATGTGCATATCTGATAACTCTAACACTTCTCTGGGTGTACTAGACCTACACATGTGGAAATATTTGATTGGATTGGGCATCTTGAGGCTCTACCAAATATAAGATGATCTAACAAATATAATGCTTCTAGGACAAGTGACAGTTAGATCTCTAACACAAATATATGTGTATACAAGATACACATGTGCATATGTATATCTAATTGGATCAGGCCTCACAAGGATCTAATATAGCTTTTTAATGCTTCTAATACCTGACACCTCTAATAGTGTTGACACTTCCAAGCATGTACGAGGTACACGTGCTGATATGTAATTGGATTTGGCCTTTCAGGGCATTATCAACTCTAAAACTTCTAGGACTTGATACATCTCTGATAGCTTTAAAACTTTCAGGTGTATGAGGTACACACATGCCACAACAAGGTTAAATTATAGGGATAATTCAATCGATGAGGCATGGGATGCCAATTTGAACCCCTTCTTGACATAACTATAAGATCATGATATATACATGATTTGGGACAAAATTAAGTATGATTTTATCTATCATTAATTAAACTAATTAGTCAATTGGTTCAATTAACAATGTGATTTGGGCAAAATTGAGCCCCTAAACCAAATTTATGGCCCAATCAATTATATAATCTAGATGCAACATGTATGACTTAACTGACCCTAATTTAATCAAAAATGTAAATACGAATGCAAATGTGGCCAATTTCAACCCATTTAACCTAAATTGGAGTCTATGATGTGATTGAAAGGGCTAAATTAGGTCACATTTTATGACATGTTGATCATAAACCCTAATTTTATCACTTGAACATGTACAGTTCCTTTAAACCCTAATTTCATGACATATACACATGTAAAAACCCATTATACTAACCCCTAACTCTAAATCCTAATTTTATAACAAACACAATGCCTAAGTTCCTTGATTTCATCATAAATACATAAATTCATGAATGTGATTAGTGCCAATTTATGAACCTGTTATTCACCTAGTTTTTTAAGAACCTATGATGGGATTTTAGGCAAAATTACTTCATTTTGTCTTACATATTTAGCCTTATTGCATCATTCATTAGTATTTTTACTTCATAGTCTTATCAAGAGTCTTATTTCATCATGTATTGGAGATTTATGCATCATATTAGGGATGTATGCATCATATTGAGCCTTATTACATCATCTAATAGCCTTATTGCATCATATTGAGCCTTATTGCATCATATTAGATATTTTTTTGCATCGTATGATAGTCTTATTGCATCACATTATAGTCTTATTGTATCGCATGATAGTCTTATTACATCATATGATAGTCTTATTGCATCATATTGAGCCTTATTACATGATATGATAGCATTATTACAATATTTGATAGTCTTATTGCATCATATTTGGGATTTATTCATCATATTATTATCTTATTGTGTGTAATTGCATCATATTATAGTATTTTAATGGAAAAAATACTTGAATATGAGCCTTTTTGCTTGTTAGTATAGTATATGGCTATACTTTGTGAATGCATTATAGGAATGCGTACGTGTTATAGTAATACATACACATTCCTTAGAGTATAAACAAAAACTCACTTTTCAACATATATTTTTATCCCTAATCGATATTTTTATCCCCACAGACATTCCCTACATACTCTGCGTACTTTCTTGGTTGCAATTTTTTTTTGGACCCCACATTTGAAGTACTTTCTTGGTTGTTTTTGTCAAAATGGGCTCCAATTCATGTTCAGGGAGGAGGAAGAAGTTGAAGAACAAAACATCAGACCAATTAGAAGAGTAGAGAGAAAAAAACAAGATATGAATGCAATTAATTCATTCCATAAAAGGTACAAACACTAACCATGATGAGCCGAACACCTTTAGATAATCAGGAAATTGATAATAATCAATTGAATAATGATGAAATTTATAATAATGAATTAAATTATGATGAAATTCATAATAATGAACTAAATTATGATGAAATTGACAATAGAAAATTAGATAATGTTAAAAATTCACATTCAAAATTTAAAGTTTTTTATTATGTTGATGAAGAGTCTATGCATGATACTTTACCCACAAACAATGAAGAAAATTTAATGGACTCGAATAATTGATGAAATTAATAATGAAGAAAATTTCATGGAAACATATAATGAAGAAACAAACAATGAATAAAATTTCATGGAAACATATAATGATTTTGAAACACCCTTTGAACGGATTCCACCAATAACAACACCTCTGAGAATTGTGCATAAAAAAGATAAGTACTTAATTGAAGTTGATGAAAATATTTTGAAACCAATGCATAACAAAATGTCTGACCACCATTCAAGAATATTGGCTCAAAAAATTTGGGATAGTTTCTTTCATAATTTGGAGTATGATAGTCAAAGATGTCAATTATTTGTTTCATTGATGAAATTGCTTAAGATGAGACTTATAATGTACACATTAGGAATAAAAACATCTAACATGGATAATGAAAATGATGAAATTGTTGAAAATTTACATGATGCAAATCATATTGTAGGCCCAAAATCATGCAACAAAGATTATAATGTTGTCCAATATATAATGACAACTTGTGAAATAAGTGTTAAAATAGAGAAAAAATGATTGATTTCAAAAACAAGTCAAAAACTTGATATAAATTTTAAAAAATTAATGAAAGTAATTGCAAGACGTGAAAGACTTAATGAACTTAATATAAAAGAGCTATGGGCATTCTCTGGTATACTTCCACAAAAGGACAAGAATATAGCCAATGCTTTGAAAGACTTGCACAATTTTAGAAAGATAATACAAGAATTTTGCCCAATGCAAGAGATGTAGTGAAAAAAAGAGTTGACTCTCATAATCGTGAACTACATCTGAAACATTTCTTGGATATGACTCAAACACAATTGTACTCTTAAGGTTTTGGAAAAACATCCACAAATTATTATTAGTCAAAGACTTTTTGAGATGGCCAAACTTTTTTATGTAAAAATAAATCACACATGCACCACTTGTTATTTTAGGCAACATGTTGAATTTTCAATGCACTACAATGTTTTTTGTCATACTTATTGTACTTTACATCCTAACATTTTACAAGAGTGTGGCATAGAAGTTCCCCCAAAATCATCTAGGGAATTTATTTTAAATCTTTTTTGTGAAAGACCCGATGGACAGTTCTTTTATAAGAAAGCATGTTTGGATGGAAATTGTAACATTTTTGGTAGATCGCCTAAATTGAAAAAATGTATGAAAAGTGTACAAGTGCAATTGGACAGGAATTAGTTGGTTTGATCAAATATAAATATGTGACTTATCAAGTAAAATATGGAAAAAAATCTAAAAGATGTGAGCTTGTTATGAAAGAGATACCTGTTTCAAAATTTATGGTCAAATTAATGGAGAAATTTGTTTGAGTATACAAGGCACACACATAGGTCTAAATGGTTAGATGAACATTTCAAGCTAAGCAAGGACACATTCCCACTTGATTCTATTATTTCATTAGTTGAATTTACAAAAAATTACACATTCCAACCACAAATGGAAGTTCAATCATAGTGTTACAACTCAACACAAATTGCCATATTCATGTATATAGCATTCATGCATGCACCTGATAGTACAAAGGAAGATCAAAAAATATTAAGGGAGTAACATTTTTATATCAATGATGAGTGATCACATTATATAGAGTATGTACAAGGTTATTTTGATAAGTTCTATGGACAGTTGACTCAGAGGAACATTAATTTCAAATGACATTACATTTGGTCAAACAATTGCACATCACAATTTAAGAATGCATAAATGGTTTATTGGTTGATTAGGATCCACGTTACCACTAGTGTAGAACATATTTAGAGTTTCATTGAGGCTAGCCATGGAAAAGGGCATCATGATGTGTTGGAACATGTATAAAAAGAGCCACTGCAAGGGAAGATTCAAAATATGACAATGTTGCTAATTTGATTGATGCAAAAACTATGGTTGACTGGTGTAATGAGAACATATGTCATGGTGGTCAAGTAAATTCTATTGTTTGTAGACATTTCTGGTTAATGGAGGTAAAAGATTTGGCAAACTATGAGGATTGTATGACTCTAACAGGTTCAAGTGAGCTCCACTCATTTCGTAGCTCAAATGTAGGTTCTTGGACTATTCATACATGACACTTGGCATGATTTTGTTTTGCATGCATGGACTTTGTTTGGAATGAGTGTGAATCACAAGCGTGGGTGGATGAATGGAGTTCTAAACCTCTAATTCCAATCAATACATATCAGGTTCCACCAACATTGTAACTTACTGGCATGACATCCTCACATGACTTTGACCATTTATCTGATCTAGTACAGCCAGGTAGAAGATTAATCTTTATGTACTATTTATTCTCATAATCTATCTTCATAAGGTCATTAAAAATTATATTTTATGATGCAGGCCATGTTTTTACAGTTATTGTAGATGAAGACAATGAAGAGGGAATAGATCACTACTTATGTTGGTGTGTAGATGAAAAGAAAAAATTGACATCCCCAGTTGTAGATGGAGAAAAAATTGACTATCCCACTAGGTCTTTGGTAGTCACTATAACTTGGCTTCAACAGTATCTTATAAAAAATTCAAATGTATGGTTGTTTGAAGACTTTGAAACTCACAGGAAGATTCTACACTATTCAAATTGGTTCTTGCAACAAATATTCAATTGCAAAAATATCATGGGAGGCCAAGAAACAAGAATCTATGGAAGGTTCATGAGTCAGACCATGAAGCTATTCTTGATACTATCAAGATTAGAGCAGATCCAAGTGGCTCATTGGATTAAAATGCATAGGTATGTTGACTTGTAAAATGTAGATGTAATCAATTTTACCAAATATTTTTGATTTTATAATTAGTACATGCATAAATTTCATCTTCAATTACTTACTAACATTTTTTTGTAAGTTAGTGGTGCCAAATCAACTTCCACCTTCACATGGTTAGCACCATTAGTAAATAATTTCATTTTCTTTAAGCTAAAAGAAGCTTACAAAAGAACTTGGCATTTCCACACTCCTGATCAATTGCTCATGACAAGTTTATTTCTCCTTGTAATCTTCCAAACACATTTGTTGTCAAGGTATTTATGCTCTGAGACAGTAGTGAAAATGAACTTGCAGTTGGAAGTGGGTGTCACAGTGGTTGGAACATGTGTAATCTGCCTATATAGATGCATTTGAAGTAGTGGATTTGCACCTGCCAGTCCCGAAGGCAAAGTTGTTAGTTGGAGGTCAAGAAATTGTCTCTTCATTGCCAAACATTTTCATTTTAAGAACCATTATTATAACTTCTGCCATGGATTGCTCTTAGAGGTGATTCAGACTAGATTCAGGGTGTAATTAGAGAACTTTCTCATGCACATGAGGGATCTTATGGTTCCTCCATACAACTTATAGTTTTTATTTTATGCATGCCTAAAGTTAGGCTAAAAATTAGCATCTTTCTTGTATTGGGAAGGGTGTTCTTGAGCTTGGAATGAGTGGTGGGTTTATCGTTCGGGCCAGATAGGAGGCTAAGAACCTATTCTTAGACATTATTTAGTCCTCTAGACATGTTGGTAGTGCTATTTTTCAGCCAACAAGGATTGAAAATTGAGTTCTCAAATCGTAGCTTCAACCTTGACAACATTTGTTGTCAGTGTTTTCATGCTCTGAAACAATAGTGAAAATTCACTTACTGGTGGAAGTGGGTGTCACGATAGTTAGAAAATGTGTAATTTTCATATATAGACATGTTTGAAGTGTTGGTTTTGCACCTTCCAATTGTGGAGGCAAAGTTGCTAGTTGGAGGTCAAGAAGTTATCTCTTCACTGCCAAAAATTTGCATTTTAGGACCCTTTACTGCAACTTCTACCATGGATTACTCTTAAATGTGATTCAAACTAGATTCAAGTTGAAATTAGAGAACTTTACCATGCACATGAGGGATCTTACAGTTCCTTCATATGACTTACAATTTTCATTTTATGCATGTCTGAAGTTAGGCTAAAAATTAGCATCTTTCTTATATTGGGAAGGGCGTTCTTGAGCCCAAAATGGGTGGTGGGTTTGTCATCCAGGCTAGATGAGAGGCCAATAACCTGGTCTTGGACATTATTCACCCCTTTGGACATGTTTTTAGTGCTATTTTTTAGCCAACAAGCACCAAAAATTGAGTTCTCAAATCGTAGCTTCAACCTTGACAACATTTATTGTTAGTGTTTTCGTGCTCCAGAACAATAGTGAAAATGCACTTACAGGTGGAAGTGGGTGTCATGATGGTTGGAACACATTTAATTTTCCTATATAGATCCATTTGAAGTGATGGATTTTCACCTGCCAGTCTCAAAGGTAAAGTTACTAGTTGGAGGTCAAGAAGTTGTCTCTTCACTGTCAAAAAATTGCATTTTAGGACCCTTTACTGCAAATTTTGCCACATATTTCTCTTAGAAGTGATTCAAACTATATTGGAGGTGAAATTAAAATACTTTTCCATTCACATGAGAGATCTTATAGTTCTTCCATATGACTCATAGTTTTCATTTTATGCATGCCTAAAGTTAGGCTAAAAATCAGCATCTTTCTTGTATTGGGAAGGGTGTTCTTGAGCTCAAAATGGGTGGTGGGTTTGTCATTCAGGATATATGGGAGGCCAAGAATATATTCCTAAATTTTATTCACCCATTTAGACGTGTTGGCAATTCTATTTTTCAACCAATAAGCACCAAAAATTGAGTTTTTGGATTGTAGCTTCAATCTTGACAACATTTGTTGTCAATGTTTTTATGCTCTAGAAAAGTAGTGAAAATGCACTTGAAGATGGAATTAAGTGTCATTATGGTTTTAAAACATGTAATTTTCCTATATAGACATTTTCAAAGTGGTGGATTTGCACCTGCCGATCCCAAAGGTAAAGTTGCTAGTTGGAGGTAAAAAGGGTCTATAAGACAAAGTACATATCCAAATGACTTAAAAATTGGTAAAATTGGTCTTCATGACCTAATCTACCCATATATAATCTTGAGAAGTTCATATGACAAGTGGAATTTCTCTCTATTTTGCCAGATTCCCTTCCATGACTCATAATGGTCACTATTCATGCAGGCATAGTTTTTAGAGTTTTAAGGTGTGTTTGAGGGTTCCAAGCTTAGAGAAGTATGGTAAGATGTTTTTAAACCTATTAAACACATTTAAATGGTGTTCACACTCCAAACTTCATGAAATGCCCATAGGTAGGCTCAAATCCCCACAGGCAGTCTCAAAGACATAAAGGCAAAGTTGGTTTTTTTATCATTGGAAAGGTGTTATGAGATGGTTTAAATGTCATGATTATGTTTTCAACAAAATAAAATCAGTGGGAAGGTCAAATTGGTCCATTGGAGAGTATGTATAGGGCATGGTAGGCATTTTTGAGAGATTTAACCATGGGAGTTGAATGAAACTTTGTAATCTTGCTCCCCTATACATGTACAAGGTGAATCAAAACATTTTAACCTGAGATTGTATGGATGTTTATGGATTCTAGGACTGAGGGTTTGGAATAGGGCTAATTAGGCCTAAATGAGGGTAGGCTAATGAAGGAAGTGATAGTTAGAGGTGGAGTTGGGATATGAAATTTGGCATAGACATGAAAAAGAATAGAGTGTACCTATCAATGCCTTTATAATCTCTTGAGCAATCATAACATTATTCGTAATTTCTTATAAGGGTCTGATTTGCAACATTATCCTAACAAGTTATTCTCAATCTCATAACATTTGTAATCTTTAATAATACTTCAAAACCAATCATTTATAATACTCTAAACATAAGTGATTCAAACAAGATTTACTTCATTGATTTTCTTAAATATTCATGTACAAAATAAGAATGCCATGTATGAATGTCATATATAGGCATACAATGTCAATAATACATGCATTTCCATATAGGCATACAAAAGATTACATCATGTCTAAAAACATAGTATCTAATGTCAAGTGAATACATCATATACGCATGTACAATGCCAAAAATGCATGCATTTCCATATAGGCATACAAAAAAGTACATCATCTACAACATCCTAATCATCAAATAGTCTCCCTTTCTTTTCCTTCTTCAAAGAAGACTCTCCTTGGGATGCCTTGCTTGTAGATGGAGATATCTCAAATGCCTTGGATTTCTCTAAGGTTCGACTATGGGTACTATGCTCATAGCTCGCTTGCAGTTAAACATGTTCAAATACAAAAATTATTATAAAATTAATAAGTATACATGAAACGAAGTTAAGAAACTCATGTTTTAAACTATAATAAAAAAGTCATTTAAACATTCACTTATCATAATCTCATGGTCCTCAATTTTCCATTGATGCTCAACTGGGTCACTTCTAGGTTCAGCTGCATAAATAGGCATGTCAAATGATGAAGAAACATGAGGAGTTATCACAGTAGTCATTGGATTCAGACTATCAAATGCAACATGACAGCCCTGCATACATAATACATTTGTGCATATAAGTTATATTTTCCAAATTATATAGTAAAATTATTAAAACAAAAGTACTAAATTACAATTTGAAAATTATGAGTGAATATACATACCTCGATGAGTGCTTGTGCAGATGACATTCCAGTAACAATACCTAAGTTTGTCTTGACTCACAATGATGGAGGAGTGTCCACCCTAGTCATCAGCTGAACAAACAACCTAATAATTAATAACTTGGGAAATTCATTGATTAAATAAGTTTCTAACAAACTTAATCTTGCATAAGATATGAAAAAATATAATAAGGTCATGGGAATTATGAATGTGACAAGTGGATATGTGCAACATGTGACTTGTAACACCACACTGAAGGCAAGAAATGTCAGTTCATGAGGGAGAATGATAAGACAACAAGGGATAATTTTTTAGTGGATTTTGTGAAACTGGGTCATTAAATGCAGGGGCATCTTGGAATGCCAATATAAGGTCTAAAATGTGTCTTAAAAATGTTCAAATTTGAATTTGAGTTCTAATAGGTTTTCCCTAGGTCTAAATTAGTCTAGTTGGTGTGTATTTGATAACTAAAATGTTGGATTCTACAGATTTTAAATAATGATGTTGAATGATCATAGAAAGGGGGATATCATCTTGATATAGGTTTATAGTGCTTTGACATTGAAAGAGGAAACAATCTCTGAGTACCATGCTTGTTAAAGGGTAGCGTACAATCAAAAGACTGAGTTATATTATGTTGAAACTAGTTTGAGATTCCATTGAGATTATAAGGGGTATAATATAGTCAATGTAAGTGTATATAATCCCATATTAGGTTTTAAATATATTATAAGTTGAAGGAAATGCAAAGTAACCATGTTTTCCTATGCGCATAGGTAAGGTTGTAAACTGAGAGTTTTGAGTTTGCAATTGATTGTGGGCTTTCAAAACTTGTTGTCTGAATGAGAAAGTTGTATAGGGTCAGTACAAACCCAATGAAAAATGTTTGGGGTTTTTAAACCCACTAAAACAAAATGTATCCCCTTTAGTGTGCTCTCGGCCCTAGTAATGGCCTAGAAACCCTGATTCTGGGGTTTAGTGTATAAAATGAGATTTGACCATTGAAAATTTCCAAAAACTTGTAATCTTACATTATTTGATGTCTTCTCACTAATAGAGGTGGTTTCAGGCTTGTTAGGTATGTAAAAGTATGTAAATGAGGCTACGATCTAGTGTTAGGCCTAGATAAGGGTTAAGGGAGAAGGGTTAAGGACTAAACAAGGAGCTTTACCCAAAAACAAGGCTAGTAGAAGGTACATCTAGAAAGGTGTATGTGAGGGGTAAGTAGATAGAGAATTTGAGTTAGTGACATGACCAAGGATGTAAAGAGAGTGTGATAAGAAGATAGAAAGATTTATTTGACTAGTGTTATCATTGTTATTTGATTGACCAAAGGACTAAGGGAATGAGTTATGAATGGATGAAAGAAAACCTTGAAAGGAAGGGATATAGGTAGATTTTGATATAGAAGTTGGTATAGCTCTACATCAATGGATATAGATAGGACCTCTCCCTCAACTAGATATAGTATGTCTTTGGGCCCCCTAAGTAGGTGGTGGTAACAAACTACTCAACCCCATCTATCTATATGGGGTTGAAGTCCCCTATTTGTATATGGTTGCAAGGCCTGTGCCATATACATATAGGCTATAGTTTATAGTTGATGATCTCCCAACAAACCAATGGGATCTAATGGACATTCTCCCAACAAACTAATGGAATAGACTAGGTACAATGGGATCAAGAGGTTAAGCCATCTAAATTTATAGCTCCATAGATAGAGATGAAATTTTTATACTTGAATGGAATCAAGATGGGAATTGAATTGTTAGCTAGGACCATTTTGGATATCGATCATAGAGATTGACCTGTTATATGTGATTAGGATAACAAGGAATCAAGTGCTTGTCTATGAGGCTAGTATTTAAAAGAAAGGAGTGGTGTGCATACTGATGAAGACATGCTATGCTCGATTTGGAAATTGATATAAATATATTGTACCAAACAACTTTTATCAAATGAATTCTATATATATACATCTAATCCTACTGATTAGGATTGACCCACTATGGAAACTACATATAATGGGATATCAAGCAAATGTTCAACTCGTTATTTTGGTTATTAAAAATATAGTTGAGATGGAGGATGAGTTTCTAACTAGCTACACCAATCCATGTTAATACATCAAACAATAAAAAGCCCAAAAAAATTATAAATTAGGTATTTTATATTTTATTACACAAAATATACCGAGGATGTAATTAAGGTGTATGAATGTACATCTAGAGTATATAAGATTCACTTGAAATTTTACCTCTGTAAATGTATATGGTGTCATACTGACATGCATAGATGTAGTAGCCTGGGTTGGCCCACTACCTAGTTGTGATGTCGAAGGCAACGTCTCCTCCTGAAACGCAAAAAAATACATATATATTATTTAATTTAAATGTGTAAATTAATTTTTACCTTTTTAATTAAATGCAAATATATCTTAAAATTTTAACATTAAATTTATATAAAAGATACTTGCATGTGTGTAGACACTCCCAATGTATCCAAACCAAATGTGTGTGCCAACAAATCATCAGTCAAGACCATATCCTCCAAACCCCCTGAAGTGTCACCATCATTACCTGAAAGTCCAATGCATATAGCACCACAACATCTACTTGGGTGGGGTCAAGTATGACCGCTAGCTAGAGTATCATGAGCATGTTTGTGAATGTCTACTCATATGATAAACGAGTGTATCAGTAAGCACACTAAACACATGCAAAGTGTCTATCTCCACAACCTCTATCACCATAGAAGGAATCTTCGGATGAAATGGCTTTTGGGTAGGTATCCTTGCAGGTCGATTAGGTACACGACGTGCATCTGATTGATCTTGTGCAGAGCCTTTCCATCGGCCCTGAAACTCACCATAGTCAAAGTAGTTTGGAATTTGATTGAGGACAAACTCGTAATAGATTTTCCTCAAAAAGTATAAAGGGACCTCATGGTTATTACAAGGGTGATAGTCAAACACCATCCAACATCGCTCTCAAAAATTGGCCTTAATCAGATCTTGTTGGCATCAGTGGATTGGGAAATGTTTGGTTGTTATGGAAAATAGGGAATTGGTGGTCGAGTCAATAAATAAGGCACAAATTTGAACTTTTGTTATATTTTTGTTTTTCGCCTCAGATGCTAACAATTTATCACCATAGTAAGCCCTACAACTATCCCTATATGACCTCCATCATCAATTTGACTCATTATCAAGTCAACTTGACCTAATACTAACTCTAGGCTATTGGCCAAATAGGTGCGGTGGGTGTTTGTGGAAGTGGGCTCCCTCATTCTCCTAAGTATTTGCTCAATTTCAATTTTATTCTCTACTATGTGAGCAATTATATCCTTCTGGCTGCCTGGGGGATCTAGGGGAACTACAGGAGGGTTAGGCGGAGGGTTAGGTGGAGGGTTAGGAGGGTTAGGAGAGTTAGGAGGGTTGGGTGGAAGGTTAGGCAGAGGATTAGGTGGAGGGTTAGGTGGAGCATGCTAACCTATTGGAGAAAAATGAAAAAATAAACTAGATGCAATTCATATTCACAAAAAATTCAAAAAAAATCAAAAAAATTGATTTAATCTACAAAAACATACCTTTTCTTCATGATGACATCATTGATCTGGCGAATGGAGGGCAAAACATGAATCTTTCAAGGGAAAATGCGAGCTTGAGGGCAAAACACGAATGGGAATCAGCGAAACACAAATGAAAAGAATGAGGAAGACGAGGTTTTTTTTGTTTTATAGATTCAATAACAAGTACACGTTATTGAAACTTATAAAATGCATACGCGTTTCTATAAGTTTTAATAATGCATAAGCTTTATTGTTATAACATGTACGCATCATGGGTTATGTCCACGGAATTGTCCCCCAACTCTATGCACATACCCCTAGAAAAAACCTTGATTTGAAAAAAAAATGAGATACGTTAGGGCTTTCTTTCCATTTATTTGTATGTCACTTTCTTTCTCATGATGCATTGCGAATGAGAGGAGAATAAGAGATGAGATGAGAGGCCACCAAAGAAAAAATAGGCAAAGACAAATATGAAATAGAAACATATTAGTCAATGTTTTATTCATTATGCGATATCTAGAATTTGTTTACATTTTTAGGGTTTATTCATTTATTATCAATTATTTAGATAATAATTTAGGATTGGTACATTATCAGTTTACAAAGAATATAAGATTTATAAAAAAAATGTCACCTCTATTTATTTATTTTTATATTAAGGTGTAAAGCTTTTGTTTTGGAATTTAAAATTTTTTATTAAGGTTGAAAGCTTTTACTTTTGCTTTAGAATTTTTTGTGGTTTAGAACATCTACATGGTTGTTATTATAAATTTAAAAAAATATATATGTTAAAAGACTTTATAAAGTATAAATTTAGTTTTGTTTCTTTTCTTTTGCCAATCCTCTTTAAAAAAATTATGAAATAAACCTACATGGTTGTGTGAGCTATATTTATTTATTTGATTATAAATAAATATAGGGACTACATGGGGTGTACATGTGGACCGATCTGGACCAAAGGTTAAACATTAAGGGATAAATTTGATTATATTTATTTTCTATGTAAAATCTATTTTTTAAAAGATAAGTAATTTGTGGCACACATTTGGACTAATAATTAGGCTCTATTAAAATATGACTCATAAATTGTTGGTGACATCTTGGATGTTACTTTTTGTTAAAAAAGTATGTGCATGATAGTTTGAATCATCACTTTTATGGAAATTCTAAACCCATTATGATACAAGGTGGTTGTGATTGATGTTTAGATGTGTTTTAAGAAAATATAAGTTTTTTATTATTTCAAAGTTTTTTATTTAATATTTTTTAAGTTGATAAATTTTAAGCTTCAAATAAATTATTTTTATCTTTTAATTTATCCAAAATAAAGTTAATTTAATGATTTTATCATATTTATTGTTTTATTTTTTAAATATAGACAACAAAACAAATTTTTAAGTATTAAATTTTGTTGAAAATTATAAAAAAATCTACTTATTTTTTATATCTCTTGAAAAATTATTATATAAATACTGATTTTTTTTTGCATATAATTATATAATATATATTTTTAAAAATAATATAATACATAATATATATAATAAATAAAAATAATAATCATATATATATATATATATATATATATATATATATATATATATATATAGATTTTTTGAACCAATTTTCAACATAAATGTAACGATAAATTTTGAATAAATGATATTATTAATATATATAGTATTTTTAATAGCCAATTTTTAGGTAAATGTGGTGCTACCTTAGCACTCTTTACAGTGCAAGTGAGGCACAAATAAAACACAAATGTGAAGCAAACATGGTGCACAAAAAGTGTTTAGTCGAGTCAACTTTGCATCACAAAAACTGACACAATTTCTTCAAAGTTTTGGTGGAATAAATATCAAACAACATCAATTTTCAATTCAAGTTCAATCTAATTTGAGGCACAAATCACATTAAATGTAGTAGTGTATGGCAGATTTTCTTCTTACTTAGAGATGGCAATCAAAAAAAATTGAACCTTTTTTTTCAAAATATTTTTTCTAAATTCGACATAATGATGCAGCGATATTAAAGCCATCTATCACCATTCAACAAAAAAAATTTAGAAAAAATAAAACATAAAATCTCTAATCAATATAGAACCCTTCAACAAATAAAACCATATAACTAATCTAAAATAAAAACCTTATAAATAATACATCTCAATATTATTCAAATAAATAAATTTAAAATATATTTTTTTATTTATTTAAAAATATATAAATTATTAAAAATAAAAATATTTATAATTTATTTAATCTTTAAAATTTAAATATTAATAATAATATAATATTTTTTTTAAAAAAATTATTTAATCAATACAAAACCAAAAAACAATTGATAAAAATAAACATAGCCAAATACAAGATAACAAATTAAATGTCATTAGAATTGATTAAAAAGAACATAATTATAATCATAATAAATGACATTTCTTTCCCTTTTGAAATAAAAGCTATCATTTTCATCAAATCTGATCTGATGCAGAAACTATCAATTTCGACCGTGTCTTTAGATAGTGGATTTGAATGGCCAACTTTATTGATTTAAAATGGAGAGTATAAACCAACTTGGTTTTAACATGTGATGAATGTTTTCCAGTTTGAAGTTCTTTAGATTTTAGGATTTTTTAAATTATAGTGTAATTTTTTTATTTGATAAGGTAAATATTTTTTATTGGAATTATAAATTGGTATAGAGTATATGTGGAAGCTCAATCTCCATTACAAAAAAAAAGTAAATATAATGAAATAAAATAATGAGAACCATTACCAATAAAATCCTCTGCAAAGAGAATACACTAACAAAAGGAAAATAAAAAATAAAGAACAAGATGCTAACCATTAACCACAACACCATGCGCAATTTATAAAATATGCTACCAATACATTATTTACACCAATCCATATATATAATAAGCAACAACATGCTTTTACAATTTTCATTATCTTCCAAGTGATTACTTTTCTTTCTCTTTATTTTTTTTTAAATATAAAACATAATAATATTCATTAACTCTATATTCGGGTTTGGTCTTTTGATGTGGATTTATATTTTCAAATAAATTGACACAAAGTTTGGTAAATCATGTTTGATTAAATGTCTAAAATGTTTTTTTTTGGAATGAGAATATCAAATAATATAATTTTTGAAATATTTAAACAAATTATAATCAAATATATTTGAAAAACAAATGTCATTCTTATTCCTATAATAATACTATTTCTCCAAAAGTAATTTTTCATTGACTTTATTCTAATTTCTTACTTCAACTCTCATATATGAAACAACTCATACAATCTATTATTCTTACTAATGAAGGCTCGACAAAACATATGAAAGAAATCAAAGTCCAATTGAAATGTCTAGTGAACAATCATAAAGACCTATACAAAAAAAAATTAAAAATTTAATAAATATATAAATAATTTCTTGAAAGGTACTCAAAATTTTCAATATTAAATTAATTGTTTTGTGTCATGTACAACTACTGATTATTTGTAAGGTATTATATAATTTATTAAGTACTATAACTAAACCTGTTTTGCGAACAATTTTGTGATAGATTTTCTAGCGACTTTCACCCTTCAAGGCTCTATACTTAAACTAGTTTTGTATTATTATTTTTATTGCATCCTCCAATATATAAAAAATGAGTCCGCATCTCTCAATGTTATATTTCACACCAAACAAATTTAAAACTAAATAAATTAAAATTTTGTAGACCTCTCACAACACCCTTATTTTGTGTTGTGGGATGGAATTAAAATTACAAGTAATGAATGGAATTATAATTACAAGGAATGAATGAGATTATAATTACAAGTAAATTCATTTGAATTTTACAATATATTCTTTTTTAAATTGTATTATAATAAAAAAATTATTTAATTTATATTAGGCATTTATGAATATTTAAATATGATTAGATTATATAAATTAACTCATAAATATTTATTATAAAAAATTATTTCAAAATTTTATTATTATCACAAAAATTAAATTGATTAATAAAGATGGAACATTGCCAAGAAAAAGATCCATGTTTAAATCCTGGCAGGTTTAAGGTATGTGTTATTTATGAACCATCTATAATAGTAAAAAGACTCTCTCTCTCTCTCTCTCTCTCTCTCTCTCTCTCTCTCTCTCTCTCTCTCTCTCTCTCTCTCTCTCTCTCTCTCTCTCTCTCTCTCTCTCTCTCTCTCTCTCTCTCTCTCTCTCTCTCTCACTCTCTCTCACACACACACACACACACACTCACACACACACATATTGATTGCAGTAGAGCCATCGGATCTTCTCCACTCTATTGAAGATGGTATTGTAACAAGAGTTCACTGGTTATCAAAGAAGAAAAAGGTAGACAGTTTTTTTTGAAGTGTCAAAGTCGTCAAAAAACACTTGTTATTGTACAATTTTAGAGCGATGAAATGTTGTATAAAATTAAAGGTCAATTTTAAGAGAAAATTTACCGGCATGAGGTTTTGATTTGTTTCCAATTTAATTTTATCCCTGTTTTGATTATAGTTTAATCATGAAGTTTACGCTCATTGATATAATCAATCTACACAAAAAAGGCCTACTAACAGGGCTATGGGAAACACCTCTTAGTATTCACCAATAGGGTCAAGGTAGCAAATTAACACAAGAACACAACACCCAAATCTCTTTTACATTGTCTAAAATTAAACATAAACCAATGATTAAAATTATTAATGGGGGAAGAACTAGTAATGGACATTAACTAATTAATGGCAAATGAAGAATATAGTTATTAGGTAGGAGCATCCCAATTCATAAGCAATCTTGCATCAAACAACAAGACTTAAGAGAGAAAATACATAGTTTGCAATGTTGTACGCAATTCTCTATTTGTGTACAAGTCTCTTGAAGTGTTTTTTGCAACCTTTGTGCATGCACAGATATACTCCCACACAACCCTTTCAATGTATGCAGCATATAACAATTAGTGGACAAAGACTTACATTGTAAACAACTTGCGAAGTTTTGTGCAAGCTTATTTAAAGGTCTCTACGAAGTGTATACAATGAGTTGAAATTTTTGCACAATTAAGTGAATTTGAATTCTTGCATTGTCAAAGTATTAGTGTACATCATTATCTTGCAAAGCTTGAAATATCTTGCAAAGGAGTGTTGACACATAGTGGTGTGTCTAAGGTGGTCTTGTGCAAACCTTGTGTGTTGTCTTCTATGCACAGACTTGATCTGTGAACTTTACAACTTTGATTTTTGATGTGTGATTTCCATGCATTCTCTTTGATGCTTAATGTTCTTGTGAACCATGTGTAAATGTAGTGTGATGTTGCACACCCAATGTGTAAGGCCCCATTTTGCATAATGCTCACCTTTGACATTGATGACTATGAGATTATGGTTAATCTAATTTTGATTATGAATTTATGATTGTTAGCCACGACCATCTGAGGTGTGTGTGGATTTTATGAAGGCTTGTCATGTGTTGAGAACCATGAGAAATACCTATTATCAATTATGTTTTGATTACTTATGAAAATATAATGCTTATGTTTCCTTTATGTGATGTTACAATTATGAATTTGATTATGTCTATGAGATATATTGAATAAGATAATATTGAATCATTGCTCATAACTTGTATATTGGCAATTTCATGTGTATAAGGTTAAATGAATCTATCTATGTGAATACTTGTATTCCTTGGTATGGTTGGTTATGAATAATCGATTGAGTGCCTTATTTGATTAAATTCAGTAGTTTTGAATATTAAGTTAGAGGAATTTGATGTGCGCATCGAGTGTGCAGCAACAGTGAAGGACCAATGAAGGAAAGGGACTAAGTCAAGCATGGTTATATCACTAAATAACCTTACCGTAAACCTTCCTAAAAATCCATATTAATTGGAAATTGTCTTTGATACAGTTGTCATCTCTTTTTGACGAAACATATTATTTAAGTAGCTAGCCTTTAAGTTTTGTTAGTAAACTACTTGTCTCCTTACCTTAAGATCTCACAACCAACGTATAAAATGGAAGGTGGCTGACTAGCAGATCTTTTATTGATGGCTTGAGTCTAAGAATCAAGTGGAAGAGGTGAGTGAATCTAAGAAGTAACCATAGAAGCCTACAAATCTTCCCTATGCCTTAATTGAACATGGAAAAGAATGTCCATTAATTAGACATGGGCTGATGAGTAGAGGATAGTTGGTTGCGCCTATAATTTCTATAGGTAGAAGTCAAGCTCTCCATTTTGGGGGACTTTTGGTAGAAAAGATAGGGAAGCAAAGGAATTTTGGCCTATTAGAAAAGAATAGACTAAGGAAAGGGAAAAAAAGTTCTAAGATAGGAAGAATTGGTTAAAAGGATTCGAGACTTAGACAATTGGAGGATAGTGCCTAGGAGGTCTTGGAGTCATTAGGTGAGCTTCTTATTAACTTGACTTACAACATAATTCCTTGGAATGAAAATGATTTTGGTTCTTTATATGTTCTCTTTCTTAAAGAAGAATAAGACCACTTGGTTTATTCTGCCTATTTTATTATCTTGCCATGGTTGTGCACTAGCCACCATGTAGCTCTTTGCCCAACCAAGGGTCTTGGAAAGGTTGTATGACTCCTTGATTGACTTAAATGTTTCACCATCTTGTTTGATTGAGTAATGCTATTGTGACATAATGCACTGGTTGTCTATGAGTAACATCTTCATAGTGGCAAAATGTCAAGCCTCCTATGTTGGGCATGGTGGTAGAATGCTTGATCCTTCCATGAATGTCATGGTGGTAGATTGTTAAGCCCTCTTGTGTTGAGGCATGGTGGTAAATTGCTTGACCCTCCTATGAATATTGGATGAATACATTTGAATGAGGTATCCTCTTATTATCTTATTAACTGGTGGGCATTGGTTATGCTATGAAAGCTTACCTATTTGTTTTCTATAATTATATATGCTTAACTTCATTTGAATGTATATTGAATGCTTATTTGAATGATATTTTGGACTAGGAATCTCCTTGGGTAAAAATTGGGAATAGGACTATAGGTGAGTGCACGATCAATCCCTTGAATTAAAGTACCCTTGTTTAGATATCCACCCTTGTCTTTGCCAAGTGATGTATACATGCTCAAAGTTGAGAGTCTCGAGCTCGGGGGTGTCTAGAGTAGTAGCTTGATGATGATAAAATGTTGGGCAGTGAGCCTTCCTTCAATTGACCTGTAGTTGCTTAGATCAAACGAGGACTGTTGCTGAAGAATGATTGCCCTTCTATTATTAAATCAGAACTAGATTTATGCCTCATGCTTAAGTATAATATGGATGCTACATCCTGTATTGATAAATGTTAATAGTATACAACCTACTTTTAATATTCTTATGAAAGATAACCTTTATATAATGACCCAATTTTGGGCAAAGACTTATTTTATCTTTCTGTTGAACTTCTATGATAAATTGAGATGTAACTAAATGGTATATATTATGTTTATCGACCCTTGGGAAGGATTCATCATGTAAGGAAATATTCCTTAGCCTATATGACTCCTTTAATAAAATGACATTGTGTTTCATTACTTAAATCTTTGTTAAGATCAGCGTATTGAAATGTGTATTATGTATCTTCTATATTCAGTCATGGTATATATTTATGGATTGAACTTATCTAAGTATGAGTGGAACTCAAAAAAATATCTATGAGATTGTTATTAGGAGTAATAATATAATTTGAATATATAATCTGAATGTTGATATTTTTTTTGGATAAATGATATCTTGTGGAAGAGTACCTTTAATCTTAGCAGTTGAGTAAGTTATCTACTGCAGACCTTCCTTATAAAAAGACCATCTAATAAATAGAGAAGAATTATGTTAGAAAATAAGGCATGAAACCCTTAGGTGTGACTAAGGTCTTCCTTGCAGAGATTTAATGAAAGAAGAGGGTCCCATAAACTAAACATTGAGTTATGTATATCTACACCTTAATAAATTTATTGTTTGATCCCTTAGCTTGAATAAAGTCAATGGATCTATGTGTTAATGTTAGAAGAATAATCTTCTAAAAAAAT
Source organism: Torreya grandis (assembly GCA_037957365.1). Taxonomy (NCBI): domain Eukaryota; kingdom Viridiplantae; phylum Streptophyta; class Pinopsida; order Cupressales; family Taxaceae; genus Torreya; species Torreya grandis. The sequence goes on from JARHVA010001587.1 coordinate 2,393,582, forward strand.
AAACTAGTCAGCTCATAGGTTTGAACAAATTCTTAAGAGATGATTGGCTAAATTGAGCTTGCCTAGAGATTTTCTACTAGTTGACTAAACTAATGAGAATATTGGTTTAGTATCAAGTTAATAAATTAAACGAATGCAGGTCCCTTAGGCAGAAGTTTAGGTCTTCCAAGGAAGGCAGGGGTAGCTTTGGATGTGTTAATGGTGGTGGGCCATTAGCAAAATCATTTTGCCTTCCTATTCACATTTGTCTTAAACATTTTCTATTTTTTCTTAGGCTTGTAACTTAGTCGATATGCTTAACACCAAATGTTTAAGCCATTTTTTGATCCAACTTTCTAATCAAATTTTACCTTACCAAATTTCTAAGTTATGGATGGCTTTTACCTTAATTGAAGTTCATGTCGACTAGTTCTTATGTTTTGCCTTAGTCAATAATGCCTTGGTCTTTCTTTCAACTTTGCCTTACTCAATTTTTAGTTTGTTCAAAAGGTTTTTATCTGGATGATGCCACGTGACATCATCCCAATAGCATAGAGTATTAGCAGGGTAATTTAAACCCCTAATACCCCTAGGGTCCTGAGGAGCTACCAAGTGAGAACATTTTAGAGCCCAAAACCTTGAGAGGATTGAGCTATTGAAGCTAATCCCCTAAAGCCTTCAAGGTCCTAAGATCCTAAGGAGCTGTCAAGTGGCAGCATCTCGGAGCTTGAAAGCTCAAAGCAATTAAGCCATTAGGGATAATACCCCAATGCTTCTATTATCCTGAAGGCCCAAAGAACTACCAAGTGGAAATATCATGTAATTCAAAATCCTGGGAGGTTGGACGATTAGCAATGGACCCAGGGTCTCTTAATCATGACAAGTGGCAAGTTCATGATCCCCTAGAAAGTTAGACTTGAGAGACCTGAAGCGGCCATAGGCGCCCGACTGTGAAAACATTAGCCTTGGTCAAATTTGATGCTTGTCTCAATGTCTTAATGCAGTAACCTCAAGGCGTAGGCTACCGAATGAATTCTTTAACATTTAACCTAATAGATGGAGCCTTTTGATTGCTTATTTAGTGATGCGTGAATGTTAAATTAAATCTAACATTTGGCTTGAATGATGTTTGGTGTATATCTACTCATGTTTTGAAATATCACTTTTTGAGCTAAAACTGAAATAAATGGGTTTTCTAACAAACCCTAGCAATAAAGGAATAAACCCTAACACCACATGTACAAAATCTAAATTAGATAAATCAAACCCTAGCCAAATAAATAAGAATTTTCTATATTTTCTCAAACCCTAGTTGCTACAATAAAATTTAGAGTGTTGGAAGTGCCCCAAAATGGTACAAAATAGATGATTATTTATTCCAAATATTATATAAAAATTACAATAATTCCAACCAACAATCTTGGCTCCAAAAATGACTTTTTAAATGCAAAATAGTTAGAAATAAATCACAACTCATCAATAAATATCATGTTGTTACTGAGCATAAAAAGAGATTAAAACAGCCCTAGAAAAACTCCTTTGCCCAGCCTTAGGGAGGGGTGGTTGACCTTTCCTAGGGGTCTGCTACCTTTTTAGGCCCTTGAACCATAGTTGTTGTCCCTTATTTTCACCTACAAACCCTAGTCACCTAGCTGTAATAATTGATTTGTTGTCCAAAATGGCCTCACAAATCAAGGCAGCTCCCTCAACGATGAAATCACCACACTTCTAGCAAATGATATGTGTTGTAATTTGTCCAAAATGATGAAAATACTACAAAATCAGACAAATGAAGCTCAATGCAACCCCTAAATGAGGATGCCCTAGTTGAATGTAAGGGTTTTCATCCTTACTCCAACTTACATTGAAGGGTTTCGTCCTCAATGGCTAAGTTAAGGATTTTCGTGTTTAAGCTTACAAATTCAATTATCAAATATAGCATCCCTTCAAATAATCCCCTCCTTTGCTTTTATACACCACCCCCAAGGGGTATGCCCAAAAAAGAGGGAAATACCTTTTCAAAATATAAGAAAGAACACCATTTATAAATCCACTTAAGTGGATTGGCGCCTATGACCCTTAAAGGGCCCCAACTTAAGTGAACTTTTATAACATAAAGTACTTTTTACATGTGTTCTTTAAGAAACCAATTATTCTCCTTCTTTTCTCTCTTTTCCGTTAGCCCTCAAGAAATGGATTAAGGATAAGGGTCTTCAAAGATGTCTCAATCAAAATAGGGACATGACAATCCTCCCTGCCAAAAATTGTTTGTCCTCAAGCAATTGAAGCAACCAAAGAGTTGTCCCCACCATAGACCTTATGCAAAACTTGATCCTTGGTATTTCCCATGGGGGGAAATCCTCATGACAAATCCCCTCATTGTCGCCTATGAATATCCTCTGTCGTTTGTGTAAATTAGAAATGAAAAATAGTAGCCTCTAGTCTTTTCCTCCTATCTCCTTGAGGCCCCATACCTTAGATGTATCAAAATGATGGAGATAAATGAAAATTTCTTTAAATGTGTAATATTATAGTGGTTGGAAAAGTGTATTCTAACAAGGTAGTCTCCACAAATTTGGGCCTTGATTGCCCCTATATCAGCTCCTACACAAGACACAAACACATTAGTCCAAAAAATAGTTTTTTGCATTCCTTCCACGTGTGAAGTGGTTGGAAGCAAGTGTGGGGATGCCCTTGAGCATATAAAAGATGTCTATGCTGCCCCCATTCTCCAAAGTGACTTCAAAACTCCAAAATCCTCCAACTAAGGAGCTAGAAGTTTCCTCACCATGCTTTAAACCTATCACTCGCTAAAAGACCACCAACACATGTCCATATACTCCAAAAGAAAAGTAGAACGAGCCACTTCCCTCTTGATTAGTTGGATGTGTGTACAAACTTCAAACCTTTTATGACTCCAAAATATGTATCCATTCCTCCACAACTCACCTTTAGAAGGTAACATCATGCAATCAATCTTCCCTAAACTTCTAAAAAATTCCAAACTCACCACTTCATGCCTCTTGTGGGCTGGAAACTTCCTTAATAGGGTTTTAGTCCAAACATTGGCCCTCGAGCTCACATGTTCCCTTACCTTAGAGGGAATCACTCCAAAAAGAAACATGTACCTTATGTTTTGAGGGTTGGCTTTGTACATTACCTCTTTTGAAGTGCTCCAAAAAATCAAACCTTTCACAACCAACTTGCTCCTTGATGAACCCAGCATATTACAATTCCAAGAGGAGTCAAAGTGAAGCTATGAACCACCTTAAGGAGCTAGAAATGTCATAAAAAACATAACAGGAAAATACACTAAGGTTGCCCCTTATGGTCTTCCTCCCTTGCACGTGTACCTTAGAACATAGGTTCCCTTGGAATGCAACCCAATGCCCTTTAGGGCCCTCAACATGCTTTGATACTTATTCATCAAACCAAACGTATGGCTCACTAATTCAAATTAAGAGAACAACTTGGATTAACATTGGACACATACCTTTTGTGTAGACAATGTGGTGAAGTGTATAATCTTGCCATGATGCCCACATGAAAGTCCATTGCTTAACCTCATGTTGCCCCCTCCAATTAGGCCTCTAATATGTACCGAGTGCATAAATTTTGAAGGATTTCTCCTTCCATAGTGTTGTCCCAAGTTTGTTTTGCCTTATGAAACTTACAACAATTGTTGGTACCATCCTTTTTGGCTCTCAAGCTCACAATTTCATGTCTCCCAAAGGCTAGAAGCTCCCACATTGAAGCTATGACCCCATCCTTGGCCCCCATACTCAATTGTCCCCTCACCTTGGAAAGAATCATCTCAAAAATAGATGAACTTACTGTTATGAGGGGTGTATTTTCCATTTACCACCTTGTAAATATCCACTAAAGTCAAACCATTCATTCCTTGTGTGTAGATACCATGAACATGTGAGCAACCTTGCCTTGGTGCCTTCATGAATGTTTCTTGTTTCTTCATTTGTTGCCTTTTACCAACATGCTCTTTTCCTTCAACATGATTATAATGAAATTGACGACTTTCTCCATCTATAGTGTTGCGCCTTCTTTGTCTTCCCCCTCTATGATTTGGAGACTTTGAGAAACCCTCCTATAGTTCATTGATTCACATTTCTGAAGTTGCCCCCTTGTTACAAGCTCAAATCATTTCAATTGAATGTCCAACTCACCACCTTGTTGCCCCAACACATAGTCAACAACCTTTGGAATACATATTAGCCCTGAAAAGTGTTGAAATTTCATACCTTGGGAGAGTTGTCCATCCTTTACATACCATTTTTTTGTTATAAGGAAAGGACTCAAACTTTCTTACATTTTCAAAATTTACAAGGGTTTGTAACATGCTAGAATTTTCAGATTTATCTAGATGAGTGTATAGTTGAGTTTGCCTATTTATTTGGACATTTGTCCCTTCATAATTTCCAGCATGGATTATCCCCTCATTTTCAGACCTTATGGTGCCATTTTCCAACTAAGTTGGCACCCTTTTTATTGAATTTTTTTAGCAAACAACCAGTTGGTTGAGCTTGTAAAACTCAAAAAAAATTAGTGGGTTAGAGGACTCCTTCCATCAAAAAATTTAGATTCCTTCATACTCCATACAATCTATTTTTTTGCCCACTCCATGGCTTGCCTTAATTCACCATTTTCAGAATTACCAAAGTCTTTCAAGCATGGAATGGAGTGAATTTTAACATACCTTTGGGGTTGGCTATGTTCAAAAATTGTTCCCCCTTGGACCCCATGGAAGGAACAACATTTTTTAGAATTTAAAACACTTACCCAATTTGAAGTGTGGAAATCCCTCTTGGTGGTGGTCACTACCCAAACTCAGAAATTACAGTCTTTTTCCATAGTCTAAAAGTCTCTCCTGGATCCCAAATAATATATGCACTTTGATCCATAAAAACATCCATCTCAAAGAGTGCACTGTCAAAATATTGGAAGTTATTTCTATCTCTTTGCTCAAATTCTACATTTGCAACTTTTGAATTTTATGAAAAATATCCCAAATCAAGGTCTTAATGGATTCTAATGAGCTCATCAATTACTTGTTGGACTTCCCTTGCCCTTGCTTCATCCTCATGCTCCCTAAACTTCCTTGCAACATCAATCTAGTTTTCTACCTCAAGAAGTGCCTTTTGACTATTTTTTAAGGAGTCCTTGGTAGATTCAAGCTCAAGGGTATGCTTATCCACCTTAACATTCATTATCTTATGAGCATTTAAGGCCTCATTTGCACATTTGATAGCCACCTCCTTGTCTTTGACTACATGAAGATATTTTGAATTTGTTGTTTCTATTGCAACCTTGATTGTATGTAAATCCGTAGTAGTGACAATTTCCTTCAAGTGTTCTTCTCAACTCTAGTTTCTTCAACAACTTTAAAGTTTTAATCTTGAGGTTCACTTATTCCCTTCATATTCTCCAAAGTCTCTTCCCTTGGTTTTCCCCTTTCATTATCTATCATTTGCATCTCCCTTTGTTGCCCACAGGCTTGATGTAAAACCTCAACTTACTGCCCACAATATCTAATTTTTGGTACTCCAAAAAAATAGTATTTGGCTGCCCACTAACTTCTTTCACTTCTGAATTTGTGCCCTCTTTTGGTGATGGATCCCTTGGGAAATTCGCTAGAAGCTCTTCCTTCTTTGCTTTTCTACTTTTATTTCTCGTGTACACCTATAATAATCCTTCCAAGGTGTCATAGGTTGTTTTCATATCAATCTTCCTCTCTTACTCATCAAAGGCAATAAAGGTGTCCTTGTCTTCTTTATTTTGTTCCTCCAACCATGCCTTTTGAATAGGATAATTCCTTCACCTTTCCTTGAATGTTGTTAGGGCTATATCACTGATAACAAATTGTTGCACAAGATGATACTTAATGTCTTGTCTTTTTATTCTATATGTATCTCTTTTCCGTACACACATCAATAACTCTTAGATATAATCCATTGTAAATAACTCCAAACCCTGCAACTAGCCAAGATTTTGGCTCTGATACCACTAAAATTTCTCTTTTTGGGATAAAATTAAAATAAAGGGTTTTTCCAACAAACCCTAACAACAAAGGAATAAACCCTAACACCACATGGGCAAAAGCTAAATTAGATAAATCAAACCCTAGCCAAACAAATAAGATTTTTTTGTATTTTCTCAAACCCTAGCTACTGCAATAAAATTTAGAATGTTGGAAGTGCCCCAAAATGGCACAAAATAGATAGTTATTTATTCCAAAAATTATAGAAAAATTACAATAATCCCGACAACAGTCTTAGCTCTAAAATTGAATATTTCAATACAAAATAGCTAGAAATAAATCACAAATTTATCAATAAATACCCTGTTGTTACTGAGCATAAAAAGAGGGTAAAACAACCCTATAAACTCCTTTGCCCATCCCTAGGGAGGGGTCGTTAACCTCTCCTAGGGTTCACTGCCTTTCTAGGCCCTTAAACCCTTGAACCACAATTGTTGCCCCTTATTTTCACCTGCAAACCCTAGTCTCCCAGTTGTAATTACTGATTTGTCATTCAAAATGGACTCACAACCAAGGCATCTCCCTCAAGGATGAAATCGCCACACTCCTAACAAATAATATATGCTGCAATTTGTCCAAAATGATGAAAATTTTGCAAAATTAGACCAATGAATCTCAATGCAACCCCTGAATGAGGATGCCCTAGTTGAATGTAAGGGTTTTTGTCCTTACTCCAACTTCCATTGAAGGGTTTTGTTCTCAATGGCTAAGTTAAGCTTTTTCGTGCTTAAGCTTACAAATTCAATTATAAAAAATAGCATCCCTTCAAATGATCCCCTCCTTTGCTTTTATACACCACCCCCAAGGGGTGCGCTTGAAAATGAGGGAAATAACTTTTCAAAATATGAGAAAGAACACATTTTACAAATCCACTTAAGTGGATTGATGCCCATGACCCTTAAAGGGCCCCAATTTAAGTGAACTTTTATAACATAAAGCAATTTTTACATATGTTATTTAAGAAACCAATTGTTCCCCTTCTTTTCTCTCTTTTCTCTCTTTTCCCTTAGCCCCCAGAAAATGGATTAAGGTTAAAGGTCTTCAAATATATCCCAATCAAAAGAGAGACATGACATGTTCATGGTCTAGTTCTACGAAAAATGATTGTGTCATACCTATTTTTATGAGAAAAAAAGTAGGCAAGACACAATGAGTACTTAAAAACTTACAAAATGCAATTGAATGGAATTTGGAATGTCACATGATGGTAGTAGTTACTTGACAAATGGAAGAAGGATCATTTAAACATCCTAACCATTTCTTGTTGCCTAGACGTTGAGCTAATTAAATGTCCCATTGAGATGTGTTATGATTAAATGTCACATAGTGATGTTTTATGGGGCATAGGGAATGTATCACATAAATAATGTTTGTGGCATGATTATATAAGTTAATGGATAGCACTAATGTAAGGTGAGTTATGTATCTATATAAACGTACCCATGCGCTTGAAAGAGCAGGGGATTAAGAGGGCTGAATTTCGAACAATTATCTAAATGAGTCATAGCTTGTTGGAATAATTGTCATTGATGTCAAAGGAATTGTAATGGATATGAACGAAAATGTCAAATGGAATTGTTACCAAAAGTGAACGGAATTATTGTTGAAATTGAACGGAATTGTTTGCAGAAGTGAACGAAATTGTTTTCAAAAGTGAACAAAAATATCGACAGAAGTGAACGGAAATGTGGACAGAAATGTTAACAGAAATGTCGACGAAAATGTCAACGGTTACATCTCTTGGTGAAGAGGTACCTCTTGGATGTGACACACCCTTTAAAGGCTATATAAGAAAGAAGAGATGTAGAAGTATTACAGGGATTCGATTTGATTGAAGATCATATAAGTGTGAGAGAGAAGAGAAGATAAGAGGAGCAGAAAATGAAATAAAATCTCTTAAAAAAGGAAGTGTGAAGGGTAGATTTATTTTAATGAAGAATATCATTTGATAATTGTGAAAGAGAGGAGAGCATAAAGTATATAAGAAAATCAATGAGAGAGAAAGTGTAAAAGAAGCAAAGCGATTATTTGATTGAAGAAGCAATCACAGACGTTAAAATCGATTTTGCTTGAGGTTAGTGCCTCATAGTCTAGGGGTTGGTGCTCCAGTGGGTGGGTGCCCACGAATTGACCGAGTTGGTGCTTGGTTTGCGGATTGGTGTCTCCAGTAGATTGGTGCCTCCAAATATTGTAGAAGAGTTATATACATAAAAGCAAATATTTTGTCGTGTTTTTCCCCTAAAAATGTTTTCACATAAATCTTGTGTTCTCTTGTGTTATTAATTGTTAGATCTTGAATGTTTATAGTTGCTGCGGTTGGTTAAATTTGAAAAGATTAAAGATTATGTTTGTTTAACATAGCTCTAAGTAGTGAGATAGGTAATAATGCATCTCATTGGAAATTGTTGTAATTCAACATTTAGTTTGTAATATTTATAATCAGATTGTAGTGTGGATGCAAGCTGTAATTTCTCATTTGAAATCAATAAAAACATTGTTGATTCATTTTGGTTTCCGTGGGCAAGGACTACAAGTCAATCTATTATTTGTGTGAACCCAAGGGTCATGTGGATAAAGGTCATCCTTTATTGGAGCCCTAACCACAACTGCATCAGTTATGAAACAGTAATTCTCATGATTTTCTCACGAAACACATGAAATAATGCATGACATAATTCTAAAAACTCAACCAATTATGCAGCAGTGCAAACAAACCTCAAAACCTTAAGGCGTATTTATAAGCTTCGCACCAAAATAATGCAAAACAAAAACAGCATTCCAATTTTTTTATGAACTTTACATAAAGTAATTTTAAAAGTACTTTGTCATTATATTTTTCTTTGTACTCTTAAAATTCATTATAATGAGTATCAGCGATATGATAAGCATACATGATATGTAATCAATATTCCCAATATTCCCCCACTCTTAATAATTTTTTATTATATTTTATTTATTTTCTTTATCCACCTCCTTTCTTAATTTTTATTTTATCTTGAAAAATCTTAAAATTACTTTAAAATTTCATCAAATAACTAAAATGTTTATATTTATTGTTTCAACGAATCTCAATAATTTGTTTCTTAACATCTTATGTAATACATAAATTTACAAAATCTTCCAATTTAAATAATCTATCTTTGTTTACTATATTTTTTTGAAGTTTTATCTTTTAGTTTTCACAACCTCAAAGAGACAATTTATAAACTTCGAACCAAAATGATGCCAAAAAAAAAAAAAAAACAGCATTCCAAGTTTTTTATAAACTTTACACATATTAATATTGGTAATACTTCGTAATTATATTTTTCTTTGCACTTAGTAAATTATTTCATTATAATGAATATCGGCCATGTAGTACGCATACATGATATGCAGTGAGTGCTTAATTTAATTATTTATTTATTTTACCCATTTTATTCCTTAATTTTTATCCTATCTTGAAAAATCTTAAGTTACTTATTAATTTCATCAATTAACTTAAATGTTCCTATCTATTGTTTCAGCGAACCTCAAAAATTTATGTTTCTCAACATCCCATCTAATACATAAATTTATAGAATCTCCCAATTTAAATAATCTAACTTTGTTCACTATCTTTCTTTGAAGTTTTATCAGATTAAGCAGCTAAAATTAATTGTTTTTTGTTCTCTTCTCAAATTTTTTTTCAAGTTACCTTATTTAATTTTTACTTTTCATTTCCCAACCACTCAACTACATATCACCTCATTGTTAACATCTATAAAATGAAACCTAAGTCTGCAATCTAATGTTACCATTCTCGTATTCTCTCATCCTAATGATAGTTCACAGAGTGTGATCTGAAACATTGATCTAAAAATATTTTATACAGTTAAATCAGAAAATCTTGGACTTTACTTCATTGACGGTTCTCTTAAAGTCATAAAATGTTTAGCCAACAATTTCAATCATGATCTGTATAACCAAACTGAGTCAACATTCTCTGCAACACATTTACAAATGGGTTGTATGCTGCCTCGCTAAAAAGTATCCCAAACTTGTACATCAGTGGCAAATAGAAGGGGAAGTTCATATCAACAAAATAAATGGCTGATTTCGAAGTTGAACAAAACCAGAAATTTGATTGCTCGAGAAAAGTGGAGGCATTTCAAAATTCAAAATGACCACTATCTTTCTAAGAGATACATTACACTCGTGCTTGAAATTATTTATGGATTTAAACTTTGGTGAAATGTCATAATCCAACAATGACAAAATGAACTTGACAGAAACCAATCTGCTCACAATCAACTTGCATGGCCGTGTTGGTTGCTTCCCACTGAAATGCCATTATCACAGATTCTGATGCGGGCCTTCAAACTGCCTGAAATTCAAGGACATTTATTGTTATTTTGTATTTAATAGTTGGAGCAAAATGCAAGGGTTTGCACAAGTCCTGCAATCGATCACCAGTGCTCGATCACTTTGTTGAGCAGCACTGTTTTCAAGCTTGCTTCTGAGTTTTCTGAGCAACATAGAATTGCTAAAGTAGAATGTAAAACAAGAATGTCTGCAGCCTCGACCTTTGAAAACAATGTGCGACTTCTTTCATAATCCTGCTTGTGTCAATAGCCAAAAAACAGAAATATATGGGTTAAAAACTAGAAAATAGAAAACTGAACTACCCCAAACCCGGCCCTCTCCCCTAAACCCATGGTTGAGTCCATAAGAAATCAAGTTCCTTTTCTGTTCTTTTTCTTAATGTTGTTTGTCTCTACTAAAGAAAAACATTTACAAAATTATCGAAGTGAATGACATAAGATTCGAGATCATTTTTTTCAAAATTGATATAAATACAATCCCTTCTGTTCTACAGAGACAAAAGGGCACATATATTAGTTATTTAACTCGTTTATTTTCAAAACGTGAGTTGACAAAACATCTAAATGGTTTAGACATGATCTTTAGGTTACCAACTACTGATGCAAAATCACACAACATTGCTATTTCAAATTAAGCTCTCATTTATTATTCAATGGTTTTGACTTTTCCCTTATGCATATGGGATTATTAATGCGTTAGCAATCTGCATTAAATTATCACAATAGCAGGCAGTTTCTAAGGGCAATTCAGTTGCAACCAGAAGCCTGCAATCTGTGTTTGCAATATTAAATTAGCTTTGAATACTCCAAGTACTTCTTAATCTGCTTGCCATATAATAATGTAGTTGCTTACCTTTTCCGTGAAAATAACAATAGCTTTGTTTCCAAATTCATCCTCCAAACTTTGAAGCTTCTTTTGAACTATCTTCAAATCCTGAAATAATTTCAACCAAACTCTGAGATTTAAAGAATCAATGCATTGCATGTGCAAAGGACAAATGTTTGTAGATACAATCATTAATAATTAGTTTCTATCATGCAAGAAAATTACTTTCTGAACAATAGCAAAGCAAAATGACTCTATTCCATTCAATTTCAGTTTAAATTGAATAGCTTCTGCATCACTCTCCAGTCATGACCATAATAGCTCCTGTCTTTAAGGTACAAATACAAAGGTTCTTAAGTTGTTAACCTAATTAAAATCATCCAGGCAAATGGATTTTCAACACCGCCTTGTGAGATGGATTCAAATTAATGAAAATATGAGCTTCGTCTAATGTCAATCACATTTTGATTCTGTCAAAAGATTTAATAATGTCCAACTTACAATCTGTAGGAAGCCGAAGACTAATTATTTTTCAGTAAAACAACTCACCATAAGGCTTTGCCACATCATAAGGACAAAATGGAACCCTGCAAGGATGTATTCAGATGAATCAAAAGAAGTTTGCATCAAAATATCCATTGTACCTTATCTTGAAAGTTGTGATGGTCACTAAAGTCCACTCGATCAACATGCACTGCACCCAACTACAGAATAAGAAGTCAGATTCATGATGACAGTTTTCTTAATGCTATGAAAAAGATAAAATTGTCCATCAACTTGATCTCAAGAAGACTCAATTTTCAAGACAGTTCCTTGTTTCTGTTTTATTAATTAGGAGACTTGCATTAACAATAGCTATGCAGCCATTGCACAGCAGGCCATACCAACGAGGCTGTGTGCAAATCCAGGTAAACTATGAGGGAAGAGATGGCAGGCGAGTGTTACAGTTTACCTAACAAAACAATAGCTCAACCATGGCAAAATTTTGATAAGTTGGGACCCTGTTTTCAACTGAGTCTTCTATGTTTGGACCATTTTTTCAACTATGAATAAATTGCAACCAACTACGAGCTGTCTAATTTTGGACCTTTTTTTAACTTGGATTAGTTTCACTAAGAATGGCTGAATTGTCCTATAAATTTTTTCCATCATCGTTTGGTAGGTTCAAGGAGGGGAAAGGTTCACCAAAGTTTAGAATTTCAAAAATGTTTGGAAAGGAAAGGTTCACCAAAGTTTAGAATTTCAAAAAATGTTTGGAAAGGTTCAGGAAAAGAGCTTGAAACTAAATAACATGAAAAGTAATGCAAGAATAATGATATCAAAGACACTCCAATATCTAGTGTTCGCCATAATTTAAAATTACACGTCATTTACTATCCTACAATATTGAGACGTGTAGGTGATAATTTTCAAACTGGTAGGGGTCAAATGACATGCAACATGAAAAGGATTTTTTGTTATTGTTTTGTAAAAATAGAGATTAAGTCATACATCATTGGATTCGTCATCTCGGGAGCTTTCTGCAAAGTCCTCACTTGCTTAATTTGGACAAACAGAGCTCCCGTGGCATGCATTTGAAGATTTCAACTGTGCATTTGGAGGCTAGACCCATTAGTGCATTCTACATATTTGGTGCATTTTGTATGTTGTGCAGTGCCAGCCCCTGCTCCGCAGCCCTTGGTTGCCCATGCAACACCTGCACGGCAGACCAAAATTTAGCCCTCTAGCACCATTGAGAACCTTGTTTTGATACTCTTTCGCTCTAAAAGCACTGTTTTGCAATCCAGGAATGCAAGAACACTGTCATTTTTTGCATTGGAATCATGGTTTCAGCACAGACATTTTGGTGAATTTTTAAGTTTCGGTTTGCATCATTTATTGTCAAAAATTGCAGGTTTTGCTCCAGCTTTCTATCCCGTCCCAAGTTTTCTGACCTTTTGTGCTCCATACCTTTTGATCTATTCGTCAGATCTCAGTGCTATTTTTTTTTTAAGTGTAATTGTTCGCACTCTGCACAATTGTAGCTTCAGCTCAGATCATTCTGTATCAGAACTGATATTTTTCAGTTATTTGCAATTTTCTCACTGTAAAACTACTTGTAAATGCACTTTTCATAAAGTGCCACCCTATTCTGCTGGGGGGGGGGGGGGGGGGGGGGGGGCGCGGGGTTATTTTTGTGCATAATATAGCTTCAGAGGGCACAATGGCTGAAACTAAATCTGTTCTCTTAACTTCCCATAACCATCACACTTGGCAACAAAAAATAAAACAATTGTTGCAATCTAAAGGGCTATGGTCAATGTTGAGAGAGACACCACCAAATTTTCAAAAGGAATATGAGTAATTTGTGTATGCCAACAAACAAGATGAAGCGATGGAGATCATTGATCTACATTTCCAAAAATTTGTTGTTTCGCATCATGGATTGTACCACACCAAAAGCAGCATGGGATAAGTTTGAAGAGTTATTTGGAAAAATCAATGTTAAAGCCTTACAGCTAGATGCAGAGTTGTCTTCTCTTTTTGCCTAGTGACTTTCCATCCATTGAAAACTTTCTTGCCAAGTTTAAGTCCATTCTCTCACAATTGACAGTTTGTGATAAGGACAGGAAAGATGAGGAGTGTGTTTTTCTAATTCTATCTTTAAGTAAGGGCCCATTTCAAGTCTTTTCCTCTACATTTTATTCCACCATGGCTGACTTAGATACTGACTTTATGATGCCTTGTTTTTAAGACATTTTGTGAACCTCTCACTAGAGAACAATCTAAGCTTGTTCAACTTGATGTTGTTCCTAGTTCCAAAGAATTAATGGTCAATACACCTAAGAGTAAAAGTAAGCCAAAGACAGACAAAGCCCAATGACAAGCCAGAAACCACTCAGCCTTCTATAAAGCCCACTTCTAAAACCACCTAGTCTACTTCTAAGTCCAAAGAGTCATCCTCTAGGCACAAAAATAAGTCTGATAAGCAGTGCACCTTTTGTTGCAAGATGGGTGATTCAAAGTCACAGTGTTGGCATAGAATAGAAGCATTGAAACAAAAACATTTTTGTTCCTACTTCTTCTTCCAAAGGCAAAGGGAAAGCACTTTCAGCTCGATCATTAATTGCATCTTCAAACAGTTGGATACTAGATTCAGGTGTGAAATATCTCATGACACATTCACATGAATTTCTCACTTCTTGTACTCATAGCAGAACTTCAGAGATTTCAGTTGAGGATTCTTCACAACTAGATGTTTTGGGAATGTTCAGTTATAGGATAGGTGCATCAATGATGTGCTATTGGTTACTAAGATTTCTAATAATCTTTTTCTATCTATCAGATTTGTCATTCTGAAAATGGGAAGGCTGTAGAATTTTCTATACATGATGTTGTGATCAGAGAATTGCAGAATCTAGAGGATGTGGTCGCTTCAGGTGGTGTTGATCATGGTTCACGCTTATGTGTTTGATGGTTTTGAGTCTTCTTCAAGATCATCCTTCATTGCTCATGTTGATTCCTTAAGCAAACTATGGCATGATTTTTTTGGGCACTTTAACTACAGGGATTTGCAAAAATTGAGTACATAACTTGGTAATTGGCCTTCCTAAGGTATCTTATATGGATGGTGTTTGTAGAGGTTGTGTACTTGGCGAAAATTATCAAGACCCTTTTTCCAAAGGAAAGCCTTCGCGAGCTATGGCTCCTCTTGAGCTATGGCATAGTGACCTTATGTCATTTCCCACTCCTTTTTCAGGGGCCAAGTATGAACTCACTTTCATTGATGAATTCTCACGTCGCACATGGGTATACTTTCTTAAATACGATAGTGAATTTTTTTTGAACACTTCAAGGACTTCAAGGCATTTGTTGAGAAGCAATATTCTCTTCCTATCAAGGAGATATGCTCAAATAAGGGGGGGATGAGAATTTATCTAAGGAATTTCAGTATTTTTGTACTAAGCATGGCATTCAACGTTAGTACACTGGACCCTACACCCCTTAACATAATGGATTCTTTTCTCCTTGATGATGATGATGATGATGATGATGATGATGATGATGATGATGATGATTACGTTGTTGATTCCACACCTCCACCCTCCGTCACACAATCTTGCCTAAGTGGGTTTGCACTACTCGATAGGAGGCTGATTCTTTGGCAAGAGATCCTACCAACACTTGCTGCACTTGTTCACAAACATCTAGGGTTGCTCTTACAAGCCATGTTCTTTCAAAAGATCCACAAAAGTTTTCAGATGCGGCAAGTACACTAGAGTGGGATACAACATGGCAAAGGAACATTCTTCCTTGATGAAGAATAACACTTAAGATTTGGTTTCTCTTCCAAAGGGGAGAAAGTTGGTTCGCTGCAAGTGGGTCTATAGGACCAAATATGCAGTAGATGGTTCTATTGACAAGAACAAGGCACGTATTGTGGCCAAGGGTTTTTCACATATTGAAAGAATTGATTACTCAGAAATTACTGCCCTTGTTGCTAAGATGGATTATGTTTGCCTTGTGGTTTCTCTAGCTACATCACAAGGATGGTATATGCATCAAATGGATGCAAAGAGTGTTTTCCCACATGGTGATCTTCATGAATAGATTTGTTTGGAGCAACCACAAGGATTTGTACATGATTCTTCACTTAAATGCAGACTTCGTCATTCACTCTATGGTCTCAAATAAGCTCCTAAAGCTTGGTATGTTTGCTTGCTTTTGGTTTTACTTGTTGGCATTCAGTGTAATGTCCCCTTTCTTGAATTAATGAAATCAAAGGACCCGTAGCCTATCTTTATTTCTTGTAGGCTAAAGGAGGGGGTTTAAAAGGAAAATAATCTAATAATAATTTATTAAGTTGTCCAAAAATGTACTTTAAGTGATAACTTTGAAAAATGACAACTTATTATTATTGAATGGGGCCAAATGTAAATTTCGATACATGGCCAAAAAGTAATTAATATTCATAAGTTGAAAAAATGTGAATATTAAATTAGAAGTAATATTATTTACTTTTAGGGTTTTGGATGAAAAAAGCTTATTAAAAAAAGTGATCAGAAAAAGTAAGAATTGAATCATTCATTCATTAGAACACTTTTACAAAACCCTTGTTTTGCAAATTTGGGGCAACAACTTCAATATTTTACACAAAGGAAGAAAACCCTCATGTGCACAAGCTTGGAGACGAAAAGCCTCAAACCATTTGGTAATTACATTCAAGGAGTACACCAAAGTATTTAGATTCAGAGAAAATCCACCACACAGGGACAGAGAGACTGATTTATGGTTGTGCATGGCATTGCAATAGTTCAGATAATTATGAAAATATTATCCCACAGTGACCTTTCACCTTGACGTTACAATTCACGTCACTATTCATGGCGTCACTATTCACTGTTGTACCTAGCCATTGACTTTCTAGGCATGCCTTACATGGGCATTGACTTTTATGCACTAGTGTTTGACCTTGTTGAGTTGGTTGCTAGTTTTTAAGGGTTGTACCATTTTGATAGTTGTCATACTATTGCAACTAGGGTTTGATGTTGTATTGTTCAGGTGTTATTTTCAGCTAGGGTTTTCAAGAAAATCTCAATCTTTATGCCTTTTGATGTTGTACTATTCCAGGGCATTTTCAGCTAAAGTTTCAAGGAAATATTTCGAATTTATGTTGTTCTAGTTTAGGGTTTGGCAGCCATAATTGTTTTCAGAATGTTTTCTATGTATGCAACTAGTTGAAATAAAGAGAACACGTTTGAGTTGTTGGTTTTTCATATCGCATGTATTTAAATGAATTTTCAAAATTAAGAGTAACAAAAATCAGAATTCTTATTTTAACCTGAAAGGGATATTTCATTCAAACCCTAAAATATACATCCAAAGGAATGGGGATGACCTTTTCATACTTGTCTTTTATGTTGATGACTTGATTATCACCGGGAAAATCCTCTTTTATGATTTAGGATGTACAACACACTTAGATGGAGCAGTTTGACATGACAAACTTGGGAGTTTTGCAATATTTGCTTGGGTTACAAATCCTCCAACCTTCTAATAGGATCTCCCTTGGTCAGCAAAAGTATGCCTGTGACTTGCTTCTTCGCTTTGGCATGCTCGACTATAAGCCTTCCCCCACGCCTTTTCAATCAAGTGTTACATTGACAACCAATTGCACTTCAGCAAGAGTTGATGCTACTTTGTATCGACAATTGGTCAG
Source organism: Torreya grandis (assembly GCA_037957365.1). NCBI lineage: Eukaryota > Viridiplantae > Streptophyta > Pinopsida > Cupressales > Taxaceae > Torreya > Torreya grandis. Next base: position 2,410,981 of record JARHVA010001587.1, read on the forward strand.
CAATGTTTTGTACTTGATACATAATTGTCCTGATATTTCCTTTGTAGTTGGCCTTGTCTCCCATTCTCCCCTGATCCTCATCAGAGTCATTGGCAAGCAGCCAAGCATATTTTGAGATACATTTGGGGCACCTTACACTTTGTTATGCAATACACATTGTCGGCTTCACTAAGTCAGCTTGGGTCAATGACATTGATTATCAGAAATCCACTTCTGGTTTTGTCTATCACCTTGGTTCAAATCCAGTTGCTTGGTGTTGCAAGAAGCAATCAGTGATTGCAATATCATCCACAGACACAGAGTATCGAGGTGTTGTTCTAACCAACTAGGGGGTTCTAAGGCTTCATCAGTAGAGTTTGAACTTCCACAGACTCAACCCACTACTCTTTGGTGCAACACCCAAAGTGCCATATACATTTCATGCAACCCAGTGGCGCATCAGCGCACAAAATACATTAAGATCCACATGCACTTCATTCAGCGGCTCATCCAGAATAGTGTCATTAGCTTGAAGTTTGTGCTTGCAAAGGAGCAGGTTGCTGACATCTTCACTAATCCTTTGGCATCCCCTTGCTATCTTCAGCTATTATTGATGCTTGGGGTGAAGGAAGTTGTACATAGGCATAATTTATCATGAATCCTCCCTTCATTGTTCAAATTGTGCACAGGTACCTAATTAAGCCTAGTTGTCAAGACCCATCTTCAGAGGATATACCTCATTTCATTTTTACATACACTGGCTAGGTTGTATTTAATCGAAGGTGTTGGTGCAATATTTAGTTATGCACTTTAATTAAGCTAACTTAGTTATCTTTTCTAATAAGTCTAGTTAGTTGTTCACGTCTCTAGGCTTAGAATAAATATAAGCATTCATTTAATGGTTAGTCATTGGTAAGTGGGCCACTCACATGTGCCACTTAAAGTGACCATTAAGAAAAGGGGAGATAGCTCTTATTTAAGTTATAAATAACTCTCACCTCTACATGTATTGTAATCTACTTTTTGCAATTCCTTTCAAGGACAATACATAATTTGTTGTCTATTTGCCAAGTGTTTCATTTGCTTGGAGTGAGATCTATACTACGGAAGTTTTTTTCTTGAGAATTCACAAATTCTACGAAATATAGCCTTGCATGTTGACTTCCATAAGAATCCAATAGCTTTTAGTCAAACTATGTGCCATCTTCACTAATCCTTTGGCATCCCCTTGCTATCTTCAGCTATGATTGATGCTTGGGGTGAAGGAAGTTGTACATAGGCATAATTTATCATGAATCCTCCCTTCATTGTTCAAATTGTACACAAGTACCTAATTAAGCCTGGTTGTCAAGACCCATCTTCAGAGGATATACCTCATTTCATTTTTACATACACTGGCTAGGTTGTATTTAATCGAAGGTGTTGGTGCAATATTTAGTTATGCACTTTAATTAAGCTAACTTAGTTATCTTTTCTAATAAGTCTAGTTAGTTGTTCACATCTCTAGGCTTAGAATAAATATAAGCATTCATTTAATGGTTAGTCATTGGTAAGTGGGCCACTCACATGTGCCACTTAAAGTGACCATTAAGAAAAGGGGAGATAGCTCTTATTTAAGCTATAAATAACTCTCACCTCTACGTGTATTGTAATCTACTTTTTGCAATTCCTTTCAAAGACAATACATAATTTGTTGTCTATTTGCCAAGTGTTTCATTTGCTTGGAGTGAGATCTATACTACGGAGGTTTCTTTCCTGAGAATTCACAAATTCTACGAAATATAGCCTTGCATGTTGACTTCCATAAGAATCCAATAGCTTTTAGTCAAACTGTGTGCCATAAACATTGGCTTTCCCTAACCACACAAGTTTCCTCCAGGAGAGGCACTCACCAAAACAGGGGAGCATTGAATAAATTCGTTATGGTCCTTACTATTATGAAAACCTGCATGTTAGACCTGGTAAGAGGAAGCTTTCTCAGGCAATGGTTTCAGGATACTCTCTCCATTTCCAAGACTGAATAAATTTGATCAACAATAACAGTTTGTGCTAAAACCCACTACTAGATAAATTCCATTTACAAGATCTTCTCAGTAAATCAATTGATTCCGACAATGGTTTTTCACGAGCTATGTCTTTTAAAGAATATTCAGAAAGATTAAGATATGGAACATAAATGTTAAATAGCAACATTTCTCTGCTGGTCCATGAGATGAGAAGCTAGATATGTTGATCTACTTTACAAAAAAGAAATTATCAGCTATCTGATTTTCTAATGACAACATGCCATACAAACTTAGGCTGAGTCAAAGTAACTTTTGTTGTTCTGCATATAAAAAGAAGGCATTTCTTTTGAGCATAAAATGAAAGGTACTTCTGTAATACATTTCTTTACTGTCAAGAACAGAAGTATAAATCAAAAACATGTTTTAGATATTTTTACCTTTTGCATGGCTAACGAAAGTGACTCTGGACAACCAATGCCTGAAACACACAGCACAACCATATTACGAACTGTGTTCAAAGGAACCTCTGAATGTTGGCACTGCATTCTGAAGAAGTAGCATGGGACCATTTTGCTAAAAAAAATGGGAATATTCTGCTTTATCACACCTTCCAACACAGCTTTGATATGTTGATGTTTTTCATTTGAGATCTGCAAAGAAAGCAAAAAATAAATAATCTTGCAAGAGAGCCAAAACATTTTCCATATAGTTCATAATGACTTGAGAAGCTGCTAAATAGGCAATGGGCTACAAGAAATTGAAGCTATATGAGCGGCGAACCAATAATAACACAGCTCCTAGTCTATGTAATAGATAGTTAAGAAGCGCTTAAAGTAGGATAGGGTTCTGATGACAATTCCAGGATCAATTCTTATTTTATTAAGACTATCTGATGACGTCTTGCTTATTACCCACTTTCAACAATCAATTTGTGTTTTAATTATCCAAATCATTAATCTATGGCCAATGTTTGATTCACTTATACCTTATGAGGTTTAATTTTTTTTAGATCTGATCCAATTTCTTTGAGTATATAGTAGGTCCACAATCACAATGTCAAATAGGTCTGTCCTTACTTAAAACTTGTTTCAATAACCTTACTCTTTGAATATTGGTCTCACAAGACCAATGAGATCACCTTGCTTGTAACCTTAAACTATTCTTGATAGTCTTCTTGACTCACATCACATGGTTTAGACTTCTTCTTATCAGTCATAAATGCTTAAGACACTTGTTTAAGGTTTGAATCTTCTTTTAGACTGTTAAACCCTCTCTTTAATAATACACAGATAGTCCTCATCACTTAACCTTTTTGGGTTCAAAAAGGCTTATAACCATTTTGAAAACACCTATAACAATCCCTTATTCCCTCGTACAAGTTCTTAGAGCTTTTGGAAGACTACAAATGAAGATATGGATCCTTTTCACTCTCAAACCCTTGTTTGCATAAATAGTCCTATCATACACCAGCCATCCATAAGATTATTTATACAACCTTTTAAAAATTATAATCACCTATATCCTCTTAATATGACCATTTTTCAGGTGTGGTCAAAGTTTCAACTCGTTTGGAATGATACTTTAGGAGATATGCAAGTTTCCATATTCCAAAACCTTGTCTTTCATAGGCCTGAATGACACAGTCAGAAATATATTGATTTTTACAGACTTTTATAACTCAAGACCACTTGGAATAGTTAGAGGACACCCACTGTCATATACTCACCAAATTTTAGAGCATTTGGACTTATACTTTCAAAGTTATGGTCTTTTTTTTTCAACTTTCAAACAAGATTCCTAGGTTTCCAACAGACCTGCAGACACACAGTCATTAATAACTCACTTTATAGACCTCCTTTCGACCTGAAACCAACTCTAAGACACTTTAAATACCTTCTCTCATATCTTTATCAAATTTCAGGCAATTTGGCTGGGTAGATTAAAAGTTATGAGACTTTATTGGTCACTAAAACCCTAGGTTCCTGCATGTGGCCGAGAGCACTAATAAATAGATTTGAAGACTTATAAATGGTTTCAGCCTTTAATTCCAATTGGAACAGGTCTGAGACACTTACCTCCACATTTTCCAATCATTATAACGTCAACATACTACTGAAAACATGTTCAACATTCTTCTTATCAAGCCTGTTTCATACAATTTCTTGTGTTTTCCTTGAAACAGTCATTCCAATGAAGATTCATAATCACATAATAACTCATGATTGTATAAAGAACACATGTTCATACTTCATATGGGGTTATTCAGATTTAGATATCAGGAAAATACCTCATTTATTCATAAAAATATCAAAATACCTTACACAGTCTTATGGCAGACCTCTACACACAGACTTCTAGCAGACCTTTCTTCTTTTCTTCAACTCTCTATCCTCTCTCCTACACATATGAGTGGATTTATTGAGCTCTCCTTGATAACGTTGAATCCTATCTTCAACAACAATTGCCTAAACATAACCTTTCAATAGGGAGAAGACCAAAGTTCTCAACCAATTGCTTCTCAACTTAGTATATACTTTTCTTGCTTTCTCCAACATACAAATCACCCATTCTAGAGATAGGATGAGTTATCTTACATTTGCCATAAGATAAAAGCACACTTTATATACAAATCACCCATTCTAGAGATAGGATGAGTTATCTTACATTTGCCATAATGTCCTTGACCTCCTAGGGTTATTACATAAGGTCTATACTATTAGAATATGTCTACAAGACTTGCAAATTGTCTTTTACAATTCAAATATTTGAATAGGAGGTTTTGGAGGGAAAACTTGTATTTGGCCTATACTTGCAACTTAAGACTTCCTAGCAACTTCATTACTTACCTAACATATGATTATGAATCCCTAAGCTATCTAGGGCATTATTAGGCCTTTACAATACATTTTAGAGTTCAAACATGCTTCTAGGCCTTCTCATCAAGGCTCATTCTCTCTCCTAGACTACTTACGTACAAAATTACAAAAATGGGTTGATGTTCCTGCACCAGGTTCCCTTGTGATATGTTAGTACAAAAAAACAAAAATCAAGGGCTAGAAAACTAAACTTTCACTACATATTGTTACAATCCACAGCACAAAGCCCACCCAACAATGATCATAAGTCATGACAGGAATATAACATATGAAAAATTTAATAGGAGTGGATGAAATGGAATGAAATAAAACTGGCATAGAACATTCCATTAACTTGCAGTCATTGAAATATTATATACTGGATGCAATAGGTAGATTAAAACTATTTATTTTTTGAAAACATACTCCCATCTATACAAGTATCTACAATTTCACAAGACAATTTGGCAGAATAACATGAACAGTGGATATAAGCCTCAGATGAGTCTCTAGACGGTGTGCACAACTTTGAAATAGGACATTTTGATAGTCATTTTGTTATGTTTATAACCTTTTTTGTAATTTGATGTAGCCACATAATACAATTATATAAGGTCATTTACCTACATAAGCACAAAGATAATTAGTCTATGTACTAACCAAAGGTGCGGTAACCTAGTACGTAATTGTCTTAGGTGTAATTATACAAAGTCATATATTATTTAGTTACAATGTGCTTATCTGCATCTGTCTTGTTGGATTAATTGGGTGCCGGCCTACGTTGACGATACGGATATGGGTACGGATACGGGTACGAGTGTCGAATATGGGGATACGACGCTTTTTTTTTGGGGGGGTTGTATACAACTAGATACGGCTTTACAAAAATATATAAAAATAAATAAAAATATAAAAATATAGCCATATAAGCAAAATTAACCACATAATATGCATAGAGGAAACAAAATAAGTTAAATAACCACAAAATATATACTCATAATTCAATGCCAAATATCATAATATTCAATGGTCGAACTTATACTAGTTTTATAATAGGTACATGGTGCAAATGTTACAATGTATGGACAAAAATAAAGACAAATCAGCATTCTCATTGTTCACTATATTTTTCTTCGCCTACAATGTCTTCATCATCATGTGGTTCATTAGAACCACAAGCAGCAGCAGTGCCACTCCCACTAGCTTCACTATGCAAGTAAAGAAAGGTAGGCAATGGAGGCATCTAAATCAGCAGCCTCTAGGTTCACATCTCACAACTTTGTTGGCCCTTCCTTGTGTTGGGTAAATATTTTGTCGGCCAGCTAACTGGTGACCAAAATAGTTCCTATCACCACAGCATAGGGAGATTGGTCATCCAATGTTGCAGATTTACCACATCAAAAGGGGACAAATCTCTCCTCTCATCAAGGGGAGGTTCCCTATTAAATATACGGAGCTATATACTATATATATAAGCAGAAAATAACACACGGGGGTAGGGTAAGCCATCCATCTCTCTTTTTTCAAAGATGATGTTAACAAACAGAGGAAAAATCCTGGATGATTAGTGAAGGTACTTCTCTTCTTTCAGAAGTAACATTCAGCCAAAACCCAGATCCTTTCCTGGATAGTAGAAATCCTGGTGAAGCGACAGAAGGCACTTCTCTTCTTTCAGAAGTGCTTGTTCTTGCAAACAACAGGACTCTTTCTGGTAACAAGTGACTGGTAGCCGGGTCTAGAGTAACCAGCAATCTAAGATGTAGCACAAAGTCTCCACCTTAACTGCCCAAGAGTGAGATACGAAGAATAATGGAAGCACAAAGTCGTCCCAAGGTCCTTTACACAGAAACAGAAAAGAAAAACACACACTGAAAACAATTATATCAGCGCAAAGTCTGAAAGTAACTAGTTTCAGGACACCTTGATTACTTCCACTAGTTCTGCTTGTTAAATCAAATAAACAGGAATGCTTTCAGAAGACAGACATAAGAACAATCTCCTAAAGTAGCACAAGCTATAACAGCACAAAGTCTGCAAGTAACTTGTTTTCTCATTCAATCAAAGAAATATGAACTACAATCTGAGCTCAAAGTCTTAGTAATGCCTTTCAATTTGGGCAGAGTTTCGCTTCTGGTAAGGGGAAGATCTCCTTAAAACAATAAAAGAGATTACAATATATAGCAGCCAAAAAAGACTTGGTGCTTTTTTCCATAGAACGGCCCATGCATTTTCAGGTTTGTCAAAGGACTGCGTTGAAAACAAGGCGGTTGTCTTAACTATGGCGTGTCATTTCATCTCATATGTCTTCTCCCGAGTCTGGATCATCTGGTCTGTCCCCTTTGACATTTGCGCCGCTGTCCATTTTGTCTTTACTTCATGGAAGGAAAAACAGGCCGCGTCCTTAATTTGCAAGCCAAAATACCTACTTAGTGGACTATTCCACCAACTAAAATTACTTTTGCGCAGATATTTCGGGCTTTTCCCTCTTTCTGCTTTTGTCTTTTCCAGCTTTGTCTCTTCCTGCTGCGATTTGAGCTATCGGGCTATCTTTTTGGTCAGTCGCTTGGTTCTTCCTTTAAATTCCGCGCTTTATTTGAATTTCCACAGATATTTCGTTTACTTTAAATTTGACGTCCGCGGGACCGTCAATGGTCCCCAACTGCTTGAACCATCCATCACTTCCTAGTTCAATCGCTTTCCCGCTCCTTGGTTGAACCATCCATTGAACCACCTGTTTGTTGCTTTTTTCCTTGACTGAGGCTACCCTTGAACTTTTGAACCATTGAACTTTGAACTCTTTCGGTTCAAGGTTCAATCGGTTCATTCTGTGTCTCGTTCAATCATTGCTTCCTTTATCTTTCCAAGTCCCTCCGAGGCCCTAAAATATTGAACCTTCGAACCAATTGAACCTGTTGAACCATTTGGTTCAAGGTTCAACGGTTCCATCCTTGTTCTTTGAAAACCCTCTTTGTCTAAGTTTTTTGGAAGGCTCTCTTCTGCATCTTCAAGTGCCCCCCACAAGGGTACCTACCCTTCGGGATTTTTTTTTTGGGCAGACTTCAGGGTTCAACTTTCCCAACGGGTTCTTGCTTCTTCGGCGGGCTTTTGGCTCTCGGGCTTTTTCCTTCGGACAAAAAGTCCAAAAGAAAGCTTCTTTTCTTTAGCCGTTTGTTCCTTTCAGTTTCTTCGGGCTTTCTTCTCGGAGTGAATTCCTTCGGCCTTCTTCACTTAATCATTTCCATCGGACAAAAAGTCCAAAAGAATTGTTCCTTTTGGACCTTTGAACAAATCAAAAGGAATTTTGTTTTTTCTTTGACCTTCGAACCAATGTTGCCTGCGCTCCACAAGGGCACTTGCCTCTGGCTTTGGGGCAGCCCCTTGAACCTACCGATTGAACCAACTTTGGTTCAACGGTTCAATGGTTCAATCGGTTCATTCTTCGTTATTTGGCTAAGTCTTTTTGATCTTTTGCACGAAGCGCATTGAACCAATTGGTCGTTGAACCCGTTGAACTCGCCTACGTGTTGAGAACTTGCTTCTTTCCTGCAGAGTCCGTAGAAATCAGCCTGTGAAGCTCGTAGAACTTGGCCTGCAGAGTCCATAGATTTTCTTCCTGCAGAGTCCGCAGATTCAAGCCTACAGAGTCCATAGATTTTCTTCCTGCAGAGTCCGTAGATTCAAGCCTGCAAAGTCCGTAGATTTCTGAGAAGCTTGAAAAATGAGGAATTTGAATGCTCAAAACAAATTTCGAAAAGGGAAGAGACAATTTTGGTCTTGCAAGGCCCAAAATAGTTCATATGTTGTCCCAAAAATGAGTGATATTTTTGGGGGACAACACCTTGTATTGAGATTGTTTATGTGAGAAAAGACATAAATTGGAATGCACATAAACCAAATTCTTCACCTCTTTTGCAGCCAACTTGTTGCGTTTAACTAAGTGGATAAAGCCATAGCTGCCCCAACTCCGCTCAGCTGAAAAAGAACTTGCAACTTATTGAAACCACAAAGTGAATTAGAATTTATAAAAACTTAAAAGACTAAAAGTTAAAACTTAAAACAAAACATCGAAAAAGTCAAAAGAAGGGTAGAGTAAAAAAATTAAAATCTTACTTGTGATAGAATTTTTATTGCAAGTGGTTGAAGGTGGGTGGATGCTTGCCCATAGAAGTACCACCAAAAGTGAACGTCCATCTTGTACTTGTCACGGATAGAACCAAGGGAGTGACCCACTGAGGATATGAAATGCACAAACTCTTCTCTGACTTGGTCTTCTACTTATGGATCGGGAAAGATTCTAAAGAATGTTGCATTATATCCCTTGGCAACCTCAACATCCCTATATGGTGCGACCCTCCAAGACAAAGAAAGAATCTCTGCACCGTAGTATTTGGATGTCAAGGCAAAATCAAGAAGATGCAATGGGTAGTCATTTTGTTCCACCTTTCAATAAGATGCGACTGCACTTCCTTTAAGAACCTCTCCGTAGGATCTTGCTCTTTGGCATTTATAATGGATTTAATGTTCTCAATCATTGAGTCAATTCCGTCATAAATCTCACCCAAACATAAATGATCCATGTCCACATATCTCAACATGCTGACGATGGGCTCAGTAAAACTCAACAAATACTCCACACGTTCCCACAACGCATCATCAAGAGTCCACCCTTTCACCTTTGCGGCCCTCTCACTATTTGTCTGCCTCCATGCACCCCAAAAGTTGTTGATGACCATGCTACTCAATGCCTCACACACCCTAACAAGTCGTCTCAAGACGAGGGTGTGTGAGGCAAATCGAGTCTCAGCAACCTAATACAAAATTAAAACAAATAATTAATAAACTTAAAAAATTGTTCAAAAATAAAAACACTACAAATTATAAACTTATAAAATTAAATTAAATTAAATTAAGAGTTACCTTCAACAACTACAATTTTGAGAAGGTCCTGAAGATGGCTTGGGACATGTGTGGTTGGTTATGAACGTTTGGATCCCACTTGCCTCCTAATGGACTTGTTTGATCCAATCAATTTTTGTTTCCAACTTTTGCAACATAAGGTTGAGGGAATGAACGACACAAGGTGTCCAAAATATATGCCCATACCTTGCCTCAACCAACATGTCCGCAGCTCTGCAATTTTTAGCATTGTTCATTACAACTTGGACAACGTTTTGAGGCCCCACTGCCTCAATGGACTCTATCTGGATGTTAGCAATGAATTGTGCATCCTTCACTTGCCCCTCACAATCAATGGCTTTCAAAACATTGCCCCTTTAGAGCTCACTGCGATCACATTAATCAATGGCATATTTGTCGTATCTTTTCATCCATCGAAAATGATGGACATCTCTATTTCGATCCACGAATCCCTGATGGGCTTCAATGCATCTTCAATGTGTTTTCGTTCTTTTGTCAATAAGGTGGTGCGCACCTTTTTATAACCTGGGGTGACAAACCCTTTACGAGCAACATTGATAGATCTCCCCATCTCCTGTCAGTATGGTGATCTAACAACATTAAATGACAACCCACATGGGTAAATACAACGCGCGATGCTCTGCTCCGCTATCTCCCTGGATTCATTTTGGAATGCCCTCTCCATGGGCCTACATCTTTTGTTCTCTTGTGACCAAGAGGTGAATCCTCTTCCTCTTTGGCCGCAACGAGTGTAGCAAGAAAGAGGTGTGATGGGGTCAACACATTAGCATGAGATGGATCAACAGGTGGTGATCTTTTCTTTATCAAAAGATGCTTCAATCTTTGCCCCACAACGGCATCTGCCTCTTCTTGCTCTTTGATGTATGCAAGGATCTCTCCCTATGGCAAGCCCTTTCTCGGCCTTCCACCTATGCTTGGCCCACCACAAACTCTAATTCCAATGCCAAAAATCGCAGACAAATGAGCTTTCACTAGATTATACAAGCTCTTGAATTTACCGTTACACTCTAAGCAAAGCCAATGAAAACACCCTCTACCAGGTATCTATTCTAATATTGTCACATACTTCCAAAAGGGCGTTCGCAGATCAGATTTGGGGGTTATCCCTTACCCCACCGAACTAGCACTTGCACCCTGAGACATTCTAATTTCTAACAAATCCCTATAGCCCCTGGTAAAAAATAAAAAATTGCTATTAAAATTTAATGGTAAAAACTAAAATGAAAAACATGATCATTGCATTTGGTATTTGTGGAGATAACGATTAAAATTTAAAAGAATAACAAAAAAAAAAATTAAAATAAAAACTAGTTACAAACAAAACAAAAAAAAACACAAATCTAAAAAACTTACCTTAAATCAACAAATATTCTTCTTTGCAAGCTCCTTGGCGCCAAATAGGTTGAAGCAATGGCGTAGGTTTAGCACAAGGAAGGAGTTTCAAGCTTGTGCAACTGAAAAAAATAACAAGAGTGAACAAATGTGCAATGAGTGAAAAATGCAATGAAAGAGCAATGGGTTGTTATCTTGTTATGCTGATTTTAGGGTTGGGAATCCACTTTACTTTGTTTTTAATTGCATTTGGAAGTCCACGTTTGACTTTTTCAAAGGTGAAATTGAAAAAAAAATTAAAAAAATCATTTTTTGCACCGGAGAGCACGGGGATACGCCCAGGAAGAGTACCTGGGCTGCGGATACGCCCGAGTACATTTGGGTGACGTACCCGAGCATATCCACAACCCAAGCACGCTCCTTGGGCGTCTCCCCGCGCTCCTGTACCCGTTGCCGTATCCCTACGCGCTCTCAGGGCCTACCGGTGGCTAATCCGATAACGTAGGTGCCAACAGTTGCTCTTCAACTATTAAATATTTGTACTGAATGGGCCTCGACTCTTATCAGGTTTCCCCTTCCAATTTTGATCTGTATAATCAGTCCCTCCTTTCAATGTTGATTGTGGTAGAGTTGCATACAAAGACCATGCAATGCAACACCAAATATTTGATGGAATTTGATGTAGCCACATAATACAATTATATAAGGTCATTTTCCTACATAAGCACATAGATAATTAGTCTATGTAATAACCAAAGGTGTGGTAACCTAGTACGTGATTGTCTTAGGTGTAATTCTACAAAGCCATATATTATTTAGTTATAGCAATGTGCTTATCTGCATCTGTCTTGTTGGATTAATTGGGTGTTCGCGGTTGCTCCTCAACTATTAAATACTTGTACTGAATGGGCGTCAACTCTTATCAGGGTTCCCCTTCCATTTTGATTTGTATAATCAGTCCCTCCTTTCAATGTTGATTGCGTTGAGTCGCATAGAAAGACCATGCAATGCAACACCAAATATTTGATGAAATATTGTCGGTCCTGCCAAACATCAGACCTAAAGACTCGAAAACATTTGGGGCCGCTAGTAACCAAAGCAGATCCCTTATGGACATGAAAGAAATAAGTTATGCTAATGTCCATGAGTGACCAAAGCAGGGCCATGGGTATCAAAAGCAGGTCCAATTACACTATATAAGTACTAGGATAAAATGAACCATATGAGTCAGATCCCAAGAGCAATCCAGAGGGGCAACATGCTAAATTGCAGGATTCAATGCGCTATGGCAAAAGCAAATCAAAAAACAGAAATTAGAAATCAAAGATAGCATTCATTTATTCTCACGTCAGAAGAAAAATATTGAAGTGAATCAGAAGTTTATTTATATGAAGTTCTATACGTAGCAATATTTGAAAAGAGATGTATGAATGCCAAATTAATTCTCATATATATGTAAGACATAGAAGACAAAACTATATAACCGGATCCTCCTCTGCAAAGCCCTCAAATCCAAAACCCTACAAAATTCACCTTGGATACATCCAAGGTCTAGTGGGGGACTTGCAGATCCACTTGGATACATCCTAGGGCCGATCTGGGCGGATCCACAAGTCCCCTGTAGGATCCTAGACGTATCCAACGCGAATCCTGAGCGCAGGATTTTTTTTTTTTTTTTTTAACAATTTCACCTTACGAAAAGTCAAATATGGACTTCAAAAGACAATTAAAAATAAAATATAGGGGCAACCTAAAAGAAACTTTCACACTCATTTTATCAAAACAAAACAACATATTTACCTTTCATTGCATTTTTACCTCTCATTGCACATTTATTCTCTCACCTTCATTTTTTCAATTGTTTAGGACTGAAACTCCTTCCTTTTGCTAATCCCATGCTATTACAACTACCCATTTGATGCCAAGGAGTTTAAGAAACTTGCAACGAAAAGGATTGTTGATTTAAGGTAAGTTTTCAGTTTTGCGGTTTTTTTTTCAAGTTTGTTTTTAGTTACAAACTTAAAAATGTTTGTATTTAATTTTTTTCGTTATTTTTTTAAAAATTCTTTCAACAAATGCCAAATGCCTTCAATTTTAATAGCAATATTATTATTTTTTAACTATTGGTTGTAGGGATTTGCCGGAATGTCTCACTCTGCAAGAGCTAGTTCGGTGGGCCAATGGACGGCCTTCAAAACTGATCTACAAGCGGCCCTTTGGAAATATGTGATGATGTTAGAACATGTGCTAGGTTGAGGGTGTTACATTTGAGTTTGCTCCGAGTGTCACATTAAATATAAGAGTTCGTATAGTCAGGTGAAAGCTTATTTCTGTGTGATTCCTAGTTTTTGAATCAAAACTTGTGGTGGGTCAAACATAAACGAAAAGCCAACAAAGAGCTTTCCACATGCAAAGATCCTTGCATACAACAGAGAGCAAGAAGCAGCATATGCCTCTGTTGCCTTAAAATCGAAGCATCCTTTGAGAAAAAAGGATCTATATCTACAGAGCCACATGTTCCATCTCATGCTAATGTTGTGATCCCATCACACTCATTTCTTTCTACATTTGTCACGGTCGTAGAGGAAGACGATTCACCTCTTAGTCACAAAAATATGCAAGCCCATTGGAAAGGGCATTCCAGAATGAATCCAAAACATAGCGGAGCAAAAAATTGTGTTGTGTTTACAAATGTGGACTGCCAATTAATGTTAGATCCCCATACTGACAATATATGGTGAGATCTATCAATGAAGCCCCTAAATGATTCACCAACCCAAAGTATGAAAAAGTGCACACCACCTTGTTGGCAAAAGAAAGAAAACATGTTGAAGATGCATTGACTCCCATCAAGGATTCGTGGATCGAAACAGAGGTGTCTATCGTTTCCGATGGATGGAAAGATACGGCAAATAGACCATTGATTAATGTGGTTGTAGTGTGCCCTAAAGGGGCAATGTTTTTTAAGGTCATTGATAGTGAAGGACAAGTGAAGGATGCACGATTCATTGTCGGCGTCTTGATAGAGTCAATTGAGTCAGTGGAGCCTCTAAACATTGTCCAAGTTATAATAGACAATACAAAGAATTGCAGAGTTGTGGGCATGTTGGTTGAGGCAAGGTATGAGCACATATTTTGGACAGCTTGTACCGTTCATTCCCTCAACCTTATGTTGCAAAAATTTGGCACTAAAATTGATTGGATCAAACAAGTCTATGGGAAGGCGAATGAAATCCAAATGTTCATAAGCAACCATCACATGTCCCAAGGCATCTTCAAGTCCTTGAAGTTGCAATTGTTAAAGGTAACTTTTTTTTTTAATCATTCATGAATCATGTATAATTTTAATTTAATTTTAAAAGTTTGTTATTTGTAAATTTTTCATTTTTGAGCAGATTTTTTAATTTTATTTGTTTTAATTTCATATGAGGTTGTTGAGACTCAATTTGTCCGAGATCCAAATGTTCATAAGCAACCATCACATGTCCCAAGGCATCTTCAAGTCCTTGAAGTTGCAATTGTTAAAGATAACTTCTTTTTTTAATTATTCATGAATCATGTATAATTTTAATTTAATTTTGCAAGTTTGTAATTTGTAAGATTTTCATTTTTTAGCAGATCTTTTTTATTTTATTTGTTTTAATTTTGTATTAGGTTGTTGAGACTCAATTTGCCTCACACACACTCATCTTAAGACAACTTGTCAAGGTGCATGAGGCATTGAGCAGTACAATTATCAACCACCTTTTGGGTGTATGGAGGCAGGGAAACATTAAGAGGGCCACAAACATGAAAAGGTTGATTTTTGTAGATATGGATCATCCATGTTTGGACGAGATTTATGATGAAATCGACTCAATGATTGAGAAAATTAAGTCCATCATAAATGCCAAAGAGAATGATCTTACGAAGAGTTTCTTCAAAGAAGTGTGGTCATATTTCAATGAAAGGTGGAACAAAATGACCACCCCATTGCATCTTATTGTTTTTCTTTGATTCCCAAATACTACAATGCAAATATCCTTACTTTGTCTAAGAGGGTCCCACCATATAGGGATATTGAGGTTAGTGAGAGATATAAGGTGGCATTATCTAGACTCTTCCCTGATCCACAAATAAAAAACACAATTATGGGAGAGTTTGGGCATTTCGTAACCTCCACAAGTCACTTCCTTAATGCTCTTCGTGACAAGTACAAGAAAAATGCTCATATGTGATGGTACCTTCATGGGCAAGCATCCACCCACCTCCAGCGACTTGCAATAAAAAATCCACAAGTAAGATTTTAATTTTTTTTTAAACTCTCTACCCTTCATTTCGACGTTTTGTTTTAACTTTTTTACTTTTATAAATTTTAATTGACTTTGCCACTTGCTTCAATAGGTTGCAAGTTCCTCCTCGATTGAGCAAAATTGGGGTGCCTACACCTTTATCCTCTTAGTTAAGCGCAACAAGTTGGCAGCAAAAAAAGTAGAGGATTTGGTCTATGTACATTCCAACTTGCGTCTTCTCAGTCACTCAGAAGATGATTACAAGCAAGAGGCAACAAAGTGTTGAGATGTGGACCCAAAGACTATTGACTCCGATGCCTCCATTGCCTAATTTTCATTGCTTGACATGGAGCTAGAGGGTGCTTCACAAGACTTGCATAGTGGAGCTAGCGTGGGTGGCAGTGCTACTGCTTGTGGTTCTAATGAACCACATGATGATGCTTTCGATGAAGACATTGAAGACCAATATGAATATAGTGAATATTGAATATGTTGATTTGTCTTTAATTTTGTCCATTCATTGTAACATTTGCACTATGTACTTGTTCTAAGACTAACCTAAGTTTGACCATTGAATATCGTGACATTTGGCATTGAATTATTAATATGTTTTGTGGTTATTTAACTTATTTTGTTTCCTCTATGCATATTATGTGGTTAATTTTGCTTATATGGCTATATTTTTAATATTTTTTATTTTTTATCTATATTTTTGTACAAATGTATCCAAGCCCCAAAAACATAGTCATATCCACGTATCTGAATCCCGTATCCATATCTGTACCAGTATCAGGATCGGCTACTTAAACAAGAACACTGCAAAAGATGAAACAATTTGTCTTCCAAATCTGACAGTTCATCTTTCGAAAATTATGCAGTGGTGTCATGCAATAAAAGTTGGCATGAGGTGATGCCGTGGAAATTGAAATGAGGTGTCGTACTGTATAGTCTCTGACATTGTGAGGCATTGTCCCTTGACCCTTGAGGGAACCCCTCAGCTGTACAGGGGGAGCTACCACTCCCCCTTCCTATCCCACCAACTAGGCCCCCCCACAGCCCCAAGGGAAGGAGACAAGGAAACAACAAGGACACTACTCCTACAAAGCGGAATCGTGCATTGGGGGCTTTTGTTAGAGTTGAGTTTTGATTGGTTGACATTGTCTTCAAGCGTTGGTGCCTAGGGTATAGCATGTAGGGTATCACATTTTGGCATCACTTTGGTGTTAATACTTGACTAACCCTGGGGCAATTGACTAAGGGATCTTGCATAATGTTGGCACTAATTGTAGAACTCGTGTGGCCAAATGGCTCAGTGGATCCCTTGGGAAGAAGTCATGAATCAACTTGGAGCAACTATAGAGATTTGCTCTACACTTGATCTTTCATGAACAATTTTCATTTTTGGACAAGTTGACCTACTCTGACAATCTTGTAAAGTGGCATAGACTGATCCTATTTGTAACATATCTCTGGAATGCAATCTAGCTCTTTTGTTTTAAGTAATGTTGCAAGTTGTTGAGTTGTATGAGTGAGTTATCTTCTTGCAGTTTGATTGCTGAGACAATGAAGGAAAAAGTATTAAGTTTTAATCAGTTCATGGGTTGGTGTGTCATTGTTTGAAGCATGAACCATTTCTGGAATCCTTTAGCACGTAACTCCCACAGAAATGATGATCTTTCATGGTCATGCATGTAAATACCCTAGCACTCCCCCATGAAAAGGTGTCCTAAAAAGACGGCATAAGCAAACAATGATGGTATGTCAAAAGATTACTTCATTCCTGAAAGGTTGTATCCATATGGGAAGTGCGACTGTAGGGCAACATGTATTCCCTTACACGAGTTGAACGATTCAAGTTCATATGGATGAGGGTGGCACATCCTTGGAAACTTTAGCCTTTTGGAAAAGAACTTTGGAAATCAGATTCTTCATGGTGCCTTCATCTATCATGAAGTCCATATGTTGCAGCTACACCCATATTTATGAAAGGAAAAGATGCTCTAGCTCTTCCTTAGGATCAGGCACTTACAGTGCCATTTGTATAGTTGCAACAATAGTGTATGTGCTTCTATGAGCTGTCGGTCTTTTGGTATGGTCTTTTAGTAGCGACACATAAGGCTCTTGAGTTGGCACTTACTTCCAAGTTCCAAGTTATCGAAGCTTGTTGGCTGCGACACTCTGCAACTAAATGACTGATAGTTTTATGACAGCTGCCCCACTTACCTACTTGTGACTGTCTTCTTGTCATGTGGCTTCTTATGGAAAGCATGTTTCTTTGGTCCAAAAGTTGATTCTTTCTTTCCTTTTTCCTAAAAACTTCTCTTCAATACCATTGTAAACCAAAAGCTTCTCCCATTGTCTCGCCTTCAAAAACTGCAACTTTGTTTAGATATATAGGCGCATGACATTGTGCTATTTGATGACTCTGATTTTCCCAGGTGTGGAGATGCCCAGATTTGCAGATAAAGCATGGAATGTATCTATGTAATCTTGAACCGAATGTTCTTGTCCTTCGTGCAATTATAGCCATTTTATGTGATCTTCATAAGTATCCTTGGGATACTGTTCATCAACAAGGTGCTGCTAGGTTATCAGTTCACCTTCTTCTTTATACTGTTAACAAACACTAAGAATCCCACCAACTTTTGACAAGTGACAATGGCCTTCAGGATCAAAAATGTTATATTTCTCTCCGTCATGAAAATTATTCACAAAACTATATGACTAATTGATTGAGCCAATTGTCAAATAAATCAGCACCAAAAACATATGGACATCCAAAGTTACATGAACTTTGGGAGGAATGTGACCTATAAAGACTTTACCTTTTTTGGAGGATTGAGATGAGGGAATGACTCATTGAATAATTTCATCGGATTGAATAGGGCATCTCTCTACTTTTAAAGTGCAACCCAAATTGCATCCTCGATTATATTGCAAATAGGGGCTTGTGTCTTTACATTGTTTGTCATTTGAGACCATTTGAAGCAGCAAGGAAGATAATTTGATGGATCGTGATTGAGGTGGCAGTTCAGGGTGCTTCCCCTTAAGATGGTCACCTCGTTGGGGACGCAGTCTCTTTACCGGAGCTTGGAATTCAAAACTATACAATGCATCGGAAAGCTAATATTTTCTCTATAAGTGATTTCTCTTCCCTTTAAACTGTCACATTTTTTAAAAGTGCTATTAAGGGTCCCCAACAGCAAAAATACCAAATGCCAAAAGGTACAAATAAATCCCAAAAATTTGGAAACCTAAATTTTGTGTTTTGATGAGTTTCCTCCCATGAAAAAAACCCTCGACTTCTTTGAGGAATGCTTGGCACATGGCTTGTCATTTAAAATTTTATTTCCATTTCAAAAAAATGGCAGGAATCATATTGTCTTCAAAACAACGAAGATGAAGACAAATTAACACTTGACCAAAAGGATGCTCACATCAAAACTTGTACACAATTTGTAGAGGCCACTAGAGATTACTACCCTGTGAAGAGTTATGATGACTAGCACAAAAGTTTCAACAATTGTGCCAATATCAAGAAGATAAAATGCATGATTATAGTAATTATACCAATCCATTACATGCCTTGGTAAAATAAGTTGGTATACATGACAATCAGAGACAAAGTTGTCAAAAATTGCATCGTCTTATGGTTGTACTCCAATAAAAAAAGAAATTCCTAAAGGTCAAGTTATATGGAGACGCATAGCAATTTGCGATCAAGATTAAAGAAAAGTTTAAACATAAAGGCATGAAAGAAACTACTCTCAACAATAATGGCATCAAGTCTGATGGTAAGGAGGGCCAAAACTATTAGTCAAAGCTTCATTTGAAGAAGGCATCTTTTGGATAAGATTCTAAAGAAGAGCATGAGAAAGTGGTGCAATTTCCACAAGAGCATCACTCAAACAAAGAATGTTGTGCCATAAAAGCACTATTGGTTGGGGCATATATCCTAACACCAGCTCCAGCATAGTCCCCAAACCAATACGACAAGCCATGTTGGACAAGGAGAAGCAAATCATAGAGATTTACCCCTGCTCCATTGTTGCCATGACATGAGCTTCTCCCTAGGAGTCGGAGGAGGTGAAGCATCTTCCTCACACAACAATGGATGAAGGGAATATCTATGCACTTCATTTTGGACACTGGTAGTCAAGAACCTGATTTCATAAGATGTTGATGGAAGGTTTAATCCGCCAACACCTCACCCTCAACCATATACAATCAAATGGGAGAACCAAGGTAAAGATATACATGTCAGATGACAATGTTACCTCCCATAGACCATCAAGCCATTTTGGGATAAAATGCTCTATGATGTGGTGCCCCTATAAGTGTGTTACATTATGTTTTGTCAACCTTTTATTTGAGAACAACACAATATCTATAACCCAAATCTAGAACTTCCATCATCACCCTGGATGACCAATCAAATAGAATACCATAGGTGATCCCTTCTAAGAAAATATCTTTGATCATTGTGAACAATTTCGTACTTTTTTATGAACACCAAGACGCAAATCTCCTTTTTGTGTCCGAAAATGAGCATTAGTTGCTCTTGAAAGAAAATCGACAACAAAGGGATGAGAACCCACGGTTGCAAAATAACCCTAGTCTTATCACGGAGAAAATTATAGAAATGAAGAAGAGTCTTTCCCAATTCAGAAACCCTATCATTGAAGGATTGTGTATACCAACAGAATAATGCAACCAAGCTATACAAAAGCTTCATGAAGAATTTGCTACGAAGGAATAAATGTTGATCGACCTGCACATAAAATGCAAGGAGCTGCAGCCAAATTAGACATCAACAAAAGATGCCTAAACAGAAACAAATGAGAGCATGGTAATCCCCTCTGATTTCCAGCACCTTCATTATCCACCAAACTCATTTGGCAGTTTTGAAAGACACACAAAAGGAAGTGGTTTCAACTGATTTTGAAAAATAGGGTGCATTGATCAAGCTCCTGGCAATGATGATCAGGAATTTGTAAGCATCTTGAGGTAGAGATGAGACCCGGGAACTTTCGTCTTAGATATACAGGGAAATCCAGACTGTGTTGGAATCTTCATCCTTGTGAATTATTAAGGAACTGCAACCACAAGAGTTCTTCATGCTATTTTGTTGGCATTCCGAGTAAAAAATCTTCACAATTAGTAAAAATTGAATTTTGGATGGATTACCCCACTTAGGTGGAAAAGAATTACTTATGCATTGAGAAGTTCTTATGCTTATCAGAAAACAAAATCACGAGCAATAGGGTCCATTGTTCCTAAGATAATTTGTTGCATCTAGACATCAAATTTGAAAGAAATGCCAAAGGAAACAATTTTATAACCTGTTGCAAAAAATGGGGTACACCAGTCAAGCTCTTGGCAATAATGTTCAAGGAATTTGAAAACCTCTTGAGGTAGAGGTAAGGCCCAGGCACTTTGGTCTTGAATATAGGAGGAAATCCTGATGATGTTGGAATCTCCATCCCTGTGAATTATGAAGGAAAAGCAATCACAATAGTTCTACATGCTATTTTGTTGGCATTCCGACTAAAAATTCTTCACAATCAGAAAATATGAATTTTGGAAGGATTACCAGACTCAAGTGAAAAGAATTACTTTTGCATTGAGATGTTCTTATGCTCATCAGAAAACAAAACTAGAGGCAATACTGTTTATTGCTTCCTAGGTTGATATGTTGCATCTAGACATCAAATTTTCCACAAAAATGCTTTTCACATGGCTTTTCACATTCCAGGGTAATCGCTTCACTTTCTATTTTGAGAATTTTCATTTCCTACCAAAAATACCCGTAAAGGAATTGTCAACCAATGTAAAAATAAGTGTTGTAGCCTAACATCTCTTCTCAATGTTCTCAAAGATTGCTACCTTCTCGTAAACTACTTCCATTTGCATTGAAATGTCATTCGTTTAACTTTATTTGGTTCATTTCCTTTGCTTGGTTCATTACTTTCATAACATATTAAGTTCCTGCAATTTAGTGTGTTGTTTGCAGATTGCGAATTAAATTGGATCGAGTTGTGTTTGGGCACCATAGTTCAGATAGCCTAATTTCATTTTCCAAGACATGGAAAAGCAAGACAAATTTTCTCTATAGCCACAAATCCAGATCTTAGGGGACCAACACACTAAATTGCAAGATTTAATGTGTTATGCTGAAAGAAAATCATATAATGAAAACTAGTGTAATGTCCCCAAATTGGGACAAATGTGTAAAAAGGGGTTTCTTCCACAACCCTTGCTAAACTGAAATAATTTACTAAAAACTGCAGCAAACCGTAGTTGCTGGAAAATACAGTTCGATACTGAAAATAAGATCAGCAAACCCTAGTTGAAACAATCTCACCAAAATCACAATAAAATATTGCAAACCCTCGTGAACAGTTTAGGAAACTGTTATCACTCAAACCCTGCACCTGTTGAAATTGGAAGAATTGGTTCAGTGAGACGATGGGAACATCCCCAAGGTTGTGGGACCCTTGCGCTCCTTGGGACAAACCTTCAGAGTAGGCCAGATTCTTTCTATTCTAGGCGCACTAGTTTAAAACCAGCACGCAAACCTAAAGAGCAGAAAGGTAAATCAACCACTACTCTAAACCTAAGCTTTTAAGGCAAAAGGGAGAGAGAAGGTAAGAGAGTGCTAAAATAAATAAAGGGTGATGCACCAAGAATAGATCGAGCGCCCCTACTGCCTTAATGAATACACTACAAATCTTTAAGAATGAGACAGTATTACACAGACTCCAAGGATACTCTAAATGCATAAGTATTTCATATGGAGGCACGGGAACACAGCGCAGCATTAGAGGGACCAAGATTATCCACAGACAATGCCTATGCAGACCCAAGTGCGCACAAAATACAAGAATGAAGAGAGGTGAACTCAATTTTCATTAAAGTGCAAGGTTCAGCCAACAGAGGTGCTCTTGGAGGGCAAATTTTCGCAGCATTTATGTGCTCAAGTCCTCTATTACAATGATAAATCTACCTGCTTATATATGCAATTAGAGAGCTCATGATTCTTACTCCATCTCACCCACTATCGAGACAGTTACAATATTAAATAATGATTTGGAAAGTAGATGAGATATTTTTGGGAAGCGAAGACATGTCCATGATCCGCAATCTTGGAAGTGATGTCTGATGTTAGTAGCTGTCTTTGCATTGAAGCCCGTAGACTTGCCAAATCAATACACCACTCCAATTGTAACATTGACCAATTTAATTATACACTTCTCCAATTTTAAATCAATATAATCATGATAAGGGAGAAGTTAACTTTCCAACACAACAAACAGCATCGAAAACGGAGCTACGAATCAAAATATATGGTTAAAAAACCAACATGCAGTCGCACAATCGCATCAGCACTTTCAAAACATGGAAAAATGAAAAATCGCAACATAAGATATGAATAAAACCCATCATATCTTATATCGCCAAAAAGCTCTTGAAAAGACGCTCAAAAAGTTATTTTTAGTTTTTTGAAATAATTAATATAACCCCTACAATCTGCCCTTTGAGTGTTTTCTGATAAAAAGTTGGCTGAGTGAGAAATCTTTCCGGAAGGGTTACTTCACACCATCATAACTTTTCACTGGAGACTCGTGCAGCTGCGAAACCAAATGCATTGCTTTTTCATGACATCAGGGTACAATCATGCCAATTTTCATGGAATTTAGACCTTATTTGCTCCTGCGCAAATGGAAATCAAAAGTGCTCACTAAGCAGATTTAGCAACTGGGAACACAAAAAATTGGCTAAGTACAAAATCAGCGCAGAAGCCAATTTTCACAGCTGCGCATTTTACACGTGAGAGCGAATTTTTTGCGTAATTTTTACTTGAATATTCTTCCCACATTTGGCAAACATCGTTAAATTTTAAGGCAATTGGACCTGATTTGACCCTGCACAATGGTGTTTGAAAAGTGCAGCAGAAGCTGATTTTGCACCTGGAAACACAAAAAAATCTGCACACTAAGCAATTTTCATCACTGCGTATCTTTCAAGTGAAGAATGATTTTCTGCGACCACTTTCACCATTGTATTCCCCTAACATGACTACTCTCATACAAGTTTTGGAGAGAAATGAGCATGATTTAGTCGTGCAAAACTTATCTTGAAAAGCACTACGTAGGTTGATATTGCGCAGAGTTCTACTTCTTTCACAAGGGATCAAGGTGACTTGAAGAGTCAACATTCTTAGCGACCTCTGCGGGCCGCTTGCCTGCTAAGCAGAGATCCGGTAGCCTTAAGCAATCCATTGGGCATGGAGTCATAGAAGCATCCAAAACTCCTCACATTCTGAAAATGCAAGACAGCTGCAACCTACTTGACCTTGCTCTTGAGCCAATCTTTTAAAACTAAAAGCGCACCTCAACAAAACAAGGAAAGAAAACAACACAACTGTGCCATAGGCACTTAGAGCAAGGAATAAGCTACTAAAAATATTTACAATGTGCGTGTAGGCACTTAGAGGAAAGAAAAACATCTAACCTACCCTAAACTAATCAATGAAAAAGCCATTGAAACAAAGCCATTGACCTGGTTGTACAAAATAGTTGCCCTTCCTTACTAATCTAATATGCTTTACATGCTTGAGGGCAACCAACAAAATATGGAGGAATGAATAATCAACAAATTGATGATATAGTTCTCCAATTATAAGAACATAAATAAACTCACTTACCCAATCCAATTGGCTATACATAAAACTGCCTTGGAGTGGATAGGCAAGTTGATCATGCTCTTTTTGATGCTCAATTTTGTGCTCTGAATTAAGCACAACATATGATGGTTCCTCCTTGTTGGCTTCCAACCAAGCTAGGTATCTAATAGGGCACCCTCTTGTCAAAGCAAAGTTTGAGCAGTCAGAATTGCCCTCCTTTATGCATTTTGCTTCTCCATCATTATGTTGATAGGGATGCACCTGCCCAAGTGATTGAGTTGAGGACACATATGCTTCCTCCTATTGTTCTTGCTGCTCATGTTTTAACCCTTTAATAGATGATGGTTTAATGTCAATGCTCGAACAAAATTCCTCTAGCTCATCCCAAAAGAAATCTTCCTCCAGCTGCTCTTCGCTCTTCTACATGAGAGGCCTCATTACAACTTCATGATCAACCTCATCTTCTTCCATATTGAATGGAAGCTCATTTATCCTATAGAGTACCTCATCATCTCACCCCTGTGCACTGCCCTGCTGCTCTAGCTGATCATGTTCATCCTCTTCTTGCAACAGCTCTGAAATTTCTGATTTAGTGGCACAAAGAGGGCTGCCAATGATGATTTCCTCGTCATACTCACATGAAATATCCTCCTCATCCAAATGGTCTTCACTTGCCTTCCATACAACTGGTCCTTTAAAAAGAGAGATGGTGGGAGGGCAAGAGGTTTCAACTGACGCAAAAGAAGGGGATTTTACAAGGTTGGGCACTGTGAAGTCGAGATGCATGGTCCAAGAAGGCTGCCATGACTATGCTTGGGGTTTTTGAAGAGAGATGAGGGTAGTCTCTTTCAAGGAAGGAGGGCCTCTGAAACTTGGAACCTTGAAATCAAGGGACTTACTTGAAAGCACAGAGGATTTATCTTCCCTGAAGCTAGGAAAGGGAAGAGTGGAGGCGGTTGGCTGCGATTCAATTTCTTGCATCTGCGCAAGCAATTTATGCATCTGCTCCTCCTTAGCTGCAATCTGCAAAACTTATCTTGTCTTCTTCATATCTGCATTGTCCCATCACCTCCTGCTGCCATGTGTAAGCTTGATAAACGAGCTCTTCTTGCTACCTACTATACTCATCTCTTTCAATTTCCATCAATTGTCTCTGAAAATCAAGTTGTATATCGTTGATGCTCTTTTGGGGCTGATTAGGAGGGTAATAATGCAAATTGGGAGCAAGGTAGCCTTCTTGACGCCGGTCGTAGGTGCGAACAGGTTTCCAAGAACGCTAAACTAGGGTGAGAGGGAGGTAATTATTATGAAAATGAAGATATCATGTTGCAACATGGCTATTTGAGATAAAACCATCAATATTTTCAATCTGATATGGATGGTAGGAAGAAATAGAAAATGCATTTTGACAAGGATGAAGGGAAAATGCATATTTTTTATGATAGCTCGACATATTAGAGTGTTCAAATAAGGAACAATCAGATCTGCCTTTTCAATAATCGCATACTAGCAAAGTCACCAGGTGATTAGATTAATTCAAAAGAATGGAAAAGACCAAGAATATCACCTAAATCCCGATCTTTGATAATTTTTAAGAGCTTGGACTGCTTAAACCAGTAGATTTGATCTTTGGAGTCGCCATGGTGTTGAAGGCATTGCTCTGAATGGCAAGATGCAATGAAGAACACACCAAAATCCTTCAATGGATGATGTAAGGATCATCAAACCGTGTCCCATCGAGCGTGCCAGAAACTATTATCACTTGAACCCTGCACCGACTGAAATTGAAAAAATTGGTTCAGTGAGACGATGGGAACATCCCCAAGGTTGTGGGACCCTTGTGCTCCTTGGGATGAACCACCGGAGTAGGCCGGATTCCTTCTATTCTAAGCGCACCGGTTCAAGACTAGCACAGAGACCTAAAGAGCAAAAATGTAAATCTACCGCTAATCTAAACCTAAGCTTTTGAGGGAAAAGGGAGGGAGAAGGTAAGAGAGTGCTAAAATAAATAAAGAGTGATGCACCAAGAATAGATCGAGCGCCCCTACTGCCTTAATGAACACACTACAAATCTTTGAGAACGAGACAGTATCACATAGACTCCACCAAGGATATTCTAAATGCATAAGTAGTATCACATAGACTCCACCAAGGATATTCTAAATGCATAAGTATTTCATATAGAGGCGTGAGAACACAGCGCAACATTGAGAGGGATGAAGATTATCCACAGACAATGCCTATGCAGACCCAAGTGCACACAAAATATGACCTGCAAGTGAGTTCCAAGTTCTACACGGAGGTGCTAGGAATGGACAACAATGAGGGGCAAACATTACCCACAGACAAAGATCAACAAACACAAATAGCACACAGAATACAAGAAGAATGAAGAGAGGTGAACTCAATTTTCATTAAAGTGCAAGGTTCAACCAACAAAGGTGCTCTTAGAGGGCAAATTTTCGTAGCATTTCTGTGCTCAAAAAGTCCTCTATTATTACAATGATAAATATCCCTGCTTATATAGGCAATTGGAGAGCTCATGATCAATACTCCATCTCACCCACTATCGGGGCAGTTACAATATTAAATAATGATTTGGAAAGTAGATGAGATATTTTTGGGAAGAGAAGACATGTCCATGATCTGCAATCTTGAAAGTGACGTCCGATGTCAGTAGTCGTCTTTGCATTGAAACCCATAGACTTGTCAAATCAATACACTGCTCTAGCTGTAACATTGACCAATTTAAATATACACTTCTCCATTTTTAAATCAATATAATCATAAAGAGGGCGAAGTCAGCTTTTCAACGCAACAAAAGGCATCGAAAATGGAGTTGTGGATCAAAAGATATGATTAAAAAACCAACATGTAGTGGCACAGTCGCATCAGCACCTTCAAGACATGAAAAAATAAAAAATCGCAACATAAGATATGAGCAAAACCCATCATATCTTATATCCCCAAAAAGCTCTAGAAAAGAGGCTCAAAAGGATATTTTTAGTTTTCTGAAACGATTAAAATAAACCCTGTGACCTACCCTCAGTGTTTTCTGGTAAAATGTTGGCTAAGTGATAATTCTTTCCAGAAGAGTTACTTCGCACCATCATAACTTTTCACTGGAGACTCGTGCAGTTGCGAAACCAAATGCATTGCCTTCTCATGAAATTAGGATAAAATCATGCCAATTTTTATGGAATTTGGACTTTATTTGCTCCTACACAAATGGGAATCAAAAGTGCTCATTGGACAGATTTAGCAACTGGAAACACATAAAATTGACTACGTACAAAATCAGCTCAGAAGCCAATTTTCGCAACTGCGCATTTTACATGTAGGAGCGAATTTTCTATGCAATTTTTACCTGGATATTCTTCCCACATTTGGCTACCATCATGTTAAATTTTAAGGCAATTGGACCTAATTTGACCCTATGCAATTGTGTTTGAAAAGTGTTGCACAAGCTGATTTTGCACCTAGAAACACAGAAAAATCTGCGCACTAGGCAATTTTCATGGCTGCGTATCTTTCAAGTGAAGAATGATTTTCTGCGATCGATTTCACCATTGTATTCCCCTGACATTTGATTACCCTCATACAAGTTTTGAAAAGAAATGAGCATGATTTAGTCGTGCAAAACTTATCCCAAAAAGCACTGCGCAAGCTGATTTTGCACAGAGTTCTTTCACAAGGGATCAAGGTGACTTGAAGAGTCAACAGAAACCAATCAAGCAAGATTAAGGCCTTGGAATGGTAAATCGCCACTCAACTCTAGACGCCAATATTTAGGAAAATAATGTGATTAATTGCAACTATGCCAACCCAATTTCCACTTCAATATATTCAAGGAAATGACCAAAAATTACAGAATAAGTTCGCTGTAATAAATACCACTTCCTCTGAGATTATGATGCCAAAATTACGAGAAATATTACCTAATAATATTACCAATTTTATTATGATTTTTATTTTAAGTTTGAGGCCCAAAATGACCTTCAAAACCCTTCCAATAATTAGAAATAAATTAAGAAATAATATAGTAAATTCAAAATATTATTTGGGCATAAAATAGCCCTCCAAACCCTAAAATTTCAACTCCAAACCAATTTGCCCTAGCTGGAATAATTTGGAAATAAATCCCCAAAACCCTAGGAGAGGGTTTCCCTTTGTAGCACAACCATTAATGGGGTCTTCTACCCCAATGGTCAAGTCGCCATCCTTCACAAGCTCACAAAACCTGTTAATGGCCTCCACACGCAGGCCACCAAACCCTGATGCCCAAAATCACTTGCCAAGGCAAGTCGCTTCCCTCCTTAACCTACAAAACACAATCACCATGCTCTCTAAGGTGCTCATCAATCTTCCAAATCAAGGTGGTGTTTCAAAACCCCTTTATAAGAACAACTGCATAAAACCATGCACATTTGAAGCACAATTACAGCCCTTGAGTAAAGTTGCCCTTAATCAAAGAATGGAGGTTTTCATCCCCAAACCCTTGGTGCACTTTAAGGTTTTCGTCCTCAAGTCACTTTGAACAAGCTTACATGATCATCAATTCAATATCCAAAATGCACTTTAAGGTTTTCATCCTCAAGTCACTTTGAACAAGTTTACATGATCATCAATTCAATATCCAAAATCAGCATATCAAAAATGAACCCCTTGCTTGCAATAAATACCCTCCCAAATGGGGCGAACCATACGAGGGAGTCCAATGCATGAATTAAAAATCGTTGTCGACCTTTAATTCCTCTTTCCCACTTTTGGATCCACCCAAAGGGTGGCGTTCCAATTTGGAACAACTCAAAGGCCGACAACGTCACAATTCATTCTGTTAGTTGAATATTTTGTCGATCAACATACTGATAAACAAAATAGGTCTGATCAGCCAAAGTAGGAAGACTGGTCATCCAAATGTGCAGTTTTTTACCACATCAAAAAGAGACTGATCTCTCCTCTCATCAAGGGGAGGTTCCCTATAGATAAGCTATATATATATAAACAGAAAATAATACTCAGGGGTAGGACAAACCATCCATCTCTCTTTTTTCAGAAATGATGCGTGCAGATCAAAGGAAAAACTCAATGGAAATGACAGACAGTACTCCTCTTCTTTCAGAAGTACTATTTAGCAAACCACAAGAATACTCCTGGTAGTAATAGCAAAATGTAACAAAGGATGTAATAACCAGCAAATCGAGATGCAGCACAAAGTCTCCACCTGAATTGCTCAAGAGTAAGATACGAAAGACAATGAGGGCACAAAGTCGTCCCAAAGTCCTTTACACAGAAATGAAAAGAAAACACACTAAAGGCGATTATGGGGGCACAAAGTCTCTCCACACTTGACTCTTCATGACACCTTCCTGACTGCTGTCACTAATTCTGCTTGTTGAATTAAAAGAACAGAAAACATATTGAAGAAAAAGACATAAGAACAGTTTCCTCAATAACAAAGATATTACAGCACAAAGTCTGAAAAACCAATTGCTTTCTTATTCCAGTAACAAAATATGATCAGCAATTTGAGCTCAAAGTCTCAGTAACGCCTTACAATTTGGACAGAGTTTTGTTCTAAATGTCAAAAAAGAGCTCCTTTTACAATAGAAGGGAGTCCCTTATATAGCCTCTTCAAGAAAGACTTGAGAACAGTCACACATCATGTTGCATTGAAATCTGTTAAGAAGGCGGGCTAGAACTTAGGGGCATCTACCCATTTGCTTTTCTCAATGCAGAGAAACAAGTCACGCTATTAAAAGTTTACATCTTTCAATGTCCACCTGGCGATCTGATCCTTCTTCATCGTTCCTCAGTTTCTGGTTATTTGAATCGGGTCCTAGATTCAATTTGATGCTCTGTCACTTTCTGTTGGTCTTTAACAATTGACACGTGGCACATTCCGCTGCTAAACAGGGGAAGACACGTGGCAACCTCCGTGGGACTCTGAGAAACGTTTATTAATAGAGGCTTTGAAACCTATTAGAAATTCATAATCGCGAATGTAGACACGTGTCGCTCTCGGCAGAGTTACAACAGAAAAGGTGGCAGCTTCGGCTCGTCTTTGGAGAGTCACGCGGATGCAGACATTTGGCGCGTTCCGCTTCATTTAGTCACTCGTCCTCGAGTCCACCATGGTCTTTGCTCGAAACAGTGAAGCTAAGGGAAGAAACTGCGGATATTGACACTTGGAGGCTTCCGACAAGCTTCAATAGGGACACATGGCAATATCCGCCAATTCGCAAAAACAAAGTTCAGTGAGGTTCGGCCGTCGACACTTGGCAGCATCCGCGGGATTCTGTTGGGCTTTTGTCTCGGTCTGTTTGTTTGCCTTGGTCACTTTTTGCCACGGGAATTCCCTTCGCAAGGGCACTTGTGTCTTTGACTCTTGGGGCACTCCTTTGAACTTTGTCGCTTGAACCAACGGTTGAACCAAGTTTTGGTTCAACGGTTCAAACAAAGCCTTGAACCGATTGACGAACCGTTTGATTGAACCAAAAGATGAATCAAAGCGTTGAATTGCTTGATTGAACCCGCCTTTGAACATTTTTGTTTGAACCAAGGCAAGGGCCAAAATAGCTTCATATGTTGTCCCAAAACTGAGTAGCATTTTTGGGAACCAACAGCTAACTCCAGTTGAGGAACTTCCTTCTATTGTAAAAACAGTCGAAAGGAGTAGAATCCAGAATCTCCAGTGCCTTGAAGTGTGTCATTGGGCTACGGAGTCATGCTACCCAAAAAGAAAGGCGACAGAAACGAAAACGAAAAGCACAAAACAAAACTAAAGACTATACAAATATACATATGTACAAATGAACTTATTTGATGCCTCAAGATTTGAAGCGCTTCAGATACCACCCATTGTGAGACAATGATAATGGCGTCCCGTCCTGATAAACTAGCAGGAAACCATTTTGTCTCCAGAATCGGTGACGAACGAATGGAACTCTCCACGAGGAAACCAATTTTCTGCGTCTTCCTCTTGGCTCTTTCTTCTTCTTGCCCCATGGCAGGACGTGGTCTTCAAACTGAAAACCATAACTCCTTGCTCTCTTGGCGAAAAGTTCTTTTTGTTGACTTTGGAATACAACAGTATGGTCCACCACCATAGCTTGTTGTTCTACTGGTCCAATCTGGCACATGCTTTGATTGTCAGCATCGGACCCCTGACAAACCATCAGCGCAGCATCCCCTTTGGTGTGAAGGAGTTCGATCTCTTCATCCTGAGCAGTCTTCAATCCGAGCAATAGAGATCTGCATCCAACATGAGTGGAAGAATTGCTGCCATCGGATTCCAGGATCCAAGCATCATCAGAAGCTGATCTTCTATTAGATTTCTCTTCATCGGAGATGAAAGATCCTTCTTGTTTGTACTGTGCCCTACCAATTCTTCTGATCCCTGATTTGGGTCAAATCCTAGATTGCCAGCCACGGGACTTTGATCAGCTGAGACATGAGCATCCTCTGTGGGGGAGTAATTACCCCTGCTTGAAGGCTAAAACAGAATTTGAGCAGCAGGGGCTTACATTTGGGTGACCACAATCTTTGCCTCAGACAGGGCCACACCTAGCTCTTCATCAATGTTTAACTGCGCAGGATTGGCTTGCAGGAGTTCAAACTCAGTCATTTGAATTTCGGATTTCTTGACATGATCAATCATGTCAAATGACTAAGATGGACTTGGAAGAGAGGATGGGAGCTCATCTTTTTGGTTTTTGGGAGGGGGAGGACTGATCTGCGAAGTTGAAGTAGAAGGTGCATAGATGTTTGATGTACTTACTTCTTTGGCAATCACCAGGTCCTTTGACGGGAAAGGAAGAGGGGTTCTCTGCTCAACGATTGAAATTGTTGGTTGGGGTCGCTCCTCTGTCTTCTCTTTGTCGGCCTACTGGGCTCACTGATCCTCGAACCTGGTGAATACTGTGTATGATCCTTCATCTGCTTCACCTTCACTTCTGAGTTCATCTTGGTAATTCAAAAAAAAATTGTGGGAGTCGCCAGCTGATTCTTCTTGATCCTCCATGAAGAGACCTGCATCATTTTCTTGCTCAAACTCAGGTTGGAAATAGGAAACATGTTCTGTTTTCTGATATCCCACTGTTGAGTTAGTTAGAGGTTTTTCAAGGGCAAGGTTCCTCTGTGGGGGAGGAAGATGATTTGGTTGCCCTTGACTTCTGGCAGCGTTGCCTTGATATGGCTGATTGGGGAATGTCATTTTTGGTACATCTCTGTATGAAGGAACAGAGGACATACCTTGTGCCACTTGTCTTTTCAAGGCTAGCAGTTCATTTGCCAGGTTTTGTACCATTGGGTCAGTGGTGACTGTGGGTGAGTATTCAGAAGATGAAGAGGGTTTGCCTCTATTAGGATCTCTCCTTATCTTTTCTGCCAAGATAAGGTCATCTTCTAGCTCAGTAGCCAAGTCCTGAGCAGCCTCAAGGTCTATGTGTCTAGCCCGTCTCAATAGAAAACTCACTTCAGGCAGCTGTGAGTTGATGAAGAAACTCATGAGATTCTGAGGTGTCGGTTGGGCAACCATGGGAATCATGTGCCTCAGCTTGTTGAATTTCGCAATAAAATCCCTCATGGGCTCATGAGGTTCCTTTTTCATCTGCGTAAGTTGGGCTATCAAAGCATGCGCATCCTCTGCAGGGTTGAACCTGGCTTCAAATTTGGCTTTGAGTGTATCCCAGTCAGTCATTGATCCAGCTTGCAGATGGTAGAACCAATCTGCAGCAGCGCCTTGTAGTGTCTCCACAAAAACCCTGACTGCCACGTCTTAAAATTCCACCCCTATCACACCATAAGCTATGGTGAACGCTGCAATGTGTTCATCAAGGTGGACTCTTCCATCACCAAAGAATTTGGGAAAATTCTTTCTTGAACTAAGTGGTAGCTCATGCAGGGGTGGAGTTAGATTAAGTGGACCAAAAGAGTTACCCCAGAGGCCTCGAACTGCCATGATCGGATTATGAACAATAGAGATAACACATCTGAGGGAGTTGCCAGATTATAGGACAAAAATGGAAAAAAAACTGGGCCTGCTTCAGCTTAAAGCTTGAGGCTTCAAACTGCGCTTTCTTTCCCAGCAGCTCTGATTTTGCAAACCAGATAATATAATGGATATGGATGAAAATGGTAAGGCTATAAATGGATAATGGGTAAGACATGAAACGGAGTCGCCAGAGTATGTAATGGATAAGGTTATAATGATAATGGGTTATATAGGTGATGTTTCAATCTGATACTTGAGGTTCCAAATTGCACAATATTATGTATATCCCCAGCAGAGTCGCCAAAAACTGTTGGTTGAATATTTTGTCGATCAGCGTAATGATAAACAAAATAGGTCTGATCAGCCAAAGTAAGAAGACTGGTCGTCCAAATGTGCAGTTTTTTACCACATCAAAAGGAGACTGATCTCTCCTCTCATCAAGGGGAGGTTCCCTATAGATAAGCTATATATATATAAACAAAAAATAATACTCAGGGGTAGGACAAACCATCCATCTCTCTTTTTTCAGAGATGATGCATGCGGATCAAAAGAAAAACTCAAGAGAAATGACAGACAGTACTCTTCTTTCAGAAGTACTATTTAGCAAACCACAAGAATACTCCTGGTAGTAACAGCAAAATGTAACAAATGATGTAATAACCAGCAAATCGAGATGCAGCACAAAGTCTCCACCTGAATTGCTCAAGAGTAAGATACGAAGGGCAATGAGGGCACAAAGTCGTCCCAAAGTCCTTTACACAGAAATAAAAAGAAAACACACTAAAGGCAATTATGGGGGCACAAAGTCTCTCCACACTTGACTCTTCATGACACCTTCCTGACTGTTGTCACTAATTCTGCTTGTTGAATTAAAAGAACAGAAAATATATTGAAGAAAAAGACATAAGAACAGTTTCCTCAATAACAAAGATATTATAGCACAAAGTCTGAAAAACCAATTGCTTTCTTATTCCAGTAACAAAATATGATCAGCAATTTGAGCTCAAAGTCTCAGTAATGCCTTACAATTTGGGCAGAGTTTTGTTCTAAATGTCAAAAAAGAGCTCCTTTTACAATAGAAGAGAGTCCCTTATATAGCCTCTTCAAGAAGGACTCGGGAACAGTCACACATCATGTTGCATTAAAATCTATTAAGAAGACAGGCTGGAACTTAGGGGCATCTACCCATTTGTTTTTCTCAACGCAGAGAAACAAGTCACGCTATTAAAAGTTTACATCTTTCAATGTCCACCTGGCGATCTGATCCTTCTTCACCGTTCCTCCTTTTCTGGTTATTTGAATCAGGTCCTAGATTCAATTCAATGCTCTGTTCCTTAGTCACTTTCTGCTAGTCTTTAGCAATTGAAGCATGGCACATTCCACTGCTAAACAGGTGAAGACACGTGGCAACTTCTGCGGGACTCTGAGAAACGTTTATTAATAGAGGCTTTGAAACCTATTAGAAATTCAGAATCGCGGATGTAGACACGTGTCGCTCTCCACGGAGTTACAACAAAAAAGGTGGCAACTTCCGCTCGTCTTTGGAGAGTCGTGCGGATGCAGACATTTGGCGCGTTCCGCTTCATTTAGTCACTCGTCCCCGGTCCACCATGGTCTTTGCTCGAAACAGTGAAGCTAAGGGAAGAGACTGCAAATACTGACACTTGGAGGCTTCCGACAAGCTTCAATAGGGACACATGGCAATATCCGTCAATTCGCAGAAACAAAGTTCAGTGAGGTTCGGCCATCGACACTTGGCAGCATCTGCAGGATTCTGTTGGGCTTTTGTCTCGGTCCGTTTATTTGCCTTGGTCACTTTTTGCCACAAGAATTCCCTTCGCAAGGGCACTTGTGTCTTTGACTCTTGGGGCACTCCTTTGAACTTTGTCGCTTGAACCAACCGTTGAACCAAGTTTTGGTTCAACGGTTCAAACGAAGCCTTGAACCGATTGACGAACCATTTGATTGAACCAAAGGATGAATCAAAGCGTTGAACCACTTGATTGAACCCGCCTTTGAACATTTTTGTTTGAACCAAGGCAAGGGCCAAAATAGCTTCATATGTTGTCCCAAAACTGAGTAACATTTTTGGGGACCAACACATTCTCCAATTAATAAATTAATTAAAATTACTTTTGGAGCAAATAATCTAATAATTAATTAATTAAATTGCTCTATTTGCAAGAGTGATAAAAATCACTTTTTGAGCAATTAATTAATTGAAAATACTTCCAATTGTTTACCTAAATAACTTTAATTGTTTGAGTGGTAAAAACCATAGTTACCAAACTCGGGAAAAAATCGCGATTAATCATGAATCGGACCAAAAAACGCATTTTTCACCTATTTAAGCACGTATTATTCCCGATCAACACCTGTAGGTCAAAAAATCGTTGACCATCTCAAAAAAATCGTGTTCCATACGAATTAAACGGGAAAAAATCGCAATTAAAACTTGCAGCAGACCTAGGGTTGAGTACGATTAGGGTTAGGGTTAGGGTTAGGGTTTTAAGTTTTTTGACTTTTTCCCGATTAATCACGATTTTTTAAAAACATTTCACTTTTGAAAAAACGATTTTTTCCTCGGACGATTAATGCTACTATGGTAAAAACCACTTTTCAAGTAATTTAAATAATTAATCATGATAGTTCCATTATCCTAATAATCAATTAAAATTGCCTCAAGAGAACAAATGATTAAAATCACTATTCAGGCAAGTCTAATTAATTATTAAAATAAATTTTCCCAATTACCATCCCTTAGCCTACAGGGAAAATCAGGTTAAAGGTCTTCAAGCTATTTTCCTTTATTTTGAAAAAGGGGCCATTACAACTAGAAAGCACAAATAGCATCCATTCATTCACATGTTGAGAGAAAAATATGGTTCTGAATCAGAATTTTGTCAATATGATGTTTTGTACATAGCAATCTCTGAAAAGAGACTGCATGAATGTCTAATTAATTCTTATGCATATGTACAATTTTTTACAGACAATGTAAAGGATGAAAAAATGTTGTGGAAAATGGAATTATTTGCCTACCAGGTGTGACAGTTCATCTTCCAACAATTACCAATGAAGTGACACCATGTAGTAGTGGTTGGCACTAGGTGACACCATGGAAATCAATAAAAGGTGTTTGTTATACAAACTATACTACCAAAGGAACATCAGTTACAGAATAGTAAATGCATACCATAGCACAACATAGAAAAAAATAAGAGTAATCACAACATTTAATCATATAGCTAGTGCACAGGACAAGTTGTTCGGTACAGAGAGGACCTGTTACACAGTACCCTTACCCTGATGTACATCATGCTATTACATGAAAAGAAGGCCCAGCAGTTGTAAGTTAAACACAACCATCACTAAAGAGAGTTATTGCCGATGATACAATCATTAACAACATAACAAAGTTGGTTAACAAACGTGTAATTAAAAATACGGTGAACGGTGATAGCAATGACGATGCTAATAGGACAGTCTACATTATCCTCCCTTAAAACAAGTCAGAGTTCCTTCCAACACAATACATATTCAACATGATAAAAATAAGATTGAAGATAGGAGACCAAAAACATTCCTGAAGGAGTGGCGGCAGCTGAAGGTGGTGCTGCAGCAGAAACTTCCAGAGAAGCTGGCGAAAAGTCCAAAGCTTAGAACAAAGTCTGCAGTTTGATTTTGTCCACACCAACTTCAGCCTTAATATGCTTTTGAAAACCCACGAAGCCAATAACCATATATCTTTGTTTTTCTTGTTTGCCAGCAAATTTTCCATTGGTTGTGAATGCAAAAGACAATGCTCATTGTATGCAAGGAAAATACAGATGCAAAGAGGAGAGGGTCATACAGCTCAATATCATCCCACATGGACGAATGGTAGACATAGAAGAGGCTGTTCAGCTAGATATCAGGACAAGCAGGGCCGTACATTGACCAAGGAGAGGATGTACAACATAAATCATACGGAAAAACACTAGAATCAATGAAGGCAGCAGAAGCATAAAGTAATGTGGAAACAAGAGTAGAGTATAGCCTGCCAGCTGAAGAATACGACCTTTCACGTGAATCATATGGCACGTTAACTGGAAGGCTTGTAACATGGGCGTACGACACTCGAGAGGGGCACAAACTGAATGTTGGTGGGTTGTACGGCATGAGAAAATGAGCATGGGCGTACAGCAGTTTTGGGGCTCTGAATAACAGATGTAGAGCAAGGCTTGGATGTATGGGGGCTTTTGATCATACAGTTGCTTGGCGTATGGTCCTTCATGTTTATCATTATCATTTATATTATCTTTTATTTGTTTATTTCCACAATCACTAACGTCTCCTTCACCTTAATGTCAAATATTTGATTTTTTTATTTATTTATCTTTAGACTGATTTTCTAAAAAAAAAAAAATTTAATGTGATATTTTTTATTTTCTCACTTTTTAAGTTGAACCCACAATGACTTATGTTTTCAACTTGATTATTCTAGACTTCAAATTCAATCATACTCACACCATGCAGCCAAAGTCCATATAAATTTACTTTGGACGCACTCACTGCACATTTACACTCCAAACCGTTCAAATTCGCAATTCACTCAGCCCAATTAGGCATTTTAAATGTTTCTGCTTTACTCGCCTCAACTATTATTTTTTAATCTAAACACCCCGGAGGTGAAATTCCTGTACCTTGCATGTTTATCATGCATGTGCTTTGTCTATTTAACACAAGTGCCCTCAGTATAAAATTCTTAACGCCACAAGTATTAGTCTCGACAATACTTCCTTTGATTCGACATATCCTAGGTTTGTCGATGTGCCATGACTCTCAGTACATCTAGGGCGAGCATATTTGCATTCAACCATACTTCAAAAATACTCCCAGACATAGTTTAAAAACTCATAATCAGTAATACTCAGCAGCCCAGAATTTTGACCCATACTCAAGACTTGGCAATTACTCGAAAACTTTATTGCTACTTTAAAAGAAAAAAAAATCACAAGATAAACTGAAATAGCATGTAAAACACACAAAATGAAATTAATGTAGAGAACAAATAAGTGTGTTTTCTATTAGTTTTCAACCAAACAAGAGTACAATGCTCAGTTTTAGACAAAATGAAGAATACAAAGCTCATAGAATAGGCATCAATGCACCATAAAATCATCTCCAACTCCTCCTATGTTGTGCTCTAGAATAGGAAAGTAAATATTCCTCCTCTAGAACATCATCCATAAACATCTCGTCCAGATCCTCACCAGTCCCTCCTAGTGCCTCTGCTACCCCTATCGCTATCACTTATCTAACTTCTCTCTCTAGATTTGCAACCTCCTCCTCAGTAAACATGAGTTGTTGCGCATCCTCAAGACTCAACAATCCAATCTACGTATGAATGAATATCATCCAAGTCAATTGCCTCATAACTATCTTGCCCTTCCACTTGTTTCACATGAAGATGAAGATTATACCACACAAAGACAAGGTAGCTGCTCTATATCTTCAACTCCGCAGATTTTTGACTTGTATGCTGCTCATTCTTCTTCCATAAAGAAGTTGTTATTGAACCGTCTCAAAATAAATACTTCCCACAGAATGAGAAGGCTCAGTCAAATCCTCGTTAGATTCTGTGGACTCCACAAATTCTTCAACAACACCCTCCAACCCATCCTGGTCCGCAAGGTCCGTACTTCTTCCACAAGAAGGGCAATTGTCTAGCAATCTCTACCCACTCCTAACTCATGAGTGGCATTGGGTCAACCAGTTCTCGCTGAACCGTTTATTGGTTTCGTCTCTGGCTCCGGCTCCGTCTCCGTCTCTGGCTCCAAATTCTACTTACACTTCATTTTTGGCTTTTGCTTTGGCTTCCACTTCTACTACATACTTCACTTCATAGATTTTTAGAATCGGTTGCCTCTTGCAGAATTAGTCTTTCTTGTTGCTCTACCAATCGAGTAGACTGTCTGATTTTTTGGACCACTCCCTAACCATGTTGTCTTCTTATCCTGCCTTTGTTTGTGGTCAATGGCATTAATCATTTCTTGTACGGTGTCGGTCTTCTTCCTTTTTATGACCCTTCTACTTATACTATTGCAATATGTTTTGTCATTGCACTTCACAGTTACGTTTGACACATAGATGTTATAAGATAATCTAAGGCTTCGTCGTCAATTGTTATTGTCAATCAACATTCACTTCTACCTAACGTTAGCCTGACCCAACTTCACAAAGGCAGTGGCTCCAGAATGTTTTTTATACAAACTACACTACCAAAGAAACATCAATTAAAGAATAGTAAACGCATACCATAATACACCATAGAAGAACATAAGAGTAATTGCAGCTTTATATCATATAGGTAGTGCTCAGTACAAGTTCTTCAGTACACAACACCCTTACCCCAACGTACATCATGCTATTTATATGATAAGAAGACCTGACAATTGTCAGTTAAACACAACCAATCATACTTAAGAGATTTATTACAATACCGCCTAAAGCAAAAATACAATCGTTAACAACATAATGTTGGCTACAAAACATGTAATTAATAAGACACTGATAACACTAACATTACTAATAGGATGGTCTATAAAAGGCACCAAGGAGAAGGGGATAAGGGAACAAATAGGACATTACTGCCACTCGACAAAATGATGAAGGAAGCACCTTTGGTCGAGTAGAGATCTGATTGGTTGATATTGCCTCCAAGAATTGGCGCTTGGAGGACTTGGTGTTGGCATAACTTGCCAGTAGTGTTGCTGCTAATGCTGGAGTTGTACATAACCAATCAAGATACAATTGAATAGAAGATCCCATTTAATTTGGGCACCAACCGACTTTGTGCTTGCACGTAGATCACCCTAGGAGCTGAAAAGGTGACAAAGAATTACAACACTAAAACAATGAAAGCATAACTAGAAGAGGTAAACCTAAGGTGGGCCTAATAGTGTTATAAAAGCATAAACACAAATATCCATGCAAGGGAAGGACCTCTTAAGGGAAGAGAAAGAAGTAACAGATGAAGACCAAAGCTAAATATCAAGATTGGAAACCGGCACTCGTTGAATTCACTATAGAGATTTACTCCATTATTTGTCAATATTAATGTGAGCACTCATCCAATCTGCAATAGAATATAACCTACCGTCAAACAAAAAAGTTTTGGCAGTTCAATGTTTTAAGGAACCACCTTATTATCATTGCACACTTCTAGATGCCCCCTTTTATATAAGAAAAACAGTATGGTTGAATCACATTTAATAAAGATCTATAGCAGTTTCACGTTTTTGTAAAAACAGATCATACGTCATATTGTTCTAGAGGAACAAAGATGAGTAGAATCAAAAGCATGCAAATACAAAGTACACAACAAAAACTAAAAAAATATTACTAATTACACATACCAAATCTGCATGATGCAGGACTATCAAATCTGCCCGCCTCAACTCTTTAAGGGATTCCCTCAAGGGGCCACGTGGAATCATTCGCCCATTGCCCCAAAGGCTTATACAGTTTAGCATTACGATCTCCAAGTCCCTCAACAAACTCCAATGCTATCCTTCAGAACATGCAAGTCACAAGAATGTAAGTCAGAAAGCCAATACTTGCAAACTTACCATATGGTATTGTTATTATTTTCATTGCATGTCTTTGTAAATACTGCGAGTATTGGGTTGTATCATAAAAGAAAGCACAAGATAGTTTTTAAGACAGAAAATTAGGTTGATAACATTTAATCTGTTGCA
The DNA here is from genome assembly GCA_037957365.1 of Torreya grandis. NCBI lineage: Eukaryota > Viridiplantae > Streptophyta > Pinopsida > Cupressales > Taxaceae > Torreya > Torreya grandis. The sequence goes on from JARHVA010001587.1 coordinate 2,451,786, forward strand.
TTATTGTTCCAAATTAGTCAATTTTCAAAAAGTTAAAAACAGTAGGGCTATATATTTAGAAAAACAAATCATCCACTCAAAGATTTTGACACAGCAACATTATTGGATTCTTTAAAGAAAACAGACATGTTTGTAATAGCTCAGAATTTACAAATTTTAAATTAATGCTTAGAATGAAATAAGAAAGAAATTTTATTAACGTCCAAATATGATAAAAAATAAATCATTGGGACTTCAACATACAACCATTTGTGTAGCCTGGGAGAGCAAAAAGAAGCCACAAAAAGTTAACACTAAACAATAAGAGAGAAAGAAAGAAAACACAATAAGAGGGTGTAAACCTAAAGCAGTTAAACTTTCAACCATAGGAACCAAGTACAAGAACAAAAATCCCTGGGACAGGAGGACCCGTCAATAAAGCACAGAGGTCGGTGAATATCAAAGTGTGACACCAAGCCAAAGGACCAATGTTGTCACATGTTTATACCAAGGCTTGAGCAAGAAGAACCAACGACATCATCATCACCACAAAAAGGGCCAATGCAAGATCTAAGAATGCTTATAGGGGAATTTCCAGGACTAAGGAACCCGGTTGAACAATCCTAGGAAGAATGCGGGTACTCCCCCTATAACCTACCCCAACATCCAAGGTCAATAAGCCTATCGTGGCAGAGAAAAAAATATTAATGTGTGCCTGCTTCCATGGCCCAATATGTGTGTAAGGGAAAGGCAAGTAGCAGGCTAGAAGTAATCAACCTTACAAATCTAAGAATCTTATGTAGGCATCTACATCTGGTTAAACCTCTAGAAGAAAAAGGGCCAAGCACCAGAAGAAAGAAGATAAAGAACAACCCAAGTCTCTGTATAGATCGTAGTATCTCCCTCGGATCTCATCATAGATAAGATGCCTAAAACATTAAGTGCTCCTCAATTTCCACCTCTCTAGAGATTCTACTATATAAACTCCTAAATACTTTTTATTGTTCGACAATTCTTATACTCTCTCTCTTTTCACTCTTATATGTTTTAGTTCTCTTACATTTTGTAGTAATTTTTATTTATCCTACTATCAAAAACAATCCAAAAAGTGAGGCTTGAATACATTATGCATCACTTTAAATTCTTCATCCTATTTTTCATACGCCTATGTTCTTTGATTTCTCTTGTTTCATGTTCACATGCAGGTTGCATCTTTAAATTTAAAATTACTAAGATGCCTAACCTCATTCAATGCCTTCTCTCTTCCAAGAAAAATCCATCCAAGCACCCAAAAAATTTGCTATATAGAGAGAAATTTGGTTGCAAGACAATCATATACTTAATTAGTAATTATATTGTTCTTGCTTAGCAATCAGAAGCTTTTTAGCCATATTATCATTTGTTGCTGAATTTAAAAGCCTACGGAAAAACATAATTATAGGTCAAACTCTAAACGATGCAAAGATTTGAGACCCTTCAATTTATTTGGGAATAGGTTTCCAAAGCTATCACGAAGAATATTATTTTATTTTTATATGAAATATATCTATATATTAACTTAACAGAAATAAACAAATAATTCACAAAAAAATATAGGTGGTATGAAAGCATGCCACGTCACACTAGGCAAAGCCTAGGAGCAAAATCAAAAGTTCTAAACACTAGGCAGAGCCTAGGAACAAGTCACAAAGTCATTAAAAAAAAAAATTATGCAACAAGAGCAAGGCCGGAAGGCGGAGGATCCATATCATTAGGACCCCAGCCCGAGGTTGGCAAGTCATTGCCATCTGGGATAGGCTCCTAGCTAGTAGCTTGAGTAGTGTCCATGTCGTCATCTTCTGCTTGTGTCCGAGTGGGCGAAATGGCCAAAGAAAGCTTAGGGAACTTATCCAACATGTCTGATCGGCCTCCAGGTGGTGCCCCCCAAGCATCTAGGCACAGAGGAGGAGCGCCCCAACCATCCTGCCTATTAGGGGAAGGAGACGACGACTTCCACCCTCGTTGCTGCCCAAGAGGGGAAATGCGTTGGTACAGGGTGCCGCTATGAGAGCGACGCCTAAAATGGCTGCGACGATGCCCACCACGGGGCGGCCAAGGCACTCTGTCATCCAGTTTAGGATCCCTGAGCGGAGAAGGTGGAACCCGAGCCATTGCACAAGGAGCATCTCCCCAATGGAAGAGATCTTGTAGATACCCAAGCTCCATACCCACTTTATTGGCTTGGACTTGAATCTACAAAAGAACATTGGAGATGATAGAGGACTTGTGTAAAGCAGAAACATTACAATCAGCAAAATCATTATTAAACACATAATTATTTCTTTCTTTCCAAAGCCAGAAGAGAATCTCCACTCTGAAAGTAATGCCAGACTTGTGTGTATTTGAAGGGCATCGCGAGTTTGTCTCCAAGATGGATGTGCTACCAAAGGAAGATTTTAAGCTGAAAAGGCCTGAAAAGATCATGGATCCAAGTCCAGACCCTTTGAGCTTTGGAATAGTACCAAAAAAGATGAGGAAGCATCTCAAGGTGGCCACAAAAAGGGCAAGTAGGCAGGTGGACTCCAAGTTGGACGAGTCTTTTGCCAATAGATAAGCCTTGGTGCAATATACACTATAGAGAAAATTCTTACTTTACGTTGCATTCAAATTTTCAGTCGCGCACTGCAGTTTGTTCTTGCATACCTTGGTCATGGCGGCAGAGTTTTGGAGCAGAACGCGGGTTTCTTTTTCGTCTAAGTGTCGAAGTGCAGCGGAGGCTACCAAGTGGCGTAATCCGAGCACAGGTTCTTTTTCCCCTTTTGTTTCCTTCGTTTCATTTTTGCCTAAGTATTGAATTCGAGCAGAGGCCGCCAAGTGTCGCTTTTCGAGACACAGAGCCGGCCAGCTGGCGTCGTCCGAGACACTTTTCATAACTTTCAAGAGGGCCGCAGAATGTGCCAAGTATCCAATAGCAACTAAGCGGAAGTCACCACGTGTCGGCATCCGAGAGACAGTGGGTTCAATACCCCGATTAACGTATAAATGGCGCGCAGTGTTGAACCATTGAACCATTTTGGTTCATCGGGCAGTTCAAGGGAGTGTCCCAAAACCAAAGGGGTCAAGTACCTTTTTGGAAGGCAGAAAAGCATCGTTCCATTTTGTTTAAGTGCCGAAGAGCAGCGGAGGCTGCCAAGTGTCACTCTCCGAGCCCTTTTCTACTCCATCCCCGAAAACAACGGAAGATGCCACATACCCCTAGTAGGAGCGAAAGATGCCACGTATCTTCCCAAGAGCAGCGGAGGCCGCCACGTGTCAACTTTCGAGAGACCATCTTCAAGCTTCATTGCCAAATAAAGATTGTGGTGGGTCCCAGGTGTTACTCCAAAGGTATGTGGAAGCGCCAAGTGTCAACATGCGAAGACTGCCACGTGCATCCATCCCCTTTTTAGAAATTGCTCAGGCAAGGAACGCGGTGAGTTTTATTTTGTTAAAACTGCTAAATATCGAAGAAGCGGATTGCGACATGTGTCAAAGGCGGAGCGTTCCTCAGCAGGATATAGAGAAAGCGATAAATGCCGCGCGTCTTCGATAAATCAGAGGGAAAGCGCCAAGTGTCATTCTCTGATAATAAGAAAAATTTCAGAAAATCAACTTAGTGTCCTCTCTCGTTTCAACAAAACAGAGTGTTCCGTGTATCTGTTACAACAAAACGAGATAGAGGGAAACTCGGCGGGAGTTGTTCTTGGTAGATAGAACAGTTCACCAGGTAGATTTTTGGGGCCTGCAAACATTGAAAGCGCCATCTGTTTGTCCCCTATAAGCGAAAGAGAATGGACAGTTGCGCGGCTAAGCAGATGATGAAATGAGGAAATTCGGGCACAAAAGTAGGTACTAGTCATAAATCGACATGCCACAATCAGAGCAGCCGCCCTGTTCCAGCATGGCCCTTCCTGATAAGACCAGGATACATCCAAGGCATTGAAAGCGCCGTCTGTTTGTCCCCTATGAGTTAAGGACGGAGTAGAATTGCGCGAGAAAGGGAGTGATGGAAGGAGGCATCCGAGGCTATAAAAGAAGAGGATCAGTTTGCCAAAAAAAAGGGGGGGACTTTTTAGAGTTTTTTGACTAAGAAATATCATTTGCTTTTGTCTCATTTTCTTGAGTTGTAAAGTTGATGTGACTGTGCATGTTTCTGTGCCTTTTATGTGGCTGAATGAATTAAAAAGACTGAACTCTATGCCTTTGTTGATATTATCTGTCATTTACAAAAATAGTCTGTACCGTAGATTTTCTAGAGTTGTGATTAGGAATGTCATTTGCTTTTGTTTCGTTTTCTTGAATCGGAAGTTCTACATAACTGTACGTGTTTCTGCGCCTCTTATGTGATTGGAAGATTCTTATAAGAAGATTGGACCCTATGCCTTTGTTGACATTCTTTGTATCTCAGCAAAAGAAGCCTCTGTTGTGAGCCCCTGTTTCTATTATTTCGATCTTTTACATTGATCATGCACTTGTCTACTCTTAAATGTAATTGAATCCTACATATAGTCTCACTGTACTCAAGTTAGGATTAGGATTACATTCAAGCGCATCGCCATAGTTAGGTTTCATTTCCTACATTTGCGTTTCTGATTAATTTCCTATCCCTTTTCCCCCAACACTTGATACAAAAGAAGAGACCAGCTTCTCTAAAATCTGGAGGTTTTTTCAAGCCGCAATATCCCATAGCTTGAAACTTCCCATTGTTGATTGATTAGAATCAAACGCAATTTTAAGCATCAACAGTTTTTGGCACGCCCGGTGGGACCAATCTTTCAAGGAGTTGAAGAATTTTTGGTGTGTTCTTCGGCCAACTAGCCTTTGGAGGTTTTTATTTTATCAACACCAGCGGCCACTCTAAGTTGAATCAGCCAGTTAAGCAGTCCTGGTATCATCAAGAAATCACCGTTTGGTATGTATAATTCTATTACTCATAGCTATGAGTCTTATTCTCCATATATTTTTAATCAAGATCAAGTTTCTCGTGGAATCACGTCAAGTAACAAGGATGCATATGGTCATGAGTTTCGCCTTTCACAGGGCCGATATGAACAGCCTCAGCGCTATCATGAGCTATACCAGTCTTATGCCCAGTCTCCCCAATATGTCACATCCCATGCTCAACCTAATCTCATTTCCACCTTCAAAAAAGCATTACTGGGATATAAAAAATATGTATTGGAGCTTGACAACAAAAGGGGATGTGACCAAGAAATTCCTAATCATGTCATCCATCAATTAAGAAATGCAGTAGACCTGATTAAAAGTGAATAGGATCCCATTGAAAGAGCAAATTGGCAAAGGCTTGCATATGAGATGTTGGATGTGTGTGGCTTGATTGCAATTTTAGAAGAGAAGCTGAGCATTCATGAGAGACAACCTTACCAAGTCTCTCAACCTGCACATTCACTGCCCACAAGTTTCATATCAAATGTACGCAACCCTTGCTCATGAGCCAAATCAAACCTGTCAAGGTCATTTCCCCATTAATGTCGAGTCTATATTGGCAGAGAAGGAAGTGGACTCCAAACCCTGACTTTCCCCTCAAGTCCCTCTCACCATTCCTCAAGAAGCTTCTTGCCTCTCATCTCAGCCTTCATACACTCCCCACTCCTATGATGATTCCTACGAACTCCAAGAAAAACTTTTTCAAGAAAATCTAGCTAAGCAAGTTGAGGAATTAGAGGCAAAGATGAGATTGCTTAGAGAGAGAGAGATAGAGCTTTCAGACCTTAAAGGGGAGCCTACGCCAAAAGATACCTCTTATACCAATCCTCAGGTCCTTCAGCATGATGACAAGATTCCAAGTTGGAAGAAAGAAGATCATAAATCAGCTGAAAACTTTGAAGAAGAGTATACTCGGTTCATGGCTAGTCAAGAAGATTTCATGACAGATAAGGAGGAAATCACCATGGGTACACCCTTTGATGAACAAGAAGACAAGTCACAAGCTTTTGCCTTAACCTCTGATGAGAAAGAGATCGTTTCTGACTTTTTTCTCACTTTGCAAGAAGATATGGAGAAGCATGGACACTCCCTTGATCAAGTCATTGAGACAGGTGACACTATTCTTCAAGAAGGCCATGAATTGGCCAAATATGGAGAAAACAACATTGAGACTCAACTAAGTATGAAGAGGGGATGCCAGCGTTCAGATTTATCCATTCAAGAGATTGAAGTCATCAAGGGGCATGATGATGCAATAGAACCCGAAAATGAGACAGAAGGAGATAAGCCCAAAGATGATGGATATCAAAAGACACAGAGTGGAGAACCAACAGCCATCGATTTCTTGATGAGACATAATATCATGAAGAACCAGTATTTGACGGGCTTGCAAGAACAAAAAGAGCTTATGGATGTCAAAAGCATGTTTGACTCGGACTCACTCAAATGCAGGCAAATCCGTGTGGCCTACACAGAGGACATTTCACCAAAGATATACCCATTTCAATCGTTTGTATGGCAACATAAGCTGGCTTGTCATAAAAAAGACGTTAGGAATTTTGTTTTTGATCTCGGAGGGAGATAAGGATGCTTAATTAATGTAGTTAGGTAGTTTCCCATTCCCGCATTGTTTTTGTTTTCCGTTGTTGTTTTCCCGCTTTCCTTTTAAATAATGTTTTAAACACAGAGTTGGCAGCTTAGAAAGTTTTTAATTCTTTAAATTTTGCCGCATTAAATGCTTCCCAAATCTTTCAAAATCTCAAAGTACCTTGCGCCGCAACTTGCATAGCGTGTCCACCTCGTTGTTTCCCGAAGATTGAGTAGGATCTGCTAACGGTCATCCGAATTTAATGCTATTCGAGACTTGATAGGCCCATAAATATCCCTTAGCAAGATTTAAAGTTTACAAATTCTCAAGCATACCTGCACCTGAAAATATCTTGTTCTTTGCGATTTGTTAGCGCCTAATAAAATTTGCTTCAGCAAGAGTGTTTCTATCTTGCACAAGGTTCATACCAGGTATTACATAAAAGATATAGAAATGGCGGAAGCATCGTCTTCACAACGAAGAGTTGGGCCGTCTGAATCTCTTGATAGGTTGCTTGCTAGTAAATCATATGCTTCAACTCCTGTGCAACCGTCGAGAAGCGATCCGAGAACCAGAATCTTGGGAGTTGGTCAAGCCAGTGACCCCTCAAAGGTAAAAAATTACGTAGATGGAATCATGGACCCGATCTTGCAAAAAACCAGTAGCAAGAATCTTAGATAAGGGGCACACCAAAGGTGTCTTCAAAGAGCTAGAGCAGGGCAATACGAGACATTCGAAATGAGGATATGGACCTCACAACTGGCTCAGTTTATTGTCCCAGCTGTGCATCCATGCCCTGATTTGATTGAATTATGCGTAGACTTGCTCCATGCACCATCTTGCATCATTCAACAAAGTCTCTTCATGCTACAGATCACACCACAAGCTATCAGGGACATGCTAGCCCTACATTATGACAATACCGCTATATTCCCCACTATCGATAAGATGCAGAGAACGTGGGAGAACGTCAACACTCAGACAAGATTTTTGAGGTCTGAGTTACAAATGGCCGATGGTGATACTACGGTACCCACGCTCCCTACACCAAGAGCTCAGTTCGCACCAGCTAGCCAAGACGCGTTGTCAATGATGGCTCTCATCTTTGGCATGAAAGATGACATAGCGGTGTATGTAGAACAAATGGCCATCCTTTTCAGGTTGAAGACAGTCGACAAGACGCAGGAATATCGACTTGACTTCTCGGAGCACATTGCCTTTTCAATAGTGGAACAACTGACCCAACTCAAATCAAAAGGGGTGTTCAGGTATTCCTCTTATTTGTTCCATCTCATACTATATCAGAACCCCGACCTTTTCACCCAACATATAAATCTGAACCTGTATGACCCAGGATTTGACCCCCAAAGGATCATTCATGTGTCTACATGGACACATGTTTTATCAAGAACTAGCGACCCGTATGATTTTTGGGAACTGTTCGTTACTCCGGTTTTTCGGTGCCTTAGCCCTGACCCTGTCATGAACAGGTTAATTTCAAGTGTTTCGAACCTCCTGGTCAGTTGTCCAATCCCGTGTGACTTCTATTTTGGGTCCCACCACACGATCATAAGGGTTGATGGTTTCTGTGGAGAACCAGTGTTGCTACCGAAGACTTTAACTCTTAGGTTGGCATTCTTGGAAGTCACCAGGCAGGTGTCAGTAGTTGACAACGAATATGGTTCCGAGAAAAAGAAGAGAAAAATGTACAATCTCTCGTGGATGGCAGGCAACATAAGCCTAGAAGCTAGAGATGCTGAGACAGTGCTGCTGAGAAAGCTGGCCTTCCTGGGGTTCTTGTTAGTCGAAGACAAATGGGTTTACGACCCAAGTGATTTCATAGCTTCCTGGGTAAAGACCAATAGGATTGGGGCCAAGATTGCACATGAAGGCCGCCCTTTTTGAGAGACCAAAAAAACCCTACAAAAGATGCTCCTGGTCTTTATGTTGAATTGACAGATTTGCCCCAACCACAGAATAGGTCATGGGAAACCTTCTATGATAAGCAGAGGGATTATGATTCCAAAGTCAGGATGACTTCTGGTTTGAGAAGAACATTGAAGAACAAAGATTGGGATGCAGAGAAGATTGAAGCCTATTGGAAATATAGACAGGAAATTTCTCAAACCACCCATACCTTCAGAAGCGTGGGTTCAGATGAAAGATGGGAGGAACTCTAGGATGAGTGTCATCCCTCCCCTGCATCTAGCCCAAAAACAAGCCAATTGCCGACACTCTATACAGAGCAGGAAGCTAGAGCAGGTCCAAGCCAGCAACCACAGGCCTCAGAGTAAGCTGCAGCTGCAGTCACTACATCAACCTGGCCCCAGCCTCTTAGCGCCGTGGAACAACAAAGGAGTGTGGTGTCTTCACCACCAAAGGCTTCCCCATCATCGAAAGTTATTGAAATCCCGGTTCTCCACAAGCACCACCGGCAACAGCAGAGGTGGAAGGGAAGCAGACGCAGCCAGAGGCAGAGATGCCCAAAAAGAGAAAGAGGGTGCAGTTCCAAACAGATTTAGAGGAAGAAGAAGAACCTTCACAGCGCCAAGTGCAGAACACTGTAATTCCCCCTCAGATAAGTATTACTCCTCTCTCTCAGTCTGTTCCTTTCCCTGTCGGCGTGATGCCTCCACCTAGCCAAATGACGCCTCCTATCACCTCTGCCATCCCCATTTCGCAATTCACCCCATCCTTGGCGCCTCAAGCACTAACGTTACCCCATTTCTCCCCCTCTATTCCCAAAAAGATGCCCCTCCAGCTCGCCCTTAGCCAACCACTACCTATTCAATATGGCCTACCACAGGGATATCATTTCGCAGGATGATACATTGCATCCCCTTCCACCTTCCAGACGCAGGTCGATGCTGCTAGGAAAGCAAGAGAAGCCCGGTTGGAGAAAAAGAGAACTAAAGAGAATAAAGCATCGGCTGTCCCACACCTGCGGTCACAATTTGACCCTATTCAACAACAGTTGACGGTGACCCATTTGTCACCCAATGTCGTCAAGCCAAGCGAGCAAATGCAACCAGAGGATTATACAATGAACGCAGTGGCCATTGATATGTCCCTGTTCAAGCCCTAAGACAGAGTTGAGTTGTTGACAGAATCCACTTCTGCAGTCACAGAAGATTATTTGAAAATATCAAGAAGACTGCAAAAGATGGAAGCCGATTTGGCCAAAGAAAAGGCAAACTATAGTAGTTTGGTCGACGAAATAAATAAGAAAGATAATGAAATAGCTAGTCTGAATAAACAGTTGCAAGATACTGTTTTTCTTCAGACTCACCGGGCAGTTCAGGCCCAGAATGATTCATTAATAGCAAAGCTAACACATGCAAAAGATGCAACGACGGCCCTTAGGTGGGAGAAAGCAGCGTTGCAAGGAAGAGTCGAAGGACATCAGTTACAAGTTACCCAATCGCAGCAGAAGCTGTTGGATGAACAAAACAAGGCTGCAGCTTTTCAAGCCCAGTTCCAAGCGGAACAACAAAAAGCAGCGCAACTGACGCTAGAACTAACTAATAGGCCAAAAAATGTCGAAGTAATAAAACTGGTAAATGAGCTCTACGAGTCAATGTGGAAAAGAATCTCCTCGGAGATTATTCAGCTCAGGCCATCTCTCACCTTCCTGCTCAACGCGCAGCAATTGTGTGAGAAGGTGGAAGATTCAGTGAAGAACACTTTGGCTACAGTCTCCAACAGAGTCACGGACTCCCAAACCTTGTTGCAGAAGCTCTACGACGCAAGGGATGCGACATTGGCAGCCGCAAGAATCACTGACAGAATGGTCGCCGCGAAACAGGTCAATGAGGTGCTCAGTTGCAATGCCGCGGCCAACAGTTGCAAAGAGCTTCTCGAAGTCATGAAAGAAGGCATCGGCGAGATGAGACAACATATTGAAGATCTAGTGCAACTAGGCCTTCCTTCTCCATTTCTGAACGCCAACACGGTGTTGATGGTTGATCAAATTGAACCATTGTTGCTGGCCAAACAGAGGGATCAAACAATTTTCCAGGGCCTGCGGGATGATTCCTCAGTCTCAGAAGTCGAAGTTGTTCTGATTCCTGTTTCCCAGCTGGAATTCAAACTGAAAGCTACAGTCCAAATTCTGCAAACTTTTTCGCACAAGGATATCAATAACCTTGATCTAGCTTTCGTTGAATTGCAGAACAAGCAAGGGTTATCTGACCATGAATGGTCCATCTACTAGACAGCACTTTTGAAGCTGTAAAATTTTGACAGAGCGGGAGTCGGGTTTCTTTTTGAGCAGGCTCAAAAGTCTTGGGGGTCGCCAGTAACTGTAGAGAAAATTCTTACTCTACGTTGCATCAAATTTTCAGTCACGCACTGCAGTGTGTTCCTGCATACCTTGGTCATGGCGACAGAGTTTTAGAGCAGAACGCGGATTTCTTTTTCGTCTAAGTGTCGAAGTGCAGCGGAGGCTGCCAAGTGGCGTATTCCGAGCACGGGTTCTCTTTCCCCTTTTGTTTCCTTCGTTTCATTTTTGCCTAAGTATTGAATTCGAGCAGAGGCCGCCAAGTGTCGCTTTTCGAGACACAGAGCCGGCCAGCTGGCGTCGTCCGAGACACTTTTCATAACTTTCAAGAGGGCCGCAAAATGTGCCAAGTATCCAATAGCAACTAAGCGGAAGTCACCACGTGTCGGCATCTGAGAGACTAGGTTCAATACCCCGATTAACGTATAAATGGCGCGCAGTGTTGAACCATTTTGGTTCATCGGGCAGTTCAAGGGAGTGTCCCGAAACCAAAGGAGTCAAGTACCTTTTTGGAAGGCAGAGAAGCATCGTTCCATTTTGTTTAAGTGCCGAAGAGCAGCGGAGGCTGCCAAGTGTCACTCTCCGAGCCCTTTTCTACTCCATCCCCGAAAACAACGGAAGATGCCACATACCCCTAGTAGGAGCGAAAGATGCCACGTATCTTCCCAAGAGCAGCGGAGGCCGCCACGTGTCAACTTTCGAGAGACCATCTTCAAGCTTCATTGCCAAATAAAGATTGTGGTGGGTCCCAGGTGTTACTCCAAAGGTATGTGGAAGCGCCAAGTGTCAACATGCGAAGACTGCCACGTGCATCCATCCCCTTTTTAGAAATTGCTCAGGCAAGGAACGCGGTGAGTTTTATTTTGTTAAAACTGCTAAATATCGAAGAAGCGGATTGCGACAGGTGTCAAAGGCGGAGCGTTCCTCAGCAGGATATAGAGAAAGCGATAAATGCCGCGCGTCTTCGATAAATCAGAGGGAAAGCGCCAAGTGTCATTCTCTGATAATAAGAAAAATTTCAGAAAATCAACTTAGTGTCCTCTCTCGTTTCAACAAAACAGAGTGTTCCGTGTATCTGTTACAACAAAACGAGATAGAGGGAAACTCGGCGGGAGTTGTTCTTGGTAGATAGAACAGTTCACCAGGTAGATTTTTGGGGCCTGCAAACATTGAAAGCGCCATCTGTTTGTCCCCTATAAGCGAAAGAGAATGGACAGTTGCGCGGCTAAGCAGATGATGAAATGAGGAAATTCGGGCACGAAAGTAGGTACTAGTCATAAATCGACATGCCGCAGTCAGAGCAGCCGCCCTGTTCCAGCATGGCCCTTCCTGATAAGACCAGGATACATCCAAGGCATTGAAAGCGTCGTCTGTTTGTCCCCTGTGAGTTAAGGGTGGAGTACAATTGCGCGGGAAAGGGAGTGATGGAAGGAGACATCCGAGGCTATAAAAGAAGATCAATTTGCCAAAAAAAAGGGGGAGGACTTTCTATAGTTTTAGACTTTCTATAGTTTTTTGACTAAGAAATATCATTTGCTTTTGTCTCATTTTCTTGAGTTGTAAAGTTGATGTGACTGTGCATGTTTTTGTGCCTTTTATGTGGCTGAATGAATTAAGGAGATTGAACTCTATGCCTTTGTTGATATTATCTATGTCATTTACAAAAGTAGTCTGTACCGTAGATTTTTTAGAGTTGTGATTAGGAATGTCATTTGCTTTTGTCTCGTTTTCTTGAATCGGAAGTTCTACATAACTGTACGTGTTTCTGCGCCTCTTATGTGATTGGAAGATTCTTATAAGAAGATTGAACCCTATGCCTTTGTTGACATTCTCTGTATCTCAGCAAAAGAAGCCTCTATTGTGAGCCCCTGTTTCTATTATTTCGATCTTTTACATTGATCATGCACTTGTCTGCTCTTAAATGTAATTGAATCCTACATATAGTCTCACTGTGCTCAGGTTAGGATTAGGATTACACTCAGGCGCATCGCCATAGTTAGGTTTCATTTCCTGCATTTGTGTTTCTGATTAATTTCCTATCCCTTTTCCCCCAACACTTGATACAAAAGAAGAGACCAGCGTCTCTAAAATCTGGAGGTTGTTTCAAGCCGCAATATCCCACAGCTTGAAACTTCCCATTGTTGATTGATTAGAATCAAGCGCAATTTTAAGCATCAACATACACCAAGCAAAATAAGCAAGCTTGGGCTCCACACAAGCCCCCCAAACAGTGTTGAAGCGAAAGTTCCACGTTTTAACAGACGAGTGTAGCCCCCAATGGGCGTTAAGCTTGTCAACCGTAGGCAAATGGGGGGTGAGCCATGCATAGCCAAGCTGAGGAGTGTAATTGCGAATGGGGGTCTCAACATACCATTTCCAGTCCTTCCACCATGGCCAAGTGGAGTGAACTGAGATTTTATGAAGCATGAAAGCTAGCACGGCATTGAGGATCTCTTGGTAGGACTCCTGGTCCACATTGGCTAACCGAAATTTAGCTTTCACCTCCTAGGATAGCCAAGAGCGAGAGCGCCTGCAGAAGATATCCTGGACGATATCTATTCCTTTGCGGTAAAGCTTGAGAGCATCGACCCAAGAGACTTTTGCCAGGGGCACTTCATTGCGAAAGAAGACGAGAGTCCAGCAAAGAGAATGGGAGTTAGTAGAGAGCCCATTACGGAAACTAGATCCATTCCAGAGCAACCATGGCTTAATCTTTTCTCAGGCCTTCTAGATGCTTTTGGCCACAAAGGACCCTGTGATTTGGACAGGAAACTGAATGAAGAGTAAATTGGGGAAGCCGAGCCCTTTCCAGGTCATATTGCCCATAGGCAGCCCCGAGGAGATAGTGTCTGAACAGCACCATCCAAGCTTCTTGGCCCTCAATGGCCCGCCCAATCCATTTGGCACATAAGACAGTACCTTGTCGGGCTATATCAATGAGCCCCATCCCTCCAGCGTCACGCGTGAGACAACAATATTCCCAAGCCACCCTGTGGAATCCTTTACCTTAAGGGAAATTGGCCCAAAGGAAATCTTTGAGCAATTTCTCCAACTTCTGGTAAGATTTTTTAGAAGGCACCCAACATGATGAGTAGTACACATGGGTGGTTGCAAGAATTTTCGAGCAGATTTGAAACTTTCCTGCTAACGAAAGAGACTTGGTCACCCAGTATTCTAGTTTCTTAGCAACTCTGTCAACAACATATTGTCACAACAAAGGTGGCAAGACATCAAAAGCAACGGGGATGCCAAGAAATTTAAAGATTTCATCATGTTGGATCCACTTCCAACCAAATTTAGTAGCCCACACTGGCGGAGAGAAGTATGATTGTTTGTAGCAACGAGTTTTTTGCCATTGGATGCTGGAGCCAGAGGCTAGGCAGAAGGCATCAAGACACTATAAGGCACTGTCCACATTGGTTTCATCCTCAATGAGAGTAAGGAGTCATCCGCAAAGTGGCCATTAAGAATATTATCTTAAGTTGAGAATCAAAATGACATAATCTACGTATGCCAGAATGACTCTAACCTAATAGATGGAGATGAAAACTATTAACTTATGAAATTGATAGTGCATCACTGATGCAAGAGCATCCCTAGCAAGAGAGCTTCATCCAACATGCTTAAGACCATTTTGAGGTCCCATGGATGCCACACCATGTTGAAGACGATTTTTTAGTATCTCTGGTAGGACACATTCAACCAAAATCCATTTTGTCATCCCACAAATACAACACCATATCGAAAACCAGATTTTGAAAGTTTGAGAAAATTGCCATGTTGGAAATCATCTTATTATATGAGCATTTTGAAGATCATTTGATGGTCTCGCAATAACAACACCTTGTTAGAGACCTACGACTTGCAGAGGTCACAACTTTTTCACATGTACACGAAATTGCACTATTTTTCAAGCGGAATGCATGATATCATTAATTTTCCCATGATGTGGTCTCACACCCACAACACCATGTGGAAGCCAATCTCGTGGTCTCTACCCTACAACACCTTATAGACACCATAACTTTTCATACAAACTCAATTACAGACTCAGAATTGAGTGTCATTGTTTTGCATTATTTTTTGAGAGGAATGCAGTGGCAACATCAAAATATCTGAGTTTTATGGTCTCTTGCCTGTGTCTCGCCTGCAACACCATGTTTAAGTTTATTTATGGTCACTTGCTAGAGAGACCATGTTGAGTGACTAAGACAGATCAACATGTGTCACACTTTGGTACTTGGACATGTCGGGATAACAAAGTGGACATGCAACTCATTTCACCCATCTACAGTTGTATAACTTAGACTTCACCCAAGATCTTGCAACGGCTGGAAGGTGAATTGTTTCATCTCCCCAACGATTATTCTTCCCTCTAGTAATGGACAAGAACCATGAAGATAAATATTCAGTCTGAATTAAAGATAGGGGACTTTGGAATTTAAGAGAAGCTCGCAAAGTGAAGGAAGCATGCAAGGAAGTACATGTGTGCAGCTTGCAAGAGAGATTGCTAGAATGTCCAAAATTCAATAAAGGTAGAGAGAGTGTGTTTGTAATTACATTTTGATAGTAGAGTGTGGAATAGTGGCATGATTATGAATTTTGACATATACTTGATGTAATGAGTTTTTCTCAAAAATTAATGAAAAACTCATATTTTCCATTTTGAATGTGCTCATTTTATCACTTCTATCTTTGTGCACTCTGATTGGCTAAGTAGTGGTCGGTTGCTCATTTGACCCTTGACCGTGCCATCAATTACAAAGAAAGAACCTCCAACATAAAACCGTAGAAAAAAAATAAAACCATAAAGTAGTTCAATGGACAACATAAAACCACAGAACAAGAGATAACGATAAAGCAATTATCCAGCTAATATTTGTTGATAAAAGGAGTGCGACTGTAGACAATCTTAATGCATAGTGTCATTCCCAAGTTGGGGAAAGCATTTGCCAATGGGGCTCATTAGCTATGAAGCACTCTCATAATGAGAAACTCATTATATCAAGCCCAATGCTAAGGCAAGTACCAGATCAAGAGATTCTTTACTATAAACAATCCAACTCTAATTAGTGTATGTTTCTATCCATAGGGCCATGTACCTTCTTATTGGTTACTACCTTATTGGTTACTAAGGATGGATAAACGCTCATTGGTAAGCAGCAGATTAAAGGCTTAGGAATCTCTCTGGCACTGAAAATAAATAATTCTCGTGCAACTCATAAAAGTACCAAGCTCCTTAATAATTAGGAATCTCTCCAACACTACAAATAAAAAATTCTCATGCAACTCATAACAATACCAAGCTCCTTAATATTGCAGGAATTTTTAAACTCATGTAAGCTTCCTGAATTTAAGGATACCGATGCAGTGGTGATGGTAAAAGGAAGCTTTTCATCTCAAGGTGGCTAATATATTGTGTAGAATAGATGATGGAGACAAGAGGGAAAGCTAGTGCTTCCTTTTACATTCCAAATTTGGTTCAATATATTTCATTAAACAGTGGCATTTACCATCAAAGAATCACCAAATCAAGCACAAGATTTACTCACTCAACCCTCTAAAAGTTTGATATACATCGAAGGAATAGGTAACCTCCTATACCATCTTGACTTTCCTCAAGTCAGCTAATGGTTGATCCATTCTCACATCCAAGACCCAATAGTCCCAAGCTCAGTTGCAGGAAATATCTAATAAATTTCCTTGTGGTGGAGGCAGATTCAAAGATTATGATGGACAACACTTAATAGTCCTCTCCCAAATCCTACAGATGGTTCATCTCTTAATTACGTCATTGAGGACATGACAAGGTATTATTCACCAATGTCAAAAGGACAGTGAATAAGTTGTGGATAGTTTGGCTATTATTGCTTTATCAGGAAAGGATCTGAGATTGGCACATGGTATTTACAAGCAGCTAGATGATTGGACATCTCCTGCAGATCCCATATTCAAGCTTCTAGCCATGAAAGTTGATCTGGGTTCATTAAGGTGGGAAGGGATGGTCCTAATTTACATACCCTTATTAATCCTTATAACCTATGGATATTAAGGGGAAAGTTATTGGCACAAGGTACTTACAAGCAGCTAGATGATTGGGTGGCTCCTACAGATCCCATATTCAAGCTTCTTGCCTTGAATGTTCATATGGGTACACTAAGGAGGATGGTCCTAAATTACATCCCCTTATTAATCCTTACACCCTATGGATATTTAGGGGAAACTTTTTATTTCTATATATTTTGCAAGTTTTTATCCCACTTTAAGGGGGCACCAGCATTAATTAGGAAGTTATGTCTGAAGGTATAGAGAAAGGTTTTGTTATTATGCGTTGTTGAAATTGTACACAGTGTTTAGTAAATGAATGAGCTACAAACAGATGAACTTTCTCCCCTAATTTTATTTTTGGTATAATGACGAGGTGGTATGAAATATTCCGAGCCAAATTTTTTCAACTTTTCAAATTGCAAGTTACAACCAAAGCACCCGTTAAGGTTAGCAGCTAAACCAAAACGATGCTGAAGCAAGAACTCTAACCAAGAATGCGCCGGCGAACGACGAGCATATGGTCAGAGGATCCCTACAACCTATTATACTGAAAGCACACTCGACACCAAGTATGTGCTACTCAATCCAATATGGAAATGAAGCGACCATATGGTGGAGATAACAGAAATTACAAAACAAGGAACTCTACGTCAAGTATGTGCTACCCAATCCAAAGCGGAGTAAGGGGCTACCATATGACGGAGTGAAATTAATAACAATGCTTTAATTGGAAATACTGAAGAATGAAACTACTCCACACCCAGCATGTGTTTGCTAACCCCAGAAGGGAAAGTAGCTACCATAGGGCGGAGCTCTACACCCAGAATGTGCTTGCTAACCCCAATAGGGAAAGTAGCTACCATAGGGCGGAGCTAAAAATTAATACAATAACTTAATAAAACTGAACATTTGAAATCAGATTTGAACAAATAAAGAATGGCTGCCAGTACTACTGTCAGCTTACAAATTAAGAAGAATTTGCTCTTACAAAGAAGAAAAACCAGCCACCTATTAAATTCTTCAGATGTTCATAACTCACACAAAATTTGCTCAATCTTCCTGATTTCTGTTGCAAAGTTTCTTCCTTAAGATGGCGCCCAAGCTAGCACCCAAGATCTGATCCAATCTGCATCCAATAATTAATACACGGATTCCAATGCAAACCCCAAGGGGCTTCCTGGCTGAATGGGGCGATTTGCTCTAGAAAATAATTGCAAGCTTCAAAAATTCTGAAAATATGAAAAAAGGGGCGCCTAAGCCTAGGCAAGACCATGAAATAATTTCCAGAACTTTTTTCTTTATTTTTTCTGATTTATGATTAAAAATCTAGATCTGTCTTGTACAGAATACAATATCTGAAACACTAATAATACCAAATAACTAATAATGAAATAACTGAAATCAATACATAAGTAAATACAAATATCAATGACTGAATTCACCACTAGATGCTGTCTTGCAAGCATGAAATGATGCCCAAGCTAGGAGGCCTTCATTCCCCGAAGCAGTTCCAGAGCCAAAGCGGCAGCATAACAATGTCTAAAACCAAGATCTTCAAATGAGAACCCAATGTTTTCTTTTATAGGCTTCAGTTGACCTCCTTTGAAGCCTTAAAAGGTGGCGCCCTTTCCCAAGCAAAGATGGCGCCCTTTTCCAAGCAATGATGGCGCCCCCTTCATGTCCACTTTTTTAAAATAACATTAAGTTATTTCGACTAGGCCAAGGTCATAATTTTAAAATATAATGTTATTTATTTTATTTATTTTTTAAATAAACTTATTTCTCCAAAACCGCATTCTGAAGCCCAAAACTGAATGAGTCAACTGAAAAAGGGAAAGTCAACTCCTTGAGACAAACCTGCTAGCTGCCAAAAATAGAATTTACTAAAAATAGTAAATTCCTGGAAATGCTCAGAAAGCCGAAACAAACATACCCCCGCGAAGCTCTCGGAAAACCCAGAAAGAATCCGCCATCAAAACTCCGAGCAAGGTCATCCTAAAAAATAGGAAACCCTAATTTGCACCTTCTGAATAGCCTACGGATTTTCAGAACTAGGCCAACGGTCACTATGAGATCAAATTCGAGAAGGGGACATTACAGTCCACCCTCCCCAAAATTGCTTGTCCTCAAGCAATTGCAAACTAGGATGATACAAGATGTCATCATTTTCCCAAGTTGCATCCTCCATAGGTAGGTCCTTCCACTTTACCAGGTATTCTCTGATGGTTCTTTTCCTCAAAGAACGTTCTCGAACATCAAGTATCTCCTCTGGAATTAGAGCCAACTGTCCCTCTTCATCCAAAGGTGGTAACTGTGATGAAGCAATTACATTATGTCCAAGTGCCTTCTTGAGGCGAGACACGTGGAAGACGTTATGCACTCTGCTATCAAAAGGTAGCTCTAATTCATAAGCTACTGCTCCAACTTTTCTGATGACCCTAAAGGGCCCATAGAAGCGAGGTTTGAGCTTCTCAGCTCCACTCTTCTTGAGAGTAGACTGTCTATATGGTTGTAATCTAAGATAGACCATATCTCCAACCTCGAAAGAACGCTCAACACGCCTCTGGTCCGCATACAATTTTTGTTGATTTTGTGCAGTCTGCAAATTATCTTTCAAAGATTTCATTGTCCTGACTATGCTGCAACAAATCCTTGGCTAGGGGTGCTTTGTTGTCACCAAACACTATATCTGCAAAACTAGGTGCCTCATACCCATAAAGTGCCAAGAAAGGAGACATCTTAATTGACATATGAAAAGTAGAGTTGTAGCAGTACTCACCAATATGCAGCCACTTGACCCAAGTTTTCTGCTGTTCTGACACATAATTTCTCAAGTAGCCTTCCAACCACTTGTTCACCACTTCAATTTGCCCATCTGTTTGGGGATGGTAGCTAGTGCTTGGGGTGAGCACAGTGCCACTCATTCTGAAGACTTCTTGCCAAAACTTACTTAGGAACTTGTTGTCCCTATCACTCACGATGTTCTTTGGCAATCCATGCAGCTTAAACACTTCTCAAAAAAACAGATATGCAACTTGGGCTGCAGAAAAAGTGCTGGTAATGGCGAAGAAGTGAGCAAATTTGGTTAGCCGATCCACCACTACATAGATGCAATCCTTTCCTTGGGCTTTGGGCAACCCTGTGATGAAGTCCATCGAGATATTTTCCCATTTTTGATTGGGAATAGAGAGTGGTTGCAATAAACCGGCTGGTAATGTATGCTCATTTTTATTTGCTTGACAAATAGGACACTCCTGAATGTAGCGTTGTACCTCTCCTTTCAAACCCTTCCAAGAAAACCTTTCTCGGATTTGCCTATATGTCTTGAAAAAACCTTGGTGACCAGCAACTGGAATATCATGAAAAGTCAAAAGAATCTTCTTCTTCAGCTTAGAATCAGCCACCAGAAAGATTCTTCCCTTATAATGTATCAATCCCTCAACCATCTTGTACCTTTCATCATGAAAAGTACCCTCAAGAATGCTGGTTGCAAACTGATTTTTAGCATAATCAGCAAGCAACATGTCTCTCCAATCTGCAGTAAGCTCACACAATGAGCTAAGATGAGGTCTCCTGGAAAGAGCATCGGCCACAATATTATTTTTTCCTTTTACATATTCAATGTCAAAGTCGTAAGCTTGAAGCTTACTCACCCATTTATGTTGTCTCTCATTTAGATCCTTTTGGTGCATGAAATGCTTGAGGCTATTGTGGTCAGTCTTAACCACGAACTTATTCCCCACCAAGTATTGTCTGAACTTGGCTAATGCATGCATAATAGCAAGCATTTCTTTGTCATAGATTTGAATATGTTCTTTCAACTCCTCGTAATTTTCTGCTCTCAAACACAATAGGGTGTTTGTCTTGCATCAGGACAGCCCCCACTCCTTCACCTGATGCATTACATTGCAGCTCGAATGGCTTAGAGAAATCCGGTATGGCCAAAACCGGACACGAGCTCATGATCTTTTTGAACTTGTCAAAAACAATTTGAGCCTTTTCTGACCAAACAAAGGCTCCCTTTTTGGTGAGATCGGTAAGGGAAGCAGCATTCTGTGAATACCCCTTTACGAATCTCCGATAAAACCCACATAGACCCAAAAAACCTTTCAACTGAGTTAAGCTCTCAGGAGGTGGCCAATCAACTACCGCCTTGATCTTCTCTGGGTCCACCTTCACTCCCTCAGCACTGATTATGTGGCCAAGGTATAGTAACTCTGTCATCCCAAATTCACATTTGGAAGCTTTTGCAAACAAACTCTCAGAGTCCATAATACTAAGCACTTCCTCCAAATGCTTCAGATGATCTCCCCAAGTCTTGCTGTAAATCAGAATGTCATCAAAAAATACTAACACAAACCTCCTTAAATGATTCTGAAAAACACGATTCATGCAAGACTGAAAGGTAGCCGGAGCGTTAGTCAATCCAAATGGCATGACTAAGAATTCGAAATGGCCATAGTGGCATCTGAAGGTTGTCTTCTCAACATCCGATCCCCTCATTCGAATCTGATGGTAACCCGATCTCAAATCAATTTTTGAGAAGAACTTGGCACCATGTAGCTCATCAATGAGCTCATCTATCCTGGGTATGGGATATCCGTTTTTGATGGTGCTTTGATTCAAAGCACGATAATCCACACACATGCGCATGGTACCATCCTTCTTCTTCACAAGAACCACTGCAGAAGCAAAGGGGCTCTTGCTTGGGCGTATGAAACCCATCTTCAAGAGTTCTTGAATATTCTTCTCGATCTCGTCCTTTTGCCTCTTCGGATATCGGTATGGAGTTATGATCACCGGTTTTGCTCCCTCCTTGAGCTCAATGATGTGTTCAGATCCTCTATCAGGAGGTGGTCCGGGAGGTAAATCAGCAAACACTTTACTCTTCTTGGTGAGTAAAGATTGAATATCAGGAGGATACTCTATTTTCGTTTCAACAGGGCTAGTCGGAAGAATCATGAATTCTGCGGCCCAATCCACTTGGTCATGTCGTATCAATCTTGCCATCCTTTTGAATGATACAATTCGAGGGCCACCATTTGACATCCCTCTCAACACCACCTTCTTTCCATTGGATTGAAACTTGAGTTCCATGGTTTGCAGATTTAAAGAGATGTCTCCAAGAGATCGCAGCCACTGAATGCCAAGGACAGCATCCGTATCTCCAATATTCACCACATAGAAGTCATCTTTGACTTCGTAATTGCCCAATTGCATTGACAAGTTAGGAACCCTTTTGGTGCAAGAAATGTGGAATCCATCTGCCACCATAACTTTGAACCCTTCAAAATCTTCTGTTTGCAACTCCTTTGCCACCACAGCTTCATCAATGAAGTTATGGGTTGCTCCAGTATCAATTAGAGCAACGATACGCTGCCCTTTGATCGTCCCTCGTATTTTGAAGGACTCATTCTTTTGGAAGCTTGAAAGTTGAGCCAACGTACCACCACTTTCTTTTTCGCTTTCGGGCTCTTCAGGGACTCTTTCTACTTCACTCTCTTCGGAATCAGATTGCTGGTCCGAAAAATCATAATTACTCTCACCAGCGGAGTAATACTCAATCTGATGGAATTTGACTCCTTTTGGGCAAACATGATCTGGAGACCATTTATCTTTACATCGGAAACATAGCCCCTTTCTTCAGAGTTCATTGATAGTTTCCGGATCCAATCTTTTGCCAAGAGGTTTCTGCTGGTTAAACTCCTTTTGGTAAGACTTTTGTTGAAACCTTTTCCCTCTATCCTTCTTGTGGAAGGATGGTTTAGGATGTAACTTAATTTTGGGAGCAGCCCACTCCATGTTTCTAGCTTTTTTCATTGCTTCTTGTAAGGACGGTGGATCAAAAGCTTTGATCCATCCCTTGAGTGGTTCCATCAAACCTTCGCTGAATAAGATCACTAATCTTCTCTCAATGATTCCAGTGACCATAACTGAAAGTCTTTGAAACTCAGCTATGTAGGCATCAACAGTGCCATACTGCTTCAACTGCGCCAACTCCCTAAAATGCACTTCTGGATCCTTCTTCTCGAACCTCTCAATGAGTCTAGTGGTGAATTCATCGTAGCTAGTGATTGATCCATGACCCAAAGTGACTAGGCCGTGGTACCACCACTCATGCGCTACCCCATCTAGGTGTAGCGTAGCGAATTTAATCACATCTTCCTCAGCCATTGGCCTAAGAGCCAAATAGTTGTCAAGTTTCTGAATCCAAGCTCGAGCAGAGCTATTATCACTTCCATCAAAGTGAGCAAGCATTATCTTGTTGATAGCTTGGTACAAGTCTTCTTGTGCTGGAGTTCTTCTTTGGTCATAATTTCTCCCTTGTCCCTTACTCTTCCTCTTATGATCAATAAACTCATTATAGGACATGTCCATTTTAATGTCATCAGGCAGAGAGTCATACTCCGCATGGCCACGTCTCAATTGTTCCACAAAAGAAGAATTCTCTTCTGGATCTGGTGGGGTATTTATTGGTGCTACGAAGGTGGGTTTGAAGGGCCTGGATGAAATGTAAGTGTTGTTTGAAACAGGTTGAGCAACACTTCCATCAAATTGATTAGAGGCACTAGGCTCTCCTCTATATCCTGAATTGTTCTGGAGAGTTGGGTTCTGACCCACTTTTCCCAACATGAGGGATACCATATCCATTAAGGCATCCATTTTCTTTTCAAATCTCTTTTCAGGACTTAGTGATCTTTCTCTACCCTTCCCACTATCATTTCTAGGATTGGTAAACCTCTCGTTACCCCTGACTGATCTCTCACCTTCTGCCATATCTACTTCTTGAGAAGACTCCCAATGAGCCCTCAAGATCTCTGAAGCTGACTGACCTTCGGGAACCTGATACCACTGGAACTGTTTTGCAATTTTCTTATCTTCTCTTGCAATGTATCTCTTTTCTCTGTCACTCATAGATGATTTGCTCACAGGATGGCAGGATCTTGGCTCTGATACCACTGAAATATTCCGAGCCAAATTTTTTCAACTTTTCAAATTGCAAGTTACAACCAAAGCACCCGTTAAGGTTAGCAACTAAACCAAAACGATGCTCAAGCAAGAACTCTAACCAAGAATGCGCCGGCGAACGACGAGCATATGGTCAGAGGATCCCTACAATCTATTATACTGAAAGCACACTCGACACCAAGTATGTGCTACTCAATCCAATATGGAAATGAGGCGACCATATGGTGGAGATAACAGAAATTACAAAACAAGGAACTCTACGTCAAGTATGTGCTACCCAATCCAAAGCGGAGTAAGGGGCTACCATATGACAGAGTGAAATTAATAACAATGCTTTAATTGGAAATACTGAAGAATGAAACTACTCCACACCCAGCATGTGCTTGCTAACCCCAGAAGGGAAAGTAGCTACCATAGGGCGGAGCTCTACACCCAGAATGTGCTTGCTAACCCCAATAGGGAAAGTAGCTACCATAGGGCGGAGCTAAAAATTAATACAATAACTTAATAAAACTGAACTTTTGAAATCAGATTTGAACAAATAAAGAATGGCTGCCAGTACTACTGTCAGCTTACAAATTAAGAAAAATTTGCTCTTAGAAAGAAGAAAAACCAGCCACCTATTAAATTCTTCAGATGTTCATAACTCACACGAAATTTGCTCAATCTTCCTGATTTCTGTTGCAAAGTTTCTTCCTTAAGATGGCGCCCAAGCTAGCACCCAAGATCTGATCCAATCTGCATCCAATAATTAATACACGGATTCCAATGCAAACCCCAAGGGGCTTCCTGGCTGAATGGGGCGATTTGCTCTAGAAAATAATTGCAAGCTTCAAAAATTCTAAAAATATGAGAAAAGGGGCACCTAAGCCTAGGCAAGACCATGAAATAATGCCCAGAACTTTTTTCTTTATTTTTTCTGATTTATGATTAAAAATCTAGATCTGTCTTGTACAAAATACAATATCTGAAACACTAATAATACCAAATAACTAATAATGAAATAACTGAAATCAATACATAAGTAAATACAAATATCAATGACTGAATTCACCACTAGATGCTGTCTTGCAAGCATGAAATGATGCCCAAGTTAGGAGGCCTTCATTCCCCGAAGCAGTTCCAGAGCCAAAGCGGCAGCATAACAATGTCTAAAACCAAGATCTTCAAATGATAACCCAATGCTTTCTTTTAAAGGCTTCAGTTGACCTCTTTTGAAGCCTTAAAAGGTGGCGCCCTTTCCCAAGCAAAGATGGCGCCATTTTCCAAGCAATGATGGCGCCCCCCTTCATGTCCACTTTTTTAAAATAACATTAAGTTATTTCGACTAGGCCAAGGTCATAATTTTAAAATATAATGTTATTTATTTTATTTATTTTTTTAAATAAACTTATTTCTCCAAAACCGCATTCTGAAGCCCAAAACTGAATGAGTCAACTGAAAAAGGGAAAGTCAACTCCTTGAGACAAACCTGCTAGCTGCCAAAAATAGAATTTACTAAAAATAGTAAATTCCTGGAAATGCTCAGAAAGCCGAAACAAACATACCCCCGCGAAGCTCTCGGAAAACCCAGAAAGAATCCGCCATCAAAACTCCGAGCAAGGTCATCCTAAAAAATAGGAAACCCTAATTTGCACCTTCCGAATAGCCTACGGATTTCCAGAACTAGGCTAACGGTCACTGTGAGATCAGATTCAAGAAGGGGACATTACATGGTAGAGATATTTAGTTGTGGTCTTCTATCATACCTAAGGTCCCCATTTGTATATGTGTGATGGACACGTAAAGTTGATACAGTCTAAGTGATCAATCCATCGGTCTCTCCAATCAAGTATCATATAAGTTATGAATAAGCATATTGGAGGCCATGCAGATTGTGGCCATAATTAATGAGATTTCTTATTTCCATCATATTGTGTTGTGTTTCATTTCTATATATGATGAGGATCACATTTCTTGGGACAGTCATATGCTTTCTTGTTCAAGTTTCTCAATGTAAGATTAAGTAGTTACATTTCTAGCGCCATTGTTGTTCCATTTCATTGTCACCCATGCGATGTATGAACTGTATCATGTCACCCACCACAACCATCAATGACCCACAATAGCAACCAATCTCAAAGTTTAAAAATTGCAAAAAAGTGGATAAAAATCATCAATGGGCTGGAAAGCCAAGCAACAGAATCAATCATTAAAGGTCAATATAGATCTATCCCTTGGACATCAATCATTACTCTCCCTGAAGATGAGCATGGAAGTAGAATAAATAGAGGTGGATGTAACAAAAAAACTATGTCAGGAATGTAGGGACTAGATGACAAACAAAGGAGACGCAAAATATATGTTGAGACGGACCAAAGCCAAAAATGCGAGGATGCAAAGGAGAAAAATACACCAAAAAGAAGTGATGAAATAGGTATGGCAGGAAACAAAACAATATGGAGAAGAGTGGAAAAACATACATAAGACAATGTTTGAATGGTTCAAGAACAAGTGGGGTTCCTCAAGACTACCTTCTCATTGCACTAGTCTTGTCGATTTTTGCACACATAAAACATATTTTGCGCCACTTCAGAAAGCAATCAGGCAAGGGTGCTTCCCTTCTTAGATATTCTACATCCTACATTCCTTCTCAAAGATGGGATTCAACATCAACATGCCACTAGCTCCACTGATCAGTAGACAAGAGTGAGCACAATGTTGCACAACACAACACAGCATCTATGCACTCCCTACAGCATGAGCAACATTGTGTCACTCCAAGTTGACTTGCAACATCCAAATGGCTTATCTTGAATAGGTGACATCACAGTCCACATTCCTTGGTTGACACTCCACTCGCCTGAGGTAGTGCACAACACCAAGGACTTTTGAACAGGTTGATCTTCACACCAACCTCAACCCAATCATCCTAGCATGTTAGCACTTCTCCTAGGTTTTCTCAACTTGACTGGAACATCCCGAGTTGTAGCAAATTGCTAAGGCAACATTGTTTATACAGCAAAATGTCGTGCGTCCCATGCAGCCTATGCATCACTGTGGTAGTGCGCGCCATCCATGTAACCTTTGCGCACCCTTGTGCACTTGCACAACACCAAGGAGAATTCTGCAAAGCACTTTGGGACTATTTCACAATGCATAAAACCTCTCAGCCTCGCCATACCTCACAATGCCTCAGAGTACTTTGCAATATTTTGCAACTCCTCAAAGACTTTGCGTGCTCGTGCAATGTCAGAATGCATATTATATAGCAGTCAAACCCTGCAAGTGACTCAATGGCCACATGGACTCCACGCCAAGTGGCACTCTCCACACCTGCACCTTGTCAAAGCACCTATTAGAATACCGCACAATAGAAGTTTAACAGCCACACTTGCAATAAGCCCAATCATCACTTGCGCAAAATTTGAATTGTTCTTGTAACCACCCCCTTTTATAATTGTCATTTGTTGCAACTACCTTCTTGTAAAGATATATATTAGCATCCATTCGACCCCAAGGGCAAGAGGAACGAATGGAGAACGAATGGACATGGTCATCTCTCTTACATGTTAACATGACTTGAGTGTCTAACATCGGTTGATCATTGTAATCACATTCCAGTCTAGGAAAATCGATAGGAAGTGTCTTCCCCCTTCTAATCACAGGAACCAAAATTAAATTAAAATTATACATGATTCATGAATCATCAAATACAAGCCCATTCTCATGGCCTGCGGTAACACCGACTCATGTTTTATGGCTTGCAGTACTGTTGGACCACCTCCAAAGGTCCAAAGTACTTCCAAGAACCAACCATCTCCATCAGATACTGCACATGCATTTTTAGTGGCTCAGGGCAATCTGAGCAGATTGGACGTGGCACCATCCAAGCACACCCAAATATTATGCAGTCTTTAGCATTTGCTTCTCAGGGTTTCAAAAACCTACAATCCAATCTGCTAAGGTCCACTCACAACACATGGTCATGCCAAGTGCCGACAGTGTTGCTGCCTTTGTCCTTAAAGGAGCAGAACCCCCCATATGAGCCTTGGATTCAACCATTACATTTTGACACTGTTCAGCTTTAATGGACAGAGGGTGAAGAGTCGCGTGGAAGACCAATCATTTCATATTCCATAACATTTCTTTACCCTTCACGGCTTTGTAATATTAAGTACACAGAAAGTTAGCAACACATAGCATAAGCATTAGACATAGCTGGTACAAGATAGACAACCTTACATCTCTCTCTAGAGTATGCCATGTACAAAAAAACACAAATTAATAAAGTTCTCTATTCTAGTTCTATTATCTTTTCTATGCATCATTCTCTAAATGCTATTTTTTATTTTTGAATCATTGTTTAATATTACTTTTGCATATAACACATCTAGGTTCTAGCTATTTAGACTTCTGTCCCTCGGATATCTCCTGGGATCTGGATCAATTATTTTCTTGAGACTTATCAAATACCAATATCTTCTTTTGTAACGAAAAACTCCATGCACATTTATGGAGTTTTGGACTTTAGAAGATTTGAACCCTGAGCAAACATGTATTTTGTGCATCTTGGCATGAATAAAGCAGGTGACAGATGGTTTTGTCCTCGACGAGATATGTCAAGTTATCAAAATGCCCCAAAAGAAACAAATTTGGCAAAAAGAATAACAAAGAAAATACCTTAACTTTGATCCAAATGATGGCAGCCATAAAACCAGGTACAATGTACTCACTTTTCACCATTTCATTTCACAATCAACCCCCAATCTATACTATTATAGGAAGGATTCCTCATCAAGGTTAGTTATGCATACTCATACACTGTGCAAGCCCCAAACGTGCTTTGGCATCAATCATGAAGAAGATCAACATGACATAATAGTGTCACTCTTGTGGGCTCACCCGCCTTCTAGCACCTGCTGAGTGGGCATCAGATTGCTGGGCCACTGATTACACCAGATAACCAAAAAAAAATAGCATCACTCTTGTATCTGTGCGACATTGTATGAAGCTTCCTGGCATGTCATTTTGTATTAAGAATGAAGAATGGACACGTCCAAGAGACATATCCCTTCATATTATATTGTATTGAAGCATTATATATGCTGCTAAGATGTATTCGAAAATGTACCATATGCGAAGAGAAGATATAGAAGTGAGAAGAAACTAGTGAGATAGAACAAATGGGGGAATGTAATAGACTGTTATAAGGAATAGAGTGTGAGAGTAGGAAATGTTGGTGTACCAAGTGTTATGTGTATATGGATATGTGGAATCTAGTAACCCTTTCTTTTAATTTGTGAATGTTATACAAGTAATATAATAAAGTGCATCGTTTACTTTCCTTTGTGTTCCCGTCAACTCTAACTGGGGTCAAGATCCAGTAAATTGGTGTCTTTACATCCGACTTATGCCAGCAACTATGTCCAAAATTGTTTCATTGGACAATGTTTTTCCTTCTGAGCAACATTTAACGTGGTAATCCAACTCTTGACAGATAAATATGTATCATTGAACATATCTTCACATTAATCTTGAGTCTTCAATTAATTTTCAAACAAATGTAAAAGCTACCATTCAGGTACCTTAATCCATATTCTGTTATTGATTACGCATGTGATTTTGTCAACAATTGAGAAAACATAATTCATTAATTACTATTTAAAGTATTTTTGCTTTCCAAGAGTTAGCCCACAAATCCTACTCATCTGTGCTCCTTGCGTAACTGCATAAAATTTCCTACCTCTACTTTCACACAAAAACTGACATGCACAGAAATTCAAGGTTATAAAAACTGAAAATAAACCCACACGATTAAAAAATTACACTTAGGCTTACCTGCATACCATCATCTAAAATTACAACTCCTATACCATCCCCCAGCTTGTTTGCAAATGTTTCAGACTCCTTAAATGGGAAAACATTCTCTGTTGTATCTGATTTTCTATGACATTTCATCACACCATATCGTTGAAGAAACAATGCAGCAATATTTGCCCGATTTGGACCTGAACCAATCTTGATAGAAGTATCAATTAGATGTCTTTGAAGCATCCTTGTTTCATCTCCACCTGCATAACCCTAAAAGAGAAAGAAAGTCCTTTGTTGGTCATTTCTACTATAAGAAATTCCTATCCGTATTCAAATTTTGTATCAAGAATTTCGAGTATAAATGATATCATGTGAATGGAACTCGTTAAACTATGAAGATAGAAACAATTAGTGCCTATAACTTAGTGTTAAAAATCTGCTTGTATAGACCAAGGTTATAACTAACCAAACTATGTGCATCACGTAATGATACATGTGTCAAGAACAGTGAGGAACAAGAGGCAAAACAGGTATCGTAATGCATACCAAATGTTAGCGCACTGTTGCTTAACATATCTACCAATTGATACAGATAACCAATTGGTTTGGTTTTGTCTACAAACAGAAGCTCTCCAAAAGGCCCATTTAAGACAAGAAAATATGGCAGCGGTTTCAATTGTACAATATCATAGGAAAGATGTATCGCGTGCCTGGAACTAATACAATTTGAAATAATTTTTGACTCACCCGCCCATTTCTTAACATCAAATGAGAAGTAACTATAGAGAAATTTGGAAATAAAATGATTACTATTGATATATAGAAAATCATGATATCGTTGATGACACAGAGACCCAAAGAAACAATAACAGAAAGGGAGTACTTCCAGCTCCCTGTCTCCTGGAAGTTGCATCCTCTTTCCAGTTCAGATATATATATTAAAAATTCATCTTGACACAAAATTTCCACTTTCAGTGCTGTATCATGCCCTCTAATTAAGCAGATAGGAACAGCATTGATGGTCTATAGATTGATTCCATCTGTCCTACTTAACTTCTAGATGTACCTAAACAGCTTACAGCCTCCAAAACATAAATGCCAGGAAATAATACCCCTCCCATAAAAACGACACCCCGAACTCGCAGTTTTCCACACCACTTATCAGTTCCCCTTGTAAGGATGCTCATGAAGTTCATTTTGACACATAAATCAACAACTCCATTTCCCTTGTTACTGTCTAAGAGCTTGCCAAGTTGTCCAAAGTTACATTTATATTATTTTTCGAGAGAGGTCAATCATCTGCGAGCAGTTTCAAAGGAACTTCACAGTCAACAGAACAACACAAAGATGTTAATATTAGTCATGGATTACATTCCTCTGCAATTGTAAGTTTATATTTGCATCTCAGTTTCTAAGCTTGATACAAGTTCAAAGATTTGGGTGTTGAAAGAAACTTTCACACAAGTTATGTTGTAGAATGCCTGAATGTTTAAAGCATGCCTTCCCTTGTTAATTTAGATGGCAGAGAGCTCCTATGACAACACCATATATAAGGGAAAGATGATGCCACAAAGATTACTTCTAATGTACAATTGTTTAATTCTGCATTTTCTATTTATTTGGTAGTTTCTTGGATTACCTTAATAGTGCGAAGTCACATGGAAAACACCATTCAAGCCCGAGAGTCTAGCATACCTTGTTTCTTTAATTTCAATCCTCGTTCTTCATGTGTCAAAATCAATATACAGTTGCAGATTTTTGTTAACACACTAGATAAAACTGTCGATCCTTTAAAAACCCTCTTTAGAAATATACAAGCCTGGGAGCTAACATCTTGCTGCCATTACCGAGAAGCAATAGAAAAATTCCTTAGAAAATTTGAGTAGCGAGTCAAGACAAATAAAGAAAGAAAGAAAGAATTTATATTAATGTCCACAGATGACCAAAAGTAGGTCAATGAGACTCAAGGATACAACCATTAGCAACAGAAAGTTCATGGAAAGAGAATCCAAGAAACTAAAGTACATAAGACGAAGAAAGCATTGTGCCATTAACAAAGGTGGTAATGGAACCAATACAAATAGCAATGAGGGGCGAACAAGAGCCTCCAAAAGCATGTGTCGATGAAGACTGGAAGACCTCATTGGAAATCTCTATTTGTGCCTAAAGTGGAGGAGCTATCAGACCCATCATCAATCACTGTGAGAAGATATGATATTGTTCGTCAAGTAGTACCCAATGTCGGAGGGGCCCGGTTGGAAGTCCTAGGGAGAATCAAAGCACTTCCTCTAGAATTTCCCCTAGCATCCAAGGCCAAGGTACTTCCCATAGTACAAAATAAACTAGTAATGTGGGTCTACCCCTGTGGTCTTGGGGGTAGTGGATAAGTAGTAGGTCCATGTTGTCAAGAAGAGGCGAAGCCAAGCCGACAAGAAGAAGCAGATCCACAGTGTCGAGGGAGAAAAAATTAGGGGATTTGAGTACTCCGAGTAGTAATAATATGATGAGAGAAGTGCCGCCTAACTAATTTATCAACTCTGATGTGTGATGCATTGGTGTCCAAAGGACGCTTAGTGTTGCCAATCGTCTGGATGGGTTGGAAGAAAGAAGAGATCAACATGGGGGCTCTAGAGCCTCTGGGCTCCTCTTGTAGGGATCTACGTCGAAGGGTGACGACCTCGCAAAGATAAAGTACCAAGCACCGCTAGTCTAGATATCTAAAGGAAGTAGATGGAGAGTTGGTTGAGTCCCTGTAGAGGCAGTGATATCATCCCTAGATCTCATGGTACATGGGGCATCTGAAAATTAAGTGTTCCTCAATCTCCATCTCCTAGAGGGGGCAAAGATGGTAGATCCAAAGCAGACAAAAACTATGGCGATTTGTTTCAACCCATAGCTGGTAAGAGCACACTCTCATTTGGCCTAGGGGAAACCTCAAGCCATGGGACCAATGGCGTTGGGGATAGTGAGGGCAACAAATAATACCATTCACTACTTGTAAGAAATGCTTAGCATAAAAAGCACGCTTGGACCTGAGCAACTCAAGGGGGGGATCCAAATGATCTAGATATATTGTCTGTAGATGTCCTCTCTGGCAACTCTAGTAATGACATCCTTAGTGGGAAGGATCTCGGGGGGGCGTCCAAAAAATACATGAAAGGGGGTAGCTAATCCATAGAGATGCCAATAGAAAGAAGGAGCAACCTAGTCTCAAAGTACCAACAATGTTGACATCTAGTGGGGACCAGTGAAGCAATCCTCTCTAAGCAAAGTGCTAAGTATGGATATCTCTCACGACCAAAAGTTGAGTCTCCTAGGGACCTAGGTTTGTGGATGTAGAAAGTAAGCCCGAAGACAGTCTCAAGGCGTAGCCGCTAGGTGGCGAATTCAACTTGGAACTGTTTGCTTGCAACGGATCATCAGTTGTAACATGAGAGTTTGGACCCTCTCAATACAAGCCTAGTCAACGATCCCCAAGCTAGATCCCCACACCTCTGAACCATATACAACTATAGGTTTGATGATTGCATCAAAAAGGCATAACGCGGAAGGAACGTACTAGAAGTGGATCTGAAAACATTGACGTTCTAATACAAAAAGACATGCATGGCCCTTGCAAAGGCGTGGATGAGAAGCAGACTTCATGTTAAAGCATGGACCAGAGAATTGGACCCCCAAATAAGTGTAGGCTTATGTGATCTCTAGAAGTTCCCCTTTGTATAAAAACTGGAATCTGGAGAGAGAGAGCACCTGAAGATATTGATGATAATAACCTTAGTTTTACTAAGGTTGACCGCAAGCTGTTGGAGTTCGCAAAAAAGAGCAAGGGCATCAAGTTGTTGTTGTAAGCCCTCAACAGAGTGTGAGGGGAGGACAATATCATCGGCAAAAAGAACGATAGCTATAAGCACCTCGTGCAAAAAACAGTCATCATCTATATGAGTATGCTGCCAAAAGAACTCCTCTAACTCATCAATGTAGATGCTGAAAAGTGTCGGTAAAAGAGGGCATCCTTGCTTGACCTCAATGGTACTCTTCACAAAGTCAAATAAACCATGTTAAGTATGAAACTGCCCCAGCACTGTCTCATAAAGGAATGCTAATTATGAACAAGAGAGCACAAGATGACCCTGGAAGACTCACAGTGATAGGAAAAGGGCTGGAGTGCATTTCACAAAAACCCATACAAGACTGCCTAAAGGAAACCTTAAGAACAAGGAATGAAAGCCTTTGGTTTTCCCTATTCTACCACATAAAAATGTAAACTGATATACACAAAAAGCATTTATCTCCCTCCTATATGATTATTTTGAAAAAGCATAAGAAGGAGCTAGTTATGCTGATAGGTGTTCTACAGTGGCAGTGGGAGAGTGTAATGGAGTGAGTTTGTCCACAATTATGCTTGATCGTAAATGTGATGTCTATTTGACTGTTACAATAGAATTTCAGCCTTAGTTTGACATCTATTTGACCATTTCATTTGTCACCAGTCAGTGGGAAATTGGCAGAGAAGGTAATGGAATTATTAATCAATGTGGTATGTGGAAAATCCAAGATAAGAACCTTGAGATTGATATCTCTTGGAGTATTTTAGATATATGTATTTAAGATATTTGTACTAGTTCTATTTCTGTTTTAGGCTTGCAGTCACTTAAGGAAGATTAAATAATATAACTATGTAAAGTGACCACAGTTGTATCCTTCATGTTGAAGGGCTATGATTTTTAATGGTTTACAAACAGTTTAGGTTGGTCATATCTAGGACAAGTTTTCTTACGAAATATCTGCATTCATGAAAGAAAGCAGAGCAGGATGAAACTCAAATGGAAGAATATTGCCCTTACAAAATAGGATAGCAAAGTCCTGTTCTCTACTCAACAATGCTGCTTCAGATAATTCAGACAGCCCAGGGCATGGCTAATAGTTAGAACACAGAATTTCCCGCAAGGGATCCTGACTTCAATTCTGATGGAATTCTTAGAGGCAAAACATACACAATTGATGTACAATTGGAAACTGCAGGACAAAAATCTTACATTTTAAATAATATGGGCCACAGTAATGTTAAGGAAAAGGCATTTCAAACTATGATCAATACTCTTGATCAGAATGTTCTGAATTCTTCCCACTGAAACATAGCTTAAGGCAGGTACAATAAAACCTTAGTTGATTTATTTGAAGCAATGATCGATTTGCTTTGAAGCTATGTTCTATGGCTAAATCAAATTGAAAGTCAAAAAGTAGATCATTTTACATTTAAGATGGTAATATGTAATATTTTGTTTTTTCATTAAAGATTTTCCCTACATAAAGTTCTTAGGTTCTGAATTCTTTCGAAAAAGCTAGGCCAGAGATTCACTTTTTCACATATATATAAACCTTAGGATATTTTGTAATCAAAGAATTCTAGTGAAGGATCAATAAATAAAAGAAACCCTTCCCTTCCTTTTTTTTTTTTTTCTAATATACAAGAAGGCATTCCTTCAAAACAATTTAAATTTGAACAAGCAATTTAAATTTGAACAAGCCCTTACATTCTATGAATATGAAAACCAACAAACCCAAAAAAGTTAAGGCTCTCCTTGCGTATTTCAAGAAATTGGAAGTTTGTATTTCTAAGTTATCTTGCAATGATTGACAAGAAACTTTAGCATCATTGGTAGAATTGGACTACAATCCTTTTGAAAAGAGTTTTTTCGAAAAGGATTTTTGGTCCATCAATTAAGATTTTAAGGAAACTAATTTTATGTTTCACAAGGGCAATTTAATGCATTTTTTTGCAAAGTGGGTCTTACTCTTGTGAGAATTAGAGGAGAAATCCCAGCTTCTGCAAAGAGCAATGCGAGGAACTCAGTCATGGGAGTCTTTCCATTCCCACCCCATGTCAAATTCCCCACACTTATCACGGGAACTGCCAACCTGCCACATTTATCCGGTACCCACTTACGTATTCACTTTAAGACTAATGAAAAACAAGCGCAAAGAGGGAATGTTCAATGAATGAATGTACCTTGTGGGCTTGAATATGCCCCATTCGTAAAGCTTCTTCCGGACCTTAAGAGCAAATGTATAGAGGTGAGATGCTGCCGCCAGAAAAGGACATAAACAACGCTGGATTGGAGACAATGTTGTTATAATATGCTTGTCTGGTGTGTAAGCAATACGAACCACCATCCTTTTGAAGCCTTCCATTCCTGCGTCTGCTCCTATCTCGTACCAAATACAGTTAATAGTAACTTATTATGAGGCCAAGCTCTCTCTCATATGCTTCATCGACTAAGATGCAACTAAGTACAAAAATTTGCATAAAAGTCACTTAATACCCAATTCATTGAATGAATGAATGAAAGATTTTAATGACGTCCACGAGGCCAAGCAGCGTAAGGGATTTGGGAAGAAATCTTCAAAATATTTTCAATCTCTTTTCGAGATCAGATCTTCTGTTATGAATCTTGACTAGTAAACTAGTTGTTTTGAGGAACCGAGGCTCCTCGAATAACTCACTAAGGCTGTTCACATTCTAGCAGTTATCAAACTGACCACGAATATCCGCATATGCAACGCACTCAGTGATGTAATGTCATTCCGTTTCAACCACCCCTTTGTCACAAAAAATGCATGATTTTTCGGCCCACTCTTCTTTGAGAATTGTCCATCTACCCGTCTCACATCTAAGACGATGGGACCCGGTCCTCAGTGGAGCCACTAAAATCCTTGCCTTTCCCCTAAGAGCAGCACACATATATTCTTTTTCACCATGCTCCCTCAAAGGATTGAGCTCTCTAATATAAAGCTCTTTTTTTCTGCTACTCTGATTTGACCACATGGCAGTCCTAAATTTATTTAATACAAACTTTTTTATTTCTTCCTTATTGTTAGGACAATCAAGCAAGCTAATGTCCCACTTATCCATCTATTTCTTGTTTTGCTTCATCCACGTCTTTTTCCTACGGTCAAGTCTCTCCCCCAACACCATTTTGGGCCAGCGATGCTCATCCATATTTTCCACCTTTTTTAAGTAACTTAAAAGTCTTATAATTGTTGATGCCTCTAGCGGAAACAAACCTGCTTTCGCTAAAAGAATCTCATAGGGAACCATCGATTTGACATTAAAATTGATGGTAATAAGGTGTTTTTGAATTCTTTCACGCTGTTTCCACTTGTGGTTTGACATGGGTTTCCTCTTAGAACGAAGAGACAGGGATCTTTGGGAAAATCCACTCCATGAAATGAAAAGTAAAAAGATTTACGAAAGCAAGGAACTTTTGGCTTCCTGCCAACTCTATAAAAAGTAAAAAGAAAAAAAAAACTACCGTCGTCCCCACCACCATCCAAGGTATAAGAGGGGACTAGTCCTCGAAAACTTCTTAGTTAATATAATCAACTAACTCAATTAATCAAGGAAGGTTTTTGAAAGGGTTCAAATTTTTAAATAAGAATGGACAATTGAGAATACAAAAATATTCAATTCATTAGATTTCTTAATAAAATAGAGTTAAAAAATCAAACTGAAACAATATTACAAATAGCAGTAAATAGACAACGAACTTATAGCAAACAAAGGATTATACTTCTAGAATAGTCCAATCATTAGGGAACAACCCTTCCAAAGAAAGGCAAACAAAGAAAGAAAATAAAAATCTTTCAATCAAAAGAGAAGCCATATGTGGGCAACAACCAATCTTCTCTCTTTCTAGGAGAGGAAAGCCTCCATCATCCATTAAGAGCCATTGTCAACCAATTTCTCTGCATCCATCCTCAGTCTTTCAGCATCTAATCTATACCCTTTACATTTAGTTGTTAAACCAACATTAGCCTTGGGTTATAAACCTTTGAATTGAGAAAGGGATGGAATGATTAGAGTAGTGAACTGATAGTCTTTGCCACCCTGATGTTTCATCTTTTTATCAAAATCCATAACCCCGATATCAATTTCTCCATCAACCGATTGGATGAAACATATCACCACACTAAGAATTGTCACCTCTATCACTTGAACCACCTATTGAGGGGATATCAAAGAATCAACAGACAAATAAGGAGACGGAGGAGGAACAAAGCACTAAATGAAAAATATTTCGTGGTTACACCAAACAAATCATAGTCAAGGGGGTCGTCCTTTTTCCTTTGTCTCAATTGAGAGAAGGACTTGGATGTCGAGGGAACATGAGAAGTGCAAACAGTCGTGTGGTGCCCAAGAAAATTGTAAGAGAAGCAACTTATAAGAAGGCCTTCATAGTCAATCAATTGAATCCATGAGCCACAAGAGGGCACCGACTTAACCAAATGAGAAAGAGGTTTGGAAGATAAAGTAAAGCATAAACTCTCATAAATCTTCTACCCAAAGAGTTTTCATTGATTTTAACAAAGGATCTGACCATATTTGTCAACATTTGATATGATATGTTTTTCACATGATAGGTGGAAGATTGTATTATGTGACCCATAGAGGAGCAACTATGATTTTCACCTTCATTGGATATAAAAATGGAGACCAAAGGGCAAAAGAAGATCCCAAAACTATCGCAAAACCAAAGTCTAGATGACCAAACAACTCTCTGTTAGCAGAGCTTTAAAAATCAACCTAGTAGGGAAAAAGATGGAACAACAATAGAGATCCAAATAGAAGATGCCCAATTAAAAAGATCAATTGAGGTCAAATGAGGACCCACGCATTTTTTGAATAAATATCTTCGTCTGATATCATTTTCCGTATCCAAAATAGAATAATTTGGAATTTCCAACATAGGGAGCTCCTTCAAAAAAAAAACTAGTACATCACCCACCAAGAGGATGGGTTGAGGAGTTAATAACGGTGCAGGAAGAGAAACTACATCAAATTGAGTTGATCCAGGTACTCCAATATGTGTAGGTGGATGGTCCAAAGAATAATTGGAACCAAAGTTAGAATGTCATCAAAGAGAGGAGAAAGCTTGGTCTTGAAATAATCCCCACAACTCTGGAAGGTATTAGAAATATTTCTACAATCTACATAAAACCATTGCTTATCAGGGAATGTCATTGCCAAAACACCAAAAGGGGCAAAGCCATCAGGTTTAGAGGACTGAGATGGGAAACAAGCACTATCAAGGGTGCAATCATTGTTGACAATGGTGACCTCTACCATTGAATCGCTACTTTGGAAATCCTCTTTTCCGATATCTTAGCCATGTCCACTTACAACTAAATGTTTGACCTTGTCAAGGTTTAGAAAAGCCCATACTAATATTGGAACCAACTCACTTCAATCTTTTTTCAAATTTGACAAATCACGTCCTTTGATAAGACCTTCTACTTTAATCTATATAAAGTTTAACATATATAATTTTGGAATATTCTTCTAGGCCTTATTCCAAAATATCCCATTTATAAAATGTTGACAAACTAATAATTTAAATATATTTACATCATTATAATGTTGACAAGCTAGTATTTTAGGAATGCGGTTTTATTTAGAAAATTGTGGGCCTTATTCTGCCATTGTTATTAACACTGCAATTATTAAATGATAACCCAATAAAGAGTACATACACATGTTAACTAATATTCATATATTAGTTTTCATCTGATAGCGTGCTACTAATATATTTCCATCATTTTTTATTTATCTCTCTCCTTTTAATCAGAAGGATTTCCTCAAATGTGCAACAATATAAATCTCTTTGTCCATATTTGTGTCACATCACACATAAAATCACATTATTTCATCGCAATATATAGGTTGAATCAGTGCAAGATGTATCCCATCGCAGTAGAACTAGAATATGAGAATGCAAAGGAACAAGTGATGGAGAATGATGATCATTTTGATGAAATGTCATTTCGCTATAAAACAAAGGATTTTTTTTCCAATAATATTCAAGCAAATGTGACTACTAAATATCTTCGTTCGCAGCCCAAATGACATATTTATAGCATATTGGACATGAAGAAACATAAATCTACAAGATTGTTTCAGTTCAACAAGTCCAACTTATCTAGTTTAATAGTGTCTGCATTTTTCAATGCATTCTTCTTCTTGTGTGTAAAATATTGGTTTAATTGTTTTCTCTTGCAGAACCCAAAGCATGATGAGATAGACATTGAGTTTATAATAATGCTACGATGGGGCCAAATAGAAGCACTTCATTCATAGGAGTAAGGATAGAGGGATAATGCAATATGGCTAAATAGAAGCACTTTGTTTAGAGGTGTAAGGACAATGGGAAAATTGTCTATAGTTCTAGATCAAGAGCGTAAACACAAGGCACTCTAGAGATTTATGTGGCATAAACCTTTCTAGATAATGGTGACCATCAAAGTTCACACCCTATTATTATTATTATTGTTGTTGTTGTTGTTGTTGTTGTTGTTGTTGTTGTTGTTGTTGTTGTTGTTGTTGTTGTTGTTGTTGTTGTTATTATTATTATTATTATTATTTTGACATATAGTAATTTATTGAAAAGCTAGTTTAATGTAAATAATGTGGATTAAAGCACTAATCCAAACCCTTAAAATTTAGGTGGATTCTCATTTAAACATGAAAACATCGATTAATAATTGTATTGTATTTGTCATTATTAGTCATCAACTTGGATTGAGAGAGAACTTCTCTCTCGTAATTGGTACATGTTTGTTTATTTGTTTTTGTGGAGATAAGTGGCATTGATATTTTTTTTTCATTGTATAAAATGCAATCGATTTATTTAGGTAGACTATATCAAAGACAAGCTTAAGTTTTGGACAGATTGTAAAATTTGTAGTGGATAATAATATATATACACACACATATATACACATATGTATGTGTGTATACACACACACACACACATATATATATACATATATACACACATATACATACATATATATACATATATATGTACATATATGTATATGTATATATGGATATACACATATACATATATGTGTGTGTATACATACATAAATATATATACATACATAAATATATATACATACACACACATATGTGTATATATACATATACACATATATATCTATATATGTGTACATATATACATATATGTGTATATACACATACATATATGTGTACATATATATTCATACATATATACACATATATATGCATATCTCTATATATACATGTGTGTGTGCACATACATACATATACATATGGATATGTATAGATCTATATTTATAAATATATGTGTATAGATATATACATGTATATATGTAAATACATACATATGTATATATATATGTCTGTGTGTATATATGTGCATAGATCTATATCTATAAATATACATACATATATGTGTATAGATATATACATGTATATAGATAAACACATATACATTGTATATGTGTTTAGCTATATACATGTATATATCTATACACATATATGTATGTATATCTATAGATCTATATCTATAGATATACATATGTATGTATATCTATAGATATACATGTCCCCAAAAATAGACTTATGATTTTTGGGACAACATGTGAACTATTTTGGTTCAACAAACCAAAATAATCTCTTCCCTTCTCGAAATTTGTTTTGAGCATTCAAATTCCTCATTTTTCAAGCTTCTCAGAAATCTATGGACACTGCAGGCTTGAATCTATGGACTCTGCAGGCTTGAATCTACGGACTCTGCAGGAAGAAAATCTACGGACTCTGCAGGCTTGAATCTACGGACTCTACAGGAAGAAAATCTACGGACTTTGCAGGTCAAGTTCTACGGGCTTCACAGGTTGATTTCTACAGACTATGCAGGAAAGAAGCAAACTCTCAACACTTAGGCGATTTCAAAGTTGGTTCAACGACAAGGTTCAACCAAAAGAGTTCATCGGCAAGCTTCTAAGCAAGGATTGAACCATTGAACCTTGAACCATTTTGGTTCAACGGTTTCAATGGGTTCAAAGGTTCAATGTCAGCAGCAAGAGTTAAGCGCATTTGTCAAGGTTCAAAGTTCAACCGCTTCAAGGTTCAACGGCTTCAAAACACTTATCAGATAGAAGGCTTGAACCATTAAACCGTTGAACCATTGAACCACTTTGGTTCAAAGGTTCAACAGGTTCAATGGATCAACATGTTCAACGAGTTCACAGGTTCAAAGGTTCAACCAGTGCGATGAAGATCAAAGAGCTTAGAAAGAACAAGTGACGGACAAAGGATGAACCAATGAACTGATTGAACCTTGAACCGAAAGAGTTTAAAGTTCAATGGTTCATGGGTTCAAAGGTTCAAAGGCAGCCTCAATCAGGGAAAGAAGTAGCAAAAAGTTGGTTCGAAATAATAATAATAATAAGGTGTGAACATATATACCGATTGAACCAACAGATCGAACCAGCTTTTTGTTGCTTCTTTCCCTGACTAACGCCGCCTTTGAACCCATGAACCATTGAACTTTGAACTCTTTCAGTTCAAGGTTCAATCGGTTCATTGGTTCATCCTTTGTCTGTCACTTGTTCTTTCTAAGCTCTTTGATCTTCATCACACTGGTTGAACCTTTAAACTTGTGAACTCGTTGAACCTTTTGGTCGTTGAACCTGTTGATCCATTGAACCCATTGAACCTTTGAACCAAAGTGGTTCAATGGTTCAATGGTTCAATGGTTCAAGCCTTCTCTCTGATAAGTTTT
This sequence comes from Torreya grandis, assembly GCA_037957365.1. NCBI lineage: Eukaryota > Viridiplantae > Streptophyta > Pinopsida > Cupressales > Taxaceae > Torreya > Torreya grandis. The sequence continues at coordinate 2,494,015 of JARHVA010001587.1, forward strand.
TTGAAGCCGTTGAACCTTAAAGCAGTTGAACTTTGAACCTTGACAAATGCACTTAACTCTTGCTGCTGACATTGAACCTTTGAACCCATTGAAACTGTTGAACCAAAATGGTTCAAGGTTCAACGGTTCAATGGTTCAATCCTTGCTTAGAAGCTTGCCGATGAACTCTTTTGGTTGAACCTTATCGTTGAACCAACTTTGAAATCGCCTAAGTGTTGAGAGCTTGCTTCTTTCCTGCAGAGTCTGTAGAAATCAACCTGTGAAGCCCGTAGAACTTGGCCTGCAGAGTCCATAGATTTTCTTCCTGCAAAGTCCGTAGATTCAAGCTTGCAAAGACTGTAGATTTTCTTCCTGCAGAGTTTGTAGATTCAGGCCTGCAGAGTCCGTAGATTCAAGCCTGCAGAGTCTATAGATTTCTGAGAAGCTTGAAAAATGAGGAATTTGAATGCTCAGAACAAATTTCGAGAAGGGAAGAGATTATTTTTGTCTATTGAACCAAAATAGTTCACATGTTGTCCCAAAAATGAGAAGTCTATTTTTGGGAACAACATGTATATCTACACATATACATATACATACATATGTTTATCTATAGATATACATACATATGTATATCTATAGATATAGATCTATAGATATACATATATGTGTATAGATATATACATGTATATATCTATACACATATATGTATGTATATTTATAGATATAGATCTATGCGCACACACACACACACATATATGTATATGTATATGTATATGTATATGTATATATATATATGTATATGTATATGTATATATATATATGTATATACATATATATATATATATATATGTATACATATATGTATATATGTATACATATATATATATATATATATGTATATACATATATATATATACATATACATATATATATACATATATACATATATATACATACATATATACATACATACATATATATATATACATATACATATATACATATATATATATATATATACACATGTATATATCTATACACATATATTTATAAATATAGATCTATACATATACATATGTATATGTATGTATGTGCACACACACATGTATATATATAGATATGCATATATATGTACACATATATGTATGTGTATATACACATATATGTATATATGTACACATATATAGATATATGTGTATGTGTATATATACACATATACACATATGTGTGTATGTATATATATTTATGTATGTATATACACACATATATGTATATGTGTATATCCATATATACATATACATATATGTGTGTATATATATGTACATATGTACATATATATGTATATATATGTATGTATATGTGTGTGTATATGTATATGTATGTGTATATATATATATATATATATGTGTATGTGTGTGTGTGTGTGTATATACACACATACATATGTGTATATATGTGTGTATATATATATATATTATTATCCACTACAAATTTTAAAATCTATCCAAAACTTAAGCTTGTCTTTGATATAGTCTACCTAAATAAATCGATTGCATTTTATACAAATACAAATAAACAAACATGTACCAATTACGAGAGAGAAGTTCTCTCTCTCTATCCAAGTGGATGACTAATAATGACAAATACAATACAATTATTAATCGATGTTTTCATGTTTAATGAGAATCCACCTAAATTTTAAGGGTTTGGATTAGTGCTTTAATCCACATTATTTACATTAAACTAGTTTTTCAATAGATTACTATATGTCAAAATAATAATAATAATAATAATAATAATAGGGTGTGAATATATATATATGTATATCTATAGATCTATATCTATAGATATACATATGTATGTATATCTATAGATAAACATATGTATGTATATGTATAGATATACATGTCCCCAAAAATAGACTTCTCATTTTTGGGATAGCATGTGAACTATTTTGGTTCAACAGACCAAAATAATCTCTTCCCTTCTCGAAATTTGTTCTGAGCATTCAAATTCCTCATTTTTCAAGCTTCTCAAAAATCTATGGACTCTGCAGGCTTGAATCTACGGACTCTACAGGCTTGAATCTATGGACTTTGCAGGAAGAAAATCTATGGACTCTGCAGGGCAAGTTCTATGGGCTTCACAGGTTGATTTCTACGGACTCTGTAAGAAAGAAGCAAGCTCTCAACACTTAAGCGATTTCAAAGTTGGTTCAACAACAAGGTTCAACCAAAAGAGTTCATCGGCAAGCTTCTAAGCAAGGATTGAACCATTGAACCGTTGAACCTTGAACCATTTTGGTTCAATAGTTTCAAAGGGTTCAAAGGTTCAATGTCAGCAACAAGATTTAAGTGCATTTGTCAAGGTTCAAAGTTTAACCGCTTCAAGGTTCGACAGCTTCAAAACACTTATCAGAGAGAAGGCTTGAACCATTGAACCACTTTGGTTCAAAGGTTCAACGGGTTCAATGGATCAACAGGTTCAACGACCAAAAGGTTCAACGAGTTCACAGGTTCAAATGTTCAACCAGTGCGATGAATATCAAAGAGCTTAGAAAGAACAAGTGATGGACAAAGGATGAACCGATTGAACCTTGAATCGAAAGAGTCCAAAGTTCAATGGTTCATGGGTTCAAAGGTTCAAAGGCGGCCTCAGTTAGGGAAAAAAGTAGCAAAAAGCTGGTTCGATCTGTTGGTTCAATCGGTATATATGTTCACACCCTATTATTATTATTATTATTATTATTATTATTATTATTATTATTATTATTATTATTTCTAAGGGACAACATGTGAACTATTTTGGTTCAACAGACCAAAATAATCTCTTCCCTTCTCAAAATTTGTTCTAAGCATTCAAATTCCTCATTTTTCAAGCTTCTCAAAAATCTATGGACTCTGCAGGCTTAAATCTACGGACTCTGCAGGAAGAAAATCTACGGACTCTGCAGGCCAAGTTCTACGGGCTTCACAGGTTGATTTCTATGGACTCTGCAAGAAAGAAGCAAGCTTTCAACACTTAGGCGATTTCAAAGTTGGTTCAACGATAAGGTTCAACCAAAAGAGTTCATCGGCAAGCTTCTAAGCAAGGATTGAACCGTTGAACCTTGAACCATTTTGGTTCAACAGTTTCAATGGGTTCAAAAGGTTCAATGTCAGCAACAAGAGTTAAGTGCATTTGTCAAGGTTCAAAGTTCAATTGCTTCAAGGTTCAATGGCTTCAAAATACTTATCAGAGAGAAGGCTTGAACCATTAAACCACTTTGGTTCAAAGGTTCAACAGGTTCAATGGATCAACAAGTTCAACGACCAAAAGGTTCAACGAGTTCACACGTTCAAAGGTTCAATCAGTGCGATGAAGATCAAAGAGCTTAGAAAGAACAAGTGACGGACAAAGGATGAACCAATGAACCGATTGAACCTTAAACCGAAAGAGTTCAAAGTTCAATGTTTCATGGGTTTAAAGGTTCAAAGGTGGCCTCAATTAGGGAAAAAAGCAGTAAAAAGCTGGTTCGATTTGTTGGTTCAATCGGTAGGTTCAAGGGGCTGCCCCAAAGCCAAAGGAACAAGTGCCCTTGCGGAAGGCAGTGAACCAAGGCCAAGAACCCTTGCAGAGGGCAACGAGCAAAAACAGACAAAGTGAACTCCTTCAAAAAAATAAACAAGGTGAAAGGTAAAGTAGAGTCCTTCAGACATTTTGTCTGAAGGAATTCACCTTGGAAGAGAACTCGAAGAAAGCAAAGGAAAAGCCCGACTGAAGAGAAAAGCCCATGAAAAAGCGCCTGATGGAAAAAGACAAAGTACAGCAGAAGCCACCACGTGTCCATTACAAAGTGCAGTGGAAGCCATCGCATGTCCATTACAAAGTATAGTGGAAGCCACCATGTGTCCATTATAAAGTAGAGCGAAAGCTACCATGTGTCATCTTTCGCAGGACTCTCAAAAGGTTTCTAAAGCTTTTGTAAGTTAAGCGAAATACATCACGTGTCCCATTATGACTGAGTGGAACGTGACAAGTGTTTGCATCCGCGTTCCCCTTTTGAAGTTACTCAGGCAAGACGTGTCATGGATCCCATTTTCTGTAAGTTTCTAATGAGTTTCATAACAGCAGAACTTGCCACTTGTCAAATATGCAGAAAGGACCCCCCAAAGACTTAGACAAGAAGGGCTATAAATGACAAAGAAACAACATGGATGATTCCAAAGGCAAGTTCAATTAAAGTGATGGTTCAACCAGAGAGCAAAGAAGTGCCTAAGCAGTGAAGAGAGGAGCGAGACCAAAGGACCAAAAATATCTTCAAAAGAGTTATTTCTAATAGGTGAAATAGTGGATCAAGTAGACTTCTGAGTGCACCAAATCAAGGATGCAAGCCTATTTTTCTTCCATGAAGTAATGGTGAATTGGACAGCTGCACAAACATCAGAGAAAGGACCAGACAGTCCATACCAAGGAAGAGACATTAGATGAATGGACACGCCATAGTTGAGGCAATGCACTGTTCCCAGCATCGTCCCTCCAGACAGAACTCAAGGCGCATTGAAGATGTTGACTGCAGCATGGGTCTTTTTCATGAAAACAAGCACCCAAGTCTTTCTTGGAGCACTATATATTGTAATCTCTCATTTGTCACAAGGGAGATCTTCCTGAATACAGAAGCAAAACTTTTCCCAAATTGAAAGGCGAATACTGAGACTTTGAGCTTAGATTGTATTTCATATTATTTTATTTGAATGAGAAAGCAAGTGATTCACAGACTTTGTGATGTATAGCTTGTATCATTTTAGGAGATTTTTCTTATGTCTATCTTCTGAATGTGTTCTTATTTATTTAATTTAACAAACAGAGTTAGTGGAAGTGATAAGGAAGGTGTCTCGAAACCAATTACTTTTAGACTTTGTGCTAACATAATTGTTTTCAGTGTGTGTTTTTCTTTTCTGTTTCTGTGTAAAGGACCTTGGGATGACTTTGTGCCCCCATTGTTCTTTGTACCTCACTCTACGGCAGTCAAGGTGGAGAGTTTGAGCTACATCCTAGATTGTTGGTTACTTTGGACCCGGTTACTAGTTACTTACCAGAAAGATTCATGTTGTTTGCAAGAACAAACACTTCTGAAAGAAGAGAAGTGCCTTCTATCATTTGACCAGGATTTATACTATCCAAGAAGGGATCTGGCTCTTGGCTGAATGTTACTTCTGAAAGAAGAGAAGTACCTTCACCAATCACCCAGGATTTCTCCTCTATTTGTTAGCATCATCTCTGAAAAAAGAGAGATGGATGGTTTATCCCACACCTGTGTCTTACTTTCTGCTTATATATATAGTATATAGCCTCTGTATATTTAATAGGGAACCTCCCCTTGATGAGAGGAGAGATTTTTCTCCTTTGGATGTGTGTGTGTGTGTCTACACACAGTGGAACAATTTGCATTAGATCGTTGTAGGGGAGTAAAATATGATCAAGAGCCACACAATTTGCTTTTTATAACAATCAAGGGTTGGTGCTTTTAACAAGTTTCAAACAAATAGATGAGCATTCTACAATAAACTTTACTTCTTTTGATCATTGACAAGATAAATATGGTGGTCACTTCATATAGTTTTTAACTCTTATTTATAGTTAATTTGATTCAAATAGAGTAATATTTGTATTTTGGTTTTGAAACTTGAAATTTTCTTTTTAGTTATTTAAGATACTTTTACTCTATTTTTCTAGGTTTTGGGGTCCCTTGTTTGGATCATACTAGATACATATATATACATGTATATATGTGTGTATGTACACACACACACACACACACACACACACACACACACACACACACACAGAGTAGAATAACTTGCATTGGAACGTTGCAAGGGAGTAAAATAAGATCGAGAGCCACATAATTTGCTTTTTATAATAATCAAGGGTTAGTGTTTTTAGCAAGTTTCGAACAAATAGATGAGCATTTTACAATAAACTTTACTTCTTTTGATCATTGACAAGATAAATATGGTGGTCACTTCATATAGTTTTTAATTCTTATTTATAGTTAATTTGATTCAAATAGAGTAATATTCATATTTTGGTTCTAAAACTTGAACTTTTCTTTTTAGTTCTTTAAGATACTTTTATTCTCTATTTTTCTAAGTTTTGGGGTCCCTTGTTTGGATCATACTATACAGACATGAGAGTTTATTTGGATTGTACCATACGGTCTTGGGAGTATTTATGTCTTCGTCTAAACCCTTGACATGAGGGAGGGGTATAGAGCTCGTAACATGCTCTGATCAAATTCAAATTTATGGGTGACATTTGTTATTGTTTTTGTTGCACATTTCCAGGTTTAGATTTTTGAGACATATTCTACAATAACGTACAAAAGATACACAATTTTTATCCCTCTGTTTTTATTATTTTATTGTTCTATTTATTAAATAGGTATGATCATTGTATTATACATGTATTATGGATGCTTAATTAAATATATTTCATTTACTTACATTATAAGATTAATTGTAAGTTTATGTCTTATACAAGGATCTAGAGGTGCACCTAAACATAAACTTCCAATGCCCTCTTTTGTAATATCAAGGGGAAGAGACCTACTTAATATTGAACAAACACACACCTCCTTTTGTGTTTTAGTGGGATTTGAAATTAGGTTACTCTTAAAAGAGTGAGCTTTTTTATTGTTTGTTCTTCTTTCATTGACGAAATAATTATTTATACAATTATTAACTTTTATGGGATGTTATGTATGTGTATTTAAGTGATCTCAAGATCTCTCTCTACGAGTAGTCATTGCTCTAATGATATTTTTCTTCATATATTTTTGGTAATTTAATCACAAAGCAAGGGGACCCAATTAACACACAAGCAACTCATAACATTTGTTAGTAGGGGGACAGTAAATGTAATCCACCACTTTGGGCCTCTCACCCTCTAGCCTCTTTCCCCACTAGTAAAGCTTTTGGAGCATGTAATGCCTTATAATTCATCCCTCTATCAATTCTTACCAATGTTGGATCAATCCAATCATGCATCTAGTTGTGTTAAGCAATTAAAAGATGTCACTATCAATTTAATTAGATTATTAAATTTTGAGGGATTTTATGTGTGTTTATTTAATTCATCTCAAGATGACCCTCAATGAGTAGTCATCACCCTAATGACATTTTCCCTCATATTTATTTGATAATAATCACAAAGTAAGGTATTTATTTAGCACCCAATCAACTCAAAGCATTTGTTGGTAGGGAAGAATAATGATTGTAATCCACTGCTTTAGTTTTCTCACCCTCTAGCCTCTTTCCCTATTGACAAAGCTTTTGAAGCATGTAATCCCTTGTAAGTCACCCTTGTATAATAACTCTTAACGAGCAGTTGCCCCAAAGGTGCAAGTTACACCGAAAGGAGTGTATGCATGTTTTTTTTCATTTTTAACTACTATATTTATATTGATTGTATGTACCCATGTCCAATTCAATTGTTTATTAAAAATCCAAACCCAAAATTTGAAATTGCTTTTGGTTATTACCTAAATAGTTTGGTGGAAGCCACATATAGGATTCACATATGTGACATGTCGTTGAACTTTGTATGTGTGTCTGCTCAAAGAACTAATTGAAAGAAATCTAGGGCTGATGTGCATGAAGTTTTGAGGTGTTTAGGCCTGGCATCACCAGATGCAAACCTATTTCACACAAAAATTAGGGCACGACTAATAGAGTATTCATTGAGATGGTTGAGTGTGATCCCATATATCTATTGGATAGGAACTTTGAGGAGAAGACCAAAGCTTGAGAATCAATGACCACTATATAGAACCACTTCCCAATATATTGAACTAATGACCAATCAAAAACCAAATCCCAATCTCATCAACCAATGTCACATTTAAATTTAATTGATAGATATTCTTTGTCAGTTGAGCATATCACATTCCATCACTTCCTTGACACATTTACACCTTATATTTTAAAATTACATCGCATTGCAGAGTGCAAGTGTGTCCCACATATTTGATGGGAGTAGAAGTTATTCTACAATCTGACCATTCATTGCCACTCACCATCACTGCCAGTTAACTTTTGCTAAGTGGATTAGAAATAAGAAGCAGGGTAAATTTTAACAGTGAATATTCATTAATTCATGAATATTCCAATTTTTTAGTTTTATTTTTGGTGATTTTTTAGGGTTGGTACAGGGGTCTAGATTGCCTAAAATTTAGGAATGTAAATTATTTTGGGGGTCGGATTGCCAACCATTTACAATAATTTCTTAATTTACCCTTCACTTCACCACATACATATAATACATAGGTTACCATAGGTAACCATCAAAATATACTTTCGATAACTACCCCGATATCAAACAAGGCACAAGCACCTGATAGGCAACAAGTCAAAATAGATCGGCAAAACCCAAACCACAAGTACAACCAAAAGATCGTAGTCAAATGATAACACCAAACAAGATCATCCAATCTATAACACTAAATGATGACATCCAATCTATAACACTAAATAACATTTAGTCTATGAATAGAGAAACTGAATGATGATAACTAACGATGACACTAAATAGCACCACCGAATGATAGTACCAAATGATAATATTGAATGGCAATATCAAACAACAGTGCCAAACGGTAGTACCAAATGATAACATCCACTCTATAATCAGATGATAGAACCAAAAAGCAAAATGGTGATGCAACTAAATGAAAGAAGCGAATGGTAGCATCTACTCTATAACCAGATGACATAACCAAAGTGTTGCGTCCTTGATTATCATGACTTCTGGTGAAAATAGTAAAAATACAGGCCAATTATCAATAAAATTGAGCAAATTATCTTATTTTAAAGACCTAATAAAAAAACCCACACAACCACAATGCACTCAAAATACAAGTACTTATTACTTTTTTAGTTTGTCTTGAATTCGACTTTAACTATTCAATAATATTAAAATAATTTTACATGCAAAAATCCCCATTGATATCTCACAAAAAAGAATTATCCAAAATAACATGTCACCCCCTAAAGATTATTTTGATGATGACATGCTACCACTCGAAGACGCTCCTCTAATTTTTTATGATAATGATCATGACACTCAAGTGGTAGAAGAGATTGTTGGTTCTCATCAAACACAAATTTCAACTAAAAACTACACTCAAAAATATTTGTGAAGGAAGAGAAGTAGGATAATTAGAAGGTCCTTTAAGGTGGACTAGGCAATGAAATTTCCCTTCATTGAACCTACAAATCTTAAAAATGTTGATGATACTCCAACAAAATGTATATATACAATATGTAGCTAGAAACTAAGAAAGGAACATAAAATGCAACTGATGTTTGACATGATTGACAAACATTGTGGAAAAATATATGTGATAGTGAAGCACCTGGATGGACAGATAACAAGAACACATAGGTGGAAAAATGCAGAAGAATGCATGCATGTAAGTATGAAAATGATAAGAAATGTCAAAATTATCTTGTTAAGAAAGGGGGAACAATCAAAGCAAATTATGGAAAAATTATGCAGTCCCATCTAAAGCGTAAATATATATAGTTATTTACTATATGCCACATTCTAAAAACAGGTAGACCTATTTTTGATTTTTTAGATTATAAGATTTTATTTTAAGATTATGAATTTCTAGATATTCTACAATCACATTAGTTAGATAGTAGTGCTTGAGAAATGACAAAATTCTAGTAATGGTTGAGAAGGAGGATTTGAAACAAAAAGTTCAAAATGCACTATTCATCTCAATGTCCATTGACGAGATCACAACAATTAATAACACATCCTGAGTTTTCATGCATGTGTATACTTTTGATAACTACTCAAGGCAACCTCATCCACTAGCAGTTCATAAAATGGTGTAAAATTGCAATGCTGAAAATCTTCACAAATTGGTTGTATCTAATTTCAAAGATAAAGCTGGGATAGATGATTATGCAATATCTATAAAGTTGGTGTGTGTTGGGAATGATGGTGCATTAGTTATGCAGGGGAATAGAAATGCTCTGTGTGTTCAGCTGAAAACAACAATTGCCCCATATATGATTCCAATTAATTGCATGGCTCATAGGATGAATCGTGCATACAAAATAGTTAACAAATTTGCTAATGTTGTAAAAGTGGAAGAGCTAATTCATGACTTACATGCTTATATGTCAAGTAGCCCAACAATATTTTTAGAGTTTTAGAAATTTGCAATAAGAGTGATTGATGGTAAAAAAAACTTTTGAAAGATGTTAATACAAGATGGATTTCTATGTATGAACCTGCATGCCAAATTTTTGAAGAATATTCATCATTAGTAGGTTTGATGTATAAATATTGTAGAGAAGTTGACAATGCAAAAGATTTGTTGTACCATATAAAAGATTTGGAAACATTGCTAACATTATGCGAAATTCTCCCAATACTGAACGAAATGAATTGTTTAGTGAAACATGCTTAGGAGAGATCCATTTATATTGTTGACTTCATATGACTAAGAAAATGAGTATGCCAAACTTTAGATATACTTAAAATATGAATGAAAATTTTTAGGGCCCTATTTTTAGTATTTGGCAATGTTTGATAGATTTAAGGAATATTGAAAGCTATTTAAAATTGAATATCAATGATCATTTTTGTGTCATCATTAATGGCAAGGAGATACCAATGCACACTTTCTATAGAAGACCTGATCTTGTGGGAGCTAAATGTAAAGAACTACCTATAACATGTATTCTATATGATACTGTTATAATTGAAACTTAGATGAAACTAAGCATAATTTCACAAAACTTATCTATAGAGATTAGATATCATTTTCAAATGTATGATTTGTTGGAAGTCATGGCAATTATGAATCCCACATTTTGGAACAATAATAATAGTCAAAAGTTGAATAGTAATTTATTTCACAAATACATAGGTTCTCTTGTTAAGCATTTTGATAAATCTGTAGAGGTCAATGCAGTTGAAATAAAAGGTATTTTAGGAAAGGATTTATTGACATCTCAGTCAACTCATTTTGGAATTACAATGTTTGAACAATATTGCCTTCTAAGCAAGCCAACTAAAAATGGGGAAATTACACAAATATGGAAAAATCTTTATCCTAGTAGTATCATGCAAAAAGGTCTAAGTGAATATTTATGATTATATGAGTTATGTCAAACAATTATTCCGGGCTCAATGGAATATGAAAGAGTATTTAGTGCATTTTCTTTCATTAAGTCAAAATTTTGAAATAGATTGGATAAAAATTTGAAAACTTGTTTGAGATTATACTTTCACTTTATGTTGTTGTAGTGTCCCTATTTCCATATAAGCTAATTATAGAAGACCATTAGCCTATTTTATCCCTGTAGGCTAAGTTGGATGATATAAAGGGAATAATTGTGGTCAAATCACTATTCAAAGGTTACTATTCACTATCACTATTCATGTTGATGTGGTAGGTGATGCAGATGATGATGAAACATATGAGATGGTGTGTGGATGATGTGGCATGGCCCACAAAGGATCTCCCATGAAATTTGATGTACGTGATGGAGTGGGGCATAATACTCCACTAGGAGACAAGCCTTCTTGTCTTTGGTAAGTCACATGTCTTCCTCTTGGGGATGAGGACAAGGGTGAATAGTTGGGGTGCTTTCCTAAGGCATATTCATGATTTAGAGTGTGGGGAGAAGTCAAAAAGATAATTTAAGCTTGTCTAAGAATCTTAGGTGCAGATGGGAAAGAGGATAAGGATTCACTATTTCAGATTTGGCGCACATGTGGAAGTGGGGCACCATTTTTGGTGTCACATGGAATGTGGGAGACAAAGACAAAAGAAAAGGTGATCATGTGATCCATTTTTGACCATTCTTGCAGGGGAAAAAGCATCTTACTAATGTTCACATATGTGAGTGAGGAGGACATTTTGGAGTCATATGGAAAATGGTGGAGAGTAGAAGATTCTCTCTTGACCCTTGCACATGGGGTCACATGCCCAATAGTAACTCTTTTTTCCCACATGGATATGGAGTGAAATTCTCTCTCTCTCCTCATGTTCCTTCTCTCTTCCCTTACTTCTAAATTCTATATCATGAGAGCTCTTCCTTTGTAAAAATCATGTTGAATATTATACCTCCCATTTCAGAGTTTGAACCTGTGTTTAGTTTACCCTCTCCTAAGGATGCAAACTATTTTGGCCCACATGGATATGGGGTGAAATTCTCTCTCTCTCTCTCCTCATGTTCCTTCTCTCTTCCCTTCATCACTTCTAAATTATATATCATGAGAGCTCTTCCTTAAAAATCATGTTGAATATTATAACCCCCCGCCCCCCACCATTTTAGAGTTTGAACCTATGTTCACCTTAGACTATCATAAGGATGCAAAGCCTTAGAGTGAAGAAATATTTAAGGACAAAAAACCTTTAAGGTTTGTTGGTGAGAGATCCTCCCTGGTTGGCTTTGGTGGTTTCATATAGAAACTACATTTGTGCTTTAAAGGAGATATTTTTATAAGCAGGTGTTGTGCAATGTCTATATTTTATGTGCATTATTTATTATTTATATAATTCATAATTATCAGTGTAATATCTTTCAATGATAATATCATAGATGGAGTTTTATTAGTTTGTAATCTCTTGTTATATGGTTATGCTTATGTATAAGCTAATATCTGAAAAAATAAAAAAATTATTCTAATTATCCATAAGGGATTTTATAGTGGTATTAGAGTTGGTGATCTTGCCAGCCTGTTGGAGTTTTAATGCTTGTTGTAGTTTTATGAATTGTTATTAGAGTTTAGTAACTTTGGAAATTAAAAAATTGAAAGTGGGTGGAAATCATGGAGCCACTCAACGAAGAAGAAGTTTTGAAAGAATACCGAGCAATGGGAGCAAAGATTCATGCTTCAATGTCATTTGTATATTTCATGCACTAAAATGTATAGAATAGGCTTTACCTAGCAGGAAACAGTCTTGAGTTTCTAAATGAGTCAAAGGATGTCTTACTCAACCTAAAAGAAGTGGAGAATTATTTATCTATGATAGACTAGTCAGATTTTAAGAATTAGTTTGGGGCAGTAAGACCATTAATGAGTAATTTGGTTAAACCCAAGCTTAGGAGACATATGAAAAGGTGAAACCTGTAGTCATTAATTACCTTAGTGAAATTACGAGAATAACACTTCCTAGAAAAATTTATGGCAATAATATTGTGAAGGAGGTTTTTAGATTGATAATTGAAAGTTTTTGAGGGTTGGATGACATTGGAAGCCCTTTTTTAAACAAGAGGGTAATGATTCTTGAAAGTTTTTCAAAAATTAGATTATATAACATCATCTTAGATATTGGTTATGATGAGATTATTTCTTAAATGTTTCAAATCTTTTGGACTATTATTAATAAGGATCATTCAGAGAATATCATAACTTCCATGTAAATTATTATGTCTCTGATATTAGATGAGGAAGATGTTATTTCTAAGCTATTTTTAGCTAACTTATTGGTTGTTTGGAGGAAAGAACAAGATATTTCACTTGCGGCACATGAGTTGTCAAAAAAATTGGTTAAACAACATATAGAAAAATTGGAAGGTTATTTGATGGAAGTAGAATTGATATCTTGTGGTTAACCCCTCCTATGCCTCATTAAGACCCTCTTACCTATTCATTGCCCCTCTATCCCAAATATTAATGGGGATATTTGTAGATTGAATTTCATAATTGAATTAATCCTTAGCCACACATCTACATCTTGAGATGGATGGTTCAGGTTGATTCTAACCATTTTTGAAAATCTATAAATAGGAGCCCTTGGCTATTAAATTATAAGCTCTCATATGCCAAAGGTATAATGTTAATTGATTCCAAAGCTTCATACAAATTAGTGTTATAATTCCCAAATATTGATCCAAGTCAAGCCAAAGCTAAACATGGTGCCAAGGAGAGATGGAGGTAGCCACACTTCATTGATGTAGACTTCATGAGTATAAAGTCGAGCAAGCCACTTCAACAAGCTGTTTGGAGCATTCAAGGAAGGTGAAAAAGGTTTCTTTTGCATTTTAGTTATGTTTTCCATTATAGTCTTGTTAACTAAGCTCCCCCTAATAACTAGGTCTAGAGATGTTATGTTAGTGTGTTTATTTCAATTCGATTTCATTTTGAGACTAATACAGTACTAACCATCCTCTCTTGAGTTAAATTCCTTGTTCACAACCATGACACACCTGGTGAGACCCTAACCCCATAAATTTGCTCACAAAGGCTCTTTAAAGCAACCTATTAACCAATTTTATGCATAATCTTGGAGTGAAGGAGCCAAAGAAGTGAAAATTTAAGTCAAAAATCCTTTTTTCTAGAAGCAACATTTTTGTTTTTGAGTATTGCATTTTTGCTCTTTGTTGCAATATCATTGTTGTCACAGTAGAAATTTTGTAAACAAAATCATTGTTTGCTAAACAAAATTTTTATAGCCCTAAGAAATGATTTCGTTTGTCAGAGAAATGATTTCATAAAACATCGATATCATCATTCTATACACCGATATTGTGAATTTAGCTAGCGATTTCATATCCAAATAATGATTTCATTGATTTTGGTAGTGATTTCGTAGAACAATGATATCATCATTATGTGCAATGATATTATGAATTTGGCCAGCGATTTTGTATCCAAACAATGATTTTGTTTTATAATAGTGATATTATTAAAATTGGTAGTGATTTCATAGGTAACCAATGATATTGTGTTTTCTGCCTGATCTAAACCATAAAAACAATATTATGTTCTAAATTTGTGATTTCATAGGGAAATAATGATATTGACTGTGTAAGAGCGGGATTGCAATAGAGAGTTGAAATTTTTAATGTTGTTTGCTCAAACTCTTAATTGCTTTAAAACAGACCCTTATAATTATGTTTTTTCAGGTTGAGGGATTAGATTAAAATTTGTTTTGATTGCATTTAACCAAACACACTTTCAAAGTTGGTGCTTAATGAAAAACTAGGGTGCTTAAGTGAATGTTTTGAAAAATTGTGCTTTCAAAGTTACAACTTAAGACCAAGGGGTCAAAATAACACCACCTAATCTTTCATTTGGTGTTTAAAATTGAATTCACTTGTCAAATTTTATCTTTAATAGTTGTTTAGACTTATAATTGAATTGGCAAAAAGAGGGACGTTGCGTGTATGCTCTTCCATCCATCCCCTTGAGGGAACTTTTGGAATCAAAATCATCATCCTTATTGCAAACATGCCTAGTCCAAGACATAGAAAGAATGTAATCTAAAACACTCCTCAAAAACTCGCAATAGTTTGGGTGACTTTGAAAATGACCCTAAAGTCTTTCTATTAAGTCATTTGTTTTTATGCAAACTTGGCTTGCAAGGGGGACTTCATCACCTCACACATGTTTTTTAGGGAAGCTTTGACCTGGGGTTTCATCTCTTGACACTGACTTCAACCACTCCCACTAGGATCAAAGGTTTGAATGGTTAAACTACCTTCTAGTGTTAGAGTTGCACACAAGATATATCTACACTTTGGACATCACACTACACTGAGCAAATGACAGATGTAGTGGTTGTAAAAAAGACTAGACCTTTTTGCAATAAGTCAAGTGCCATGAATACCTAATTTAATTGTGTTTATTTTTGAACATGATGGGAGAGTCATTGGGAAATTGATCCATCTAGACGTTTAAAAACTTGTAGATCTTAGACAAATCCCCACTTGCTATGGAAGTGTTGGTACAAGGTACACCTCAAGGTCCATGCCACAACACTGTCATTTGAGAGAAGGGGGGTGTAAAAACCCTACTATATAATGCACATTTTAATTTTTGAATTAACACTAAAAGCCTCTCAAATGACGTATATTGATGGATTCTAACAATACCAAACAACTTTGTCAGTTTAGGAGCTAAGAGTGATTAATTAATTGGTTTGTTCTTGATTAAAGTCTTGTTTGGAGTCAAAAACTTGGTGTGAACAAATGATATTAACCAAAACACATAGTCCTCATTTTTCTTTGAACAAAGAGGCGTTATGTTGTCCATGTGAATCATTAATTTGCCTTGTTTAAAATCCATCAAAACTTGGAGTCATATCATCCAATTTAACGCAGTTATGCTATCCAATTGAGTTTAAACTTTTACCAAACATTGTTTAAAGTCCTTCATTTATAATCTAAATTCAAATTTTCACCTTCATAAGCTCATAGGGTTGATATGTTAAGTGGGTTTGCCATTTGCACTAAACTTGAGGGAGTTTAGGTTAAATTTTAAATTTGGGTTGAAGGTCATTTAAGACTCATAATCATTATCACCACTTGGTAGACTTAAGTCATTTTATGTTAAATACTTTCACTTTGAGTCTATGCACCAAACATTTTTATGTTACCATCCTATTTCCATCAAGATCATTTGAATACATACTTTTTTGCCTTAGAGATATTGCTAAAACTTTGAAGGTATACATGTCATTCTAGTTAAGAAAGGTAGTGCTATGCTGCGAAATTTGTGAGAAACCATCTTTACCTTGGGAATTTTTGAAACAAACATTTTATCATGTCTTTTGAGTATTCTAGCATTGATACGCTACCTAAAACATTTCAAACATGGTTTTATAGACCTTTTTGCATAGATTTCAAGTTTGTACACATTTTTCAAGCCAATCCAAGTATACCTTTGTGAATCTTTGTCTAACATAGTTATGCCATTCATATTTGTCTAGCCTATTTGTCAAAAGAACCAAGTTTTATACTATTACTTGTGAGAAAACAAACTATCTCTACAGTGCCTTTTGTTTCATACCTTATACCTATTTGATTGAATTTATGTCCAAAGAGTCAAATGCCTAGTTTTTGTTAGAAGTGTTTCAAATCCATTAGATTAAAATATCATCTATTTCAAAGTCTAGCTTTTGATGCCATTAGGCCAAGAGTCCTAGCACATGCCTTGTTTGAGCCTAGTTTTTGATGCTACATTTGGCCAAAAGACCTAGCAATAGTTTATTTCCTAGATTAGATTGATTTGAAACACTTTGACCTTAGAGTTTGGCATTTTGATTTTTGATCCATGTAATTAATCTTTTTTGTATAAGACATATAACGTTAGATACTCAATGTTAGCTTGTTTTATCACAAATCATTGTATAAACCTTTCCATCCTTTTGACGAATCTAGATCAAGTTTGAACATCATCTTTTAAACATTATATTTTTAGAGTTTGTATAAATCTATTCACTTTCTATCGTAAAACATTCACTATGGATCCCAACATGTATTCCTATACTCATATTGGACTCATGTATAATCCAGGGATTAGTAATGTGGTTGTGCAAGAAGAAATGGTGAAAGACCCCTACGTAGATAATATTTCTTATGAGACAGATCCTCATATCTCTTATAATACTCAAATAGGGGCACAAAACCAAGATTCACTGGCTAACTACTTGGTTAATACACAACCATATTCAGAACAGGAACAAGCACAAATAGAACAATACTTAGCTATGGTACTTGCTATTGAAAAAACTTTTCCTCAACAACCATACTCTATTAATGCACCTTCCACGTATGATCCTTATTTATTTGAGTATCATTTATTGGAGAACAAAGACATTTTGGGTAGAGCCATAGAGGCAGGGGCTAAATTTATGACAAACTTCCCCCATGAGAATTTACCAAGTCTAGTAAGAATGCCTCATAATATATTGTATAGTTAACAGGTTTATTCTAGTAATCCTTTAGCTCTAGTCCAATCAACGTATCAAGACCCTGTTATACTTGTCAAAGGCAAGGACCCCATGGAGGATAATTTTGTACAAATGCAAACAACATACTAAACCTACTTGAACCTAACACATAATTTTAACTAGATGACCATGTCAAGTAGGCCTCTCATAAATTTAGTCCCCTCAACTAGAATGTTAATAGAGTTAACTGATCAAGACACTCAAGATACAGACCCATTTGTGTAGAATACTTCAGGTGACAACTTATTTCATACACCAACCATCGAAGAAGTATCTTCTAATTCTATGCAGAATAGTGGCCAAAACATAGTGGATAATGCACAAGCAACATCTCATTCAAACCAAAGTGGTGTTAATCTACAAGTAGCTAGCCAACAAAGTGTGCATTTAGTTAACACCATAAGTGATTCTCAAAATCAGGGAGTTGGAGTTTCTACATCCCAATCTAAGCCATCTACTTCTAATCCTCAACTGATCACTTCTTCAAGCACAAAACCAACAAGATTAGGTAGCCAACCAGCAACCAATGCCATGCCTTAGCAATAAAACATGATGAATATTAATCCTCCTCAACAAGTGATGAGTGGTATTCCACAACAATAGGCACAATCTAGTATACCAATGCAACAGAGGTTGAATATGTTGCCACCTCAATAGGGGAAACTAATGTTCTATCTCGTTAGGCAGTATCAAACATACCTATTTAGTCATAAGCTAGTGTGTTGATTCAAAACCAAATGATGTCTAACTAATAACATATAAATATTGGGTCAGTGATAGATGTTGAATATTCAACATGCATTCACTTCCCAATAGGGATTCATGCAACAAAGAGGTTCTAATGTTTCTCAAGTACCTACTAGGCAATAATTGCTTTTTGTTTAAAATATGCCACTTATTCAGAAATAGGGTCTTGGTTCACAAGTTCCCACTCAACAACAAGGTTTGATTAGCTAGCAACATGTCCCTTTTCAACCACAATAGGCATAGTACAACTATATCCCTCTATCTCAACCACAAAATCCTCAACATCAGACCTTCATAACTAACTCTAACCAAAATATTGCACTGTAACATGCACAATTCCAACAATCAAACCCTAATCCATGTATGTATATTCCTAGTTTATTTCCAAACCAATCCATACCACCCCAAAAAATATCTCCATTATACCCTGGTCTAAGTGTTCCGCTCATGACTGCCCAACCATCTACCCAGGCCAATATTGCCATAAGTTTTCTAGAGCAAGAGTTACAGCAAATGAAAGATACAATCACTACCATCCAAGCTAGGAAACAAATTAAAAAGTTTAAGTTGGACGATGTGTGTTCCAATCCTTTTAATATAGAGTAATTACAAATTCCATTTCCTCTAGGATATGAGCCCCCAAAGTTTGATAAATACAAGGGGAAAGGTGACCCCAAAGCCCATTTAACAAAATTCTTTGTTGCATGTCACTAGTGGTTTATAATGACATATACCTTTTGTTGTTGTTCCCAAGGAGTCTAACAAACAAGCCTTGGAGTGGTTTTTAAAGTTCCCAACAATTCAATAACATATTTTAATGACCTTTCAAAAACATTTGTGTAACACTTTTCCTACAATATCAACATGAGATTTCATTGGTCGACTTGACACAAGCAAAACAAAAAGCTAGTGAGAGTGTTACGAGTTATCTACAATGATGGAGAGCCCTTGAAAGCTGATTCACCCATAGTTTATTAGATAAACAATTAGTCGATTTATTTACTACAAGTTTGCATAGTGAGATAGCTTATCATTTGGAACTACAATGTGTGCGTACTTTTAAAGAGATCATTGATAAAAAATTGTATATAGATTGAGCCCTTATTAATAAAGGAATCATCAAGCTCACTTCAACTAATCAGAATCAAGGTACATGTTGACAATTTTGACCCCATGAGTAAATTCCAACCCTTATCATTTGAAACTTTACATAAACATGCCTTTTATCCAAGTGTTAGAAATTGGTATTTGCAGTTTTTTTGAAGGGATTGTTTTTAGATTCCAAAATGTTTTTATAGTGTATTTATGTCAGTGATTTACATATGTGATAGAATTTTTTTCCTTGTTAAGTCTTGATTCTTACTTATTTACTAGTTGATTAGTTTATACAGGTCATGTTCTATGTTGGATGTCTTTTGACTGAAGTTACAATGGATATAAGTGGCTGGTTAGTGCCTTGAATCAGGCCTATTTCCTCATTTCCCTCAAGCTTTGATCACCAGATAGAACCTTCTCATGAAATATTGATGCATAGGAGTCAATTAGAATTGAAAGTTCAGTGTTTTTCTTGTTTAAATAGTGTTTTTAGGAGCTCAAATTAAATGGATGAACCAAAATATAGGTGTATCACCATCATTAGATAGGATTTTTTTCCTTCAATTTTCTCTTTTCCTATCAGTTTATAGCATAGAGTAGAGATCCTAATTGATACACCAAAGGGAGTTAGCCCTTAAAATCTAGAGATTCAATTCGTTGATTAGGCCACCCGCATCTTAGGATTGTTTCCATGTTTTAGTAGACTGTGAAGGCCTGAAACTACCTTAGTAGACTGTGAAGGCCTGAAACTACCTTCACAAGGGTGCAAGTCTGATTGATAATAGTTTTTGGCATGCTCAATGGAACATCAAAGAAATTCTTTGTATATCTGAAAATGTTTGAAGCTAAGGAGAAACAATTATAGCAGACGAGAATATTCATCTTCATCACAAGCTAAAGATTCACAAGGTCAGCTAGTAAAGGTATTCCTTTTGAATTTATATCATATAAGAGATCAAGTTTTAGGAGGGTAAATCCATATCCTCAAAAGAAACATTTGTCCCCTAGTTATCCTATTGTTCTAGGCACTATAATCCCCACTATCCAAATGGCCATCAAAAACCAAGTGCTTGTTCTATTCAATAGAGGTAGTCCACTGAATCTAGCCCAGTTTGATGACATTCTTGTGTCTGATCTCAAAAGTATCCCATTCTTCTCAGGAGAAAATCAAACAACCCCTATTAAGTATATCTAAGATGTAGTTAATCTCTATTCAGTCCATAATGTTGTTGAGGATAATGTTGCTATTAGATTGCTTGTTGCCTCCTTCAAAGGAAAAACATTGAAATTGTATAGAAACCTCCCACTAAACTCCATTTCTACCTGGGATGAATTGGGTGCAGCCTTAGTCAAGCAATTTAAGGATAAATCTGATCACCTATCTTTAGTTGAGTAATTAACTACCATAAATAGAGCCCCTTATGAATTCATGTTTGATTTTAATCTCAGATTCTAAAAGACATGGACCAAAATACCTGTGTTAATTAATCCATCCCTTGAATATGCATTTCTATACTATTTGAAAGCCCTTAACTCTGACATTAGTGTGATGATACAGTCAATGGGTGGTACTACCTTCCCAGATGCTTATGAGGTTGCAATAAGGGTATAAAATAGTTTGATACAAGCTGATAAGCTTTTTCCAAGACCTCTAATGCCTATATTTCTAGAAATAAAGTCCATGCCAACCCCTCAAATTCCTCACATCCCATCCTTAGCTCCTATTCTATCACCTCAAGCTCAAATTGTAGCCCCTACTAGTCAAGCTAGTGAGATAAGAGAGTTGAAAAGCTTGTTACAATCCTTTGGGAATGAAATAGTACAACTCAAGAGATAAAAATATCAAGATAATAGGCCCTATGAACAACAAAATCAAACCACCTATAAGTCCAAAGATCAAAGGCCTCCTGATCAAGGTTTCAAAGAGAGTAGACCACCTTATCAAACACAAGGAGCCATAACTCTAGCTAATCCATATGATACCCTTGATCCTAATGCTCCATCCACTTAAAAATCCATTTTTCCCATCCCACCTCAAAACAACTTGATATAGGATTCAGATTGGCAGTCCTCAAATCTCAATGATGCTCAAAACCAAGCTTTGGTATCACAAAACATCACTATGCCACAAATGGCACAAGAAGAGTTTTCTTTTCAAAGAGGTCAGTACGAAGATACAAGTTTGGCATCACAAGGAGAGACTCAACAAGTTCAAGGGCAGCCTAATGCCATTAATGTAAATTGGCAAGTGGATGATCATGTTGCTTTTACTCAAGGTGTTGAAACTAACAATATAAGTGGTCAAGTTGCAACTATAACTAGAGCTAAAAGAAGAGCCATTAATGAGGCTTAAGAGTTGAAAAATTATTCAAATACTCCTAATGTTGTTTTTTAGGGTACAAAAGAACAACTTTCTACCCCTACAACTCAAAAAAATTAAAATATAAAGGTTAGTAATATTCATCTAATACCTCTAGTTCGTGAGCAGCCAGTTCTTCAAAAAGTGCAACCAAAGGTTGGTGGATCTCATTTCAGTATAGTGGTTCAGATGAATAAGTCTAATATTATAATTAGCATGTGGGATTCTCTTTACATCCTAGGATAAAAGGATATGCTCATCGAAGAGCTTTTAACTGTCAAATATCTCCAAAACCGATTAAGAAAGAAGGTGTTGTCTTAACTAATTTAGATCAACCAACTAAGTAGCAAGTACAACAAGTAAATAAGATGAAAAAATTGGATATAAATAAGGTAAAAACAAATAAAACTCCTCCTTTCTACCTTTCTTTGATAGTAGGTGATACTTTGGTTGATAATTATATGGTGGATAGGGGAGCTAATAGTACAGTCATGCCTAAACAGATTATAGACAAGCTCGACCTTGTTTATGAGCCAGACACTAAGAGGGTATTGAAATTATATTGGTCACCAACAAAGATGGTATTCATCATCATAGATCTAAAATTGACATTACATGCTTGTCCTAATGTTACTATTCAGTAAGATGTTGTTGTGATAGACTTGCCTCATTTTTTTATGTGTCTTTCAATGGACTTCACCTCAAAGATTGGGGGATATTTGTTAGCTGATTAGACTTATTTGTTGTTTAGAACTAGGTATGATAGCAAGGTAGTGATTCATTTTGAACCTATTTCATGTTTCCATATGGAGCCATATACGCCAAGTGTTGTGATCACTAACTATATCATCCCAGATGATGTACTAGAAACTAGTCGAGTTAAAAATGAATTACCTTTGGATGGAGTTTCATATCTATTTCTCAATGAGTGGGCTTCTAATTTGCATGATGATGATCCTTATAATTTGATTGAAGAAGAAGGATTTGGTGTGTTTTGCCTTCATGAAAATGATGTACCAATTTCAACCATGGTTAAAGATGATGAATCTAGTGAAGGTTTGTGGTAATTGTAATTTGATGGATCAAGGAATAAACATGGTACCAGAGATGGAAAGATGTTAGTTTCTCAAAAAAATCAAAGGTATTTCTCTTCTATTAAGTGTCAATTTGGTTGTTCAAACAATGTTGTTGAGTATGAAGTGCTTGTCCATAATTTGCAATGGGCTAGGAGGATGAAAGCCAATTCCTTGAAAGTTTTTAGTGATAGTGAACTTATAGTTCACCAAGTAAGAGGTTTAAATGTATGTAATTTTTTTTTACTTTAATCTTACATGTATAGAACATGGGACTTACTTGAATATTTTCAAGCTTTTAACATTCAGGCAATACCAAGAGGCGAGAATAAACACGTAGATAGGTTGGCTTCCATTAGGTCACAATTTAGCATCTTAGCCGATATAAAAAGTGAAAAGATTTAGTCACATATAAAGGTGGTTGTAAAACCTTCTATTTTAGATAATCATGAGAATTGGCAAGTGTTCGAAGGTGACAATGAAATTGTGAGATTCTTACAAGAAAATATTGAGTTTTAATCAAGAAACGAATTAAAGTATTTATAGTAGTATGGTGATCAGGTTGTGCAACTAAAAACAAATAAATTTCTCGAGAGATTAGTCACACTTGAGAACATTTTTAAGGGTGATGATGAGTTACAGAAGGAGAAGTCACCCTTGTCAACAAAAGAAGAGCATTATGCTAATGTAGAGATTACAGTTGGTAAGATTTTGAAGTTGGGTAAGGTATGTACTCCTTCCCAAAAAGAAGCTTTCATTGAGTTATGCATAAGTTTTGCTGATGTATTTGCGTGGCAATATATTGATCTCAAGAGATTTGACCCAAGTTTAGCTCAACACACCATTG
The DNA here is from genome assembly GCA_037957365.1 of Torreya grandis. Taxonomy (NCBI): domain Eukaryota; kingdom Viridiplantae; phylum Streptophyta; class Pinopsida; order Cupressales; family Taxaceae; genus Torreya; species Torreya grandis. The sequence goes on from JARHVA010001587.1 coordinate 2,517,864, forward strand.
AGTTAGAGGCTGAAACTAAACCAGTGAGACAAAGACAAAGGCCCATTAATCCTAAGCTTGAGCCTTTGATGAGAGCTAAGCATCATAAGCTCATAGAGTCAGCTATTATATTTTCAATCAAGCACTCAACTTGGGTGGCAAATCTTGTTATAGTATGGAATAAGAATGGTGAGATTAGATTGTGTGTTGACTTTCATGATTTGAATAGGGCTTCACTTAAAGATCACTATCCACTGCCATCAATGGAACAAATTTTACAGCTGGTTGTAGGTTCAGAGAGGTTTTCTTTGTTAGATGGATATAGTGGTTACAATTAGATTTTGGTCAAGAAAGAGGACCAATTTAAGATAGCCTTCACAACCAAGTGGGGGACTTTTGCATATAGAAAGATGCCATTTAGTTTATCTAATGCTAGAGCAAATTTTTAAAGAGCCATAGATATGGTATTTCAAGGCCTTCTTAACAAGTTTGTACTTGTTTATTTGGATGATATAACAATTTTTTCAAAGAGTGCAAGTGATCACATCATGCATCTCAAGCAAGTGTTCAAAAGGTGTAGGCAATTTGGGGTATCTCTAAATCCTAAAAAAGTGTGTCTTCTCAGTTCATAAAGGTAAGCTTCTTGGACATGTGGTTTAAAAGTATGGTTTAAGCATAGATTCTAAAAGGGTGGACTTCATTCTTGCACTCTCCTTACCTAAGCACAAAAAGGCTATGCAAAGCTTCTTTGGGAAAATCAACTTCATAAGGAGATATATTTCAGATTTTGCCATTTTAGCCAAGCCACTTACAACCATGCTAAAGAAGAATCAAAGCTTTAGTTGGTCCAAAGAAGGATTTAAAAGTTTTGAAGATATTAAGAAGGCCATAACTAGTGCTCCTACACTTATAAATCTAGATTTCATAAAAAATTTCATTTTGTATACATATGCCAACATGGACACCATTTTAGGCATTTTTATGCAACAAAATCACGAGGCTTTGGAGCAGCCAATAGCTTTATTTAGTCAAGGCTTGGAAGAGTATGAAACAAGGTACTCTTTTATTAAAAAAACATGTGCTTTCAGTTACAATGTCTCGTAAAAAGTTTAGATACTTGTTGTCTAACAATAAAATACACCTAATGGTTTCTCATCCGAGCATCAAGGAGTTCCTTTTGAACAAAGATATAAATGAGAAGAGAGATGGTTAGATAACAAAGGTAATGGAGTATGATGTGAAAATTAAGGTCCCAAAGTTGATTAGAGGCAAATGACTTTGTGAGCATTAGCACAAGAAATGCAAGAGACTAATGAGGTTGTTTTGGTGTCAAATGATGAAGAGGTTGCAACTGGTCATACCTCACCTTCCAGATGGTTTCATGACTTGGTAAGCTATCTTCAAGATAGTATTTATCCCCCTCATCTAAGTGATTTGAAAAGAAGATATTTCAGGTCTTAATCAATTCCATTTTTGCTTGTTAATGATGTTTTGTTCAAAAAAGATATCAATGGCTTGTTGCTAAGATGTATAAAGCCATGCTAAACTCAGATATTGATTGAAGAATTCCATGATGGACATGGTGGAGGGAATTTTTATTCAATAAATACAGCCCTTAAGATCATGAGAGGTGGGTACTATTGGCCTGGTATATTTGGTGGTTGCCATGCATGGGTAAGGAAGTGCAAATAGTGTGCTATGTTTGTAGGAAAAGTGAAACTTACAGCCTTACCTTTTCAACCAATTGTATTAGATCAATCCTTTGTCCAACGGGGATTAAAATTTATTGGTATCATAAATCCTCCTTCAATTTTAGGACATAAATATATTCTAACTGCTATAGATTACTTCACACGTTGGATAGAAGCAGTGGCATTGAAAGAAGCAAACGGAACCAATGTTCTAGATTTCTATGAAGGTTTGCTTACTAGATTTGGAGTTCCTTCAACTATTATTTTTGATAATGCAATGGATTTTGTGGGAAATTGGATCACTCAATGGGCTGTCCAACATGGGATTTATCTTATCACTTCATCAAACTATTATCCATAAAGCAATGGCCTTATTGAATCTACAAATAAGAACCTATTGAAGATCATAACAAGGACTATTGAAGACAATCAGAGGTCATGGCATCTCAATTTGAAGTCAGAAATATGGGCTGATAGGATCACCTACAAAAGATCAATAGTCAACTCTCCATACAAGCTGATATATGGTAAGGAAACAAGGTTACTCATTTCTCTTAAATTTCCTACTTTAGAACTAATGCATCAACTTGAGTTGTTGGATAATGAGCCTATGGAGATTAGGTATGCTAAGCTTATGGAGCTGAAAGAAATAATAAATCAGTCCATGCTAGCCATAGAAATTCATCAAGCACAGGTGAAGAGAACTTTTGACAAGAAGGCTTCTTCACAAAGTTTCAAAGAAGGAGATTTGGTCCTCAAGTGGGATGAGGATAGAGCTAAACTAGGAAGGCACACAAATTTTGACTCCCTTTAGAGTGGCCCATACACAATCTCTAGTTGTAAATCACATAATGCCTTCCAATTTTCAAAGATGGATGGTGAAGAGCTTCCAGTCCCAGTCAATGGGATACATTTAAAACATTACTATTGAAGAGCAAAGTTTTTTGTACATAGTTTATTTTTATCTAAGTGTTGTTTAAGCACATTAGTTTAGTTTTGTTTTGCCCCAAATAAGTGCTTGTTTGCACATTTGATTTGTTTAATTAGTTTTCCTATTTTATGTGTTTCCCTTCTTATTTTGGAGGATGAAGGTTGTCTCATGCCAGGTCAAAAGAGAGTTTGGAGTCATGGATCAAATTTGTCATTACTTTGTGAGTCCAAGAATCATGTAAATGGTTTGGTTCTTAAGCATAACAAGCATACTTCTCAGTTGAGTCGCCAAAATGTTGACAATTTTGACCTCACAGGTCAAATTACAATCCTTATCATTTGAAACTTTGCATAAACATGCCTTTTTGTCCAAGTTTCAGAAATTGGTCTTTGCAATTTTTTTTAAGGGCTCTTTCCTTTCCAAATGGTCCATTTCAACAATTTTCTTGGGGGGCACTTCTTGAAATGAGCTTTTCATAAGTCCAAAGGAATTGGGCTTGTTCAAATTGTTCAAAGGGTTCTTTTCAATAGCAATGGACTTGACATATTTTCTAAAGGGATTGCTTTGGACATTTTGTCTGAAGGAAAAGTTTTGAAGGTCCATTACAAAGATCTGAGAGGACCATTTCAACTTTCTTGAAGGTTCTATTATAGAAATTCGAAAGGGCATTTTCAAATTTCTGAATGATGCATTTCAGAAAAGCCGAAGGGTATCTGCCCTTCAGAAAAAGGTATTTTCAAAGACAAAGTGGACCACTACAATTTTTTTGAAAGAAAATTTTCATAAGAAAAGGTCCTTGTCAAAAGTTGAAAGGTCCCTTACAACAAATCCAAAGGGACATTTACATTTTTTTTGAAGGGTTCATTTTTCTTCAAAAAAGTTCATTTCAAGATTGTCAAAGGGTTATTTTTGACAAACATGGTTCATTCAAAAATTCTAAAGGGTTATTTTTTCTTCAAAAAAGTGAGTTTCAAAAATCCCAAAGGGTCATTTATTTCGAAAAATGGTCCATTTCAATTCTTCTTAAGTGTAAGAGGACCTTTGCAACTTTCCCGAAGGGTCACTTATCAAAAATCTGAAGGGTCTTTTCTTGGATGAAAGACCATTTCAAAATTGTCAAAGGGACACTTTCAAAAAGTCTGAGGACCATTCCTAATTTTTAGAACGGACTTTTCCAAAAGTTTGAAGGGTCTTTCCTCGGTCGAGAGACCATTTCAAAAGTTCCAAGGACTATATCAAGAAATCCAAAGGGCAATTTACAAAAGTCCATATCATGAATTCCTTTGGACAATTTGTCCAGTACAAAAAACTTGAAGACCTAATTTCCTTCAAACTTTTTGTCTAAAGGAATTGTTTAAGGCGAAAGAGACAAAAACTCTGAAAGAAAAGTCCTAAGGCCAAAACCCTGAAAGAAATAGCTAGAAGATATGAATTCCTTCAGACAAATTTTTTGAAGGAAAAGAAAGGAAGAAAACTCTGAAAGAAATAAAATAGAAAGAATTCCTTCAGAATTTTTGTCTGAAGGAAAAGTAAGAAAGAATAAGTTGAAATAATTCTTTCAGGTAATTCACCCGAAAGAAAGGAAAAGCCCAAAGAGAAAAGTATTAGACAAATTGTCTGCAAGAAATAGACAAATAATTCCTACGGGAAAGGAAAAAAGAAAAGCCCAAAAGAATTATAGCCTGAAAGAATATATGCAGAAACAAAAGGCGAAGGATTTTGATAGCCAATCAACAGATCAATGCTGTCTATAGTGTACATGAAAAATATGCAGAGTGATCCAAGCTCATTTAGACATGTCTAGGACAAGCACAAACATGCAAAAAACCAATAAAGATATTTTTTTTCCATCTATAATAATATCTATAGTCCAAGACTGTGGTAAGGAACACATCGAGTTTTTTTAATTCAAGGATTAAATCATTCATACTTGGAAAAGACATGCAGTTGCCTTCAAGCACCACTGTCTCAGTTCTAAAAGGGAGACTAGAATGTATGAAGAGCTGAAGGTGTTTAACATTGGATGATTGTTCAAAGATCTAACATGGGATTTCATGCATGCTTCAGTTTTCAAAGAGCTTTTTCATGCAAGTAGAGGCTTGTTGGAGTTGATTGGTCTTGAGTTTGAGTTGACTTTTGTCAAAGTGTCACATCTTTTCTGATTTATCTTATTAATTGAAGGTTTTCAACTCTTGTTCAAATTGAAGTTCTTCATCTAAGGATTGGTGTAGCTTTCATGCATGGAGTAGATTCGTCCAAGATGGGCCCACCATCCTTTTCCAATGCTAAAGATTTTTTTCATGCAAGACATAAGACAAAAAGATATTATTTGAAGGCTTAGTTATCTGTTGATAGCTGAAGTTGGACTTGGGGTAATATGGGAGTTGATCTCCTCTCTAATTCCAGAGCTAATCTCTTAGCTTTTGTATGTTTTTTCTATATAAGTTGGCTTTTCAGCTTTGAATCATCATCTCTCTTTTGAAAAGATCAGACTCTGCCAAAATTTGAGTTTTGTAACCTTTTTAGATAAATAAAAGGACTATTTTTAGATTCCATAATGTTGGTATAGTTTATTTATGTCAGTGATTTGCGTATGTGATGAAATTTTCTCCTTGTCATGTCATGATTCTTATCTATTTACTAGTTGATTAGATTATGCAGGTCATATTATGTGTTTGATGTCTTTTGATTGAAGTTACAATGGATATAAGTGGCTAGTTAGTGCTTTGAATTAGGCCTATTTCCTCATTTCCCTCAAGCTTTGATCATCATATAGAACCTTTTCATGAAATACTAATGCATAGGAGTCAATTGGAATTGAAAGTACAATATTTTTCTTGTCTAGTTAGTGTTTTTAGGAGCTCAAATTGAGTGGATGAACCAAAATACATGTGTATTACCATGATTACATAAGATTTTTTCATTCAATTTTCCCTTTTCCTAATAGTTTGTAGCGTAGAGTAGAGATCTTAATTGATACACCAAAGGGAGCTAGCCCTTAGAATATAGAGATTCAATCAACTGATTAGGCCACCCACAACCTAGGATTATTTCCATGTTTTAGTAGTCTGTAAAGACCTAAAACTACCTTCACAAGGGTGCAAGTCTGATTGACAACAATACCAATCAGGGAAATAGGCAAAATCAAAATCAATTTCAAATGCAAGCATCACAATCATTACAAGCCAATAACCAAGATAAACCAAAGCAATTCAACCATAATAAGAATGTTGTAGGAAATGGAGTAACCAAGTCACATCATGTCCAAATGATGCAAACACCATCTACCCATCCTGCATCACCTTTTCAACTTACTCCTACCTAACAACCTTTTCAGCCAACACACCAAGCACAACAACCTAGGCCCATGCAACAAATGCAACCACCTTTACCATTACAAGTTCCTCCACCAAGGAGAACAATACCTACTCATCATGTTTTTAGTGACCTTGGAGAACCTATTGAATCTATGTTTTGTGAATTTGTTACTGCTAATTTTATTAGTTGGCTTATATCAAAGCATCATCTGTATGGCATTCCTTATCCTGATTGGTACCATGGGAATCAATTTTGTGAACACCATTGGGTCAATGGGCACAATTTATGAAGATGTCTGTAAATCAAGCATTTGATTGAGAATATGTTAGAGAATGGAGAGATCACATTCGATGGTGGTGTTTCCACCTCCAATCAGACTCTTTCGATTTATCAAAACCCTTTTCCCCATCATAATAATTAACAGTAATAACAATGATGATGATGATGATGATGATGATGATGATGATAATAACAACACTGACCAGTGCAACAACAATATCAAAAGTACCAAAATTAAAGGCCAAACCAATAGATCTAGCAGAATCAATAATAATAGAATAATGGATAGAACCAAAGTCAAAATGATAATAACCAATAAACCTACCATGCATTTTCACATCACTACAATAGAGTTGTAAGCCATATTGTAAGAGTAACATTAATACCATCTCCATTAATCTTAGACCAAATTCTAATCGGACGAGACCATTGCTAACCATACCAATCCAATCCAATCACTTCAAAAATATTTTCTTGACCTAGGATCACACATAGGTGAACCAACAAATAGGGATTCCCACTTTTGGACCTTATACTTATAACTCATCTCTGCTCCATGACCACACATAAGTGCACTGGCAACTGAGCCTTGTCCTATCTAGTCCCACACCATCACTATCATTTGTTAGCAATTACGGTCCTGTATTCAATCTTGATTATGCAATCAAAATTTGGATGTCAAAGATTACCATCCCAAGCCCATAGCCATCTGCCACTTCACCCATTAGCCAACCAATCATTTAACCTCAAAATAAGTTATTTACCACTAACCTAGAAAATAAGTTTGATATTATGGAACAATTATAGAAGACACCAACCCAAATATCCATTTTAGATTTGTTACGAACATAGACAATCCACAAGAACATTTTGAATGAGTTCTTAACCCAATATACTCTTTCAAGTGACATATCCCCTAATAAATTTCAAACTTTGGTTGGACACCTAGCTCCTGCCCAACAAGTCACATTCAACCAAAGTGATATGTCTTCCCTTGGCCCGTTCCATAATAATCCATTATACATATAAGTTTATTCAAGTGATATAAAGTGTAACATGTCATTATAGATAATAGACCATGCCTCAACATAGTGTCTCTAAATCTCATCAAGCTTCTTGGGTACACAATGACATATTTACAACCAGAAATGATAACTATCAAAGCCTACGATAATCAGGAGAAAGAATCACAAGGCACCATTAGCCTACCAGTTATCATTGGGCCTTTGACCTATGATACACTTTACCATGTGCTTGATCTTGAGTTGTCATATAATATGCTTCTAAGTAGGCCTTGGTTACATGAGATTAATGTAGTCCCATCAATGCTACACTAATGTATCAAGTTCTCCCACTTAGGGATGGAAGTGAATATTCCAGAAGATTTGTACCCATATGAGCACTACAAACATCTTGAAGCCAAGTTTCAAAGATACAATTATCAATATGGCATGAATCCAATTTCCAATCAAGATAAAGGAAAGGCCATATGTATTGATTCTCCAGAGGAAAATTAGATAAATCCTAATACCTTGGATTCCCTTTCCCACATGTCACCTCATATTAAAAACCTTCCACAAAATCCAAAGTCCTTTGGAAGACCTAAAGCTAAGTCACTTCATCCACAATGGCAACAAAAGAGCAAAGATAAAATACCTATCATGTTTGTACCACCATCTGGCCTAGAACTAGACCCTCTTGAGGGAGATGAATCATGGTTATACAATGACAACCAAGCTGATTGTTATAAGAGTGCAAAGTATCCTATTCCCAATAGGATCATGAAGAATCAAGACTATGAAGGAGGAGGCCCTGGACCTAATCAATAAGGAACACTTGAGCCAATTTCCATGACCAAATAAAAAATACCCTATGGACTTGGATTTAAACCACTTGGGGGTGACTCTATATACTTTACTCATGTTCCATCACCATCAACTAGTGATGAAGATGTTGACATTGAAGTAGAGTCTGATCGTAGCCTTTTTGATGACCTAGTTGAAACTAACCTATTTAACCCTCATTCTATTTGTAACCTTACCCCAGTCATTCATCATAACCCACTACCATTATAGTATCCCCAACTGATATATTGAGACCAACAAGAATCCAACTTACTGATTGATGAGTTTTAGAATGATGAGGCATTTTGTGACGTTTTAGGCCTAAGAGATAATGTTTCGTTGGGAGATCATAAATTAGGATTCTCAATCACATTAGATCTTGAAGCCTATTTTGGAGAGAAGGTGAACACCCTTAGCCAAAAAATAAAAAATAAAATATTGAGGTCCCTGTTGACCTATTTTGCCCACAGGCAAAATTTCGGTCACCTTCTTCACCTGTTGTTCAAATGCCAGTCATTTTCGGGTTCAGCGAGTTCAGAGAGTTCATTCCATATCCTGGTTTAGTGGTTCAACCATCCTTGGTTCGGCCTGGTTCATCTCGGTTCGAGCACCTCAGTTCAATATGCGTTGAACCTTCGTACCGTTGAACCAATTTTTTGGTCCAACGGGCTCGGTTCAACATACTTGGTTCAATGGCAAAAGTTAAATGGAAGGCGTCGGTGCGCTTGGTTGAACCCTTGAACCATTGAACCTTTTTTGGTTCAACGGCCTGGCTCAAAGGTGTGCCCCAAGCCGAAAGGGAATCTTCAAGTCAAATGCCCTAGCGGAGGGTAGGCACGACAAAAGCAAAAGTGTTGGGCGCATTACCAAAGCTTAAAGCAAAGGAATTCGGGCGCGCTCGAAGCAAACACAAAGGCAGGCATTTACAAATGCTAAAAGGGTCGAGTGCATTAAAAAAAGGTAAGTCAAAAGCCCGATGCAAAGCAACAAAGAGCCGTTGGCAATCCCACACAACCCACCAATAACAAGGGAAAAGGAAGGCCGCAGAGAAGCCAGCAGGCCCGATGACGTCCTACGTGGACGTCAAGTTTACAAGTATGAAATAGCCATTTGCCTTCAAATGAAAAAGTGCGAACCATGGAAAAGAAGGCCCTGAATACAGTGACCTGCTGAAAGTTCATTTTTGGGGGCTGATGAGATAGAATTAAGACAAAATTGACAAAGCGACACGCAAGGAACGAGTAAGCAGTCAGTCCAAGTGGCAAGAAGTGGCACCAATTCGAGAAGTGACTCCAGTAGGTGAAATAGTCCCTTCGAATTGATCATGAGAAGATGCAACAGCTCAGTAATGTAACTGGTTTCTTCATTTTACATTTAATGGGTGGACAAACCACGTTTTTACATTAAATATGTGGACTTCAAGCAGACAAAATGAACAACTCATTAATATTTTGAGCGACCTATTCTTTTCATGAAGGGACACGTATGCCACTTGTAAAAAAAAAGAGCACCAAATGGGCCTCTTTGCTTCTCATATATATTCATGACTTGGTCATTTTTTATTCATCTTTTCACGGTTTTAGCTAGGCGCAACCCTGCTAAATTTTTTGCCTGAATCAAATAAAATGCAGTTTTTACCTCCATTTGGATAGATGTTTCAGAGTATGCGTTGAGTGTTTGTCTGTGTCCAATCATTATCTTTTGATGCTCTCACAAGTTCAACACCATCAGACCTGCTGTCTACAAGGTGCCATTATTGCAGCTGACAGGAGAAGAGCAGTATTTGGGAGTGAAGGAGCAGAAGAAATTACTTCATAAGTGTGTGTTTCACAGCACCTTGGGTGATCTCTGTTCTAGATTTTCCATTGAAGCCTCCCTGCTAGTTTCTTGCAGCCTGGTCCCTCTGCCAAGTGCGTAGTGTATATATGCATTTGTCTAATTTTGAGAGTGGATGTGTGAAGGTCAACCTTGTTTTTGGTGCATCACCTTTTTAGATTAGGCTTGTTTTTCCTGCATTCTCTTTCTCCCTTTTCATCCCCCCCTTTATTATATATCTATATATATATGTATGTTAGCACTTGTTGGAAAAAACACGATGCATCGAAGGGAGCTAGCCCTTATCTAGAGACTCTCTCCTCCAGCTTCGCTGGTCCCACAAGCGAGAGGAGAGTTTCCATGTTGCGAGGAGAAGGCAGGAGCTAAGCCTCCTTGCCTCAGGTGCAATCTCCAGTGTCAATAGTCCTAAAGTGAAAACCTCTTTGAGGTGCTTTCTGACCAGGGATTCTAATGGTGAAAACCTATTTCAGGCACCATTAGATGGGGGTGTTCATTCTTCTTCGAATTTAGATGAGGAGACCACCAACGATGAACTTGTTTATGGATCTAAGTTTAGTTTTGATAAACAACAAGTGTTTAATCGGATTCTTCAAGAATTTCCAATTGTTTTTATCACATGGCTAGATCTCCCATTGGGGGACTCAGATTCATCATGCCTAGGATAAGTTGAAGAGCTAGTCCTAACAAAGGAATATGATATAGCCTGATAGTTTAAGTCTTTGCTTAATATCCTAGAAGATGGTTCAACCCTTCTAGTTGAGGATACAATAGAGGTAAACATCAAGACTCTATTAGACCCAAAATGGATAAAATTAGGCATGTCCCTCATTGAGGAGGAACATGAAGTCTTTACAGCTCTATTGAGAGAATTTGTAGATATCTTTACATGGGCTTATTCTGACATGCCAGGTTTGGACCTCACCTTGGTTTTACATCACCTTATGGTAAATCTTGATGACAAACCAATCAATCAAAATTTATGCAAGATGCATTCTTGTATTGTTGTATTAGTAAAGAAAGAGTTGGAAAAACTCTTAGAAGAAGGATGTATTTGATCCATTGACTACTCAAAATGGATATCTAATGTTATACCTATTAATAAAAAGTTTGAAGGAATCAGAATCTATACTTATTTTTGTCATATAAACAAATCTTGCATTAAGGATGACTTTCCATTGCCAAAGATTAACATGATCATTGACTCTATATCGGGTTATGAAATGCTTTCATTAATGGACAACTTTTTGGGATACAACCAAATCAAAATAACACTAGAAGACCAACATAAAATAGAGTTCACCACTCCATGGGGAATATTTTGTTATCAGGTTATGCCATTTGGTCTTAAGAATTCAAGGGCCACCTACCAAAGAGCCATGACCATCATATTTCATGATATGATGTATGATATTGTTGAAGACTATGTCGATGACATTCTTGTTAAATCAAAGACTAGGACTGATCACCCATCAGTACTAGACAAAATATTTGAAAGATTATAGGAATACAAAGTTAGACTTAATCCTAAGAAGTGTGTCTTGGATTTACATCAGGAAATTACTAGGCTTTAGTTTGTCTCATCGAGGTATTGAAGTTGATTCATCCAAAATCCAAGCTATAACAAAGATGAAACCCCTGACTACTTTAAAGTAGCTCCATAGTTTGTGGGGAAAGATTTAGTCAATTCAATGCTTCACATCTCAGTTAGTAGACAAGTGCCATCCATTTACACATATTCTTAAAGAAGGGAGTTGCATTCTACTAGGATAATCACTACCAAATAGCTTTTCAGTAGCTAAAATATTACCTAACAAATCTGCCTATTTTATTACCTCCTGTGCCAAGAAAGCCATTCTTGTTATATCTATCAGCTATTGATAATGCCTTGGGGGCACTGTCAGCTCAACATGATGACAATAAAAAAGAGCATGAAATATACTACTTAAGTTGTACATTGGTCATGTATGAACACAACTATATGCCTGTTGAAAAAGCCTATTTAGCCATGGTAATCATTGCTCATAAATTGTGACATTACATGTTGAATAATAAGACCATGGTCATTTCAAAAGTAGATCTGCTCAAGTATCTACTATCTAAAACAAATTTACAAGGTAGAATGGCCAAGTGGACCATGCTCCTAAGTGAATTTGACATCGAATATGTCAATCAAAAAGTTTTTAAGGGGCAAGTTCTTACAAATTAGCTTGTTGAAGTACCCCTTGTTGATATAGAGCCACTCACATTCCAATTTCTTGATGAATCCATAATGACCATCATTGACATACATCTTGAAGAGAAATAATGAAAGCTTTATTTTGATGGATCATTTACTACACATGGATCAGGGGTAGGCCTCTTATTTATTACAACACAGGGGGATCTAATTCCTAAGTCTTTCATAATCAGTTTTCCTTATACAAACAACATGACCAAGTATGAAGCACTTGTTACAGGACTCTGATAGATGGTACAATGGAATGCATCTCATCTCAAGGTTTATGGTGATTCTCAGTTAATCATCAATCAGGTTACAAGCCATTTTCAGACCAAAGATGACAAGTTGGTTCCATATAAGGCCATGGTTGACACTGTAAAAAAGTAAATTGCATATATCCAATTTCAACATATAGTAAGGGCTAGCAATAAAACTATAGATGCCATGGCTACTATCAGATCTCTAATTCAATAAATAGATAAAGCTAGAGAGTATCAGTTCCTTATCGAGAATTTGTTCGCTCCAACTCATGAACCTTCAACTATTGCAATGATTTGTGATATTATTGGTCTTAATTCTATCTGGTATGCAAAACTTTACAACTACCTTCATGACCAAGTTTTACCACCTAATCTCTCCCAAAAACAAACTAAAGCCTTCATATACCAAACCACTCATTATCCCTTACTTGGATCTACCCTTTATCATCATAGTTTTGATAGAAATATGCTTCATTTTTTAACTTTGATAGAATCTATGCTAGCATTATGGGAAGTTCATGAAGGTGTATGTGGATCCCACACTAGCAGGTTCATCCTATCCAAAAATCTATTATGTACTAGTTATTATTCACCCACGATGGATGCATATGCATCTACATATGTAAAGAAGTGTGATAAATGTCAATGGCATGCTAATTTGATTCATGCCTCAACAAAGACTTTGAAACTAATGTTGACACCATGTCCATTCACTACATGGGGCCTTAACCTAATTGGGAAGATCAATCCCACCTCATTCGATGGCCATAAACATATCCTTACTGCCATCGAATATTTCACTAAGTGGGTTGAAACTATACCCCTCACTTACGTGACTAGAAAGCAAATTTCCAAGTTTATCTTCAACCATCTCATTTTCCGCTATGGTATCCCCTTGGATATTATATCTGATAATGAAGGATCATTTAAAAATAAAGATGTTGACAATTTATGTGCCAAATAAAATATCAGACAACATTTTTCTACAACATATTACCCTCAAGGTAATGGCCAGGTCAAAGGATCACATAAAACCATTATCAACATTCTCAAAAACATTGTTAATGATGTCAATCATGATTAACAACTTTAGATATTATTTACCCTTTGGACATACTATACCAATCACCATACCCCCACAGGAGATATTCACTTGTTTATGATACTGAAGTCATACTTTTTATTGAGGTTCAATTACCTTCACTCTACATATCTTTCAAGCATGTCCTAGAAGATCACAACTATCAAGTAGCTTGCCTGCAAGAGCTAGACCTACTTGATGAAAAATGCATAGCTACGCTCAACAATCCTCAGGCATATCAAAATCGACTCAAAGGCCACTACAATCAATGCATCAAGCATAAAAAATTTGAACTTTGTGATCTTTTTCTTAAAGAAAACCAAAAAAATACCATGATCGAGAAGAAGTATAAAGGTAAATTCAAACCAAACTAGATAGGGCCTTTCATCATTACCTCAAACTTTGGAGCTAGAGCATACAGACTTGCCACACTAGATGATGATGAACTTGGTGAGCTGATGAACATTTCCACCTCAAGTGGTACTATGCTCGAGTGACTTAGTGTATTGTCTATAAGGACCATTTCAAGTTGTATCATTTTATTATTCTTTTTTGTATAAAACCTTTTTTACTAACCTATCATCTTACTGACCTATCACCTGTCTATTTTACCATACCTTCACCATCAACTGAGTTCATTTTTCCCTCCCTACCCAACCCTATGACCTTGATTCCATCCTATTTGGTTCCATAATCACTTTTGGCAAGAGCATTTCAATTTGGTTTCAATAGTTGTTTCATACCTTATAGATAGAGGAAGTATTTTGGAGTAGCATGAAAGACATTTGGCAGTTGCATCTTTCATTTCTTGTTTCATTCTCTCTCATTATCTTGATCCTAATTATAACCGCCTATGAGCAAATTAGTCTCAGTGACCTATGCCAACGTATCATAGTTACAACCACTTATGGGAAAACTAGGGGCAACACTTGTTTATTGTGCCTTGACTGTACCAATTAGCCATTGTTTATGCCATACTATGTCGTTATACCAATTGTGCCTATTTTATTTAAATTAATTGATACACTAGTCAGGTTCTTTTGTTGTAAGGCTGAACTATAGTGATTTGAAGTCCTACTTTGGGACTATGTAGGCAGTGCTCAATACTTGTTGAGGTTAGCTCAGTCACCCTTTCCACCATGCTCTCACCATTTTGTGAGCAACCTAAACCATGCTCTCACCATTTTACAAGCAACCTAAGCCACTCTCTCACCATTTTGTGAGCTACCTAAGCCATGCTCTTACCATTTTGTGAGCACCTAAAGTAACACTCTCACTATTTTATGAGCTCAAATCATTTAGTGTCTTGTCATTCTCGATCAAGTTGAGATACTCTAAAAATTCCAAAAACATTTATAAAACCGTTAGAAAACACCAAAAACATTGACCACTTCTTTGCTTTAAGGATTCTGGGAACCCTTACTAAGTTACAAGCAAATCACTTGTCACTTAGTTTCCCCATCCTTTTTGGCCTTTTCTCTCATGCACTTGCCATTTTGCAAGACCATTCCTATTCTTATATTACATTCAATATGTTGTTTTTATCAGTTATGATTTGCTTCCCATTATCTAGGAGAACTACATTTAGCCTGAAGTTTTTGTTGGATATTACATCCACAGAACTATGTAGGCAACGTCTACTTGCATAGGGCATATAGAGATAGCTCAGCCACCCCCTTCCTTTTCTTCTATTCCCTCATTCTATTAGTTTGTTAAGTTATCGCCTATTTTCTAGGGGCAATGTTCATATGGTTTAAATTTAATTCTTTTGTTTCTTTGTTTGTTTCTTTGGTGTTTTATTTGTGTGCTTGTTTGTTTACTTTCAGTACTATTTCCTTGATTAGGTTCATATGCATTCATTGGATGATTCTTTGTCTGCACTTACTCTTGAATCCATCTATATTCATATGTTTACATTGTCATCATGGTTTTTATCATTGGTGCATTGTTTTCCCTTGAATATTGGACTTTGGTAGTCAGTCCCTATGCATATTTTGGCCTAGTCCTCATGATGTTCTATCATGATGCTTACTGACATGTGCTACTACAAACATCAACTTCAGGCAGTCTATTCAGCAATGGTAGCATCGAGATCTCTTCAGCATCGATGTCTTGATTCAATCTCAATCATATCCTACACAACATAATTAAACAACAAAAAAAATTCAACCTTTATTTAGTTTTGATAAGTATCTCCCTACTAGCAAGTTATCTCAATTCATATTTATCCTTTGTCTTAGATTATCATCATCATTGGCCAAATCAGTCATGTTTGCCATAATCAGGGTCCAATGATTATAACCACCTATGGGTAAATCTTTATACACTATCCCACCTATATTTCTCAATGATTATAACCGCCTTTGGATAAATCATTGTGTTATCACCACTTTACTTTCTTTTTGTCAAACAAGAGCATGTTGTTATCTTGTTTGTCTATCCTAACTGGGGAAGCTCCACTTATCATACCACATTACCACTATTGGGGTACATTGCTTATAACCACATTTATGTAAACCATTGTACAATGTCCCACTTGCATTCTCAATGCTTTTGACTACTTTTTCCAACTCATTGAGTTTTCACCCCATCATTTTTCCTTTCTTTGGTCTCCTCGTTTCACTTCTTTCTTTTTGAGGGATCATTTGCCAACCTACTTATGCCAACCATTCCCTCGAGGGGGCATCATGTAGTTAGTTCATTATCATTGTGGTTGTAGGCATACATGACATTTTCAATTTTTGAAAAGATGTTATTGTGCTTATAGCTTGCAACACCTTCCCAAATAGGGGCAAACTATAGATACCTAAATCTGGTCATCGATAACCTCCAATCAGAGTTTTGACCAATTTCTACCAAAATGCACAATTTGGCCTAAAAACACTAAAACACATTAAATGAGTTGGAATTTTCATATTCAAGTGCTAATTTTGGATAGAGTGTCACTAAATGGGGCAAATCAATTTATGAAGTACCTAACTTTGATTAGATCATTTTGAGTCAAAATACCAATTTTGTACCTAGGTGCCTTGGATTGCTCTTTTTTATCAAATTTCTTATACAAGACATATGCCCTTGTTATTTGGTGTTGACAACATGCTAATGTTGGAATATGGTCATTGATGTCAAATGAACTATTGCCGAAAGTGAAAGGAATTGATTGCCAGAAGTGAACATAATTGATGGCCGTAAATGAACAAAAATGTCGATGGAAGTGAACGAAATTGTTGTGGAATTGAACGAAAATGTCGACGGAAGTGAACAGAATTTTTGACGGAAATGTCGATGGAAGTGAACGGAATTGTCGACGAAAATGTTGACGAAAATGTCAACCTTGGCTGACCTATTGGGAGGAGGTGTGACCGTTCGAAAGGACCTTCTCACTTGAAGAGTCACGACCTTAATTTGTGGCTTTTCGTGGGTTATAAATAAGTCCATAATGACTGGAAAAAGAGTAGATTTGAAAGTGGAAGATATATAAAAGAAGAGCAAAATTTTTAAAGGCAAATTTTTGTGAGAATATTGAAAAGAAAAAATCAGCAAGTATAAGGAAGAGTATAGCAGCGAAAACACTCAAGTGTAGATCGAATCTAAAGGAGATAAAGAAAGTGTTCTATCATCTATTTTTTTGACAACAAATTTGAGATAGAAGAGTGATTTTTTTTAGAAGGTTGGTGCCTTCATTTTGAAGAGATTGGTGTCTCTTGCTGAGTTGGTGCTCAGTGAAAGGGGTCGGTGCTCCTGTAGGTTGGTGCCTACAAAATTGTTTTTGGGGTTGTTACTCCAGTAGGTTGGTGCCTACGAATATTTATATTAAGAGAATTTCTCTATGGTTTTCTCCCGAAAGGGTTTCCACTCAAATCTATGTCTATTTGCATTGTGTGGTTTTGCATTGTATTCTTTGATTGCTTTGAATATGTTAATTGTGGAGTAATTTGAGGTTTTGAATTTAAGATTAATAATCGAAAGTCAAAAAATATCTTATACTGATTCACCCCCCCTCTCAGTATAAGCTTGTGCTTAACAATTGGTATTAGAGCCGGTTCCTTTGATGTTAGCACAACTGCTAGAAGGTAGATCTTGGAAAGCACATATGGTAGGATCTCAAGTGCTAGATGGTTTCTCCACCAACAAGGCTCCTTTGTTCGATGGAATGAATTATGCATTTTGGAGTATAAGAATGAAGACTTACTTGATGGCCCTAGGTTTTGATATTTGGCAAGCAATGGTAATAGGATACACAATGCCACAAATTACACCAACGGATGCCACCAGAAAAAAGGCTAGTGAGACCAATGCGAAAGCTATGAATGCAATCTTATGTGGGCTTTCAGAAAATGAGTTTGTTAAGGTTATGCATTGTGAATCTGCAAAAGAGATTTGGGATAAACTCAACACTATTTATGAAGGTGATAGTAAGGTTAGAAAAGCAAAACTCCAAACCCATCGGAGGCAGTTTGAAAGTTTAAAAATGAAGAATGATGAAAACATTGTTGGGTATCTTCTTCATGCCAATGAGATTGTTAATGTCATTCAAGGAGTCGGAGAGAAAATTGAAGAATCTGTGATTGTTCAAAAAGTCTTGAGATCCCTACCATTGAGATTTGATTCAAAGGTCTCTGCCATTGAAGAAATGAAGGATTTAGACACGATGAAAATGGATGAGCTCCATGGAATTCTTACGGCATACGAAATGAGAACTGAATCTGAGAGATAGTCGAAGAAGGAAGCATCATTCAAGGTCTTGAAGAAAGAGAAGATCAAAGAACCAGAATCAAGTGAAAATTCAAGTAGTGAAGAAGATGAAAATGAAGCTCTATTCATTCGAAATTTAAAGAAAGGGTCGGGCAAATATAAAAGAAAGTTACCATTTAAATGCTTTAATTGTGGTAAAATTGGTCATTTTGTAGCCAAATGTCTAAATAAAGGAAATAACGATGATGAGAGAAACAAATCAAAGTACAAAAAGGGATTCAAGCTGAGCAAAGACAAGCAAAGATTTGAGAAATAAAAGAAAAGCCTATACTCGAAGAGGTATAGTAGTTCACTCGAAGAAAATAAAGAAAGTGATGTTGAGAGTGATAATGAAGAGATTATGTTCATGGCTACAGAAGAAAATGCCACCACCAGCAAAGATAATTTGGAGGAAGATGAAGACATGGAAGAAGAAGGTGAAGTGAACCTTGAAGAAGAACTTAGTTGCGCGTTGGAAGAAATAAAATCATTTAAGAAGAAGAATCAGAAACTAAAGTTACAACTCCGAAAAGATGAAGAAGAGAATCGAGACTTCAAAATGAAGACATCACAAGTCTTTGAGAAATCAAACAAGGTAATTGCTGATCTAAAAGTCCAAATCAAAGAAGCAAAGAAAATTGAAGAAGATCTAACGGATTGGCTAAAGAAGAAAGGAGAAGACTGTGAAAGGCATGAATTTGAAATAGATGTTTTAAAAAGGGATCTAGGAAAAGCAAATTTTAAAATAACAAGTGAATTGAAATCTAAGAAAAGCACTCAAATTTTGAATAAGATTCTAGAGAGTCAAAGATCACCATCTAACAAGTCAGGCATTGGGTATGAGAAAGAAAAAGAGAAAGCTAAGAGCTACATTGAAACTCTCAAGGAACCAATGAAAAAGGAGACCAAGAAGGAAGAAGCCAAGAATACAAAAACCAACTCTATCAACAAAGAAAACAAAGGAGAACAAAACTTCAAAAGACCATTTGCTCCAAGATAGACAAATAAAACCACGTTTGGTAGTTATTTTGATGGATATTGTTATTATTGAAATCATTTTGGTCAAAAGAAATTAGATTGTAGAAAGAGAGCCAAGGATATTGAAGTCAGGAGCAGAAACAAAGGAACTTATGGAGCTTCGAACAGAAACTACAATTCGTTTACTCCCTTATCAAACTTTGATGAAGCTATAGTTTGTTACAAGTGCAACAACTATGGACATATAACACGCTATTGTAGAAGTGTTTTTGAATCTGTAAGACAAGATCAAAAGTTCAAAGCTCCAGTGATAAAGAAAAGAGAACCATCAAAGATCTGGAAGAAGAAGCAAGAAGAATCCATGATTGTTCAAATAGCATTCCATGCTAGAGATGAAGGACAACAATGGTTCATTGATAGTGGATGTTCGAGACACATGACTGGAGATAAAAGCAAATTCATCTCATAAAAAAGGGTCAATAAAGGCATGGTGAAGTTTGGAGACAACACTACAACTAGAATAACAAGAAAAGGTACACTTAGTCTCGATAATGGAAAAACCAAAATAGAAAATGTGTTATATGTGGAAGGGTTAAAGCATACTCTTCTAAGTGTTAGCCAAATGTGTGATTAAGGACACACACTCAAGTTCTTTTCTGAAGGTTGTGAGATCAAAAAAAGAGACACGGGAGAACTAATTGCAGATGCTCATAGAACCACAAACAACCTATACATGCTTGGAGAAATGAGAGGAGAGAAATGTTGTCTGAGTCAAGTTGAAGAAAGTTGGCTATGGCATAGAATGTTAGGGCACATAAATTTTGATAATATTGTGAAAATCAGCAATAAATAGGCTGTGCGAGATATGCCAAAGATAACAAAAGCTTCAAGCACTCTATGCAAGCAATGCCAACATGGGAAGCAAACCAGAACAAGGTTCAGAACGAAAGAATATTCAACCACCAAACCACTAGAGCTGATTCATATGGATCTTTGTGGTCCTACTAGAATTGAAAGCATGTAAGGTAGGAGCTACTTTATGTTGCTCATTGATGATTATACTAGAATGACATGGTTATCCTTTCTAAAAGAAAAATCAGAAGCATTTGAAAAGTTTAAAGCTTTCAAGGCATTAGTAGAAAATGAAAAAGAGCTGAAAATAAAATGTTTAAGGTCAGATCTGTTGGGTAATCCAAGAACAACACACTTATTCTGATCCCACTTGTTAGGATCTTGCTCCTCAGAAAGAGCACAATATGATTACCAAACACAAGCAATTAAACATGCGGAATTATCTAGAAGTACAAGTAACTAGAATTCACAAATAGCACAGAATATGAGAGACAATATACAATCTTGTATTAATACTCGTACAGAAAAGAATACAATAAAGAAGATGCCACTTCTTCTCCCACCTTCCAGAGGCTTCCCACACCTCAAGTGTACAGTAATTCTTCTTCAAAAGTTCACTCTCCTACCAAAAACGGTCCGAACACACAACTCACACACATAATTGGTGTTCACCTCTCCAACCAGTCAGTAATAACCCTGCCAGTACCAAGCACTCTAAAGTACTTCAAGTAGATCTCCCATGAACCTACAACCTGCAATTCAACAGACCATACTTACACATGTAGATCTCCTATGAGCTTGCAACAACCTACAACTCAATGATCTTACAATGGAAGGATCTTCCTTGCCTTCTTTTTTAGCTCATAATTACAATACATGCCAATGGGTCTATAAATAGATCCCATACTTAAACAATAACTTAGACTCTTAGTTTACTAATAATAGACACGCAGCTCAAGACTCGAAATAGCCTTTACATGCAAACACTCAGTTCAACAAACTAACTATTCGTGTAACGAACAGTTCTGGAACACACAGGTGACCAAAGTCGGTCCCTGTTTGACTGGTGCTGACCGACGTCGACTGACTTCCTGCTGACGCCAGTTGCCTTCTGCATTCATCTTGATCGACATCGGTCATACTACCGATGCTAGTACTTCTAGAACTTCAACAACCTTCTCTTCGTCTGCATAGTTGAAGCTTTTAGCTCCACAACCTAACAATCTCCCACTGGAGATAAACAACTGCAACTATACTTGTACCTATACATCATCTAGTTTGTTCCCTTGGCTTTGTATCCCTCTTCAAGATCACTCTTGAAGACCAACCACCACAAATCTTGTGGTGTAACACCTGTCATCCAAATCACCTGCCACATCCACATCTACAAACCCATGTAGAAAATAACTTGACCCTGCATAGCATGTGCACCTGCTGCTGGTTCCTCTAAGAATCCACTAAACTGCCCTCTAATTCTTCTTTTCTGGATTGGCTCCAAATTTTTGACAACTCCCACTGCTTGGGAAAACTCAGGTCTAGTACATACCATGCACTTAACCTCATTATGTGAATCAAGACACTGTTATGTGAACTGTCCAACCATCGGTGTGCTAACCAGTCTCACACAATCATCTTGAAACAAAGTCAACATGTGACCTTCCATGTCCCTAGAACACACTCATGCCAAATAACCTTGCTGCTTCCAGATTCCTCATGACATACTTCTGAACTAGCTTTACCTTTAGTTCAACAACTCTTTGTATATATAACTCTGCAACAAGCATATCATACAGTAATAGGATAATGTAGCTAATATTATCCAACCTGGTAAAGAAAAACACAATGCTCAAACCTCCATTGCCCTGCAGCTTATTCAAGACCATATACCTTGGCCTTCTGTCTCACGTATCCATTTCCGCTCTTCTTTATCCTGAACATCCATTCGTCTCTCAGTGCTAACTTTCAGCTAGCAACTCCACCCAAAACTCCTGTTTGGTTCTCCTCTAAGGAATCACGTCCTTCATCCATGCCAAGCTCCCACTGTTTCTTAGATCTACCTGCTCTGCTTCTTTAACAACTTCCTGGTTCTTTACCATCAGTGAGCAACAAGTAGTGTAAAGAAGAGAAATGACAAATTTGAGGCTTACACACCCCTTAAGTCCTCCATATGGGTGCTTGAGACTCCTTGACAGCTTGATGTCCACCCAAAATCTGTCTCAGTGACCGATGCCAGTCACATCTCAGTCTGCACCCGACTGATGTCGGTTCCCTGCGACTGTCTCATCACCGACATTGGTTCCCCCTGACCGACGCTAGTGTTTATCTGTCCTTGAATCACTGACGTCGGGATGCACATAGCTGACATCGATCCCTGTCTAGACGCTGACGTCAGTTTTCTAACTGACGTCAGTCTCTTGTTTTGCTTATGAGAACTGACTTCTACTCGCGAGCTCCTTTTGGATCAAACCCTTGTCCAAATCAACCTTGCTCTGCTCAAAATTCTTCTGCCCCTTGTGCTGAACTCTGTCCGTCACCTTCTCCTTGAAAACCAAGGCTTTCCTGTTCTTGTCACTAACATCAGATTCCTCAAGAAACGTCACCTTCTTCTTTTGCATACAGAAATCTCGATCCATGCTTTTCAAATCCAAAAGCATACCCTTTGACTCAAGAACATGCATCTCCTTCTTATTCATGTGACCAAGCCTATTAAGCCACATCTTTGAATCTATACCTGAAGCAGATAACCCAGAAAGAGAATCAGTAATACAAGTAGATAAATAAAGCATACCTACTTTTTTACCTCTTGCTACAACAAGTGCACCCTTGGTAACCTTCCAAGAGTCCACTGTGAGAGTTACTGTGCAACCCTCATCACCCAAACTTCTTATAGAAATCAAATTTCGCTCCAGAACTAGGACATGCATGACCTCCTTCAACACCCATGTGTTACCTGTCTACAGTTTCAGCTTCACTTTCCCTTTGCCAACCATCTAACAAGGCTTACCATCCCCTAAACAAATTTCTCCAAAGTCTCCCTGGACATACTCATGAAAAAATTCCCTATTTGGGGATGCATGAAAAGAGGCACCATAATCTAGAACCCAAGATTCTACTTTATCTAAAGAACATACCAGGGCATCCTATGCAACATAATCTGCAACATCTACTTCTTCTTCATGTCCTTCATACTGATCTTCAACCGACCTGCAATCTCTCTTTAAGTGCCCTTGCTTTCCACAATTCCAGCAAGTTATTCTGCCATACTTGGACTTGGATCTCCTGCCTATCTTTGACCTTGATCTCCCACGCTCTATCTTCTCTCTTTGCCTTCCTCTGCCTTCAACACTCAAAGCATTCCGTGATGATTCACCTGTGCTTTTCCTGTGTATCTCTTCATTCAAGATTACACTCACAATATCATCCACTTTTAAGATTTTTGAAGCAGACGCAGTATTGCTGACTGCCATTACCAAACTCTCTCAACTTTCAGGTAATGAGCATAAGATTAAGAGAGCCTTAATTTCATCATCAAAAACAATATTGACTGAATTTAACTGGTTTACCAAACCATGGAAATCACTAAGATGACTATGTACAGATCCACCTTCCAACATTTGCAAATTAAATAATTGCTTCATAAGAAATACCTTATTCGAAGCCGAGGGTTTTTCATATAAATTTGCCAAAGATTCCATCAACTCTACCGTTGTCTTAGCATGTGATAAGTTGGAAATCACAGACATTGCAAGACTCAACCTTATAGATCCCAGAGCCTTCCGATCAAGAACCTCCCATTCTTCATCCTTCATATCCCGGGGCTTGCAATCAACTCCACCCAACGGTAAGTACAAATCTTTCTGATATAGATAATCTTCAATTTGCATCCTCCATAATTGATAGTTCTTGCCATTAAACTTGTCCATTCGTAGCTTACTTTTTTTTGCCATTGCTCTACTCCCACTCAAACAGAAACCCCTGTGAGTAACCTGTAATCAACACACACTAACCAGATCTAAAACAACCTATTAGTATCCCAACCTAAAAGCTTTGATACCAGTTGTCAGAGAATCCAAGAACAACACACCTATTCTGATCCCACTTGTTAGGATCTTGCTCCTCAGAAAGAGCACAATATGATTACCAAATACAAGCAATTAAACATGCGGAATTATCCAGAAGTAAAAGTAACTAAAATTCACAAATAGCATAGAATATGAGAGGCAATATACAATCTTGTATTAATACTCGTATAGAAAAGAATACAATAAGGAAGATGCCACTTCTTCTCCCACCTTCCAGAGGCTTCCCACACCTCAAGTGTACAATAATTATTCTTCAAAAGTTCACTCTCCTACCGAAAACGGTCCCAACACACAACTCACACACAACATTGGTGTTCACCTCTCTAACCAGTCAAAAATAACCCTGCCAGTACCAAGCACTCTAAAGTAATTCAAGTAGATCTCCCATGAACCTGCAACCTGCAATTCAACAGACCATACTTACACATGTAGATCTCCTATGAGCTTGCAACAACCTGCAACTCAATGATCTTACAATGGAAGGATCTTCCTTGCCTTCCTTTTTAGCTCATAATTACAATACATGCCAATGGGTCTATAAATAGATCCTAGACTTAAACAATAACTTAGACTCTTAGTTTACTAATAATAGACACGCAACTCAAGACTCGAAATAGCCTTTACATGTAAACACTCAGTTCAATAAACTAACTGTTTGTGCAACGAACAGTTCTAGAACACACAGGCGACTGACGTCGGTCCCTGTCTGAATGGTGCTGATCGATGTCAGCCGACTTCCTACCGATGCCGATTGCCTTCTGCATTCATCTTGACCGACGTTGGTCATACTGCTGATGCCGGTACTTCTGGAACTTCAGCAACCTCCTCTTCATCTGCATAGTTGAAGCTTTTAGCTCCACAACCTAACAAGATCGAGGAGGCGAGTTTATTTCAAATGAATTCATTGAGTTTTGTGAAGATCACGGAATTAAGAGACAATACTCAGCTACGAGGACTCCACAACAAAATAGAGTGGTGGAAAGGAAAAATCAAACCGTTCAAGAGATGGCTAGAACTATGTTGAATGAATCTAAGCTATCAGATAGATTCTGGAGAGAAGCAGTTAATACAACAGTATATATCTTGAATAGAGGGCAAATTAGAGTTAATAATGACAAAACTCCTTACAAATTGTGGAAAAGAAGACCGACTTCGGTCAAACATTTCAAAGTATTTGGAAGTAAATGTTTTATCAACAGGAATGAAGAAAACTTGGGCAAATTTGATTCAAGAGATGACGACGAAATTTTTCTTGGTTACTCCATCAAAAGCAAAGCCTATAGATGTTATAACAAAGGGATACAAACTATCGTAGAAAGTGATAGTGTTAGAATAGATGAGATCATGCATCAAAAGACAAAAGAACCTTCAGAAGAGCCTCTAGAAATACCCAATCTTGTAGAAGAAGAAGGGGAGGAAGAAAATGTAGAAAAATTGAGTGAATCTAAAAGGCAGGACACCAAAGCACCATCTCGCTTTGTTCAGAAGAATCATGTTGAAAGTTAGATCATTGACAACATTGATGCTGGGGTGCAAATCAGAAGAAGAATTGTAAGTATCCCTTAGCATGTAAATTTTTATTTGTTATCCAAGGTAGAGCCTAAGAATTTTTTTGAAGCTAGTCATGATAAACATTGGGTAAAAGCAATGGAAGAAGAATTAGATCAAATTGAGAAGAATGAGACTTGGGAACTTGTGCCCAGGCCAATGGATCAGAATGTAATTGGCACTAAATGGGTTTTTTGAAACAAATTGAATGAAAATGGCCAAGTCATTCGAAACAAAGCAAGGTTGGTATGTAAGGGGTATGCTCAAGTAGAAGGTGTAGATTTTGAAGAGACTTTTGCTCCTATTGCTAGATTAGAAGCAATTCGAATATTTCTTGCATTTTTAGTATTCAAAAATTTCAAAGTTTATCAAATGGATGTTAAATCAGCATTTCTAAATGGCAATCTAGAAGAGGAAGTTTACATAGAATAGCCAAAAAGATTTCTCTTATCAGAAAACAAGGATTATGTGTGTAAGTTGAAGAAGGCTTTATACGGATTGAAACAAGCTCCTAGAGCATGGTATGCTAGGCTTGATAAATACCTACAAGACCAAGGATTCAAGAGAGGATATGCTGATAGTAATATTTACATCAAAACTAAAGGAGATCACCAGTTAATTATTGTGGTGTATGTAGATGATATAATATTTGGAGGAGACAATAAAGAAATGTCTAAGATATTTGTCGAAGATATGCAAAAGGAATTTGAGATGTCCATGTTAGGTGAGTTGTCATTTTTCCTTAGTTTACAAATCTCTCAATCTAACAAAGGAATATTCATATCCCAAAGCAAGTATGTGAAAGAGATGTTGAAGAAATTCCATATGGAGGAGTGTGCCCCTGTTAGCACACCTATGGCTATAGGTACGAAGTTGAGCAAAGATGATGAATCTCTAAATACTGATCAAACTCTTTACAGATCAATGATTGGGAGTTTACTATATGTGACGGCATCTAGGCCAGATATCATGCAAGCAGTAGGTATGGTTGCATGATTTCAAGCAACTCTAAAAGAAACACATGTGCAAGCTGTGAAACGTATATTTAGATATTTAAAGAGAACCTTGGATTATGGGTTATGGTACCCAAGAGGTAAAGAGTTCACATTGATAGCGTACACGGATTCAGATTGGGTAGGTTGTGTAGATGATAGAAAAAGTACAAGTGGAGGAGCATTCTTTCTTGGAGATAGCCTAGTATCTTGGTTGAGTAAGAAGCAAAATTATGTATCTCTATCCACAACAGAAGCAGAGTACATAGCGGCAGTGCTATGTTGTACACAAGTTCTATGGATGAAACAAAATTTGAAAGATATCAAAGTAGAGTATAATCATCCAATCTCCATATTCTGCAATAATACTAGTGCAATAAGTATTTCAAAGAATCCAGTTATGCATTCCAGAACTAAGCATATCCCTATACAATATCATTACTTGAGAGAATAGGTGGCAGAACAACAAGTAAAATTGGAATATGTTTCCTCATCCGAATAGATGGCAGATATCTTCACTAAGCCACTTCCAAAGGAAACATTTAAGTACCTACGACAGAAGTTGGGAGTAATTTCTTTTACGTCTTGCCACTGAGGGAAGCATCGACTAAGGGGGAGCTAAGTACTAGCTCTTGGATAGACCCTTTGCCATTGATGTCAAAGGGGGAGAAGTACAAAAAGAGGATGTCATAGAAAGGGGGAGCTACAATGAAAAAAAAAAGGGGATTCAAACAGAAGAGACAGTGCAACAAGGGGGAGTAGTTTCAGTATGTGGTTGCCATCAATGACAAAGGGGGATATTGTTGGAATATTGTCATTGATGTCAAATGAACTATTGCCAAAAGTGAACGAAATTGACTGTTGGAAGTGAACAAAATTGATGGATGTAAGTGAATGGAAATGTCGACGAAAGTGAATGGAATTGTTGACGGAAGTGAACAGAATTATTGTCCAAATTGAACAAAAATGTCAACGGAAGTGAATGGAATTGTTGATGGAAATTTCGACGGAAGTGAACGGAATTGTCGATGGAAATGTTGACAAAATTGTCAACCTTGGCCAACCTATTGGGAGGAGGTTGACAAAATTGTCAACCTTGGCCAACCTATTGGGAGGAGGTGTGACCGTTCGAAAGGACCTTCTCACTTGAAGAGTCATGACCTTAATTTGTGGCTTTTCGTGGGTTATAAATAAGTCCATAACGAATGGCAAAAGAGTAGGTTCGAAAGTAGAAGATATATAAAAGAAGAGCAGAATTTTTAAAGGCAAATTTTTGTGAGAATATTGAAAAGAAAAAATCAGCAAGTATAAGGAAGAGTATAGCAGCGAAACACTCAAGTGTAGATCAAATCTAAAGGAGATAAAGCAAGTGTTCTATCATCTGTTGTTTTGACAACAAATTTGAGATAAAAGAATGATTTTTTCTAAGAAGGTTGGTGCCTTCATTTTGAAGAGATTGGTGTCTCTTGCTGAGTTGGTGCTTAGTGAAAGGGGTCGGTGCTCCTATAGGTTGGTGCCTACAAAATTGTTTTTGGGGTTGGTGATCCAGTAGGTTGGTGCCTATGAATATTTATATTAAGAGAATTTCTTCATGGTTTTCTCCAAAAAGGGTTTCCACGCAAATCTGTGTTTATTTGCATTGTGTGGTTTTGCATTGTATTCTTTGATTGCTTTGAATATATTAATTACGGAGTAAATTGAGGTTTTGAATTTACGATTAATAATAAAAAGTCAAAAAATATCTTATACTGATTCACCCCCCTCTCAGTATAAGCTTGTGCTTAACAGCTAACTGGGATGGCGGATCTAACATATCTAACATTGACTTCTAATTCTAATCTAGTCAAATTTTGAACACATAATAGAACATTCTGACTGATTTGATTAATTTTTGCACAAAGAGCCAAGGTTTGTATCAAAGTGCTTAATCATGTTTAAGAGATAATTATACCAAATCATTAGCCTAATTAAGAATTCTATGGAAATTGTTGAATAATTTCTTTTTGGAAATGAATATTGAATATCTGCATCATCAGGTGACATCATTTCTTGGGAAGACATCCCTTGGCCACAAATGCATAAAATATCAAGGTTAACCCCTCCCATGTCTCATTAAGACCCTCCATGCCTATTCATTTCCCCTCTATCCCAAATATTAATACGGATATTTATAGATTGAATTTCACAATTGAATTGATCTTTAGCCACACATCTCCATCTTGAGATAAATGGTTCAGGTTGATTCTAACCATTTTTGAAAATCTATAAATAAGAGGCCTTGCCTATTGAATTCGAGGCTCTCATATGCCAAAGTTATAATGTTAAATTGATTCCAAAGATTCATAGAAATTAGTGTTATAATGCCCAAATATTGAGCCAAGCCAAACCAAATCCAAACATGGTGCCAAAGAGAGATAGAAGTAGCCACACTTCATTGATGCAGACTTTATGAGCACAAAGCCGAGCAAGCCACTTCAACAAGTTGTTTGGAGCATCCAAGAAAGGTGAAAGAAGGTTTTTTTTTGCATTTTAGTTGTGTTTTCCATTCTAGTCTTGTTAACTAAGATCCCCCTAATAAATAGGCCTAAAGATGTTATGCTAGTGTGTTTATTTCAATTTGATTTCATTTTGGGACTAACATGATACTAACCATCCTCTCTTGAGTCAAATTCTTAGTTCACATAGAGTTTGAGTGTTAATAAAGAAAGAAAAGTGCAAACTTGGCACGATGGTATTCCAATTTTAATCAGAGTGATGCAATGATAACATGATGGGATCTTCATGAGATTGATTTGGGATCCTAGAACTTCATTGGGTTTCACCTGGAATCAAACAGAGCTTGAGTTATGATTGCTTAAGGATAATCAATATTGGGGAGGAAGGAATGTAATGTGCCTATTTTCCTTATAAGATAATTATAAAATATTGTTAGCTAATTTTATTCTCATAAGCTAAGTTATGTGATATAAAAGGAATAATTATGGTCAAGTTACTATTTACACAGGCACCATTCACATGTTACTATTCACTGTCATTATTCATGGTGATGTGACAGGTGATGCAGTTGATGGTTCAACATATGAGATGGATTGTGGATGATGTAGAATGGCCTATAGAGGATCTCCCATGGAATCTGATGGATGTGATGGAGTCGGGCATAATACCCACCGAGTTACAAGCCTTTTTATCTTTGGCAAGTTACATGTCTTCCTCTTGGGGATGAGGAAAAAGGTAAGTAGTTGGGGCACATTACTAAGGCATCCTCATGATTTAGAGTGTTGAGAGAAGTCAAAAAGATAATTTAAGATTGTATGGAAATCTTAGGTGCACATGGGAAAGAGGACAAGGATTCACTATTTTAGATTTGGTTCACATGTGGAAGTGGAGTGCCAGTTTTGGTGTCACATGGAAGGTGGGAGACAAAGACAAAAGAAAAGGTGATCATGTGATCCAATTTTGACCGTTATCACAAGGGGAAAAACATCTTACTATTTTTCAAATGTGTGATTGAGGAGGACATTTTAGAGTCAGATGGAAAAATGTTAAAAGTAAAAGATTCTCTCTTGACCCTTATACATGGGGTCACATGCCCAACAATAACTCTTTTGGCCCACATGGATATGAAGCATAATTCTCTCTCTCTCCTCATGTTCCTTCTCTCTTTCCTTCATCACTTCTAAATTCTATATAATGAGAGATCTTCCTTTGTAAAAATCATGTTAAATATTATAAACCCCTCTATTTTAGAGTTTGAACCTGCGTTCAGTTTAGCCTTTCCTAAGGATTGAAACCTTTGGAGTGAAGAAATATTTGAGGATGAAAACCCTCTAAGATTTATTGGTTTTTGCAGTGAGAGATCCTCCCTGGCCAGCTTTGGTGGTTTCATATAAAAACTACATTTATGCTTCAAAGGAGATATTTATGTAAGCGAGTGTTATGTAATGTCTCTATTTTATATGCATTATTCAGTGTTTGTATAGTTCAATATTAACAGTGTAATCTCTTTTACTGATAATATCATATTTGGATTTTTATTGATTTGTAATCTCTTATTGTATGGTTGTGCTTATGTATAAACTAATATCTAAAAAAATAAAAAAAATGTACTAATTATCCATAAGGGATATTATAGCTGTGGACATGTTTCCTTATGAAAGAGCTTTGGCAACATGGAGTTCTCTAAATGAAAGAAGATGCATCAATAATAAAGTGAAAAATAGAGAGGATACAAATAATGACACTGAATATGCCACTGACATGACAAATGCAAATGTCACTGGTGATGAGCAGGTTTGTGTAGGATTGTTTCAACTACACGAGTATCAGTTATATATTTATTGCAATTATCATATTCTGAATTCCAATTTCATATCATTTTTGATATTGTAAAATGTTTCAAATATTGAATTCATTACAATTATTCATAACATTGTCATTTGAAATATTTGTTCCATTCATCATGAAACTTTCATTTTTATTTTATTGGTCCTTAATAATTACAAATGGGTCATAATATTTTTATAGTTTTCTAAGATATTATTGTTAAATACATATTTTTATAACTTTTGAAATAACTTCAATTCATTATTGTAGCACCATATTAATAGTTTTAACCTTATTCTTAACTTTTAGCTTAAAAATAAGAATTTTCAAGTCAAATACAAAGGCGATAGAACACGACAAGCCTATTGAACAACATGATCAAATTTAAAAGAAAAAAAAATCTAAAACAATGATAATAATTTTGCAAAATGAAAGCACATTAAATTCAAATCCATGCTCAGTCCAAATCTAAATAAAAAAATAATTGCAGTCCACATCACCATGTTCATTGGACTACATCAATACAAAATATGCATGTAAGATGATAAATGAACCATAAATAATTACTCAGTAAAACAAGACTAATTGAAACATTAC
This sequence comes from Torreya grandis, assembly GCA_037957365.1. Taxonomy (NCBI): domain Eukaryota; kingdom Viridiplantae; phylum Streptophyta; class Pinopsida; order Cupressales; family Taxaceae; genus Torreya; species Torreya grandis. The sequence continues at coordinate 2,549,407 of JARHVA010001587.1, forward strand.
AAATTGATCATTGCAAATCCAAACTTAAAATTGTTATTTTAAATATTTTTATAAAAGGGTAACATTGTTTTCAAATATAAGAGAGTTTACAACATAAAAAATTATCAACTTTTTGGTCTTTTAGAAAGACTCCTCACTACTCAACCACAACATCCACATTTCTACCACAATCCTTAATAATCCTTGCCCCTACTTCCTTTGTGTCATCATTCAATATCCTTACCCTGTCAACATCCTCAATCACATAATTAATACGAATAAGATTTTCATTTTCTTCTTTCCCAACATCTCCTATGGAAAGTAGATTTGGATCGACATCTGTCTTCTACTTCAATAAAGCATAGAGATCCCATCCTTGCTCCTTAATGATTTTTCAGAGTGTGTTCTTTTATTTATTTAATAGAATAAGCTTATCCAAGAATTGAATGGCAAAATATAAAATTTTTTGTGCATTTTTCAAATGCACATTAAGGACCTCAACTTCCTTTTTTAGATTCTCAAATTTTGCCTGTAATTACAAATAAAATCTAATTAGATTTGAATTAAAATAACTAACATGAAATTTGATAAAAATGAAGATACATTACCAAATATTTTTCCTTCTTGACATTAACAATAATAACAAGGTTGATGTTTTTTGCCCATTTATTAAAACATGCTTGGGCTTCTGCATTCAAATTCTCCAACTTATTTAGCACAATACTCAACACATTATCATTGTAACTATTAGAAACACTAATGGATTTAAATTTAAATTAAACAAACAAAGTATCAATATTTGTAGGTTCATGTTGCATCAACGAAAACAAATTTTATCTCTAGGAATGATTGCGATAATGGACATTTATTTCTTTAATCAATGCCTTTGCCCAAAACTCCCAAACTAATACATTTTTTAACTCATCTATAACTCCCTCCTTAAGACTTGAAATAATACTTTCTGATAATAATTTTTTTAATGGAAAAATTATAATGACATCGTCATATAAGTCAACATTAGCTAGTAGGGGGGTTGAAGAGGTACAAAGTTGCTCCTAAGCAGTTACATGAACATTTGCTCCCTAAATAAAATCATGTGGATTGAAATCAACACCACCAACTTTTCCACTTTCAATAATGAGATATTCCTCATCAAGATCAATTTGTTGTAAATAGGTTAATCCATGCACACTCAAGATAACTTTAATAGAGAAAGTGAGGAATTTGAAACCCCATAATTTCATTATTCCTCTGTTAGTTGTTGGTGCTTATGGTAATAGAAGAGTCTTCCCCCTTGTGTAAACTACATTTGAGGGCGGTGGCGGTGGCGGTGGTATACTTTTCATCAAAGATTGAGGGTGCCCTGCACAAATAAATTATATTAGAAAAATGGTAAATTTAAAAAATAAAACTATATGCTAATTTAAAATTAAAGGTTTAGTACTTGTATTTGGAGATAATATTTCTTCCAATCTACATGCCATATTTCGAGTGATGGGGGCAATTCTAGCTACAATAGGCAAAATTTCAGTAAAAAAATCTATAATCAAGGAATCTTCAACTAAAAAACCAAAACATGGATTGTAAAATACCTTGCACAAAGGGTCGAGAAGGCACATAAAATATTGGGGTTTGTTGTAGTAGTAGTTTTTGTTGTTCCATGCCAACCTCAGTCGATACTGAGTCAACTGTAAAAAATAAATACATAAGATAATGCAATTGAAAGTTAAAATGTCATTTAAAAGTTTTAAATACTATACTTGCATGTGGAGATGATGAGGAAGAAACTCTTGGACATTTTGAAATCTGAAATGAATGCAAGGATGATTCTACAAACTCAGAATCTCCAGATCCTTCAACTACATGTTATCCTTTTAAGGTAGACTATTTTCATGTCATAAAGGCATGAAATCTTACCTATAATAAACAAACTTCAAATAAATATTAATCCTTAATTTTGTAACAGGTCATCAACAAACAAACAAATATTAATTTTTAATTCAGGGGATTCATTTAAATGGTAAATTAACCTCCTATTCATCAATAGATAAAATGTTTGTGCTCATCTTTAGATGCAACACAGTTGGAATCATAATTTTTTGGAGGTCATATAAGGGCTCATTATACAAGGCCAAAATAAAATTTGAATAGGAAATTATGGAACTGGGATTGGTACAAGCATAATTTAATTCTAACCTAATCTTAGAAGAAATAAAAGTGCACCAGTCATATCTCAAACCAGAAAGAGTATGAAGAATGTAAACAACTATCCAATAGGGAATATCTGTTAGTCTTCTATGTAATACTATTCTCATAAGTTAAAATTGAACCATTAATTTAAGAAAAGGGTCAAAAACATCATCCATGTGGTGGCCCCTCTTGTGACTATCTGAAATGAAAGAGAAAAAATAGAAATGAAAAATTGAATTTTCAATATGAAAAATAAATTTACATATTAAAAATTGAATTTTTAATATTAAAAACAAATTTACATACTGGTTTGACTAATCTACAAGTCAAAAATTGACTCTAAATATTTCTTGTCATCATCGATAAACATTGATTTTAGAGTCACATGGTTATCATTATGGAATAAAAGCCCTATCAGATTATGAATCTCTATTGGTGAGGCACCAAAACATATCATTCTAGAGTTAAAATTCATAGTGAACCTCTTCTCACTAGGGTCATAGGAAGACATTAGCAATTTTAGTATGCCATGGTCTATTTCGCATTAGGGCATGTAGAACAGGCCAACAAAGTTGCATTTCAAAATCCAATCATTGTAGGCATTACGTTGTTGTACCAAATTCAAAATGTCTAGTGATCCAGGTGGATCCATGTACCGTTATATTTTTTAAAGTATTCAAATTCAGTTCAAATAATTTTCATATTGTAGTACTTATCGAGAGCTTTCTGATGCTTTTCGTGGTTTGCAAAACAAACACCGTATGCAAAAATTATAGGCCGCTGAAGTTTTGGTTTGATAGGTAAAAATTTGGTGTCGTAAGATGACGTGGCACAGTTGAGGAATGCCAAGTGGACCAATATCCATTTGACACATGGCAAATAATTACAACAAACATGCAAAAATGATTGAACATGCTCTGATTCCACTGTTAGGACCTAGGAAGCACAATTGATTACCATGTACAAGTAACTTAACATGCGGAATTAAACCAGAAGTAACAAGTAACTAAAATTCAGAAATAACATAGAATATGAGAGACGATACCCAATTGTATTAATACTCTTCCAGAAGGAAATACAACAAAGAACATGCCACAGTCTTCTTCCTTACACACCTCTAGGGCTCCCACACCTCTAGGGCATAAACAGTAAATCTCTTCAAGAGCTCACTCTCTCAATTACGGTCCCAACAACAACTCAAACATAGATTTGTTGTTCACCTCCAACCAGTCAGTATCACTACTACCAATACCACCAGTCAGTATCACTACTGCTAGTACACAAGTGGTCCACGCACTCCACGATCGAGTACACACCGTACTCCAAGTACTCCACGTACTCCAAGTACTCCACGTACTCCAAATAGATCTCACCTGATCTTGCTCCTTCATATGTTGTTGTCACCTTTGATCTTGATACCCTTCAGACCTCCTTTGACCTCGCACACACACACCTGCAAATCAGTGATCTTATTTACACATGTAGATCTCCAAACGTGGCCTTGCACACCTACCGACCAAAATCCTACACACATGAAGAACCCTTCTGATTCTCCAAACCAACACCCCTATGGATCTCTACCAAAACTTGCACAACCTGTAGCTCTACCTAATCATACACACTCGGCACCCCTATGGAACTAGGAGGAACACACCTTGCTCTCTTCCCTCTGAAGGAGCTAACCTTGCTCAACTCAACTAGCCCACTTTACAATACAGCCCATGAGTCTATTATATAGATCTCATGCAAACAATAATTAGACATCCAATTACAATAATTAGATCCACAGCTCAAGACTAAAATTATCCTTTTTACATGCAAATAACTAATTCATTAACTGACTATTCATCAACAAGCAGTTCTGGAACCGCACAGGCGACCGATGTTGGTCCCTGTCTGTCTGGAGATGATCGACGTCGACCAATCTCTGATCGATGCCGGTTGCTCTGTACACTAGATATGACTGACATCAGTTGCGCCTATCAACGTCAGTTGTTGTAACACTGAGCAATCCTCCTCCATGTCTGCATCAGTGAAGCTTTTAGCTCCACAACCTAACAATCTCCCACTTAGAGATAAATATCTGCACTATACCTATACCTATACACCGTTTAATTTGTTTTCTGGCTTGTATCCCTCTTCAAGCTCAATCCTGAAGACCAACCACCACACATCCTGTGGTGTAACCCCTGTCATCCAAGTAACCTACCATATCTGAAGTGCTTGACCCTGCATAACATGAATCCCTGCTACTGGTCCCTCTCAGATACCTGAGAACCCACTAAACCAATTTCCAGTGCTTCCTTCCCAGATTGACTACAAACTTTTTGACAGCACCCACTACTGGGGCAATATCAGGGAGTACACATGTACTCAACCTCATCATGTGACTGGGGACCCTGTTCTGTGAACTGTCCATCCATAGGTGCACTTGCCGTACTGCATCCTGCACTACCTTCACATAATCATCCTGTGACAACATCAACTTGTGATCTTCCCTGTCTCTAGGATTACTCATGCCAAAGAATTTTACTGCTCCCAAATTCTTCATGACATACCACTGAACTAACTTTACCTTTAGCTCAACAACTCCATGTATGTATGCACCTGTAACAAGCACATCATCCACATATAGTAATAGGATAATGTAGTGACCATTATCCAACCTGGTAAAGAAACACACAATGGTTACAATGACATTGACTAAAGCCGTGCTTTGTCATCCACCTGCCAAAATTTGTACCATTGTCCTGCAGCTTCCTCAAGACCATATGAACTGGCCTTCTGTCTCACGTGTCCATTCTCTCTATTCTTTAACCAAGGAATCCATTCATCTCTCAATGCTTTTATCCCGACTGGCAACTCTACCAAATCTCCCATTTAGTTCTTCTCCAAAGAAATCATGCCATGCTCCCACTGTTTCCTGGATCCTTCCTGCTCTGTAGTGAGCAACTAGTATAAAGAAGAGGAATAACGAATTTGAGGCTTACTTACCCTTTCAGTCCTCCACATGGGCATTTAAGACTCCTTGACAGCTTGCTGTCTGCCCAAAATCCATTCCAGTGACCGACCTCAGTCACCACATAGTCTGCATTTGACCGACGTCAGTTCCATGCAACTGTCCAGGTCATCGACACCGGTTATCCTACCGACATCGGTCTCCACCTGCCTGACACCACTGACTCCTCTAGTCTACACATGACTGATGTCGGTACCTGTCTATTCGATGCCAATTTCCCATAACCAACATCGGTACCTATGTTTTTCTTGTGAGTGATGACTTTTTACCCGCGAGCTTACTTTGAATCAAAACCCTGTCCAAACTGCCCTGCTCAGAAGTATCCAACCCCATCCTCTAATCTCTGTCCATCATCTCCTCCAAGAACACCAAGGCTTTCTAGTTCTTAAGTCTATCAAAGACATCTGACTTCCTCTTAAGAACATGCATCTCCTTCTTGCTCATGTGACCAAGCTTACAAAGCCACGTCTTCACAACAGAAGAAGAATCAATAATATAAGTAGATAGATAAATGATACCTACTTTCTTACCACCTGCTAATTCAAGTGCATCTGCTATGAGAGTTCCTGTGCATCTCTCATCACCTGACTTTCCTGAAGCAATTAGCTGCATCTTCAAGACTGGGACCTGCATGACCTTATTCAACACCCATGTGTTGGCTGCCTGTAATTTCAGCAACACTTCCCCTTTGCCAATACTTTGACAAGGCACACCAGCCCCTAAATAAATCTTTCCAAAGTCTCCAAAGACCTTAACATGGAAAAAAACTCTATTTCGGTCTGCATGGAAAGAGGCAAAATAATCTATAAAATAAGATTCTACTTTATCCAAGGAACATTCCAGAGCATCCTGTGCAACAACAGCTGTAACATCTACTTCTTCAGTTCCTTCATCATGATCTTCTACCAACCAACAATATTTTTTTACCTACTCTTTCTTTCCATAACACCATAATTGACCATTCTTGCTTTTCAATTTCTCCATTCTTAGTATACTTTCTTCTGCCATTGCTATACTCCCACTCAATCAGAAACCCCTGAGAGTGATCTGTAACCAAACACAAACTTGCTCCCTGCAACCTTAGCTCTGATACCAACTTGTCAGGAATCTAGAACAACAAACATGCTCTAATTCCACTGTTAGGACCTAGGAAGCACAATTGATTACCATGTACAAGTAACTAAATACAGAATTTAACCAGAAGTAACAAGTAACTAGAATTCAGAAATAACACAGAATATGAGAGACAATACCCAATTGTATTAATACTCTTCCAGAAGGAAATACAACAAAGAAGATGCCACAGTCTTCTTCCTTACACACCTCTAGGGCTCCCACACCTCTAGGGCATAAACAATAAATCTCTTCAAGAGCTCACTCTCTCAATTACGGTCCCAACACACAACTCAAACATAGAGTTGGTGTTCACCTCCAACCAGTCAGTATCACTACTGCCAGTACCATCAGTCAGTATCACTACTACCAGTACACAAGTGCTCCATGCACTCCACGACTGAGTACACACCATACTCCAAGTACTCCATGTACTCCAAGTAGATCTCCCTTGATCTTGCTCCTTGATATGTTGTTGTCACCTTTGATCTTGCTACCCTACAGACCTCCTTTGACCTCGCATACACACACCTATAAATCAATGATCTTACTTACACATGTATATCTCCAAATGTGGCCTTGCACACCTGTCGACCAAGATCCTACACACATGAAGAACACTTCTGATTCTCCAAACCAACACCCCTATGGATCTCTACCAGAACTTGCACAACTTGCAGCTCTACCTGATCATACACACTCAGCACCCCTGTGGGACTAGGAAGAACACACCTTGCTCTCTTCCCTCTGAAGGAGCTAACCTTGCTCAACTCAACTAGCCTGCTTTATAATACAACCCATGAGTCTATTATATAGATCTCATGCAAACAATAATTAGACATCTAATTACAATAATTAGATCCACAGATCAAGACTAAAATTAGCCTTTTTACATGCAAACAACTGGTTCGTTAACTGACTGTTTATCAACAAGCAGTTTTGGAACTGCACAGGTGATCGACATCGGTCCTTGTCTGTCTGGAGATGACCGACGTCGACTGATCTGTGACCGATGCCGGTTGCTCTATACACTAGATATAATCAACGTTAGTTGCACCTACTGACGTCAGTTGCTGTAACACTGAGCAATCCTCCTCCATGTCTGCATCAGTGAAGCTTTTAGCTCCACAACCTAACATGATGATTTTCGTGGTTTGCAAAATAGACACCGTATACAAAAGTTATAGGCCGCTAAAGTTTTGGTTTGATAGGTAAAAATTTGGTGTCGTAAGATGACGTGGCATAGTTGATAAATGCCAAGTGGACCAATCTCCATTTGACACATGGCAAATAATTTGAGGTCAAAAAATATTGGTTAGGTGTTTTTTTATGCACATGGTATTTGATAAATTCAAATGTATCAAAGGTGCCATGTCTATCATGCCACCCAAGGAAAATTTCAAAGTCCAAGGCACCAAAAAGGAGGGAAGAAGAAGTGAAAGCATTCAAACTGCATGCTTGGTGCCTAGGGAGGAGAGCCTAAGCGTGCCCAACAAGGAGAGGCCGATTCATACTCAATCAAGGTGCCTAGAAAGGTGGGAGGTGGTTTTAACCCCTGACCTGCCACCCAAAATTGAATAACCTTGACCGATTCAGACACAGTGGCTGAAATGTTATAAAAGGGAGTTATTTTTACTTGTATTGACATGGATTTTTGACTGTGTAAAGAAAATTAAGAGGATTAGAGCCTTGTTTTTGCCTTGTATAGCCTTGGGCTTTTGTTTTCAAGTCTAAGAGAAATATTTGCAGGCATATAAAGATCAGAGAAGGCAAAATTAAAGATTTGTAAAGGTTTTGAAGCCATTTGTTGCAGCATTTTAATAGAATGGTCCTCACTACTAGGTGGACCCAGATATGTAGGCTATTGAAGCCAAACTCTGTTATCAACTTGCTAGTGTTATCTTTGATTTTCTCTGATTATTATTACATTCTAATCTTCATTTTAATTTTGATTTTAGTTTCTTTATGCAAATTAAACACAAGAAAGTGAAAATTTGAAGGATCTCATAAACATGAACAAGTGATTTTTGAATGTAATACACTTGTATTTTTCAGTTTACAGATCAGATTTTTGGTATCAGAGTAGTTGTTATTTAATAGTGATTGCTAGTGTATGTTGACAAGGTCTAAATCCCAAAAGGGTGAAGGAAAATTCATTGAGTATAATCCAAATATTGGTTCAAGGCATGCTTCAAGGATGGCCGAAGAGGTGGAATTCAAACAAGCTTTCTGTCGAGCTTTCATGGACATGAGAAGCATGGTTGAGGAACTATACCATGACAAACAAAGGAAATCCAAGAATGAAAAAGAAGGTGATTCATGAGAATCAAAAGGTAAAGAAACTGAAAAACCTTCTCCATCAGATGACGGTAAAAAAACTTTGGAATCTCTCCCTTCACTAAAATTGGATATTAAGTTTGAATTACCAATATTTAATGGCGAAGTTAATGCCGAAAAGTTGGATAATTGGGTCAAGCAGATTGAAGTTTATTACAGGGTCCAAAAGATTGCAGGGGATGAGTCAAAAATTCATTTGGCTACTCTTCGTATGGGAGGTACACCTCTCATCTGGTGGGAGAATAAGTTGAAGGAAGCCAAGCTTCAAAAAGGTAACTCGATTTCTACTTGGAATGAATTTATTGAAGAACTCAGAAAGCAATTCTATCCTTTAGGCTATATGCAACAAGCCATGATGGATTGGCAAAGTTTCAGACAAGGAAAAGGCCAAAGTGTTCAAGATTATACACGATATTTTAGTAAAAAAGCTTTACTTTTGAATGTTCCTCTATACACACAAGAAACACTGCTAAAATATATAGGTGGGTTGCATAGTTACTTAAGACATATGATTCTTATGTTCAATCTCACTATTTTAGATGCAGTATGTGTTCAAGCCACTCATTTAGAGGCTAGAGGAAAATAATCAAAATAATCTTTTCCTAAAGTAAAAAGTAAGCAATCTAATGTTAAGCATTCCAAAGGGGAAAGTTCATCAAGAAAGGGTAAACAGAAATCCACTTATACTGTTAAAAAAGAAGAAGAAGGAAAACCATTTTGTAATCATTGCAAGAAAAATCATGATGCGTCTAAGTGTTGGAAATTACATCTTGAGTTAAGGCCTAAGAAGTTTCAAAAGAAAGAAAAGAAGGCTAATGCTATGGTTCAGGACTTAGGATCATATAGGTGATGAAACTAAGATCACAGCTATGGGTTTACATAATAATTTTTCTCTTTCAGTATCTAGCACTAATTCATCAAATGATGCATCTTCTTCTAGACATAATTTTGTGCATGTTGATAAGAAAAGAAATGAATTGTTCCACATTAGAGTTGTTTCAAAGCATACTAAGATTGACACTCTATTTGATAGTGGTTCACAAGCAAATTTAATTTCTGAAGAGGTTGTTAAGAAGCTAGGCTTACAAACCAATCCCCATCCGAAGCCTTATCCACTAGGTTGGGTGTGTGACAATGCGAAGCTACAAGTCTCACAAACTTGTAGGCTAAGGTTTGCCATTACATCCAAGTTCGTAGATGAGGTTGAGTTAGATGTTGTTCCATTGGACATATGTGGGATTGTTTTGGGAAGCCCATATCTTTATGATAGAAAAACAATCTTCTATAGAGAGGAGAATAAGTAATTGCTTCTTAAGGATGACATTGAATATATAGTTAGAGCACATCACATTAGAACAAGTCTTTCCTTGGTTACAGCAGGGCAAATGAAAAGACTAGTTAATTCAAATAAGACTTTTTGTCTCATGTTGATTAAGTCTAAGGAAAAAGAATATTCTCAAGCTTTGGAAAAGTGTGATCCTAGACACAAGAATGAATTGGTTGAAATAATTTCTACTTGCGATGATGTATTTCAAGATCCTAAGGGCTTACCTCCTAAAAGGGGAGTTCAACATGAAATTCAGCTATTGCAGGATTCTCCTCTCCCTAACATTGGCATGTACAGGTTATTAGTGGTGGAAAATGAAGATATCAAGAAATAGGTAATGGATCTATTGGATAGAGGTGTTATTCCTCCAAGTTCATCTCCTGTTGGTTCGTCAATTATTTTGGTGCCAAAGAAAGATGGCACTTGGTGAATGTGTGTTGATTTTCATGCTTTAAACAAAATTACTATTAAGAATCGATACCCTCTTCCTCATATAGATGATTTGTTAGATCAATTAAAACATGCTATCTATTTCACTAAGCTGGATTTGAGAAGTGGATATCATCAAGTAAGAATTAATGAAGGTGATGTATGTAAAACTGCCTTTAAGACAAACTAGGGATTGTTTGAATGGCTTGTTATGCCTTTCGGGTTGTGTAATGCCCCGGCTACATTCATGAGATTGATGAATGATGTTTTTAGACAGTTCCTTGATGATTTTGTTATAGTTTACTTAGATGATATACTGATTTTCAGCAAGTCATGGGAAGAGCATGTGATCCACATTAAGAAAGTCATAGATGCATTACGAAGGGAAAAACTTTATCTGAAAATGTCAAAATGTGAATTTGGCAAGACCTCTTTGATATACTTGGGTTACATTGTAGGACATGGTAAATTGAAAATTGATCCTACAAAAGTGGCAATCATTGTTAATTGGCCTACACCCACTAACACAACTGAGGTTAGGAGTTTTCTTGGTGTAGTACAGTTTTGGAGGAAGTTTATTGCTTAATTTTCATATATTGCATCACCTTTGCATTCTTTGACAAGTGTGAAACAGGTCTTTCAGTGGGGAGGCAAACATCAAAAAGCCTTCGATACTTTGAAAGAAAAGATAAGTACTACTCCGGTCTTGGCACTTCCTGATATACAACAACCATTTGAGATCGAGACGGATGTAAGTGAGTATGCTATGGGAGCTATTTTAATGTAAGGTAAGAAACCAATTTGTTATCATTCTGAAACCTTTTCAAGTGCAGTAAGAAAATATCCAACTTATGATAAGGAATTGTATGCGTTGGTTCAAAGTGTTAAGAAATGGAAACATTACTTAATGGGCAAAGAAACAATAATACATATAGATCATCAGCCCTTACAGTATCTCCAATCACAAACTAAGTCACAACAGTCTAGACATTTTCATTGGATGGGTTTCTTACAACAATTTCATCTTGTGATCAAGTATAAAAAAGGAATTCAGAATAAGGTTACAGATATGTTATCTAGGCCTCCTATGGTTGTTGCATATAATCTTTTACAACATGGTTTTTTGTCTCATGAAAGTTATAAATAACAATATGTGAATGATCTTGATTTTTAGGATGTTTATCAAGACTTGATGAGTAGTAGACAAGTAGTTAGACTATCATGTACACAATGATCTTTTGTATCATTTGGGTAAACTATGTATTCCTCAAAATGAGAGGGTGCACATGATTAGAGAAGCACATACTTCTCTCAGTTATGGTCATTTTGGAGTTGCTAAAACGGTTGCACATTTGAAAATGTATTGTTATTGGCCTTGTATGTAGGAAAATGTTGCTAAATATATAAGGGGATGTACTCTTTATGCCACAAGTAAACTGAGTAATAGGAAATTGGGACTTTACACTCCTCTACCTATTCCTACTCACCCCTGGGAAAGTATCTCTATGGATTTTATGGGGGGATTACCTATGACACAAAGAAAACATGACTATTTATATGTGGTTTTGGATAGATTTAGAAAAATGTGTGTTTTGATTCCTTGCACTAAGCAGATTACTGGCAAAGGCACTGCATATTTGTTCTTTAAAGATGTATGGGTTCATTTTGGTTTGCCTACTTCAATTATTTCTGATCGGGATTCTCGATTTATTGGGGATTTTTGGTCAATTTTGTGGGGACTAATGGACACTAAATTAAAAAAGAGCATTGCATTTCATCCACAAACTGATGGACAAATAGAGGTTGTGAACCGCACTATGGTACATTTGCTTAGGGGTTATAGCAATAAAAATCCAAAGTTATGGGATGAACAATTGTGTTATATACAACATGCATATAAATGGGCACTTCATTCTTCTACTATGAAATCTCCATTTGAAGTTTGTTATGGATACTTGCCTAAATCTCCTCTAGATGTTTTCTATGGACATGATATAGCTGTTGGTGAACCAAAAGAAGCCATTCGAGCCAAGAAGTTCATTGAACAAATACAACTCATTCATCAGCCTGTTCGTACACAATTGGAGAAAAGTCAAGCCAAGTACAAAGCTAGGCATTACAAACATCATATTGATCACCAATTTGCTGTAGGTGATATGGTATGGCTTCACATTAGTAAGGAAAGATTGACAGGTGAAGGTAAAAAGTTGAAACCAATCCGGGATGGTCCTTTTCAGATAACATAAAAAATTGGCACAAATGCTTTCCGATTAGATTTACCATCTTACATGCAGATTTATTCAATTGTAAATGTGGAAAATTTGAAATTTTATGAGCCTCCAATGTTCATTGATCATGATGAAAGTGTATCCATTCTTTCTGTTGATGATTTTTCTCCTGAATATCTAATAGAATTGCAGGAAGATACTATACTTGACAGGAATATGCAGACTTCACGAAGAGGTAATGTTGAATATCTTCATGTTGGTCTCAAAGGGATGCACCCAAGCAAGGCTAGATGGATGGAAGTTGGAAAGGTGAGGGAAAAATACCCTCACCTCATTACCAATTAATTTCAACTTTCAGAGGTCCAAAAGTTCCTAGTGGGGAGGAATGATCCAGGTGGATCCATGTACCATTCTATTTTTCAAAGTATTCAAATTCATTTCAAATAATTTTCACATTATATTACTCATTGAGAGCTTTCCAACGCTTTTCACGGTTTGCAAAATGGACACCGTATGCAAAAGTTATAAACCGCTGAAGTTTTGGTTCGACAGGTAAAAATTTAGTGTCGTAAGATGACGTGGCACAGTTGAGGAATGCCAAGTGGAGCAATCTCCATTTTACACATGGAAAATAATTAGAGGGCAAAAAATATTGGTTAGGTGTTTTTTTATGCACATGGTATTTGATAAATTTAAATGTATGAAAGGCGCCATGTCTATCACGCCACCCAAGGAAAATTTCAAAGTCCAAGGCACCAAAAAGGAGGGAAGAAGAAGTCAAAGTGTTCAAACTGCATGCTTGGCACCTAGGGAGGAGAGCCTGAGCACACCCAACAAGGAGAGGCCAATTCATACTCAGTCAAGGTGCCTAGAAAGGTGGGAGGTGGTTTGAACCCCTGACCTGCCGCCCAAAATTGAATAGCCTTGACCGTTTCAGCCACAGTGGCTGAAATGTTATAAAAGGGAGTTAATTTTTACTTTTATTGACACAGATTTCTGACTGTGTAAATAAAATTAAGAGGATTAGAGCCTTGTTTTTTCCTTGTACAGCCTTGGGCTTTTATTTTCAAGTCTAAGAGAAATATTTGCAGGCATATAAAGATCAGAGAAGGCGAAATTGAAGATTTGTAAAGGTTTTGAAGCCATTTGTTGCAACATTTTAATAGAACGGTCCTCACTATTGGGCGGACCTGGAGATGTAGGCTATTGAATTCGAACTCCGTTATCAACTTGCTGGTGTTATCTTTGATTTTCTCTGATTATTATTGCATTCTAATCTTCATTTTAATTCTGATTTTACTTTCTTTATGCAAATTAAACACAAGAAAGTGAAAATTTGAAGGATCTCATAAACATGAACAAGTGATTTTCGAATGTAATACACTTGTATTTTTTAGTTTACAGATCATCTAGGCATAATAATTTATTTAAAATGTATTGTATTTCCATGGATGGCTTGCTGACAGTGTGAGTAGGGAAATTATTATGGCTGGGGTAAAGGGCAAATGAGAAAACTGTTCTGCAAAATGTTTAAAATGGGGGTAAAGGGAGGGTATTTATAGGAGGAGGGTGGTAACCGAGCAACTAAATAGTATACTAGCTATATGGGTCACCAAAAAACATTGAACGATAGTCCCAGGAGCAACATCAGACCTCTTTGTTTAACACCTCCATTTGACACCACAATTTGGCCCCATTATTTGACACCTCTATTTGGGCTAATCGTTCGACACCCCTATCTAACAACTACCATTTAGCACCACCGTTAAAAATCTACCATTTGACACCCACCATTCAACACCTTTCATTTGGCATGAACCATTCAACACCCACCATTTGGCATGCACCATTTGACAAACCCATTAGGTATAGCCTTTCATTGGTTCTATTCATCATCTATCTTTCGGTTCAACCGAATGGTTATATGTAAAAAATGAATATTCCTGAATCTTGATGGATTAGCCATTACCCAGATAGGATTTACCATATTTGTGAATTAGTTTTTCATAGATTCACCAAATAATTCCACTAGGTTTTCCAATAGGCCCTCTTAAAATTAACCATGATAAGAAGTGAAGTAATCATTTAAAAGTGATATGACCATTTATAATCAATTAAAAAAGGTATTTCCATGTATTGATATGTTTTACAGGGTTATATATAGGGCGAGCAAAATAGGTGCAAGATTATGCCATTTATTCAACTTATATTCTTTCATCGTTGATATAGCCAACAAATTTCAATTTGATATTATATGCCAAGGGGGCCATATTATACACCAAACCTAGACTCATCTAGGTGGTTGGATTACATGACCTGCATCACCCATTGCAAAAGGATTTGTAGCTTGCAAGGTGGTCACATATTTGATTTGATTGAATCAGGACACGACATTTAATGTGTGGCTTAAATCAACAATGCAATATAGCTACTATGGAGATAAACAATTGAGGTCTTAGAGTTTATCTTTTTGCTTCCATTCATCCATATTGGTAATATATTAACACCCAAAAAAAAAATATTAAAATCCTTTGGGACCAAAAACAAGCCACCACATAGGTAGATGTCAAACCTGTAAGTGCAGACCCAAGGTCTCGATGTCAGAGTTGACAATGTCCAAAACTGATAAGACGAGTATAAGTGTACCCTTGTCAAGCTGGTCATAGGGTTATTAGTCGATGAATCATTTAATGAATGATCTCTTTTTGGTTTCTCCTTACCCCCATCTATATATCTCATAGAGAATACTAATATTTATGGATGCAAATACATGTATAACCTATTGATCGAAGCACACAAAATAATCTATATGATCTAGTAAGGTCCCATATAGATATATACGCATATGGATAGGTCCTAGAAAGATATATAGGCAAATGAATAGGTCCCAAATAAATATATAAGTAGATGGATGGTGATATATAGTCTTGATGTGTGTGGAGTTTGGGTCCCAGATAGTTACATATATAGGTAGATGGATAGGTCTCTATCAAATGTATATACATAGTAGGCGATAAGAGTGCCCCCATATCAAAAATATATACGATATAAGGTTGACCCATATATATAGATAAGGGGTCCTAGATTGATATATTGGTAAATGGATAACTCTCTATCGAATATATATGTCATAGGTCCCATATATATATATATATATATATATATATATATATATATATAGGCAGATGAATAGGTCTTAAAACGATATATAGGTAGATGGATAGGTCCCAAATAAATATATAAGTAGATGGATGGCTATGTATGGTCTTAATATGTGTGGGGTTTAGGTACCAGATAGTTACATAAATCGGTAGACGGATAGGTCTCTATCAAATGTATATATATGTGGGTTTCTTCCATAGATATAGAGGTGGTCAGAGTGCTCCCATATCAATAATATATATGATATAGGGCTGAATCATATATACAAATATGGGGTCCTCTATTGATACATAGGCAGATGGATAGCTCTCTATTGAGTAAGGGGTGTGTTGGAAGTAATGGCCGAGCCACATCTACTCTAGCCGACCGTCTATCCTCACCAAGCTATCAACCACCATGGAGGACCTTACCACAAATCATGAAAGTGGTGAATTTTTTTAAGGTAAAGTGGATGATGATGGTGAAAAGCAATTTCGAGCTAGTGGTCATGGGTTTCAAGTGAAGCGTAACCACTAATATACACTCTTACGCTTTACAAAATCCCTCTCACTAATAAATGTGTGTGTGTGTGTGTATAATGTTAGTTATTGTATAATATGTATTGTAATATTTTTTTATATTAATAATTAATTATATAATATAAGACCTTATATTATTCTTGTCAGGGAAAATTTTAGTGGCCTATATTTTAAAAAGTTTTGAGGTCACTAGGAGAATCAACTTTAAAATGGTGGTGAATTAGGTTGGAAGGCATATAAAGTTTAGATAAATTATGAGGTGGCACTTGGTGAATGCATTCATCTAACTGCATGATATAGTTGCCTAAATGAATGATAAATTCACTTGACTATTCAATGTGATTGCCGATTGCATGGCGATGGATGTAGCTATCTGACTACAACATATCAATGAATGACTCAATGATGTAATTAGGCAAATGCATTATATATTTAGATGATTGTATAATGTAATCAGATGGCTGCATGATGTAGCCAGATGAATACATTATGTCATCAAACAACTACATGATGCAATAATTTGACAACATCATGTAGTCATCAAACTGTATAATGTAGTCAAGAGACTACATCATTGATTGAATGATGCAATTGGGAAACTGCATAATAAATGATGCATTCAGGTGACTACATAATACATGATGTAGTTGCTTGACTCTATTATGCAGTTGTCTGATTGCATAATACATTATGCAATCATCTGACTATATTATGCAGTCACCCAATTGCATAATGCAGTTAGATGACTGCATAATGCAACTAGGTGACTGTATAATATAGTTGAATGACTACATTATACAATCACCCAATTACATTATGCAGTTACATGACTGCACAATATATCAAAGTGACTACATAATATAGACATGCAATTGCATAATGCAGTTGAATGATTGCATAATACAACCATTCAACTACATCATGCAACCATTGAACTACATCATACAATTATCTAACTATAGAATATAGTTGTCTGACTACATCATCTAATCATCCATCTGCATGTTACAATTGATCACATATTTTGGATAGCCCCCTTCAATCATTTTTGTCTAACCCTTGGTGATTATCATCTGGTGCTTGATCGTTATCGCCTAATACTAGGTTGTTATCATTTGACACCTGATTGTTATCATCTAGCAACTGGTTTTAGTCACCATACTACTAGTTTAATATACTCGATGAGGGAATACCATCGAGATAGAAAGTTATATATATATATATATATATATATATATATATATATATATATATATATATATATAAGAGTATCTATTTAATTTGGTGGTTTATAATAAGGGGGTGTGACATAATAGTCATCATGTGACATCTACCAGAGCTCACCATCTATCCTTGCTAAGTTGTCAACAAACATGGAGGATCTCAATGTCTACCAGTTCCACCTGTCAACTAACCTCTAGCATTTAATTCGACATCCTATTTTCATAGCTATATAATCCTTTGATAATCATGGATGCATGCATTGATTAAAATATATTCAATTCCAACATTTATGTCTGAGCTTATAACAATGTCTGATAATTTTTTTACACATAGTAGAAGGCATAAAAATATTCATGGATGAATCTTAGGTGCCTTGATGCCAATATAAATGTCTTTGATGTATAAAGTGAGATTAACCCAATTACAACCTAGTGATGTATGTATTTGTTTTACATAATTGAAGGTTTTCACAACTAATTTAATTATATTATTATTTCTTATGGGATTTTATGTGTGTATTTAATTCATCTCAAGATGAACCCACATGTGTAATCATTGTCCTAGAGACATTTTTACTCATGCATTTTTTGTAATAATCACAAGACAATGGGACCTACTTAGATCACAAGTACCTCAAAACATGTGTTTGTAGGGGGAGGAACAATAAACATATTTTCATATTACATGATATATGGGTTACATCACTAGATTAGAAGACTAAAACTAAGATATTTAGATAATAAATACAAAAAAAAATTAAAAAAACTACTAACTAAACAACATAATTTAGAAAGCTCTCAAACAGTCACATGTATCAAAAAATTTGCCACCATTAAAACCAACAAAGATCAGTTTATGGGCCATGGAAGTAGTTCTATGGCACTAAGCAAGTAGAGGATGGAGAAGGTTCTATAAAAACCACCATCTCTCCACCATCTAAGCCCCCAACATGATCTTAAAGGTTTGAAATAAGGGCCACTGTCAATGCCACCTATTTTGCATGAGCAAAAGATTCACCTTGAGTCAAGGGTAGAGGGGTAACACAAATCAGATTCCAATAGGCACAAATCTTCTTTGAGGTGGACAAATTAATTTATGCTTCACAAACCTAGTTATCCTACATCAAAAGATAGCCATGACCATGGTAGGACAAGTCAACCGAGGGGTAAAAGTTGTCAAAGGGAGGAGTAGGTGGGTCCTCTCCATGAAGTTGTGGGGGAGCAACATTCAGCATGGCAAAGTGTATATTTTCTTGAATGAAGAATTATTGTGTAGCAATTTTGTGCTACTTGTCTATTTTTTGTTGTGCTTTCAATAGCTTAGCTTTAATCAAATCATGTTGGTTATCAAATTTAACATTCATCACCTATCAAGCTTAACATTCACCCCCTTTCCATATTGTAGGTCACAAAGGAGAATGTGACAAAGGAGAACGATGATAACTATTAGATCCTAAATTTTTGCTAAGAATTTTGGTAGCAACATAGAACAAGCATGGTGAAAAATAATCATGATGTAAAAGGAACACAACGTGAAGTTTACACAAGTGTAGAAGACCATGATGCAATAAATCACAGTGTAAGAAGACCCAGTCAGAAGGGAGGCATAATAAATAGAGAACTTGAAAGCGACAGGCTAAGAATATCAACAAAAGACTTAGTGAGGATGAAGGAAGTGAGAAACAGTTAAGGAGTGATTCTTAGAGATGAAACAAACTTAAATCACGTATGCATTTAGCACCAGCCCACATGAAGATAAACACTTGGTAATAAGGATCCAACATCGAACAGGAATATAGGGGTGCAAAGGCTCGTATACTTAGGAAAACCATGTAGATAGTTGCCATAACTCTTAGTCTATTGGAGATCATTGACTAGTCTACTAGAATAATTAATCTTAGCTATTTTGTAATAAATGTCTCAAGGTATTATTAACCTTTGATTGACATAGGTTAGTTACTTGGGGTATTTCCTAGGTGTGATTACTTGTGTTGTGAGTTATAATCCCCTACAGATTAAGAGATTAATCTCACTTCTTGCTGTATAAATAAGCACCTCCAGTAGTGTTTTTCTAAATTCAATTAATTCATTTTTATTCTGGGTTTCATTTGGTACCAGGTCAAGAAATTCTTGAGTTTTTTTTGAAGCATTGTAGATTCGATGGAGATCAGGAGCGAAGTTCATGCAATACGTAGATGCATCATGCTGCTCCAATTTTAGCCATCCCAAGTTGAAATGCTATAAAAATTCTTGCCAATTTTATGAAAGGAGAATAGTTGTCAATGCAGGGAAAAAAATTTGCAAAATTTTGACAATTTATACATCAATTTAGGCTAAAAATATTCATATTCAGTTATTTATTGACATTTTTTTAATGAGGGTTTGAACTCATTATTTGTATTCAACTTATAGTAGAAGGTTTAATTTTACAATTTCAAATATGAAATCTATATCCTATATTGATCAATTTTTTAAATTGAAAATATTAAAAAGAAAAAAATTATTGAAACCCTTATTATATCAATTTTAGATCTGTACAATTTCAGATCTATGCATATTCAGATCTCCATATTCAAAAAATTTATATTATTTGTTAGATCTGGAAAAATATATAATCTCTGGAACCAATCTTGTATTTTTATAAATTCTACTCAGAAAAATATGAATTTAACAAAATAAATCAAAATTTTCAGAGCTTCTAGTGATTTTTTGTAGGATAAATGAAGAATAGTAGAAAAATAGTGGTTTTTCTGATATTTTTTGTAGAATCATGGATCAAATATTATATAATTGAATTCCTTTGATAGAGAGATTTTCAAAAAGTATTCATTTTATAAAAATGGAGCATCGAAGCACCTTTGGTGAAAGTTTGAAGGTAGAGAGAAATTTGGAAGTTTTCATTTGGTACAGGGTCAATTTTTTGGGTGGAGCACCACCCAGATCCACCACTTCTAATAACAACACCACCATCATACCACCATTATTTTTTAGCCTCTGTTCACACCATATGACCACCTATTGGACATTATTTTTATCCCCTAAAGGTTTGTCCTTCACCACTATGAGCCATATTTGAAGATCTTTTCTTTCAAGGTGTAGACACTAAAAATATACACACCTGCATTTTTGAATGTGGAGAATCCCCCTAGACCTACTAGGACCCCCTTGGGACCACCCTACACCAATCTGGCCTCACCAAACCCATCCACACTTAGTTTCACTGAATTGTCTTATCCTGACCTTCAAGACCCTTTTCCTTTGGACCCTGACCATCGACGATTAGGGTGACCATCGACGGTCAGCCTTGGGAACCTTAACCATCAATGGTTAGGATCCACCTCTTCATCAAAAACATGCAAGATTTCTATCGACCTTTTCTAAATATAACTTGTTTAAATATTGTTGTGAGCCTTTGCATGGATGAATTATATTTAGATGGCCTGGTTGTAACTTCACTTCTACCTCTTGCTTGTGCCTATAAGAGAGAGAGACCTAAAAGGTCAAATCCATCTACAATAGTTATCAAGAGCTCAAGTGTTTAGGAGTTTTCTTTTGCAGGTCAATCAACATCATTAATGTTATCAAGTATCATCAACCATCTTATTGAGAGCTGACTTATCATCACCTCTCAACCAAGTTCTTGAGTACCATTACTCTGCTAGAATCAAGCCAAATTCTACCAAAAGGCTAACTACTTCAACCACTCACCCAATCGACTTCTAGTAAGACAAGTACTTATTTGTCAATATTCACATACTTTATTTCCATTTCACAATCAATCCATCCCTTGACCAAATCCTAGAATTTATCTTTTAGATCGTGTCATTTAGTAATTTATCAAACCTAGAACTTACACAGTAACTGTCAATGGTCTGCCCAACTACCGATGGTCATTCTGATCGCTAATGATCACCTTAACCACTGATGGTCACCTATGGTATTAAAAATGAGCAAGCTATTTTCACCCACCTATCCCCAACCAAACTTAAATTTCTATGTTTCTGATCACTCACATACCCTTTTTAGATTTTTTGAAGTAGACCCTGACCCCTTAGCACTAGTATTAACTAGTTTATCACTAATTTGATTGTTTCTAGTCTATTTTCTTAACAAACATTCTTGTGTTCAGTTTCAATAATCTTTTTTAATTGATTTATGTATCATTTTTATAGTTTTGTGAACTGCTCTGTTTAAAATGTGTGGACTGAAAACCTTTAAGGAAGCTCTTGCTTATGAGATCTAGCTACCGTTAGGTAATCCACCCAACTATTTGTCTAACAAACAAGTTTGCTTTAGTGTTTTCTTATCTGTAGGTCTTCCTCCTAAGCCAAAGAGGAGCTCTCATAATAATATGGATTCAATGCATGCACAACCAAATAGGTTTTTCAACCATACCCGTATCAAATTTCTTTTCTCTTTTTCTTAAAACTTAAATAAAAATTTTACATGATATATTCTGGCACACCTGGTGGGACTTAGAGTCTTTACACGCATTTTCTTTGCATTTGTATGCTCTTCTCTCTATTTGTGCTCATTATTGAAACTAAATTTTCTTTTAGGATTAAAATCAATTCCATCCGTTGTTCACTTTTTACATTAGTTCACATTGAATTAAAGCACAATAATCTTATCATAGCACCACTTTTGTTACACACACTAGCCAAACCACTTTCGTGAATCAAACATCAAAATAATTTGAGACAAGGCCAACTGGGATTTCATCACCTATCATTCACCTTGCCCACTCCTGATGATCCTACTTGGAGGTCATTACCAAGGGGAGAACCAACTTAACTCTCTGGTTGAGGATAAACTTTGGATATCAATATATATTGGCTAAGCACCCAACACTTCTATCACTATGGGACTGTTAAGTGAGGGTGTAGGCCCCAATACCAAGCCAATATTGATTCCAATATAGATTATTTTGAGCACTTAACAACTTGAAACCAACCATAGACTGCTTTTATAGTACCTAATCTACAAGCCAACTTCTATCACACATTTTCATAAACTAAGGCATAAGCTAAAAGTGAGATTAACAGTAACCTCTAGGTTTAACGTACTTTTTAGTTTGTGTCTTGATTGCATTGATCATTTTCTTATATTCTTCTTGTTTGAATGGTGAGTTTGTTCTTGTCTTCTCTTCCCCTTTCTTGTATGGTTCTCACTCGCTAGCAGTGAAGAGACCTAATAGAGCAGAACTCGTCACCCAAATCAACCTCTTCTACCTCCTCATCTATGGAGTACATCTCTAAGGCTGAAGACTCATCTCATCCATTGAGAAGTCTTACCTTTCCTTGAGTATGTTCCTAAAGAGACATGGGCTTTACCACTTTTTTAGAAAATAATCTAGTTTCCCTTCAACACTACCTTAACACCTCCCCTCACCATGTCCCATTTCCAACTTCACCTCAAGATCCTCCTTATGACATGCCATCTCACCTTATGAGGGGTATCCCTGCTGTCATAGTCACCACCCAACCTTCAACTACCGAAGCATATTTATCTACTAACCCCTTTAATGCCATAGTTGACAACCAACCTATCCAACCAACCGCTACCCTTACACCTTCCACCCCTACCAATGACTCTTCCACCTTAGGAATAACCCTATAATTAACCCATTACACTCCACTTATTGCTAGAGCACCCACCATCAACACTACCAACCTTCCCTCTATAAAACCCAACCCATTGGCCAATACCCCTTTACCAAGATTAGGGGTATCTATCCCTTCTACTTCATTGCCTACTAGCACAAAGGTCACTACCTCCCCTCTTGTTACCAACCCAACAACCATCCATGGCCAATCCATAGGAATCCCTCAACATGCACCCATTGCACCCACTTTGGGATACACCCCTAACCTACAAGGGTATGCACCCACTACCCAACCACTATCATCCGCCTACCCTACGCAACATATAATATCCACATTCTAATATGTGGTAACCTCTCAATCACCAAACCATTACCCGTTGTTACCCAATCTCAACCATAATATCCAACTTACAATCCTTTTAGTGCACCACCATAAATTGACTTAATGAAAATCCTCATAGACAAGATGACAAACCTTGAGTCATCTATTTCAGGGGCCCATAACATCTTATCCTATGATCAAAATTGTAACAAACCTAATCATCCTTTTGTCCCCATCAGACCTTACCCTCCTCAATAGGAGTTTTGAAAATTTACTAAATTTCAAAGCAAGGAAGACCCCCAACAACACCTTAGGGATTTCAAGCATGCATGTTACATGATTTCTTATGATGACACCCTTCTCCTTCAAACCTTCCCCATGTCCCTATCTGCCCTGACACTTGATTGGTATAGTACCCTCACCAAGCATTCGATCTTTTCTTTCACCCAACTAACACAAGTCTTCTTAGATCACTTTTCCATTAACATTTCCAAAAAGGTCTCTATCATCGACCTCTATTCCATTAGGCAATTTGATGATGATTCCATTTTTGATTTCCTTGCCCGCTAGAGGAGCTTGATCAATTATCTTTCATTTTCCTTACCTCAACCTAAACTTATAGATCTTTTTTCTTGAGCCTGTGTCAAACATATATCTTCTACACTACGTGTCCAAAGATTCAAAAATTTTGATGAAGCTTTTACCATGGCATATAAGCTATAAAACTGGGTCATAGATGAGGGAAAATTGAAGTTAAAAAACAAGAAATCTAACTTCAAGACCAACAAATCCTCTTCCTCCAAGCCAGGCAACCAAACTAATACCAGAACCAAGAGCAAGGGAACTATAAATGCCATTATCCTTAAAATCGCTCTTGCACTAAATGCCAGCCAACAAAACTCTTCCAATATCTCTAACCAAAACAAAAGGAACCCAAGTTGAAGCAACCAAAAATAGTTCACTCCACTTGGAGAATATTATGCTTCAGTTCTAGAGAAGCTACTAAAAGATAACCTTATACAACTTTTGCCCATCAAACCTCCCTAAAAATTTGATTCCTCTTATCTGGGACCTGCTTGGTACAACAAGAATGACCTTTATGCTTTTCATAAGGTAATTAGACATGATGTTAGTCGATGTAATACTTTCAATAATGTTGTTCAGAGCCTTATCGACAAGGGGGAACTCATGTTGGATAATCCCAACACCCCTCAAAATCAAGCTCTTGATATCTTTAGGAAGCCTTTTCCCAACCATGCCCCTGTCAAAATTGAGGACACACAAGTTGGATGTTCTCATAATTCCCACATGGTTAATATGATCATTGATACACTTGTCACTGAGGAACGTACCATCTAATCTACTTACTTTTCCACCACTTCACCTATCGAGGTGGTAGAGTCACTTCCCTTCCTTTAGAGGCCCGAATCAAGGAGGTTCTTTTTTCATCAACTACACTCATAGAGGCTTTGGAATCATCAAGCACCTCTTTGGATAGCCTACATGAACAAACAACCATTCCTAATTCACCATCTCCCCTAAACATAGATCAAACCATAACTATGGACATCATGCTCAGGGAAATAACTCTTTCACAAGCACCCCTCACAGAGCAACCACCCAACCCAAATTTACTTCCCTTTTTTGAAGAAATAGACAAGGCCATCAACCTTCTTCCTCAACCCATAGGTGTATCCTTGACACCCACTACCCAGGGAATGAGATTAGCATATAGACCTTTTTCTAAACTTGTTCAAAAGTTAGGTATGGTCACAAAACTAGACTTGGATTGAGCCAATTTTTTGCAACACCTAGGGATCCCTTACATCAACAAACCTGAACCTTCTAGAATGCCTCTAACCAACCAATCCATCACCTTCTCAGTCAACCAACACAACTGCCTCTCAACCACCACATCACCAATCAAACCTTTCTAAGCTCTTAGTGACTTCCCTACTCAAAGTTTGGTACACCCATATTTGAAAGTGGAATTAACCCCATCCAAACCCATACCTAAACCATGACCTAAAAAAACCAAGGGGATGAAACATTGAAGAGTTGTGTGACTAGGATTCTACCTCCCTCTACCTTACCCTCTATCTTAGGGCCTCACCCCTCAACTTTGCCTAAAAAACAAGATCCTTTTAACATATGCCATCCACCACCATTGGTTACACCAACCCACCTACTATTTGATGCATCGATCCTTCCCTGATTACTAATAGCTAGACTATCAACCTCAAACACCCCAACAACTAACATACCTAGACCAAAACCATTGACTAGAAACACCACCTTACCCAAACCTTCTTTCACCAAAGCCATTATTACCAACATTCCCATCTTCCCAACCATAACCATAGTCCCTAGACATTTCCCATCTCTAGATCAATCTTATATGACCATCCTTCAAATATTATTACAGACCTCCTGCTTCACATTACCTCTTATCAGACCTTTTGATCCTCTTGGTTCAAAGCCAGCTTGGTACACCGACCATCAAATTTGTTCCTGTCATAAGACACTTGGGGCATGACACTGAGGATTACAAAGCTCTCCAAGACATTATCCATTAGCTCTATGATGAGGATGATCTTTTACTAGATGAATTTCCATTGACTCCTCTACCAATATACCCAACAATCATTTGCCAACACATTCCTAATCCTCCACTCTCACCTCAGAGTGACAGAGGATCTACCCAACCTCCTATCACACCCTCCCTCTCTATCCATACCATTAATGTGGTCACATGATCACAATAAAAGGATAAAGGGAAGGCCAAAGTGTCCATTCTGTGGACATACCCCCCAACTCATCCTACCAAACCTGATCCAAACCTCTACATCCTTAGTTAAACCCAAAGTTACTATCTAAGGCACCTCTAAGGCTAACCCTTCTGAATCTATCAAGAGGTTCATTCTTAAATAAATTCACCAAACTCTAGCTAATATGAGCCTATACAAGCTCATTTCCACCTCACCCCAACATCATTAGGCTATGTTCAAGGCTATATAGGCAATTAAGGTCATAACATGTGACTCCCCACCTATAGAGGCCTTTGTAGGTGCTCTCCAACTCTCTACCATAGTTACTTTCAAAGACTTAGAGATACCCTCTATCCACCCTGAGGATCTAGATCCTCCTCTCTTTATTACTGCCCACATCAACCAAACCCACATTAAGAAGGTTATGATTGATGGGGGAGCTAACATCATCAACATCATCTCCTCCCATGCCTATGACTAACTCAAATTACTGGGCAATGTCATGTCCCAAACTTTATTTCTACATCACTCCTTTAATGACACCGTGACTGCTACCTTGGGAACAATTATCCTCCACATTCAACTTGGACCACACATGCTCCCCAAACTTTTCTATGTGGTCAAAGGTGAATTTTATTATAACTTTATGTTAAGGAAACCTTGGATCTGAGTTATGGGTTGCATACCTTCTACCCTCCACCATTGTGTCAAATTTGAACATGAAGGTTAGGTTGTTACCATACAAACTAACCCAATCCCTGATATAGCATGCAATATGACCTACCAACCTAATGATGCCCTCCTACCTTTGACCACACCACCCCAAATATCTGTCACCAAGCCCTCAACCACAAAATATGAAGCCATTACTTCTCCTTCCATAGAGGCATCTACCTATTTATCTATTCCTGTAGACCAAATACCCACCACTAATCCCTTAGAATCTACCTTTCAATGCCTTACCCTTGGATAATACCATCTCATTACCCTCAACTCTTTCCTTACTCCCCACGAGTATGGGAGACTCAACCATCAACCAGGTTATGATCCCAACATTGGAGCCATTACCCCCTTAGGGCCTTCGAGTTGTCAAACCCACTTTATCTATGGGGGAATTGACAAGATCCTTAGCATTGTTTCCATCCCCTCTTCACCTCAACTATTCACCTCCACCTTCTCTTACTTGGACAACCCAAACTTTTCCAAACTATACCACCACAGATGTGCTTAGAAAGGATTCAGCTTAGGGTGATACGAGCATGGACTACACACATTGATCTTGATTGAGACATGAAAGCCTCATGAGAATCATGACCTTGGCTTCATTATACCCAATAAGAAGAAATCCAAACAAACTATCATTACCATTGTTGAAGAAGTGACCCCTTCCTCACCAACACCCCCTCTACCCAAGTGTGAGGATGAAGACATCATCCCACCTAATTTTTTTCATCGACATGATTACCCTCAGACCCATAACTTATCAAAGGGAAGGGGCACTCGTATCCATCCCTTTAATCCATCCTAAACTGGTGGGAGAAGAATCTCCTACCATTCACACTATCTAGTGCCAAGATGATGATTCTATTCTCACCTACCTAGGTGTACCTAATTCTTCCATCCATAAATCCTTACCTCTAGAGACCTCAACCATGTTGAATAAACCCATAATGGATATTGACATAGGCACTTCAGAAAACCCCCATGTTGTCAAACTAGGCCAATCTCTAACCTCTGAGGAGCTTCACGACTTCTCTACCTTCCTCCAGGATCGTAACATAGTAATCGCCTAGTCATATGCCAATATGACTAGTATTGACCCAACCATTACCACCCACAACATTCTAACTAATCATGATGCTAAGCCTACCAGATAAAAACTTTGATGAATGTATCCTTGTATAGCCCTTCTTGTTAAACAAGAGCTTCAACACCTCCTCTCTGTCAACTTCATTCAACCCATTGATTATCCCTAATGGGTTTCAAACATCATGCCTATCACAAAAGCCATAGGGGGACTACGTATCTATGTGGACTTTTGTGACCTCAACCTCACCTACCTAAAATATGAATTTCCTCTACCTAGCATTGATTAACTTATTGATCTTACAGTAGGCCACAAGATGTTATCTCTTATGGATGGTTTCTCAGGTTATAATCAAATTTTGATTACCCCTGAAGATCAGCACAAAACTGCCTTTATCACCCATGTGGGACATTCTATTATAGGGTCATGCTCTTCAATCTTAAGAATATTGGTGTAACCTACCAATGTGTTATGACCTACTTCTTCCATGACCTTATCCACATAATCGTCGAAGACTATGTGGATGACCTTCTCGAGAAGTCCAAACTTTGCAAAGACCACTTAGCCATTTTTAAGATTATCATTGAGTGACTTATCCATTATCATGTCTGCCTCAATCCTAAAAAATGTTTTTTTGGGGTCTTATCAGGAAAACATTTTAGTTTCATCATTTCCCTTCGAGGAGTCAAGGTTGATCAGACCAAAATTAAATCCATCCTTAATATGCTACCTCCAATCAATCTTAAGCAACTTCACATTTTGTAGGGGAAGCTCCAATCCATTCACCACTTCATCTCCTAGCTCTCCAATCAGTGTCAACCCTTCCACCACTTCTTGAAAAGGACATCTCTTTCAAGTGGATTTTTGATTGTCAAAAGGCTTTTGATGAACTTAAAGAGTACCTTTTATCTCCACCTGTCCTCACACCTCCCAAAGATGACTAACCGTTCTACCTTTATATCTCTGCCATTGATCATTCCTTAGGTGAAATACTTGCCCATCAGGATGAACAAATCAAAGAGTAAGTCATCTATTACATTAGCCTCACACTTTTTGAGTACAAGACTTGGTATATACATATTGAGAAACTTTGCCTGGCCCTAGTCTTTATGGCCACCAAACTTCACCACTATCTCCTTAACCACAAAACCTTTGTCATAACCAATACTAACCTGCTCAAATACATGCACTCTAAGCCATACCAAAACTAGTGTATGGACAAGTGGCTCATGATTTTAGCTGAGTTTGACCTTGAATTCTTATAGTAGAATTCAATTAAGGGGCAAGTCATTACTGACCAGTTAGCCAATGTACCCCTACCAAGCAACCAACCTCCTCCTCTTGAATTTACAGATGAGTCCATCGCATACCTATCCCAAATGTATTTCACCAATCATGTAACCATGTTCTTCGATGGTTATAAATGTCAGCACGGTCGAGGAGTTGGTATCATCCTTATCTTGCTTATCGATGAACCACTTATTTTGTCATTCAAACTCGACTTTGAATGTACCAACAATGTGGCAGAATATGAAGCCCTAGTAATAGGCCTCCGAACTACATTAGCCTTGGGATTCAGAATAATCAACATTTTTGGTGACTCCTAACTCATGGTCAATCAAGTCAATGGAATTTACTAGTGTATGAATGAGATTTTTCAACTCTACAGATAGTCACAAAGCTCTTGACATCATTTGAACACTACCATATTCAAACCACCCCGTGATCTAGTAACAAGTTTGTTGACACCATGGCTTCTCTTGCCTCTCAGATCTTGTCTGCACCCTCAAACTCCAAACTCTCAGTCATTTTCCATCACCTCACCAAACCTTCTTAGACCAAATTAGACACTCCAACCATCTTTAGTGTGTAGGAGATCTTACTTGAGTTATGGTATCAATAAACCTTCAATTACCTTCACCTTGGCATAGTCCCCTCTAGCCTTTCTAGGAATGCCCAATCGAGCATTTGTTTAAAGCACCTCTCATACCATTATGGGAGGAATCCTCTATAAACACAATCTTGATGGCCTCCTCTTCCATTGCCTTCATAGCCAAGAAGCCTTTCATGCTATTAAAAAGTCTAGGCTATTACTGGCCTACCCTTAACCAAAACTATTTTGATTATGTGAAAAAGTGTGTCAAGTGTCAATAACATGCTAATTTACATCATGCACCCAACAATGGTCTCCACATTTTCATAGACTTTTGGACCTTCTCACAATGGGGTCTAGACCTTATTGGTGAGATTAACCCTCACTCTTCATAGTGACATCACTCTATCATCACCATGACTGAATATTTTACCAAGTGGGTAGAGGCAATTCCTCTTATCTTGACAAAAGTTGAAAAAATTATTGAATTTATCACCCATCACATCATTTTTTGCTTCATTGTTCTCCATAAGATCATCACCAATAATGGAAAATCCTTTAAAAAAAAAGTTCATGACATTTGTGATGTATTTGGTATTAAACTTAACTTTTCATCCCCTTATCACCCACAAGTAAATAGCCAACTAAAAGCCTCTAACAAAACCCTTAATAACATGCTTACCAAAATGGTCGATGCCTTTCGTCAAGATTGGCACTTGCAAATCTGTTTCACTTTATGGGCATATCACAGTAGCAACTGAACCCCTACAGGTGCTACACCTTTTTCTCTTATATTTGGAGCTGAGGTTGTATTATCTCTTGAAATCCAAATACCTTATCTTCACATATCTTTGTGTGACCTTACTTTGGAAGATGATTATCATCAAGAATGTTTAGCCTAACTTTAACTACTTGATGAGTGTCATTTGTCGGCTCTTTCCCATCTCCATGTTTATCAAGAAAAAATCATGCATGCCTATAACAAACACCTAAAAGTCCAAGAATTCAATATTGGAGATCTTATTCTCAAGGAAAATCAACATGTGACTAATATGGAGAAAAGCAAAATGGGAAAATTTACTTTCAATTGGCTTAGACCCTATATCATAACCCATAAATGTAGATCAACAGCTTATCATTTATCTTCTCTTGAAAGCAAACCAAAGCCTGAGCCTCTCAGTACTTCACATCTGCATCCATTCTATTGTTAAATAGGGATCACACTCACCATTTGTCTAACTTAAGCTCACCCCTTGCACCCACATTCATCTCCCTCTTTTTAGGGGCAACTGACTACAATTGAATCATGTGATTATCCATCATATTCATAGCCTAAACTTGAACTATGGGTATCACATATCTACTCATGGCATGATTCTCATGGTACTTTCTATCCCTCTTTGGGACAAATTCCCATGGTCACTGTCACCTAAACCTCTTTTTACCTACTGAACCTTCTTGTACCTTTAGCTTTGCCTCCATAATGGTAACCCCTTGAGCATGTATAATAAAGTCTATGTCAAGCTAAAATCAAACAAACACAAAAGAAATATTAAAATAGTCAAAATCACATCATGGGTCATTCTTAACATGTGTAAACTACTCCTTTGAAGGAAGATTGTGGAAAACTTAGTCAAAATTGTAAAATGTAAGGTGGACTACTCCCTTGAAGGACAACTATTAAAAGCATTTGGACTAAGCATATAAACACAAACCACTCCCTCGAAGGATGGTCGAGTGAGGCATTTGTCAAAGCTAGAATTTTTTTGGAAGCTTCCCACATCGATCGACTTCCCCAACCATAAAACAAATTCAAAAAATAGAAAAGACCCCTAAGCATAAGCAAAAGTAATGAGAAAGCCATAATTGGCTCTCATAAAAAGTAATAATCTTGGAAGGCTACAATCGGCTCTCCTAGATAGACTTCCTATATTGATCCATCTACACTTTAAATACAAACATAGACTTTTTTGTACTCCCTCTTTGGAAGCCTACAAAAGTGGCACATTAGTCTCACAAAAGGTTCTAGTTTCATCCATTCTCCCTCCACATATCATATGCATGGGACTATGCACTTACTTGAAATAATGTGATCAAGATACCTGTTTATCAACCTGAGTATGCTAATTTGAAGCATTTGAAAGGATTATTTTCACTAAGTCAATCCAATTTTGGGTTTTATTTTGGTTCTTACCAATGAAAAGGCATCACACTTCTTTTCTATTCCTTTATTAGTTCATGTAGACATACCTCTCATGATTCTTATCAATTTCTAAAACATTTAGTTTGTTATCCACCTACTTTATGTATTTTCATTACACCTACAACCATACTCATATTTTATCTCCATGATCATGAAAAACAAGCATCAAATTGAAAATGTAACATCATGAACTATGTCCACAAACAACACCATTTATCTATCTATGATCAAAACACAATGCAAGCATATCAAAATAGACCACAAACATCATCCTATCCAGTAACGATCATGACATCACGTGAGCATATATCATATCATAAGCAACACTAATTACAGTAGTCATCATCATAAACATAAATGAATCAATGAACAAAACATCATGGAGCATAACATATACCATCTACCAATCTATCCATTTACCAGGACATTACCACAATTCATCTTATAAACAACACATCACGTAACCATAAACAAAGCCATTATGTTATCATATCACATGCATACATCAATAACACATCCATGAATAAAATCAGAATATCATAATTATTTGTCTAGCATCACATGCCTAAGCTCCAAAGTCAACATCTCATAAAGCATACGCAAGAAGTCATAGACCATCAACCATAAGCATAAAATTAAATAACCATGAACATGAATATCATGAACCATAAGCATACATCAGCATAATCTATACATCATATACATCAAGTCATCATAAATAATACATGTACCAATGTATCAAACTCTCTCTCAAAAAAATATACATCTTGTTGCATTGACACATAGCTCAATATCAAAACAATGTACATCTATTGTTATCAATACAAAAACATATCTAAAAATGGTTATGGGACACCACTACCACTAGCCCCACCTATACCTATACCTACACTTATACCTAGTATTGGTCCCCCTAGGAAACCTACCTAACTAACTATAACAACACACTATTTTAGAGTGGCTATCGATGGCCCAATGACCAAACTAGCTCTATAATCCACATATTTCATAGCTTGGGGCAACTGATCTAACACCACCACCTCAAAATATTAGAACTCCTTCACAATAGATAGGTAGCGTACCCATGGCACTATGTTTGATGGGCTTTCTACTACTACCATAATTACTCCTACCATATGTCTCAGTAGGTCCTTCTCCTATGTGACTATCCCTAGGGATGCCTGTGCTTGGTCCTTCTCACCTGTAACAGTGGTAAGTTGACCCTATAGTATGGTGAGCTAACCCTATAACATGGTCACCTATCCATATAATACCTATACATGTGCCTGGGCTACAACCAACACTGTCCCTACCTGTCCATTATGGATGACTGGATCTACAGCCATCGACATCACCCCTCCATCATCCCCACCAACATTTGTATCTGCATATATCAGCTGGTACCAAGCCATATAACCATCTACATACTCAACATCATCCATAGGGGCCCTAATAATAATCTCCTTGAAACTACCCTCTATAACTATCGAAGCATGCTAAGGCATCGACAACTAAAACTCTAAATCCTGCCTCTTATACCAGGGAAATAGACTTGAGATACCCTATACTAAGCCAAACCAGTGATGTACCTTGTCAAATAACATCATCTCAACCTCACCCTCTAGATTACCTACTATCCACCTATAACTTTGAAGGGTAAGGTTTTGCCTCTTGTAACTTGGGCATATTAGAAACTAAATATATGGCCTCTAGGTGATGTCTCCAACCACTAATGCACGTAGTGCACCCCTAAACCACTCAACATCATGGGCACCACCTCTTGCATCTGATGTAACCATATCATCCCTCTATCTCATGAACCCAATAAGGAACTTGATCTGTGTATAGCCTACCCATGGCAATCCCAAGGGTCTTAACACCCAAATATGCTCATAAGCCTAGTAATGAAGAACTAGGGCAATATTGATGTTGTATCTCCTATGGTACCTAAACCCCCACAACACTTTATAGATATATACAAGCAAAATTGGGACCCAACCAAACATTGTCCTCCCAATAATAACTCCAACAATACACCCAGTAACACATAAGGAAACCTCCTGTTACTCAAATCTAAGAACCCAAAGCACATTACCACAATTATGAGCATCATCATAAGTCTCCTCTCCTCTGAATCTCACTCATACAATGTTGAGTAACTGAATCCCCCAGTGTGTCATCAGACCTGATCACTATCATACCCATACAAATACTCAATAAATCCATCCCACTCCTCTTGGTCAATATGATATATTGCCTCACCATGCAATGGGAATCGAGTGATCCTATGTATATCCTCAGAGAGAATAGTCATCTCCCCAATCGATAACAAGAAGGTGTTTATAGTAGGATCCCATCTCTTAATGAGTGCTACGATCATGGATGCATCCTTGGGCATGTGATGGTAATGCCTCATCACCCCTAGCCCTACCTCCTATATATGCACTTAGTCCTCTACAGTCATCCCTTCATGAAGCTTAAGGAAGATATGTGGCACATGGTCATGCATCTGCTCCTTAACCTGCTTCATATCAAATACTTGGCTCAGTTATTGACACTAGTCTCATCTACCCTAATTTTTTGACACCTAACCTATTTCTCTATCACTCCTACCTACCTATCTCATCCTGACTATGTTGCCCCATAACAGTCAAGATTGGCCTATCCACACACATCTCCATTACCCTAGCCTAACCATAACCCTATACAGATACCTAAACCATTACCCTTACCAACCCTAACCCTAAAACACTTGCCTTATGCCTAAAAACCTATAAAATTATAACCTATCCTACCTAACCACCAATAATCATGCTAATCATCGATGGTCATGGACCCTTATATTGTAGAGTATCAACCATCGATAATCACTGTGTGTTCTATGGTCAAAATTCCTAACTCTTTATAAGCGAAAATAATAACCAAAACACATACCTACACACCTAGCCTACAACCTACCCAACCCAAATCACCCCCCCCACCTATCAATTTATCATTTAACCCATAAATTTGCCTAAAAACCTAAAAAACCCTACCTAGGGCATTACATCCCAAATAGAGCATCCCCAACATAGTCCTGACCCTCCGAGAAAATTGACATAACATAAATCAAACCTAACTACCAAATTTAAGGCACCCCTTACCTCATTTCTCAACCTCCACCATAGTTGGAGCCCACAAATAATTGCCTAGATACGTCCTTGTGCTCCCTACATCTCATGCCCATGTAATCAACCCACATGCCTCTAACCAATGATCAAACACCAAATCAACAATCACCTTACCCACTATATGCCATAATTGTCAACACTGAGTCAAACAAGCAAGAAAAGTAATAATGGGTAAAGGTGAGTTTTATTTTTTACTTTTGACCATTATGGATTTTTAAGGTTTCCCCAGACTGTCAATGGTCAGGGTGACCATTGACAGTCACCTTTGGGGGACCCCTAACCATCAATGGTCAAGAAACCCCATTTTTCATTTTTCACCTTAAACTCCAATTCTTAACACACCTAAACTAGGTTTTTCCTACTTTTAGAGATGCCCTTTTACCACCAACTTGACCCCCTCATCACCTTGCCATTAGTCTCTTTTAGCCCCTCTAGTGCATAATTTTATGACACTTTTTACCTAGTCCTTTGACTGTAGTGACAACATTGCCATGTTTACCTTTTACATTTTATGCCACCTTGCACATACTGACCCCCTTGTGTCTCACTAAGAGCACTTCCTATCTCAGATACCTGTGACACTTAACCCATTTGTGTTTTCCTTGTGAGCACTTCCTACCTTGGATACCCACTGGAAACATAGAAATTACTTAGGAGGCTTGTGTTTATGAGTTTTGCCAACCACCACACCTACAGGTGATCACACGGTTCACTTGTCACTTGTCCTTCTTCACAATGACCCTTAGTTTTTACCAACATTGGCTATTTTAGTCTTTTCATGATCTTAGCTATTACACTTTTTGGTCATACTTTATGCATAAGTTTACATTTCAAATGCCTAACCTCATGTCCCCACCTCGTGACTAACCATATAACACTTATCAAACTTGTACTCAATTTATGTTTTCCCTCATCGACTCTTAGTTTGAGAGGGAACACTTCCTTTTACTCTCAAGGCAACTAGACACTTGACCTATAGTCCATTTTTGTTTTGTAGCTCATTCACACAAGTTGCAAAACAAAAAATGGTCAAAATGTAGATATCAAAAATCCATACACCTATATTTTTGAATGTTGATAATTCCTCTAAACCTACTTAACACCCCTTTGGAACTAGCCTACACCAATCTAGCTTCACCAAACCCATCGACACTCAGTTTCACCAAACTGTCTCAACCTGACCTTTAGGACCCTTTTTTTTAGACCTTGACTGTCGACAGTCAGCCTTGGGAACCCCTAACAATTGACGATCAAGATCCACCTCTTCACCAGAAGTATGCAAGCTTTCTACTGACCTCTTCTAAATATAACTTATCTAAACATAATTATGAGCCTTTACATGGATGAATTATATTTAGATGGAATATTTGCACCTTCACTTCCACCTCTTGCTTGTGCCTATAAGAGAGAGAATCCTGGGAGGTTAAATTCATCTAAAATAGTTATCAGGAGATTAGGTATTTAGATGTTTTCTTTTGTAGGTCAATCAACATCATCAGTGTTATCAAGCATCATCAACCATCTTATTGAGAGCCAACTTATCATCACCTCTCAACCAAGTTTTTGAGTACCATTACTCTACTAGAATCAAGTCAGATTCCACCAACAGGATAACTGCTTCAACCACTCACCCAATCAACTTTTGGTAAGATAAGTACTTATTTATCAATATTCATGTACTTCATTTCCTTTTCATAATCATTTCAACCCTTACCCAACTCCCAAAATACATCTTTTGGATCCTATCATTTAGCAATTTATCAAACCCATAACTTACATAGTAACCACTGATGGTCTACCCAATCACTAATGGTCAGCTTGACCATCAATGGTCACCTTAACCACTGATGGTCACCCCAACCACTGACAGTCACCTATGGTAGTAAAAACTAGCAAGTTGTTTTCACCCACCTACCCCCCTACCAACCCTAATTTTCTATGTTTTTGATAACTCACAGACCCCTTTCAGATTTTTTGAAGTAGACCCTAAACCCTTAACGTTAGTATTAATTAGTTTGTCACTAATTTGATCATTTTTAGTCTATTTTATTAGCAAGCATTCTTGTGTTTAGTTTCAATAATCTTCTTTAATTAATGAAAGTATCTTCTTTCTATTTTTGTGAATTTAACTATTTAAATTATGTGAATTGACAGCGCTTAAAGAAGCTCTTGCTTCCAAAATCTACCTACTGCTAGGCAATCCACCCAACTATCTATCTAACAAACAAGTTTGCTTTAGTGTTTTCTTATCTACAAGTCTTCCTCTCAAGCCAAAGAGGAGCTCTCACAATCATTTGGATTCAACATGCGTATAACCAAATATGTTTTTCAACCACACCCGTATCGAGTTTCTTTTATCTTTTCCTTAGAACTTAAAGCGAAAATTTACATGAAATACAAGGCTCATAACTTTTGATCCATGAAGCCTAGGAATGTGATTTTTTTTTTCATCTTTGCTATTTTTTTGAAATCTATGCAGTGGTAAGGATATTTTTTACATCTTGATCACCCATATTTATATAATTTTTAGTTTGATGTTTTTCCATGATCTTTACAGCTACAAAATCTATTTATTTTGATTATATATTAGAATGTAAACTTCATTGGTGAAATTTATTGATTCATTACAACATTGCAAATTGTAAAGTGAAAAGCCATTTTTTTTCTCATAATTTCAAAGATTTTCAAGTGGGGGGGACATTTTTTACCTTCAATCAACACATCTTGCAATGGAAAAATTGTAAATCTCCTTGGATGTATTTTTGGTTGAAACTACTGTCCAATTTTTCATTGCATTTTTGGATGCATTTTCAGTAGATTCTGACGTCCATTATGTACTTGTGCATGATTTATCACCTTGTGTATTTGTTTTTAAAATTTTATTTACATTTTTAAAATGCATATTTCATTTTTTCACTTAACAACACAATTGTAATTTGTCATATGTAACTTTCACGATGTCTAGTTTAGTGCCTAGATTTGTCCTCCTCGACACACAACTACTTTGCGGTGACAATCATGTAGTATGGAAAACAAAAGAATAAACACATATTGAGTTTAAAGACTTTTGGTCAAGAGTAGAAGGCACATGGGTCAGACATGCAATAGATGTTGATCAACAATAGAAATATGACAAGGCTAATAAAAAGGCTAAGTTAATAATCATGTTTGGAGTTTTGGATGAGGTGCAACCTCATATATGTAGTGTTAAAACTATAAAAGATGCTTGGGATAAGATTAAAATAGTATATGAAGCTAAGAATAAAATATAAATA
Source organism: Torreya grandis (assembly GCA_037957365.1). Classification (NCBI taxonomy): domain Eukaryota; kingdom Viridiplantae; phylum Streptophyta; class Pinopsida; order Cupressales; family Taxaceae; genus Torreya; species Torreya grandis. The sequence continues at coordinate 2,587,955 of JARHVA010001587.1, forward strand.
TTGCATCTTTAGATCCAATTGCACACACTCAATCTTAAATCAGATGAAAAAATAGAAGCATTCTTTATAAGGGTTACAACTTTGTGGCTTCGCTTTAATATTTGAGTAAACTAGTGACAGATGATTGTTTGGTCCCTATCATCCTTAGATCATTGCGCCCGCCCCCGCCCCGTGCCCCCCCCCCCCCCCATATAGGATCTTTGTGACCACATTGAATGCCACAAGAAAAAAAATGCATAATTCAGAGGAAGCAGTTGATAAGCATGTAATCACATCAAATCAAAAGGGGAAGAAACCCATGAAGGGTACAAAGAAATCTCTAAATCAAAATAAACAATAAAAACAAGAAGGGAACAATTCACATTCTCTTAAAGCATGTCAAATTCATGAAAAATAGGTACATGACTTAAAATATTGTTGGTATAACTCATTTCAATAGGGCTTATCAAGCAAGAAGCCCTCTTTCAACAATTCATTATAAACAGAAAAGAAGCAAACACAACAACAAAATAGGTGGATAGAAAAATTCTAAGCCTAAACAACATGGTAATATTGTTGAAGATAATGATTATTCAAATGAGGAATATGGTTTAGCTACTCAAACACGAGTCTACCAATCATCCAAGTGAAATTTGGTATGTTGATTTAGAGGCAATCAGACACATGAAAAGAAAAAAAGATTGGTTTTTTACATTGACCAAAATAGAATCAAAGGGAAATGTATCACTTGGAGATGATACCTCATATACAATACAAGGCAGTAGTGACATCAAACTTCAACTTGGAAACATAAATTACAACCTTTCTGTTAGTATCGGGCTCCTCAGAAAGAGCACACAATTGATTACCAAACCAAGCAACTTAATATGCAGAAATTAACCAGATTCACAAGCAACTAGAATTCAGAATAACACATGATATGAGAGACAATACACAACTTGTATTAATAACTCTTACAAAAAAGAATATAATAGAGAAGATGCCACCTCTTCTCCACCACCTTACAGAGGATTCCCACACCTCAAGTGAACAATAACTCTCTCCTCAAAGCTCTCCCTCTCAGGTCCCAACACACAACTCAAACACAGAGTTGGTGTTCACCTCCTGTGCTCCACGCACACCACAAGTGCTCCACACACTCCACAAGTACTCAATGTACTTCAAGTAGATCTCCCATGAACCTGCAACAACCTGCTGTCCAACAAACCATACTTATGGAAGGAACTGCCATGCCTTCCTCTTAGCTCTCCATGTACTCCACGTACATCACTGTGAGTACACACCGTACTCCAAGTAGATCCTGCCTGATTCTGCTACCTGTTGTGTTGCTGTCACCTTGGACCCTGGCCAACCACCGATCTCTGTCTAAACCTCGCATACACACACTTGTAGATCAACGATCTTACTTACCATGTAGATCTCCTATAAGCGGCCATGCTCACCTGATGACCAAGATCATACATACCTGAAGAACCCTGCTGGCTCTCCAATCCAGCACCAACACGCCTGGTACTGTGGCACCTAGGAGGAACGCACCATTGCTCTACCTCTCTCTGAAGGAGCTATTTGCTCTCTTACTCCCTAGCACAAGCATGGGGAATCCTACTTGATTCCTCCATGGGAAGAACTCTCCAAGCTCCACACTTGGATTCTCTAAGTTCTACACTTAACAATATAGCCCATGAGTCTATTATATAGATCTCATCCAAACAATAATTAGACATCCAATTACAATAATTAGATCCACAGCTCTCAGTCTATAATTAACCCTGATCATGCAAACACTTGGTTCGTCAACCAACTGCCCGTAATAAGCTCGCAGTTAAACCACACAGGTGACCAACGTCAGTCCCTGTTTACCTGGAGGGTGCCGACGTCGGCCGACTCCTGACCGACGTCGATTGCCTTGCCTGCCTCAACCTGCTGACGTCGGTTGGCCTAATCGACGCCGGTGACAGTAACATTCTAAAACTCTCCCGCAACCTCCTCCGTCTCCGTGTCTGCATCAGTGAAGCTTTTAGCTCCATAACCTAACAATCTCCCACTTGGAGATAAATAGCTACACTGTACCTGTACCTGTACTCTATCTAATCTATTTCTTAGTTTGTATCCCTCTTCAAGCTCAATCCTGAAGATGTCCCACCACACATCCCATGGTGTACCTCCTGTCATCTGAGTACCCTGCCACATCTGAACCTACAACAACCTGTAGTGAAGTCCTGACCCTGCATAGCATGAATCCCTACTGCTGGTCCCTCTCAAATACCTGAGAACCCACTTCCCCAAATTGGCTCCTAACTCTCCGACAGCTCCCACTGCATGGGAAAACTCAGGTCTATACCAGACCTCATGTGATTTTGGACACTGTACCTGTCCAGCCCTTAGTGTGCTCTGGCTCTCCATCCTGAACCTCGCCAACACCTGATTCACATCAGCTCCCACTGGAGACAAAATCTACCTGTGATCTCCATGCCTCCCATGTCAAAGAATTCCGCTGCTCCAAACTCCTCATGACATGCCACTAAAACTAATCTTACCCTTAGCTCAACAAAACCCTGTATGTACAAACTTGCTATAGCAAAACATACCATCCACATACAGTAACAGAATGATGTCGCGACTCATCATCCCCCTGGTAAGTCAAACCACAGTAGTTACCCTGACATCGACTGAAGCCATGCTTCGTCCTCCACCTGTCAAACCCGGTACCACTATCCTGCAGCTCCTTAAGACCATATGACCTGGTCTTCCATCTCATGTATCCGTTCTCTCTATTCTTCAACTAAGGAATCCATTCGTCTCTGTGATATCATACCTGCTGGCAACCTGACCAAGTCTCCACTTGGTTCTGCATCATATCCCTACCATGCTTCCACCTATTTCCTGGATCCTTCCTGCTCTACAATCAGCAACTAGTGTAAAGAAGAGGAACAATGAATTTGAGGGCTTAATTACGTCTTCAGTCCTCCATATGGGTGCTTGAGACTCCTTGACAGCTAGCTGTCCACCCAAAATTCATTACAGTGACCGACCTCGATCACTCCACAGTCTGCATCCGACCGACGTCGATTCCCATGCGTCTGTCTCTGACTACCTATCTTGCCGACTACGGTGTCCCTACTGCCGATGTCGGTCCTCATGACCGACACCAGTCTTACCTACTGCTGATGTCGGTCCTCTTGACCGACGTCGGTCTTACCCTACCCGACACTACCAGCTTCGGTCTGCACATGACCGACATTGGCCCCTGTCTGATCGATGCCGGTTCCTCCTGACCGATGCCGGTATTTGTGTTCGCCTGTGAGTGATGACTTTTTACCTGCTAGCTCCTTTAAATCAATCTCCATGTCCAAACTACCCTGCTCAGAAGTACCCAACACCATCCGCTGGTTTCTGTCCACCATCTCCTCCAAGAACACCAAGGCCTTCCAGTTCTTAAGCCTATCAAATATATCTATCTTCCGCTTAAGAACATGCATCTCCTTCCTGCTCATGTGACCAAGCCTACGAAGCCACGTCTCCACAACAAAAGAAGAATAAGTAATATAAATAAGTAGATAAAGAGTACCTATTTTCTTACCACCAGCTAATTCAAGTGCTACCGCTGTGAGAGTTCTTGTGCATCTCTCATCACCCAATTTTCCTGAAGAAGTTAGCCAAATCTCCAAGTCTGGGACCTGCATGACCCTCATCAACACCCGTGTGTTGGCCGCCTACAATTTCAGCATCACTTCACCTTTGCCAATTCTTTGGCAAGGCTCACCAGCTCCTGTACCTAGGGCTGCATGGAAAGAGGCAACCGAATCTGTTATCCAAGATTCAACTTTATCCAAGAAACCTCCTAGAGCATCCTGTGCAACAACACCTACTACATCTGCTTCATCAGTTTCTTCATGCTGATCTGTTACCAACCAACAATATCCTTTTACCTGCTCTTTCTTTCCATCGGACCGTGAGTGACCATCTGTGCTTTTCAACTCCTCCATTCTTAGCTTACTTTCATCTGCCGTTGCTCTACTCTCACTCAATCAGAAACCCCTGAGAGTGACCTATAACCAAAAACACACTACCCAAATCTGAACCAATCTGTTAAAGCTCTGATACCACTTGTTAGTATCGGGCTCCTCAGAAAGAGCACACAATTGATTACCAAACCAAGCAACTTAATATGCGAAAATTAACCAGATTCACAAGCAACTAGAATTTAGAATAACACATGATATGAGAGACAATATAGAACTTGTATTAATAACTCTTACAGAAAAGAATACAATAGAGAAGATGCCACCTCTTCTCCACCACCTTACAGAGGATTCCCACACCTCAAGTGAACAATAACTCTCTCCTCAAATCTCTCCCTCTCAGGTCCCAACACACAACTCAAACACAGAGTTGGTGTTCACCTCCTATGCTCCACGCACACCACAAGTGCTCCACGCACTCCACAAGTACTCAATGTACTTCAAGTAGATCTCCCATGAACCTGCAACAACCTGCTGTCCAACAGACCATACTTATGGAAGGAACTGCCATGCCTTCCTCTTAGCTCTCCATGTACTCCACGTACATCACTATGAGTACACACCGTACTCCAAGTAGATCCTGCCTGATTTTGCTATCTATTGTGTTGCTATCACCTTAGACCCTGGCCAACCACCGATCTTTGTCTGAACCTCGCATACACACACCTGCAGATCAACGATCTTACTTACCATGTAGATCTCCTATAAGCGGCCATGCTCACTTGATGACCAAGATCATGCATACCTGAAGAACCCTGCTGGCTCTCCAATCCAACACCAACACGCCTGGTATTGTGGCACCTAGGAGGAATGCACCATTGCTCTACCTCTCTCTGAAGGAGCTATTTGCTCTCTTACTCCCTAGCACAAGCATGGGGAATCCTACTTGATTCCTCCATGGGAAGAACTCTCCAAGCTCCACACTTGGATTCTCCAAGTTCTACACTTAACAATACAGCCCATGAGTCTATTATATAGATCTCATCCAAACAATAATTAGACATCCAATTACAATAATTAGATCCATAGCTCTCAGTCTATAATTAACCCTGATCATGCAAACACTTGGTTCGTCAACCAACTGCCCGTAATAAGCTCGCAATTGAACCACACAGGTGACCGATGTCGGTCCCTGTTCGCCTGGGGGGTGCCGACATCGGCCGACTCCTGACCGACATCGGTTGCCTTGCCTGCCTCAACCTACCGACGTCGGTTGGCCTAACCGACGCTGGTGATAGTAACATTCTGCAACTCTCCCGCAACCTCCTCCGTCTCCGTGTCTGCATCAGTGAAGCTTTTAGCTCCACAACCTAACACTTTCAAATGTTTTATATGTTCTAGGACTTATAAAAAAATCTATTATATGTTAATCAACTACTTTACCACAACCTCATGGTTGAATTTGATCACCAAAATAGTCAAAAGTTTGGCATCTTATAAAAATGTAGGAGACAAAAACATGGTGGTAAGTAACTTAGAGGTAAAAATGTAGTATGACAAAACATCATGAGGAAAAAATATAGCGGTATTGGTAAGTTGTGAAGATGACACAACTTTAAACTAAAGATCCAAACTCATAAAATCATATTTTCCTTTGTTATTTTGCTTGTAAATTTGGTGCATTACTTTTCCACCATGAAATGCTAACTACTATCATCAAAATGAACCAAATAACAAATAAACAATGTGATAATAACTAAAATGTCCCAATTATGCTCTTCACAGTATTTTCGTGACATTATCAATATCACTACATTTTTATTGACTATGTTTTATTGTCATGTCATTTTTGTCATACTATGTTTTTACTGCTATATTTTGTATCATTATGTTTTTGTCTGCTACATTATCACATAGAGCCAAACTTTTGCCACATCAAAGACAAGCCTAGGCATTTCAATGTGACTGCCAAGGCTTCTAACATTGGCAAAATGTTTTAGCTTGATTTTGTTCAAAATGATCATCAAGAACTTGTGGTCAAAGATATAAAACTAGGAAATTTATAGCATAGAAGATATGGTCACTTGAGATATGGTTATTTGGTACAATTTAGCAAATAGGAAATGGTTTATGGTCTTCCCAAACTCAAGAAATCTTCTGATATATGTAACAATTACTTAGTAGAAAAACAAAGAAGAGCACCCTTTGGAAAGACAGAGTATCAGTCACTTGGTAAATGGACTTGGTGCACACTGATCTTTACAGACATTTTGCTCCCAATCTCAGAGGGTATAAATACTTCCAACTTTTTGTTGATGATTACTAACAAAAAATGTGGGTATATTTATTTAAGACTAAGGATCAAGATTTTCAAGTCTTCAAAGAATTCAATGCCACAGTTAAATCAAGATTTTCAAGTCTTCAAAGAATTCAATGCCACGGTTAAAAATGAAAATGGTAGGAAAATCAAGACCCTTCACTCAGATCGTGGAGGAGAATACACTAGTAAAGAATTCTCAACCTATCTCAGTGTAAATAGAATCAATTGATAATTGAACAAACCCATATTCACCTTAGCAAAATGGAGTTGCAAAATGACGTAATAGAGTCATTATGGAAATGTTTCATAGCATGGTTTAGGATATAAAATTGCCTAATACATATTGGGTACAAGCTTGTCACCCTGTAGTCTACTTATTGAACAGGTCATCCACTAAAGCTCTTGATGGAATCACACCACATGAAGCTTGGATAGGGAACAAACCAAAGGTAACTCACCTTCGATTTTTTGATTGTAAAGCATATATGCATGTTCCTAAGAAGAAAATAAAGAAGTTGAATAAGAAAATAAAGGAATGTATTTTTATGGGATACAATATACAATCAAAGTCATATAGACTCCTTGATTCAGAAATAAAGAAGGTACTAATCAGTAGAGATGTAGTGTTTGATGAAAAGAGTGGAATCAATCCACCTTCTACATAGGCAAATGATACAATCAAAAGTTTTGTAATATTTGTTGGTTGAATATTTTGTCAATCAACTAACTAATGAGTAAAATAGGTCTTATCAACCACAGCAAGGGAGATTAGTTGGCCACTTGTGTAGGTTTACTACATCAAAAGGAGACAAATCTCTCCTCTCATCAAGGTGAGGTTCCCTGTTAAATATGAGGGGCTATATACTATATCTATAAGTAGAAAATAACACTCAGGGGTAGAATAATGCCATCCATCTCTCTTTTTTCAGAGATGATGTTAACAAATAGAGGAAAAAATCATGGTGAAAACACTGAAGGCACTTCCCTTCTTTTAGAAGTGATCTTACAGGAAGCAGCAGGAGTTCCTTCAGGTAGTAATAAGTAACTGGTAACAAGGGCACAGTAACCAACAGGATGAAGGGTAACACAAAGTCTACACCTCAACTACCCAAAGAGTGAAAAATAAAGAATAATGGGGGCACAAAGTTGTCCCAAGACCCTTCACACAGAAATAGAAAAATAGACAAAACACACTAAAGGCAATTACAGACATCACAAAGTCTTCCCACATTTGGCTTCAGGACACCTTCCTGATTACTTTCACTAGTTCTGCTTGTTAGATTAAATAAAAAAATGCTCTTAGGAAATAGACATAAGAACAATTTCCTAAAACAACACAAGCTATAATAGCATAAAGTCTGTAAGTAACTTGCTTTCTCATTCAGATAAAATAATATGACCAATAATCTGAGCTCAAAGTCTCAGTATTCGCCTTTCAATTTGGGCAGATTTTTGCTTCTATAATGGAAAAAGTTTCCTTTGCATAAATTAAGAGAATACAATATATAGTAGCCAAGAAAGGCTTGGCACTTTTTTCCATGGAGCGGCCCATGTTGCATTCAATGCCTTGAATGCACTTTCAGTTTTGTCAAGGAGGGCCATGTTGGAACAGGGCAGTTGCCTTAACTGTGGCATGTCAATTCATTCCAAATGTATTCTCCTAGGCCTAGGTCATCTGGTCCTTTTCTTGATGTCTGCACAGCTATCCACTTCACCTTTACTCTAAGGGAGACAAACAGGCCATGCCTTCAATGTTTGCAATTTGAAATATTTCTTGGTGGACTGTTCTACCTACTGGAATAACTTTTGCATAGATATTTTGGGTGTTCCCTCTTTCTACTATAGTTTGAGCTCCCAAGGCTACATTCCCAGCTTTTTTGGCTCTTTTAACTTCTTCTCTCAGTGGTTCTTCCCTTTGGCCTTAAGGCCTTTGAATGCATTCAGGATTGCGCTTAAGATTTTAAAAATCAATTACTATTTCATTGCTGTGAATTTGACGTCTTCAGGCCCATCATCATTTGAAAGCCAATGGATAGTTTGTTGCCCTAAATTTGATAGCTACAGGGACATCACCAGACATCTAGATCCCAACAGCTATTTCATGGTGTTCAACCTTGACATCTTCAGGCCCGTCACCCTCCTTGGCAATTCCTTTGGATTTCTTGTTTGATCCTTCCCGAAGGGGACCTACCCTTCAGGGTCTTGAGAAAGGTCCATTTTGCTCAGTGAGAGCCCCCCCCACAAGGGTACCTACCCTTCGAGGTTCTTTGGATGGCCTTCGGCTGGTCTTTAGGTTTTCTCGAGCTCCTAATTCCTTCAGACAAAATGTCTGAAGGAATCCCTTTGGACATTTTATCTGAAGGAAATGTTCCTTTCCTTAACCATTTTTCCACTTATTTTTGGTCGGGCTTCCTTCCCGAGTGAATTCCTTTGGACAAAATGTCTGAAGGAATTTTTCCTTAACAATTTTGCCGTGAGAACTTTTTTGAAAGAATTCCCACTTTCTGCCTTGTTCACTTTTCCAAAGAAAATCCTACCGAAGGAATTATTTCAGTTCCTTTGCTTAGTAATTTCCTCAGATAAAAATTTCAAAGTAAATCTTCCCTTTCGGCCTTTGAACAAATCTAAAGGAATTTTATCTCTTCTACCTTCTCTTTGACCCTTGAACCAATGTTCTCTGCCCTCCGCAAGGGCACCAGCCTTTAGTTCACTGCCCTCCACAAGGGCACTTGTTCCTTCAACTTTGGGGCAATCCCTTGAACCGATCGATTGAACTGACTGATTGAACCAACTTTGGTTAAATAGTTCAATGGTTCGATCTTGCATTTGAAGCCTTCAATTGATCGCTTGAACCAACCACTTTAAACCAAACTCGTTCAACCAACCATGTTAAACCTTTGAACCTGTTGAACCTTTTTTGGTTCAAGGTTCAACGGTTCAATGGTTCAATATTCCTTTGTTTTGCTAAGTCTTTTGAAGCCATTGAACTTGCTGAAGCACTTAACTCATTAAGCTTGTCGATGCCATTGAACCTTTGAACCTGTTGAACATTTGAACTCGTTGAACCAATTTGGTTCAAGGTTCAACGGTTCAATAATTCATTCCTTTGTTTGAAGCCTGAAGATGTTGAAGCCATTTTTGGTTAAACCTTGGCGTTGAACCAATATTGAAATTGCCTAAGTGGGGAACTTGTTTCTTTCCTACAAAGCCCATAGAAATGAATCTACGGAGTCTGTAGAAACTAATCTGTAGAACCAAGAAACCAACCTATAGAGTCTGTAGTTTTATCTAAGTCTCCCGAGCTTTGAAAGAGTCCATAGATTCAAGCCTATAGAGTTCGTAGATTCAAGCCTATAGAGCCCATATATTCAAGCTTGTAGAGTCTGTAGAAATCTAAAAAAGCCTAAAAAATGGAGAATTTGAATGCCCAGAACAATTTTTGAGAAGGGAAGGGAGAATTTTGGCTTGTAGGACCAAAATAGTTCATGTGTTGTCCCAAAAAGGAGTGACAGATTTTGGGAACAACAGTTGGCTCCAGTTGGGGAACTTCCTTCAGTTGAAATTTTGAAGTAGCTGAGGGGAGTAGAAACTAGAATCTCCAGTGCCTTTAAGTATGCCATTGGGCTATGGAGTCATGCTACCCAAAAATAAAGGCACAAAAAAAAATGAAAATGAACAACACAAAACAAGCTAAAGACTATTCAAAAATTATACATATATACAAGCTGATCTTATCTGATATTTCAAGGATTAAAGTGCTTCAGATGTTACCCACTATGAGACAATGAAAATGGTGTTCCGTCCTGATAAACTAGCAAGAAACCATTTTCTCTCCAGAATCAGTGATGGGCGAATGGAACTCTCTACCAGGAATTAAATTTTATATGCACTCCTTTTGGTTCTCTCTTCTTGGCCCATGGCAAAACGTGGTCTCCAATCTGAAAACCATAAATCCTTGCTCTCTTGGTGAAGTGTTTCTTTTCTTGACTTTAGCACGCAGTAGTATGGTCCACTACCATAACTTGTTCTCTAGGTTCAATCTAGCACATGATTTGATTGTCCCCTTCAAATACCTACCAATGGTTAGCTTTATCAGGTACACTTGGTCAAAAGACCAGTTTGATAGTGTACCTATTATCTTTGAAATTGGGGTGAGGAACCATGAAGTTTGTAGGGACAGCCAATGAATTTGCATGATTGTGAGGCTCACTAGGCACTACAAAAATATTGAAAGCTTCAAAACTTTCAATTTGATCCCATACCAAATTGCGGTAATGGTGCAATATATTGTTCTTGGTTTGACACAGGTTCCTCACCTAACAAACCATCAATTTAACATTTTCTTTGGCGTGAAGGAGTTTGACCCCTTTGTCTTGAGCTACCTTCAACCCGAGTAATAAAGATTCATACTCAGCAGTGTTGGTGTTGCTAAACTGTAACTTGTATGAAAAAGGAAAAATATCTCCTTGAGGAGATGTCAACACAATCCTAACTCCTAAACTGGTAGAAGAATTGCTGCCATTGAATTCTAGGATCCAAACATCATCAGAAGCTAATCTTCTATCAGATTTTTCTTTATTAGAGAGGGAAGATCCCTTTTCATCTATACTGCACCCTACTGATTCTTCTGATGTCTTGTTTGAATCAAATCTTGGATTGCCAACTTCAGGACTTTCATTTGTAGAAACATGAACATCCTCTGTGGATAAAAAATAATTACCCCTGCCTAAAGACTCAAACAAAATTTGGGCTTCAGGCGCTGATGTCTAAGTGACAATAAATTCTGCTTCCTTTTCAGGGAGCAGCCTCTTCATGATGCCTTTGACAGGGATCCTTGCCTCAGACAGGTCCATACTTAATTCTCCTCCAACATCCTTGCAAAAATTTTACCCAAGAAGGATGTCGTATGAGGCTGGGATGTTGGCCACCAGAACTGTCACCTTAATTCTCTTATCTGAGAATGCTGTAAATGCAAATTGGGCATCTTTGATTTGTCCCAGTAGTGGCACTTGTTTTTTTTCCATGGAGAAACATATCCCAAATGTCTTGGTCAGTGTGAGACCAAGAGTGTCTACCACTTTGGTAGGCATGGCATTCTCTAAAGCTCCAAAATCAATGATGTAATTGGTCAGCTTGTGACCATTTATCAACAAACAAACATAGAAAGGTTCTATTTTCCCAGGGGCAGTAGGAGGAGTAATGACAAGATTGTTTGGAATGGACATGTTCCTTGGGGGATCATGAGTTACCTTCTTAACATCTTGTCCTACAGGGATGGCTTTATTCTTCACACACTCAACCAACTTGTCCAACTGCTCAGGGTTGGCATGTAGGAATTTAAATTCAGACATTTGAATTTTGGTTTTCTTGACATGGTCGACTATGTCAAATGACTGAAATGGACTGGGAATAGGGAATGGTAGTTCATCCTTTTGGTTTTTAGGAGGGGGATGACTAATATATGAAATTGAAGTTGAAGGTGAAGGCATGTTTAGGGTACTTACTTTTTTAACAGTTGTCAGGTCCTTTGGCTGGAAGGGCAGAGTGGGTCCCCACTTAGCAATTGAAATTACAGGCTGAGCTTGCTCTTTTGTTCTTTCCTTATCAGCTTGTTGGGTTGACTGGTTCTTGGACTAGGTGAATACAACATATGTTCCATCAACTATTTTACCTTCACTTCTGGGTTCATCTTGGTAATTCAAAAAACTAATGTTGGAGTCGCAAATTGATTCATCTTGGTCTGCTGCAAAAAAATTAGCATCATTTTCTTGATCAAACTCAGGTTGGAAAGAGAAATCATGTTCCATTTCCAGATATCCAACTACTAAATTAGTTGGAGGCACTTCAAGGGCGAGGTTCCTCTATGGGGGAGGAAGACGATTTGGCTGCCCTTGATTCCTAGCAGCATTGCTTTATTATGACTGATTGGGGAATGTCCTCCTTGGTACATCTCTATACGAAGGGGTAGACATACCTTGGGCCATTTATCATTTCCAGGCTAGCAGTTCATTTTCTAGCTTTTGCACCATTTGATCCATGGTGCCTGTAAATGGATATTTAGAGGATGAAGAAGATTTACCTCTATTGAGATCTCTCCTTATCTTTCCTACCAAGATACGGTCATCTTCTACCTCAGTAGCCAAATCTTGAGCCACAACAAGGTCTATGTGGCTAGCCTGTCTCAGTAAAAAAATCACTTCAAGTAGCTATGAGTTGATGAGGAAGCATTTAAGGTTCTCAGGTGTTGGCTGAGTAATTGTAGGAATCCGATTCCTCAGCTTGTCAAACTTGGCAATGAAGTCCCTCATAGGTTCATGAGGTTCCTTGTTCATCTATGTGAGCTAGGCCACCAAGGCATGCACATATTCTATAGGCTTGAACCTAGCTTCAAATTTAGCTTTAAGAGTGTCCTAGTCAGTCACTGACTGAGCCTGCAGATTGTATAACTAGTCTACAACAGTGCCTTGTAGTGTTTCCACAAATAGCCCGACAGCTACATCTTCGAATTCCACACCTATCATGCCATAGGCTATACTGAAGGCTGCAATATCTTCATCAGGATGAACTCTCCCATCACCAAAGAATTTGAGGAAATTCTTCCTTGAACTGCGTAGAATCTCATGTAGAGGTGGAGTAAGATTGAGCAGACCAAAAGAGTTACCCCAGAGGCCTTGAGTCGCTATGATTGGATTATGAAAAAGGGGAATAACAAATATGGGTGGAGTACGTATAGGCAAAGTTCTGGTAATAGTAGAAAAAATAGCTCTGCCTTATGTTGGTGACCTGGTATAGGTAGGAGGAACACTCCTGGATCATTGAACTTGAAGTTGGGGAGGAAACAAATTGAAATTGTCCTGCCAAACCAACTCAAAAATAGGGTTAACAACACCTTGGGCTCTTTGATTTTTGGTATATCTTGGAGTTACCAGAGTATATATTAGAGATAGATAAGGCTATAATGATAATGGGTAAGACATAGACCAGAGTCACTAGAGTCTATAATGGATAAGGGTAGGGACTGATTTAATCTAAAACTTGAGGCTTCAGATTGCTCGTTAGAAGTCCCCATCGGAGTTGCAAAAAAGTTGTTGGTTAAATATTTTGTCAATCAGCTAACTAATGAGTAAAATAGGTCTCATCAACCACAGCAAGGGAGATTGGTTGGCCACTTGTGCAGGTTTACTACATCAAAAGGAGATAAATCTCTCCTCTCATCAAGGGGAGGTTCCCTATTAAATATGAGGGGCTATATACTATATCTATAAGTAGAATATAACACTCAGGGGTAGAATAATGCCATCCATATCTATTTTTTCAAAGATGATGTTAACAAATAGAGGAGAAAATCTTGGTGAAAACACTGAAGGCACTTCTCTTCTTTTAGAAGTGATCTTATAGGAAGCAATAGGAAGCAACGAGAGTTCTTTCAGGTAGTAAGAAGTAACTGGTAACAAGGGCACAATAACCAGCAGGATGAAGGGTAACATAAAGTCTACACCTCAACGACCCAAAGAGTAAAAACAAAGCATAATGGGGGCACAAAGTCATCCCAAGATTCTTCACATAGAAATAGAAAAATAGACAAAACACACTAAAGGCAATTGCAGACAGCACAAAGTCTTCCCACAGTTGGCTTCAGGTTACCTACCTGATTACTTTCACTACTTCTACTTGTTAGATTAAATAAACAAGAATTCTCTTAAAAAACAGACATAAGAACAATTTCCTAAACTATCACAAGCTATAACAACACAAAATCTGCAAGTAACTTTCTTTCTCATTCAGATAAAATAATATGAACAATAATATGAGCTCAAAGTCTCAGTATTCACCTTTTGAATTTGGGCAAAGTTTTGCTTTTGTAATCGAAAAAGTCTCCTTTGCATAAAGTAAGAGAATACAATATATAGTAGCCAAGAAAGGCTTGGCACTTTGTTCTATGGAGCGGCCCATATTGCATTCAATGCCTTGAATACACTTTCAGTTTTGTCAAGGAGGGCCATGCAAGAACAAAGCGGTTGCCTTAATTGTGGCATGTCAATTCATTCCAAATGTCTTCTCCTGGGCCTAGGTCATCTGGTCCTTTTCCTGATGTCTGCATAGCTGTCCACTTCACCTTTACTCCAAGGGAGACAAATAGGTTGGGCCTTTAATGTTTGCAAGCCAAAATATCTACTTGGTGGACTATTCCACCTACTGGAATAACTTCTGCGTAGATATTTTGGGCTTTTCCCTCTTTTTGCTATGGTTTGACCTCCAGGGGCTACATTCCCAACTTTTTTGGCTCTTTCAGCTTCTTCTCTCAGTGGTTCTTCCCTTTGTCCTTAAGGCCTTTGAGTGCATTCAAGTCTGCACTCAAGTTCTTAAAGATCAATGACTATTTCATTGCCATGAATTTGACGTCTTCAGGCCCGTCATCATTTAAAAGCCAATGACTAGTTTGTTGCCCTAAATTTGATAGCTACGGGGACATCACCAGACATCTAGATCCCAACAGCTAGTTCATGGTGTTCAACTTTGATGTCTTTGATCCCGTCACCCTCCTTGGCAATTCCTTCGGCTTTCTTGTTTGATCCTTCTCGAAGGGGACCTGCCCTTTAGGGTCTTGAGAAAGGTCCATTTTGATCAGTGAGAGCCCCCTTGCAAGGGTACCTACCCTTCGGGGTTTCTCAGGTGGCCTTCGATTGGTCTTTGGGTTTCCTCAGGCTCCTAATTCCTTCGAACAAAATGTTTAAAGGAAATGTTCCTTTCCTTAACTATTTTTTCGCTTGTTTTCAGTTGGGTTTCCTTCCTGGGTGAATTCCTTCAAACAAAATGTCCAAAGGAATTCCTTCAGACATTTTTTCCGAAGGACTTTTGCCTTAACAATTTTACCATGGGAACTTTTCTGAAAGAATTCCCACTTTCTGCCTTGTTCATTTTTCTGAAGAAAATCCTACAGAAGGAATTCTTTCGGTTCCTTTGCTTGGTAATTTCCTCTGACAAAAAGTCTGAAGGAAATATTCCCTTTTAGCCTTTGAACAAATCTAAAGGAATTCCATCTTTTCTACCTTCTCTTTGACCCTTGAACCAATGTTCCTTGCCCTCCGCAAGGGCATTTGTTCCTTCGATTTTGGGGCAATCCCTTGAACCGACCGATTGAACTGATTGATTGAACCAACTTTGGTTCAACGGTTCAAGGTTCAATCTTGCATTTGAATCTTTCAATTGACTGCTTGAACCAACTGCGTTGAACCAACCGCTTTGAACCAAACTCGTTGAACCAACCGCGTTGAATCGTTGAACCTGTTGAACCTTTTTTGGTTCAAGGTTCAACGGTTCAATCTTCTTTTATTTCACTAATTCTTTTGAAGCCGTTGAACTTGCTGAAGTGCTTAACTCATTAAGCTTGCCAATGCCATTGAACCTTTGAACCTTTTGAACCAATTTGGTTCAAGGTTCAACGGTTCATTCCTTTGTTCGAAGCTTGCAGATGTCGAAGCCAATTTTGGTTGAACCTTGGCATTGAACCAATCTTGAAATTGCAGAGTTCGTAGTTTTGTCTAAGTCTCTCAAGCTTTGAAAGAGTTTGTAGATTCAAGCTTGTAGAGTCTATAGATTTAATCCTGCAGAGTTCGTACATTCAAGCCTACAGAGTCCGTAGATTCAAGCTTGCAGAGTCTGTAGATTCAAGCCTATAGAGTCTGTAGAAATATGAAAAAGCTTGAAAAATGTAGAATTTGAATGCCCAGAACAATTTTTGAGAAGGGAAAGGAGAATTTTGGCCTACAGGACCAAAATAGTTCATGTGTTGTCCCAAAAAGGAGTGACAGATTTTGGGAACAACAATATTTTCATATAGTGATGGTGAAAGTGAAAAGGAAGATAGTCAAACAGGGCCTCCAACATCACCACCTATAGTTCAACGTATGCCCAAGTGGTATATAAGTACTATACGAGATGTTAACTTGAATAGAGTACCAAATACATCAAATTTAAGATTGAGGACTTGAAGCATGGTTTGAGAAGAGGCTAATATGGCCCTTGTGAGTATTGTGCAGGAAACATATGAACCCTCTACAATAATATAATTCCTATAGTCTAGACGTTGGAAAGATGCCATAGATGTAGAATATTAATCACTGATGAAGAATAACACATGGCAGCTTATTGATATTCCACTAGGGAGTAATCCTATTAGATGTAAATGGGTCTTTAAGACCAAAAACAAAATAGATGGTAATATTGATAAGTACAAGGCAAGGCTTGTTACAAAAGGGTATGCTAAAAAAGAATGCATTAACTATGAGGAGACTTTGCTACCATAGCTAAGATAAATACTATCAGAAGGGTTTTTGCTATGGCTACACAGTTTGGATGGAAATTCCATCAAATAGACATAAAAAGTGCTTTTCTCAATAGATATTTGAAAAAACAAGTATACATGACTCAACCTGAAGGATTTATGACACCTAATCAGGAACATAAAGTGTGTAGGCTTATCAAGTCTCTCTATGGGCTAAAACAAGCTCCTCAATCCTGATACATTAAGATTGATGAGTATCTCATACAACATGGATTTATTAGGAGTCCATATGAACCTAACCTCTAACTCAAACAACATGGGGGGAGGTTGTTATAGTGATTATTTATGTTGACGATCTGGTCATCATTGGTAGCACAATAAAGATGATTGATGTAGCTAAGAATGATCTCAAGTGATCATTCAACATGATAAATCTTGGGCTACTACACTATTTTCTTGGTTTGGAGGTATGGCATAAGGAACATTAGATTTTTGTTTCACAAATGAAGTATACCAAGACATTGCTGAAAAAAATTAGGGTCATGGACTGCAAGCCTATTAAAATACCTATGGAGATGAGACTTTAGTTATCTCATACATATCCATCACCAGATGTAAATACAACTCTATATCGATAGTTGATTGGGAGTCTCATTACTTGACATATACTAAGCCAGATATTAGCTATGTTGTCAGCTATCTGTCTTAGTTCATGTAGGAACCAAAGGTCACACATTAGAAAGAAACAAAGCAGGTATTAAGATAAATTAAAGGTACAATTGAGTATGGCCTAAAGTATATTAATAATGATAGATTATTGATAGGATACAGTGATGCAGATCATGCAACTTTTAGTGATGATAGGAAATCCACTTCTAGATTTATGTTCTTTCTATGATCTAGTCCGATTTTATGACAAAGTAAGAAGCAAAATTATGTTTCTAGATCTTCCACAAAGGTAGAATATCACACTACAATAAGCACTGTCTGTGAAATGATATGGATGTCACATTTTTTTGGGACTTGGAGTTCCACAAACTCAACCTACAGTTCTGATTTGTGACAATCAGGGTGTTATACATCTTGTTCTCAATCTAGTGTTTCATGAGAGAACCAAACACATAGAGGTTCATATTCATTTCATATGTGAACATATTCAATATCACAAAATATAGCTCCAATATTTCTCTAGTCAAGATTAGTGTGTAGATGTCTTCACTAAGTCATTTACACATGATAAGTTTGAGGCATTCATAAATTCTCTCTCTTCTTCTCTTTAGGGTATGATCAATAAAGGAGGTAATGTTGGATTAATTAATCTTAGTTATTTTGTAATAAATGTCTCAAGGTGTTATTAAATTTTTATTGACATAAGTTAGTTACTTGAGGTATTTCTTCGGTGTGATTAGTTGTATTGTGAGTCATAATCTCCTACATATTAGGAGATTTAATCTCACTTCTTGTTATATAAATAAACACTTTTAATAGTGATTTTGTTAATTTAGTTAATTCAATTCCATTTTGGTTTTCACAGTCACTTAAAGTGTCATAACTATTGTAACTACTTGGTTAAGGTGAAATAAGTATAAATACCCTTGTTTAGAGCTCTGTAAGGTTATAGATTGTATACACCTAAAATCGCTCACTTCGTTATTGTCATTAATATCTTTATTAGGCGACAATAGTTTTTCTTAACCTATTTTATTCCACTAATTCATCCCCCCTTCCTATCCAATATCTCCCTTCTATTATCCTACATTAACTAACCTTATTCATCCCATTCCTCTATTAATTCTATCCTAATCCCTATTATCCTAATCTAATCCTAGTTATCCATTATATGAGAATTTTAAATTCCCATAATCTCACCTACCCACCTACTAACCTACACCCTAGCCTTCCCTACATCTTTATGTCCCTAATCCTCACCTAATCCCCCATCTAAGCCCCACCTAATCTTCCATTATCCACTAAACCAATGGAGAAGCCTCTAGAACTAGAGAATATCCTCTATAATTTGAGAAGTCTCTAAACTAGAGACTTCAAGATAATTTTAAAATTCCTCTAAAAATACCTCCACCTTCCTATAAAAATCCATGCTTGGGATATGGAAAACTAATTTAGAAGCTCATATCCAATCCATGCCAAAATCAATCCTCAACCAGGCGTCCATCATCCATCCTTTGATCAAGCATCCATGTCAATCTAAGTCTAAGGTAAATTAATCTCAATCCTCTTGTCTTTTCTATTTTGTTTAATCATGATGTGAAGCACTTAAGATTTATAATTTAAATGTAGATTGAATGTTACATTCATCTAATGGCATTTAAACTCTAATGGCTTTATCATCTTATCTAGTTGTTGATATTTGAGTTTGGAGTTTGCATTGTTAGATCCATAAGATCTCGAATTTCAACTACATTTTTGTCGACCATGGTTGGACGCAAAATTTAGGTGAAATTTGAGTTCTATGATTAAATTTTTGCTATTAAATCAACTCAAATGACAATTACTAGGTAAATTATATAGCCATTATAACATAATGCAAATATATAAATACAATTTAAAATAATATTCAAATCTTAAATCGTAAATGCTCTAAAACATGATCAAATGGATTCAAAAACAAAAAGATTGATAGTGATTACTTTGGACCTAGATTTGACATAGTGATGGCATGATGTTGGATGTTGGATGCCTGGATAAATTGAAAATTAGACATGGATTCTTTACAATATTTATAGATGGCCTTTCATGGAGTAGGAGTCTTAGTTTTATAGAGGAAGGAGGGAAGATCAAATACTAAAATTCAAAGTTAGAGGGATGAAATCAATGGCTGTGAATTGTTAAAGGAATATTAAATTCTTTAGAAGTCTCTAGTTTAGAGACTTCTGTCAGGAATCTAGAACAACAAACATGCTCTGATCCCACTTGTCAGGATGCGAAACCGGAAGCATACAATTGATTACCAAACTTCAAGCAACTTAAATATGCGGAAATAACCAGAATCAACAAGTAACTAGAATTCAGAATAACACAGCATATGAGAGACAATACAAAACTTGTATTAACACTTTATACAGAAAAGAATACAATAAAGAAGATGCCACTTCTTCTCCACCACCTTACAGAGGTTTCCCACACCTCAAGTGAACAGTAATTCTTCTCCCCAAAGCTCTCCCTCTCACAGGTCCCAACACCCAACTCAAATACAGAGTTAGTGTTCACCTCCCGTGCTCCACGCACACCACAAGTGCTCCACGCACTCCACAAGCACTCCACGTGCTCCACAAGTACTCAAGGTACTTCAAGTAGATCTCCCATGAACCTGCAACAACTTGCAATTCAACAGACCATACTTATAGAAGGAACTCCCTTGCCTTCCTCTCTGCTCTATCCGAGTACACACCTGTACTCCAAGTAGATCCTGCCTGATACTGCTCCCTGTTGTGTTGCTGTCTATATGACCTTGCACACCTGCAAATCAAACAACGGTTCTGCTCACCTGTGAACCTCGACCTTGCACACACATACACCTACAGATCAACGATCTTACTTACCATGTAGATCTCCTATATAGGCCATGCAACTGTGACCAAGATCTTACACTCCTGAAGAACCCAGCTGGCTCTCCAATCCAGTACCAACACACCTGGTACTGAGGCACTAGGAGGAACACACCATTGCTCTACCTCACACACAGAAGGAGCTTATAATTATGCTCTCTTACTCCCTAACACACTTTTCCAATACAACCATGAGTCTATTATATAGATCTCATCAAACAATAATTAGACATCTAATTACAATAATTAGATCCGCAGCTCTCAGTCTAAAAATAGATCTCTTCATGCAAACACTTGGTTCGTTAGCTAACTGCCCGTAAATAGCTCACAGTCGAACCACACAGGCAACCGACGCCGGTCCCTGTCTGCCTGGGGGTCACCGACGCCGGCCGATCTCTGACCGACGTCGGTTGCCTTCCTGCCCTATCCTGCCGACGTCGGTTGGCCTGACCGACGCCGGTGTCTCTGACACTCAGCAACTCTCCTGCAACCTCCTCTCCTGTTTGCATCAGTGAAGCTTTTAGCTCCACAATCCTAACAATCTCCCACTTGGAGATAAACAACTGCACTGTACCTATACCTGTACTCTGTCTAATCTATTTCCTGGTTTGTATCCCTCTTCAAGCTCCCACCTGAAGACAACCCACCACACATCCTGTGGTGTACCACCTGTCATCCGAGTGCCCTGCCACATTCGAACCTACAAATCCATGTAGTGAACTCCTGACCCTGCATAGCAACACCTGCTGCCGGTCCATCTCAAAAAACCTGAGAACCCACTTCCCCGAATTGGCTCCTAACTCTGACAGCTCCCACTGCATGGGAATACTCAGGTCTATACCAGACCTCATGTGATTTCGAACACTGTACCTGTCCAGCCCTTAGTGTGCTCCGGTTCTGCATCCCGAACCTCGCCAACACCTGATTCACATCAGCTCCCACTCGAGACAAAATCAACCTGTGATCTCCATGCCTCCCATGTCAAAGAATTCCGCTGCTCCAAACTCCTCCTGACATGCCACTGAACTAATCTTACCCTTAGCTCAGCAAAACCCTGTATGTACTAACCCTGCTAGCAAATATACCATCCACATACAGCAACAGAATGATGTCGCGACTCATCATCCCCCTGGTAAGACAAACCACAGTAGATACCCTGACATTGACTAAAGCCATGCTTCATCCTCCACCTGTCAAAACCTGTACCACTGTCCTGCAGCTCCACAAGACCATATGCCCTGGTCTTCCGTCTCACGTATTCATTCTCTCTATTCTTCTACTAAGGCATCCATTCGTCTCTGTGCTTCCATCCAGCTGGAAAACCTACCAAAACTCTCGTCTGGTTTTGCATCATAACCCTGCCTAGCTCACACCTGTTTCTTGGATCCTTCCTGCTCTACAATCAGCAACAAGTATGAAGAAGAGGAACACGAATTTGAGGGCCTACTTACACCTTCAGTCCTCCATATGGGTGTTTGAGACTCCTTGACAACATGCTGTCCACCCAAAATTTGTTACAGTGACCGACCTCGGTCACTCCACAGTCTACATCTGATCGACGTCGGTTCCCATGCGTCTGTCCCTGACTACCAGCCTGCCAGCACTGGTGTCCATGCTACCGACGTCGGTCCTCCTGACCGACATCGGTCTTACATACTGCCGACGTCGGTCCCATGACCGACGTCGGTCTTACCCTGCCCGACGCTGCCGGCTTCGGTCTGCACATGACCGACATCGGCACCTGTCTGTTCGACGCCGGTTCCTCCTGACTGACATCGGTGTCTGTGTTCGCCTGTGAGTGATGACTTTTTACCTGCGAGCTCCTTTGGATCAATCTCCATGTCCAAACTGCCCTGCTCAGATGTATCCAGCCTCATCCACTGAACTCTGTCCGCCATCTACTCCAAGAACACCAAGGCTTTCCAGTTCTTAAGCCTGTCAAATATATCTGTCTTCTGCTTAAGAACATGCATCTCCTTCCTGCTCATGTGACCAAGCCTACGAAGCCACGTCTCCGTAACAGAAGAAGAATCAGTAATATAAACAAGTAGATAAAGTATACCTATTTTCTTACCACCAGCTAATTCAAGTGCTACCGCTGTGAGAGTTCTTGTGCATCTCTCATCACCCAATCTTTCTAAAGAAATTAGCCAAATCTCCAAACCTGGGACCTGCATGACCTTCATCAACACCTGTGTGTTGGCCGCCTGCAATTTCAGCTTCACTTCTCCTTTGCCAATTCTTTGGCAAGGCTTACCAGCTCCTCTACCTGGGGCTGCATGGAAAGAGGCAACCGAATATTTTATCCAAGATTCAACTTTATCCAAGAAACTTGCAAACACATCCTGTGCAACAACACCTGCTACATCTGTATCTTCAGTTTCTTCATGCTGATCTGTTACCAACCAACAATGTTCTTTTACTTGCTCTTTCTTTCCATCAAACCGTGAGTAACCGTCTGTGCTTTTCAATTCCTCCATTCTTAGCTTACTTTGATCTGCCGTTGCTCTACTCCCACTCAATCAGAAACCCCTGAGAGTGCCCTGTAACCAAAACACAACCTGCTTCCTGCAACCTTAGCTCTGATACCACTTTTCAGGAATCTAGAACAACAAACATGCTCTGATCCCACTTGTCAGGATGTGAAACCGGAAGCATACAATTGATTACCAAACTTCAAGCAACTTAAATATGCGAAAATAACCAAAATCAACAAGTAACTAGAATTCAGAATAACACAACATATGAGAGACAATAAACAACTTGTATTAACACTTTATATAGAAAAGAATACAATAAAGAAGATGCCACTTCTTCTCCACCACCTTACAGAGGTTTCCTACACCTCAAGTGAACAGTAATTCTTCTCCCTAAAGCTCTCCCTCTCACAGGTCCCAACACCCAACTCAAATACAGAGTTGGTGTTCACCTCCCGTGCTCCACGCACACCACAAGTGCTCCACGCACTCCACAAGCACTCCACGTGCTCCACAAGTACTCAAGGTACTTCAAGTAGATCTCCCATGAACCTGCAACAACCTGCAATTCAACAGACCATACTTATGGAAGGAACTCCCTTGCCTTCCTCTCTGCTCTATCTGAGTACACACCTATACTCCAAGTAGATCCTGCCTGATACTGCTCCCTGTTGTGTTGCTGTCTATATGACCTTGCACACCTGCAAATCAAACAACGGTTCTGCTCACCTGTGAACCTCGACCTTGCACACACATACACTTGCAGATCAACGATCTTACTTACCATGTAGATCTCCTATATAGGCCATGCAACTGTGACCAAGATCCTACACTCCTGAAAAACCCAGCTAGCTCTCCAATCCAGCACCAACACACCTGGTACTGAGGCACTAGGAGGAACGCACCATTGCTCTACCTCACACACAGAAGGAGCTTATAATTATGCTCTCTTACTCCCTAGCACACTTTTCCAATACAACCATGAGTCTATTATATAGATCTCATCAAACAATAATTAGACATCTAATTACAATAATTAGATCCGCAGCTCTTAGTCTAAAAATAGATCTCTTCATGCAAACACTTGGTTCGTTAGCTAACTGCCCGTAAATAGCTCACAGTCGAACCACACAGGCGACCGACGCTGGTCCCTGTCTACCTGGGGGTCGCCGACGCCGGCCGATATCTGACCGACGTCGGTTGCCTTCTTGCCCTATCCTGCCGACATCGGTTGGCCTGACCGACGCCGGTGTCTCTGACACTCAGCAACTCTCCTGCAACCTCCTCTCCTATTTGCATCAGTGAAGCTTTTAGCTCCACAATCCTAACAACTTCTAGAAACTTGGAGGAACTTCTCCAATTCTATAGAATTATCCATTAGCTTAGAGATAATGGAGGATTAGGTGAGGATTAGGGACATAGGGATGTAGGGAAGGCTAGGGTTTAGGTTAGTAGGTGGGTAGGTGAGATTATGAGAATTTAAAATTTTCATATAATGGATAACTAGGATTAGAATAGGATAATAGTGATTAGGATAGAATTAATTGATTGGTGGGGATGGGTAAGGTTAATAGATGAATGATAATAGAAGGGGGATATTATATGAACAAACTAGGATTAGGATAAATTAGCGGAATAAAATAAGTTAAACAAAATTAGTATTGACTAATAAAAATATTAGTCGACAGTAATAAAGTGAGTGATTTTAGGTGCATATATTTTGCTCCTCTTTGAGAGGGCATTATGAGTGGAGTGAAGCGGAAGGAGTAATAGTCTTTCAAATAAAAACCATGTCACAGATGAATGTTAGTAGATGATGTTAGGGGTTATGATTTATTGTCACTAATATCTTTATTAGTCAACAATAATTACGCATAACCTATTTTATTCTACTAATTTATTCTACCTTTCCTATCTAATATCCCCCTTCTATTGTCCTATATTCACTAACCTTATTTATCCCATACCTCCATTAATTCTATCCTAATCCATACTATCCTAATCTAATCCAGTTATCCATTATATGGGAATTTTAAATTCTCATAATCTCACCTACCCACCTACTAACCTACACCCTAACCTTCACTACATCCTTATGTCCCTAATCCTCACCTAATATCCCATCTAACCCCTACCTAATCCTCTATTATCACCTAAACCAATAGAGAAGCCTCTAGAACTAGATAAGCTCTTATAGAATTCTAGAAGTCTCTAAACTAGAGACTTCTAAATAATATTAAGAATTCCTCTAAACATCCCTCTACCTTCCTATAAAAAGCCATGCTTGGGATATGACAAACTAACTTAGAATCTCATATCCAATCCATGCCAAAATTAATCCTCAACAAAGCATCCACCATCCATGTCAATCTAAGTCTAAGGTAAATTCATCCAAATCCTCTTGTCTTTTCTATTTTGTTTAATCATGATGTGAAGCACTTAAGATTTAGAGTTTAAATGTCGTTGAATGTTTCATTCATCTAATGGCATTTATAATCTATTGGACTTATCATCTTCCCTAGTGGTTGATATTTGAGTTTGGAGTTTGCATTGTTAGATCCATAAGAGCTCGAATTTAATCTACATTCTTGTAGACCATCATGGTAACCAAAATTCAGGTGAAATTTAAGTTCTATGATTAAATTTATGTTATTCAATCAACTCAAATGATAACTACTAGGTAAATTCTAGAACCATTAGAACATAATGCAACTAGATAAATACAATTCAAAATAACATTCAAATCCTAAATCTTAAATGCTCTAAACATGATCAAATAGATTCAAAAATAAAAGGATTGATAGTGATTACCTTGGACTCAGATTTGACATAGTGATGGCATGATGTTAGATGCCTAGATCAATTGAAAATTAGACATGGATTCTCCACATGATTTTTAGATGGCCTTTCATGGAGGAGGAGTCTTGGTTTTATAGAGGAAGGAGGGAAGATTAAGGGCTGAAATTCAAAGTTAGAGGGATGAGATCAATGGATATGGATTATTCAAGGAGTATTAAATTCCTTAGAAGTCTCTTGTTTAGAGACTTCTATAGACTTGAAGGAACTTTTCAAATTCTAGAGACTTCAGCTTAAGGATAATGGAGGATTAGGTGGGATTTATATGGTGGTTAGGTGAGGATTAGGGACATAGGGATGTTGGGAAGGCTAGGGTTTAAGTTAGTAGGTGGGTAGGTGAGATTATAAGTGTTGGGTGAATATTTTTTCATCAACTAACTGAAGACAAAATGGGTATATCAACCACAACACAGGGAGATTTATGCCATGAAAAGTGTGAGTTTACCAGATCTGGATGAGGTAAATCTCTCCTCTCATCAAGGGGAGGTTCACTATGAATATTTATATGCTATATGTATATATAATTAAGCATAAAATAATACTTGGGGTGGTATAACAACATCCACCTCTCTTTTTTCAGAGGTGATGTCTAAGGAACAAGAGAGAGAAATCGTGGTCGTCGGCCAACAACATTCCTCTTCTTTCAGGAATGGTATCCAGCGTAGAGCAAAAAATCACCTGAAGTAAGTAACAAAGTTAACAAAAAAACCTACGTAAGCACAAAGTCTTTTGTTGTCTCCTTCACTGATTCCAAAAATGTGTAACCGTAGAGTGAAACAAAATGCAAAGTCTTCACCTGAAACTACAAAGGATAAAAGAATCACAAAGATAAAAGTAGCTCAAAGTCTCTCTTTTATCTTTTAGAAATGCCCTCAGATAATATCAACACACACACTTTGCTTATTGAATCAAATAAATAAGAGATTATCAGGAAAGAGGACATAAGAACTATTTCCTAAATAACACAGATAATTTCAACACAAAGTCTGAAATAAACCTACTTCTCATTCATTCAACAAAATATGATTTACACGTTGAGCACAAAGTCTCAAAAAGTGTCTCAACTTCAGTAGAGTTTTTGCTCTCTATTATCAGAGATCCATTTACAAAAGAGGTCTCCACTATATATAAGGAGAAACTCTCAAAATTAGAAAATATTAAAATATAAAAATATCTTAGTCAAAGATGACTCATCTTTGACTTTTGAGATATTTTTCTAGATTATTTACATGTAATTACACATTAAAAAATTGCATGCACTTTTTCATGACGAAAGTGCATGAGAAAAGAAGAAGAGAGAAGGGGAAAATGTTTCAGCTCTTGCCACTAGACTTCTTTAGATGAACATCATACATAGTAATAGATGCCTGAATTCCTATACTATCTGGAGCAACGGTGTTCTTGAAGATGACCTTGGCTCTGATTATAGCATCCTTCAATGTTGTGATTGCCTTAGCATGACTAGTTAATGTGGATCTCAAATTATTCAAAGTTAACTGAGTATCTAAAATATTGTCCACAAAAGTCATTGAGAAGGCTTTCTCTTCAAAATCTCTCTGAACCATACCCTTGAATCCTTAGATCATCTCTTCGGCTGAGAGAAATTGATTATCCCTGGTGGTGAGGTTGGAAGGCAGTTCTTTCAGTCTATTCAATAGGCCTGTATCACTTTTCTCACTAGCATCTTTAGAAGACTCGAGATCTTCAATGAGCTCTTTGAGTATCTGAATCCTGTATATAAGTGATTCCTTGATCTCAACATATGAATCTTTGCTGGAAATAACATCGATGGATATCAAGGTGCTTTTCTTTAGATCCTTCATTTCCCTCCACTTGTCGAGATATTTCTCCACACTGTCAATGTCCTGAGAGATAAGAGAGAAAAGGTATTCTAAATCTATTCTCATCTTCTTCATCTTGTCTGTCTTCATGGAAACCTCTGTTAGTAAGGAAATTCCTTGAGTGTGCATCTTCACAATGTAATCCTCCAATACTTTTCCTTTCATATAGGTTCTCTCTGCTTTCTAGATGACGAGGTCATCAATAGAGAAGGCTTTTAGAGTTGTCGCTTTAGAGGGAAGGGTGAATTTCCTTATTACTGCCGTCAACTACTCCGTCTTGGCCTTATAGTAGTCCTTCATCTCCTTTTCTTTGTCGAACTTCTAGACCATGATGTCCATTGCAGACTATAGATCACTTTTCACACCTTCATGAGTAACTTTTCAAAGTTCAACATGAGAGATGGAATAACTGCTCATGTCAAAACCCTCAAGGGTTGCGTCCTATGGTGGTTTAGCTATTTCCAAAAATTTATGCCCTTTTTTCTCAACTAATTTTGAGAGGATCCTTGGTCTCTTAGGGGCCTTAGCCTTCACCGGAACTATCTTGCCAAAATCAAAGTCATCTACAGAGATGGCTAGCTTCTTTCTTTTAGGTGTGAAAGCTGACATCCAAGGAGGGAGAGAAGAAGTACCTAATGTGATGATGGTTCCTACAGCTAGTGTTACTGTGGTAATGTCTACACTGTTAGTGGTAACAGTGGTTGTAGTATGAGTAATAGGAGAAACCGTACTAGTCATTGATTGATCAAGGGAAGAGCTTTCCCCTAGATTGAATGAAGGAGATGATAGACTAGGAATAGAGCATGAGGAGCGAAAAGTATCTCTAGAAACATCTTAAGGATCGCCAATAATTACTCTGAAAGGGGAGGCAGCTCCAGAAGAGGGAACACTGATAGGAGATAGAGGTGGGGAAGGAGAGACGTCTATAAGTGGTTGTGCCCTTTCTTAAAAAGGTAGAGGGTCAGTTCTCTACTGCTCTGAGGGCCTGTCATCTATCTCCATTCGTTGAGCTGTCTATTCTTGGGAGCTTTGCTCTCCAACTCCATTAACCGTTGATTCTAGATCCCCAACAACCTTTGATTTCTTGGAAACAAAGATGATTCTAGGCTTGTGAGGCTTAGATGGAGAAGGAACATCACCATTGTTCTTGGTCTTATTTTCTACCTTCTTCCTCATTTCTGCTTGGAACTCAGCTTCTAATCCTATAACAAACTCTTTCAATGTGATCCATTTGGCTGCTAACCAATCATTGGTGTTAGCCAATATTGGTTTGAATCTTTTCCTCAAAGAAGTTAATTCCTTCTGAGACCACTAAACTGGAGGAAGAGAGGAGTCAACAACCTTCTCGACCAGGTACCTATTGTTGATAATGTTCTTGTCATCGACCAAATTGGGGGGAATCTCTGAAAGCCCCAAATATTTGATTTGTTCCAGGGTCAGCCTGCTATAGTCCATCCTCCTAATTTATTTGGCTATTCACAGGTCTACCCAGATGTCTTCAATCATAGGCTTATGAAATTGAGTCTTTCTTCTGATCATGCCTTTGACACTCCTATAGTCAAAATTGTCCCTTCTTTTGAATTGTTTTATAGTAACCAGTTGCATCTCCATTTCCATGACCTTGGCTTTAGCTACAGTTAGAATCGAGTATCTGCCAATTTTGATTGGAAACTTGAAACTTGGCTTTTTTAGTTCCATCTACCTAGTGTGTATGACAACCATTTGTCTACACAGCTCCATTAGAACTAACTTATCAAAATAAAACTTGGGGAGCATATAGGGATAGCCTTGGAAAAAGCCAACTCAAAGATAGCAGAAAGAGGGAAATTATAGGAACATACAGCCATAGTCATTGACGATCATCCAAGCCTCATCAGATTCTCTCTTCTGCTCAAGCTGAGGGTCGAAGAGGCATAAAAAGATGGCAAAGAAGGCGTTATTTACCCTTCTAAAATGGTGGATTGATCCTTAAAGCATTAGCTAAGGGTAAAATGAGTAGACTGGGGTGATCTTTCTGTCCCCTTCAGTTGTCAAACCTGAAAAGGTTCACATTGAGGCAGCTATGTACACCATGTACAAAGTCATATAGAACTTTGAAGTAGTTTGTACCTTGGTCAGTTACTCATAAAGAGTGTTGCTAATTTGCTCACCCCAAAAGATGACTTGCTTACCTTGGAGGATGATTTTGATGAAAGGGTACATCCACTCATGGAACTGTGAGGAAGACGGGAGGCCTCATACTCTGTTGAGAAGGGTGATCAAGTCACCTACTTTTTCAATGAAATCGCTCCTTGGAAAGTTTCACGGCCATCTAGATAAATTGGTTCTGGGGGTCTTCAGCGACTTGTTATTCATTACTTTCTTTGCCCTCTCAGGGTCTTTATCATACTCCTTTTGTGCTTTTATGAAGTCAATCCTCAACACTTCAGTAGCAGGAGGGCACATGAAGACTTTGTCAATGAATTTGGGGTCTAGCTGAATTATTACGTTACCTCTAGCATCTGAGATTGATCTCATCTTTTTGTTGTAGAACTGGGTGCACTGGAGGATGAACTCCGTATGTGGGAAAGTGGCAACCAGATGAATGTTGCTCTTGATGATCCTCCTCATTTCAAAGCTCAAGTTTGTCACCTTAGTTCTGGTCATGAACTCAGCCATATCTACATGGCCAATCTCTGTATCTCTAATGTCATCAACATTAGACGTGACCGAGTGATTGGAAAGATGCCCTGGTACCGATACTTCATGACCTTTGATTTTTTTAGAGAAGTTTCAGACATTAGAATTGGCCTCAATTGAGTGGGTGCTGACGAGCAAAAATCTTCAGAGGGTATTGCAGTCATGATCGTGCAATTAGAAAATAATAGGCAAATTGGGGAATTCGCACGTTGGGTGATCATGACCAAGGAAGGGCACTTAAAAGGGTTGGGTTAGAAAATAAGGAAAAAAAGAGAGGAGGGAAAAAAATAAAAAAGAGGAAAATTTCTTTAGAGTTAGAGAAATTTGGAGGAAAAATGCAAGTGTAGCAAAATTAGCTGCCCAAGCATGTGGAATGAACTGCATGCACGGACGGTGAATTTCACCGCCCTTGCATGCAAGGGAGAGAAGGAAAAGACATG
The DNA here is from genome assembly GCA_037957365.1 of Torreya grandis. Lineage (NCBI taxonomy): Eukaryota > Viridiplantae > Streptophyta > Pinopsida > Cupressales > Taxaceae > Torreya > Torreya grandis. The sequence continues at coordinate 2,618,381 of JARHVA010001587.1, forward strand.
GGTGGCAAATTTCACCACCTGTGCATGAAGAATTATCAAAGAAGAGAAGGGGTGGTGAAAATCACTGCCCATGCATGTTCGGTTGGAATGTGCAGGGGCGGTGAATTTTGCCACTCCTGTAGACATGACTTGCATCAGCGGTGAATTTTGCCACCCCTACAAGATACTGTGGAAAGCATGTATCGGTCGACGGGGAAGGGGAAAAAGAAAGACAAAAATGAAAGCAAACTAACATAGAAGAATAAATAATGCCAAATACAAAACCTACTTAGGAAAATACACGCGTGCCGCAAGCTTAAATTCACCAAAACGCACTCTCAACCATTCGCTAAATCATCCAGAGGCAGAGGGTAGGAGGAGGGAAGGAGGAATGAAGCAAAATTAGATTAAATGGGGTGAAAATCAACCCCAACAACCTGACATGTGTGGCAATAAATGCTAAGCATGGAAAATGAGGCAGTGCAAGGGCATCAAATTTCACTTCCCTTGCACTAAAAACAATTGGGACATGCAGGGGTGGCAAAAATTGCTGCTCCTACATGTGAGAAGTGAAAACTTGCATGGGTGGAAAAATTTGCTGCTCGTACAGGTCCAGATGTAGGGGTGACAAAAATTGTCGCTTCTGCATGCGTCAAGAAAAAATGCACTGGCGGTGAAATTTGCCCCCTGTGCACGAAAATGAAAGAAAAATACTAACTCTAAAAAATGTAGATTTTGGTCCCCTGGTCATAACGAGATCGTCACAACCTTCACGTTTTGAGAAAAAATGTAACGATGTTACAAATTTCAAACGATACAGTTGGGCCAAGATGAGAACGAGAAAAACTCGTCTCGAAATGAACTAAGAGAGACGAAAGATGAAATGGACAAGTTTTGAAGGGGGTTGTTCTTAAAAATGAGCTAAGCTAATTTTGGAAACAACAGCTGGCTCCTATTGAGGAACTTCCATTAATCAACTCGATCAATGGGAGTAGAAACCAGTCTCTAAGTGCCTTCATCTAAGCCATTGGGCTACAGAGTTAGGCTAAAAATAAAAGAAAATAGACAACACATAAAAAATATATATATATACAAACATACCCATCTAAGCTTCAAGGATTGAATGAATAGCTTTAGATGTTGCCCACTGTGGGGCAGTGCAAATTGTGTTCCATCTTGATATTTTAACAAGACGCTGGCCTCACCACAGAGCTGTCGAATGGTGAACGGACCTCTCCATAAAGAGTCAAATTTGCCATGCATTCCCTTCGGTTCTTGCCTCTTATCCCATAACCAGACTTGATCTCCGACTCAAAATTCATGAACTTTAGTCTTTTTATCAAATAGTTTTTTCACCTAGTTCTAATGCACTGTAATCCGATCCACCACCATGGTTCGTTGTTCATTCAGTTCGGTTAGACACATGATTCTTTTGTCGACCAAACTTTCGAAGGTTGAGTCTTTGATTACTTTAGCTAACTTGAGTGCTGGTAGTTCTAGGGTGATGAGGATCTCTGCATTCAAGCCATACAGAAATTGGAAAGGCAACATACCTATAGCCCTTTTGGGTGTTATCCTATCCACCCATAAAGCATCAAACAATGCCTTGTGCCAAGTCCTCTGATTGTCGTCTACCAATTTCCTGATAATAGTGACCAGGTTCTTATTGCTCGATTCTGCTTAGCCATTTTCCTGAGGAAAATAATTTGAAGTGTGGGATAGGTTAATTCCATAGTAAAAATAAAATTGAGTAATTTCATGTGAATAAAAATAGGTCGCATTATCTGTAATAATTTTAAGTGGGACCCCAAACTGGGAGATAATATTTTTTTTGAAAAAATTGCACACCACTTCAGACGTAGCGTGCTTGGTTGGAATGGCCTCCACCCACTTGGTAAAGTAATCCATTGCCGTGAGGACATAATCATGTCTGTCACTCAAAGATGGGTTGACTGTACCAATGAAGTCAATACCCCACTGCTAAAAAGACTCCTCGATTACTACTGGCTTGAGAGGCAATGCAGTCAGTTTAGGCTTCTCAATGAACTATTGACACAATTTGCACCTATGCACCCATTTGTAGGCATCTTGGAACAGCGTGGGCCAATAGTACCTTGCTCACAAAATCTTGTGCACTGTCACTAGTGCAGACAATTGTCCTCTGCAGGCCAAATTATGGAAAGACTCCAAGAGTTTATCCTATTGCACCTTATCAATACAACGAAGAAATGCCCCATTTAGGTTCCTTTTGTACAGACCATTATCCCATAGAACATAACTAACAGCCTTTTACTTGACATTTTGTATCTCCTTATAAGAGAGATGAGCAGGACATTCACTATATGTTAAAAAATGGGTGATGTTGGAATACCACTCATTAGTAGTGGTAAGAAAGAGGACCGTAGGCATGCCTTCAATATCTATTTCTTCACTTTCTACTTCATCTAAAATGTTGTTGGCAATCAATTGACAAAGACCTTTTCCTTGCACGAGTTTGGTAGGTTTAATGTTCAGATCAAACTCCTGAATCTTGGCAATCTAATTACCCCTCTTCGTACCAAACTCCTGTTGAGTCAAAATGGACTTCACTATTGTATCAGGCATGAGAACTTCAGTGTGTGAGTTTAGGATATAAAACCTGAAATGCTTGACTGCTTTGACCATCGCGTATGCATGCTTCTCCATGTTGGAATATTTTAGCTCATGAACCTTAAGTGGACAACTCATAAAGGAAATAGGAGATTCCACGCCTTCTTGGTTTTGTTGAACTAAAATGGCTGAGAGTGTATGTTTAGAGGCATAACTGTATATTTTGAAGCTTTTGGTGTACTCTGGACAAACCAAAATTGGTGCGTGAACAATCACTTCCTTGATGTCTTTGAATGCTGATTTGCCCTCTGTGGTCCACCTGAAGGTAGCATTGCCTTTCATCATGTTGATGATGTGGTGAGTCTTCTCAGCGAACTCAAGAATGAATCTTCAAAAAAAATTCACATTTCTGAAGAAAGAGTGAATCGTAGTTTGGCTAGTAGGCAGAGTAAGTTCTTGGATGGATTTGACTCTTTTTGAGTCAATTTTAATACCTTCTCGAGACACAATGTGTCTAAAAAGTTTCCCTTCAGTCACCCCAAAGACAGATTTCTTTAGATTTAGAGAAATACCGTTCTGACGACAGCGCTCCAGTATTCTTTGTAAATGATAGACATGGTCAGAATGATGCTTTGAAAATACTATCAAATCATTCAGGTACACTACAATGAACTTGCCCATTTCATCTTTGAAAGCAAGGTCCATCACTCTTTGAAATGTGGCACCTGTATTTATCAGACCGAAAGGCATTCTCTAATAGGCAAAGGTGCCCCAAGGTGTGGTGAAGGTAGTCTTATGTTGATCCGCTTTTCCAACCTCAACCTGATTGTACCCCAAAAAATTGTCCAGCATTGATAACATCTCTGAACCTGTTACCATTTGCAAAACTTGATCCATGATAGGGAGAGGGTATTTATCTTTCAAAGATAACAGATTCAAGTTCCTGAAATCCACGCAGATTCGAATTTCACCATTTTTCTTTCTGACAGGGACTATGTTGGCAATCCATGTGGAGTGATGGATTGGGAAAATTATCCAGGCATCAAGCATTTTTTATATCTCAGCTAAAATAGTACCTGAGATTTTAAGATTATATTGCCTGGACTTTTACTTGTAAGGTACAGAGTTTGCCTTAAGAGAAATGTCGTGGTGAATGTCATCTAGCCTGAGTGATTTCAAGTCATCGTAGGAATAGGCCAAGACGTCTATATATTGGCAAAGTATATTAGCAAGCTTAAATCTCTCTTCGAGAGTGCAACATTTCCCAATGTTTACCATCTTAAGATCTCCCTTGGTTCCCAGATTTACTTGATCAAATTCTTGAGAGGAGTTTGAATCTGTCCGTTGTTGTTTGATGAACCTGTCATAATAATCAAACAATTTTTCTAGGGAAATTAGGCCTTTAAGAATCTTATTCCCCTTAAGTTGCAGGAAATCCTCACCTGTGTTCGCATTCGATTCAAGAGTTGCTTCACATTCTCGGAGCTCACTACCTTTAAAATGCAATTATTCAAAGCTATCTTTTTGCCCCAAGAAGGCAATAGTTTGATCGTCATTGTTAGATACTTAGAAATGGCTGGCATTATTAGGTACACTTGGTCAAAAGACCATTTCATTAATATACTTATCTCTTTTAAAATCTGGGTGGGGAACCAAGAGAGTAGCAGAGACAACCAATGCATCTGCCCGGTCATTAAATTTATTTGGAATGATGGAGATGTTGAAAGCATAAAAATTTTCAATTTGGTCCCAGACAAGATTGCAATAGTGGCACAAAATTTTATTCCTGATCTAATAGAGGTTTCTTACCTAGCAAACGACCAATTCAGCATCCCCTTTAACATGGAGTAGCTTAATGCCCTTTTTTCTGGTGGCCTGTAATCCAAGTAACAAGGATTCGTACTCAGCTATGTTGTTGGTGTTGTTGAACTGTAACTTGTAGGACAAAGGAATAATATATCCTTGAGGAGATACCAACACAACTCCAGCTCTTGAATCGATAGAGGAGCAGCTGCCATCAAATTCTAAGGTCCATACCTCATTAGACACCACTTTTTCTTTGAAAATTTCTTTACTTGGGGGAAGAGGTTCTTTTATGCATTCATTTTGCTTTGTCGATTCTCTTGCTGTGTCCACTGAACACAATTCTAAGTTGTCACCTATAGGAGTTTCATCGGATGCCTCATGGATCTCGTCTGTAGATAGGAAGTAGTTGCCCATGCCTAAAGACTCAAATAAAATTTGAGCTTCTTGTGTTGATGATCAGGTGACTACATACATTGCCTCTTTTTCAGGAAGCAACTTCTTCATAACACCTTGAATTGGGATCTTCGCTTCCGACAAGTCCATGCTTAGCTCGCCTCCAACATCTTTGCAAAAATTCCACCCAAGCAGGATGCCTTAAGAGGCTGGAATATCAGCCACTAAAACTGCCATTTTTATTCTCTTTTCTGGAAAAATTGTGTAAGTAAATTGGGCATCTTTTATCTAACCAAGGAGTGGAACTTGTTTGTTTTCCATAGAAAAACACCTCCCAAAATTTTTGGTCAAAGCTAGACCAAGAGAATCCGCCACCTTGGCGGGCATGACATTATTCGAGGCTCCAGAGTCTATAATGCAATTACTCAATTTGTAACATTTTATAAGTAGAAAAACATAAAAAAATTATATTTTTTCGGGAGCAATAGGAGGAGTCACAACAAGATTATTCTAGGTGGATTTATTTTTAGGGGGATCATGAACGACCATTGAAGAATCTTATCTTGTGGAGACGGCTTTATTTTTCACATATTCTGTCAACCTATCAAATTGTTCAGAGTTAGCTCTCAAATATTCAATCTCTGTCATTTGAATCTTGGTCTTCCTAGCGTGATCAATTATATCAAATAATTGAAAGGAATTTGAAATGAAAGAAGAAGGTCCATCATCTGGGTCTTTATTAGGTGTGGCACTAGTTTGAGCAACAGAGGTGGAAGGTATAGGGTGGTTAGATGTACTTACTTTTTTGTGAATTACTTGATCTTTTGATTGAGGAGGCAATGGAGTTCTTTGTTTAGCGATGGAAACCACCTGTCGAGGTTCTTCTTCTTCTTTCCCTTTGTCAGCCTGTGGAGCTGACTGGTTTTGAGATCTGGTGAAAATAGCATAAGATCCATCTAACCCTTCTCTTTTACTTTCAGCTTCATCTTGGTAATCTAGAAAACCAATATTGGAGTCACCAGCTAATTCTTCTTCTTGCTCATCGAAAAAATTAGCATCATCTTGTTGGTCCAACTGAGGTTGGAGCGAATAGTCGTGTTTAGCCTTTAGGTAAATGATCGTTGAATTGGCAGGTGTTGCTTCAATGGCCAATTTCCCTAGAGGGGGAGGTAGGTGATTTGGTTGCCCTTGGTTTCATGCAGCATTACCTTGATATTGTTGATTTTAGAATGTTCTCTTGGACATATCTCGATAGGTGAGAGCAGACGTACCTTGGGCTATTTGTCTCTTCAAAGCCGTCAGTTTATTTGTCAATTTTTGCACCATAGGATCTGTAGTGCCTGTAGAAGAGCTTTCAGCAGATGAAGAGAATCTATTTTTACTAGGGTCTTTTCTGATCTTACCTACCAGGATAAGATCATCCTCAATCTCAGTAGCCAAATTTTGAGCCAATGCGAGATCCATAGGGCCAGCTCGCCTCAACTGGAAACTTACTTCGGGAAGCTGCGAGTTGATAAAAAAACACTTGAGATTCTCTGGCGTGGGCTGAGTGACGATTGGAATCTAGTTCCTTAACTTGTTGAATTTAGCTATGAAATCCCTCATGGGTTCCTGGAATTCTTTTTTCATCTATGTTAGTTATGCTAACAAGGCATGTGCATCTTCAACAGGTTTAAACCTAGCTTCAAATATGGACTTTAGTGTATTCCAGTCAGTTATATTATGAGCTTGAACATGGTAAAACCAATCTTCAGTCACGCCTTGTAAAGTTTCTACAAAAAGTCTCACTACTACATCCTCAAATTCCACACCGATTATGCCACATACTATGGAGAAAGTGGCAATATGCTCGTCGAAATGAACCTTTTCGTCACCAAAAAACTTGGAATTTTTTTTCCTAAAACTACGAAGTAGTTCATGTAAGAGTGGGGTCAAATTAAGAGGACCAAAAGAATTGCCCCATGGACCTTGAGCCATTATGACAAGATGATTAAATGGCGGGATAACAAATCTCGGTGGGGTATTTATAGGCAGGGCACTATTAGCAATAGGAAAAGAAGCTCTACCTTGTGTTGGTGACCCAATAAGGTCAGGAGGAAGACTCCTAGATCATTGGAGGAAAGGTGGTGGAGGAAATAGATCAAAATTGCTCTGTTGTGCCAACTCAAACATAGGGTCAAAGACACACTTAGATCTCTAGCTTCTTGTGTAGCGTGGAGTTGTCAGATTTCAAATGAAAAAGGGACTGAAACTACTTCAAGTTGAAGCTTGAGGCTTCAAAATGCACGTTCGTAGTCCCCAGTAGAGTCACCAAAAAGTTGTTGGGTGAATATTTTGTCTTCAACTAACTGAAGACAAAATGCGTATATCAACCACAGCACAGGGAGATTTACGCCATGAAAAATGTGGGTTTACAAGATTTGGATGAGGTAAATCTCTCCTCTCATCAAGGGGAGGTTCCCTATGAATATTTATACGTTATATGTATATATAATTAAGCAGAAAATAATACTTGGGGTGGTATAACAACATCCACCTCTCTTTTTTCAGAGGTGATGACCAAGGAATAAGAGAGAGAAATCCTGGTTGTCAGTCAACAACATTCCTCTTTTTTCAGGAATGGTATCCAGCGTAGAGCAGAAAATCACCTAAAGTAAGTAACAAAGTTAACAAAGAAACCTACGTAAGCACAAAGTCTTTCGTTGTCTCCTTCATCGATTCGAAAAATGTGTAATTATAGAGTGAAATGAAGCACAAAGTCTTCGCTTGAAACTACAAAGGATAAAAGAATCACAAAGATAAAAGTAGCTCAAAGTCTCTCTTTTATCTTTTAGAAATGCCCTCAGATAATATCAACACACACACTTTGCTTATTGAATCAAATAAATAAGAGATTATCAGGAAAGAGGATATAATAACTATTTCTTAAATAACACAGATAACTTCAACACAAAGTCTGAAATAAACCTACTTCTCATTCATTCAACAAAATATGATTTATACGTTGAGCACAAAGTCTCAAGAAGTGTCTCAATTTTAGCAGAGTTTTTGCTCTCTATTATCAGAGATCCATTTACAAAAGAGGTCTCCACTATATATAGGGAGAAACTCTCAAAATTAGAAAATATAAAAATATAAAAATATCTTAGTCAAAGATGACTCATCTTTGACTTTTGAGATATTTTTTTGGATTATTTACATGTAATTACACATTACAAAATTGCATGCACTTTTTCATGACGAAAGTGCATGAGAAAAGAAGAAGAGTGAAGGGGAAAATGTTTCAGCTCTTGCCACCAGACTTCTTCAGATGAGCATCGTACATAGTAATAGATACCTAAATTCCTATACTGTCTGGCGCAACGGTGTTCTTAAAGATGACCCTGGCTCTGATTATAACATCCTTAAATGCTATGATTGCCTTAGCATGAATAGTTAACCTAGATCTCAGATTATCTAGAGTTAACTAAGTATCTAAAATATTGTCCACAAAAGTCATTGAGAAGGCTTTCTCTTCAAAATCGCTCTGAACCATACCCTTGAATCCTTGGATCATCTCTTTAGCTGAGAGAAATTGATTATCCTTGGTGGTGAGGTCACAAGGCAGTTCTTCCAGTCTATTCAATAGGCCTGTATCACTTTTCTCACTAGCATCTTTAAAAGACTCGAGATCTTCGATGAGCTCCTTGAGTACCTGAATCCTATATATAAGTGACTCCTTGATCTCAACATAAGAATCTTTGCTGGAAATAACACCGATGGATATCAAGGTGCTTTTCTTTAGATCTTTCATTTCCCTCCACTTGTCGAGATATTTCTTCACACTGTCAATGTCCTGAGAGATAAGAGAGACAGGGTCTTCTAAATCTGTTCTCAACTTCTTCATCTTGTCTGTCTTCACGATAACCTCTGTAAATAAAGAAATTCCCTGAGTGTGCATCTTCACTATGTAATCCTTCAGTACTTTTCTTTTCATATAGGTTCTCTTTATTTTTTGGATGATGAGGTCATCAATAGAGAAGGCTTCTGGAGTTGTCACTTCAGAGGGAAGGGTGAATTTATTTATTACTACTGTCAACTGCTCTGTCTTGGCCTTATAGTAGTCCTTCATCTCTTTTTCTCTGTCAAACTTTTGGACCATGATGTCCATTGCAGACTGTAGATCACTTTTCACACCTTCGTGAGTAACTTTTCCAAGTTCAACACGAGAGATGGAATAGTTGCTCATGTCAAAACCCTCAAGGGTTGAATTTTGAGGTGGTTTAGCTATTTTTAAAAGATTATGCCCCTTTTGCTCAACCAATTTTGAGAGGACCCTTGGTCTCTTAGGGGCCTTAGCTTTCACCATCACTATCCTGCCAAAATCGAAGTCATCTGTAGAGATGGCTAGCTTCTTTCTTTTAGGTGTGAAAGCTGACATCTAAAGAGGGAGAGAAGAAGTACCTAATGTGGTGACAGTTCCTACAGCTGGTGTTACTATGGTAATGTTTGCACTGCTAGTGGTAATGGTGGTTGTAGTAGGAGTAACAAGAGAAACCGTACTGGCCGTTGATTGATCAAGGGCAAAACTTTCCCCTAAATTGAAGGAAGGAGATGCTAGACTAGGAATAGAGCATGAGGAGTGAAAAGTATCTCTAGAAGCATCTTGAGGATCACCAATAATTACTCTGAAAGGGGAGGCAGCTCCAAAAGAGGGAACATTGATAGGAGATAGAGGTGGGGAAGGAGAGACATCTGTAAGTGGTTGTGCCCCTTCCTAGGAAGGTAGAGGGTCAGTCCTCTGCTACTCTGAGGGCCTGTCATCTATCTCCATTCATTGAGCTATCTATTCTTAGGAGCTTTGTTCTCCAACTCCCTTAATCGTTGATTCTGGATCCTCAACAACCTTTGATTTCTTGGAAACAAAGATGATTCTAGGCTTGTGAGGCATAGATGGAGAAGGAACATCACCTTTGTTCTTGGTCCTATTTTCTACCTTCTTCCTCATTTTTGCTTGGAACGCGGCCTCTGATCTTGTAACAAACTCTTTCAACGTGATCCCTTTGGCTGCTAACCAATCTCTGGTGTTAGCCAATATTGGTTCGAATCTTTTTCTCAAAGAAGTTAATTCCTTTTGAGACCACTAAACTGGAGGAAGAGGGGAGTCAACAACCTTCTCGATCAGATACCTGTTGTTGATAATATTCTTGTCATCGACTAGATTGGGGGGAATCTCTATAAGCCCCAAATATTTGATTTGTTCTAGGGTCAGCCTGCTATAGTCCATCCTCTTGATTTCTTCGGCTGTCTGCAGGTCTACCTAGATGTCTTCGATCATAGGCTCATGAAACTGAGTCTTTCTTATGATCATGTCTTTGACACTCTTATAGTCAAAGTTGTCCCTTCTTTTGAATTGTTTCATAGTAACCAATTGCATCTCCATCTCCATGACCTTGGGTTTAACTGTAGTTAGAATTGAGTATCTACCAATTTCGATTAGAAACCTAAAACCTGGCTTTTTCAGCTCCATCTGCCTAGTGTCTACGATAATCATTTGTCTACATAGCTCCATTAGAACTAACTTATTAGAAGGAAACTTGGGGAGCATATAGGTATAGCCTTGGAATAAGCCAACCCGAAGATATCAGAGGGAGAGAAATTGTAGGAACATACAGCCATAGTTGTTAACGATCATCCAGGCCTCATCAGATACTCTCTTCTGCTCAAGCTGAGAGTCGAAGAGGCATAAAAATATGGCAAAGAAGGCATCATTTACCCTTCTAAAATGGTGGATTAATCATTGCAGCATTAGTTGGAGGTAAAATGAGTAGACTAGGGTGATATTTATGTCCCCTTCAGTTGTCAAACCTGGAAAGGTTTGCATTGAGGTAGCTATATACACCAAATATGAAGTGATATAGAACTTTGAAGTAGTTTTTACCTTGGTCAATTGCTCATAAAGAGTGTTGCTAATATGCTCACCCCAGAAGATGACTTACTTATCTTGGAGGATGATTTTGATGAAAGGGTACATCCACTCGTGGAACTGTGAGGAAGACGGGAGGCCTCACACTCTGCTAAGAAGGGTGATCAAGTCACCTGCTTCTTCAATGAAATCACTCCTTGAGAAGTTTCACGGCCATCTGGATAAATTGGTTCTGGGGGTCTTCAGCCACCTATTATTCATTACTTTCTTTGCCCTCTTGGGGTCTTTGTCATACTCCTTCTGTGCTTCTATGAAAATCCTCAGCACTTCAATAACAGGAGGGCACATGAAGACTTTGTTAATGAATTTAGAGTCTAGCTAAATTATTACGTTGCCACTGGCATTTGAGACTGATCTCGTCTCTTTGTTGTAGAACTGGGTGCACTGGAGGATGAACTCCGTATGATGTGCTACTACCAAGAAAGTGGCAACTAGATGAATGTTGCTCTCAATGATCCTCCTCATTTTAGAGCTCAGATTTGTTGCCTTGGTTCTGGTCATGAATTCAACCATATCTACATGGCCAATCTTTATATCTCTAATGTCGTCATCATTAGAGGGGACCGAAGTGATCAGAAAGACACCCTGGTATCAGTACTTCATGACCTTTGACTTTTTTGAAGAAGTTTCAGACATCAGAACTGGCTTCAGTTGAGCGGTGCTAACAAGCAAGAATCTTCAGAGGGTACTGCAATCATGATCGTGCAATTAGGGAATAGTGGGAAAATTGGGGAATTCGCACGTTGGGTGATCATGACCAAAGAAGGGCACTTAACAGGGCCGGGTCAAAAAATGAGAAAAAAAGGAGAGGAGGGGGAAAAAAAAGGAAAATTTCTATGGAGTTAGAGAAATTTGGAGAAAAAATGCAAGGGTGACAAAATTAGCCGCCCAAGCATGTGAAATGAACTGCATGCACGGACGACAAATTTCGCCACCCTTGCATGCAAGGGAGAGAAGGAAAATCCATGGGTGGTGAATTTCACCACCCATGCATGAAGAATTGTCAAAGAAGAGTAGGGGTAGTGAAAATCACCGCTTATGCATGTTCAGTCGGAATGTGCAAGGGCAACAAATTTTGCTGCTCCTGCAGACATGACTTGCATCAGTGGCGAATTTCACTGCCCCTACAAGATACTATGGAAAACATGTATCAGTGGTGAAATTAGCCGTCGATGCATGCGAATGGAGCAACAAGGGCAACACGAGCAGTGAAATTTGCCACCCGTGCAGGTTAAGATGAGAAACCCGCGGTGTTAGGGAGGCCAGTGAAAATTACCGCTGATGTATGTAAAGAAGTCTGGAAGTCTGACAGGGAAGGGGAAAAAAGAAAGACAAAAATAAAATAAAACTAACATAGAAGAATAAATAATGCTAAATACAAAACCTACCTGGGAAAATATACGCGCGTTGTAAGCTTAAATCCACTAAAATGCACTCTCACCCATTCGATGGATCATCTTGAGGCAGAGGGTAGGAGGAGGGGAGGAGGAATGAAGAAAAATAAGATTAAAATTGGATTAAATGGGGTGAAAATTGACCCCAACAACCTGACATGCACGATAATAAATGTCGAGCATGGAAAACGAGGCAGTGCAGGGGCGGTGAATTTTGTCGCCCTTGCACTAAAAAAATTGGGACATGTAGGGGCAGAAAAATTGCCGCTCCTCCATGTGAGAAGTGAAAACTTGCATGGGCGGCAAAATTTTCCACCCGTACAGGTCCAGATGCAGGGGCGGCAAAAATTGTCGCTTCTGCATGCGTCAAGAAAAAATGCACTGGCAGCAAAATTCGCCACCTGTGCACGAAAATGAAAGAAAAATACTAACTTTGAAAAAGGCAAAGTTTGGTCCCCTGGTCGTAATGAAACCATGACAACCTTCATGTTTTGAGAAAAAATGTAATGATGTTATGAATTTCGAATGATACAGTTGGGCCAGGACGAGAACGAGAAAAATTTGTCTCGAAAACGAACTTAGAGAGACGAAAGATGAAACAGACAAGTTTCGTAGGGGTTGTTCCCAAAAATGAGCTAAGATGATTTTGGAAACAACAATAAGAATTTAAAATTCCCATATAATGGATAACTAGGATTAGAATAGGATAATAGGGATTATGATAGAATTAATTGATTGGTGGGGATGGGTAAGGTTAATATATGAATAATAATAGAAGGGGTTTATTAGATGAATGGACTAAGATTATGATAAATTAGTTGGATAAAATAGGTTAATAAGAATTAGTGTTGACTAATAGGATTATTAGTCGATAGTAATGAAGTGAGCAATTTTAGTTGCATACATTTTACCCCTTTTTGAAAGGGCATTACGAGTGGAGTGAAGTGGAAGGAGTAATGGTCTTTCAAATAAAAACTATGTCATGGATGAATGTTAGTAGATGATGTTAGGGGATATGATGCCCCCTCGAGGGGATATGCATGGAAGAATAAGATGGATTGCCACTTGAAAGGATAAACGAGGGGTGGGATGTGATGGAGAGATGAGGGGATGGGATGAAAACTATGAGATAGAAGATGAGAAATATGAATTCAATTTGAGAAATAAGATACAAATTTATAATTCCCCTGGTAAAGACACATGCATAGGGAGTAGAGGTGATGAGAGTCATGGTTGTTTACACATTCTAAAGGGGAATCAATCATAACAGGATGATGATAAGATATAAGGCCACAAGATTTAGATGTATCTCAAACAAGGATGCATGCAAGGGAAGGATATAGGCCAAGGATTATATGATGATTTGATAAGATTAATGATGGGTGTAAGTCAAAACTAAATTGATCAATATGATGTAGGTGATGATAAAGAAGAATTAATATGATTGAGTGATTAACAGTCTACAAAATAATTGGTCTACATAGTATAAAATCAATGAGACCTAATGTGATTAATGATGATGGTCTTATCAAGGACACATGTAAGGGAGCGATAGAAGAGATAGTGATCGAGCTATCTTTGGGCACTAAGATGTGGCTAAGTGCTACCTACATAGTCTAGAAAGACTTTAGGCTATTGTAGTTCTTACTCAGGGATAAAAAATGATGATTGATTAGAGAATTAATATGTTGATGATGATGAGGATTAATGATCAAAGAATGATGTTAGTGATTAGAGGATATGACATAGATGTTATTAGGGTAGGTAATGAGGATTAGATGAATGATGAGGATGGGGATGAGATGATTGGATCAATGATGAAGGTATAAATGATCAAACCATCACAAATGTCATAAGGCTCATCATAGTCTAAACAATCTAAAAGATATGGCACTTGGTAGTATGCCCCATGATATAAACATGACCAAGAGGACATGGTACGAAAGTGCGTTGGGAAATTAGAAAACTCTGCATCCTCAAGGGAACCTTTGGTGTCCTCATAACATCCACATTCATTGCCTAATAGACAAAAAATAAAACATAAGACAAACAAGATATATATATGATAAAAGATATACAAACAAGACAATCAAATCAAATAATTAACACACACAAGTATCTACATGCAGTGTCACAATGTCTTGTCTAGTTATTGGATGAGGGATTGGATAATGGGATTGGACTAAGATGATATGATGGTGGACTTAGGATAGACCTGGATTAGGGATAGACTAGTTATGATGATGAGGATTGCCTAGTGATTTAGATAAAGGTGTGGACTTGGATGAAATATTAGGATTAGGATGAGGATATGGATGTGAAGATGACTGAGGATTAGGATTAAACCAAGGTGTTTCCCCTAGTTTAGGATGAAAGGATGGATGATATGATGGGGTGTGATAAGGTATTTAAATATTGATTTAATATCAAAATCAAATCAAAAATTTGTCAAAGAAGGTGATTAGTCAAGTGATGACCAAGGATTACCAACAGATAAGGCCTTGCAAGGATTCAATCTAGAAAGGAGACTAAGAGATGATGGGATCAAATACCTTTCACACTAGCAAAGAGTAATTAGATGGGTGTTAGGTATGAAGAGGCAATGATAGGATAGTGACAGGATCAAGTACCTTCTATACTGGCAAAGGGTAATTGGATGGGTGTCAAGTTGAAAAAGCCTTGATAGGAAATGATGTATTCTAGATTAAAGTCTTTGACAAGGTGATGTATGTTGATAAGACCTGGCTAATAGCATGAGATGGAAGATATGAAGGGATGGGTGACCACTCTAATTTGGTATCAAGATGAAATGTGGTATCCAAAATATGGGACACTATGAGATGGATGGAGATGAATGCGACTAAGGGATTAGGCATAAGATAAGACATGATGGACTATTTTTGATTTTTAAAATTTTATGCTTTTTAAGGTTTTTGACATGTTTCAATTTTTAGGGATTTTTGGGATATGTGTATGTACACTATACAAATGGGGTCACTAACAAAGGGAATAAGAAGCCTAACAACCAAGATAAGGATGGATGGAATGATGGATGGGATGACAAAAGGATTAAGGTGATGTGTAAAAAGGGAATGGGGATTAAGGAAGAATGGACTATGGATTTATAATGACCACATCATGTAGGAACCAAATGTTTAGTTTCTTGAGTGTTCATTAGAGGATATGCCAAGATGATTTGAGGACATATCTCAAGACACCTTTCACTTCCTTACGAAGGTCAAGACAAGAAGGAATGAGAGATATGATGGGGGACATAATGTGGATGGAGGGATATGATGGAAGATGATGGACAAAGGGATGGAATCGACAAGGGATGGATGCATTTTGCCCCAAAGTGTTGAGGTACAATGCAAATAATTTTACCATGATGTCGAAAACAAATTTTCATCATGGTACTTGCCCAAGGTGTCAAAAGACTATTTTTCACCATTGAATGAATTAATGATTTATTATTATTATTATTTACTTATTGATGGCATCTCTATTTATTAGTTGACAGGTGAGATGCAAAATATAGATACTTGCTAGTTTCGCTAACACCTATTCTATCAATGTGTGATACTAGGGCCATGTTGTCACTATTTATAGATGTATTAGGGTCCTAGTGACCTTTGATGATTCTTTATTGTGATCCATCTAGATATCTAAACTAGGTGTCTTCATTGCCCCTAGGAGAGACAATGCTGCCCAGGAAGGTAATGTGAGGTATGGATTCAATTAAAGCTTGATTTTGATGGATGATAGGATCAAGATAGGATGGTATGATGGATGATGGAGGATAATGAATGATAGGATCATGAGAGGATGGGGTGATGGGTGATGGAGGATTAGGACTAAAAATTGCATACATCATTGGAGATGTTGGGCATTCCTCATTTGATTAGTGTCATGTGATAAAAGATTGTAGGAGATCTAAGACACTTTGAGTTTGTGATTCATCTTTGATTTGATTATTTGATGAATGATCAATCGTATGATTGTGAGCATTTGAATGGATTTGATTTTGACTGGCCTCTAGTGCTTGATTTTGGGCTTCACTAGGGGAGATTGATTTTTGACTTGAAAGATTGTTTTGACTTTGATATGCACCTAGTGCCTGATTGCGGGCTTCAATAGGGAGAGATGATTTTTTATTAGACCAATGATTATAGTGCTCTTGATTTTGATTAGGATCAAATATGACTTGATTGTGATTTATGATTTTTGGAATGTGGTATGGGACCTTTATACATGTGACACACATTATTTTGCTCAAGGAAGGGTCCAACGATGTATGTTCCATTTTCATCCCCATAGAGGGAGATAATTAAATGGTCATTTATAGGAGGAAAGGGGTATATGATGGATGAAGGTGATGGTGAGTGGTGATGGGGTAACATGGTCTTCATAGGGGTTCTTAGGAGACCCAGTTTTGACATCAAAGAAAATCTCCTCAAGAGCAACATAAGGATCACTAAGACTAGCAATAGTAGATGCATCCAAAGGAAGAACAAAATCACTTTGACAATATTTGATAGATAAAGATTGAAAGACCTTGGTTATGACTCCATCATCCTAAATGGAACCTAAAGTTATGCCTGGTAATGGATTTGATCTGTAAACTATATATTGTTACCATGCACAAAAAGTTTACAACATATATTTTTGTCAAAACATCAATTTTATGAAATAATCAAAAGAAATGAATCAAAATTTGACCTTAAATAAATGTTTTTAAGGTTGATCAAAAGTGGATTTTTATACTAAATGAATTAAAGTTTCAAGTTCATTCATTAATCTAATCAACCTCTCTATAAACCTGAAGATTTTAATTCCCTATTAAAATTGTCATAATTAATTCATTATGCATTTAATAATTAACTACATCAATCAAAATGCAAAAATATAATTCACAACATAAAATTACTCACGACAACCAAAATTGATAATGAAGTTCACCCATTACTTGGGCTACATCTCCAGGTTCACTTAAAACATGAACTGATCTATTTTCATGAATTTAAAGTACATGGACAAAAGATTATAATTATTTAATGGATCTTCTAAGATTTTAAAAAACTCATCAACAAACCTTCAAAATTCCTGGCACTCACAGTTAAACTTTCCACCTTCTTATCACAAAAGCAATCTTGCGTTCTTAAAGTTATCTGTGAAAATTATCTCTTCAAATCTTTAAAAAATATCACAAATGAACTCAAACTATAAAAATAAACATATCACCAGAAGTGTCTCAGAGTCTAAAACAACTCTCTGGTTTACTCTAAAGTCTAAAAGTGCTTTTAAATGCCTCAAAATTGAGGATATATGCAAACTAGTCTATATTTTGGCCACTACACAGTTTGCCAAGGCTTGTGTTCAAATACAATGTCATTCGCTTTATATAGTTTTTGCACAAGCGTTCTAATCAATTGAGCACTTATTCTTTTACTTGAATGGTCAATGGTTTGAGTCCTAAAGAAAACAAATATTCTTAAACAAGCATGCATAGAATTGAAAAATCCCATAGTGATTGGGATAAAGAGACTATCAATCTTTATTAAGCATGATTCAATGTGTTTAAAACACCAAAAATCCTTTTGTTGGTAAGGATAATTATGGTTGATGGTTATGTTTATGTGGCTAGACCCAACATGGGGTATTGTTGGCATTGGTAGTCTATGTTGGTTCAAATTGTTGACTCAGCATTTAGTTGGAACAATACACGGGCTTGGTGACTCAAATATGTTTGGGTAAGCCATGATTAGTCAAAGATTATTGGAATCCATGTCACAATTCATTTAGTAGCTCTAACCATGTTTAAAATCCATGTTGGCTAAACTTGGCATTGTTATGGCCGTGCTCGATCCATCATGTTATCCATGGTATTTGGTTGCCCAAACTTAGCATTTGGGATGAAATATTGAACCTTTGACCCAAGCTCGGTAGTGGTTAACCTGAATCGATGAGTTGGTGAATTGACACCATATTCTATCAAAGATGAAGGATGAAAACCATGTAATTTTTTACATTGTTTGATTGCCAAGTGTCACAATGGGATTGGTCAACTTAGACTGTCACGTCATCACTTTAACCAAGTTTGACTAGCCATAACTTCTGCATACATAATTAGATTTATTCCATTAAAAACTCATTGGAAATCTTGTGATGAGCTCTATGCTATGGAACTAGTTCAAAAATATTCTATAATCATCAATTTTTCTAGTTTAACTAGCTTTGACTAGCTATACTAGGAGTAAATGAACTCTATTTCTTATGTTTCACATACTACCAAAAAGCTCTTGACAAGATCAATGCAATACTAGTGGTTTCAAGACAATTTGAGATCATTCCAAAAATGACCTCTAGATCACACCTCCCCATTAAGAAGGCTTTTGGTCCACCAAAAGCTAGTACCTAACTTGATCCTCTAAAATTTCAGTCAATTTTGAAGATACTCTGACAAGTCTTATCGATCTACTCAAGTTCCACAACTACACCTATAAAACAACTAACTGATCACACCTTTTGCAATTCCTCTACTTCTGTAAGGCCATCAATAACCTCTACATAGAACTAGGGTTGAGAATACAATGACTTCCTCTGCTACATGACTTCATAAGAGCCTCTACATAGATAAGCCTAATGATATTTTATGTTGTATGGCTTCAATGAGCCTATGCGCATAAGTCTAGTGATCTCCTATATTGCATGGATTCAATGAGCCTCTAAACAAATATGAGATCTTGACTCTCCATTAAAATGCTACATGGCTTTGTAACACATCAAAGTACAAAACCTAAATCATAAAATATGATAAAAATGGCAAAATCATATTGATTCATAACTCAAACTATAATGACTTTAAAAATAAGGCACGAGTTACATTGAATCCTGTAACTACCAATAAGATCACAACATTCATCAACTATCTACCCATTGTCATATCTTGTAAGTGGTAAACTACCAAACATTGCAACAATCACCAATACAAATTCAGAACAAGTTTGTTAATGTAAACAAAATACATTAATTATTGTGACCATGTCTTAATACACTACCCACACATGGGTTTATATATGCTAAAAAATTATGGAAATAATAATAATGTATAATGTCTAGCATTTTAAACATTGCCCAATAGGGTCTTAAAAATGCATCCAAACACACACATGCCATAAATAAATGCATCTCAAAATAGCAGTTATTTTAAAACAAGTATTGCAAGAATTTTGAATCCTACCCAACAACTTGTATATTGCTATCAATCCCCAAAGCTGATCAATGAGTCAAATTTATTAACAAGAAACTCATAAAGCTAATCAAAAGATTTCAAAAATAGAGCTTTTCAAAACATAAGTGTGAGAATTAAAAACTTTGTATGATGAACTTGTGTCAAAGTGTTCTCATAATAGCTTTAAAAATTCATATATCAAAGCGAGGTAAATTCCCTTATCAACTTTCAACAAGAATTTCCAATTATGCTTTGAAATATTAATCCACTAATCATGATATAATGAAATTTAGAAACTGTTTACTAACCCTCTTTATCAGATTCTCCTATTTAGGGTGTTTAATTTCTTTAATGGATTTAATGACATATACATGGGTTGATTAAACCAAAACTTTATTAATTACCTTATCAATAGGTTTATAGACCATCTTCTTCTTATCATTACTAAGATGGTGGGATGGTTGAAGTTTCTAACACTTCTTGCCCTGATGTCCATTCACGTGACCATGCATGCATTAGTTCCTCTATGTGGGTGAGGTTACCCATTTTCCATTTCTCATTTTAATAAGATGAGATTGGTCTTTATTACCTGTAAACTTCTTTAACAATGATTGCCTTTTCCAACAAAATGTGGCAAATTTATTTCTTAATCCGCAAAACATGCAAGGAAAAGCATGCAACATCTTCTAAATATTCAAGCCAAATTGCTTAAATGGAAAGAGTGCATTAGAAGTTTTAGGATTCAAATTCTTATTGGTGATATTTCTAGTGTAAGAATGAGGAGGTAAAATCTTAATACCTCTTTTACTTGATTTCTTACACTATTCAACATTCCTTCACAGGGAGGAATTTTGCATTGCTAGTGGCCTCGAATCTTGGCTGTCAAAAGCTTGTCCTCTTTTAGTACTGGATGAACTCTCTCTAACATCCATTTTATCACTAGCATATCCCAATCCTGCATGATGAGATCTATGACTTACCTAGTTTGGTTTAGCAATACCTTGGCCATTCTTTCCAAAGCCCCTTCTACAAATCTCATTTTCAATAACAGTTTAGATCCAATGCCCTTAGTGTGTTTTTCAAAACAACCAAAAGCAACATTTAAAACATCTAAAACTAAATGAAAGGAATTACTTGATGAATAACTTATAGTACACTCATCAGTCATAGTGTTTGCATCAGTAGTGGAAGGCAATTGGTGAAGACTATGTATTTCTCCACTTTGCATTTGTGCCAAGAGCTCATCCTTGGCTTGCAACTCAGATTTCAAGTGAGAAATATCCTCATCCAAGGAGTACAACTGAGCTCTCAAGAAAACATTCTCTTCTTGGATCTGTTGGTTAATCACTTTAAGCTCATCAAGCTTAGCTTTATTTGATATCTTGTCCATGTTTTTCTATTTTTTGAAAACAACCTAATCCCACAAATTGTAAATTGCAAATGGAATATCAACAAGGCCAAAATGTCTGTAATACTATGGAAAACCAAAACTGAAAACAAATGATGTCAAATCCACACAATTAGAAGTTAACCCAACACACTACCTACTCTGATACCAAAATTTGATCCATAAACTCTACACTATTATCGTGCACAAAAAAGTTTACAATGGATAATTTTATCAAAATACTCAACTTCTTGAAACACTCAAATGAAATGATTCAAAATTTGACCTTAAAAATGTGTTTTCAAGGTTGATCAAAAGTGGATTTTGATACTAAATGAATTAAAGTTGTAAGTTCATTCATTAATCCAATCAACCTGTCTCTAAACCTAAAGATTGTAATTCTCCATTAAAATTATCATAATTAATTCATTATTCATTAAATAATTAACTACATCAATCAAAATTCAGAAAAAAGAATGCATAATAGAAAATTACTCATGACAACCAAAATTAATAATGGAATTCACCCGCTGCTCAGGGTACGTCTCTAGGTTTGCTTAAAACATGAACCCATCCATTTCCATGAATTACAAGTACATGGCCAAAAGCTTACAATTGTCTTTGGATCCTCTAAGATTTCAAAAAACTCAGTAATAGGCCTTTGAAAAGTCTCGACACTCATAGTCAAACTTTCCACCTTCCTATCGCGAAAGCAATCCATAAAAAGTGTCTCTTCAAGACTTTAAAAAATGGCTCAAATGAACTCAAATCAGGAAAATAAATTCATCACCAAAAGCATTTTAGATTCTAGAACTCTTTAGTTTATGTTGAAGTCTAAAAGTGCTTCTAGATGCCTCAAAATTGAGGATATATGCAAACTGGTCTATATTTTGGCCACTACACAGTCTGCTAAGACTTGTATTCAAATACAATTTCATTCACTTTATACAGTGTTTGCACGAGCATCCCAATTAGTTGAGAGCTTATCCTTTTACCTGATTGGTCAATGGTTCGAGGCCCAAAGAAATCAAATATGCTTAAACAGGCATGTATAGAATTGAAAAATGCCACATTGATTGGGATAAAGAAATCATCGGTCTTTATTAAGCATGATACGATGTGTTTAAAATGTTGAACCACCTTTTGTTGGTAAGTCTAATTATGGTAAGTGGTTATTTTAATGTGGATCACCCAAATTGGGGTATTGTTGGTGTTAGCATTATATGTTGCGCTTTGGTGGTTTGAATTATTGACTCAACATTCAGTTGGAACAATGCATGAGCTCGATGACTCAGCTATGTTTAGGTATGCCATGATTAGTCGATGGCTATTGGAATCCATGAAATAATGCATTCAATAAGATCTAACCATGTTGAAAATTTGTGTTAGCTAAACTTAGTATTGCTACAACTGTGCTTGTTCCACCATGTTATTTGTGGCATACGGTTGGCCAAACTTGGAATTCAGGATGAAATATGAAACCTTCAACCCAAGCTCAGTAGTGGGTAACCCAAATTAGTGATTTGGTGACTCGACACCATACACTATAAAAGATGAAAACTATCCAATTTTTTACACTATTCGACTGCACATGTTACAATGGGATTGGTCAACTTAGACTACCATGTCATCACTTTGACCAAGTTTGACTACCCATAACTTCCACGTACAGACTCAGATTTGGTTCATTCAAAATGCATTGAAAAGATTGTGATGAGATCTATGCCATGAAACTAGTTCAAAAACATTCCATGATCATTAATTTTTCCATTTTGACCAGATTTGATCACTTGTTGACTTGAACTTTGATCAACTGCACCAAAAGTAAACAAACTATATTTCTTGAGTTTTGTATACATCAGAAAGCTCTTGACAAGATATATACAATGTTGATGGTTTTAGGACCATTTGAGATCACTCCAAAAATGACCTCTAGATCATTATTAAAGGCCTCTAGATGAGAGATATTATCAAGAAGATAGGCATAATCAACATCGATGAGGGATGATGTTTTTGATAAGGAATCTGATTCAAATCTTGGTATTGATCATGATCCTACTAAAGATAAGACTTTTGATGTTGACTTGGATGCAATGTTGATAATAGGAGATTGATTTTACATGATTGACCTATCAACATGGGGTATTTGATATGGTGGGTGAGAGGGAGATGATGAATGAATGATGGGTTCGATGATGGTAGGCCCATGGAAGGACTCATGAGGGGTTGGAGGTTTAGGCTCATGGGGAATAGACTCAACTTTGATGGAGGATTTTTGTAGGATGGGTGCAGAGTCTTGACCTTGGCTTGGAGAGGGAAGGGATTGATCATGATTGGGAATCCAATCTTGGACACTAATAATCGATCCACCCAGCCACGTCAACAACCATCTGATCATAAGACCAATGCTTCCACATCTAAGTCACAAAGTGAAGTGGATCCTTATTCTCCCCTTCTTATATCCTAAGAAGTCCTTTTTGAGAAACTAGTCACCACTAACATGATGGTCTATCCACCTATCTGACATCTTAATCCTACTAATCCTACAGCCTCATGGTATCAAGCCAATCAATATTGCACATATCACTAAACCTGGGGGCATATCATTAATCAATGTCTACCTTTCAAGCTAGGTGCCTCCAATACATCACCAGGCATACTTTTGGATCATAATCAGGATGATAAAGTCATAACAGAGTTCTTTCAAGCATTATCTATTGAAGATAGTCATAATGAATTTGATTCTCCTTTGGATGCATTTACTACTATAGTCCTTGTGATCCTTTTGTTGATCTTGAGGAGATTTTATCTGATGTCAAAATTGTGTCTCTTAAAAATCCCTATGAAGACTTTTCTACCGCATCACCCCTCATTGACCTCATCATGCCCTCACCACCACCTTCATCCATCATAGACCCCTTTATTCCCATCAATGATCATTTAATCACCTCCCTCCATAAGGATGAACATGATCATACGTTGTTGGACATTTCCTTCAATAATATGATGTGTTCCAAAAATATAAAGGTCCAAGACTATATGCCAAAAATCATAAATCATGATCAAACCATTATTTGATCCCACAAATGAAAATATAGAAGAATCAAATCATCAACCTAATCCAAAAATGACTTCCCCTAGTGAAGCCCAAAATCTGGCACTAAGAGCATGTCAGAGTCAAAATAATCTCTCAAGTAAAAAATCAATCTCCCCTGGTAAAGCCCAAAATTAGGCATTGGTGGGAAATGAAAGTCAAAATGCAAATAATGTTAAAAGGACAACCAATCATCCATCAAGTGATTAGATCAAAGATGAATCACAAATTCAAAGTGTCTTGGATCTCTTTCAGTCCTTTGTCAATTGACACCAATCAAATGAAGCATGTCCCACATCTCTAATGATGTATACGACTACTAGTCTTAATCCTCCATCACCCATCACCCCATCTTAACATGATCCTATCATTCATTTTAATCCTAATACTCCATCACCCATCATACCATCCTATCCTAATCCTATCATCCATCAAAATCAAGCTCTAATCAAATCCATACCTCCCATCACCCTCCTAGGCAACATTATCTCTCCTAGGGGCAATGATGAGCTCTGAAGGGATCATAATCAATAATCATCAAAGGTCACATGGACCCCAATGCATCCAACATCGACAACATGGTCTTAGCATCATATTTCTCTAGAATAGGTGTTGGCTAAGAATCTAGGCAGTATCAAAATCCTGCATCTCGACCTTCTTCAATAAAATGAGATGCCCAATAAAGTCACAAAAAAAAATTATTCATCCAATGGTGAAAACCAGTCTTCTATCACCTTGGGCAAGTACCATGATGAAAATTGGTTTCTAGAGTAATGATAAAATAATTTGTTGTCTACATTATTTCTCACCACTTGGGGGCACAATCCATCTATCCTTTATCCATTATCCTCCATCCATTCTTCCCACCCATCACCCAACATCACGTCCTCCATCCTCTATTCCTCTCTTTCTTGTATTGATTTTCATAATAAAGTGTAAGGTGTCTTGGGAACTATCCCTACACCATCTTGGCATATCTTCCAATAGACACCCAGACAACTAAATATATGGTTCCTTCACAATGTGGTCATTGGTAATCCCTAGTCTCTTCTTCCTTAGTCCTCATCCCCTTATCCACATCACCCTCATCCTCTTGTCACTCATTCATCCATCCATCCATCCTCATCTTGGTTGCTAGGCTTGGTATTCCCTTTACTACTAACCCCATTTGTATAGTGTATATACATAGCCCAAAATCACTAAAATTTGAAATATGTCAAAAACCCTAAAAATCATAAAATTTAAAAAAGCCAAAAATAGTCCATTATGTTTTGTCTTATGCCTAAACCCCTAGTCACATCCATCTCCATCACCACATCCAATATCCATCCCATCCATCTTGTTGTCCATATCCCCATCCCAAACTCTATCCAATGTCCATCTCCTATACCAAATCAGAGTGGTCACCCATCTCTCCATATCTTCCTCATCCTTTTGACTAGGTATTATCAATACGCATATCCTTGTCAAATAATTTAATTTGGCACCCATCATTTCCCTATCATTGCCTTTTCACACCTATCACCCATCACATCACCTCTTTGCTAGTGTAGAAGGTACTTGATCCCATCACTTCCTTATCATTGCCTCTTCATACCTGGCACCCATAAAATTGCTTCTTTGATAATATGAAGGGGATTTGGTCCCATCATTATCTCCTTTTATTGCTAGATTGGACTCTTGTAGTGCCTTATCTGTTGGTAATCCTTGGTCATCACTTTTATATATCACCTTTCTTATCCTATTTTTCAATTTGATTTCAATACCAAATCGGTATTCAAAGACCTTATCATGTCATCCATCCTTTTATCCTAAACTAGGGGCAGCATCTAGTTTATTGATCCTTATCCACATCCTAATCATCATCATTTGTCAATCCAAATCTATCCTAATTCCACAATCATATAATCATATCATGATTAACTTAGTCCAACCATCACCTAATCACTCATCCCATCATTTAACAAGACATTGGGACACTGCATGTAGATACTCGTGTGTGTTGCTTGTTTGTTATGTTTGCGTGTCTTTTATCATGTATATATCTTGTTTATATTATGATTTTTCTGTATCATGTCTTTGGTCTATGTGGAAATGAACAAGGATGTTATGAGGATACCACAAGTGCTCTTGAGGATGCAGAGTTCATTATTTACCCATACAGTTTGGCACAATGTCCCCTTGGTCATACTTATATCATGGGGCATATTTCCAAGTGTTATATTTATTAGATTTCCTAGACTATGATGAGATTGATGACATTTGTGATGGATTTATCACCTACTCCTCATCATTCATCTAATCTTCCTTATCCCCATACCATTTGACTAACATCCACTCTTTTATCCTTGTCCCATCATCTGAGTCATATCCTTTAATCACTAACATCAGCCTCTAATCACTAATCATAGTCATTATCATCATCATCTACATCCATCAATTACTATTTATCCCTGCATCAGGACTACATCAACCTGAGGCCTTTTCAGACTATGTAGGCAACAACATTGACTAGCTCAACCACTATCTCTATCATCCATCCTCATCCCATAGTGTTTTGGTCACTTGACCACATCATTTATTTTCTCTTATCCTCATCAACATATTAACCAACTTTATCTTTGAGCTAAACCCATCATTAATCCTATAAAATCATCATATTATCCTAGCTTATAGCTCTCCCTGGGATGTGTCCTTGCTTGGGATACGTCTAAAACTTATGGCATTTTAATACTATCATCATCATGTTATGGTTGATTCTTCCTTGGGATGTGTCGACAACTGTGATTGAACCATCTTTATTCCATGTGCATGTGTCCTTATAAGGGGCATCATCATCAATTTGTAGCTCATGGTTCAAGTCAAATCCATCTTCTTCATCATCATCTATCTTACATCGGGCATCCCATCCCCTTGTCTATCCATCACATCTCACCCCTCATTTCTTCAAGTGGCCATCTGACTCCTTCCTCCCCAAATATCCCCTCGATGTGGAATCATATCCCCTAACATCATCTACTAACATTGATCCATGACATGGTTTTTATTTTAAATACCATTAATCCTTCCACTTTGCTCTACTTGCAATTCCCTTTCAAAGAGGGGCAAAATGTATACACCTAAAATTGTTTGCTTCATTATTGTCACTAATATCCTTATTAGTCAACAATAATTCTGCTTAACCTATTTTATTCCACTAATTTATCCCCCCTTCCTATCTAATATCCCCCTTATATTATCTTACATTCACTAACCTTATTCATCCCATCCCTCTATTAATTCTATCTTAATCCCTATTAGCATAATCTAATCCTAGTTATCAATTATATGAGAATTTTAAATTCCCATAATCTCACCTACCCACCTACTAACCTACACCCTAGCCTTCCCTACATCCCTATGTCCCTAATCCTCACCTAATCCTCCATCTAATCCATACCTAATCTTTCATTAACCCTAAACCAATGGAGAAGCCTCTAGAACTAGAGAAGCTCCTCTAGAATTCTAGAAGTCTCTAAACTAGAGACTTCTAAATAATTTTAAAATTCCTCTAAAAATCCCTCCACCTTCTTATAAAAATCCATGCTTGGGATATGACAAACTAACTTAGAAGCTCATATCCAATCCATGCCAAAATCAATCCTCAACCAAGCATCCATGTCAATCTGAGTTTAAGGCAAATTCATCCCAATCTTCTTGTCTTTTCTATTTAGTTTAATCATGATGTGAAGCATGTAGGATTTAGAGTTTAAATGTAGAATGAATGTTGCATTGATCTAATGGAAGTTATAATCTAATCGCTTTATCATCTTACCTAGTGGTTGATATTTGAGTTTAGAGTTTGCATTGTTAAATCCATAAGAGCTCAAATTTCATCTACATTGATAATTATTGCATAATGGTTGATTATTGGTGAATGGTGTAATCATGAAAATCATTGTAATCTTGATATTTCATTTTAGCTTATAACTAGTTTGTATCACTGAGTTTCACTATACGCTTGTTATGTAACTTATAAATGTAATCTAGATATAATGAATAGAATCTATGTTATCTGAATATCATGGAAATGGTTATCTTAATCATGTTTGGTTCACTTTACTAAACTTAGATCCATATCTGTGTATTTATTTTTCTATTTAGTCATTAAATAAGGTATATGTTTGAGCACTAATATACGATAAGCACACTTTCATGTGATAAAACCCATGGGAACTAGTTTCTTGTTGTGTGCTTCAGGTGGGCATGCAAGAGCACAATCTTACGTGAAATCCTAGCACGCCAGCTTGCCAGATACTAGTTACTTTAGTGCATGCCTAAGAAAAGGTCTATATATAAAAATCAACCCAACATTTTGGTTCTACTTCTGGGAACCATAACGCTTATTACGTAATGATGGAAAATGCTTGAACAATTATGTCTTGAAAACTTTGAACGATGGCTTACTAGTGTCAAAGATAATTTTGTAGTTCCATTTCTTGAATTAGGAGTTTTTACACATGCATGGGTTGAACAACATATCTATAGTTCCTTGTATAATACTTTCTTTATGGAAGTTCTTGTTCATTTGAATGCTTGGATCATAACTTATGCTCAAGACCAGTCAATAAATCTTGGAAGGAAGACAACATGGAAAAAAGAGCATCAAATGACTTTAACACACTTGGGAGCACCATGGATGTGAGTTGTTGATGTTTGGTGGAGAGGGGTGTTGAATAGTTGCATCTTGGAGTACAACGTAACCACTTATTCTTGTCTAAAAGAAGCTAAGTTCTAGTTTTTCCATGAACCACATGGTTAGTATCATAACCATTTCCCACTGTATGTGAAGATGTTGTTTATTGACTCTGGACTTGAAGTTTTTCCCATGGAAGGCTAAACTCTTCCTTGCATGAGCAACATGATTGGTATGGGAATGCAAGGGTATTTATGAAGGATTATTGATTTAGAATGGTAGCCATTCAATGGGAATTATAGAAGCAAAAATATGATGAAGCTCAGTGAAGGATTATAGGTGAAAGCAACATAAGAAATGGATGAGAGGACATAATAAGTGTTGTCAGGATTCGTAGGGAAGTAGAAGAGCACAATGACTCTCCAAATTTTGCATTGCAACCAAAACCAGCTCTAGTGTATGTGGGAGAAACAAGCCAGGCATTTAGGGAGACTGAAGAACTTGAATTGAACCTAGTTCCCCAACCATAGTGTGAGATCATGCTTTTAAGCTAGATGAACTAATTATACACAAGTGTGATACATATAACATAGAATCATAAACTAACCCTATAAGATAACCTTTAGTTAAGTAAGTTTTAGACACTAGTATACTAACTCTCTCTTTTCCTTTACAAGATACATTCATGGCCCAAATTGGTATGCCTGGTGGACCCAACATAAGTAGTGGGTAAAGTATTGGCCCAAATATAGTAAATCAACCTACCTTAGTGCCCAACATCTTAGGTGTTTCTACTATATTTTGAGGCATAGGATGTGGATTAGGTGGTGGTTTATCTGGTGGACTAGGAGGCAGAATAGGAGGAAGTGGTGGACTTTCCCCCAAGCAACATGACTTGAAAGTTCTCAGCAACCACCATTACAAGCACCTCAACCACCCACCGTGTATTATGAAATGACACTTCACTTTCTAAAGTGTCGAGGTGTGGATAATTCCACTGAACATGTTCACAAGTGTGAACTTATTTGAAGAGCACAGACATAACCTCTTATGATAAAAAAAAGTAACACAATTTGCAACCACACTCCTAAATTGAGTGCACATATGGTATAGGAAATATGATCCACAACAAGTAATAGTTGATTATGACTATATTAAGACAACATTCCTCCAAGAATTTGATAATCCTAAGTTTAAGCAACAAACTATTATTTTGCTAAAGGATTTAAAATAAGAGCTAACTGAGAGCATGTGCGAGTATGATGCATGGTTCAAGGCACTCCTGTATAATCTTTCATTTGAGATTAATTCCATTCAGCATGTTCACTAGTTCATGGGAGGTCTATTGCTTCCCTTCAGTTGAACATTGTCTCAAAGAACCTTTACCAGCCCATGTGAGGCCTTAGAGGTTTCCCTCCATGTTGAAGCCATTAGATGCATTGATATAGTAATTAACCATTTTATGGAGGCTCAAATCACAACAATGGAATCCCAATCATAAAAGCTAACTGCACATAGTGCTCATGACACTCGTAGCCACCTATGGTATACCGATAATGAGTCTAAGGGACATAACATATATAATTGTCCTTGTAAAGTTATACGCATTATACTAAAGTACTCATGTGAGATTTTCCAAAATGTACATGATGTTTGATCTTATCCTTTGTTAAAATGGGACACACAGTTGAAAGTGTCCACATACTGTAATATATGCAATGTATATGCCCATGACACTGATGATTATCATCTCATCAACAATATTCATGAAGTGTATGCATGTGGTATGCATCAGGATTCTATTTCAAATAATCAATAAAATGGTGTTTATCATGGATGAGGTTGAGGTTGAGGATGAGAAGGTGGATTTTTTCACCATAGACATGTTACAAATGTGGTTCTCTAGATCACTACTAGGGAGACTACCTAGTCTATCCAACATGTGCTTTTTATAAAAATGAGCACCATTTGGAGAAATGCCCTAATTTGTATATGACCATAAAAAAAAGAATGAGAAACGTGTCAATATGATACACATTAAGAATTCATATTAGTGACCATGCCCTAGCACTCCAAAAACCCAACAAGTTAACATTACAATGTGCAGTGGTGGACAACCCTAGTCTACATCCACTCCACCTATTGAAAAGGTACAATGTGAAGAACCTTATGAAACTAAGTATCTTGATGCAAAATACTAGAAATAAGTGCTCCAAGATACTATGAATTTGGTAAGGGAATTACAAGGTGAGATCTAATTTCTTAAGGATTGTGAATCCGCTCAATGTGCTAATATGCAGAAGGCCACAACTCCTTAAGATGCATCATCAAATAACTTCCAAGAGCTTTGCAAGTGCTTATTGGATGAGGATATTTTACCCATGTTATGTAATTGGATTAAGCAATAGACACAAAGGTTGACTGAATATCATCTATTAAACCATGCTCGATGATAAGATACTCTGATTCCTCCTAGCCTACAAGAGGACAAAGAAATATTGGTGAATGCTGCCATTGATGGATGGGTTATCCAAGACATATTAGTCAACACTGGCACTAAGGTAAATATTCTCACAAAGGATGCATGGCAAAAGATGGCTAGCCCTACCTTACAACCTTTGCCCCATGTATTATTCATGGCCAATAAGATTTTTGATCTATTGATTGGCGTTCTTAAAAATGCCACTTTGGATATCCTTAGGGTTCTTTTCAAAGCCAAATTTGAAGTTATAGAATTGGTTAAGGCTAATGATTTCCTATCCCTATTGGGTTTTCCTTGGTGTTATGCTAAAAACATCGATTTAAGATTCAAAAAGAGATATATCAACTTTGAAAATATTGATCAACGCGTCATCATGCCATTGGACCAAGTACATGGACACTCATATATTGAATCTATTAACACTAGTGAGGATATTAATCACATATACAATGTCAAAGATCAAGGTAGTGAATGTCATGATCCCACCCCTAATGGCATCCTATGATGGATGGATTCATTATCCCTCTCTGATACTATAATTAATGCCTATGATTATTGGGCACAAGGTGACTATGACCTTATTGGGAGAGTGTGTGGTACCATTGATAGTTATGAAGACACTCAGTGCAAGTATCACAAGTGCCATAGATTTGTTCATCTTGTCACTAGGCAAATCATGCATGCACCAATTATGGATACATCATTTGAAAGTCTAGATAAAACTCCACGATTTCATGAGCAAATGGAAGTTTGTGAATCCATCTAGAACCTGGAGGCCTTTTATGACTCTAATGTTGATCATGTGTGATCACTTGTTCACATTCTTGATAGCATAATGGCAAGGTGGTGGTAAACTCATCACAAGCATCTCCTTCATAGGGAATAAGTATGCTCTATCTTACGTCATTCATTTCATAATGACAACAACATAATAGCCACTATCAGCTATAGTGGTATTCGAGCACTAGAACTTCACCTAGAGGCTTGTGAGGTAGTGTGGTTGGATGATGAAACTTTCTTACCAAAATATTTGTCAGTTCATGCATTTTATGTCACTTTGTGTACTTGGGCTAGAGCTTGGTATGTTCATGAGGAAGTGCCATCTAGGTACCCATTTTTAGCACCTACTTAAGGATAATATGGTTTCTACATTATCCTATTCATCTCCAAGGATGGATTTGTGCCTTATGTTGTAAGTAATGCATCAAGCAATCATCGATGACCCCAGTCCCATTGAAGACTAACTACAAAGCATACATGGTGTACCAAAAGAAGGATTGACCATTTTCAATGAGCCCATTGAGCAAACATCTTATTATATCAATCATGAACTCCAAGAAGAAATTCAAAAAGGTAAGCAAAAGGTTATGTTCCAAATTAAAGAAGATACAAGATCTACTCTGCCCAACCCATTGACTAATAATTTGGATATACACGTGGAATATGGCATTAGAACTGTTCATGACACAATTATAGATACACAACACTCGTACTTGGAACCAATTTAAACCATACAATGAAACATTAGCATAGAGGATGTACCAAAGATGGCTACTATGGGAAATTATTAGTCTGATACTAAAATCTCCAATATGTTTGAGCTGCTGAAGGAATATCAAGATGTTTTCCCTAGAAATTATAGTGAGATGAAGGGTGTTCACTCATCTTTGGGTAAAATACATATCAAATTGGTTGAAGGTGCTCGCTCAGTCAGTACACAACCTTATCTAATGTTTCCAAATTTATGTGCATAAGTTTAAGAAAAAATTAATAGTATGTTGCGTGCATGCGTCATTACTTCAATTGATGAGTATTAGTGGGTCAACCCTATGGTGATAAGCATTAAAATGGATGGGTGCATTAGTATTTATGTAGATTACAAGTTACTTAATGCAGATTGCATTAGTGATATGTTCCTGACACCTTTCAAGTGAATAAATCCTTGAACGTGTCATTGGGTGTGAAATTTATACATTTACAAATAGTTTCTCTAGGTACCATTAGGTCTAGATCATAGAGGAGGATATGCAAAATACTACATTTGCTACAGAGTGGGGGTATTTTTCATATACTATCATGTTGTTTGAGTTAAAGAATGCCCCTGATATATTTTCCCAAATAGTCATTGAGGCCTTTAAGGACTTTATGCCTAGAGGATCTAGCCCTCAATGCAAGAGTACAAGCCCAAACCTAGGAAGTCAACCCTCCACCATGCCTATTTCCATGGGCACTGCTATTGGAGGTGCTGGAGGAGGATTAGCAAGAGGCACTGGAGGAAGCAAACCCCCTCCAAGAATAGGAGTTATATCTTCTCAAAAATAATTTGTTTAACCACTTATTATTTATTATGAGATGACATTGCACCTACCTAAGTACTGAGGGGTAGAAAATGCAGTCAAGCATGTTCATAAGTGTGAACTAATTTGGAGGGCACATGACATCACATCATCCAAATGAAAAGCTACACAGTTTGAAACCACCCTTTTAGAGCACACAAACAAATGGTATCACAAATTTGACACCCAACAAGCAATGGTAGACTATGACCAGCTCAAAGCAGCCTTCTTACAAGAATTTGATATTCTTGAGTTTGAGTAGCAGAGTATAGCAGTGTTGAAAGACATAAAATAGGGACTTACAAAGAATGTACAGGAATATGATGCATGGTTCAAGACCTTGATTTCTAAGTTGTCCTTTGAAATCAATCCTGCTCAACATACACAATGGTTCGTAGGAGGATTATTGTTACCTTTTTGATGGACCTTGTCATAAAGAACTTTCACAAACGTGTGTGAGGATCTAGAGTTTACCCTCCACGTTAAGTTTGTTGGAAGTATGGATACTAGGATTAGTCCTTATATGGAGGTACAAATAGCATCCATGGCATCTCAAATTGAAAAGCTAACAAAAAATAATGCACATGAGTCCTGCAATGATATCTGATGTATCGATTGTGAAACTAAAGGACACACAAGAAATAATTGCCCATGTAAAAACATCCACATGATACTCAAGCAAGCTTGTGAATTATGTAATGAGGAACATGATGTCCATTCATGTCCCTTTCTGCAACGGGTCATGAACACCAAGGTGTCTGTATATTGTAATATTTGTGATATGACACCAATGATTGTCAATTGATTAGTGACATTCATGAAGCTCAAGTGTGCAACACATGTCAAACTTTAGTGGCCAGTAATCAAGACAATGGTGGCTACCGAGGGTGAGGAAGAGGGTGAGACATTGGTTATTTTCTACCAAGAACTTGTTACAAATGTGGTTCATTAGACAACTATCAAAGAGATTGTCCAACATACCCAATTTGTGCATTTTTCAAGAAAGATCATCGACTAGAAGAATGCCTTGATCTAATGCAACCATCACTAAAGATCGAAATGAAAAAGGTTTTGGAATGATTCATATAGACAAACCACTGTGACATGCATGACCAACTATTCCCATAGTACAACAAGTGAACATCACCACTCGTAGTGGTATTCAAACTCAATCCATAGCCAACTCGATCGAGAAAATACATCGGGAGGAACCATGGGCAATGAAGTATCTTGATGCATAATAGCAAAAAGATATTTTGTAGGATATAATGGCACTTGTGCGAGAACTCCAAGGAAAAATTCAATATCTTAAGGACAAGGATGTCATACAATCTGCCATAGTGCATAAAGAAGTTGAACCCCATATAGTGTGAGATAACTTTCAAGAACTATGCAAATGTATGCTCGATGAAAACACTGTTCCCCAGCTCAGCGTCTGGCTTAAAAGACAAGCCCGCCTACCAAACAAAGTCCACCCTCACCTTAGCGAACAAATCAAAGATCATTATTTAAATCATACCCGATGTCAGGAAAGTCCTAGTTCCTCTCCCTCAAAATATGGAGAGATATTAGTAAATGCAGTAATTAACAGATGGGTAGTCTAGGATATTCTATTAGACACTAGCATAGAGGTGAATGTTGTTACTAAAGATGATTGGTGAAAGATGTCTAGTCTAGCATTATATCCCTCTACTCATATCTTGTTTATGGAAAATAAAATTTGAGCGCATCTTATCAGAGTCCTTAAGAATGCCATAGTTGACATACTCAAGGTTCCCTTCAAAGCAAATTTTGAGGCTTTAGAGTTAGCCAAAGCTAATGACTATCCAACCTTACTGGGAAGGCACTAGTGCTATGAAAATCATGCAAATTTGAGCTTTAAAAACTAATACATTAGCTTTGAAAATCCTAAACAATGCATGTTATTAACTCTAGATAAAACACATGGACCTCCCTATACTGAGCCCATAAATACTGATGAAGATATCAACAATTTGTATAATGTAACTACTCAGAATAATGAACAACATGATCCAACGTCAGATGGTAATCTTCGATGGATGGATAACTAGTCTATTTAAGATACCACAAGCAATGCTTACAACTATTGGGCCCACAATGATTATGATCTCACTAAAAGATTGTGAAACACCGTAAATAAAGGTGATAACATCTTATGCCATTTTCCAAAGCATCATAAATTTGTGTGCTTCATGGAATTAGTAATGAGAGGTCCATTAGAGGGACCACCATTGGAGAGACTTAATAAAGCTCCATGGTTCCAAGGACAAATGGAGGTACATGATTTTTTCCAGTGCCTTGAAGAGTTCTATGCTACCAAAAATAATAGGATTAGGTCCTTAGATCACATTTTTTATGGTACTGCTGCCAGATGGTGGCATACCCATAAATAGCATCTTTTATATTGGGATTAAGTGTGAGTTGCTCTACATCATAGATTTCACCATGACAATAAGGTCAGAGGTATGCTTAGCTATATTGGCATGAAAGCACCTGAACCTCATATTGAAACATGTGAAACAATATGATGAGCCAAAGAAACATTCTTACCAGAGTACCTCTAGGTCCATGCATTCTATGGAACTTTATACATGTGGGCACGGGCTTGATAAATTCATGAAGAAAGACATAGGGGCACTAAATTTTGGCAGTTATTAAAATAGAAAATGATGTCGTCACTCTCTTACTCTTCACCCAAGATGGACTTGTGCCTCACCCTTCAAGCCATGTGCAAAGCAATCATTGGAGATCCAAGTCCCATCAAAGATCAGATGTGCCATATTCATCAGGAACATGAAGAACTTTTGCAATTGTTTACAAAACCTCCTACAATCCTTGCACCATCAATAACCCCAAATGAAGAAAATTGTAAAGAGATCTGCCTCGAAAATCATATAGAGAAATGAAGTGAGTTCACCCTTCCTTATGGGAAATGCATATAAAGCTAATAGATAGTGCTTTCCCAGTAAAGAAACATCCATGTAGGATGAACCCTAACCTCTGAACATGTGTAAAAGAGGAGATTGATAACATGCTTCATGTTGGAGTAATTACTCCCATTGATGAATCTGATTGGGTAAGTCCCATGGTAATCAATATCAAAAAGGATGGGCATATACAGATCTATGTTGATTATCATATATTAAATGCATCTTGTGTGACCAATCCTTTTCTAACACCATTCATGGAGGAAATCCTAGAAGGTGTTAACAGTTGTGAGATATAATGCTTTACAATGGGTTCTCAGGGATCACCAAGTCTAGATAGCTGAGGAAGACCGCTCTAAGACCACTTTTACTATGAAATGAAGCTCTCTTGCCTATACCATCATGCCTTTCAGGTTTAAAAATGCCTTGGTCATGTTCTCATAGATAACAGTTGAGGCTTTCAAAGATTTTATTCATAAGTTTCTTTAGGTCTATTTGGACGATTGGACTGTGTATGGATTAGTCAAGGACCACTGCACCAATCTACGACTCATGCTAGAACATTGTCAAGTGTTACAAATCTCTTTAAATTTGAAAAAATGTTTGTTCAAAATACCTTGTGGTATACTTCTTGGCCATATCATCTATAAATAAGGGCTCCTAGTAGACCTGACCAAGGTCTTTGTTATTCTCTGATTGCCAATGCCTAAAACTTAGTGTGAGGTACACGCCTTCTTAGGATACACAGGCTACTAAAAGAGGTTCATTTGGGGTTATGCCAAGATTTTTTTGCCCCTGGAAGAGTTATTAAAGCATAGTGAACAATTTATCTAGACTAATTCTTGTAAAATAGTTTTTGAAATGTTAAAGGAAAGATAGTTACCGCTCCTATCTTGCAATTCCTAGATTGGACAAAACCCTTTCATGTCTATGTTGATGCATTTAAAACAATAATTGGCATAATACTCGCACAACTAGGAGAAAGAAACTTGGACCATCCAATCTATTTTTCTAGTAGGAAGCTTACATCGGTCGAGAGGAACTATACCACCATCGAGGACGAAGCCTTGTCTATGGTTTACACTCTATGAAATTTTAGAAAATACCTTTTGGCCACTCCATTTGTATTCTACACCGATCATGAGGCTTTAAAGTATCTTGTCAACAAACCAATTCTCCATGGAATAATATGTCATTCGATCGTTCTCTTCCAAGAATTCTAGTTCTCCATTGTAGTAAAGCCTGGGAAAGCCAACTATGGACCTAATCATCTATCCTAAATTAAAAATGGAGAACCTCCACATGCTATAAAAGATGACCTTCCTAATGTATAACATTTTCAATTTGCTCAGGTACCTGAAGAGCTGGAGGATATTACATAATTCCTCAATACTAGCTCCGCACCAGACTCTATGTCTTTACAGGAGAAAAATCAACTTGCGGTCTACACCACACCTTATCAAATGATAGATGGAGATCTATATAAAATAAACTATGATGAGGTACTACACCATTATGTGATGCAACATAAGTGCCCTGAGGTATTACGAGAAGTCTATGAAGGTATTACCGGATGACATTATGTTGGAAAAGCTATTGTGTGCAAGTTGTTGCTCGCTAGACTTTGGTGGCCAACTTTGTTCAAAGATGTAAAATATTAGTTAGAAAATGTGATATCTACCAATGCATAGGAAAACTTAACAGAAGAGATGCTATGTCATTGTACCCTATCCTTCTCAAGAATCATTCAAAAAATGGGCTATTGACTGTGGGACTTATCACTCCAGTAGGATGATAAATGGGCTCCCTATACATCCTTACGATGATCGACTATCTCATACGCTGGGTTGAAGTAGTTCCAAACAAAGATTTTACTATGGCAACTATCATGAATTTAATCTGGGAAAATCATAATATGGTTCAGATGTCCTCTAAGATTGATTAGCGATCGTGGCACTAACTTCTTAAAGAGACAATCCACATCTTGTTAACTGAGTTCATGATTGCACATCATAAGACAACACCATACCACCCACAAGCCAATGGAATAGTGGAAGCCTTCAATAAGATCCTTGGTACCACTTTGACAAAAATCTACAATGCTGGTTGAACTGACTGGGATGATCGATTATTAGTAGTACTTTGGGCTTACTAAACTACATATAAGTGCCTCAACAAAAGTACCCTATCCAACTTAGTCTATGGAAAGGAAGCGATAATGTCCATGAGTTCTTGATTCCATCTCTTTGGATAGCATATATAGGGAACCTTGACGATGAAGCCTCTTTGAAAGCTTGGCTCAATGAATTGACAAAACTGAATGAAGCTCAGTTCCTCGTCCACTGGAGTCAAGATGTTGAGAAACGTAAATAAAAGACATGGCACAATCACCATCTGAAGCATAAAATCCTTTCTCCAGACATGAAAGTATGTTAGATGACTCCATGTTCATGCACCACCCTGGGAATCTTCGAGTCCATTGGGATGGTCCATTCATAATACATAGCATCCGACCTATCGAAACCTGTCGATTGAAGCAAATTAATGGATAGTTCCTCCCAAGGCATTACAATAGAAGCCAGATATGGCCATAATATGATTCTGTTTGAACCCAACATTTTGTATTCATTAAGGCTTAAAGCCATTAGATTAGGATTTACTTCTTTCAATAAAGAGCATTAAAACTATTGTTTCAAATTTCTTTATTATATTGTTTCAAATTGTCATTCTATGTTTTTGTGGAGGATCACGAAACCATTCTAGTGTGGGGTAAGTTAAAATTATCATGCACAAGAAGACATGACATGAGGGCACGCAAGTATTAAAAGGTGCAATAGTCATCTATGGCATGAAGGAGGGTAAGGGTGAGTGAGTCAGTCATTGCACTTTTACAAAAAAAAGTTCCCACCATTTGACAATTGTCTTCCACTATACTAAAAAAATATGGGACATAGTTGTCATCCACTCCCGAGAAAGGCACGAAGAAAGGATCGGTCATTAATATAATAAGAATAGTTATGATGAGAAGCATGTGAGTGAAGTGATGGGATGAATTAGTTAAGACATTTAATGCTCACCACAAGAATCAAAGTGTGAAGGCCGTCAAAATATACATTAATGGCTAGAAGTGACAAGGGGGAGAGAAAATTAATGAAGTTCTCTCACATAGCCTATAAATAAGCTTACCAAGGCCATTATATACTTTACCATTGCTTGAAATCTTCGAAGTGCTAAGTGCGAACGATGAACTAGAGAACTAGAGAGACGAAATCAATTTCCTTGCAGAACATAGTGATTGAGAAGTAAAAAAAGACATGAAGAGGGTTTCCAAGTGAAGGAGGAAGGTTGTTAAGTGCAAACTTCTATAGAAGTGAGTTGAGATCATTCTTTATACAAGTTTTAGGTTGCATGGTTTTCCATTGTTGAAGCATGAAGCTCATGAGCTGAAGTAAAACCACCACCATGAATTCTTTTGGAAATGTGGGATGGATGCGGGTTAACCTTCGAACACCACGAAGGGTAATGCAATAAAAAAAAAAGCTAAAAAACTTGAGAAGCTTCCAACTATACCAGAGGAGAAAGAATTAATCATAGGTTGGGTTCCTATAAGGGAAGAAGTTTGGGAAGAAGAAATCCCAAAAGAGTAGTATATAGAAGTCCTGGAAGAGAGTGCAGAAGAAATCAAGAGCATAGAATCAAAGATGGTAAAGGGAAAGTAAACTCGGGCTTCTTCATCACAAGGTGCCCCAGCATCCCCTCCTCCATCCTTTTTAATACAAGAAATGTAGTACCTTGAGACTGTGTTAAACATGAAGAACCAGGTCTCCAAGGTGTCATCTATAGTAGTCTTTAACTACAACCACTATTAGCTAGACAATGAAGTAGAGTTGCAAAATGATTATCAGGTCCAAACCACCAACACATAAAACTAAGTGGTTTATGAATTGACCATCAAGAACCAACTGGATAATGCTGACCTCTTCCAACACTTTGAACTACCATATTTTGGAAAGCCTATTGAGGCAGTTCAGTTCCTCCTCTCATGCGTTCATGAGTATTACATCCACTTCATAGGGTGCAACATGAAGATCGGTGTGAAGAGGGTAAGCAAAGTCACAATACTCCAGTGCTTAGGGGTCAAAGTGTTGGATGACTTAGCGGATATAGAGGATATCCAACAGACCACTACCACTTATGTATCAAATGTAGGGGCATGCAATGCACATTATAAACCTATAGGATCTTTCGGTAAGAGTTGTAGCATGAATCATTTCCACCAAGGTTGGAGGGACCGATTGATGGAAGGAGGTGGATATGACCCACCTTCACATAACAAACCAAGTAGTGTAGGGTATACAATACAATTGATCATTGTACTTTGCCCAAAAGATAGTCAAAAATGTAGAGAAGATGTATAAAATGCCTAAATACAGGTTCCCTTAGGGGGCAATCTTATTATTATTGGTTTTTTGATGAAATTGGTGTGCCTGACTCACAAGTCCCCCATTGAGCGTTACAAAGCTTTCACTTGCCCCCAACACATCACTCCAACGTATAAGTTGAATATGAGGTACTAGTTTGATGGAATGAAGGCTGATTTTGAGAATGAATGGCACATTCCCAAGTATTTTCCCCCCTAATAGAAGATTAAGTAGAATTCATTGTTAAGCAACACTACTCCCTGGCACGTATTCAAATGAATCCTTTGGGAGAGCTCTCAACATGGCTTAAACTACCATATGCCTTCTCTACATGCTACTTCATCGATTCTATCAACATAATTTATGATGCACAACTGATAAATGTACAAGTAAAATGGATCGATGCAGAGCACCACACCCTCTAAAAGGTGTTCATTTATCTAGGCAAAAATGCCTACATGGAGAGGAGGGAAATGGACTTAACTGATATAAAGGTTAAGAATATCTTGGTTGGGGAGCAAGTGCACAAAAAAATTTACATGTTATGCCCCTGCCAAAACCCTCTACATGGGGACCCCAAGGAGAGGCTTCCCCAGGTACCTCAAAAAAGAAAGCAACAACCCGAGCCAAGTGCTAGCACAAGTGGGCGACATGACCCCAACAAATGGTAAAGAATGGTAGAGGCACAACCCTCCTGACCCACTTGACCTTCTGCACCACATCCTTCTCCACCTTGTGTTTCACCTTCTCCACCCATCCTTCACCTTCACCACCTCGTACCTCACCTTCTCCAATTAGGTAACCTCCTCACATGGCACCACTTTCACCTACTCACTCCTCTCCTCATTCCCCTCCAATCCCATCACATCTAAGTCCCCCATCTTCTCCACCTCCACAACCACCTTCACCTCAACCTTCTCTAAAACCTACCACTAGATCAGTGCCACAACCTCCAAGTCAAACATCCCAAATGGAACCCTCATAGGAGCAGATACATAATTTGGAATCCAATCTAGAGAAGACTCCATCCCCTGTGCGAGAGGTCTCGACTGATGATTAAGTTAATACTAGAGCAATGGGAATGGATGGGATGGCTACTGGAAGCCATAAAGAACTTGAGTGAGACCCAGGAAGTGGGAAGGGGCCAGTTGAGGGGGAACCAGAATAGAGAGTGTTGTCCAATCTGTGCAAACAATACCAATTCAGCGTAGAAGAACATAAAATCTATCTTTAGGAGCATTTCTACCCC
The DNA here is from genome assembly GCA_037957365.1 of Torreya grandis. Taxonomy (NCBI): domain Eukaryota; kingdom Viridiplantae; phylum Streptophyta; class Pinopsida; order Cupressales; family Taxaceae; genus Torreya; species Torreya grandis. The sequence continues at coordinate 2,660,330 of JARHVA010001587.1, forward strand.
AATGACGTGACCCAAGAAACAAGGAAGCAATTATCCTTCTTTTTGGAGATGTATAGTGAAGATTCTTAGTTTGACGTTTTATTGGATTGCATTTTTTCTGGCCCAGACACCCCCAGTCTGCTAGACCTTCTGAAATTTGATCCACAGTGGCTCTCCCCAATAATGACAAGTGCCACATTTTTAAAACTTGCCATGGAAGTGACATAATAAAATATTTTATCAGAGTCAGACGTGTGCATGGTCGAAAGAAAACATGGCAAAGTGGTGGAACTGTATAATAAAGTGTATGCTAAAAAGCAGGTGCTAGTCGAGGAAGTGGCCTCCTTGAAGCAACAACTTCAAAAGATCACCGAGGCTAAGGTAAGGGTTTAAAACCTTTGTAAAACAATTTTGAAATAAGATCTGACACTAGCATATGGTGTACCATTGGATGGGGATGCCATAGGGAAATTAGAGACATTGGTTGAGTTATTGCTCAAAAAGAATAAGGAGCACCCCATGCCCAAAGATGAATCCCAAAAGCTACTGAGTGGTTCACCACTACAACATATATCTATTGCAGTACTTTGGAGAGAGTTGGGGAGGTTATCCCAATTTTGGACAACATTTTTGAATGCATGGCACACCCTAATAAAATAATAGAATCTCGACTCAATGATGAGGAGGTCTTGAGGCAGCATGCTATTGATATTGTTCTATTAATAAAAGACCACACCAAATGCGTGAAGGCATTCAAAGATGTGGAAATGATGGAAGAGACTATTAATAACCATCTTCAACAAATAAATGCAAGTTTTGATATATTCTAATGACAGGTTGACAAGGAGGTCTCTGACTTAGAAGACATCCAAAAGGAAGCTAGCGCCACCTTGGATGAACAGGTGAAGAAAATTGAGACTCCAAATCAATGCGAGGAGTTGAGAAAAGCAATGAAGGCCATTGAACAGATAATTGCTAAAGTCCTTGACGCTTTGTCCCACTTGAATGGGCTGAGGAAGGAGCTTCAATAGAAGGAGCCATAATTTTTGGAAGATGCTAGTGAAGTTTAGTCTGGGATGAACTAAAAACTTAGTGTGGGGTGAATGTTGACCCCTAAAATTTTGAATAAGTGTTCTAGTTTTGGCATTTGGTGCAAAGGGACTATTATCCATTTTGTAACAAATACCGACACAGCACAGGAAGACCATGGCATGGGAAGACCATGGCACCCTAGAAGAAAGGTGGGGAAAAACAAAGGCGCAGGAAACCCAGCGTGAGAGGACCCAATCAAGGAAGAATGAGTCATGGGCAACCTGAGACAAAAGGACTCAAAATGAAAGCGAAAGACTAGGGGAGCGCATGGGAAGTAGAGTGCGAGGTATGTGGGAGGATTTAGATGAATTCAAGGACACTTTGACCCCACCGATCAGAGGTTTACTAGCTCGTGAGGAACAAAACACTTGGTCATCAGTTTGTAACATATAACAAGTATTTAGGGGTGCAGGGACCTAAGTCTTTAGGATTAACTTATTGTAAAAGCCACCACTCTCAGTGTGTTGGGAGTTTGTGTGCCATATGTCAATGATAGTTAGGATCTTGACACTTGGTCAAGGCAAAACAAGTATAAAAACTCATGTTGTAATCATTTGCGAAGAGACAGAGAGATCTGGAAGATAATGACAACATTCTATCTAGTAATCTTAAAAACATTAAATAAATAATAATTTTCCATATTATGTGATGTTACTCAAATTCTAAGTGTTGGGCATCTGTTCCCTATTATTACCACTATTGAATAATAATGGTGATCTTAGTTATCATAGTAGCTAAGTCTGGAACAGTAAGGATAATAATGGTATATTTATGTTATTGAACAACTTGATTTGCATTACAAAGAGATGGAAAAACATATGTTGTGTTCCAAAGTCTTCAAGAATGTCTCTCATTGCACATTTTGGGTGAGCGCGTGAGACTCACCTCTTGTGTGATAGGGCCAGCACACCAACCTGTTGGTTGAAACTACAACGCCATAGCTTAACTAGTTAAACAAACCCAAATAACACTTGGCAACAAGAATCCAACACCGAACAAAAATATAGGGGCACAAAGGCCCAGGTCCTTAGGAAAACTGTGTAGATCGCTGTCACGACTCTTAGTCCACTGGAGATCATCGACCAATCAATAGAAGTGTCTTAACTATTGTAACTACTTGGGTGGGGAGAACCAAGTATAACTACCCATGTTTAAAGTTTTGTAAGATTGATCATTGTTGTATAATGATTGATTGTTGGTGAATGACGTAACCACAAAAATCATTGTAATCTTGATATTACACTCCAACTTTTAGCTAGTTTGTATCACTAAGTTGCATTATACATCTATTATGTAATTTATGGATCGAATATGGATATAATGAATGTAATTTATGTTACTGAATATCATGGTAATGGTTATCTTAATCGTGTTTGTTCACTTAACTAAACCTAGATCCAAATCGGTGTATTTCTTTTTTTGTTTAGACATTGAATAAGTTATATGTTCGAGCACCAATATATGACAAGTACACTTCTACATGACAAAACCCTCAAGAACCGGTTTCTTGTTGCATGCTTCAGGGGAATGCACAAGAGCACAATCTTGCATGAAATGCCAACACGCCAGCTTGTTGGGTACTGGTTACTACAATGTGCACCTAGGGAAAGGTCTAGTTAGAAAAATAACTCAACAATAACTTAGTTTTATGTGGCTCAATTCAAGTGTAAGAGAAATATGCATTGAAGCTCCTTTAAGGATTGTCAATCCTACATCCTCAATTTACTTAAGATGGTGTGAACCATGGTTCAAAAACTCATACTCAACAAGCCAAAATTTTGATCGGGACTCGGGGCTTTGGTGTTTTTTGGCAATTACTCGGCTTTACTCGACAACTTTATCGCTACTTTAAAAAACATACAAATTCATAAAATAAACTTATATAACATGTAAAACATTGTTACATGACATGAGCAATGAATGTAGAGAATGTCATAAGCATATTTTCTATAAATCACAAAGCTCAAAGTTCAAAGTAAAGTTGTAAACAATATTATCAATTTTCAAATATGTATGTGTGACTGTATCAAACTTAATTACAGCTTTATCAAAGTGTATCACACTATATCAAACTTGAATATGGCTTTCATGCATTTATGTATGATTGTATCAGACTTGAATATGACTTTCATTCATTTATGTATGACTGTATCAGACGTGATAATCACTTGAAGGCTTAAACTTGAAGCCTTGAAGTGACTGTTCTGTGAGGTTGTATTTGGGAGAGCAAATGGAAGCCTTGAAGTGATTGTATTGGACACTAGATGCATAGATTCAAAAATGCATGTATCAATCTATATGTAGTATGAATGAAATGTTGATATTCAAATTTCAGCGTCGAGACTCTAGATAACTGTGGAAGCCTTGGCACAAAGTTACAAATAGTGGATAGAACTTGAATCACTAATATTCAAATATAAATATTGAATTGTTGATATTCAAATGTCGGATGACAGATCTATCAGCTACATGAACACATGATATAACAAAATGAATGATTGAATATAGTGTAAACCCTGATTCAAATCTCATTGTAAATGAATCGTCAAACTGCAGATGGAAAAAAATGCACAAAAATCTCACCGTAAAATGATAAAATCACATTATTTTTTTAACCTAAGTTTTATTCACGTAGTTGGCGAGTCGAGGGAGATTACTTGGTGATTTTTGCCAATTATTCACAGTTATTACTCAATGAAAATCGCCAAATAATCATAATTATTCAACTTGTAATTTTCATAAAGATAAATCATTTTGAACCTTACTCGCAAGAAATTACGATTTATCACCAATTTATGACGATTTCTAAAATTTATAATGTAAACAAAACATAAAACTTCATTGACAAAAAGATTGAAAACATGTTGCAGATACCACTCTCATCACCATGGTATCTCATCACCCAATGCCAACAATTTCAATAAGCTATTGCAATTTGCAAATTAGATAAATACTTAAGCATTAGGGACAAAAAAAAGAAAGAAGATAGAATTGAAGACATGAGGCAAAGAACCAAGGCAACATGCTTAAATAGATTAAACTTAAACTATTAAGTGTATCTTCCAAATTTTGAAGATACACTCCAAACACAAGGGAATGAATCTAAATTACCCTGTGAGTTCTTGGATGGAGCCTAAATAGTCAATTAGGTTGGAATTGAATATGTCGAGGTAGTTAATTTGGCAAGATTTCACTGGGTGTTGGTGGTTTGGGTGCTTATATGCATTTTGTATCCAACCAAAAGCTTGCCAATTCCTCCATAAGGAGTTTGGATTTATGTCTGGCGGCAAAGAGAGCGTATGTTCCAGGAAGCTAAACGTATGCAGATGGTAGACCCAAGCAACATAACTACTTGTGTGTGACACATGCATTTTTGCTTTGGCACATGGTTGCTCAAAATGCCGGCATTACTTTGAAGCTTGTGGATGTAAGATAAGCAGGTCCTGAAAGGGGTTGAAATAAATCTTACTCTGATTCAATGCAGGATCAAGGACATAGACATGATGTAGAGTGGTTCCAATATCCCAAACCTGGCCTTACAAAACATCAGCAATTTATTGGATAAATGATGAATTTTACAAATTCATGAGATTAATATCTGCAGGCCATTTCAGCGCAGTTGGCTATAGCCTGCAGCCATAGGAGATTAATCCTGATGTTGGTAGACTGGTAACACTCATTCCTATTGAGCTTGGTCATGAGTTCAAACCATGGAGTACAAAAAATTGAAGAGAGTATACAAGTTAGTGAAACGGAAAGTGAAAAGGACCCCCCTCACGACGGAGGTCTAATACCTTCTATCATGCCTGCCTTCCACAACTGATTTTTCTAAAGCTGTAAACTCACATTTCAAAACTTTTTGATCTGTCAATTTTTCCTGTGACTACACTTAGCAGTGTCCGAAGAATTGTATAAATTTCACACACTGGTATACAAACTTCACAATATGCCAGTGTCCGAATATAGCTCTCTTCCATGATACATAAATACTTCTCACAATGAACTTCAATGTTCGGAATTAATATCATGGAAGAGAGCTATATTGAGGTTCCATAGTTTTGGGTATATGGTAGGGGTGACAAAAATTCAGATATTGTTAGTGTACCCAACACCCCCGGTTTGATTTTTTTAATGTGGATTTGTATTTTCAAGAGAATTGATACAGTGGTCAAATCCCCCAATGGCATGCTCTATGCCAAGAAAGATTCAAATTCAATCCTCTGTTTGAGAGGGGTTACAATAAATCATAATATTGTAAGTGACTCCCCCCGCGCACAGGTTTGGTGTTTTGGTGTGGATTTACATATATAAGATAACCAATCCATGTTCAAATCCCAGAGTCGCATCTTATATGCCAGGCAAGCTTTCACCCTCTGTTTGAGAAAGGTTACAATAAGTCTAAAACTTAAGTTCCTCACCCAACACCCAGATTTACATTTATGAGAGAGTCGCATCTTATATGCCAGGCAAGCTTTCACCCTCTGTTTGAGAAAGGTTACAATAAGTCGAAAACTTAAGTTCCTCACCCAACACCCAGATTTACATTTACGAGATAATTGATCCGCATTCAAATCCCTGAGTGCTGTGTTCCATGCCAAGCAAGAACATCCTCTGTTGTGCGAGGTTACACTAATCTAAAAATTAAGTGCCCCACCCAACACTCCGGTTTGGTGTTGTGTGGATTTACATCTATAAGAGAACCAATCTGGCGCTATTTTCTTAAAGGGTATAAAAAATAAATGGAAGCGACTAAAAAATGAGCTAAGGCAATCACCATAGATATTGAAAGAGACTAAGAAATGACATCCTTCTGACAGGGTGCTACAAGAACGGACAGCAAAGCTCTGCCACAAGGCTAAAGTTTTAAAAACTAACGTTATGAATTAAGGACAAATACATACTCATCTGCACTTGATCAAAGTGAGTTATGCATCCTGAAAGAATTTTTCTTAAAGCCCTCGCTACCAAGCATGTGGTTGAATAAGTAATCAAGATGGTTGAAGAAGGCTGAACAAAAACCCTATCATCACCAGTTTGTTTGTAACCTTTATATTCAAGCTCAAGAAACTACCTAAGACTACTCTTTTGCTTGTTGAGTTGCAATCTACTCTCCATGTATGGCTGATGAGAAACCTGTATGGCTGATAAGAAAATGCTTTTAACTGGATGGTTTTCCCTACACTTGAAGGTAAAATAAAGGATTCGTAGTAGGAATGTACTGCTGATGTTAATGCTGCCTATGACATATGCAAGTTGACCAGTGTTTATCAGATTGCTTACAACGTCGACTGACTAATATTTGACAAGAATTTACTTCTATTTAACCAGAACTGGATGCTGTTGATTGTGGGCTGCTGCAATGTACAAATTTGATGTTTTCTCAGGGGGTAAGCTGCCACTAACCCTGTTTAACCGGTGCACTTGATATCACAAAAACAAAATGTTCTTTAGCAATACTAGAATTGATTGGGAACAGTAATTATCAATTGCATAATTGATATATACTGACAACAAATGCTGTTGTACTTATCCAATTTGGTTAAGGGAAATGCAACATAACTTGTAGAAATATTACCGGATAGATCTTATCTTACACAATTCATGGGAAAGATAATTTGTTTGATCCCAATTAAGTAGCTCATGGACAACAACATTGATCAAATCCCAGTCTAGGTAACTTATCGAGCAGATGATTGATTAGACCCCAATACAGATAGCTTGTGACAAAAAGATCGGTTAGATCTTAGTTGAGGTAACTAATGCAACAGACGGTTGATTGGTTCCTAATCAAGGTAACTCATAGAACATATGACTGATTCGATTTTCTTTAGCCAAGGTTGGATCCTAGCTAAGATAACTCGTTGGGAGATTATTCAGGTTGGATTCCAGCTGATGTAGCTCATAGGGATAAGATTAATGAGAAGTTATGATGTGGAGACATTATTCACATTGATGAGATGTCATAAACATTATTCATGTTGATTCATAAACACTATTCATGCTGACTCACAAACACTATTCGAGATGACTAGGTGGCATGGAGTGTCACTATCCTCCAAGACACATGAGTGACTTGCTTTTGACTGACATGGTGGAAGTGGGGCGCATTTCCATGTGTGGGCTTATGATTATGAGTTTGACTTTAGTTAAAAGGAGATCTTTTACCTTTTTTGGACTTTTGTGAAAATGGTATGTACATAGGGATATGCTATTTTAATGTATATGGGTTGATGGAGATGCTAACATATGGCACACATCCTCCTTAGTTATATGGGTCCAATATATTAGGATAATTGAGTAACTTATGAAATTAGTGCATTGGGTACTGGTCAGCTTACATTGGGATTAGCAGGTTACCCATCCATTGTTAATTAGATAAAGGTCTATATAAAAGAGATGATTATTATTCTAAAAGAATCAAGTAAGCATTGAGTCTTCTATTCTAAAAGGATATTGAAGGTTGTTCCCTCAAAGACACATTGTGGAGTTATTCCTTCCTAAAGGAGTATTGTATGGTGTTGCCCTACCTTAAGTGCATTCTATTTCTGCATATATTGAATATTTGGGCATCTTGGCCCGCCAATATCTATTGTGTTGTGTTGATCTACATTATATTCTGCATTAGTTCCAAATATTATAAATGTGGATCATAACAAGTGGTATCAGAGCCTCCACCAGAGTTCAAGTCACAGAGTAGGTGGCTACATCGGCATGGCAGTGTTCATCTGGCACTTGTACATGAGGGGGATCCTGGTGTACAAGGGCAAATCCAGCGCAGAGTCTGGGCTTCAGAAGCGTGGTGGGATGTTATGATCCTAATGGATAGATTTCACTAACGTCTTGAGGTTTTGGTGTAACGATTTGTTACATTTGGTTGGTATCAGGGCCCCCTAGGTACATAGCAAAAAATAAGCGACAAAAACTATTTTCCTCATTGACCATCCATGTGGAGTGGAACACCAATTGAATGAAACATGTTGATGGGACACAGTCTAAAATGGAGTACATGGTGGAGACAACTTTTTCTATTGACCAATAGCCCCTCCAAGTGGAGAATGGCGTGTTTGTTGGTTTCCCTTTGTATCTTCTCTTCTCTTATTGTTTGTTGTATTTCTTTATAAGGATTGACCTCCTTTGTTGTGGTATGGTGGATTGTATGCATTTTGGTTGAAGAAAGTTTGCAAAGAGTGTTCTTGAAGAAATATATGAATTGTGAGCTTTGATTTCATTTAGCTTTGAGATTGTTTATGCCTATTGAATCCTTCTTTGCTTAGCTAGTCTATTGTGAGTGTCATCATTTGGTATCAGATCAAGTTAGAATATTGTGGAGGGTTTGGTGCAAGTGTAAGAGATGGCAAGAAGACAAGGAAGAGGAGTTGCTCAGATAAACAGGGCTAGCAAGAGTTGTAGAGGCAAGTGGAACAACTCACTGCTATTGTCAAATCAAAGAAGAAATCAAGAAGAAGAAACAATTCGTGAAGAAGAATTGCAGCAAGAAGAAGAATCACCATCAATGGAAGAGAGAATGATTAGAGCCTTAGAGGGAAGGAATGAAGGAGTCATAGTTGATGTCCCAGACTATGGAGGCATCTTAACATTGGAGGAGTTGATAGACTGGTTGAACAACATGGAGAAGTTCCTTGAATGGAAAACCATGAAAAAAGACAAGAAGGTGAAATTTGCATGCACAAAGTTGAAAGGCCATGCAATGATTTGGTGGGATCACCTACAGAAAGAAAGGCAAAGGAAGAACAAAGATAAGATAGACACATGGAATAAGATGCAAAAGAAGCTGAAGGAGAAATTTCTTCTTGTAGATTATGCACAAAGCCTTTACAGAAAATTCAAAAATTTAAGACAAAAGGAGCATAATATACAAAAGTATACTGATAAATTTTACACATTGTTTATACGAGTGGAACATGATGAGACCCCTGAACAAATGGCTGCAAGGTATGTGAATGGGTTGAAATTCTCTATGCAAAATGAATTAAGCATGCTTAAGATACTTTGCATGGAAGAGACTTACCAATTAGCCTTGCGGTCAGATGAGAAACAAAACAAACAAACTTTCAGAAAAACAACTAGGCCAAGAAGAGGACAATCCCCTCTAGTAAGGGGGAGAGGTGGATTCAATACCACTGGAGGTGGGTTCAATCCCACCAGAGGAGAATCATCACATGGTACAAAAAGGAGAGATGAAAACAGGGAAAACTTCTAATATCATCAAAGAAGAAGAGGATTTCAAAGAGAACGAGGTTATGGTGGTGCTAGAGGGTGGTTTCTAAATCAACCCAAGTCTTATGTTTGTTACAAGGGTGGAGAAGAAAGACATAGGACATTTGAATGTCCACACTATCATGGACAAGAAATGAGGCAAGAGGACCGCCTAAGAGTAAATTTAGTTGAAGCTGAGACAGAAGAGCAAACTATTGAAGTTACTACAACAGATGTTGGAGAAAATCTTATGATGAGGATAATGATTGCCCTAAAAAAAGAATTGGTACAAAACAAAGAAGTGATGCATCGCTGCGAACAAATATTTTTCGAACAAGATGCACTTCAGAAGGAAATGTATGTAAAGTGATTATTGATGGAGGTAGTTGTGAGAACATGGTTTTTAAAGAGATGATAGAAAAACTAGGATTGCAATGTAAAAAGCATCCAAATCTTTATAGGATTTCATGGTTCAAAAAGATAAATGAAGTTACTATAGATAAATGATGTTTAATTATTTTCCTATAGGAAAAACTTATAAAAATGAGTTATGGTATGATGTTATATATGGATGCATGCCATGTATTGTTAGGAAGGCCATGGAAATACGACAAGAGAGTAACTCATGATGGAGCAAAGAACACCTGTACCTTTCTGAAAGATGGTAAAAAGGTAGTATTATTGTCTCTTAAGGAAGAATGACAATCAAAGATTATGTTGTCCATAAAAGAGTTTGTCAATGACATGAAGGTAACATGTTATGCATTAATAACAAATAATGAAGACACAAAAGTAGTGCAGATTCAAAACAAAAGCAACAGAAGTATTGAAAGCATATGCAAATGTTATCTCTAATGAATTACCAGATGGTTTACCACCAAAGAGACATTTAATATCAAATTGATTTGATTCTAGGATCAACTCTACCCAATCAAGCAACATGTATGATGAGCCCCACAAAACATGCTGAGTTGAACAATCAGGGTACTGAATTGATGAGAAAGGGTATAGTAAAGGAGAGTATAAGTCCATGTGCAATCCCAGCATTGCTGACTCCAAAGAAAGATGGAGGGTGGAGGATGTGTGTGGATAGTAGAGCAATCAAAAAGATTATCATCAAGTATATATTTCCTATACCTCGTTTGAATGATATGTTGTATGTTCTTACAGGGGTAAAGTATTTTACTAAGATTGATCTAAGGAGTGGCTACTATTAGATTCAGATTCGTGAAGGATATGAATGGAAGACAACATTCAAGACTAGAGATGGCCTATATAAGTGGATGGTGATGTCATTCGGATTATCTAATGCACCCAACACATTTATGAGGATGATGAACATAGTGTTACGGGATTATATTGGTAAGTTTGTGGTGATTTATTTTGATGATATTTTGATATTCAATAAGACTAAAGAAGAGCACTTGAAGCATTTGAAAATAAAGTTAGAATTGTTAAAAAAGGAGAAACTCTGCAAATTTGAAAAAATGTAGGTTTGTCCAAGGCAATTTGGTACTTTTAGGATTTGTAGTTTCAATTGATGATGTCATAATGGATGAACAAAAGGTGAAGTCAATTGATGAGTGGCCTATTTCAAAGAACATCACAAAGGTAAGAATTTTCCATGATTTAGCAACTTTTTACATTAAGTTTATTAAGAATTTTAATAATATTGTTGCACCAATAATAAATTGCATGAAAGGAAAATAATTTGTATTGACAATGGAAGCAATAGAGAGTTTTGAGTTGTTAAAAAACAAAGATTACAAAAAAACTTATTTGAACAATTACAAGATTTTAACAAAGTGTTTGAAGTGAATTGTGATGCTTCACATGCGGGAATTGGTGTTGTGTTGAGTCAAGAAAGAAAACCAATAACATAATTTCGTGAAAAGTTGAATGATGTAAGAAAGAAATATTCTACATATGATATTGAGTTTTATGTCATTGTACAAACATTGAGGCATTGGAGGTATCATTTGGTGCCTAAAGAGTTTATTTTATTTACAGATCATGAGGTTTTAGAGTATCTGAATACTAAAAAAATTTAAATAATAGGCATGCAGAGTGGGTGTCTTTCTTACAGGTGTATACTTTTATGTTGAAGCATAAATCAAGGAAGCAAAATCAGGGAGTTGAAGCTTTAAGCAAGAAAGTGGCGTTGATAACTACTATGGTGAGTGAAGTAATTGGATTTGAAATTGTCAAAGAATTATATGATATTAATCCAAATTTTGGCAAGATAGTTGAACAATGCAGAAATTCATTAACAAGCGATGCAAGAATTATTCAAGATGAGTAGCGTATTCAATATGGTTATCTCTTTAAAGGAAAACAACTATGTATTTCAGTTGGGTCTTGGAGACAACATTATAAAAGTGTTGAATAGTGGTGGTTTGGTTGGACATTTTGGTAAAGCTAATACAACAACTTTGGTGAAGAAGTATTTTTGGTTAAAGATGAAAAAAGATGTGACAAGATATATTTCAAGATGAAGGATATGTCAGGGGGCTAAAAGACATGCACATAATACAAGATTGTACATCCCATTACCAATTCCAAGAGAACCATGAAAAGATTTCTGTATAGATTTTGTGTTGGGATTACCAAACACATAGAGAGTTAATGACTCAATTTGATTGTTGTAGACATATTTTCTAATATGATTCATTTCATTACATGTAAGAAAACCAATGATGCCACTAGAGTTGCAAAATTATTTTTTACAAACGTAAGATTGCATGGTATTCCAAAAACCATTATATCAGATAGAGATACCAAATTTTTAAGTCATTTTTGGAGGACTTTGAAGAAGAAATTGAGAATAAAACTACGACTCAGTAATGCATATCACCCATAAACAGATAGACAAACAGATACTATAAACAAAAGCTTAGAAAATTTGTTGAGATACATAATTGAAAAATAGCCCAAAAATAGGACTTAGCTTTACCACAAACTAAGTTTGCATATAATAATTTAGTGACCAGACAATAGGGAAATCATCATTTTAAGTTATTTATGGGAGAAATCCTATGGGAGTTTTATAGTTGGTACAGTTACTAATTGTAGAAAGAATTAGTGATGATACAGAGACATTTGTTGAGCATGTACAACAATTGCAAGAAGTGAGAAGAAAGTTGCAAGAAAGTAATGAGAAGTACATAATTGCAACAGATGTCAGAAAAAGATCAAAGGTATTTGAAAAAGGAGATTTAGTGATGGTGTATTTGAAGAAAGAGAGATTTCCAAGAGACACGTATAACAAGTTGAAGTACAAAACGATTGGTCCATGTAAAATTGTGAAAAAAAACAATGACAATACTTATGAAGTAAACTTGCCACAAAATTTTGATATCTCTCCAATATTCAATGTTTCAAATTTATATGATTTCTATGGAAAAAATGGTGAAAGAGAAGAAGATGAAGACAAATTGGAAGCAATAGGCTTCAAAGAAGAACGAAAAGATAGTGCAAATTCTAATTAAAAAGAAGCTGTACATGAAGCAAGAAAGCTATAACAGGGATTTGGTACAATGGGAAGGATTACAACAAGAGGACAACTTTTGAATCGCAAAATGAGCGCTGAAGAAGATTGAAAAGAAGAAATGACATGAGTAACAATAAGAGCAACTCGCAAGCATTGAGTTTTCAACCAGAGAATAATGATGTGAAAACACTATTCACACTGATGAGGCATCATAAACACTATTCATGCTGACTAATAAACACTATTCATGTTAACTCATAAACACTATTCAAGATGACTAGGTGGCATGGGACACAATTATTCTCTAAGGTACATGGATGACTTGCTTTTCGCTGACACGATGGAAGTGGGATGCATTTCCATGTGGGAGCTTGTTATTATGAGTTTGACTTTAGTTAAAAAAAGATCCTTTACCTTTTTTGTACTCTTGTGAAAGTGGAGGGCAAAGACTACTTCCCTGATTGACCATTCGTGTGGAGTGAGACACCAATTGAATGATACATGTTGGCAGATCACAATTTAAAGTGGAGCACATGGTGAAGATAACTTTTCCTATTGACCAATAGTCCCTCCAAATGGAGGATGGCATATTTGTTGGTTTCCCTTTGTATTCTCTTCTCTTGTTTGTTGTTTTTCTGTATATGTACTAAGATAATCATGACTTACTGTCTTGTCCTTTGTCACACTAGTTGTAAGTTTTTTGGTCGGCCAATCCATAACACCTTCAAACTTGACCATAAAGAAAATGACTGGTTCTCAAATGGGATTGCATGGACTTCAATAGTAAATGAGATGTAACAGGGTCCACGTGTCAGTGTATGCAAATTTGGGATAACATCTAAAAGAAAGACTGTTTTAGGATATCCAATTGATGGTTGGAAACTGGGTAATGTGGCTCATAAACCAAGGCAATGAAGTAGATCATTGTTAACCAATGACTTTTGAAAATAGAGTAGAGAGATATTTTGAAGGGTATGGAAGGACATGAACAGAAACCTATTTAAAAATGCATAAAAAACAAATATCTGTGTGTCTCAATCAACGAATCAAGGATAAACTACTTTAAATCTGATCAAGGTTAAGAATAAACATAGAATATCAAGAGATCTAATGAAAATGTAAGCTCTAAGACCCTGAAATGTTCTCTATAGACAATCATGCCCATAAGGAACCTATGATGCAAAAACAATTGATGGCAGATTAAGTAGCTGAAACTAAGACACCTATCCATTATGCCCTGCTGAAAAAAAAAATTGACAAGCACACAATACATTCAAAAGAATACACGAAAAGCTAAAAATTTATTAATATTCAAAGAAGGAAAAACACAGCATCCTTTTCCACTTGAGACAAGTTGCAAAAAAAAAATGTCATCCTTAGAAATTTAATTGCTCTTATGTTGAAGAAATATAAGATGTAATTAGAATTACAGCCATTATTTATATTGTAATTCAAACCATGTAAGAGTTATACAAGATTCATAGTGCTACAACAATATGAGCATTCAGCAGATTTCAATCTTGTTCTGTAACCAGAATCACGTCTAAATGGATCTGTGCATCTTATTCTTCCTTAGCACTGTGTGGATGGTAAAAAGGCTGTATTTGTTTGCACCTCTGGAGCATTAGGCAACTCCTACCGTCTTCTTGATGTCTTTCTGCAAACATAAAGTGCAAATATTAGGGACTATTCTTTAAGGCATGTATCTTATTACCACACTAAGCATTTGTTATTCAAAAAAATGCTGTGTGTTATTATGACTGTCATGCAGCTAAAAAGACCAAATAATGAGCCCTTGTAAGGAATAATGAACCCTTGTAAGAAAGCGTATATAGGAGACATATAAGACTACAAATGAGGGACTGTCAAGTACTTCAATACTCAGCGGAGATGTGGTTGGAGCATATCGATCGACTACATTTCCATCTTTGTCCACCAAAAACTTGGTGAAGTTCCACTTAATGCCATCACCAAAAAGGCCACCTTTGCTTGATTTCAAGAACTTATAGATAGGAGCTGCATTATTACCATTTACCTCAACCTACATCGCATAACTGCAAAATATAAATACCAAAAAGCCAAGAAACATACCATATAAACTAGTTGCTTACAAAATCGCTTCTCTTATGACAGATGATTTCTCATAAAAAACAAGAAGACATAACCAAGAAGGTAACACAATATAAGTAACATGCTGACCTTATCAAAAATGGGAAACTCTGCTTTAAAGCGAGTGCATGCCACTTCTGCAATCTGCTCATTATCACCCGGTTCCTGTCCAGCAAACTGATTGCATGGAAAGGCCAGAATTTCAAGTCCTGCAAAAAGTTGATGAAAAAACCATAAATTGTTAAATGAGTTCATTGAGGGAAATAAAGGTTGAAAAGACAAACTCTAAAAAAAGTACATTGAATCCAATTTTTCCAGTGGCCCAAAAATCTCCTGGCCTTCATTCAATGATCTAGTTCTCAGAAGTTTGGGAGGCCCTAGATTAAACTAGGGAAGCCTAGAACACTTAGAAAGATTGTTTTCAAATGCTCCTAGATCATCTACAAAAGATTGAGTCTATCATCTCCTAAAGTACAACTATTGTGAAATCAACACCAGAGTGTATCCAATATAAGTTGCAGGAAGAGTCCCTTAAATTGAGTATGTTATATTAGGTAAGAAAAAAGTTTTGTTTTACATTATTTATGATTAATAGGGCTCATGGCCAATAAAGGAATTTTAGGGGCTATTTTCTCAACACTTTTCCAAAGGCGGATCACAGGCAAACAACATTTCTAAAATTATTCATCCATGTACTTAAGAGTTTATACAAGCATATTCAAAAGAAGTTTGAAAAAGAAAGCGTTGAGATGTTTTTTAACAATCTACTATCTCCCTACATTGAATCAACAAAATAAACTTGCTAAGGCAGTCTGTGAACTTTTCCTAGGTTAGCTCAGTATTTGACATGCAACCAACCTATCTGTCATACATAAGTAATTGGCACGGGTATTGAAATCTAAGAAAAAGAGTGACAGGAAGCTAATGCCTGTCTCCAGAGAAATTAATCCTCTCATAAAAGAGTCACTAAATGAAAAGATCTTATCAACATCCATCAATCATAAATCATATAGATCAAACTTCTTGACCTGAAGAATCCTGTGCTATCATATAGAATGAAGCAACGAGATTGGCAAATGCAAACAAAGCACTTGTGTTCACGAGGAGGAAGGAAGCAGATTCAGAAGCAAGTAATACTACCAAAACCATGGGATATTCTACATCTTCTCAATACTACTGACGAGCAACACTGGCTGGAGACAAGCAGAATAGAAATGCCAAGATCCTCCACAAGATCGAGAACTACTCATCTTTATACTAAACATGCAAATCAGTTTCAACTTCCCCCATACCACATCATAGTCACCACGAAATTCATGTTTATGGATGGGCATCCAGTACCCGCATCTCATGGGGACAATATTTAATGCAATACAGGATTGCCCTTATATATCTAATCCTAACCCTATTTCAAGATGGCATTACCATACCAGTATCCAAAGTCTGCAGCTGACCATGTACCACATAAAACAAATTCTGTATACTACGAAAGAAAATTCTCAACAGAAAGAAAGCAATTAAGCCCGTAGAATGGACATCCCATCACAGCATCCTACCTAAACTAATCCAAAATTTATAACAGATTTTGACATCTAAAATTTGTTACTCAGAAGAGAAACATGCAAAAAACTATACAGCTGATGCCTAAAGGCGAAAAAAAGGTCATATGTATATACATATGGAAGTAAGGATATTCACTGTTAATCACCTTGTTCCTTGTACTTTGCATACAGTTCATTCATCTCCTTGTAGTTCGAGGTGGTTAACCCACTGCCAAAATAAAAACAAATATCAACATGCGTCAAATCACCCATACTTGAAAATGCAGACAGTTACACTGACTAAAAATGGAGGTAGTCACTTCCCACAAGGCTCACAAGCAGTTAGTGTTTCAATCACAAACATATTAACGAAATAATTTTAAAGGGAAAAGATTTCCAGAAAAATTATGACAGAGATTTAGATTCACAGATTCAAAGTATGTGGTCCATCCTCACGATGAATGAAAATATTACACATAAGGGTTCCTTATTAGATGACCTAAATCTTCCATCATCAGGGTGAATGAAAAGATTACACACAAGCATTTCTTATTAAATAACCCAAATCATTAGATAAGTGTTTCTTATAAAAAAGATTACACACAAGGGTTCCTTATTAGATGACCCAAATCGTCCATCATCAGGATGAATGAAAAGATTACACATAAGCGTTTCTTATTAGATAACCCGGATTATTAGATAAGCATTTCTTAATAAAAAAAATTATCCGGCACATCACCACTATTAAACAATTTTCACCATGGCATTGATTATTCGTTCTTGTGAATTTTAAGCGTATGAATAATGGGCTGCCATGAGTCACTCAGTTTTAGGGTATAGTCCATATTGAGATTATTAGTATGCAGTTCTATTGAAGGGCTTGCACTCCTATTTTTAATGCGAGGTTCGTTACATGGAGTTAAAACAATGTAGCTACAGGAATAAAATGGATTGTTCTATGCAAAATAAGCCCTGCATTTTTAGGCAAAAGACTTTCAGCTACTGGGGGCTGAAAGTTTCTCCCACCAGCTTAGGGACTTTTTGCTCACATGGCACCTTGAATGACATGCTTTTTGAAATTTTAAAATTTGATAAAAATTTAAATACCAAACTTTTATATAATTCCTAATATACCTCACCTAAAGTTTATCGGCACAAATAAATAAATTAATTCACAGACCACTCAACTAGAAAAGGCTCTTATATTTCCCCAGCGTTAAGCAGCTGAGAAATTTTAGTAAGCCCCTCTCCATGGGACCATAGCCTTAAGGTGCTTTCCTACTTTTTTCTAATAATGAAATTAATTTGACGATTACTAACAAAATAGAAAATTACCATTCAGTGGCAACATTGACTATAAGCAGAGCTTTGCTCTTGTAAATGCTGAGATCCACATCATTTCCCCTGATGTCCTGCAATATAACATTACTGAATTAGTTTTGAATTTCATATGCAATTTTAACTTCATGGGTATACATACATATACATTAAAAAATAAAACACGCTAGCAATATTTAATTGAATGAGAATGGTATAAGATGGAAGCTGAAAGTACCTTGACTGTAAAATCATGGACACTTTTATGCCCTTCTGATGAACTGCCGACCATGGTCGAAAAAGTAGAGACAGAAGAATATGGAGAGAACCCAATTCGGAATGGTTCGAGTATTTTATTGGGTATTACTGAACTGATCGAATAACAATACCCTGAAGACAGACTAGTGTTAGACTGAGCTTTAGTGTGGATGATGTGGGGTTTTGAGGGTGGGATTACGGGTTTATATAGAAGAAATGTGAGTGTTTTTGCCGCGTTAATAAAACAACGTGAAGGAGTGGAGGGGAGGCACGTTACAGTGGTTAGAAGCATCGATTTGGGGTGGTCGGTATTGGGATTTTGGGGTCCCCTGCGAAGACAACAACGGGCTGTTTTGACCTTTAGCGGCGTGAAAACAAATATCAGGCCTTGGAGCGAAAGGTGAAATGTTGGGCTTAATGTCGGAAGGGGTTTCTCGTGTGAAACGAAATATCAGGATTTGGATTTGGAGGCAAAGGGAAATTTGTGGTGTGAAAAGCAGAAGCAAAGCGGTTTGTGGTCATTGATAAATCCCTTTAAAGCTAATTCCGGTCATGATGTTCCTTCCAGTCAGTTCTTGTGAAGCCATTTGATCGGAGCAAAATCTGTGCAGAGTTTATTTTAAAGTTTATGGAGGATGGGAGGTTCGCTACACTGAAGGAACACAAAATTAGGAAAGATGAGAAGCTGTATAATACTCTTTCATCACAGATAGACTATTCTCAATTAGTTATTTTTGCAATTGAGGAGTATTGCATAACCTCTCTCTCATATTTCTTAATAATCATGAATATAATTTAATTTTAAAGCTAAAACTTGGGTTTAGTGTTGGAAGGGGTTTGTAGACGACATCATATGATGATGAGTCATTGTTGAGATTTGTAAATGATTTTTTTTTTAAAGTTGGGGTTGGGATGAGATAGGCACTCTCCCATGGTATCTTACATCTTTTTGAGGATGAGGGCGTGGGTCATGTTGGCAGTGGTTTAGAATCAAACACAGGGTTCATTTTTTTCATCAGTGATTATTTTGTTGGTCTTTTCTTTGCCATGGAGGTTTGAGTGGCTGGTAGGGGCTAAGGATCTCCGCCCCCATCTTAAGATAGTGACATCAGACATTGGGGTCCTCCCCTAAGGCAAGTTTCCACACCTAGCTTTGGTAATTTCACCGGAAAGAAATCAAGATGAAACATTAGAGGCTCAACAAAACACTAGTTGGGGCCTTTCCCTGTGGACAAGAAACCCCCTGCTCTGGGAAGATGGGATGGTAAACCTTAAGATCCACCATTTCCATTGCCTCCCCCGACATCCATGTTTGTTGCGACTGCTTAATTATTCTCTTTATTGTTATATGTTCCTTGTTTTGTTTGCTTTGTTGTCACATTGTTGATGTGATGATTTTTTTTGTAGGTGTGGTTATTCACCTTGATATGATTATGCTCGTGAGGTGTGACTTTTCCACCCACTTTTTTGTATGATTAGCATTGTGCCATATCTTGTTGGATTAATATATAAACGTTCTTCAATCAAAAAAATGTTGGGGTTGAAATGAGGTAGGCACTCTTCCAATAAAAAAAGAAGTGTTTATTTTTGTCTTGTTAGTTAATTAAATTTATTTATTTTTAAATGAAAGATTTTTGAAATTATATTTAAATACATTTTTAAAGACTTTTATAAAATATTATAATAAATTAGATTTTGTAATTTTTTAATTTGGTTATTATTTTTTATATTTTTTTAATGATTATTTTTCGAAATTTTATATATATATATATATTTTAAAAAACTCGATTTAATGTTTTGATATTTATTTTTAAAAACTCTATAGATATCAATTTTGAAATATGTTTTAAAGTGGTCACGTATTAATTAATGATTCTTTCATCTTCTCTATAAAATTTTAAATGATAGATAACCTCAATCTAATTATACTAATATGTTAAGTGAAAAAAAAGACTCCATATTTTATTATATGCCTAAAACATTACAATTTTTTTGGATTAATTTTCTTAAAAAAAAAGCAAAATCCATATAAAAACCAAATAATAATTGTAAATTCTCCATATAATAAACACTGTAGAACATATATGTCATGAAGTCAATGCTTATGTCATGCATGAATTGGCTATGTTTTTTCCATCTGAGGTAAAAAGAGTCCTAACGCATCTACACAATCTAGGGAGTTTGGTTTGTCAGCACTGGAATGTGTGATTGTATATCATTTACAATCAAAATAAAAATTGTTCTGTGAGATAATTCACTTGAGGAGGCAGGTGTTTCTTAAATTTCTTAATAATGTTAGAATTTTAGAAGTATTTAGTCACTAAATTAGAAGTAGTTGAATTGCAGTATTTAAGAGGATAATAATTAAGTTATTATATTAGTTGGTTTTAATTTTGTATATTATTTATTTAAAGTTAATTCGGTTTAAATAAAGTAATATTGGTATTGGTATTTCGGTAGACTTTTAAAGTTTATTATTTTTTATTTTTTAAAATGTTCATTATATTTTTATGAGTTTTTGGTTTTCTTATTTAGATAATGTTATATAGCTTTGAGAGTTTATTTGGATGTACCATACAATTTCGAGAGTGTTTTATGTCTCCTCATTTTAATAGATTGACATGTCTATGTTGTAGACCCTGCCATAAGGGAGGTGTATGGTCTTGGTAACATTCTCTAATCAAATTCAGATTTTTGGGTGACATTTGTTACAGTGTTAGTAGCACGTTTTTAGGTTTAGATTTTTTACAACAAATCTTCCATAACGATATACAAAAGATACACAATTTCTATCCCTATGTATTTATTATTTTGTTGTTTTATTTATTAAATAGGCATGTTCATTTCATTGTGTGTATTGTTGATGCTTAATTAAATGTAATTCATTTATTTGCATCACAAGAACAATTGTAAATTTATACTTCTTATAAAGGATCTAAAGGTGCCCTTGAACATAAACTTCCAATGCCCTCATTTATAATATAAGGGGGAGGAGATGTGCTTAATATTGAACAAAGGCCCACACCTCCTTTTACCTTTCAGTGGATTTTGAATTCAAGTTTCTCTTAAAAGGGCAAATCCTTTTATTTTTTGTGCTTGTTTCAAGTTGTTAGTGGGAGACTACAAGTGATATTTTGCAAGTATTTTTGTCTAATTTATAAGTACAAAAAATGTATATTTTATATATTGTAAACACTCATGTAAGTCAAAAAGACAAATGGAAAGTTGAACATTTTCCTAAGACTAAACAAAAAGGAAAAGAAGAGTCAATAAGTCAAAGAGTCATATCGACTTTATAAATATATGAAACTCATAGAAGGATAGGCTAATTCTTTGTAATTCTTCAATAAAAAAGGTTATTATTTCCAGTATTACTAGAAGTGTCTTAATATATCGAGTTTTATGTATCTTTCTCATTGTAATTGACTGTGATTAAGAATCATGAAGTTTTTGAATTATTTAATGGTTATATGTTGATTATGTTAATCTGTGTGAGGTTTGGTCTTTAATCACATATGGTAAGTAAGCTTAATGAAACAAGTATGCATTACATCATAACCAATCATCAAATTAACAAGTATGAACATTTTAATATCTTGTGAGTCTCTTTGCTGATGAATCCAAGAAGCTAATTACAAAATTAAGACAATACAATACCTTCCAAGTAGCGTCTCTCCTTCAAAAATGGTCAATAAACATGTTTTTCCCTGAATTTGGTGCTCCAAGTCTTCGTTAATAAGGTGTAGCATGAGCCTCTGTCATCTCTTAGTTCACAAATGGCTTTGGTTATTCAATTTGGCCTAGCTGGGTGAATGAGTAAAGCTTTCTCTAGCAATATTATTGCATAATAACATTGCTCAATTGAAGCTTGTTTGAAGGTATTTTTGCATAATAAGTTTACATAATTCAAGCTTAAAATTTATGGCCTTGGCTCACTTATTTATAACTTTTCTAAAATGTTCATGATCAACCATGACCATCCTTCTTGAGATCAAGATGTGTGGCCATGGATTGATTCAATCTTAGAGGGATAAGTAATAAATGTTGTCATCAATATTTGGAAGAATAGGGCATTGATGAGGCATGGGAGAGCTTAATCCTAATATTTATCCTTTTAATGGCTTATGGATGACGCCCCTATGATGATGTCATGGAATGATATAGAATTGAAGAATGAATTTCTAGTAAATAGATATTCAACAACTTTCATGGAATTTCCACTTAAGTTCCTAATTTGGTTTTGATTTGTTTAAGTGAATTTAATTAGTTTGTTGCATTTCTTTGGAAATTTGTTGCATGTTTAATCAACCTGGTCAAAAATGTCATTTTATTAAGTCATAATTTAACTTGAGTATAATTAGAAAAAGATGTCAGTTGTGTATGAGGTAATACCCTAGTTAGGATATTATAGATGCAAATTGACACATGCAGGTAATGTGTGTGACCGAATTAGAATATTTTAATGATCTAGAATGTCATTTTGTATAGTTGCAATTTGACTCGAAGTGATTTAAGAAAATATAATAATCATATAAAATGCATTGCTCCATTTAGGGATACATGAGCACAAATCAACACTTGTACGTGACAAGTTCAAATGATTTAGAGCATTTTAGTGATTTTGGTCTAGATTGTGTGTTGTGGAATATCATTTGTATTTACAATTTTAGCATAATAGTGATAGGAATTGGACGCCTACAACTTTCCCCTATTTGAGAAGGCATATTGAGACATTTGGTCAAAGAAACAGCTTTTCAAAGAATAAAAAGGTTGTTATAATTAGAAGAAATAAATTCATTCTCACCTTCTATTAAATTTTGCATGAGTCACAGAGAGACGGGGTTATGAAAAATACCTCAAACATCATTTGGGTTGCCCATAATGCCCCCTCGAGGGGAGGACCAAAAAATTTATATTTGATGAGTTGGCCCTCAATCAGAAAAAGAATTATCATGTAATTCAATAAAAGATGTTGAAAATGAAACAATTAGAAGAAAATGAGGGAAAAATAGATAAATGGGGCTAAAATAATAGCCCAAGGAAGATAACAGAGGTAATTATAGGCCCAAGTTTTAAAATTTTTTAAAATTTCCTATATTTTGACCCCTAGTGGGTAAAAATAATTCATTTACACCTTTGGCTATAGTGATCTAGAGCTCTGATATTTGTGCATGAGAGAGCTAGATAAAATGGTGAATATCCCACACCACCAACACCTTGGCGAGCATGTGTGAGAGTATCAAATACCACCAGGTAGTAGGCCATTTATATGTACCCTTTTTGGTATTTAATTTTAGCATTTATGGTATTTATTATGGCTAGAAGTAGGATTTTGGTGATCACACTAATTGCACAAATTTGCAATTGGAAAGGTTTCCCTCGATAACAATGAATTCACCATTGATGATCAGTTTGGTAGGTTTGTGAGGCAGAATGACAAGTTCTCCACTTCATCAATGAAGTCACATATTTGGGCAAAAATCATTAATCAAATGATGATTTTGCCTGGTCAAATGGTGATGTCATTGACAATATCAAGATTTCCCTATTAAGTGGGGGGAATGCCCTGCATATCAGCAAGAGTGCTACAAATGGAGATAATGCCATGCTAAATGACAGAATCACCCTATAAAATGGTGAGATAGCTGAGAAAGTGGCAAGGTCACCAAAAAAGGGAGAATGGGGCCCATAGTAGATTAATCCAGGACTAAAATTAGAAGAAAATAGAGTGGGGCCCATAGATGATTAGTTGAGGCTCCAAAATTAGAATAATTTTGGTAGACTAGAGTAATGAAAGGAAAAATAATTAACCTAGTTCCTTGTGTTTGATTTACAGGAGTGAGTGAGAGTGATCATGGCATGGGAATGATGCTCTCAAGTACTATGCCAATAGGGCATATAGATAGACAAGCTCATGGGTATCCTAGAAGCAGTCGAGTTATATCACTGGCATGATTACCAGTGATTTATATAGATAGGGCCTATTTTTTTAGTGCTTACAAAGAGGTGGCATTCAGAGACCTCTACATTCCATTTATCGACCAGGGAGGCCATAGTGATGTTAGAGGATGTTCACCACATACTATGGGTGTTGGTCTAGGGTCAAAACATTATGTGGATGTCAACAGGAGAATGAGCTATTTCAAATGACTTGATTAGAGTGGTTAACTTGGAGGTCATTGACATGAGTATGACATAGATGCATTGGAAGACCTGACTTGGCCTCTGGATGGTGGAGCAACAACAACATCAGTAGCAAGGGCTCTGGCAGTGGTTTTAACATAGGGGAGAGTCCCCCCAAAGGTGGTTATATTGATGGCTCTTATCAATAACCTTTTGTTGCCTCACAAGCATAGATGCTTCTTCTTACTTGGCTTGATCCAGGTTGTGTAGGAGATGTTTGATCATCTGGCATGATTTGCATGGGGGGAGATCATCTTAGCCCAGCTATACAAATATTTACACATGATAGCCTATGATAGAGGGCATAACATTGGCCACAACACACTTCTCTAGGTCTGGGCCTATGAGCACATTACCATTGAGTGACCAATGGGGTTGAGGTATCATTAAGGGCCAAAAGATCCAATAGCATTTAGGTGATATTTGATAGGTCCTAGTTTACGCATCCATCTAGGAGAATGTCCATATTATAGATGGGTGATAGATGAAATGGTTGATGGGGATTTTATTTGGAGGCCATATATATCTACTCAGTGGTTTTGGATCGAGGACTTATTCATGATTGGCTATATGACCACACCATGCTATATTATAGGTCATCACAATTTTGTAATGGAGAGATATAGACTAGATCAATTACAGTGACAATTTAGCATCTAATAGGATGTCCCAGAGGGTCCCCATTATTTTATGCACATGACCAGGGAGATTTGAGAGTGGGGGCCACCTATGCCTCAAGATCAAGTAGTGTTGGACTATGGTAGGGTCCTACACATGTTATGGTATTATGCAAGAGCGGTTGTATATATGGGGGTTACATATGCTTATACAACATGGTGGGTTGGGGTCTGATAAATTTGATTGAATAAGATACAACCACAATAGCCAACCTTACATCAATAGTGGGTGAGATTGAGGATAGACTGGGGGTAGGCCTTAGTACAAAAATAGGCTCAGGTGTCAACTCAACTGGCTATTTCACATGTGATTCCATTACATGTTGTGCATACCCAGGTATAATATGATCCATTAGATGATGGAGAGATAGATGAGTTGGATGGACTGGATGCAAATATGGGGGATGCCCTAGGTGGTGATGAGGGCCACAGGGTGGGTAGAGAGGTTGGGTCATCTAGGACAAGGATAGGCACATGTTTAAGAGAGGTAGGGACCTTTAGTACTGGTAGGTCCATAAAGGACTAAGCACTAATAAACAGGTTATAGAGAAATATTATGCCATATCTATTAGAGATAGTAGGCCTATAGGGTAATTTAGCTAGCTTATAGGCTTAGTTAACTACACCGTAGGGGGAGACCATGATGTTATAGTGTCTTATTGCAACTGGAGATGCAGAGATTATGACTCTAAAGGGATAGGATGCCTAATTGGTAGGGGTGTAGGCTTAGTTATCTACCCATGATGTAGAGCTATATATAATAGTGAGTGAATAGGATAGGAGTTGGGTGGATTGGGAGAGGATGGTTTTATAGGTAGAAAGACTGATAGAGGAGCGAGATGAGGCTCATCGAGTTGGGATAGACATTGGAGTTAGGTTAGCTAGGGCCCTGGACAACATGATTGTGGCCAAGGATGATGACTTTCATGTGAAAGATGATGTCATACATGTAAAGGATGAGATATCCTAATAGCACAAGTTATATGAGATGATACTTCCTATAGAGAGGAGAGTGTCATCTTATAAATACTATACGAGATCCCAACAAACTGGTCAGACATCCAAGGCTAGACATGTTACTACGTCATAGCAGTTAATATCACAACCATCTTCACAATGAGCAGTCATGGGGCCTCCACCACCACATCCACCACCATCTCCCCCATCAGGCATGGGTAGGATCTTCCAATAGAGTCCCCCAAGGGATGACCATGATCAAAGCTAATATTTGTAGCTGTACTTTGTTGTATTATGAGATGTATAGATATTCTCGTGATGTATAAAACATTATTTTTGAGACATATATATGACATTCATTTATTATCATATTACTACTTATACATGGATTATTAATATTCTTTTATGTCATGTGATGTTTACATTTATGTTGCTCTTGTTATGTTATGATGATATATGCTAGTGTTAGGAGACGCACTTCTTTTGTTAGCATATAATTGTTGATGTATTTATTTCTCTATTTGATGTATGACTAGATGGTAGAATATAATTTAGGAGACGCACACCCCAAATTAATCATATAAATAGTTAGTATAACACAATGTTTATGCTAAGAGATGCACATCTTGCATAGTGAGTCTTTTTTGTTTCTAATGTTTGGCCTAAGATATCTTATTTAGATAGTGTGTTCAGAGATGTTCTTCAGTGCAACATTGACTATTGGACCTTGAATCACTTGGTGTTTAATTTAGCAAAAGGAAATTATGCATCATAAGTATGAATAACTTATAATAATATTGTATTCATTTGCAATTGATCGGTTCAAATGTGAATACTTATAACTAGGGATAATGATAAAAATTACCAAAACCAAAGTTACAACCATTTAAATTTAAATAAAAGATAAATAAAATAAAAAGATAAAAAGAAGGTAAAATACAAAAATATAACTAACTTAAAATCAAGACATGAATTATCAAGATTCAAGTAGGAACAAGAATGTATTGAAACACAAACAAATAAAAACAAACCAAGAATAAATTGTTAAACAACTTGGAATCAAGATATGAATAATCAAGACCCGAGTATGAACAAAAAGTAATGAAACAATTGAAATACAAATGTAAATAAGTCAAGCCCAAGTTAAGGCCAAACTCAAAATGTTTACAAAATGTATTCAAACACAACACTAAAAACAAAGAACGGGATAAAATAAAATAAGTAAACAACAAAACACCAATAAAAATAATGAACACAAAATAAAACAACAACAAAAAACCAATAAACTAAATTAAAACACAAATATAAACTAATGAAGGAACAACAAAACACCAATAAAAATAAATGAAGAGACATCAAAGCACAATAAAAAACCAATGATAAACACAATAAAACACCAAGAAACAAAACGTGAAACAACACATTTAAAAATAACTAAAGGCAAATTAAAATGTAGTAAGCAAACTATTTCAAGTACACATAAATAAACAAACACAAACAATGGTTAACACAATGTTAGTGCAAACAAAAAACTAATTGTTCATGTACGTGTAATAAAGACATTACACTCTACGACAGGGTAACCCCTAAGCTAAGTGACAATAATACCATTACAACAATAAAAAAAATAATGGAGACAAAGTTTCCCCCATGTGATAGGGAAACAACAACATAAAACAAATAGAAATTGCTCCTAGGTTATAAGAGGTAATAAAAAAAACAAAAATGGGCGGAATAGAAGAAAAGGAAGGGGTAGCCGAGTTGGCTCCAGATGCACAAGCCAAGTGAATGTTTCCTATATAGTTCTATAAATGCAAGATCCAACATGAATCCCATGCCAAATGTAGTTCTCTCAAGATATGGGATAGAGGAAAATTGAATGCAAAGAAAAGATGATTCATGTGTAGAGGAATTTGAAAATGGTCTCACAAAATGGAGAGTACGTGAAAAAGAGAGTATGGTTTAGGTTGAAACCACATTAAAATATAAGAGATAAGTAGGCACAAATAAAATGAATTGGGAATTCAAAATGTCTATTGCATCTAAGGATTTATAAATATAAAAATCTCCCAAAATGGTGAGAGCATAAGAAAAGCCAAAGGTGAAATGATGGATCTTGTTCAAATGAACAACATACACAGTGGTGACTCATAAAATGATGAGAATGTATGTTGAGATAAATAAGGATGAGGAAACTAAAAGACAAGTGGTTACTTGTGAAACAACTAGGATCCTAGAATCCTTAAGGCAAAAAAGAAAAAAAAGTGAGGCTGAGTTAACATGAGATACACCATGCATCCAAGTGCTACCTACATAGTCCATACGGACCTTAGGCCAATGTAGTTTTCCCAGAAAGGGAGGGAAAATACCAAGGTGGTCTAGAAATAAACTAAACAAACAAGATAAGCCCACCCAAAAATTTTGATGGCTTTATATCTCTCATGGAAATTATAAGCCAATTTTCATGATTTTATGATTTTTAGGGTTTTTATAAAACGTTTACAAATGTTTATGGGTTTTCTAAGTGTCTCAACTCAATTGAGAGTTATGAAAGACTTAATGGTCCAACTTGTAAAATAGCGAGGGTGTGGCTCAGACCAAGGGTGCAGTAAGGTATCTTGTACAAATGAACAATGCACATAATGGTGACTCACAAAATGGCAAGAGTGCGGTTCAGGTTGTAAAATAATGAGATCACTCAAGATCAGAATAAACAAAAAATCAATGCAATGTTTTTGGTCTTTTACTATAACAATTTCTAATATTTTTATGTTTTTGGGATAAGTAACAGAAACATAATATTAACAAAGGTGTAGGGAACAACCTAGCTGAGGAGATGCACTTCCACAAGTAAGAATTTAAACAATAGATAGATTGATTGCAATGGGGATTGTGAATACAAACAATGGTACAGGTAACCATTGAGCCAAGGATATGCACTTTCATAGATAAGAGTTCCAATAATAGTTAAAATCAATTGCAATGACACATGTGATACTATTAAGGCAACATTGACAACCAAACAATAGCAAATATAGAACAATATGTAGTAGCAAATGAATCCCAATGAACCATACAACAAGCAAAAACCATTTGTTGACATACCCTTGTACACTTATTTTTAAAAGAGGTTGTGAATACTGATCCAGTTAAACTGCCTTATAGAACAGGCATTGAATATGTCTAGAATGCTTGTGAATCATAATTGGTATTGGGTATAACAATCCAGAATGAAAGTAAAATTGATTTAGTGGAATAAAAATGGTCCAAGTTACAATGATCTAGGGTTACAACGGTCGAAAGTTACAATAGTCTAGATTTATAATGGCTTAGAATGTAAAGGTACAAAGTTACAACTATCTAGATGTTAAATAATATAAGTTATAATGTGTAGACACCTAAAATTGGCCACTGATAACCTCCAACCAGGGTTTTGACCAATTTCTACTCAAAATGCACAATTTGGCCTAAAAACACTAAAATGCATTAAATGATGTGAAACTAACGTACTCAAGTGCTAATTTTGGCTAAGGTATCCCTAAATGGGGCAATGTAATTTATGGACCAACTAACTTTGATCAGATCATTTCAAGTCAAAATGCCAAATTTGTACTTGGGTGCTCTGGATTGCTCTTCCCTATCAAATCTCTTGCACAAGACATGTGCCCTTGTTATTTATTATTGGAAACATTCTAAATGGGAATACGGTCCTAATGCATCTGATAGTGACTTCCAATTCCAATCTAGTTGAATTTTAGACCAATAACAAAGCATTCTGATCAATTTGAGTAATTTGTTCATAAAGTGTTTAATCATGTTTAAGAGCTAAATAACCCAAATCAAGGCCTAATTAATAATTCCATAGAAACTTATTGAATAATTGTTTTTAGAAATGAATATTGAATATTTGCATCATCAAGTGACCTCATTTTTTGGGAAGACATCCCTAGGCCGTAAATGCCACAAACATCAAGATTCATGCCCTCCATGCTTCATCAATGCCTTCCATGATGCCCTCCATGCCTCTTAATTGCCCCTTCTTCCAATGTCATGATGAGGATAATTACAAACTTAATTCCAAAAATTGAATTAATCCTCAACCACACATCTCAATCTTGAGATGGACGATTGAGGTTAATTCTGATCAAATGCAAACATCTATAAATAGGAGGCCTCACAACATCATTTATAAGCTTTTTGATGCAAAGTTATAATGCCAAATTGGTTCCAAAAACTTCAAGAAATTAGTGTTACCATGCCAAAGTGATTTCAAGCCAAGTCAAGCCACAAGCCAAAGGTGCCAAATAGAAGAAGAGATAGCCAAGCCTCCTTTGATGAAGACTTCATGAGCACAAGCTGAGCAAGCCACCACTACAAAGGCATTTGGAGCATCCAAGGAAGGTGAAGGAACTCTTGTATTTGATCATTTGCTTTTTAATTGTGCTTGTCATTTGTTTCTGTTAGCTAAGCTCTCCCTAGTGTCTAGGCCTAGAGATGTCATGTTATTAGTGTGTTTATTTCATTTTATTTTCATTTTGGAACTAACACCATACTAACTATCCTCTCTTGAGTCAAATTCCTAGATCACATATGGCATGCCCAATGGGACTAGATGCATCCTACACTTAATTGAGATCCTTTTGAAACTCTAGAATATTTATTTGAGCCCTTTAAACTTTTGCAAATTAATTTTCTAACTTTATTTTTTCATTTTTGGTTGCCATAATTTTACACAGTAACCAATGTTGGCAAGTAATACCGATATCGGTTGCCTGACTTAACCGATGTTGGTTAGCAAAAAATGACATTGATTAGATCTCGATTAGCTAGTAATCTATGTCAATGGTAATAACTAATGTCGATCGCTGTGTTTTTCTAAAAACACAGACCTGAGAGCTACTTTTTCAAAGTTTATTATTTTAAGCTAAAAAGAGCTTCAAAGCTAAACGACATGCTAACAATTTTGTTATAGGACCAATCTTGATATTTGCTTAAATCATGTTTAAATCACCTTTTCATGCTTAAAAATCAATTACGAATCTTGTTTTGGGTATTTAACAAAGAATTTAGATGTTTTTTGTGAATGTTTTCAAAGTTTACGACTAAGACCAAGGGGTCAAATGAACACCACCAAATATTTCTTTTTGGGCTTAAAATTGAATACACTTTTCAATTTTTATTTGAAATAGTTGTTTAATCAAATTTTTGTTTGGAAAAAAGAGGAATGTTGCATGTATGCTCTTCTTTTTTTCCCCTATAGGGAACCCTTGGAACCAAAAGCATCATTCCTATTGCAAGTAGCCTAGTCCAAGGCTTAAAATGAAAGTCATCTAAATCACTCTCCAAAAACTCATCAAAGTTTGGGTGATCTTGAAAATGACCCTAAAGTCTTTTGACTTTCATGCTTTATTTATTTATGCATCTTGGCTTGTGAGGGGGACTTCATCACCTCCCACAAGTTCTTTAGGGAAGCTTTGACCTGGGGTTTCATCTCCTGGCATTGACTTCATTTGGCTCCTTTGGAGTTGCACATGGGATGTAGTGGCACTTTGGACATCGCACTATACTGAGCGAATAGTAGGATGTAGTGGTTGTAAAAATGACTAGAATTTTTTGCAACAAGCCAAGTGATACGGACCCAAAATCTATGCTTTTATTTTGCATTGTTTGGCGTGAAAGTCATTGTGTAATTGATTCCCCTAGATCATTTGAAAACTTGTTAGATCATAGACAAATCCCCACTTGCCACGAAAATATTGTTAGTACAAGGTGTGCCTCAAGGTCCATGTCATAGTACTGTCATTTGAGAGAAGGGGGGTGTAAAAATCCTACTATATAATGCATATTTACTTTTGGATGAACACTTAAAATCCTCTCAAATAATGTATATTGACTAATTCCAACAATACCAAACAACTTTGTTAGTTTAGGATTTAAGAACGGTTAATTAGTTGGTCTTGTCTTAGATTAAAGTCTTGTTTAGAGTCAAAACTTAGTGTAAACAAATAATCCAAAACCAAACACATAGTCTAGATTCTCTTTTAAACAAAGAGGCATTATGTTGCCCACGTGAGATCATTAATTTGCCTTGTTTAAAAAATTCATCAAAAAAACTTGAGTCATATCATCTACTTTGGTGTAGTTATGCTGCTCAATTGAGTCTAGACCTTTACCCAATCTGTTTAAGTCCTTCACTTATAATCTAGATTTAGAATTACACCTTTACAAGTTCATAGGGTTGATGTGTTAAGTGGATTTGCCATTTGCACTAAACTTGAGGGAGCTTAGGTTTAATTTCCAATTTGGGTTGAAGGTCGTTTAAGACTCATAATCATTATCATCACTTAATAGACTTAAGCCATTTTGTGATAAACACTTGCACTTTAAGTCTATACACCACAACATTTTGAGTCGAGAAAGGTAGGATTATGTTGTCAAAATTTTAGGGAAACATCTTTGCCTTAAAGAGTTTTTGAAACAAACCTTTTTTGTCACACTATTTGGGTAGTATAGCATCGTTACACTACCCAAAAAAATTTGAACATTGTTTCATAGACCCTCTCGCATAGAGTTCCAAATTTGTTCCTACATTTTTAGACCAACCTGAGTCTACTTTTATGGTCTTTGTCTAAAATGGTTATACTATTCGCTTTTGTCTAGCTTGTTTGTCCAAAAGAACCCAATTTTATACCATTTTTTGTGAGTAAACAAACTATTACTAAAGTGCCTTTTATTTCATACCTTATACCTAGTTGATCAAGTTCATGTCCAAGAATCAAATGCCTAGTGTTTATTATAAGTGTTTCAAATCCGTTAGATTAAAACTTTCATCTATTTTCAAAGTCTAGCTTTTGATGTTGTTTGGCCAAGAGTCCTAGCACATGCCTTGTTTGAGCCTAGATTTTGATGTCGTGTTTGGCCAAAATACCTAGAAACTTTTAAATTTCTTAGATTAGACTGATTTGAAACACTTCAACCTTAAAGTTTGGCATTTTGATTTGTCATGTTTGGCCAAAACGCCTTGTTTGAGCCTAGCTTTTGATTTCACTCTAGCTTGTTTCCTCACAAATATTTACAAAAAAATGTTGATCCTTTTGAAAAATCTAGACCAAGTTGGGATATCATCTATTTTAGATTCTATCCTTTTTAGAGTTTGTAGAACTCCTTGACCTTTTATCGCAAAACATTGACTATGGATCCCAACATTATTCCTACACTCATAGTGGATTCATGTACAATTCAGGGATTAGTAATGTGGTTGCATAGGAAGAAATGGTGCAAGACCCCTATGCAAATAATATTGCTTATGAGATGGATTCTTATCCCTATTATAATACTCAATTAGGGGCACAAATCCTAGATCTATTGGCTAACTATTTGGTTAACACACCACCTTACACATAATAGGACCAAGAACAAACCATGCAATACTT
This sequence comes from Torreya grandis, assembly GCA_037957365.1. Classification (NCBI taxonomy): domain Eukaryota; kingdom Viridiplantae; phylum Streptophyta; class Pinopsida; order Cupressales; family Taxaceae; genus Torreya; species Torreya grandis. Next base: position 2,693,583 of record JARHVA010001587.1, read on the forward strand.
AGCTACAATTCCTATAGTGGATGAGCTAGTACTTCAACAGTCATATTCTACTAATGTGGCTTCCACGTATGATCCATTTTTGTTTGAGTGACATTTCTTAGAGAACAAAGATGAGATTTTGGTTAGAGCTATAGAGTTAGGGGATAAGTTTCCAGCAGACTTCCCCCATGAAAATATACCAAGTCTAGTAAGAGTGCCCCACAATATCATTTATGATCAACAAGCTTCTTCTAGCAATCCTATGGCTTTAGTCCAAATAATGTACCAAGATCGTAATATATCTAATCAAGGTAAAAACATCATGGAAGATCACTTTAACCAAATGCAAATAGCATATCAAACATATCTAAATCTAGCACATGATTTCAATCAGATGAACGTGGTAAGTAAGCCTCTCATTGACCTAGTTCCTTCAATAAGAGTGTTGATAGAATTAACTGGGCAAGAGAATCCAAGTTCTGACCCATTCATACAAACCACTTCAATAAATAATTGATGCATATGCTTATTATTGAAGAAATGTCTTTAGCCTCTACACTAAATAGTGAGCCAAACATGATAGAAAATGTGCAAACAATGTCTAACTTGGATCAAAGTGGTACTAATGCACAAATGACTAGCCAACAACATGTGGCTATAGTTAATCCCATGAGTATATCATCATACTAGGGAGTAGGGGTTTCTACACCCTAGCCTCAACCAGCTGCTTCCTTGATTGTACAACCTATGGAGTTAGGTAATCAAATAACAACCAATGTCATACCTCAATGATAGAATGTGATGAATCCTACTCCCCCTCAACATGTAGCGAGTAGTATTCCACAATAATAGACACAGTCTAGTGTATCAATGCAATAAAATATGAATACATTTCCACCTCAATCAAGGGCAACAAGTGTTCCACCCCACTAGGTAAGGATGAACATACCTCTTCAATTGTAGAATAATATGCCAATCCAAAACCAAGCAATAACTAGTCAACAACGTGAAAATATTGGTCAATGATAGATGTCAAATATACAAACTACTTTCACTTCCTCATAGGGATTCGTGTAACAAGGAGGCCCTCATGTTTCTTAGGTACTTACTAGACAACCATTGGTTCAAAAAGTGCCACAAATCCAAAGATAGGGTCTTGGTCCATAAGTTCCCACTCAACAACAAGGTTTGATTAGTCGAAAACATGTCCTTTTCAACCACAATAGGCACAATATAATTATATCCCTCCATCCCAAGCATAAAATCCCCCAGGTCAAACCTTTATCACCAACCCAAACCAAAATATCACATAGCCAAATATGCGATTTCAAGTATATCCCAATCCATGTATCCGTATTCCTGGTCCATTCCCCAACCAAACCAATATACTCCAATAGGTATCTTCATCATGCCTTTGTCAAAGTGTCCCACTTGTGACCTCCCAACCATCTATCCAAACCCAAATTCTCCCTCAAACCAATATTCCATCTAGTTTCTTATCCCAAGAATTGTAACAAATGAAGGATGTAATTACTACCATTCAAGTTGGGAAGCAAACCAAAAATTTCAAATTAGATGACGTCTATTCTTATCCATTCAACATGTATTATTTGTAGATACCATTTCCTCCAGGATATGAACCACTAAAATTTGAAAAATACAAAGGGAAAGGTGACCCTAAGGCTCATTTGACTAAATTCTTTGTCGTATGTCAACCAGTGGCATATAGCAACATATACCTTTTGTTGTTGTTTCTAAGGAGCTTGGATAGACAAGCCTTGGAGTAGTTTTTGAAGTTTCCCAAAAACTCAATAATGGATTTTGATGATATTTTTGATAAGTTTGTGCAACACTTTTCCTATAATCTTGAACATGAGATTTTATTAGTGGACCTAACACAAGCAAAGCAAAAAGCTGGGGAAAGTTTTGCAAGTTATTTACAGTGATGAAGAGCCCTTGCAAGCCATTTCACCCATAGTTTACCATATAAACAATTAGCCACTGTGTTTACCAAAAATTTACATAGTGGAATAACTTATCACTTGGAACTACAATGTGTGCATACTTTCAATGAAATCATTGACAAAGGCTTGTTGATTGAGCGAGTGCTCATCAATAAAGGAGTCATAAATATTAATTCAACTAATCAAAATCAAGGTACTAATTATGGAAATGACCAACAACCTATCCAAGTGCAAGCATCGTAACCAGCACAGGCCAATAACCATGAAAGACTGAAGTAATTCAATCAAAATAAGAATGTTATGGGAAATGGAGTAACCAAGTCTCATCATGTTCAAACAATGCAAACATCATTCACACTACCTTTTTAGCTTATTCTTACCTATAAACCTCTCCAAATGATGCCACAAGCACAATAACCAAACATGCACAATAAATATAGTAGGTGTTACCATTGCAAACCCCTCCTCCTAGAAGAACCGTGCCTACACGTTGTGTCTTTAGTGACCTAGGAGAACCTATTGAGTCTATATTTTACAAGCTTGCTACTGCTAATGTGATTAGTTAGCCTATACCAAATTATTATCCATAAGGTATTCCTTATCCTGATTTGTACCATGAAAATGAATTTTGTGACTATCATCGAGTCAACAGGCATAATCTACGAAGATGTGTCCAAATCAAGCATTTAATTGAGAATATGTTAGAGAATGAGGAGATAAAATTGGAAAATGGTGCTTCTATTTCTAATCAAACTCTTGAGATCTATCAAAACCCCTTTCACTAACATAACAATCAACAGTAGTAGAATAATCAATAACAACAACAATAACAATAACAAAAAGCTAGTGTAGCAACAAAATCAACAGTATCAAAATCAAAGGCCAAACTAGTAGAATCAACAAAATCATCAATAGAACCCACAATGATAGAATAATAGACAAAACCAAGGTTAGAACGGTAACAACTAACAAGCCTACCATACAGTTTCACATGACTACAACAGGGTTGTAGGTCATATTGCAGGGGGTAGCGTTAATACCATCTCCATTAATTCTAAACCAAACACTAACCAGTCTAGACCATTGCTAAACAACAATATTTAGCCAAATCACATTGATAATCCTTCTTTGACCTAGGAGTGCATACAGACAAACCAATAAACTAGGACTTCCCCTTTTGGATCTTATAATGATAACTTGTCCTTACCATGTGACCACATACAAGTGCACTGACAACTGAGACTTGTCTTTTCTGGTCCCACACCATTCCCAGCATCGATTAGCAATAATGGTCTAATATTTAATCCTGATTATGCAATCAAAACTTAAAGGTCAAAGATTACTATCCTAGGCCCACAACCATCTGCCATTTTGTCTGTCATCCAACCAACCATTCAATGTCAAAATAAACCATTCACTACTGACCAAGACAAAAAGTATGATATTATCGAACAATTACAGAAGACACCAACACAAATTTATATCTTAGATTTTCTATAGATGTCAATAATCCACAAAAATATCTTGAATGAGTTTTTGACCCAATCCACTATTGCTAATGACATATCTCATGATAAATTTCAATCTTTGGTTGGACACCTAGCTCCAGCCCAACAAGTCACATTCAACCAAAGAGATATGTCTTCCCTTGGCTCACTCCATAACAACCCATTGTACATATAAGTTTGTATCAGATGGCATAAAGTGAAATGTGTCCTTATAGACAATGGATCAGGCCTCAACATAGTGTTTATAAAGCTCATCAAGCTTCTTGGGTACATAATGACATATCTCTAGCCAGAAACAATAACTATTTAAGCCTATGATAATCAAGAAAGAGAGTCAAATGACAACATTAGTTTACTAGTTATCATTGGGCCTTTGAACCATGATACACTTTATCATGTGATTGTTATGGAGTTATCATATAATATGTTTTTAGGTAGGCCTTGGTTACAAGAGATTTACGTAGTCTTGTCAATGCCGCACCAATGTATCAAGTTTTCCCATTCAGGGATAGAAGTGAATATTCTAGATGATTTACACCCATACGGGCACTACAAACATCTTGAGGCCAAATTTCAAAGCTATATTTATCAGTATGATATGAATCCAAGATCCAAGCAAGATAAAGGAAAGGCTATACTTATTGATCCTTCACCAGATAATTGCATATATCCTAATACCTTGGATTCACTTTCCCACATGCTGCCTCCTAAAGCTTCTAATCATTTCACCATTTTAGATAATGGACTAGGAGAATATGTGACCCATGATGCATTTCTTATCACCAATCTTCCTCAAAATCCAAAAACTTTTAGGCGACTTAAAGTCATCCCACATATGCATTAGCAAAAAAAGAACAAAGATAAGGGACTTGTCACATTTGTACAAGCATCTAGCCTAGGACCTAACCCTCTTGAAGGGGATGACTCATGATTATACAATGAAAACCAAGCTAATTATTATAAAAGTGCTGAGTATTCTATTCCTAATAGGATCATGGAGTGTCATAATTATAAAGGAAGAGGCCTCAGATCAAATCAAAAAGGAACCATCGAGCCAATTTCCATGAATAAATATGAAAGACCTTATGAACTTATATTTAAACCACCTAAGGGTGACCCCACATATCTTATTCAAATTCCATCACCAGTGACTAGTGATGATAATGCCGACAGTGAAGTAGAGTCTGATCACAACCTTACCTTTGATAACCTAGCTAAAACCAACTTGTTTGATAACAATGTTATTTGTACCCTTACCTTGGCCATTCATCACAACCCATTGCCATTATATTATCTCCAATTGATAGATTAGGAACAACAAGAATCTAGTCTGTCGATTGATGAGTTCCAAAATGATGAGGCATTATGTGACTTCTTGGGCCTTAGAGACAATGTTCCATTGGGAGATCATAAATCAAGGTTTTCAATCACAGTTGATCCTGTAATCTATTTTGGAGAGCGAGTGAACACCCTTAGCCAAAAAAAAAATATTGAGGTCCCAAAGTAAAAAGCCCTTTGAGTCACTTTATGACCAAGAAAAAATTAAAGATAAAGGCCAGTTTAGTGGTGAAAACCTGTCTCACGTGCCATTAGATGGGGGTGTTCATTTTTGTTTAAATTTAGACCAAGAAACCACTAACGAAGAACTTGCTTGCAGATCTAAGTTCAATTTTGAGCAATAATAAGTATTTGATCGAATTCTCCAAGAATTTCTAACTTTTTTTGTTACATGACCAGATCTCCCGTTAGGGGATTCATATTCATCATACCTAGGAGAAGTTGAAGATCAAGTCCTAACAGAGGACCTTCACATAGTCCAACAGTTCAAGTCACTACCTACTGTCTTAGAAGATGGTTTGAACCTTCTATTTAAAGATACAATAGAGGTGAATATCGAGACTCAATCAAACCTAAAATGGATAAAATTAGGAGCATGTCTCACTGAGGAGGAATGCGACATCTTTGCATCTCTATTGAGAGAGTTTGTGGATATTTTTGAGTGTGCCTATTCTGACATGCTAGGTTTAGACCCTGCCTTGGTTCTGCACCACCTTGTGGTTAATCGTGATGACAAACTAGTAAAACAAAAGTTATGTAAGATGCATCCTTACATTATTGTATTAGTAAAGAAAGATCTAGAAAAACTCTTAGAAGTAAGATGTATCTGATCCATTGATTACTCTAAATGGATCTCTAATGTTGTACCTATTAGTAAAAAGCTTTAAGGGATCCAAATCTACACTGATTTTCAAGACATTAACAAAGCTTATACTGAAGATGATTTCCCCTTGCCTAATATTGACATGATCATCAATTATATGGCTGGTTATGAAATAATTTCACTCATGGATGGCTTTTTAAGATACAACCAGATCATAATCACACCAGAAGATCAACATAAAATAGTGTTCACCACTTCATGGGGAATATTTTGTTATCAGGTAATGCCTTTTAACCTTAAAAATGCTAGAGCTACATATCAAATGGCCATGACTATCATATTCCATGATATGATGTATGATATTGTTGAAGACTATGTCGATGACATATTAGGAAAATCCAAAACCAGGGTTGACCATCCACCAGTGTTGCACAAAATATTTGAAAGACTAAAAGAGTATAAACTCAGACTAAATTGAAATAAATGTGAGTTTGGTGTAACCTCATGTAGATTACTTGGCTTCATCATATCTCATAGAGGTATTGAAGTTGATCCAGCTAAATTCCATGTTATAACAGAGATGCCACCACCAACTAATTTAAAATAACTTTGTAGTTTGTAGGGTAAGATCTGATCAATCTAATGCTTCATATCTTAGTTAGTAGACAAATTTCATCCATTTACACACATTTTGAAGAAGGGAGTTGCATTTCACTAGGATGATCACTGCCAAATAGCTTTTTAACAGCTCAAGGGTTATCTTATCAACCTACCTATTTTATTACCTCCCATGCTAGGAAATCCATTTTTGTTATATCTATCAACTATCAACCATGCTCTAGTGGCACTCTTGGCTCAACATGATGACAAAGGAAAGGAACATGTTTTATACTACCTAAGTCATACCTTGGTTACATATGAACATAACTATGCACCTATTGAAAAAGCTTATCTAGCCATGGTTTTTGCAGCTCAGATACTATGTCATTACATATTGAATAATGAAACCATGGTCATTTCAAAAGTAGATCCACTCAAGTATCTACTATCTAAAATAGCTTTATAAGGTAGAATGGCTAAATAGATCATGCTTATCAGTGATTTTGACATAGAATATATCAATCAAAAGGCAATCAAAGGACAAGTTCTTGCAGATCAACTTGCTGAAGCACCTCTCATAGACGCACAACCACTCACATTTCAATTTCCTAATGAATCTATCATGACCATCATTAACACACCCCTTAAGGAGTAGCCCTGGAAATTATATTTTGATGGCTCATTCACCACACATGGATCAAGGGTAGGCCTATTATTTAGTACACCACAGAGGGAATCTAATCCCTAAATCATTCAAAATCAGCTTTCCTTATACAAACAACATGGCTGAGTATGAAGCACTTATTGTAAGACTTTGACAAGTAGTGCATTAGAATATATCTCATCTCCAAGTTTATGGTGATTCTCAGTTAATCATCAATAAGGTCACAAATCATTTTCAGACCAAAGATGACAATCTAGTTCCATATAAATCCATGGTTGACACTCTAAAAAAGCAAATTCCTAGCATTCACTTTGAGCACATACCAAGGGCTAGTAACAAAATTGTAGATGCCATGGTTACTATTGGCTCTCTAATTTGACAAACATATAAAGCTAGAGAGTATCAGTTCCTCATTGAGAATTTGTTAGTACCAGTTCATGTACCTTCAATCGTTGCCATGATTTGTGATATTGTTGGTCCTAATTCTATCTAGTACTCAGACCTTTATAACTACCTTTATGACCATGTTTTGCCACCTGACCTATCTTGAAAACAAACCAAAGCTTTCATTCATCATTCTGCTCGTTATACTCTACTTGGATCCACCCTTTACCATCATAGTTTTGATGGAACTTTGATTCATTATTTAACTTTGGTAGAGTTTACACTAGTGTTAAGAGAAGTTCACAAAGGAGTATATGGAGCCCATTCTAGCAAGGTAATCCTATCCAAAAATCTCTTGTGTATTTGTTATTATTGGCCCACTATAGATGCATATACTACTACATATGTAAAGAAGTGTGACAAATGTCAACGACATACTAATTTGATTCATGCCCCAAAAAAAATCTAAAATTGATGTTGACACCATGGACATTTTCTACATAGGGACTTGACCTCATTAGGAAGATTAACCCCACTTCATCTGATGACCATAAACATATCCTTACCACCATCAAATATTTCACTAAGTGGGTTGAAGCTATACCCCTCACTTACGTGACTAGAAAGTAAATTTCCAAATTCATCTTCAACCATCTCATTTGTCGCTATGGTATCCCTCTGACATTATATCTGATAATGGAGGATCATTCAAGAACAAAGATATAGACCAGCTATGTACTAAATACAACATCACACAATATTTTTCTATAACATATTACCCTCAAGGTAATGGCCAAGCCAAGGCATTCAACAAAACCATTGTCAATATTCTCAAAAAGATTGTCAATGATGTCAATTGGCACCTCCAGATATTCCCCTTGGGCATATTGTACCAATCATCATACCCCCACATGAGCCACTCCATACTCACTTGTTTATGGTATTGAAGTTATCCTTCCCATTGAGGTCGAGTTACCTTCATTATGCATCTCTTTCAAGCGTATCCTAGGTGATCATGACTATCAAGTAGCTTGCCTATAATAGCTAGATCTACTTGATGAAAAATGCATAGCCACGCTCAACAATCTTCAAGCATATTAGAACTGACTCAAAGGCCACTATAATTAGTGTGTTAAGTATAAAAAATTTGAAATTGGTGATCTTGTTATTAAATAAAACCAAAAGAATACCATGGCCAAGAAGAAACATAAAGGGAAATTCAAACCAAACTGGATAGGGCCTTTCATCATCACTGTAGATTATGGATCAAGAGCATACAGGCTTGCTACACTAGACATTAAGGAACTTTTAGAGCTGATGAATATTATTCACCTCAAACGGTACTATGCTCGAATGTTAAAGTGTATTATCTATAAGGACCATTTTAGTTATACCTTTTTATCACTATTCTCTTTATACAAATACCATCCTTATCCATCCTCTTTGTTGTATCCACTTTCCATTTCAACTTATCAACCTAGTGTGTTCTAAAGCCTAGCCCATTTGACCTTGGTTTTTAACATTCATTACATAGTTTCAGCATCGAGGTATCTAATTAGTTCATCAATTTTTTTAAGTACTTTAGATAGGGAGCATATTTTTGGATAGTGTGATAGAAGTTTTGGCAGTTGCATCCTTCATTTATTATTCCTTTATAACCACCAGTCTTGCTACTAATTACAACCACCTTTGGGAAAATTAGTATCATTGATCAATGATATTTTTTCCTGGTTATAACCACCTATGGGAAAATTAGGGGCAACATTAAGCCTTGATGTACCAAATTGCCACTTCCTATACCTAGCTATGCCTTTTTACCAACTGTGCCTATTTTATTTGAATTGGTTGTTGCGCTAGTCAAATTCCTCCACTGAAATGGTAGAACTATAGTGACTTGAGGTCTTACTCTGGGACTATGTAGGTAGTGCTCAATACTTATTGATGTCATCTTTGTCACCCTTTTCCCCATGCTCTCACTATTTTGCTAGCAACCTAAGCCACACTCTCATCATTTTTCGAGCAACCTAAGCCACGCTCTTGCCATTTTATGATCAGCCTAAGCCATGCTCTTAGTATTTTGTGAGTAACCTAAGTTTGAACACTCTCACCATTTTGTGAGCTTGAACCGTTTAGTGTCTCGTCATTCTCAATTGAGTTGAGATACTTCAAACATTTCAAAAAATTGTCAGAAAAGAACAAAAACATTGACCCCTTCTTTGCCTTAAGGACTATGGGAACCCTTACTAAGTTACAAGCAAATCACTTGTCACTTAGTTTCCCCATCCTTTTTAGCCTTTTTCTCTCATGCACTTACCATGTTTTAAGACCATTCTTCTTCTCTCACATCCATTTTGTTTGTTTTCATCAGTTATCGCATTCTTCCCATTCCCTAGGAGAACTACATTTGGCTGAAAGTTTTTTATTGGATATTACATCCATGAAACTATATAGGCAGCGTCCACTTTCCTAGTGCATATAGAGACAACTCGGCCACCCCCTTCCTTTTCTTCTATTCCCCCATTTTGTTTGTTTTTTAAGTTGTTGCCTATTTTCTAGAGGCAATGTTCATAGGGTTTCTATTGCATTGTTTGTTTTTGCTTATTTTATTTGTTTGTTTGCCTATTTGTTTACTTTTAGTATTGTTGCCTTGATTCAGTTTATGTGTGTTCATTGGGTGATTCCTTACCCACTCTTACACTTTAATCCATCCATATTCATATGTTTACATTGTCATCAAGGTTTCTATCATTGGTGCATTATTTTCTATTGAGTATTGGATTATGAGAGTCAGTGCTCATGCATATTTCGGCTAAGTCCTCATGATGTTTTACCATGATGCCTACCAACATGTGGTAAAATAAACCTTAGCTTCAAGAATTCTATTTAGTAATGGTAGCCTCTCTTCAACACTGACATCCTAATTCAATCCTATTCATATCCCAAATAGAATAATTAACCAAGAAAGAATTTTAACCTTTATTAGTTCGAATAAGCATTTTCATATTAGTAGGTTGTTCCAATTCATCATTACCCTCTATGTTAAGTTATCATCATCCTCAACCAAGTTTATCATGTTTGCCATAATCAGGATCTAATGATTATAACCACCTATGGGCAAATCATTACACACCGTCCCACCTACATTTCTCAATGATTATAATTGCCTTTGGGCAAATCATTGTGTTGTCACCACTTTACTTTTTATTCATATACAAAGGCATGTTATTGTCTTGTTTATCTATTTTAACTAGGGTAGCTCCATATTTTCAATGATTGTAACTGCCTTTGGGCAAATCATTATGTTATCATACCATGTTGCTACTATCAGGATACAATGCTTATAACTGCCTTTGGGCAAACCATTATGCACCATCCCACTTACATTCTCAATGATTTTGATTACTTTTTTAGTAGAATTATGTTTTCACCCCATCATCTTTCCTTTCTTTGGTCCCCTCATTTCGCTTCTTTCTTTTTGAGGGATCGTTTGTCAACTTACTTGTGCTAACCATTCCTTTGAGGGGGCATCATACAGTTAGGTTATCATCATTGTAGTTGTAGGAATACATGCCATTTCTCATTCTTTGAGAATACATTACTTTGCCTATAGTTTGTAACATCTTCCCAAATAGGGGCAAACTGTAGACACCTAAAATTGGACATCAATAACTTCCAACACTGCTTTTGACCAATTTCTATCCAAATTGCACTATTTGGCCTAAAAATACTAAAATCCATTAAACAATGTGAAACTAATGCATTCAAGTAGAGATTTTGGCTAGGGTATCCCTAAATGGAGTAATGCAATTTATGGGCTAGCTAACTTTCATAAGATCATTTTGAGTCAAAATGCCAAATTTGCATTTAGGTGATCTAGATTGCTCTTCCCTATCAAATCTTTTACACAAGACATGTGCCATTATTATTTGTTATTAGAAACATTCTAAATGGGAATATGGTTCCAATGCATCTGAGAGTGACTTCTAATTCCAATCCAGTCAAAATTTGGACCAATAATAAGGCATTCTGATCAATTTGAGTAATTTGTGCACAAAGTGCTTAATCATGCTTAAGAGATAATTAATCCAAATCAAGGCCTAATTAATAATTCCATGGAAACTTGTTTAATACTTGTTTTTATAAATTAATATTGAATATCTACATCATCAAGTGACCTCATTTCTTGGGAAGACATCCCTAGGCCATAAATGCCATAAATATGAGGAGTCATGCCCTCTATGCCTCATCAATGACTTCCATGATGCCCTCCATGCGTCATAATTGCCCCTTGTTCCAATGTCATGATGAGGATAATTACAAACTTAATTCCAAAAATTGAATTAATTCTCAACCACACATCTCAATCTTGAGATTGATGGTTGAGGTTGATTCTGATCAAATCTAAAAATCTATAAATAAGAGGCCTCACAACATCATTTCTAAGCTTTTTTTATGCAAAGTTATATTGCCAAATTGGTTTCAAAAGCTTCAAGAAATTAGTGTTACCATGCCAAATTGATTCCAAGCCAAGCCAAGCCACAAGCCAAAGGTGCCAAGGAGAAGAGGAGATAGCCAAACCTCTTTTGATGAAGACTTCATGAGCACAAGCCGTGTAAGCCACCACTGCAAATGCATTTGGAGCATCGAAGGAAGGTGAAGGAACTCTTGTATTTGATCCCTTGCTTTTATATTGTGCTTTCCATTTGTTTTTATTTACTAAGCTCTCCCTAGTGTCTAGGCATAGAGATGCTATCCTATTAGTGTGTTTATTTCATTTTGTTTTCATTTTGGAACTAACACCATACTAACCATCCTCTCTTGAGTCAAATTCCTATATCACATAATGGTATATGGTACAATGGTACAAGTATCATGGTGTAATAATAATTGAATCCAACACAAGTTACCCCAAAGTAAGGGCTTTCATAGACAATAATTCAAAAAAGGCTATCAAGCATAGAATTGCTTAAGGTGTATAATATTCATGGATTTTGGGACTTCTTCACCATTTTGAGTAGGCAATATAAATGCCTCCAATCTATATTTTTTTGTAACCACGTATGGGCCCAGCCAATTAGGTTGAAACTTACCTTTTTTTTGTATGTTCAACATTAATGTTCTTTTGGTTCTCCTTCAAGACCGAGTCACCAACTTCAAACTCCCAAGGGAGAATGTGCTTGGTATAGTTACGGTGCAATATGTTCTGATACACTCTCAAGTTATACATGACAACCAAATGCTTTCCATTAAGGAGTTCTAGCTCTTGCAACCTAGAAACTCTATAATCCTCATCATCAACAATGTTCTCCAAGGATACCCACAATGAAGGTAGCTCAGCCTCAACCAAGATAAGAACCTCTGTTTCATATACCAAGTAATATGGAGTGGCTCCTATGGGGGTTCAATGACTAGTGTGATAGGCATAGGGGCGAGAAAAATTTGTAAAGTGCCAATTATGGCCAACATCATTGACAATCTTCTTTAACATTATGACAATGGTTTTATTAGATGCCTCACTTGATCATTGCCTTGTAGGATATATGGTGTGGAGTTTTTGTGTTTAATTTTGAACATGGTACAAAGGGATTTTATGTCTTTGTTAAAAAATGAGCCACCATTAAAGGATATAATATGGGTTGGGATACCATATCGATAGATGATATGGTAATAGATAAACTTGGAAATCTACATCTTAGTAATGTAAGTGAAAATAATGGTCTCAATCCACTTAGTAAAATACTCGATAGTAGTGAGAATGTTTTTGTGGCCATCAAAAGAGGTTGGGTTTATTTTCTTGATGAGATCAAAATCCCATGTAGAGAATGACCATAGTGTAGTGATCGACTGTAGTGGCAAGGAAGGTGAATGTATCAAATTACCATGTTGTTGGTAGACAACACACTTCTTAACATAATTGCAAGCATCTATTTCCATCTTGGGCCAATAGTACCTTATTCTGAGGAGTTTCTTCACTAAGACTACACTACTGGTGTGGCCTCCACACATTCTTTCATAGACCTCCTTAAGTGCTAACGTTGATTCTCCTAAAGATAAATAATGGGAAAACATTCCATCATATCCCTTATGATAAAATGTGTTCCAAAGGAGGGTATAATGGGTTAGGTAATGAAGGAATATTTTTTGGTGATTATGTGAAAGGTCGAGGGGAAAAGTTTGGTTGTGGTAATAATTATAAATGTCCTAGTACCAAGGGATTTTAGGTGGGAGATTGGGACCAGTAATTGTACATACCCTATCTAAATTTGGTAATATATGAGTTGACTATAAAAGGTTCTTGATAAGAAACTGATATTATTTGACATCACTGACAACTTGTAGCATGGGCCTAATTTTTGCCATTACATCAGCTCATCTATTATTGGCTCATGGTACCTATTCAAATTATATGGACTTGAGATTATCTATAATGTGCTAATAGGGTATAAGATTATCATCTTGAGTCTGATATTATTTTGTGGCCTGATTAATGATCAATTAAAAATCTTGATAAACCATTAACAATTTTATATCCCATTGTATTGCAAGATGAAGTCCTATAATGAGAGATTCATACTTAGCCATAGTGTTGGTGCAATTGAAGATGATGTGAAATGACTTGGGGATGAGGTCCCCTTGTGGTGTCACCAGTAAGATGCCAGCTCTAGAGTCATGTGAAGTGAATGAGTCAACAAAGTATAACTTTTATTATTTAGGTTCATGATCCACTTCTTCTATCTTAATGATAAAATCATCTGGAAAATCAAATATGAGTGGTTAAGTATCTACAATAGGAGATTTTACAAGTTGATATGCAATAACCTACCCCTTAATAACTTTTTGAGTCTTGTACTTAATGTCAAATTAACTCAATAGCATGACCCATTCAGCCATGTAGCCTATAAGAGTTGCTTTGGACAGTGAATATTTGAGAGGTTCCACTTTAGCAATGATCATAGTTTTATTATTCAACATGTAGTGTCAATTTTTGAGAAATGAACACCATTTCCAAACAGGCCTTCTCAATAGGCATATAATTATACTCATACGCTACAAGTGTTCAACTCAAATAATAGACTGCATGTTCCTTTCTTGGTTCATCATGATGTGTAAAGAGTGCCCCCAGTACATGTTTTATGGCTAAGATATAAAAGAGTAATCGTTGTCTAGGTGTTGTCATTCTTAAAAGTGGTAGGTTGGCCAAGTATGCTTTGAATTTTGCAAATGATTGTTAAAATTTAGTATCCCATTGAAAATTAACCCCCTTCTTCAAGAGGTATGTGAAAGGGTGACACTTATACCAGTTGTGAAATAAACTAAATCTTGCCTTGTAGGTTACAAAGCTATTTCAAATTGCAAGGTGGAGGCATCTCCATGATAGCCTTGACCTTAGCATGATCAAATTCAATCCCTTTATGATATAATGAATCCTAATAATTTTCTCAAAGAGATGCCAAAGATGTACTTCTTAGTATTTATATGAACCTTTTATTTTCAAAGTCTCTCAAAGATTCCCCATAGAACATCAATTTATCCGACACATGTTCTTGATTTTTCTAGAATATCATCAACATAGTTTTCAAAAATGTCATGCATTGTGTCATGGAAAATGATAGTCATAGCATGTTGATAGGTGGTAGCCGTCTTATTCAATCCAAAAGGCATGACTTGGTAATAGAATGTTCCCCATTATATGGTGAACATAGTCTTATGTTGGTCCTCTAGAGCTATCTTGATCTGGTTATATCCTGAGAAGCCATTCATGAGGGATAACATCTCCTACCTAGCAATTGAGTCAACAATCATGTTGATGTTAGATAGAGGGAAATCATCTTTAGGACACACTTTATTGATATTTATAAAATTAGTATAAACATGTATGCCATGTGGTTTTGTGCGTACTAGGACAACATTTGATATCCATTCAGAATAGTGCAATGGTCTGATGAAGCTAGCTCCCAATAGTTTTTCTAGCTCCTTATTCACCAAAATAGTAATGCCTGGATGCATTTTTCTCAATTTTTGGTTGACTATCTTGGCATTTGGATGTATAACAAGGTGATGCATGACCAAGTTAGGGTTTAGGCCTGGCATGTCTAAATATGTTCATGCAAAGATATCAATAAAATCCTTCAAAATGGTGATAATATATTCATGTTCTTCATCAGTGAGGTATGCTCCTAGATAAACAATTTTGGGATCATCATAATTTACTAAGTTCACTTAAGTGGTGTTTTCTATAAGGAGAGTATAACCATCTTCTAAAATAGTGGGTAGTGTTTGATCCTACTCCTCTTCTTCTACTTCAACTTCTAGTTATGAGCCTCAAAGCTCTGGATAGTGAGAGGAATTTGAGTTTATCAATTCAGGTAATGGCTAATTAGTAAATATCTCTAAAAATTCTAGAGAAATATATTCATATAGTTTATGTTGTTTAGATGTGATATTGGCACTGGCTACACAACTAGGACTTGGTGGACACTACACTTCTTTTTGAGATGAGCAAACTTCCCCATCTAAGAGTGACTGAAACAAGTTTTCACTCAAGGGCTTGTATTTTTTTTTTACTTTTTCCCTGATGAATGAGTGCTTCAAAGAGGTTTTCACTTGAAGATCTTGATGTTTTATCTTTTGTGTGACCAAGAAAGTTTAACTACTCTCTAAAGGAGGTAACAGAGTCCAAGGAGAAGTCAAAGCCTTGATTGTGATCACCAATTAGAAATCTATCTCTAAGGCCCATGTACTCAGTGATCAACTCCTCATTTTGAAATTCATCGAGGTGTATAATAGAATTTTGCTAGTCCCAATATATACGGCTGAGATAGCAAAAGTTAAGTAGATAATGGGTTGTGATAGTCATAATAGAATTGGAGTCGAATAGATCAGTGTCAGTTAGCTCATTGTAAGAACTATAATGGGATGATGTGTCATTATCAAGAGTTTATTCATCAGCTGATAAAGAATAATCACTATCAAAATACATTAGGTCACTACTAGGTGGTATAAATATGAGACCTTGACTCATAGTCGGTTTACCAACAGATAACGGTCCTAAAATACCTTACTCTTAAAGCACTAAGCCTTTTCTTGCATAATCCAAACTATCCATAATATGATTAGGGATAGGGTACTTGGGATTCCAAAAATAATTAGCAAGGCCATCAGAGTATAGCCAATCTACTTCAGTAAAGGCTTCATTATCTTGATTTGGTGAAGTTGCTAATACAAATACACTGGTGGTTTATGCATGATTTTATTCATTTACCAAGTCATGTTGGGCCTGTAAGGGCCTTTAGAAGGTTTAGGTCTACCATAAGACTTAGGATATTTGGGCATTTTTGTAATATGAAGGGCATATTTTTAATGGTATGTGGAAATGCGTTGGTTTATAAATGATATGAGAAATGGATTAACCAAAGTGGAAGTAAGCTAACCAGGTTTGATATAATTAGATTTCGGTCATTTATAAAATATTGATTTGTTCTTTTTAGATACAAATTTAGAGCCAGGATAATAGTTATAATTGTGAAATTCAGCCTCTAGATGTTTGCAATATTGGTAGGGTTGTCGATCAACATAAATGGTGACCTCAATTTCAACATAGGGGAACTTGAGGGATTGGTGCAAGGTAGATGGGATAGCTCATACTTCATGGATCCAAGGATGGCCAAGAAGTACATCATATGGAAATTCAATGTCCACGACGTGACATAGAGTATCATGGGATACATACCCAACAATGATGGGTAAATAAATAGTTTTGGAAGACTCTCTTTCAGCATTGTTGTATGCTTGATTGTGATTGTTTCAGGTTATATTTTCTTAGAAATATAACCCAATTGTTGTATCAAATTTAGTGACACTATGTTTAGCCCTGAACCATTATCTATAAGAACCTATTTTATTTTATGATGTTCTATAATGACTTCAATGTAAAGGGGGTTATTATGGATCAAATCAAGGGAAGACATATCTCTCTAATCAAATGCAAGTTGTTGGCTTAGAGATAAATGTCCTACGAGCATATGGAATTGGTTAGGATTGATGAATTTGGGAACAATGGACTATTGAAGGAAGTCATTCACTATAGTTCTATGGACTTCCGACATATGTAAGAGATCTAGTATATAAATATGCACAAGGGTTTTACTTAGTTGGTCTTAAATGCTATATGGCTTCTTAATAGAAGAATGAGAGGATTTGGCCTTAACTGGTACAATGTTTAGCTTTGGATCAGAAAGCACAATGTTTAAATTTAGTTCAGTGTTGGAAGAAGGCAAAGGGCCTTGGAGGGTGACTCACGAGTGTCTAGTTGCCATTGCATAATTTTGAGGTGAAAAGGAGTCATTATAATTAGAAGAAAGGGGTTGAGGTCTAAAAATAGTAACCCAAACAAATTGAGGCATAATGAAATTGCTTGAACTTGATGTAACATTACTTTAATAAGAGGGTGTTATCCCTAAAATAGGGGGACCAACCCTTTGAGAAGTGTTAGATAGTTCATACGTTTTGATCATAATGGTGGTAACGTGATTTACAAAAAACATATCGCATAGTGTTATTATAATCATACAACATGTTGTTGTAACCCAGGTTATTATCTTGGGTATTATGATCTTGATTATGAATATGTTGATTAGGCTTCTAACCTTATCCTTGTTGATATTGGCTCTGACCTTCGCTCTGACTATTCCTCTGTTACTACTGAATATGTTTGGGAAATTGGTCCTTGTAGATGCCTATGATTGATTAGTGTTCTACACTATTTTTTTCATTTTGATTTCACCACTTTCAATCAAGTCCTTAATAATATGTCTTAATTGTAGGCATTGATAAATGGCATGAATGATAACATGATGGAAATTACAAAACTCATCTTCTTGATACCGATAAAGTTTAAGTTGATCTTCTAAAAATGGTTTTGGTACAAGCCATATAATCAAATTGGTTGCTACTAGCTTCTAGAATACTACCTTAATAGGTTCTCCGAGTTTGCTGAGTGTTCTATACTTATTAAATGTCCTACGTGGAGGAGCCCTTTGCAAAGTGTTTGATGGATTAGGTTGGATTGGTTGTACAGTTGGAACCAGTATAGCTTGCACTATTTGCACATGTCTAGATTATGTCACTCTATTTCCCACCATTTACTTATTCTTGTTAAAAATATTAGATTTTATATAATATTATTTTGAATAGGTGGTTGGGTCTGATTAGAGCTTGACCTTGTGAATAAATTTTTACAAGGCCTCTGATAATAAATACCTTTTAATATGCATTCGATTCTCAATAATTTCCTCAAATTTATTTGCACAAACGAGTAGAGATTGTGATCTACTTCAGGGTGGAAATTCTATGCAAAAATATTAGCCAATTAACGATCTATTAAATTATATTAAAAGCAACTAGCTGATGCTCTTTGCCATTATAGGTGTTTTTTGAAGCTTTGTCCATCTCTTTGTCTTGCCTTATGTAAGTCAACCACTATTAACTCAAGCTCAATGTTATATGAGAAGTGGTTGATAAACATCTTTGATAGATCATTCCAATTTGTCACTGATCCCTTAGGCAATTTGAGGAGCCAATTTATAGCTTATCTAGCCAAACTGCATGAAAACAAGTGGAGTAAATAAACACAGTTGTAGGATACCTCTTAGAATAATACAAAAAGGCTTGAATGTGCTTTCAAGGGTCACCCTTACCTTTATATTTATCAAACTTGGGTGCCTCAAAATGAGGTGGAAATGGGACTTGAAGAATGTTTAAGTCAAATGGATAACGACATATCTCATCAAACTTATATTTCTTAATTTGGTTTCCTGTCTCAAGCGTTGAGACTATTTATATCATCAAATTCCATTCCTGCATGTTTGGTGTATTTGTTGGTGGAATATAATTTTATTGGGAAGGAATATACCCCTTTGCATGCACTTATTAGGGATATGAACCCTTTGTCTAGAATATTGGTTTTGGTTTACTCTTTAATTTGAGTAGGTTTATCATTGATTCCTAGGTGCTTGATACAAAGTCCTTGGAATATATCACTATGAGCTATAAGAATACTATTAGTTTTGGGTTGTCTATTATCAATTCACAAAATGGCATGGTGGTTGAGATGAACTCACTAAAATGTTTTGTAAAACACCCCCAATCTGCAATGAGTCTTTCATTCCTTATGGTTGCAAAGGGATGAGAGTCTCTTGATGGTTGAAAAAAGTATGCTCCGTATCAGGTGAAATACGTTATAAAGCATTTATAGGTTTGTTTTATTTAGGATAAAATCTAGGGTCTATTGTAGACATAAGATCAACTAAGACATGTTGTATTTGATTTATCATCTACTCTTGCTCTTTAGAGGCAACATTATCAATTGAAGTTGTAGTTAAAGAAGCTGTTAGGTATGTGACATGTTGATTTCCATATCATTGATTGATTTTTTGAATCTTGGTAGCAAGAGCCTAATCAGTTGGGGAAAAAACAAGTTGTTATTTTCCCTTACTAGTGGAAGTAATGTTAGTTTTTGTAACATGTGTGAGATGTTGCTCTAACTGTTGTGTTGGTCCCAAAAAATGTCACTCATTTTTGGAACAACATATGAGCTATCTTGGTCCTACAGGAACAAAATTCCTCTCTTCCCCTTTCAAAAAATTGTTCTGAGCATTCAGGTTCTTTATTTTTCAAAGCTTTCTCAGAAATCTACGGACTCTGTAGGCTTGAATCTATGGACTCTGCAGGCTTGAATCTACGGACTCTACAGACTTGAATCTACAGACTCTATAGGAAGGAAATCTACAAACTCTACAGGCCAAGTTCAGTGGGCTTCACAAGTTGATTTCTATGGACTCTGTAGATATGTTTCTACAGACTCAACATGCTTGAAATTAGCAAGTTCAACAGGTTCAAAGGATTTTTCAGGCGAGTTCAGTCAAAAGAACAAGCTTCTAACACTTAGTCATTTCCAGGATTGGTTCAGTGCCTCGGTTCAATCAAAAGAGTTCACTCAAAAAATGATAAAGGACAAAGGCTTAAACCATTGAACTTTGAACCACTTTGGTTCAAAGGTTCAATGGGTTCAACGACCAAGTTGGTTCAACGTGCTTGGTGCAAAAAAACAAAGGACTTAGCCAAATAATGAAGGATGAGCCTATTGAACCATTGAACCAAAGTTGGTTCAATCGAAAGGTTCAAGGGGCTGCCCCAAAGTGAAAAAGGCAAGTGCCCTTGTAGAGGGCAGCAATCAAACGTAGACAAAGTGAACTCCTTCAAAAAAGTGAACAAGGCAAAAGACAAAGCGAAATGCTTTAGACAAATTGTCTGAAGGAATTCGCCTGAAAGACAAAGCAAAAGCCCGGCGAGAAAGATGCAAAGGCAAGGAAGATTTCCTTTGGACAAATTTTTCGAAGGAATTCCTTCGGACATTCTATTCGAAGGACATAAAGGATAAATCCCACTGAGAGGAAAAGCCCGAGAGCCAAAAGCCTGCCGAAGAAGCAAGAACTCGCCAGGGAAGTAAAAGCCCGAAGGTCGCATGAAAAATCTCAAAGGGTAGATACCCTTGCGAGGGACACTTGACATCAGAAAAAGGACCTTTTCCAAGGACCCAAAGGGACACCTTCCCTTCAGGATGTTCCAAAGGCTGAACAAAGATGCAAAAAGGAATCTTCAAAGACTTAGACACAAAGAGCTTCAAAGAATGAACTGATTGAGCCATTGAACCGTTGAACCAAATGGTTCAACATGTTCATAGGTTCAAGGGTTCAACTAAGCACGATGAAGATCAAAGAGCTTAGGAAGAGAAAATGATGGGCAAAACCAAAGAACCATTGAACTGATTGAACCTGGAACCAAAAGAGTTCAAAGTTCAATGGTTCACAGGTTCAAGCAGTTCAAAGGCAGCCTCAAGCAAAGAAAGAAGCAACATGGATGATTCCAAAGGCAAGTTCAATGAAAGTGATGGTTCAAATAGAGAGCAAAGAAGTGCTTAAGCAGGGAAGCAATGGACCAAAAGAGATAGAGTGAATCGATGAAGCTTTGAACCAATGAACTTTTAAATGGTTCACAGGTTCAAAGTTCAACATGGTTCAAGCAGCTAGCAATCATTGACGGCCCCTCAGATGTCAAATTTAAAGTGAGGGAAAATCCATGGAAATTCAAATAGAGCACGAAACTTAAAGGAAGAACCAAGTGATTAAATGAAAAGAGAGCATGATAGCTCAAATTGAAGTTGGAAAAGACAAAAGTAGAAAGACAGAAAAGCCAAAAATGTCTTTGAAAGAGTTATTTCCAGTAGGTGGAACAGTGGATCGAGTAGACTTCTGAGCACACCAAACCAAGGACGCAGCCTATTTTCTTCCATGAAGTAAAGACAAATAGGCAAAGGACCAGACGGTCCATATTAAGGAGGAGACATATCAGATGAAGGGACATGCCATAGTTATGGTAGTGCACTGTTCTCAGCATGGTCTCTCCAGACAAAACTGGAGACGCATTGAAGATGCTGACTGTAGCATGGGCCATCCCATAAAAAGAGGCACCAATCCTTGGGTAGTTGCTATAAGTTTGTATTTTCTCTCATTTGTAATGAAGACTTTCATTTTAAAAGAGTGAAACTCTGCCCATTTTGAAAGAGGAAGACTGAGACTTTGAGCTCATATTATAATTTCATTTTCATTTTTATCTGAATGAGAAAGTAGGTTTTTCACAGACTTTGTGTTGTTCTGACTTGTGTCATTTTAGAAGATCATTCTTACGTCTATCTTCTGAAGGTGTCCTTATTCATTTAATTTGGTAAGCAGAATTAGTGAAGGTAATAGGGAAGTGTCCTGAAACCAACTATGGGAAGACTTTGTGCTTTCACAATTGATTTCATTCTATGTTTTTTTTTTCTTTTTCTGTTGAGGATTCTAGGGCAACGTTGTGCCCCCATTATCTTTTGTGATATACTCTTTCGGTAGTTGAGGTGGAAACTTTGCGTTTTGCTTCATCCTGCTGTTACTACGCCCTTTTGATCACTGGTTATTTCAATACCTGAAAGAAATTCATGTTGTTTCCTGCAAGAACACTTCTAAAAGAAGAGAAGTGCCTTCAGTGTTTACACCAAGATTTTCTCCTTTGTCTGTGTGCATCATCTCTAAAAGAAGAGAGATGGATGGTTTATTATGCCCCTGTGTCTTACTTTTTTCTTATTTATATTGTATATAGCTCCTACGTATCTATAGGGAACCTCCCCTTGATGAGATAAGAGATTTGTCTCTAGTTGATGTAGTAAAGTTGCACACCTGGCTGACCAATCTTCCTGCTATGGTTGATCAAACCTATTTTGTTGATCTGTATGCTGATTGACAAACTATTCATCCAACAGTTTTTGGCAACTCCACTGGGGATGAACGTGTAGTCTGAAGCCTCAAGTTTTAGATTAAAGCAATTCCTTCCCTTATCCATTATATTACAGACTCTAGTGAATCTATTCCATGTCTTACCCATTATCATTATAGCCTTACCATCTTCCTCCACTTCCATTACTTTATCTGGTCTGCAAAACCAGAGTTGCTAGAAAAGAGTGCACAGTTTGAAGCCTCAAGCCTCAAGCTGAAGCAGGGCCAGTTCTTTTCCATTTTTTGTTCTACAATCTGGCCACTCCACCCAGATTTGTTATCCCTATTTTTCATAATTAAATCATGGCAGTTTGAGGCCCCTAGCGTAACTCTTTTGGCCCACTCAACTTGACTCCACCTCTGCATGAACTTCCACGTAGTTCAAGAAAGAATTTCCCCAAATTATTTGGTGATGGGAAGGTTCATCCTGATGAACACATTAAAGCTTTCAGCATAGCCTATGGTGTAATAGGGGTGGAATTTAAAGACATAACGGTCAGACTGTTTGTGGAGACACTATAAGGCACTACTGCAAACTGGTTCTACCACCTTTAGGTTGGATCAGTGACTGACTGGGACACTCTTAAAGCCAAGTTTGAAGCCAGGTTCAAGCCTGTAGAGGATGCACATGCTTTGTTGGCCTAACTCACTTAGATGAAAAAGGAACCCCATGAACCTATGAGGGACTTCATTTCCAGGTTTAACAAGCTGAGGCACAGGATTCCCATGATCACCCAGTCGACACCTCAGAATCTCATGTGTTTCTTCATCAACTCACAGTTGCCTAAAGTGAGTTTTTTGTTGAGACAGGCTAGACACATAGACCTTGAGGCTGCTCAAGACTTGGCTACTGAGCTAGAAGATGACCTTATCTTGGCAAGAAAGATAATGAGAGATCATAATAGAGGTAAACCCTCTTCATCTTCTGAATACTCACCCACAACCACCATTGACCCAATGGTACAAAAGCTGGCAAATGAACTGCTAGCCTTGAAAAGGCAAATGGCACAAGGTATTTCTTCTGCTCCTCTATACAAAGATATACCAAGGAGGACATTCCCCAATCAGCCATATCAAGGCAATGCTACCAGAAATCAAGGGCAACCAAATCATCTTTCTCCCCCACAAAGCAACCTTGCCCTTAAATCACCTCCAACCAACTCAGTAGTTGGATACCTAGAAATAGAACATGTTTCCTATTTCCAACCTAAGTTTGAGCAAGAAAATGATGCTGGTCTCTTCATGGAGGATCAAGAAGAATCATCTGGTGACTCCCACATTAGTTTGCTGAATTACCAGGATGAACCCAGAAGTGAAGGTGAAGCAGTTGAAGAATCATACGCAGTATTCACCCAGTCCAAGAATAAGTCAACCCAACAAGCTGATAAAGATAGAACATAGGAATGAACTCAGCTTGTAATTCTAATTGCTAAGTGGGGAACCACTCTGCCTTTCTAGTCAAAGGACCCAGTGATTGCCAAGAAGGTTAGTACATCAAACATCTCTGTACCTTCTACTTTAACTTCGCAGATCAGTCCTCCCCCTCCCAAAAACCAAAAGGATGAACTCCCATCCTCTCTTCCAAGTCCATCTCAGTCATTTGACATGATTGATCACCTCAAGAAATATAAAATTCAAATGACTGAGTTTGAACCCTTGCAAGCCAATCCTGAGCAGTTAAACATTGATGAAGAGCTAGGTGTGGACCTATCTGAGGCAAGGATTGTAGTCACCCAAATGTCAGCCCCAGCTGCTCAAATTCTATTTGAGCCTTCAGGTAGGGGTAATTACTCCTTGACCATAGAGGATGCTCATGTCTCAGCTGATCAAAGTCCCATGGCTGGAAATCCAGGATTTGATCCAAACAAGGCATCAAAAAAATTGGTAGGGCACAATATAAATAAAGAAGGATCTTCCATCTCCCATGAAGAGAAATTTGATAAAAGATCAGCTTCTGATGATTCTTGGATCCTAGAATCCGATGGCAGCAATTCTTTCACAGCTGGATGTAGATCTCTGTTGCTCAAATTGAAGACTGCTCAAGATGAAGAGATTGAACTCCTTCACACCAAAGGAGATGCTGAGCTAATGGTTTGTCAGGGGTCTAATGCTAACAATCAAAATATGTGATGGATTGAACCAATAGAATAGCAAGCTATAGTGGTGGACCTTACTATTGTACTTCAAAATTAGCAAAAGGAGCCCTTCGCCAAGAGGGCAAGGAGTTATGGTTTTCAGTTTGAAGACCACATCCTACCATGGGGAAAGAAAAAGAAAAGGTGAAGAGGAAGACGCAGAAAAATGGTTTCCTAGTGGAGAGCTCCATTCGCCCGTCACCATTTTTGGGGACGAATGGTTTCCTGCTAGTTTATCAGGATGACATCCCCTTTTCTTCACCTCACAAGGAGTAGCATCTAAAGTACTTCAATTCTTGAAGTATCAAATAAGTTCACCTATACATATGTATATCTGTATAGTCTTTAGTTCTATTTTATTCTTTTCATTTTCATTTTTGGAGCCTTTCTTTTTGGGTAGCATGACTTCGTAGCCCAATGGCATACTTCAAGGCACTAGAGATTCTAGTTTCTACTCCCCTCAATTGTTCCAAGTTTTCACTTGAAGGAAGTTCCCCAACTGGAGCCAGTTGTTGGTCCCCAAAAATGTCACTCATTTTTGGAACAACATATGAGCTATCTTGGTCCTACATGACCAAAATTCCTCTCTTCCCATTTTAAAAAATTGTTCTGAGCATTCAGGTTCTTCATTTTTCAAAGATTTCTCAGAAATCTACAGACTCTGTAGGATTGAATCTACAGACTCTACAGGATTGAATCTACGGACTCTGCAGGAAGGAAATCTGTGGACTCTACAGGTCAAGTTCTGTGGGCTTCATAGGTTAATTTCTATGGACTCTGCAGATATGTTTCTACAGACTCAACATGCTTGAAATTAGTAGCTTCAAAGGCTTCTGTAGGCGAGTTTAGTCAAAATAAAAAGCTCCTAACACTTAGTCATTTCCAAGATTGGTTCAGCGCCTCGGTTCAATCAAAAGAGTTCAATCGGCAAATGATAAAGGACAAAGGCTTGAACCATTGAACTTTGAACCACTTTGGTTCAAAGGTTCAATGGTTTCAATGACCAAGTTAGTTCAACATGCTTGGTGCAAAAGAACAAAGGACTTAGCCAAATAATGAAGGATGAGCCTATTGAACCGTTGAACCAAAGTTGGCTCAATCGGTTGGTTCAATCAAAAGGTTCAAGGGGCTGCCCCAAAGCAAAAAGGGCAAGTGCCCTTGTGAAGGGCAGCGAGCAAAAGTAGACAAAGTGAACTCCTTCATAAAAGTGAACAAGGCAAAAGACAAAGCAAAATCCTTCAGACAAATTGTCCAAAGGAATTCTCCCGAAAGACAAAGCAAAAGCCCGGCGGGAAAGATGCAAAGACAAGGAAGATTTCCTTCGGACAAATTGTCTGAAGGAATTCCTTCGAACATTCTGTCTGAAGGACATAAAGGATAAATCCCACTGAGAGGAAAATCCTGAGAGCCAAAAGCCCACTGAAGAAGCAAGAACCCACTAGGAAAGTAAAAGCCTGAAGGTCACATGAAAAATCCTGAAGGGTAGATACCCTTGTGGGGGACACTTGACATCAGAAAAAGGACCTTTTTCAAAGACCCAAAGGGACACCTTCCCTTTGGGACATTCAAAAGGCTGAATAAAGATGCAAAAAGGAATCTTCAAAGACTTAGACATAAAGAGCTTCAAAGAATGAACCGATTGAACCATTGAACCGTTGAACCAAATGGTTCAACATGTTCGCAGGTTCAAGGGTTCAACCAAGTGCAATGAAGATCAAAGAGCTTAGGAAGAGAAAATGATAGGTAGAACTAAAGAACCAATGAACCGATTGAACCTGGAACCAAAAGAGTTCAAATTTTAATGGTTCACAGGTTCAAGCAGTTCAAAGGCAGCCTCAAGCAAAGAAAGAAGCAACATGGATGATTCCAAAGGCAAGTTCAATGAAAGTGATGGTTCAACTAGAGAGCAAAGAAGCACTTAAGTAGGGAAGCGATGGACCAAAAGAGATAGAGTGAACTGATGAAGCTTTGAACCAATGAATTTTTAAATGGTTCACAGGTTCAAAGTTCAACATGGTTCAAGCAGCTAGCAATCATTGACGGCCCCTCAGACGTCAAATTTAAAGTGAGGGAAAATCCATGGAAATTCAAATAGAGCACAGAACTTAAAGAAAGAACCAAGTGATTAAATGAAAAGAGAGCCCGATAGCTCAAATCAAAGATGGAAAAGACAAAAGCAGAAAGATGAAAAAGCCAGAAATGTCTTTGAAAGAGTTATTTCCAGTAGGTGGAACAGTGGATCGAGTAGACTTCTGAGCGCACCAAACCAAGGACACAGCCTATTTTCTTCCATGAAGTAAAGACAAATATGCAAAAGACCAGACGGTCCATATTAAGGAGGAGACATATCAGATGAAGGGACATGCCATAGTTATGGCAGCACACTATTCTCAGCATGGTCTCTCCAGACAAAACTGGAGATGCATTGAAGACATTTACTGTAGCATGGGACATCCCATGAAAAGAGGCACCAATCCTTGGGTAGTTTTTATAAGTTTGTATTTTCTCTCATTTGTAATGGAGACTTTCATTTTACAAGAGCGAAACTCTGCCCATTTTGAAAGAGGAAGACTAAGACTTTGAGCTCAGGTTGTAATTTCATTTTCATTTTTATCTGAATGAGAAAGCAAGTTTTTCAGACTTTGTGATGTTTTGACTTGTGTCATTTAGAAGATCATTCTTACATCTGTCTTCTGAAGGTGTCTTTATTCATTTGATTTGGTAAGCAGAATTAGTGAAGGTAATAGGGAAGTGTCATGAAACCAACTGTGGGAAGACTTTGTGCTTTCATAATTGATTTCAGTCTGTGTTTTTCTTTTCTTTTTCTATTGAGGATTCTAGGGTGACTTTGTGCCCCCATTATCCTTTGTGATATACTCTTTCGGCAGTTGAGGTGGAAACTTTGTGTTCTGCTTCATCCTAGTGTTACTATGCCCTTTTGATCACTGGTTATTTCACTACCTGAAAGAAACTCCTGTTGTTTCCTGCAAGAACACTTATGAAAGAAGATAAGTGCCTTCAGTGTTTACACTAGGATTTTCTCCTTTGTCTGTGTGCATCATCTCTGAAAGAAGAGAGATGGATGGTTTATTCTACCCCTGTGTCTTACTTTTTGCTTATTTATATTGTATATAGCTCCTATGTATCTATAGGGAACCTCCCCTTGATGAGAGGAGAGATTTGTCTCCAGTTGATGTAGTAAAGATGCACACCTAGCTGACCAATCTTCTTGCTGTGGTTGATCAGACCTATTTTGTCGATTAGTACGCTGATTGACAAAATATTCACCCAACATGTTACTCCTCTACTCGAACATGCATGTGCAATTATTCTATTGAGAAATCTGATGGTAATCTTTCATCTGATTCTATTAACCTTAAAAGGGATTAATCTTTGTGTTTTAAAGGTTGATTTTCATAAAAACCTTGTTCAGATCCTAATTTCATTGGGGTATCGTCAAACATAATAGAGTGTTATCCTCCATAATAATAATGCTTTTCCTCAAAACTAAGACCGTAAGAGACCCCACTACGAGTGTGCCTTTATGTCATGCTTGAAGATGGTTTTATACATTTTATAGGATGTGGAATGTGGTTCACAAATGTTTAAAAGGTGATTTAGATTCTTTAATTAAACAAACACAAAGTATAATAAGACTTTAATAAAAAGGAAATGACATAATGCCACATAATTAGAAGAAAGAGGCTACAAGATTACTCAACCTTGGTTGGTTGAAATAATCAATTTAGAGGAGGGTAAAATAATCTTGGAACCTAGAGTGCAAGCTATCATGATAAAAATTAGGTACAAAGTATGTTAATACCATAAAAAGATAAGCACAACTGTGGTGAGTTGTAGCTAGATAATCTAGAAAAAGACCTTTCAAATCAAGAATATTAAGATGCAAACTAAGAAACTCAAGATGTGAACTAACACAAGAACTCCTAAGTATAAAGCCAAAAATAAATGGGTAGCACAATGGGGACATATGACAAAGAAGGTAGAATAGCCCAAAAACTTAGAGCGTGAGTGAACACAAGATGAACTAAGTTTAAAATAAGAATAGAATAGGCAAGTGTCTAGAAAAATGACCTTTAAACCAAATAAAAAATTTCACCCAAGTTACTCAAACCAAGCACAAAAGTTGAACCACATAAGCCCAAATTGGAGATAAGACTCCAACGTGTACCAATAGCATTTTGGATTAGAACTCAAAAAGGTAAAATTTAGAATTTGGATTAAAAGGAAATTAAATTTTACAAGTGGTAAATATTCTAAACTCAAATGGACATTGTAACGATGTTGTTTTAGAAACACAAACATAAATGATTTGATTGAATTTATAATAAGGATAAAAGCGTTTTGGATTTGACCAGTGTAACACCTCTTTGTTTAAAATAAATGGTGTATAGTAAGTGTTTAGTTTTTGAAGCATTTTTAGTTCACAAAAATAGTTTTTGGACTCAAAAAACAAAGTAAACAAGAACAAGAAAAACACCAAAGTGTACGTCCTATCCTTGAAACTGACAAGGTGGATTTGTACTCTTGGATTCAATCGATATTCTCCTTCTTGAGAGGAAATAAGTTGTAAATATAAAAAATTTAGATGCACATGAAAAGTAGGGTTTTTAGGCCCCTTTTCTATCAAAAATTGGTATGGTGACATGGAACTTTGGGCTACTTTTCATACACCTATAATACTCCTTAGCAAATGGGGTTTATCTAAAAACTATAAGTATCACATGATCTAAATAGTCCCATATGTGTGATTAATACTAGGTCACAACAGGACATTTGGATTTGAGTTAACCAACTTGTTGTAAAAAGGTCTTGCCTTTTTTACAACCACTACATTCATTAATTATTCAATATAGTGTAATGTCTAGGTTAAACATTCATTCCAAGAAAAGTTTTACTAATATATCTTGTTTAATCACTCAAATAAGCATCCCATCAAGTTGACCTACATTTATATACCCCACCATGGAGTGGGGTTGAAATGATGCTAGGAGATGAATTCCCAAATCAACGTTTCCCTAGAGAACTCATGGATAGGCTATGAACTCCCATCCACAAGACAAGATGCAAGAAATAAAAATGTAGAAGGACTTTAAGTTCATTTTGGGATCACCCAAATCACTCAAATTTTGGTAAGTTCCTTTGTTACATTCCTTCCATGCTTGAACCAAGTGATAAAATAAAAATTTGAAGCATTTTTGGATCACCCAAGTTCCCTAAAGGGGACGGGGCGAGAGTATACACACTACACTTGGTTTGTGACACTAACACATAAAAAACAAAAATCAAAAAGTGAAGTCTCTTAAAGCACTTATCTAAAGTTTGCGTTTGTTTTAGAACACTAAATGAAACATGAATTGAAATTTGCCTTTGGTTGCTGTAAAATATAAACTAAGTGTCTTAATTCTACAAAACAAAGAGTTAAAAGTCTAGCAAAGGGGTGTATGATATCAAAATAAAAATTAACTTGGCTATTTTAACTCTCTAGAATTTGACACAAGGCATTCTCACCATTTTATAGAGTGAAATCATCATTCTATAGAGTAATACCATAATTCAAAGGGATGATTATACTGTTACATAGAGAAGCAAACACACTATCTGATGATCCCATCGATTGACAGGATGATATCATCAATTATCAGGGTGATCTTATTGATAAATAGGGTAAACTCATTGAAATGATAAAAATAAAAAACACAATATTACTCTTAGGTTTGGTCTAAGATGATCTTATTGATCTTTAGGCAAACCCACCATTTCATAGGTAGAACCCGCCAATCTTTAGGTTGATTTTGCTATTTTTTACAAATAGATAGACAAAGACAAAAAAACATAAAAATCAATTTTGTTGCTTGCATGGGCGATCTCATTATTACTCAAGGCATTTTTGCCATTCCATAGGGCTTTGTCGCTAATGTTCAAGATGAATTCGCTAATTACATGTCAATTCTGTCATCTGGTCCAAAAGTCATAAAATATGAAAATTAGAGGAAAAGAGGAACAACACAACCTCAAAATAGAGTCTGAGTATTAAATTAAAAGGGATAAAATGATGTGTGAGATGCATGGTCCCACCAAGTATGCCAGAATGTAGAATAGGATTACAAAATAAGTTAGTTCATGCGTTAGTCAAGAAACATCAAAATAAGTATAAATAACTAATGTGTTAAGCCTACTCCCTCAAGGGGTGGTGCTAATGAATTCAAGAAGCTAATTACAAAAGTAAGACAATGTAATACCATCCAAGTAGCATCGTTCCTTAAAAAATGGTCAGTAAAAATGTTTTTCTCTAGATTTGGTGCTCCAAGTCTTTGTTGAGGTATAACATGAGCCTTCACCATCTCTTAGTTCACCAATGACTTTGGTTCTTCAATTTGGCCTAGTTGAAATATTCAAGATCAACCATGACTATTCACCTTGAGATCAAGATGTGTGGCCATAGATTGATTCAATCTTGGAGGGACAAGCAATAAATATTATCATTAATATTTTGAAGAATGGAGCATTAAGAAGGCATGACTATCCTTAATATATACATTTCCCTCTATTAATGCCTTGTGGATGATACCCCTATGATGACATGATGAAGTGATGTAGATTAGCATAATGAATTTATAGTAAATAAATATTCAACAACTTTCATGGAAATTATACTTAAGCTTCTAATTTGGTTTTGATTTGATCAAATGACTTTAATTAGTTTTATGTAATTATTTGGAAATTTGTAACCTATTTAGAAATGTCATTTTACTATGTCATAATTTGACAAGAGTATAATCAAAATAAGATGTTAGTTACGTATGAGGTAATATCCTCGTTAGGATATTATAGACATGAATTGACACATGCACGTAATGCGTGTGATCGAATTAGAAAATTGGAGTGATCTAGAACATCATTTTATATGTTCACAATTTGACTCAAAGTTATTTAATAAAATATAATAATCACATCAAAATGCATCACCCCATTCAGGGATACATGAGTATAAATCAATACTTGTACGCGATAAGTTCGAACAATTTTGAGAATTTTAGTGATTTTGGTCAAGATTGTGTGTTGTTGTAGAATATCATTCAAATTTATAATTTTAGCACAATAGTAATAGAATTTTGATGTCTACACCTACAAAATAGTGCATTTTCATAGAAATATATAGAGTGAAATAGCAACCAACTAGTCACAAGGGCCTTATCTTTTACTATCATAATAGGTTTATATACAAGATAGGTAAAGATGACATCCTTATTAGAGTGGATTTAGAGCATGAGATACCATAGGTGTTAGATGAATCCCATCATTGGGTATCAAGAGGACATTTCACAGGTTAATGGAATATGAGGAAGATACTATAGATTTAGTTTTGATGGCCTACATTATTTCATGATGCATATTGAGTTGTGAAGAATTACAATTTTTGTCAGCACATCAGTAAACCAAACCAAAGCGATAAGATACCCCTAATTCCAGTTCTTGTCATGCAACCATTTGAGAAATGGAGAATTAAAATTTTAGGGCCTATCACTCCACCTTCCAAGTTCTCCAATACCAAATACATCATAACTATGATGAACTACTTTACCAAGGGGATTGAGTTAGCTCCAACTTTGAGTTATAGTGAGAAAGATGTTGTAAAGTTCCTATATGATAATATCATAACAAGATTTAGGTGCCCTTTGGAGATAATAAGTGATATAGGCATGCATTTATTATGATAATAACATCTAAATCTCTATAGAGGAATTTATGATATTTTACCAAAAGAGCACAACCTACTATCCCCAATCTAATTGCCAAGAAAAATGATCCAACAAGATACTAGAGAGAATACTTGTGAAGACTT
The DNA here is from genome assembly GCA_037957365.1 of Torreya grandis. Classification (NCBI taxonomy): domain Eukaryota; kingdom Viridiplantae; phylum Streptophyta; class Pinopsida; order Cupressales; family Taxaceae; genus Torreya; species Torreya grandis. The sequence continues at coordinate 2,726,210 of JARHVA010001587.1, forward strand.
GAAATGTCTAGAGAGATGTTTGGGAAGATTGCATTCCAATAATATTGTGGGAATATTCCAATTTTTTTATGGAATGCCATTTGTCACATGAATAGAGTTTCTTGTACCTAGCTTGTGAGTTATGATGATCACATGGATTGGTGACAAAGAGTCTTTTCAGAATCAATTAGTTGAATTGAATCACATGGAAGAGATAAAAAAATTGAAAAATTAGAACTATGAAGTTCACAAGCACAATTAGAAGGCATGGCATGATTAAAACTTATGATCTAAGGAGTTCTAACTAGAGAAAATGTCCTATTATATGAGAGTAGGTTCAAAGCACACCCGCGGAAGCAACAAATTTGGTGGAAGGAACCCTATATAATCCACCATCTAACATGGAAAGGCATAATTTTGATATGAGATCTACAATGTAACATACTTATAGGGTGGATAAATGTAGTAGACATGAGCCTTATTGCAATTAAGTTCACATCAAACAAATGCACAAATAAGTGCCCCATGGTAAAGTAAGATTAGGATTTTATTTTTGTTTTAAATTTTCATGGGTGTGGTAACATAGCATAACAGTAGAAGATAAAATAATGAGACTTTGACATCATAAGAGTGATGATGGAAAGAATATTGATGAAGAGATAAGTTCTTGATACCACAATGAATGGAAAGGATTGATTAGGTTAGTGAGAGGAATCTAAGAAAGCCTCACAAATCAATTAAGTCTAGGAATAATGTGTAGGCAATGAAGTAAAAAATAAGATAACAGATAAAAAGGATAATTGGTGGAAAAAAATAAAAAAGGTAGCTTCTAAACACAACAAAAATAATTTCACGTGTATTTTCAAGAGGAAAATACTTTGATCAAGCAGTTAATGTCTAAAATGGGAAAGTATTTGAAAATCTAATGATGGTGCAACAAATCAAATAGATCGAGAGGGAAAACTGTGAAAACCACCATTTTTTAGGTTAGCATTAGTTAATAGAGTTAATGCAGGGATGAGTTAGCATAAAAAGTAGCTCAATATATTTTCACAAGGTAACACATTTTTTTTAATAAAGAATAGATGGGCAGAAGTAAATCACACTTCGGTTGTATCATCAATTGTAATTGCATTCTTTGATCTAAGTGAATTTATTTTCAAAAATATCTGAGTGTGAAAAATATCCAAACCAAATTAAATCACAAGAAGGAAATCAATGTGTAGAGGATAAAATGACCATTAAACTTATAGTCATTGTATTGAGCAATGTTGAGAAGGAAGAAGTAGGAATAAGGTTGTATTTATGATAATCTAGATGGACTGACAAAGAACTATTTGATTTCATTGATGCTACAAAAAAATAAATGGTTTCACATAGATGCAACCATGAGGAACAACTGGACCTGTGTAAGGATTTGTTGCCTCCCTTACCCATTATGAGGGTCAGATGTAGAATGACTAGTTAGGCTTCCTATATTTGGGAAAAAAGATGAGTTGTTAACGGCTCTCTTCAATCACTAAAATGAAGGAGCCATTCAACTCTCCCCTCAGGTATTCATCCACCTTAATACCAAGACAATTGTGCATGCCACAAGCCCATCATCAAGGGGGATGTCATTTCAATACTACAAATTAATGAATACACTTTTATACTAAGAGACCAAATAAATATATGAAAGGTATACCATACGCATCCCCATTAAATGAGTTATAGATACACTTATGTGCATCCTAATAAAGTGTATCATGAAATAATAATGGCAGATAAAAAAGGGGATAAATCAAGCCACCAAAGGTTTTATTGATAGTAGTCACAAAAAGCTGCAACTAGGAGAAGAATTCAATTGGATAAATTTTTTGGCATCTAAGATAAAATAAATTTTAAAAGGCCCATGTCAAAAAATCAGGGTCATTTCATTACTAATTTTTTGTACTAATGGTTTATTTCACATAATAAAGGTCCCTCAAGGGACTAGTGGATGTTAGATATGACTTTTCGGTGAAGTAAGATTTTAAGACTTTGATATAGACTATGAAAGCATAAAATTTATTACCCCTATTAGTTGTTTTACCCTATTAGTTATTTTTTTATAAAATATAAAATTGTTAATGTGATTATTGGTGTAAAACTAGAGTGTATCAAAATTCTAAAGATGTACAATAATCAACTATTCTGATTTTGACAATTTCCAAATATAGAAAGTTTTTTTTAAATGATAGGAAGAGAACAACTTAGCTCAAATTGGGATTTTAGTTTACTATTTTATAATAGATATGACTGTGTATGCTTATAAATAGGGTCAAAATAACAAATAACTTCTTGATAAGTCCAATATGAGTGGACAAAAGCACAAGTTGTTCATGTATGTTAATTGTAGACTTGTCCCAATTGACTTGCTTAATGAATGACATGAAAATAAACATAATATTGATAATGATAGATCAAAGGAAGAATCAATAAATATTCCTATATGCAATTATTGTAAGTGGACAAGAACATAAGTCACTCAAATCTTCTGATTGTGGACTTGTCCCAGTTAATTATGATGAAAAACTAATTATTACACCTACTATATTGAGTAATCTAAGATATCACAACTTGGATTATGTTGTGCATATTTTTTTGTTTCTCTTATTTTGTCTTTAAAACCCTAAATTGATAGATTGAAAACCTACAAAAAAATGGGAGTGTAATGGGCTAAGTTGATCTCAATCAACACCTTGAATATTGATCATTGTCGATGTATCTAGTACTCTAAGGAGGGAAATCAAGCCCATGTGGTTCTCCCACCTAAAGTGATTATATAATTTTTATCCTTGACTATGTATATGCAACTAGAAAAAATTGATTTCATACTTGAAACTGATATCTATTGACTTGCCTTGAGGTGTTGTAGACTTCGCTTAAGGTTAATCTTTGTGAGTGATCTTAAATTTGAAAAGAATAAGATAAATTTGTAATAGTGTGTAAGCTAAAAACCAAGTGATAGAAAGTGGCATTAATGAGTGACCCTTGATATGTATTTATACATGAACCTTTTGATAATTTCCTTTATCCAACCTTCTAAAACATGCAAAAAGACCCAAAACAATGTTTTGGATTTTTTAAACTAGCCATTATTTAGTATGGGACGTGGCCAACCTAAGTGGATAAAAGTGCAAAGTGCTCCTATTTACCTAGGGCAAACTTATTCCAAAAGATCAGGAACACACCATGACCCATACATCTTTACTGATGAATCTCCTCATAGTTCCATATTCATTATTGGAGGGCCTTCTAAAATGCCTTGATCTGTGTCCAAATTGGTTACATGAATAACAATAGCCATTGAAAGGGTTAACATACCTTATAGTATTAGGTTACGTAATAGTATTAGCCTTCATTTTGACAACACCCTCATTTTTTTATTGATCATTGACTTTCTTGATCACATTAGTGTTTTTCTTTTGGTGTTCATTGAAACTAAGGCCTGTTTTATCATTAACAGTCTTTTGACTACTCAAAATGTTGTCTAGATCATTAGTACTCTTTTCAAACCTCATAAAGGATTTAACCTTAATTAATGCCTGAACCAACTCAAATCTCAAGGCATCCACTTCAATTACATACCTTTTACATTCTTCTTCTTTGGTCTTTAGACTAGCAGTCATAATCTCAAGTTGAGTCTCCACCTGTTTGACTATTTACTCTTGTTCCTTAGAGTTGTTGCTTAGTCTTGATTCAAACAAGTTGATTCGTTGCTCATATTATTTCATAAGAGACTTTATCACCCTATTTTTATTCTTTACCATATTCATTTTGTCTAGAGTATTCATCAACTTAGACTCAAAATCCACCTCATCTCCTTCTTCATCTGAATCACCAACAATGACTTCAATCCATATGGATTCTTCTAGATTTGAACAGCTTAATTATTCAACCATGAAAATAATTTCATTGACATTAGGACCATCAATTTCATGGCCACTCTTAGAATAAATACCTCTCTCATTAGATGAGTTGCAATATTCCTTAGTATAAAGACTTATTTTATTCTTGAAGAACTTTTTCTTGTCATCATACCTTCTAAATCTTTTCTTGCTCTTATCAGACAATAGGACCTTCTATCATCATTATGACCTTCATCATGATCCTCATCATCCTTTTCATTATGCTTATGAGGTAACTTGTTAACAAAGTGTCCAATCTCTCCATAATCAAAGCATTTAAAGGGCAATTTGCCCTTGTATTTACCTCAGCCTATCTTTAACTTTCTTGCAAACATAGCTATCAACTCATCATCATAAATATCAGATTAATCATTATATTTGACTTTATTACCTTGTGTCTTATTATCCTTTGGATTCTTTTCTGACTTGAATTCATCTTCCTTCTTTTCAGGTCTTCCGTCACTTGTCTTCATCTCATAGGATGTTAGGATGCCATGAAGTCCATCCATATCTAGATTGTCTAGATCTTGCATTTCCTTAAAAAATAGATACCTTAGAATAAAATTTGGAAGTTAGATATCTTAAGGCCTTTTGAACAATAATATACTCTTTTAATTCTTCACCTAGGCCTCTTATGATGTTGACCACTTCATTAACCCTCAATAAGTAGGCTATGATAGTCTCATCTTTATTCATCCTTAAGCTTTCAAATTGTCTTCTATGGGTTTGAAACTTAGCCAAATTGACTTTGGATTATACCTCATGAATAGTCTTCAACTTTTCCCACATTTATTTAGTAGATATATAGTGCATTACCTTCACAATTTCTACCTCTAATAGGCCACACATAATACCATTCATTGCTTTTGAATTATTATCACTAGCCTTCTTGCCTACTACATCTATAGGAAGATTAGGGGGTGCAGTATATCCATCCAAGACTGATTTAAAAACATCATGACCTTGAGACATCAAATATTTCCTCATCTTTACACTCAAAAAATCATAATTGGATCCATTAAGCAATGAAGCCTTGCTTGTAGAAAAACCACCTTGTGTTTGACTAGCCATCTTTGCTTGCTTAGAATCTCCTTTAGGTTATTATACCTACTTAAAAGGACCTGATATGATACCAAATATTGGAAGTATAAATAATAATGGGGGGTTTTAATCAATTATCTTAAAATATTCCTTCAATTTCACTTAACATTCATGAAGCATTCATTCACTGACATACATCAATCAATGTATACACAAGCATCTATGAAAGCAAACAACATAAGATATATGTGAAAACCCCCCTTAGGGAATAAAACTCACTGATTAAAATCTTGGAATACATTCCTATAATCAATTAATCAAATTTTTAGTGAGGCACCAACCCCATAAGGAGAACAATCCTTTACTAGTCAAGCACCAACTCAACTAGTCCTTTAGCAAGCACCAATCTTGCAAGGAAGATCCAACCCCCTAGGTAACTTAGATACATTGAATCTATAATAACCCTTAGACACCTATTTCTCACTCAACTGAATATGACCTCCTTATTTTACTCTTCTCACTCTTTAATCTCTCTTAAATAGCCTATTAGGCCTTCTTGCTCAACTAGCCCTTTCATTGATAGAATTAGGTCAAATGACCTTGCTCAATACCTATATAAACGTAGTTATATATTTATGAAATATTAATCACACCTCTATGATGATATTCAATCCCTGTACCTATTTTTAAAAACTCTATATCATTCACTCATATGCTCAATATTCTAACTAGTCAAATTAGGCCTTGTCTTTATACTTGACTCTTGATCTTACCCATATTTATTGGAAAACAACCTCACCATACTTGGATAAACCTTGGAATATATTAAAAAACACATTTCATAATTTCAACAACCACCACATAGGTCGGTCATTACCCTTAAGGTCCAAAATCACCATTAGGCTTAATAGAGACCTAATGTAATTAGGCCTTCTCTAAACACATGTTTCACTTAGGCCTAATTAGAACACATTGATCCTAGAAAAATATATGAAACACTTCAAAAATGACAAAAAAAATAGATTTTATAAACTCACCTTTTGTCCCCAACACCATTTGGCTCATTTAACTCCTTGAACCACCCAATTAGGCTTACTCGCCATTAGGCCTTCTTACTGCCAAGAAGTTTGTCTTGCAAATCTGAATCATATACTCAAGTTTACCACATAAACATAATAAAAAATTACATGTGTGTATCCTTAATGAATTTTTTTTTAACACTAAGTTCATTATAATTCACTAAACAAGGCAGAAGACCTCTAATTGATCAACTTCATATGCTCACTCAAAACTCCACACAGGCCTAAAAAACCTAGTCAAGAACCTTTGACTTTTCGCACATTCATAGGAGTTTGTAATGCATAAAAATGTTTTAAAATTAACCTATGAGATCTATATAACAACTTCATGTTCATTTTATTCTTCAACACTATGCAAAAACACTCAAGAACAACATTCTCATTCACACACAGAAAGTTGCCTATAGCTCCAAAAACATAGTCATGAAGATCAAGTCTTAGAACACCTATGAGAAAAAAATTATGATATTATAATATTTTATAATTATCATTTATCATCCTTATAAAATATTATAATAGATATATCATAAGGTTCAATATCAATATTGGTCTTACAGACCAATCTCACATCTTTACCCTACACAGATTTCACTGTGTTAGACATGTCACCTTACAAATAACATTTTTATTGTTTGAGTGAATAAAAAAACTTATAAAAAAAAGGTATATTATTTATATGCATTTAAAAATTACCCCATGTATTTGGATTCATCTCTAATCCTCTACAACCAATCCTTAATCTATTTCTCACTTTTGCCTAGTTTTCTCATTGTCTTGCACATCAGGCTCTTTTAGTGACATGCCGAATTCCATGACCAGTTTAGAACACGTAGGGTATAAAACCTGATCATAAAATTAAATTATCATAAGCTATAAGTCTCACACATAATCCTTCATCCATTTGCATGTTTTGACCTAGTCAACCCTACTTCTTACATCAAAAATCTGAGAAACAAGTGGTTTCCTGTAGCTTCTACTCACTGTCATGACAAACTAAAACCACTTGGAGAAACTTGGAAGAGTCCTTTACATGTTCCAATAACCAAAACTATTCTAAGTGATAACTGACAAGATCTTTCTTAATATGTCATTATAAGGGTTTTAAGAGGGTTTTGACTGGTTTTTCTTCTTAACAATCGTTCATAAAGGATTTCCCCTTAACTCCAAAACCAATGCCAAGAAATTAAATATAGGTAACTTACCCAACTTCCATGAAATTCTTAGGATCTCATGTAAAGGTTTCACATGCCAATGAGCATAATAAATTCCTTCTTGGATTTGCAACACCCCATTATGTGCACATAAAAAACCTTATCACTAGTTTTCATGCTTTCTCCTTTAGGATATGACCTCAAACTTGGTAAACACACTTAAAAAAACCCATCACACTTGTTTCAATGCTCTCAATATCTATAAAACCTTGGTAAATATTCTTGACCCTTTATTAGGCCACATTAGGTCTCTTTTGACACTATGCCTTGAACTGCCAGTCATACTTAGATTATGATCACACCTTGAAGCCTATTTCACTACTTAGAATACCTTGTCCACATGTTAAATGAACTCATACCATTCCCAAACACTACCAACCTTCTTCACACAAGTCTCATATTGTTCAATTTGTCATGCTACCAAACCTGTGCCTACTCACTAGGTCTATTAATGCAGAAACTAAGATTCAAACTTGAACTTTGAACTCATCTAAAGGTTTCTTTTCCACTTGCTCATGTTTAAAAAAATTTATACACTCTCTCATGCTTTTAATAAAATAAATCACCAAGCCTCACTATGCTTCAAACTTATACCTTCTCTTAAGACTAAACTGGGCTTCTCAAGACACCTAGTACACAATAATAGCTTACCTTATATCATGATCTTGATTTTGGCATGCCAAAAACCTCAAAAGGATTACCAGGTTGTCCTAAAATTATCTTTGAATAGAGAGACAAAAGGTTACCTTCAATTTTTCTCTTATCAAAAGACTTCTTTTTCATATATCATCTGACTTTGACATTAATTACATCTATCTTGACCTTTAACATCAATGACTTGACTTTGACATCAATGAAAACAACAATGCCTTAATACCAACAACAAAAACATACCTCAACAAATTTTTCATGATTAAGGGGTTATTCTTGATGTCTATCTCTGAAGCTCTGTAGGATCTCATAATTATTGACAATTAGGTTTTCATTGTTAAGTGGAGGGAGAATATCCCAATTTCCAATTTATGTATCATCTTGATCTTGATTATATTGTTCATCTTTGAATGCATTATCATTGAAATCCACATAATCAGGGTGCAAAGGATCAATAATGGGAGTTAATACATGTCCCTTATCCATGATATAAGCTTGAGTAGCAAGAATCTAAAAATGCTCAATAGTATTACCACCTAGCCTAACACTTCTTAATGGAAGACATATAGCTTTTTTAGATGGCATATAGTAAAAATATTGAAATAGAGCTGTTAAAATGGAATATATGAAATTTTAAAAACTTAAAGCAACTAATGAAAATAGGAAAAAGAAGGATACAAACCCTAAGATCATTGAGGGTTAGGGTCTGATCAATATAAAAAGGATGTTGGGTTCACCAAATGTTTTAACCTTTTAAGACTTAGTGAATGTAAATCCTATGTTTTTTAAAGATCTAGGTAGACTGAATCAGGAAAATAATATACAATAAATATAACCACTAACTTTTTACAGAATTTACTTGATTTGACTTTCTAAAAATAGTAATAATTAGTTGGAAAACACTTAATATAAATGATTTGAGTGATGTAAAGTGAGATGGAAGCTAGTTTGATTGTCATAAATTATATCACAGTGTTAGGACCCCTCATGGATAGTAGTTCCATAATTAGACAGTAGTGCCATTATTGGCAAAGTGGCGATAATGTCTTTATATTGGTGGTAGTATCCTTTATGCAAGACTATTCCAAAATTTTGGGTGCACATGTGTCTGAATTACTGGGGTCCATTCCTATGCACATGAGTTTTGGAACCCTCTATTTTGCTTGTAATCACTAAATTATTGTGTAAACCCTAATCCTCCATGCAACTAGGGCATGAGCTAAAAATTGTGTTTATTAGTAGGGTAGGTTGGACATCCTCAACACTACACTGTGAAGAGAGTTGCCTACATACCAATATTTTAAGGAGGAATCAAGCTTGATGTAGTTCTCCTTACCTAAGTGCTGGTACAATTGCAAGTGATGTTATTATGATAGTGGCTTTGAATGCCTTGAATGTGCTTGAGATTAAAAATCTAGAAAACCTGAGCTTAGGGCTATTGTAGATGGTAGTATGCAAAAGTAGGTCATAATAGGGATTGATAACCTTAATTGTGTTCAACTTATTATGTGTTTGAATGTGTATTTTGTATCTAATTTCCATCTAATGGTTAAAGGGATAAAAGTCATGTATATATACTATTTTTTTGCTTGTGAAAATGATAAAATATGTCTAGCCGACCTTAGGAGGCTTTAGTTTTGAAATATATCTATTTGAGAAAAGATAGGTCAAAGGACATTAGTGCCATTTTGGAGACACTAAAGTCATGTGGCACTAGTATCCTTATTATGGTGTTAGTGTCCAGCTGGTAGAACACTAGGCATGAATGGCCAAGATCAAGAAATGAGGGTCTAGGACTTCTTTAAAGCTGACTAGGGATGCTTGTAGCCTACTTGAAGGTTGGATAAGTGTGACAATATGATCTAGCATAGGTATAAGGCTAAGCTATGGATAAGTCATCTCAAGTAGCACTCTTAGCACTAAAATACCACTTTTAGGTGATTACATATACATTGGTATCATTTGTATCCACATTTTCAACATGAGACATATCTAAGGTGTATATACTATGCAATGTGTGCCTAATTTTGAAAAATCAAATTAGTTTTAGATTTTAAACACTTTCAAGGAATATGTTAGGTTGTGGAGCTAAAAGCTTCACATGGATGTAGACATGGAGAAGGATGATGTTGTCACAGTCGCAGGCGTCGGTCAAGCCAACCGACGTCGGCACGGTACAGACAGGAAGCAATCGATGACGGTCAAAAGTCGGCCGATGTCGGTCACATCCAGACAGACAAGGACCGACGTCGGTCACCTGTGCGATTTGAACTGCGAGTTTTACAGACAGTTCGTTAACAAACCGAGTGTTTACATGAAGAAGGCTAATTTTAGTCTTGAGCTGTGGATCTAATTATTGTAATTAGATGTCTAATTATTGTTTGCATGAGATCTATTTAAGAGACTCATAGGCTGTATTGAAAAGTGTGCTAGTTTGAGTTGAGCAAAGTTAGCTCCTTCTGTGTGTGAAGTCAGCAAGGGTGTTCCTCCTAGTTCCATAGTAGTGCCAAGTGTGGGTGCTAGTTTTGGAGAATCAGAAGGGTTCTTCAAGTGTGTAGGATCTTGGTTGGTAGGTGTTGCAAGGCCACGTTTGGAGATCTACATGGTGTGTGTGTGAGGTCAAAGGAGATCTACAGGTGACAATAGAATCAAAGGTGACAGCAACACATCAAGAGCAAATAGAGGAAGGCAAGGTAGTTCCTTCAGGTAAGTAAGATCAGGTTGATTTGCCGGTGTATGTGGGTGCGGGATCTAGGTTTGTAGGTGTACAAAACTAGATTGATTTGCAGGTGTGCAAGATCAAGGAAGATAGTAGCACAACAGGTAGCAAGATCAGGGGAGATCTACTTGGAGTACGTTGAGTACTTGGAGTGCGTGGAGCACTTGTGGAGTGCATGGAGCATTGGTGTACTGGCAGTAGTGGATACTGACTGGTTGGAAGTGAACACCAACTCTGTGTTTGAGTTGTGTGTTGCAACCATAAGAGAGAGAGCTTTGAGGAAAGAATTACTATACACTTGAGGTGTGGGAAGCCTCTAAGAGGTGTGGAGAAGAAGTGGCATCCTCTTTATTGTATTCTTTTCTGGATGAGTATTAATACAAGTTGTGTATTGTCTCTCATATTCTGTGTTGTTTTCGAATTCTAGTTACTTGTGATTCTGGTTAATTCTGCATGTTAGTTGCTTGTATTTGGTAATAAATTGTGCTTCTGTATTTCCCAATAAGTGGTATCAGAGCTAAGGTTGCAGGGAGCAGGTTTGTGTTTGGTTACAGGGCACTCTCAGGGGTTTCTGATTGAGTGGGAGTATAGCAACGGCAGAAGAAAGTACACTAAGAATGGAGGAATTGAAAAACATGAATGGTCAATTACGGTCCTATGGAAAGAAAGAACAGGGAAAAGAATATTGTTGGTTGGTAGAAGATTAGCATGAAGGAACTGAAGAAGCAGATGTTGCAGGGGTTGTTGCACAGGATGCTCTGGTATGTTTCTTGGATAAAAAAGAATCTTGTTTTATAGATTCTGTTGCCTCTTTCCATGTAGTCCGAAATAGAGTATTTTTCTATGGTAAGGTCCTTGGAAACTTTGGAAAGATTTATTTAGGGGCTGGTGTGCCTTGCCAAAGAATTGGCAAAGGGGAAGTGAAGCTGAAATTGCAGGAGTCCAACACATGGGTGTTGAAGGAGGTCATGTAGGTCCCAATGTTGAAGATATGGCTAATTTCTTCAAAAAATTTGGGTGATGACATATGCACAAAAACTCTCACAGCAGATGCACTTGAATTAACTGGTGGTAAGAAAGCAGGTACTCTTTATCTACTTGCTTGTATTACTGATTCTTCTTCTGTTGCGAAGACGTGGCTTTGTAGGCTTGGTCACATGAGCAAGAAGGAGATGCATGTTCTTAAGCGGAAGACAGATGTGTTTGACAAACTTAAGAACTGAAAAGCCTTGGTGTTCTTGGAGGAGATGATGGACAGAGTTCAGTGGATGAGGCTGGATACTTCTGAGCAGGGCAGTTTGGACATGGGATTGATTTAAAGGAGCTCGCGGGTAAAAAGTCATCACTCACAGGTGAACACAGTTATCGGCATCAGTCAAGGGGAACCGATGTCGAACATACAGGTGCCAATGTTGGTCATGTGCAGACCAGAGCCAGTGGTGTCGGGCAGGGTAAGACCGATGTCGGTCAGGAGGACCAACATTGGTGACAGTAAGACTGATGTCAGTCAGGAGGACCGACGTCTGTAGCAGGTAGACACTGACGTCAGTGGGGTTGATAGTCAGGACAAGCGCATGGAACTGACGTCGATCAGATGCTGACTGTGTGGTGATCGAGGTCGGTCACTATAATGAATTTTGGGCAGACAGGAAGCTGTCAAGGAGTCTCAAATGCCCATATGGAGGACTGAAGGGGTAAGTAAGCCTCAAATTCATTATTCCTCTTCTTTATAATCATTTCTCACTGCAGAGCAGGAAGGATCGAAGAAATAGTGGGAGCATGGCAGGAATATGATGCAGAACCAAACAAGAGATTTGGTAGGGTTGCCCGCCAGAAGAAAGCACTGAGAGACGAATGGATACCTTAGTTAAAGAATAGAGAGTATGGACACGTGAGATGGAAGGCCAGGTCATATGGTCTTGAGGAAGCTGCAGAACAGTGGTACAAGTTTGACAGGTGGATGATGAGCCGCGACATTATCCTGTTACTGTATGTGGATGGTATGCTAGCTAGTAGGTTCAAACATACAGGGTTTTGCTGAGCTAAGGGTAAGGTTAGTTCAGTGGCATGTCATGAGAAATTTGGAGCAGCAAAATTCTTTGGCATGAGAGACATGGAAGATCACAGGTTGATTTTGTCTCCAGTGGGAGCTGATGTGAATCAGGTGTCAATGAGATTCAATATGCAGGATGCAGAACCAGAGCACACCAAGGGCTGGACAGTTTAGTGTCTGAAATCATATGAGGTCTGGTATAGACCTGAGTTTGCCCAAGCAGTGGGTGCTATCAGAGAGTTAGGAGCCAATTCTAGGAAGTGGGTTCTCAAGTATATGAGAGGGACCATCAGCAGGGATTCATGCTATGCAAGGTTAGGACTTCACTACATGGGTTTGTAGGTTCACATGTGGCAGGTTACTCGGATGACAAGAGGTGCACCATAAGTTATGTGGTGGTTGGTCTTCAGGATTGATCTTGAAGAGGGATACAAGCTAGGAAATAGATTAAACAAGGTACAGGTACATGTATAGTGCATCTATTTATCTCCAAGTGGGAGATTGTTAGGTTGTAGAGCTAAAAGCTTCACATGGATGCAGACATGGAGAAGGATGCTATTGTCACAGTCACTGTTGTCGGTTGGGCCAATCGACATCGGCAGGGTACAGACAGGAAGCAACTGATGACGGTCAGAAGTCAGCGGATGTCGGTCACATTCAGGCAGACAGGGACCGATGTCAGTCGCCTGTGCAGTTCAAACTACGAGTTTTACAGAAAATTTGTTAACGAACCAGGTGTTTGCATGAAGAAGGCTAATTTTAGTCTTGAGCTGCAGATCTAATTATTGTAATTAGATGTCTAATTATTGTTTGCATGAGATCTATTTAAGAGACTCATAGGCTGTATTGAAAAGTGTGCTAGTTTGAGTTGAGCAAAGTTAGCTTCTTCTGTGTGTGAAGTGAGCAAGGGTGTTCCTCCTAGTTCCACAGTAGTGCCAAGTGTGGGTGTTGGTTTTGGAGAATCAGAAGGGTTCTTCAGGTGTGTAGGATCTTGGTTGGCAGGTGTTGTAAGGCCACGTTTGGAGATCTACATGGTGTGTGTGTGTGTGAGTTTAAAGGAGATCTGCAGGTGACAGTAGAATCAAAGGTGACAGCAACACATCAAGAGCAAATAGAGGAAGGCAAGGTAGTTCCTTTAGGTAAGTAAGATCAGGTTGATCTGCAGGTGTATGTGGGTGCCGGATCCAGGTTTGCAGGTGTGCAAAACTAGATTGATTTGCAGGTGTGCAAGATCAGAGAGGACATCAACATAACAGGTAACAAGATCAGGGGAGATCTACTTGGAGTATGTTGAGTACTTGGAGTGCGTGGAGCACTGGTGTACTGGTAGTAGTGGATACTGACTAGTTGGAGGTGAACACCAACTCTGTGTTTGAGTTGTGTGTTGGGACCGTAAGAGAGAGAGCTTTGAGGAAAGAATTACTATACACTTGAGGTGTGGGAAGCCTCTGAGAGGTGTGGAGAAGAAGCGGCATCTTCTTTATTGTATTCTTTTTTGGATGAGTATTAATACACGTTGTGTATTGTCTCTCATATTATGTGTTGTTTTCGAATTCTAGTTACTTGTGATTCTGGTTAATTCTGCATGTTAGTTGCTTGTATTTGGTAATCAATTGTGCTTCCGTATTTCCCAACAGAATATCATCACCCACTAGGTTGGACTTTTACAGACTATATTGAGCAAATATATTGCACTAGTTGGTTGAAATTTTTTTATGGTTGAGGTGAATAAATCACTCAATCTTTCCAAGTTTATAGGTTGGACTTGATTAGATCATCCAACCTCACCAGATTTATGGTGTGAGTTAACTAGGTTCACTTACACTCACCAAGTTATAAGTATGATTGGATTGCACGATTGAGCTAATCTCAACTATTAGGTGGAAACTCATGCTTTCTCAAAGGTTGGGGGTATGTGTCATCCAATCTCTCTCTATCTCATTAGATATATGCACTTTATAGATTTTATATTTATCTTAATCTTTGTTTAAGTGATTCATAATGATACATATTTCAAATCAAATTGCCAAAAGGCAATAAATAGTTGCATTAATACACATGCATACTCCTAAACCTTGCTCTCTTTTAATTTCAATCATTCCAATGCTTTCAATTTTAGATTATATGCATTGATTATATACTTGAACATGCTCTTGGTTGTAGGAAAGTCACCAACAAATTAATCAAGTTGGAATCAAATAAAATTAAGGTGTGTTATACAAACCTACGTATGCATTTCTTCTCCTTTAAACCAACAATTTCATTACTAGATTAAACGGGGGGTCGGGGGGGGGGAGGTGTAAATGTAGATATATTTTTAGAATTATATAGCATTTCAATCCTATACACTTGGAAAATATATATCATGGATATACTTTTAACTTATAGACCTTTCTCACTACAAAAAGGCTCCCTTACATTATCTATCTATGCCTAATTGTTCCAACCAACAATATTATGATTACTCAAACCTTCTATATTACCCATAATGCTATAAACTTGCTTATCTACCATTTCTGCAAGTTCTGAACATGCACTTATTTTACAATTACTTAGACACTTGCATACCAGTCAGACACCTACATTGATGCAAGTGTCCTATCCCAATGCGGGTGTCTAATGCCCTAAAGTCATTTAATTTGTAAATAGAATGTATTCCTATGGTCAGCTTAAGTGCTTTAATGTAAGACATTGAACATGCACTTATTTTACAATTACTTAGACACTTGCATACCAGTCAGACACCTACATTGATGCAAGTGTCCTATCCCAATGCGGGTGTCTAATGCCCTAAAGTCATTTAATTTGTAAATAAAATGTATTCCTATGGTCAGCTTAAGTGCTTTAATGTAAGACATTCTCCAAAGGGATTGGTATAAATACAAGACCAATCCTCATTAATATCTCACCTAGCATAAACCTATAAAATACCTACCAACTCATAAGACAACTTATCAAAAGCATTTTATCAAGCATTCAAGTGAGTAAAGCTTCCTTATTTTATACTACATTTTATCAAGCATTCAAGTGAGTAAAGCTTCCTTATTTTATACTATTTATATATCAATCATAGGGTCATCACATCTATAGATCTGAAGTACTAAAGGAGCACTCTATAGGCCATATTTTCCATGTTATAAACTAGGTCATCGTTGTACTTGCTTATCACACTTACATAATTCACACGCAATCTAACACGTAGGGGAGAACTACATAAGCCTGAGGTCCTCTTTAGAGTTTTGGCTATATAGACAACGCTCATTAATAGAGGGGTGTTTGGATAAGTTTGACACCATGTACCCACTAACCCATTTTTTCCATAAGGCAACTTAATAAAAGCATTCTATCAAGCACTCAAGTGAGCAAAGTTTCCCCATTTTCTCCTATTTCCATATCATTCATAGGGACATCACATCTATAGGTCTAAAGTAATGAAGGACACTCCATAAGCCATATTTTCATGTTATAATCTAGGTCATTGTTGTACTTATTTATCACACTTGCATGATTGACACATAAGCCAATATGTAGGCGATAACTACATAAATTTGAGGTCTTCTTTAGTGTATTGGCTGTGTATACAATGCTCATTAATAGAGGGGACTTTAGAGAAGCTCGACACTATGTGCCCACTAACTCATTTTTTACACAACCACTATGAAAATGAATAACTACGGATTTACTATTTGATAATAAGTGACAGTCCATGACCCATATCTGAAGACAACATAGAACCTAAAAGCATTCAAGTGGTTGCATCCAGTTTCATAAGGTATTCCATATAAAACACGTGTCTAAGTCAAATAGTATCATCAATGCAACTATCCCAAGTTGGTGCAAGTGTCTGAAGCTATAGAGGTATAATTTCCATAATCAAGCAGCTGATTCAAAATCTAGATCTAGTCTACTTTTTGCATGTTCTAGATCTATATCTATATTAGTATCATAGTCATCTAAGTATATTATTTTCATTATCATTATAATATCTAACATAGTTGTACTTTTTATCTTTAGCATCATAGCATGATAAATTTAGTATACATTTTATTTGAGATTATAAATAATTGGCCTACTTTAGATATAGCCTACCATCCTTATGACCTAGGCTATATCTTCCCCCTTTAACCCTAAATTCCCCATATCTAGACTTTAGGGTTAAGCACAAGGGTGGATGAGGATGCCAAGAGAGATTATTAGATTGTGACAGGACTCCATGTCTATTGTGTGGCTAAAATAATCATTGCCATGTTGTTGACGTGGGAATAAGACATTAAGGTTCTAGAATTTATCTCGTAGCTTATGTTCATCCATGGTTCCAATATATTGACACCTAGAGCAATTAAATTAAGCTTAAGAACATACATAAACATTGTACTCAAACCCTTGGAAGAAAAGGCAACCGAAATTGGACCTTGTTTGAGTAAGCACCTTATTTATCCTTGTTGAAAAATAGAAAAAAATATAAGGGAACAATGGTTAAGAAAAATATGTTTTGGAAGGATTATTAAAATAAATATCATATTTTTGTCCCTTAATGCTTTATACATAAAAGGTGAGATGGGGTTAGTGGTCATGGGTTTGAAGCGAGGTACAATTAACAATTTACACTCCTTCATTTTTAAAATCCCTGCTTTACCAAAATATAAAATTACAACCCTTTCTTGAAACTTACACTGTTTAGTATGGAAGTTACATCCTCCAAACCTTGGAATAAAAGGCAACCACAATTGGACCATGTCTTTGTAAGCATATTATTTATCCCTACTAGAAAATATTGGAGTCATACAAGATCTCTAACAAGCCATTAAAGCACAAAACCCTAGGTAGTATGTGATAGCCAAAAGTTGCACACACAAAAGTAGAATGTATAAAATGAGTCAAGTCAATGTCTAACATGCCATACAAAATAACTCACCAAGAGATGTAAAAATAGGAGAGAAAGCTAGTAACTCCTTTATAAGGGGCCTAGAATAGGCATACAACTCCTATGATAAAATAATCAAAGAGTAACTCTTATGACAGAATAATGAAAGAGTAACACCTATGACAAAAGTACACCTAAACAAGCTAACTCGAGTATAGGAATAAACACATGAGTTAAGGAATAAACCTAATAAAAGGAAAACAATACCCTACATTAATACCCCCTATAAGCACAACTTAGGTGGGTTAAAAAATGGGTCCTAACAATAAGGCATGCTGAGTTACTCTAACACAATGCAACTCCCATAAAACAAAGAAAAGGAGAAAACTCATAAGAAAAAAACTCCTCCCTTAAAAGAGAGCAAAGAGAAATAGTGCATGCTCTAAGGACATCTGGCACAACTAAAAATGCATCCACAAGTGAGAGCAACAAAGCACATATAGAGAAGATCTAATAAGTCTCCATAGAAGATGCTAAAGTTGTCTACAATATAACTCATAAAATGATGAATGTCACCGACGAGATCCTCTGCCTAAATATTGAAGAAGCTCCATCCACATCAAAAAATGTTTCTCCCTTTTACCAAAGGAAGAACACAAATGGTGTACTTGAAGTCCACCCATTCCACAATGGAAGATGAAGGCAACACTACAAAGAAATCTGAATAGGGTCCAAAATAAAAGTGTCGCATAGGTCTGACAAGATCATGCACAAGAACATAACGTAATGCCAATGAAGTAAACCTGTCAGAAGTGGGTACAATGAAGAGTGAATCACCTTAGAGTAGTGAATGTGTCTACGAAGTGCTTGATGGATCTCCAACCAAGGTGTAGTTGCTATACAAAGAAGTATGTTCCTGATGCATAATGAGATGGCCAACTATTCTATGCAATGAGGGTGCAACAAAAGCAGGGGCTATGAAGGACAATAGAATGCCATGTAACTATGTAGTAGATTGCTCAATGTTTGATGAGTGATGAATCAATATACCTACACCTTATAATGTCTGAAGTGGACCAAAGGTAGATGGATCAAAAAATAACTCCTCAATATCTAGAAGGTGACAAGGAGATGGTGGAGGTGTGTCCACATCACTAATGTAGTCATTTGTTCTAGAAGAAGAGTCCTTAGTCTCATAAATGTGCTCAGGCTCAAAAGTGTCAAAATGTACAAGTGAGTCCGATGAAAAATAATGACATGGAGCATTCACAGAAAGAATGTCCATGGGAAGTGTAGAGCACAACTCAATAGCCCTCGAGGCTGAAGAAGAGACTCTTACAAATCACATGGATCTATAAACTAAATATCCATAGGAAGAGAAGAGTCGTTGATTCTCTCACAAGGTGCACTCTCACTAAAAATAATAGAATCCTCTGAAGTACCAATCTATGATGGCTATGGATGAGCAATATCATGCACATGAATGAAAGTAGAATCTGTAATGGGATAACTAAGGTCTAGTATAATCTTGTCCTATATTGGTGGATCGACAGATGGAAAAATATTGTCCACCATGGATATGTATTCATAGGAAATAGAACCAGGAGGAAAGAGTACAACAGTCTATGAAAAGATTATAAAAAGTGGAAGAGGAGGTGTGATTTAAATCTTAGCAAGATCTTTGAAAAGACACTGTAGGATGATCCAAATAGTGCAAGGACACGTTGTATACTCCACATGGCAACAAAGATCTATGGAAACATGTAACAATAGGGCACAAAGAACCTTGTCACAAGTATTATCCCACTTATTGACCGAACAGGATTAGTGGGAGTAGGAATTTGTCCATATAGGAATGGAGTACAATTCTTGTTTGTAAACAAGTGTTCCATATAAGCATGCCAAGAAGCATAGTTGGTCTTCCCAATAAGAACTACTAATGTAGAATTGACTCTCCTCATCAAAGAAGTGCATAATTGTACAATACAAACTATAATGACCCCTAGTTACAAGAATAATGCATGCTCATGAAAAGGATGTCGAGCATAACCAAAAATGTGTCCAGATGAGCAATAAGTGCAGGAATCAACTCAATGCAGAAAAAGAGAGTGCAAAAAAGCAATAAAAACATAACACCACATTAAAACACCTCAGAACAAATAGCAGTGACTCCCCCATAATGTTTCAAGTATAGACACACTCGTATAGATGTCAGATGCATCCGAGAATGTGTCTTAAGTGATTAGTGTGTAAGCAAGAGAAACTAGAGGGACGTCGGGCTCTGGGGATAATGCATCCAAGAAGTACAAGTGGGAAACTTGGGCCCAACAAGGAGGAAATGAGAAAAGGAGAAGAAAGTAATTTGCTTGTGAGGGGGTCTAGCCCCCTGCCAAATAGAGCCTCGCGCTCTGTCTTTGACAAATGAAAAAAGTATATGACCAAACAAATACAAATCTTTGTACAAAATTATTTTTATACAAAAAATAATTAAAAAATGTCCTCCCAATGACATATATATATATTTACATGGTGGGGACTTATTTTTTATGGTACAGATATTTATGAGGGTGGGGTTTTTTCTACGTGAGATTTTTTATTGTTTTTAATATAAAAATAATAACCCGTGATTCTTTTTTATTTGGAAATATATATATATATATATTTTTCCAAATAAAAAAGAATCACGAGTTATTATTTTTATATAAAAGACAATAAAAAATTCTTTTTTATTTGGAATATATATATATATATATATATATATATATATATATATTTTTCCAAATAAAAAAGAATCACGGGTTATTATTTTTATATAAAAAACAATAAAAAATCTCACGTAGAAAAAACCCCACCCCCATAAATATCTGTACCATAAAAAATAAGTCCCCACCATGTAAATGAAATCCACCTTATGTTGACCACTTAAAAGAAACTTTATTCCCTTCGTAAATAATAGTATTTAAAAATCAAGACTTAAATAAACTAAGTGCGTTAATTTTTTTTCTTTCTAAATGTGATTTTTAAAAAACATTCGTGCCGAGCTAAAAGGAAAAGGAAAACTACTTGTCTTATCATCAAAATGGGGCGATGGTTTTGGATGGGGATGAAATGGATTTTTTTGGCACTAGACTGGATATCAAATGGCTTACTCAGGGATTGTTAGCTTTCCTAATTTAGGATCTATTTGGAGGAAAAAATAAACCTCGACTAATAAGTAAAGTTGGTTTACCTAGAGGCACCATTCTTGTTTTTTCAACCTAGTAAGTTTTTTCTAAATTTAAATCCTAAGGAGCTCATTAATGAGGATTGTATGTCTTAGAATAATATTAAGTCTGTATTATCCCCTATGGATCCTCCTATTGCTAATGTTTTCACTTGCTAAGAAAGAAAGAGCACTCCAATTTAATATGGCAGGGTTTTTGAATAAAGAGAATCTTCCTTCGATTGCCTTGCTCCAGTGAGGTGGAGAGAACTATTTTCCTTTCGAAGCTAAAGGCTCTAATAATCCCTTTTATTCTTTGAAGGACCCTCAGTTTTTTGATGACTTCTTAGAGTGCATCCCCCTCTCTTCAAAGAATTTGAATTCATAAATTGAAGAAACTCAGTTCTTAGTATCCTCAAAGAGACTATAAAACTCGGAAAATACTAAACTTCTCCTTGCCACTGGTCTTCTAATCAAAGAAAGAAAGAGAAGATCCAATCTAACACTCAAGCTGACTTAGAGCAAGGGAGCTAAAATAAGCTCACAGAGATGCAATTAGGTGGTAGATGCCCTTCTACCACTAAGACATTATGAAAATCATAAGTTGGAATGTCAAAGGTCTCCATGCCTCTTAAAATCATAAGTTACTTGGTCAAGAGGTTTATTGAGATTTGAACCCTGATATTTTCATTATGCAAGTTACTAAGGATGATAAGGCTCATATGCAAGGTGTTTTTAGATATTGTTGGTTCAGGGTGGATTGATTATCTAAAGATGCTTGCGGTTTAGTGGTGTGCTTAACAATTTTATGTAATCCTAAGGTATGTAATTGCAATATAATTTTTTCTAACAACTAGGTTATCAATGTGATGGTAAATGAACTTGCAATAAAATGTAACTTCATGTTGTCCAATGTCTACGGACCTACTGGATTAGATGACAAAAAGTTTTTGTGGGATAAACTTATTTATCTTAATGGTGGCCAGGATGCGGTGGATTGGATTTTAAGTGGACATTTCAATGCTATCCTCAGGGGGGCCGGGGGGGAGCGGGGGGGATTGGTAAGATTAACTCAGTCAACAAGTGACTTCAATTCCTTATAACATGGAGTAGGTATCTCAGATTTTAGAAACTTACGAACTTGGATTCACCTAGAATAACATGTGCCAAGGGGACCAATTGATTCTAGAAAAGTTGGATAAGTTTTTGATAAAATCAAACCATTGGTAAAAATTATATTTTCATGTCTAAAGTCATCCATTTTACAAGATTGGATTATTGGTTGATTCTTCTCAAGAAAAAACATGATGTCAAGTCTTGTGGTACACCTTTTAAGTTTGAGTTTATGTGGCTTTGAACCCTCTTTAATTTAGTTAGTGGAAACTTGTTGGAAAATAAAAGTGGGTGGATCAAAATGCTTCATCCTTTACGGTACGCCTTTAACTTTTGGCATGTCTTGGGATATATGTGGTCGACTTGTGGATTACATACCTCTTTTATATTCTTGTTATATTTATCTATGTTCTTAGTTAGGTTAGCCTATGGAATAACCATGGCTAAGTAGACTATATATAGGAGGTAATGGTTAGTATTTGATCATCATGTTAAGTATTTTGCTCATTGTGCATTGTTGTGGAGGTTTTCCCCTCGAAGTGGCTTTGCTATATTATCTAGTATTATGCTCTGCTATCAATTGTTGTTGTGTGATCTCTCATATTTGCTTATTCTGTGCCAACATCTAAGTAATTTCATTACAAGTGGTATCAAAGGTTTGATTTGGGCAAGTTTCCTGCAACATTTTTTTTAGATCTAACGAGTTGCGACTTCTATGAAGTGAAGGAGTGAAAAAACATAACTTGCAATCTGAGAAGAATTTTTTTTTTGTTAGCGCAATATTGTTTGAAATGCTTTTTTGAAAAAAAAAGCCTGGAATTTTTTTTTTTGCCTTACACAATTGCAGTCATTGGATTTGTCTCGACAAGACAATCACAATAGTATATTCTGTCGGTACACTTTTTTGTGTCGAAGTTTTTTATCCTAGTGCGTAAAGGCAGGAGTTGGATTCATCTTGGTGAGGCGGTCGCAATAGTACCATCCCTTTGGTACACTTTTTTTGGGGTAAAAACCCTCATAGGATTTGTATATGGCCAATCCTTCTACACGGGGATGAAAAGGGGGGCAAGAAACTCCTAAGACTTCTTTTGTAGGTGATATGGAATCTGGAACTTTAGATCCATTGATTTCTCAATTTCATGTTGATATAAAGGGCTTGGTCCTGCATGATGACTTTGTTACAATTCAAACTGATGTTTCAGGGATGCACAAAGAGATTAATGGGATTCATAATCAATTAAATCAGATCACTACTTCATTGGCTGCTCTTTCATCTCAGTTATAATCAAACAACCCTCCACTTCATCATTTGGGTCCTCCTCCTCCTCTCAACACTAACAACTCCAATTCTGGTATGAAATCGATGTTGCCCAAAGTGGACATGCATAAGTTTGATGGTAAGGATCCTCTCACTTGGATTACCTGACTTGAAAATTTATTTGATTTGCATCAAACTCCTATTTCTTAGAAGGTGATAGTGACATCTCTATATCTAGAACCCGAGCAGTTCCTTTGGTATCACTACTTATGTGCTCAAAATAAAAAGAATGGTGCTCCTATTACGTAGTCTATTTTCAATGATGAGTTATTGTCTCATTATCAAAATAATATCTTTTAGAACTACTTCAACTAGTTAGCCAAATTGTGACAAATGGGAACTGTGGAGGATTATATTCATCAGTTTCAGAATCTATCCTTACAGGTGGAAGATTTCACTGAGAAAAATTTGACTGATCTATTTTTGGGTGGTCTCAAAAATAACATCTGATTGGAGGTTTGCATGTTTAACCCAACATCTGTATTAGAAGCTATCCCATGGGTACGCATGGCATATTTTAAGAGATGATCAAAAAGAAAAATTTCAGTACTGGTCATGATCATACCTTTTCAGCACCATCATATCCTCAACCCACCAGATTGACACCTCGACAAATTGAGGAGAAGCAAGCCAAAAGGTTGTGTTATGGTTGTGACAACAAATGGATCAAAGACCATCATTGTGTTGAAAAGAAGTTGTTTTACATCGAAGGTGCCAATGAGGATGACAATGATGAGAAGGCACTTGGTGAGGATGAAGGTCTTGAGAAGGAATTTGAAGACTCTTAGCCTACTATTTCCTACCATGCTCTTTCAGGTATTAGTACTCCCCAAACTCTTAAGGTGATGGGTTTCTTAAAAAAATAGGTCACTATTTTGATTGATTATAGAGGACACACAACTTCATCAACAATAAGTTGGCTGCTCACTTTAATTGTTTCATTTATCCTGCTTCAAAATTTTAAGCCATGATTGTAGATGGTGGTACTATCAGCTATTCAGGAAAATGCCATAGTATTAAGTTGACCATGGGAGACTACTTGTTGGATTCTCCTATGTTTTCTATTCCCATGGGGGGAACTATCGTTGTTCTAGGAGTACAATGGCTCACCACTTTGGGCACTATTGAGATGAATTTTCAAGAATTATTCATGCATTTTTATTCTGAGGGAAGGACATTAGAACTAAGGGGATTAAGGGCTAAATCTCCACAACTTATTAGCTCCCATCAAATGACAAAGATTCTCTGAAAGGGTCCTGAAGGATTTATAGCTTGCTTGTTTCCCATGAAAGTTCATCCAACTCAGCCATCTACACCTCCTAATCTACAACAAGTTATTAATTCCCATTCAATTGTTTTTGGAGACATGTCAAAAGGACTTCCACCTAGCCGCTCGCATGATCATGCTATCAAACTTATTCCTGGTAGTTCACCACCTGACATCAAGGCATTCAGGTATCCCTATACCCAGAAAAGTGAAATTGAAAAGATGGTTCAAGAAATGTTGGATGTAGGAATCATTCATCATAGCCAAAGTGAATATTCTTCCCCAATTGTCATGGTATGAAAGAAAGATGACACTTAAAGGATGTGCCTTGACTATAGAGAACTCAACAAGTACACTATCAAAAATAAGTTTCCTATTCCTATCATGGATGATTTGCTTGATGAATTAAATGGTGTTCTTTATTTTAACAAGTTAGATATATGTTCTGGGTATCATCAAATCCAGATCCATGATGAAGACATACCTAAAATTTCTTTCAGGACTCATGAGAGCCATTATGAGTTTTTGGTTATGCCTTTTTGGCTAACAAATGCACCATCTACCTTTCAGAGTTTGATGAATACTATTTTTAGGTCACTTTTTAGGAAATTTTTTCTGGTATTTTTTTATGATATCTTCATTTACAGTAAAAATTGGGAAGACCATTTGCACCATGTGAAATAGGGACTCTCAATTTTGGAACAACATTAGTTGTATGCCAAACCTTCCAAATGTACTTTTGGAGAATGTGAGGTTGAGTATTTAGGTCATCTAGTTTCACATACAAGAGTAAAAGTAGATCCTAAGAAAATCCAAGCAATGGTGGACTGGTCGATTCCTAAGACACTCAAGCAACTAAGGGGATTTATGGGGCTAACTGGTTACTATCGCAGGTTTTTCAAAAATTATAATAGCATTATAGCTCCACTCACATCTTTGTTGAAGAAAGACTCCTTTTAGTGGTCTGATATAGCCGTTGTCTCCAAATCTTGCACCTTTGAAGAGGGTTGTTCAGGCCTCCTCTAGATTTGGGCAACATTGGGACATTTCCAGGCCTGTGGGTGTGCCTATAAATGGAAATGAACCTCTAGGTTGGAAAGGCTAGCTCCCTGTATTAGCTTTTTGTGCAATAAAATTGTTGAACCAATTTGTATGAGTGAAAAAGAGTCAAAAGTTTGCATAAATGAAAAGCCTAGTCTAAGATGGTGATATACCAAGAATTAGTATCCACATGTATGCCCTATACTTATGCACAATACAACAGAACATAGTCTATAACTAAAGCTCTAGAAGATTCCAACATAAGTATTTCAATGTAGAGACAAAATGAATGAGATCACACAATATAAATAACTGGAAAAGACAACTTGTATAGTCCAAAAAAAAGGTTACACATGTGAAAAATCTCATACAGCTAGAATGCACTCTACATGACCTATTGGATCAACTCTTTGCTAAAAAACATGAAGGACAGAGAATAGAAGGATAAAACATCACTTGTTGTCACTCTATGTCTCTTGCATGCCTAGTGAAATGTCTAGAACTGAGAAAGAAAATAGACTTATGCTTCTTTGCTCAAAGGCAAGAAAATGTCAAAACATTCTAGCAGGGCTTTGTTGTACTATTTGTGGATGATAAAATAAGAGCCCAAGGGTCCTATCTATAGAAAAAGAGGGAGAAAAGAGAGAGCTCTTGGGCACCAAAATAGAAGCCTCCAAAATGGTTAACAGTCGTCATCCTGGTGAAATTGATTTTAGTTGTTCTTTCATTCAGTTGGATTTTGTCCTTATCTTTGATTTGCCCTCTTAAAATGACCAGGATCATTGCAAAATCAATGGTGAGATGACCCTCCATAAGAAATGGCTTGGATCGCTGTTGTGAACCTTAGATTCTTCCGGAGAGTTCCCACATTTTGCACTGTAGACCCATTCAGGTTTTTCAAATGCTTTTGCTTATAAAGGAATTTAAGACTTGCTCCTTGGAAAACCCAAAGTCATGCATCGTTAAAAACCCACAAAGCATTGGAAGGAGTAATTCAGGTTCGTAAACTCGGATTACTTCTACTCATGAAATTTTTATAAGTCGAGTCATTCAAATAACTTGATTTAGTCTTGAAGAGTAACTCAGGTTTATAAGAGGCTAAGACTTGACATGTGGAGAACCTGAATTACACTACAATGGAGCCAAAACACTTTAGCCTCCTTGACTTACAATTTTGGACCTCTAAAATGACTTGTTCTTACAACTATTGTTCGGCTCTCAATGAAAATGGTTGAACAAATTATACTGAGGTGAAATTTGGATAGCATTCTTAGTGATTTCGAGGGGAGGCATGCCTACTATGTCAAAGACCAGTCACCTAAATCCTTCCATTGGGCATGGAGTAATGCATATAGGCACTCCAAAGAGAACTAAACAAGCTTTGGTTCAAAAACACACTAGCTGGGTTGATTACACACACAAGGCAGAGACACACACCAAACAAAGGGAAGGAAAATACACCTGTGCTACAAAGCACTTAGGAAAAACAAACACAACAAAGGAAACACACCAAAACAAAGTATATTGATCTGGACAACAATTCAGATGACAATTCGGGTGATGGGTCCAGCCCATTTGATGGCGGAACTTCCGGGAGCCATAACTTTTGCATCGTAGCTCCAATTGACTCACCGTTTGAACTGTTGAAAATCTAATAATGAGGGGAACATTGTGAGATGGTAGATCTCCTCTTGATGAAGTTTGACCCCCTAAAACCCAACGGAAGTGTCCCAAATTTCAATTTTATTAGTCCAGTCTAAAAATAATAAGTTTCTAAAAATAGTAATTCCTCGAATTGTATATTGTTGTAAATCATGGAAGTCAAACTAATTCATCTCCCTCGATATTGGTGATCTTCCTCTTCTCAGAGATAAGCATATGTTTGGATCTGCAATTTTGATAAATAAAACATCTCTTTTCAGAGATAACATTATTTGAATTGTGTTCTTATTTTTGAATTATATTTCAACCAAAGATTTTTGAGTTTTGGATCATATATACAAGACATGGCTAGTAAGGCTTCAAATGGATTCCATTTATTTGAATAGGCAGCTCTTCTCCATCCATTTTGGACAGCTGAAAGGAGTTTCTTTGCTTGCACTTGTTGATGATGTAAAGACCACTCCACAAGGTATCAAACTTTG
The DNA here is from genome assembly GCA_037957365.1 of Torreya grandis. Taxonomy (NCBI): domain Eukaryota; kingdom Viridiplantae; phylum Streptophyta; class Pinopsida; order Cupressales; family Taxaceae; genus Torreya; species Torreya grandis. The sequence continues at coordinate 2,753,824 of JARHVA010001587.1, forward strand.
TATGTTTGTCTGGTTTTGCTCTATCTGCATCCCATTTCAAGACCAAGTCACCTTCTTTGAACACTCTTGCCCTTGCCCTTTTGTCAAAGGATTTCTTCGTGAGAACTTGATGGTGTTCCAAATCTGTGTGTGCATCATCTCTTACCTCTTTTAACTGCATTAATTCTATCAATCTGACTTCCATAAGAGTGTTTTCAAGTAATTCCAACTATTGTGCAAGTTCCAAGGTAGGGGGATCTTATGATATGGATATCCTAGCTTCTCTCCCATAGACAAGTACAAAGGGAGAATTACCAATTGACTTCTTGGGAGTGATTATGTCTGCCCATAAGGCTGTCCTCAACTTGTTATGCCATGCTCTTTGATTGGTTTCCAACATCCTCTTGATGATCTTGATAAGGTTCTTGTTGGTAGACTCAACTAATCCATTACCTTGAGGGTAGTAGTTGGATGAGGTACTCAAATGAACTCCACTCTTTGATTCCCAATCAAAAGTATTAGCACTTATGAAAGCAAGTGCATTATCTAATGTGATGACATGAGGAGCTCCAAACCTTGTTATAATGCTATCATAGAAATCCAAGATGGCATTTTCATTTGCTTCCTTCAAATCAATAGCCTCTATCCATCTTGTGAAGTAGTCTGTAGCAATCAATATCCATTTGTGTCTAACACTTGATGGAGGGTTGATCATGCCAATGAAGTCAAGGCCCCATTACATGAAAGGCTAGTCCATTTGGATAGGATTCAATGGAAAGGGAGCAAGCTTTTTTTTTTCAACAAAGAAAGCACATTGAGGATAAACCTTAGCCCAATTATAATAGTATTTAAAAAGACTAAGCCAATAATAACCATCTCTCATTATTTTTCCAGCTATTGTTCTAGGAGAGAAGTGACCACTATCTGCACCATTATGGAACCTTTCTAGCAACATATCAAATTTGTCATTTTTAATGCATCTTAGCAAAACATTGCTCACATCCTTCTTAAAGAGAATGCGATCCACAAGACAATAAGGAATAGCTTGCAACCTAAAATACCTTCCTTGAGATTTATTCAAGCCATTAGGACACTCACCATTTTGAAGAAAACCAATGATGCCTTGTGTCCAACTTTGATCCTACATTTGGTCAGTTGGCTGGTCTTGAACTTGATTCACCAAGGCTTGCTCTTTTGGCTCTTGAAATTCAGATGCTAAGTGCTCACATAAACCTTTTCCTCTTACTAGGCTAGTTACCTTGATGCCAATGTCATATTCCATCACTTCCGTGATCCATCCAGATCTCTTCTCATTGAGATCCCTTCGTAGGAGAAACTCCTTGGTGCTAAGATGGGAGACCATGACATGGATCTTGTTGTTGGAAACCATATGCCTAAATTTTTTTAAACCTCTAATGATGGTTAAAGCTTTCTTCTCAACACAATAATATCTCACTTCATTGTCTTCTAAGCCTTAGTTGAAGAAAGCAATTGGCTACTCAACATCCTCGTCATTCTTTTGCATAAGTATGGCTGAGATTGTGTCAAGGTTAGAAAAAGTATAAAGAATTAAATCCTTTGAAAAATTCATATTTAAGAGAGTGAGAGAGGCTACAATTGCTTTCTTGATTGGCTCAAAGTTGCCTTTACCTTCCTTTGTCCAAGTAAAAACTTGGTTCTTTTTTAGCATGGTTGTGATAGGCTTTACCATAGTTACAAAGTTTGGGATAAACCTCCTTACAAAGTTTATTTTTCCCAATAAACTTTTCAATCCTTTCTTATGTTGAGGCAAAGACAAGCCTAAAATAGCATCAATCCTTTCGGGGTCAATAGATAAGCCTTCTTTTGAAACAACATCACCCAAAAGCTTATCTTGATGGACAACGAAGATGCACTTATTTGGATTGAGGGATATGCCATACTCTCTAAACTTCTCAAAAATTTGCCTTAGATGTCCCATATGATTGGCTACATCTTTTGAAAAAATGATTATATCATCAGGGTAAACAAGCAAAAACTTATTAATCAAACCTTTGAAAGCCATGTCCATTACCCTTTGAAATGTAGTTTTAGCATTGGATAAACCAAATGGCATATTTTTGTAGGTAAAGGTCCCCCACTTGGTGGTGAAGGTTGTCTTGAATTGATCCCCTTCATTTACCAATATTTAATTATAACCTAAATAACCATCAAGAAGTGAGAAACGTTGAGAACATGAAATAACTTGCAGAATTTGTTCCATGGAAGGGAGTGGGTAATGATCCTTGAAAGACACTTTGTTTAGATCACGAAAATCCACACAAAGTCTGATTTCTCCATTCTTCTTTCGAACTGGCACAAGGTTGGCTACCCAAGTTGAGTGCTTGATAGGAAAGATAATCCTAGACTCAATCAATTTGGTTAGCTTTTTCTTCATGACTTATTCTACCTTGGGGTTGATAGGCCTTTGCTTTTGTCTTATCAGTTTAGCTCCATGCTCCAACTCAATGGTGTGATGAGCTAGACTTGGGTAAAATCCCTTCAAGTCCTTGTATTCCCAGGCAAAGATGTCATGAAACTTTTTGTATAATGCAATAAAATCTTGCCTTTCTAGCTAAGAACAAGCCTTGCCAATCTTCAAAAGTTTGTCTTTGAAAATCAGAACTCTCTCATAGTTCTCTTCTTTTGTTGACATGCTCATTCTTTGGTTTTTATTTTGATCATCCTCATTAAAGACACTCTCCAAGGTAATCATCCCCTTAGGTATTTTATTTGTCTTCAGTTGTGTAATCTGCTCTTCATAATGATCATGTAACTTCTTTTGATTTCTTGAAGACAAGCCTACGTTATTTTACAAGAAGTGTGTAATGTGTTCATCACTTTTAAACACTTGCCATGACACTTCATTATACAGAATGGAAGGTCTCACATTGATCTTGATATGGGGCTGATCTTTCTCTTGTTCAATGTCAACAACTGAGTCAAAATGTGCTCCTATTGCAACCAGTCTATCAGCATGCTTGTTCAAGTCTCTTGGTATGGGCTGGATGTTGAAGGCATCAAAATCCTCAAGTAGATTCCATACCCTATGTTTGTAGGACTTGAGCAAGGGGTTCTTGGTTGTAGCTTGAATTCTCACTTGATGAATGACCAACTCACTATCTCCATATACTTTCAAAAACTTGATTCCTCTCTTCTTTGCCCATTAGAGACCATGAACTAAGCCTTCATATTCTACCACGTTGCAAGTGCAACTGAAGTGAAACCTATAAGAAAATTAGTAACGATTATTTGATGGGGAAACCAACATGACACCATCTCCTGCACCTACTTTGCTTCTTGAACTATCAAATAACATTTCTCACACGCCATCAAGCTCATGATCTTCATTGGTGAGTGAAGGAATTGGGACATTTTTCTCATGCATGCAGTAAACTCTCAAATCAATTTTCTCAATGAAAGTGTAAGAATCAAGGCCATGTGTTTTGATATTATACTTGTCAAGATAGAGGTTGAAAATACCTTCAAGAGGAGATGTTTTACTATTTAGGACTGCCTCTTCCTCCTTGCTGATTAGACAATTTTGATTTATCATTGTCTCCAAGTATTGCTCAATGTGGAACTTTGCTAAAGGCTGAGTCCTTATGGTTACCTTGGTTCCATACCTTGTCTTGAAAGCTAGAAAGGACCAATCAGCATAATGGTATCCTCCTATCTTGGCCATAAAGTCCCTAGACAAGCATATACCAAAGTGTGCTATAAGGTCCACCACCATAATATCTTGCATGATAGGGAAGCTTGGGCAGCCATGTAAAAACACTTTTATACCTTTGACAAATCCTACCATATTGGTTGGAGTTCCATCCAGCTGCAACATGCCTTTACTATGTAGCTCATAGTTCAAATCTAGCTTATCATCCACTACTTTAGGCATAACAGTAGTGCTTGCTCCACTATCCACAATACAATTGTAGACCAACTTATCTCCTACAATGAGTGTGAGGTAGAAGGGTGGAGGCTTTTCAGCTTTAGTGGAAGGCTCCAAAAGATGATTTGGAAAATTTGTGAGAGCCACACTATGATGCCTTGAAGATTGAGGAGCCACCTACATGCTTGCTAACTGCTCTTGCAAAATCTCCTTTTGACTAGGTATATGTAGAACCTTCCAAAGGGATATGCTTGTCTTAGTGCTCTTTAATGATTCCACAATATTTAGAGATGGCATATTCACTTTCTATTGCATTTTTGATGGTAATAAAGGCATTGTTGCCTACTATGTTGCAATCTTAGTAACTACATTTACATTCTAATTTTGTTGAGGAACATGGCTTATAGAAGGAGAAGCACTTTGATTGACATTTTGTGGCCTTGGAGGGGCATCACATAGAACTATTCATGGCTGCTAGCCTTCTCCCAAGGCTCTCTTCTTGGACCTTATATTAGCTGCAATTGACATGCCTTGAGTCAACAAAAAATCATCCTTTTCTTGAAGGTTCATCATCCCCACACTTGGGTTGCTACCTTCTCCATGATTATCCCTTTGGCTAGGACATGTTTCTTCTACTATCGTGTAAGGAGTAGCTTCTTCTTGTGTAGCCAAAGCGTAGCTGGTTCCTCCATCATCATGTGCAAACTGACCTTGAGGTTGCCCCCATTGGTCCACATGATCTTTTCCTTGCACTAGATTTACATGAATTGGAACAACAACCTTTACGGGAGGAGTAGAATTTGGATTATATGCATTGGGTTGCCTATTGTAACTTTATTGATTTTGTCCTCTCCCTTGATAATTGTATTAGGATGGAGCTCTATATCCTTTTTAAGATTAGTATTGTGCATTAGGAGGAACCCTTGCCTGATATTGAGCTTGCTTGAGCTGAGCTCTCAAAGATCTGATTTCTTCATTCTTGTCCACAATGTTATCCACCTTCTTGGGAAAGGATCTTGAATTCACATTGACATTGGGAACCTGAGACATGCTTGGAGATTCAACTGAATTGTGAGACATCAAAGGCATGGAAACTCTTGGAGGGAGTCTTCCAGCCTGAATCAGGCTATTCTCAGCCTCAATTGCTAGCTCATATGCACCTGGAAGAGTGAATCCTCCCATTGACTACAACATAACATCAATATCAGTACCAATCTCTTTGAGGTATGTTGGGAACACAAAGCCAGGAGGAGGTCTCATGATTGGTGGTAGCCTATACCATGTTCTTTGAAATCTCCTATGGATTCATTTAGACCTCTTCTTATTACATTCATATGATGTATTAGAGAAGCATGATCACTCTTATTTTTGAATCTTGTCACCAATAGGTTTCCAAAACCATCCAACTTGTAATGCAACCCCCTTCTAACATTCTATACCAGTCAAGTGCTTTGTCTTTTAAAGATATAACAAGTAGCCTAATGGCTATGTTGGCTATAGTAACATTATGGAAATTACAAAAACTAGAGATGTCTCTAATATGTTTAGATGGAATAATATGACCCTCTCCATTGAAACTAAGAATATTTTTGGTAGTATTTGGAGGGATGGGGTCATATGCAGGAACCTCTATTGGGTTTTGGGTATTAAAAGAAAGGAAAGGTTAACATCTATCTATCTCTCCCCTTTCTCCCATTTCTTTTCTTCCCCTATGATCCTCTATTTCTTCTTCTTCTTCAACTTCCTTCTCTCCTTGAACTTCTTCAACCTCTTTTGCTTCTTCCCCAAAACCTCCTTGCCAAGGATTTAATAGGGCTAAGAGTGGTTCAGGGCATTTTTCTTCAGGAAAAACTTCAGTTGAAGGAGCTTGGTTAGAAAATCTTAAGGACCTTGTGAGGACCATGTAGGATAATGTATAAAACTTGGTCTAGAGGTAGGGATTCACACCCTTTTAGAGTCGCCAAATGTTGTGTTAGGGGTATTTCTACTACTTAGGCCTGTCAAGACCAGCATTCACCTTGACTTAGCAATAATTTGGGTCCCACTGAGTGTGCTAGAACTGTTGTCTCCAAATATTTTACCCTAGAAGAGGGATATTCATGCCTCCTCTAGATGTAGGCAACATTGGGACATTTCCAGGCTTGTGGATGTACTGAAAGGGCTAGCTCTTTGTATTAGCTTTTTATGCAATAAAATTGATGAACCAATTTGTATGATTGAAAAGAGTCAGAAGTTTGCATAAATGAAAAGCCTAGTCTAAGATGGTGATACACCGAGAATTAGTATCCACATATATGCCCTATACTTAGTGAAAAGAGTCAGAAATTTGCATAAATAAAAAGCCTAGTCTAAGATGGTGATACACCAAGAATTAGTATCCACTTGTATGCCCTATACTTATCAACAATACAACAGAATATAGTCTATAACTTAAGCTCTATAAGATTCCAACATAAGTATTTCAATGTAGAGACAAAATGAATGAGAACACACAAGGTAAATAAATGGAAAAGATAACTTGTATAGTCCAGAAAAAAGGTTACACATGTGCAAAATCTCATACAGCTAAAATGCACTCTACATGACCTGTTATATCAACTCTTTGCTTAAAAACATGAAGGATAGAGAATAGAAAGATAAAACATCACTTGTTGTCACTCTATGTCTCTTGCATGCCCAAGCAAATGTCTAGAACTTAGAAAGAAAATAGAGTTATGCTTCTTTGCTCAAAGGTAAAAAAATGGCAAAACATTCCAGCAGGGCTTCATTGTACTAGTTGTGGATGATAAAACAAGAGCCCAAGGGTCCTATTTATAGCAAAAGAGGGAGAGAAGAGAGAGCTCTTGGGTGCCAAAATAGAAGCCTCCAAAATGGTTTGTAGTTGCCATCCTGGTGAAACTTATTCCATTTGTTCTCTCATTTAGTTAGAGTTTGTCCTCTTTGATTCACCCTCTTGAAATGACAAGGATTGTGGCAAAATCAATGGTGAGATGATCCTCCATAAGAAATGGCTCAGATCGCTACTGCATACCTTAGATTCTTACTGAGAGATCTCACATTTTACACTGTAGATTCATTCGGGTTTTTTGATTTCTTTTGTTTATAAAGCAATTTAAGACTTGTTCCTTGGAAAATCTGAAGTCATGCATTATTGAAAACCCACAAAGCATTGGAAGGAGTAATTTAGGTTCATAAACCTAGATTACTTCTACTCATTAAATTTTTATAAGTCGAGTCATTTAGAGAAATCAACTTGGTCTTGAGGAGTAACTTGGGTTTATGAGAGGCTAAGACTTGACCTGTGGAGAACCTGACATACACTACAATGGAGCCAAAACACTTTAACCTCATTGACTTGAAATTTTGGATCTTTGAAATGACCTATTCTTGCAACTGTTATTTAGCTCTCCATGAAAATGGTTGAACAAATTGTAATGAGGTGAAATTTGGTCAACAACAACTACTAAGGCATTTGAACAATTAAAATTGGTGATGTGCACCACTCCAGTGTTGGCTACTCCTAATTTTTCCAAGACTTTTGTGGTTGAATATGATGCATCTGGGTATGGTATGGGTGTTGTACTCATGCAAGAAGGTAAGCCACTTGCATTTGAAAGTCATTAACTGAAGGATAAAAATCAGCACAAGCCCATTTATGAGAAGGAAATGATGGCTATTTTGCATGTAGTCAAACAATGAAGGCCTTATTTGATGGGTCATCACTTTCAGGTAAAAAAAAATCATGACAGTCTCAAATATTTTTTGGAACAAAGATTATCATCTGAAGAACAACATAAATGGGGTAACTAAGATGTTAGGCTATGATTTTGAAATAGTTTACAAGAAAGGCAAGGACAATGTAGTGGCAGATGCACTATCTAGGAAGGATGATTCAGTTGAGGCCTTGCTATGTGCTATGACCATTCTGCAGGTAGATTGGCTAGAGGAAGCACAATTAGTATGGGACAAGGATAGTGTTACCCATGATTTGATTCATAATATTTAGCATGGTTTGGGTGGATTTAAAAAATTCACATGGAAGGGTGATGCATTATGGTATAATGACAGATTATACCTATGCAAGAATTCTCTTCTTAAACAAACAATTCTTCAAGAATTTCATGCAACTCCAATTGGGGGTCATTCAAGATTTTTGAAAACCTATCATATAATCAAGCAGGATTGTTTTTGGGAAGGAATCAAAGGGGATGTCCAAAAATATGTGGTTGAATGTATGATCTAACAAATAAAGGAGAAACCATCAAAACCCCAAGTCTTTTGTAGCCTTTATCCATCCCGAGCCAACATTGGGAAGAAGTTTGTATGGATTTCATTATAGGGTTACCATGATCTGATGGTTAAAATGTTATCATGGTTGTGGTAGATCATCTCAGTAAGTATGCTCATTTTTGTTTTTTGTCATAGCCATTTGTTTCTAGTACAATAGCTTCTGCTTTTTTCAATATAGTTCAAAAATTGCATGGTACCCCTAAGATCATTGTTAGTGATCGAGATCCCATCTTCACTAGTAATTTTTGGACTAAGTTATTTGCATGTTTGGGCACTTAGTTGGATCATAGTTCATCTGATCATCCTCAGTCTGATGGATAAACTGAGGTAGTCAACAAATGTCTAGAAGGATATCTCCATTGTTTTGTTTTGATAAACAAGATAAATGGATTCATTGGTTACCACTTGTTGAATGGTGGTATAATACTTCTGTTCATAGTTCTTCCAAAATGTTTCTTTTTCTGGCACTATATGGATACCACCTGCCATCCCTCACTTCAACCTTGAAGGTCCATCCTAAGGTTCATGTAGTTGAAGAACATATTCACCATCAACAGGAGGTCCTTGCTAGTTTACGTGAAAATTTAGCCATGGCCCAAAATCACATGAAATAATAGGCAAATCAATACATACGTGAGAGGCACTTTGACATTGGTGATTGGGTTTTTATTCACTTACAACCATATAAACAAATGTCCTTGAAGTAAAAAAAAAGGATAACAAGTTGTCCCCTAAGTGTTATGGGGCTTATCATATCTTACAGAAAATTGGTAGTGTGGCCTATAAGTTAGATTTTCCTTCCTCCACTTGCATACATCCAGTATTTCATGTATCATACTTGAAGAAAGTCATTGAACATAAGTGGTTACCCAAACTGAGTTACCAGAATTGGATGAGGAAGCAAGAGTTATTCTTGATCATGAGGCGATCCTTTAAATGCACACTAAGCAGTTGCGGTCTCAAGCGATTAAGGAGTACCTGATCAAATAGAAGAATCTGCCCTGTGAAGATGTTACTTGGGAGGATGAATTCTTTGTGCAGCAACATCTAGAGTTGACTCAATGTTGAGGACAACATTGTTTTTAAGGGGAGGGGCATGCTACACCCTTAACCTTTAGCGTGTCTTGGGTTATGTGTGGCTAACTTGTAGCTTACATACCTCTTTTATATTCTTGTTACATTTCTATATGTTCTTAGTTAGGTCGGCATATGGAATAACCATGGCTAAGTAGACTATATATAGGAGGTAATGGTTAGTATTTGATCATCATGTTAAGTATTCTGCTCATTGTGCATTATTGTGGAGGTTTCCCCTTTGAAGTGGCTTTGCTAGATTATCCAATATTTTGCTTTGTTGTCAATTGTTGTTGTGTGATCTCTCATATTTGCTTATTCTGTGTGATATAGAATTATTCTATGAGAACATATATTTTATTTCATTACACTTTCTCAGAAGCTTGAGGTAAAAAGGGTTGTACTTCATTGGAATAGATAAAAGTTTGGTAATATTTTTGATAGAATATCCAAGGTTTAAGATGAGTTGGGTCTTATTCAACATGCTCTGGAGAAAGAGGTTTGGTCTAAAGACTTAGCAGTTTTGGAAAAGAGCCTTTTGAAAAAACAACAAAAGATTATTTGTCAAACATAAACTTTTTGAAAGAATAAATCTATATTGATTTGGTTAAAAGAAGGTGATAGGATTACATAATTCTTCCATTTTTCAACTATTTTCCACAGAGACAGGGATATGATTGATAATATTTTGACCCCCTATAGGGTAATAAATTATTGATTTCCATAATAATTTTCTCTTAGAGGAAGCTTTGCCCATATAGGAATCCCAACATTGGTTTCACCAATTCATCCCTTCCCTCATTTTGGATGTAATGAACTAGAAGCTAGTGGATCCAACCACCCTTAAGGAAGTTAGAAAGGCAGTCTTGAATCTAGGAGCTAACAAAGTGCCTAGACCAAATGAATTCCAAGTTGGTTTCTTTCATCATTTCTAGGATCTTGTTGGTTCTGAGGCTTGGGAGGTAGTAGAGGAATGCAGGAGAAAGAAAAATATTTTTAGATAATGGAATAATACGTTTCTACCTATTATTCCAAAAAATCAAAATTGTCCTTATTTTGATTCTTTTTGGTCCATCTCGCTTTGCAAAGATCTTTATAAAATTGTCACTAAAGTCATTGCAAATCAGCCAAAAGAATGTCTAGATGTTATCATTTTAAAATAACAAGGTGTTTTTGTGTTGGGTAGATAGATCTTGGATGGTATTATGATTGTGCATGTGACTTTACACTTCCTTTAGAAGTCTAAGCATGCATGAATGTGCATCAAGTTGGATATGGTAAAAGCTTATGATAGAGTTAACCTGGATTTATTGTATCATATTTTAGATAAGTTTGGATTCTCAAAGGAGTGGAGAACTTGGGTTCATAATTGCATCTCTACAACCTCCTTCTCAGTGTTAATCAATAGTACAATAAATGGTTATTTTAAATCATCAAGAGGCCTTCAGTAGGGAGATCCTTTCTCACCCTATCTTTTTATCATTTTGGTTGAGGATTTAGGGTGTGCTTTGAAGGGTGCCATCTGAGCTAGAAGCTTAAAAGGGTTAAATATCAGTGCTAATATGGAGAGCGTATCCCATATTCAACTTGTAGATGACACTTTTCTGTTAAGATATCTCTCAAAAAAATAAGCAAGATAATTAAAATTTATTTTGGATTTCTATGAGTTAGCAATAGGGTAGAAGGTTAGTGCAGAGAAATCAAAAGTTTTTTTTTCCTGAATGTGAATAATAGGTTGAAAGAAAATATTTTGGGTATATTGGGTTTTGAAGAAAGTGAGCTTCCAATTACTTATCTTGGAATGCCCCTCTTTATATGAAGGTGCTATTTTGTTTTCTTGTATCCAATGATAGACTGAGTGCGAAAAAAGCTAGCTACGACTGACTATTGCAAGTAGGACTCAACTCATACAATCTTCCTTACATATTATGCCTATCTATTTAATGTTTGTTTTCAAAATCCATCAGCAAGTTATGGAAGAGATTTCCTTTGGAATGGCTTGGATGGGAAAATAAAATTCTCGATGATGTCTTGGGATATAATTTGCACTCAAAAAGCCTTGGGTGGGGGGGATGCGATTGAGAAGATTAGATCGAATGAATAAGGCGATTGGGGCCAACCTGTTGTGGAGAATATATTCATGCAAGGAGAAGATTTGAATTCAGGTGCTAGAGCATAAATATTTGGATTCTTAGCAAGTTTTATGCCTCTTCACTAAGCTACAACTGCCTCAAGGATTGACAATTTGGAACTTTGTGATATCTTGTAGAAAGTTTGTTCTTCCTTAGGTACGGTGGAAACTTGGTAATGGTACTGACATTTGTTTTTGGAGATATGCTTGGTTGTGTTCCCAAGCTCTTATGGACTATGATTATCTTGTGCCTTTTATGGCCTTTGTTGAAAGTAATTGGTGTTCAAAGTGTTTGATTATTTGGAAGTTTTTAACTTAGGGAGAGGTTGGAAGTAGTTAGTTTGCCCTGATGATCTCCCCCAACAGGACTCCTGGTGTGCAATGTCGTTGATGTGAGGACAAGACATTGAGATCCTAGAGTTAATCTTGTACCTTTCATTTATCTATCTTGCTAATATATTGACACCTAGAGCAATTGAATTAGGTTTAAGAACATATAGAAAAAGCATACTGAAACCCTTTGAAGAAAAGACGACCAGCATCTTATTTATTCCTATTGAAAAAAAAAATTTGTAAGGAAGCATTGATCAAGAAACATATGATTTGGAAGGATTCTTAAAATGAATATCTTCATGCAAAAAAGGTGAGACGGGATTGACAATCATTGGTTTGAAGCGAGGTACAATTACTAATTTACACAATTTCTCTTTAAAATGCCTCGTTTCACCAATATAGAAAATTACATCTCTTCTGTGAAACTTACACACTTTAGTATGGAAGTTGCATCCTCTACAAAGGAAGTTATAATAGCTAGGGTGGTGCCTAATTTGAGATATATTAGACTGCCATAGCGCTTGGAGAAAGATGTGGAAACTTGTGGGGTTTTGAACACAAGTTCAACATAGTAGGCAAATATGGCAACACTTGTGATCATGACGATAGTTTTATCATTCCTCCATTCACCAAATAAAGATAAACGAGCATTAAAAAAAAAAAAAAGGGTAACCGGTTCTTTTTTGACTTGAGGGAACCTTCTAGACCCGTGGGACGCAGTTCCACTTGAGGAGTCAACTACCAATCGCAAGGGAGACTCAAACACGAGACCTCATGGGTATAAATGAACACTATTGTTACGAATACAATGGCTCTTGTTAGTGTCACTGAGAATAAGAATGGAAAAACCCTGGAAAAATCAGTATACATATCTATTTGCATACGACACCATGTATTAGTTGAATAGTTTATATAGATGGTGTCTTTTAGTGAATAAGTCTTTTCCACTTTTTGTCTAATTGGTTTTAGAGTCATCTAATTAAGTTGTATATAGTTAAAGTCGTAGAATTTTTGTCTACTTAGTTTTATATTCATCTAAATTGACATGTGGTGTATTCTCTACATTTTTAGAAGAACTATTGGATATATGCTCCCTGATTTCATTGAGATGACCCATGTTTTAACTATGTATTAAATAATTAGAATATTGCATTGATTAATGTGACATGTCAGTGAACTATGCATGTGTATCTATTTAGGATTCATAAGTCCATTATCTCATTGCCTCTCACTATCACCCCCTGACTCACCTTGAAATCTTTCACTGTTTTCATGTTCGGTATGGCTATACACATCCGCACCACTTTACCATTTCCCAAGCTCACTATAAAAAAATCCCATGAAAATTTCTTTCATAAAATGTTTTTTAAAGAGGTTATAAGAATTTAACCTAAGTGAATCTGCCAAATTAACAACAATAGCTTTGGGAATGGGAATGGGCTCTAGTGCAACCCATCTTCCGTTTTTCAGTAGAGTGACAATAGGTGGGTCTGAATGGGGTTCAATCCCAAATGTTACCAATGGATTAGGGCACACAGTTACAGAGTAATAGTCCATCCACTGTCAGAACCTGCCTATTGCTCCCAATGCGTCTGCAAGGCCTCTGAAAAGGCAGCCAAAATCATCACTCTAACCTCCCTGCAGTGCTTGGCTGCTATCTCTTTGGTACAACAAAATCCACACAAAATATTTGTTTTAAATATGAATTTAATTTTGAGCTGACTAGACCAGTGTAGAACATTAAAAATTTTACCTAAAAACTTCAGGTTTTGCAGGCAAAAGGGTTGATCCTCTGTTCCAGAGAATATTCGCAGTTAAACGTTTTTTCCTTTCCCAAGGAAGAAGCTTAGATAATTATTTAACATGTAGAATATGTGGTGTTGTTATTTCTTCAGTTAATTATTAATTTAAAATTGGAAATAAATATATTTTAAAATGATAAGATTAATTAATTTAATATTTAAATTATTCATTTTTAATTAAATTGTTTGTTCAATTTATTGTTTAGAGATAAAAAATTAAAAAAATTAATTAATAAAATATTTAAATTGTTATTTTTTTTGGTTAAATTATTTGTCTCAATTTATTTTTCCCTGTAAAAATTAAATCATTCTAAAAAAAAGTTATGTTCATTCTAAATTTATAATAATATAATTTTATAAGCTTGCAATTTTAATGTGCCAAAAATGTGTTAAAGAAAAGAAAATTAATATGTGAACATCAAAGGATGCGTGACTTCAGAGGATGCATTGGAATTAAAAAATATATACATTTGAAGTTTTTAATATAATTTATATAATATTAATATATTATAATGTAATATAATAATATTATAAATATAATAATTTTAATAAAAGTATATTTAAAATTAATAATTATAATAAAAGTATATATAAAATTACAATAATTATATATAATAATTAAAAAAAACATAAAATTAATAGGTATTATATATTAAACAATTATTAATTATATATATATATTTATTTTATAGGGTAAAATTTTTTTTAATGGAATTATAAATTAGTATTAAGATACAATAAGGGGCTTAGTTTTTATAACAAGAAAAAATACCAACAAGATAAGTAGAACAAATAAGAATCGAACTATCTATGGTACCTTATACAAGAAAGCACATTGCACACATGACACTTTACATAAGAAATATATGGAACAATAATGAATAGCCCATCATTCAACTAAAAATAACACTAGATATGAATCCATAGATCTTCAGCAAATCCTTAGCATAAAAGATATAACAAAAGCAGAAGCTCGATATAGGAGGCACAAACAATTTCTCATTTGCAAGTAATGGCTTGTCTTCTCTCAAATCGAATGAGGAGATCTTTATACCGAAAATAATGGAAGGGGAGACCTTCATAATTGAGAAACTGAGTCCAATTATCTCAAGAAGAAACCAAAAGTACTGAGTGAAAAAGAGGCTTGAATATATATAAAAGAACACAAACTCTAATAAATGTGTCATTCAACAAATTTTCATCAATCCTTACTAAAGAACCTACTTTGTTAACCACGAACTCAATGTACTCTTTATCTCGTAGGATGAGAATATGGTTCTCTTACTCTATATTATAATAATTATATTTATAATATTATTATATTATGTTACATTACAATATATAATATATTAATATTATATATGTATGCATATTAAAGAGTTTAAGAAAATTATTTCTAAAATCTTTTTTGTGTGGGGTGAATGTGATTATTGTAAAGGATGTGATAATAATAGAAGTGTATTTAATATATTATATATATTTATAATAATATATACATATAATAATATTAGATATTAATATATTATTATAATATAATATATCATATAAATATTTTTTAGATCGATATGGGGTTGTATAGGGCTCCTAGCTCGTAAAGAAAAAGTTCTATCGAACACGATATAAAGGTTAATTAACCAACCAGAAAAAACAAAAACATACGTTAGATACAATCGCCAATTACAATTACTAATGAAGAGTCTCAAAGAAGCACATGCACTCTACAGAGGACCATAAAATAGAGCAACTAAAAAACACTGAAAACTTCAAAACTAGACCAGACCATAATTTAACATAGACCATCATTAGAAATTTAGACCTGTCAGGACCTCATTGTCTATATCAGTCAGGGGCAGAATATCTCATTCATTGCAAATTGTTTCCCCTGCAATAACAATAACTTCTTTGACAGTCTCCACCAACTGATTGCCCCTAGATGAAGATGGCATAGAGTGAATGATGCCCTCTAGTGTTTCTGAACTTGATTCCTCCACAAGCGATTTGTTATACCATAGCGACACCACCACCTTACCTCCGAGTACCCATCTTACTAGTTTTCTCACTACCTCTATTCCCCACTGCTCGTGTCGATAAGCCCACAACTGAGCAAACTTTAGAATTAGGAATTTGAGCTGCGAAAGCATCGGCAAAGAAACAAATTTCCCAACCTTCATATTCGGTAAAAGCACCTTCTTTTGCAAATCCTCCACAAAACCTAGAATTATTGTAAACCTCATCTCGAGAGCTCTAAATGCACGAGCCAAAACCACTACTAAGCCATCTCGCCCAGAGAAAGGCAGATTTGGAAGAGGAGTTAGGTCATGGAGGAGAATCTTCTTAACTAGACCAATACGAAACTCGAGACGAACATAGAAACCCACCACCTTCACCACAATTTTAGAGTTGGACACTAAAAACATGAGGTTTGATGCAAACATCACTGCCAATTCAGAATTGACCCTGCTTTTAACCCCTTTCACCAGAAAATCATGCCCAAGGATGTCCATAATAACATCATGCATCTCTTCCGTTAGCATCCAAAAGACATTCTTGAGGTGGGCACGAGAAATATGGCCATCAAAAGCCATTTCTTTGACTTCACTTGTACCATATACGGATGTAGTAGTTATCGCAATCTCGCTTGCACTCTCCATACTGTGCCTCGCCAACCATGAATACAACACAACAAAAAACATGCAGCTATCACAAAGCATTGAGGTAAAAAGGACCGTGAATGTAGGAGACATAAAGAGGCATGAGGGAAGCCTCTAGGCTCCCTCGTGCCACGAGATGCTATCAATCCTACCAATAATAACCTCCTTACTTCATAAATGTCAATCTGCCATCCGATTCCCCTCATAAACCCCAAGCGATCTGTGTAATGATGAAAGGGCAACGCAAGCTTGAATAACATGATAGCTTTAAACACCTTCCACTCTGTTAAAGATAGAACACCGCTAAAATAGCTAGAGATTTTGTAACTGCTTTGAGAATCAAAGCAATACAAAATCAATATCAGATCAAGAATTTAACTGACATCAATTGTCAAGATTGATGGGAAATCTTCCCAAGCCTCTTGGACATTATCCACACAACACACCTCTGCTTGATCAATGCCGCAATCAACCAAGAAATCTGTGACTGAATTTGCCTCTCGATAACAATGTTTCCACTTGACTGAAGATAAAGCACCCAGATTCCTCCAGGTATTCTTCAAAATATTTTCAAGATGCCAAGAATTAGCCTCTTTTTTTTCCAAGGTTGAGATGACCACTTGAGAGTCACCTTCAACAATCAGATTCAGAATCGCACACTGCATGGCCAATTCGATACCACTCGCTAGTGCTTGGGCTTCTGCTTCATTATTAGACCCATCCTGGATCTTCCTAGACATGGCATAGATCAGAGATCCACAACCATCTCAGATAATTCAACCCACTCTAGACGCACCTGAGTTTCCCCGAGCAGCACCATCGAAATTTAGCTTGAACCACCCTAAAAGAGGAGGAGTCCATTTCTACTTGTTCTGTCCTTTTTTCTAATCAGTGTTGACCCATTAACAAAGTTAAATATTATAATATTATTTTTCTTATATATTATTAATATTATGTGTATCCTTTTATATATATATATATAAATATATATAATATTATATTATATACACTTTTATCATTATCACATCCCTCACAACACAATCATGTACATCCTACATAAAAAGGATTTTGAAAGATTTTTCTTAAACTTTTTAACCTAACAATATTTTTGAACATATGTTCATCATGACAATATGTCAAAATATCTCAAAGAAACCCTTGTTTTCGTTGATACTCTAATCACCATATATATATAAAATTAATAGTATATAAAAAATTTATAATAACTATATATTATAGTAAGAGTATATATAAAGTTAATAGTATATAAGAAAATTATAATAATTATATATTATAGTAAGAGTATATATAAAATTAATAGTATAAATAAAGTTAATAGTTATTATATATTAAACAACTATTAATTTTATATATATTCTTACTCTATATTTTTTATTTGATAGGTAAAATGTTTTGACCGGAGCTCTGAACTAGTACTGGGGTTTAATAAGAGGTCCAGTCCCCACAACAAGAAAAAATGCCAACGAAACAAGGAGAACAAATGAGAACCGAGCCACCCATGGCATCTTACAAAAGAAAGTACACCTCACACATGGCACCTTACATAAAAAATAGATAAAACAACAACGAAGAGCCCATTATTCAATTAAAAACAACACTAATACCTAAAACATATTTGAATCAACAGATCTTCAGTGAATCCTTAGTAGAAAAGAGAGAACAAAAGCGAAACCCAGATATATGAGGCACAAACAATTTCTCATCCGCAGGTGAGGGTTTGTCTTCTCTCACATTGAGTGAGGAGGTCTTTCATCATCCATAGAGAGCCATTTCACACACAGTCTTCTGCCTTCAATCGCAGTCTTTCCACCTCTGATCTTCTATCTTTTTTCTTAGCAGTGGTACCAACCCCAAGTTTGAGTTTGCCAAACTGCATATAGGGGGAAGGCACAACATGGATAGGGGAAGAGGAGAGGGAAGGGGAGAGGTAGTCGACAAAGGGGGGGGGGGGGTGTCCATACCAGGGGAAAGGCTCCATGGTCGAGGGGGGCAAAGCAGAAGAAGCTAAAGCCTAGTAGAAAACCTCTTGATAGTGCCATCTTAATTCTTGAGCAGAGGGTCCTTCCTTTTTCCTCCGAACCTAATAAGAAGAGGAAGAAGCACGAGCTGCTGCCAAGCACGTCACCGCTTTATTCTCTGAGTGATTGCACCGAAAATAATAGAAAGGGAGACTTTTATAATTAAAACATTGAGTCCAATTACCTCGAGAGGAAGTCAAGAGCACCAAGTGAAAGAGAGGCTTGAATAGGTCTGAGAAAGTATAAAGTCTGACAAATTTTCCATCCAACATATCTTTATCAATCTTCATGAAAGAACCCATTTTATTAACCAAAAGCTCAATGTACTGTTTATTTCATAAAATAGGAATATAGCAGTCTTACTATATATTATAATAATTATATTTATAATAGTATTATATTATAATATATAATTATATAAATAATATATTAATATTATATATGTATGTTGAAGAGTTTAAGGAAATTCTTTTTTTGTGCAGGGTGAATATGATTATTGTAAGGGATGTAATAATAATAAAGTGTTTAATATATAATATATTATTATATATATTTATAATAATATTAGATATTAATATATTTTAATAATATAATATATCATATAAATATTATAATATTTATTTTCTTATACATTATTAATATTGTGTATTGTATTATATATTTATTATTAATATATATTAATTATAGTATATATTAGATACATGTTTATTATTATTACATCTTTTGTAATATATAAAAAAGATTTTGAAAGATTTTTTTAAATTTTTTTAACCTAGCAATATTCTTGAATATATATATATATATATATATATATACATACGTTTATTATGATAATATGTGGTTAACAAAATACTTCAATTTTTTTTTTGTTTTCATTGAGATGATGCATGTTTCAATCATCTATTAGGTTATTGAAATAATTCAATGGAAACTATAGATTCTTTAACATATATAAAATGTGATTGAACTTTGTACATTTATCTCTCCAAGTTTTTTCAAGTTCATCACTTGAAATACCTTGTCATTGTCCCTCTCCACTAATGCTTAACTTATTTTGAAACATTCAACCGTTTTTATGCTTTGTATGACCTTGTCTTACTCCTGCCCCACCCCTTCACTATTGCTTAAGCTCATTGTGAAATGTGACATCTTCTTTTTGCACATCTCATTGCTACGTCATATAAAATAACATATCACTTCTTTTCCCCCCATAACTTATATTATATTATTGTTTAACACTTTGTATAAAAAATATATGATAAATTCAACAATCACAAATTACAATACTTTTAATTGACTCAGTCTACAAAACCCTACTTCACCGAAACACAAACACCTTTGAGGCAACTTCTAGTTTCATATCAATATCATTAGTAAGAAAATAAACAAACTTTTCTTTAAAAAATAAAAAATAGAGAGGAATTCAAAAATAGGATGCGTAATTTTCTTTGAATTCCACATTTCAAGGCAAACCACGAGTTCAACAAAGTGAGTCAGTCATGTTACATACTCTATTCAGTCTAGGCCTGCATAGATCATACTAAAATTTGGGCCTATCACATCTATTCCTAATTTAAGACTCCAGTTTTTGTCCTCTATACCCATTTTTCAACCATGATAATCCCATCATATTCATAAAAAGTCTCTGATATCTTGCATAAGACCATTCAAACATGTGTCCATGAAAGCTCTAGTTACTGATATCCTTACAAAACATAACTCTGCCAGTTTGGGCAATGTTAAATATTTGAGAAAGGGGCCCACTTTTAGAGAGGACGACAAAATTCAGCTTGGTGCCTGCCCACGGGGTTTATCACCAACTCCAGTTAATGCGAAATTGTCAGCCTATATACTATAATCATATACCAAATTACACAATATTATACCCTGCTTTGAATCCTTTCTTTACATGGTATTTCATGGACTGCAAAATCTTCATGGATCTGCTTGTGATGAGCTGCTTTAGTTGGGCTTGATTAATTTTTCTGGTGCTCCTCACCTCAGAGGGAGAAATCATGGCCAAGAATTTGCCTGATACTGAAATGGGTGTCAAGGATCCTGATGGTTCTGTATCAAATTCTAACAATGGTGGTTCCAGCTTTTATATAGAAGAGGCCTCAGCAGTGAAGCAGAATGCCCTGCAGGATGACCACCTAAAGACTGCACATAGAATTAATCATGGTGGGTATCATTGCAAATCTTGTAGTTTCATATAATTTTACAGGTCAAAAAAGAGATAAGTGTGCTGCACATATTGCTGATTTCATGCTGTGAAACTGTGTTTCAGATCCATGGTACCAGTTGGGTCTGTTGCTTACTTTGAGTTTCAACTGTGGGTATATTCTGGGTTTCTCAAATTTTATCATGAAGCCCTTGGGATGGTTATGGGGCCCAATCTTCATGGCTGTTCTGGCTGTCATATCAGTCTATGCCAGTCGCTTGCTTGCAAAACTGCACATAATAGATGGGAGAAGGTTCATCAGATACAGAGATTTGATGGGCTATGCTTTTGGTGAGTGAAAAATTTAATTTGCAATCAAACTTCAATAAATTCAAACTGAAAAGGATGAATGATGTTGAAAATTCTCTCTCTTTTTTTTTGACCTAGAATTGAACTGTTCTATCTTAATATTTTTTTAATAAAATAAATGAATTTTTTTATATAATAATAAAATAATAATCTTAATTTTTTTTTGGTCAAACTATGATCATATCGATGAACCAAGACTTTAAAATTAATAAACTTTTCAGTCAAATTTAATATGACCCTGATAATCTGCAGTCCGTTACAATAAAGTTTTTTATTATAATATATATGATTGAAAATTTGTCTTGCAGGGAGGAAGATGTATCATGTAACTTGGATTCTGCAACTTCTTCAATTCGTTTTGGGGAATATGGGGTTCCTTGTGCTTTCTGGAATAGCTCTTAAGGTATTTTTACTATTATTTTTTTAATTTAAAAAAAATATAATATGTATATTTATAATTATTATATTATTTTTTTATAGAAAAATTATGTTAAATTTTGATGTTCAATATTTTGTATTTTGTTTCGTAATTTTTATTAGGAAATAAAATTTATGGAAGAGGATTACTGAAAAAGATCTTAAATGTTGAAAATCAAAATTCAACACAATTTTTCAAAAAAATAAAAAATAAAAAATTATAAACTATGAAAATGTAAAATCTTTAATTTTTTATAATCATTATTAATGAATTAAGATTTTAAAATTTTAATTGTTTATATTTTTGATAAATATATATTTTTAAAATTATTATTAATGTTTATATATATAAATAATTTTTAAATTAATTTTTTTTAAAGTATGTTCATTAAAAAATTCCGTTAGTTTCTCATCATTCAATAAATTGCATTCGCCCGTTAAATATAACATATCGATTTAGGAGTCAATTATTGATGGCAATAATAATAATAATATAGTTTTTAATGTCCACGATGCCAATTATTGCCTTGGTTATGGTCTACAAGGCATGTCCAACATATGGGACCACCTCATACTCCCATCATGGGGAGGCACCTTACTGTGCTACAAATATGAGGCGTGCAATCCCTACCCCCTGTAGGATTTGAACCTGTGACCTCCCTTCCAGGTGCACATGTTCTTTACCATTAGGCCAATTCAAGGGAGACTCACATGGGACCTACTAGGTAAAGTCCACCTTCTTTACCATTTGGTCACTGTCACAAGGACTAACTCATATCGAATTTGGTTTACCTAAGGACTTACTCAATCGAATTTTGATTACCTAAGGACTTACTGAGATCAAATTTTCACTGCCCTCCAATAAAGTCGTTGTTGCTAGTGAATGGGTATCATATTCGTAATTGGTAGCTCTGGTGAATATGTTATTAGAACTAATAGATTCATTTGAGCAATTAATTTTTCTTTCTTCAACCAATACAATTTTATGATAAGAGAGATACTTTTACTAATTTTTAAGTTTAAACTTTAAATGTTAAAAAATTATAAATATAATAATTAAAAATTCATTTCAATAATAAGACGTATATATAAACAATCAATAATTATGACACCCCATACTATTACTAATTACTACATTTATTTTTTTATTAAAACTATTATTTTAAATACCTTATTTTAGACATTAATAAGTAATTCAAACAAAATAGAATTAATATCCACCTTGGGTACTCTTGCAATCCAACTTTCTCTCCTCAATGACCTCAATGAAGGCATTGATTTCGTTTCCATAACATCTAAACATAAAGTTTTGTGTTTCCATGTATTTATACTACATATTTTTTTTAATGAATAGAAATCACAAATATTTCAGTTTCCACTACTTCTGGTTATGAAATTTCATTTTTAAGTTAGGCATTGACAGCTAGATTCTGTTTGTCTTATGAATAAATTTTTCTTTCCTATTGAGATCATTGACATCCTATTACATCAATCTTATCGGTATTTAAAATTAACATCATTTTCTTTTTGTTTAATTATATTTTTGAGAAATTTATTAATTCAAACGATCACTATCGATTATCAATAGTACGAAGTCAACTTAAACTGATACAACTGGTTTACTATTCCACTCAAATGACCACGGTTCTTCTAAAATTTAAACTTAAATAAGACTAGATACAACCAAACCATTTAACCAACCCTTTTTACATTTAATTGATTATTTTTTATTTTTCTTATTTTTTACCACCTTACATTATTAATTGTACAAATTAAAATATTATTATATTTTTTAATCTATTATCTTTAAATTTGTAATGACTTTATGACCTATCCAAAACCAAACTTCCCATCTTTTTATCAAATACAATTACATGTAAACATAAACTAAACATATCTAAATCATACCATACCATTTTCCTTCATAATTTTTTTTTTTTAATTTTTTTTTTTTCTCCTTTTAATATAATTAAAGTTTTCTTAATATAAGTTTTTTTTTGAATTGTCTTTCGTTTTAATGTTATAGATATTTGTTCTCGAGTTAAATCTCTTTTGCATAGGGAAAAGGTCCCAATCGTTGTGCATGTTCCAATTGTTGAACAATTTTTTTGTTAACATGTGTCTTATTGATGGAACATATTGGTATATATAGCTATTAAAGTGCCCCAGAAGCTGAACATATAGTATCTAATACTTGTTCAACATTTATTCTATAAAATTAAAAGTAACCAATCACATCTTGACAAGTAAGACTCAAGTATTGATACTTTAATGCACAGTTATTAGTACTCCAAAGGTTTAGTTTTGATCATAGGTTTAAAAAATGCATTTTATGACCTCTCATGATAAAATCAGTTATATCGTAAAATATCTAATATGTTAGACCTTGAAACCTTAGTTATAAGTAGTTCTGGCACCTTAATTCGCTGTCTAAAGTTAAAGTGCACGGCTACTAAAACCTTTCCCCTAAATTTAATATAGTGAAAGCTAAGATACTGAATGAACATTCATTTAATAGAAAATCTATATAATAAATATGTGGTGCTTAAGTTAAAATATACAATTTTGATGAGTAGTATTAATTAAGATATCATTTTGACAAGTACTATTTATTAAGTTCTAAATCTTATGAAGTAACAAATATGAGTTAGAAAATCTCATCTTGTTGGAAAAATAAAATAAATAGTAAATCATTTTGTTATGGCCCAATATGATTTGAGAGAGTAGAACAATCTTATCTGTTGTTATCGTCTTACGTAATGATGAAGTGGTGTTGGAATATTTCATACTCGACCAATATCATTTCATATTTGGCCATGAAAATGAAATGCAGTCAAAACTATTTCACTAAACTTAAACCATAACTATAGGAATTGTACATATTTATTTATTATTGCAACATTATTCTATAATGTATATGTATCAATAATCATCAACCCCATATGTTATTATTTCATACTCGACCAATATCATTTGATATTTGGCAACGAAAATGAAATGCAGTCAAAACTATTTCACTAAACTTAAACCATAACTATAGGAATTGTACATATTTATTTATGATTGCAACATTATTCTATAATGTATATTTATTAACAATCATCAACCACATTTTTTTCGAAACAATTTTTTATAAATTTATATACTAGAATAGTCATTTATATTTATAAATGAATTTTAGTATATTAAAAAATATTAATTGTATTTCAATTTAAATATTTAATGCAGTTTATTAAATTGTAACAAAAAATTCTCCAATATTATATTTGTAGTTTCAACTTCAAACTATTAAATTCAAATATAAACAATTCATAATACAAAGGTAGGGAATAAAAACTATGAAAACTTATTGATTTCAATGAAACAAAGATTAAATGAAACATATTATTCAATACAAAGATAGGGACTAGCCACTATGCAACCTTTGTTTATCACATATTAACTTCTCTTCTATGAAATATGATTGTATATAACTAGTCTCCAATAATGTGGGATTGTGGTTTAATTAGTTTTACATGTCATTCACCTAGTTATTACATTCTATGGGTTATTTTTATTTTATCTTCAAGGAGAAATTTGGACGGGGGCTTTGAGAAAAATGAAAAGTTGTTGGGTGTTGGCGAGTCGCTTGATTAGCATCAAAAAAGTCATCAGGGGCTAGTGAGATTGGCATCCATTGAGTTTTTCAAGTTCATTAAAGAGAACATGGTTGGAATTGAACCCTTAACTAACTATAATGAGATAATGATAGAAATAGAAATAATGATAGAAATAGAATCGATTTCCCTATATAACTAAATAATAATAAAAATAAAAAAATACATACTTTTTAATGTTAAATAAAAATTAAACATAAATTTTTATTCTACATTTTTTTCAATAATATGTTATTTTTAATATTAATAATTTTATTTTCATTTTAATTTGGATAATATTTTTAAAAAATTACAGGAAATATCTATCCATTGTATAGAAGAAAACATGCAATATAATAGTATGATTATATAATAACAGTGGATACATTGGATAAAGTATTTACATATGGAAGAGAAAGCAAGGACCAACAAAATTTTCATTAACTTTTTACAAATTTGAAAGATGTAAATATTGCAATTGAAGATCGAAATTATTGATAGCAATAATTAATATTAAAATAAATAAAACCATCAATGAAAAATTTGATAATAATATTTATTTATTTACCCCAAATAATAATATGCATAATCACAACCCAAATAAATTAACCCAAATAAATTACGGTGAAAATAAAATAAAATATAAATAAGTATTAATTGTATTTTGATAATATTATATTAAACAATTTTTTAATGGAGTACACTGTTGTGGAACTAGTTTTTAAATTGCATAAAAACCCATCTAAAACTATAAAAAAAATTGCATAAAAGCCCATATACAACTATAAATAAAATCAAAACTATTACGTAAAACCATTTAATTTTCATTTGACATATTTGAGCGATCAAATTCTGACATTATTATTTTCGTGAATGTGTAGTGTATATTGTAAACAGTTTTTTTTTTTTTTTTTTTGAATCCACTGTATATAAAAGTTATTTTCTAGTTTTTTAAAGTTTTCGTTTGTATCATATTATTATTTAGGAATTTTGTGTATCTCTTTTCTTATTAAAGTATTGGTTTCAATCTTTTTTTCCTTGAAAATGAATTTAGCAATGAGATCTGAAATATCAGAAAATAACTTTCTTATATAATTGATTCTAGAAAAACTCTATTTATTAGTATATTATGAAAAAATTAATCTCAGAATCGAAAGTTATTGTATATTTAATGTATATCAAAATGTGATATATATTTTTGATTATGTGTAAAAAGGGGATTTTGAAAGGCCCCTACCTTCTAATAATTAAAATACAAAAAATGAAACAATAAAAGTATCGAACAAAGAGACTAAAACAAGATTGGGCTAATTAAAAGTCCAAGAACTACAACAAAGAATACTACAACATACAATGAAACATCAACAAAATAATAACTATTCACAAGATTATGAAGATTTGGAATTCCCTAATGCTTTGGTAGCATCATATTCGTCTGCCATGAATTTGATGTACTCTTTCGCTGTCTTAGTATCTGCATCTTTTATCTCAGTTACCTTCCCTTTTTCTTGCATCTTGATTCTTTTCCTAACTGTGGTAGCCATATTACATTAAAATGTGACATGACATAAATAAGTGTCAATTTATATTGTTGATTTTGTGGGATTTTTACTCGTGCATGCTTAAGTCATCTCAAAATATCCTGTACGAGTAGTCATTATCTTAATGAAATTTCTTTCCTCATGTATTTTTAGTAATAATCACAAGGCAAGGAGCCCAAGAACTAAATTTGATGGCCACATAGCCACATATATATTTTCTTTCATAAAATACAATAATTTTTTAATAAAAAATAATAGATGCGAGATAAAATTTTAGCAGATCATCAAAACTGTAAAGAATTTTATATATATATATATATATATATATATATATATATATATATATATGATTCTTTAATGTTTCCTTCTTCTACTCTAAATTATACTAGCATTTGAAGCGTAATGCTCAATAAATAACCGTTATCAAAAACTTTCATGATAGGGAGGGTCGATCGTCAGATTTAGTCCTTAAAGGGAACCCACATAGCACACAAGCATTGTAAGCATCAATGGGTCTTCTCACCCTCTAGCCTCTTTCCCCATTGGTAAATATTTTTAAGAGTGTAGCCTTATAAGTCAACCATGTCTCAAAAGTCGCACCAATGTGGGATTAACCCAATTACAACACAATCATGTGTTCAGATCAGGTAGTTGTAGGCTTTTATGAGCAATTTTGAGTATATTGTTGATTTTGCAAAACTTTTATTTGTGTGTGTTTAAGTCATCTCAAGGTGACCTCCGTGAGTAATCATTACGCTAATAAAATTTATTTCCTCATGTATTTTTTGTAATAGTCATAAGGTAAAGGGACACACTTAGCACACAAGCATTGTAAGTATTTGTTAGTAGGAGAGAGAAATGATAAATTTAATCAATTGCTTTTGGGATTCTCACCCTCTAGCCTCTTTCCCTATTGGTAAAGCTTTTGGTGAGCGTAATCCCTTATAAGTCGCTGGTGTCTCAAAATGCTTGCTAATGTGGGATCAACCCAATTACAACTCAATCATGTATTTGTATTTGGTGGTTGAAGGCTTTCACGAAAATTTTTAATTACATTCTTGATTTTTGTAGGATTTTTGTTCATGCACGTTTAAGTCATCTCAATATAACCTCCACGGGTAGTCATTACTTTAATGACTTTTCTCTCATGTATTTTTGTTAATAATCACAAGGCAATGGGACCCACTTAGCACACAAGCACCATAAAAAATTGTTATTAGGGGGTATGAAAAATGGATTCAATCAACCACTTTGGGTTTCTTTGCCTCTAGCCTCCTTCCCCATATAATTTCATAATAAGTTCATTTTTAATACATTATCCTTTATTAAATGAATACAAATCTACCAATCTATGTTCTCATAATCTCAAGAAATAAAAATTCACCAAACATAAGGGTTTTAACACATTGATAATATTTGTGTTGTAATATGAATAAAGATTTTAGAGTTGTACAAGCAATTCCAAAAACTAAAAAGGCATATCTGACTTGAGGTAGTAAGGCATGTATTTAGAGTATGTGAAGGATATTTATTTTTTGGATTTAAAGTTACAAAGGAGGAGACATGAAGGTTGATTGGTGAGCAAGAAAATATATTTATCCCACAACCAATAAACCATTATGTTAGTATGGGGGCCACTTTCATTATGGCTTTACCACCATTTGATTAAGGATCATTGTCACGGACTAAGCTTACCATCCATGTGGGATTAATATTTTTAATGAATGTGGATTTTGGAGTCACAACAGAAATTCCAAGACACATTAAAGAGTCATATCTGACTTAGGGTGGTGAGGTGTGTATTTAGAGGCAATTGAACGAGATTTGTTATAGGGATTATGAAGCCACAAAGAAGAAGAGAGGATGGTCAAGCAAAAAACCATACTAATCCCACAACCGATCAACCATTATGTTAGTACGAGGGCCAATTCCATTGTGACATCACCCCTATTTGCACAAGGATCATGATCTAAGAGCAAGAAAACATACTCATCCCACAACCAATCAACCATTATGTTAGTAGGAGGGCCACTTCCATTGTGACATCACCCCTATTTGCACAAGGATCATGATCTAAGAGCAAGAAAACATACTCATCCCACAACCAATCAACCATTATGTTAGTAGGAGGGCCACTTCCATTGTGACACCACCCTCATTTGCACAAGGATCATGGTCTAAAAATGGTTTATATGTTTCCGACAAACCAAGAATAAAAACCACCATGGGAATTTTTTGAAACAGAGGATTTTAGAGTCATAGAGTTAATTCCAAGATGAATGGAAGAGGCATATTCAACTTGGGGCAATAATGGACGTATTTAGATGCATTTGAACAAGATATGTTTTTGGGATTATGAAGCCACAAAGGAGGATAGGGGAAGGTCGAGCAAACAAGCATACTCATCCTACAAACAATCAACTATTATGTTAGTATAAGAACCACTTCCATTATGGAATCACCCTCATTGACATAAGGATCATGGTTTAATAGGTTTCTTTGTATATTATATAGGTTAAAAGTACATTACTTCCACCTCAATCATTCACATCAACTATCCATGGAAAACTAATGGCAAGGAAAAACTCATTGACAAGTATTGTTTTGTCACGTTAAATGGTGGTAGGAAACCAACCATAAGGCACTAAATTTATTGAGGCCAAGGTTCAAACTTGTGACCCAACATCTAGCATCCCCTCAAGCTACTACTAGGATACAACCCCTTAAGAAACTCATTGAAAAGTCTTATGTGCATGGCATTTTTTGTCAACAAAAATTTGTATATCCATTTAATTTGACACGGTTGCTTGTTGACATAAACATACATAAAGTGTAAACTTCAACTCAACACAAACATACAATCTCTATGCATTTAAATTTATAAATATCATGCTATATTAATGCATCATAATTCGTAAGTTATTTACAAACTTTTATTGCTATTGGTCCTTTTTCAATTGAAATTGTAATTTATCTTTAATTTCGAGAAATTATAAACTTGCAGTGTGGGTGTATATATATAAGTTGTTAGGAACAAGTTCTTAAGTTTAAAACCAAGTTAGGAAAGAGGAAGACCTAGTAAATCCGCACTTAAAGACTCCATCCACATAGAAGTACTTAGAACGAGAGATTTCACAAATAAACATAAATGTATTAACCAAATAAAGGGATATATGATGAAGTGTGCAAACAATAGAATGTTTTGCACCAATACCAAGGATCAAAGAGTGATCCTTGGTTATCCTAAATGACTACATCACAACCAACTTATCTTTATAATATGCTCTAACATTAACTGATTGATTGATTAACTTATAAAGGATACAAAGTTTTTATATATATGAAGAACAAGAGGTGATTGAGAGATATTTATTGATGGAGTAGAAGGTATAAGCATTCCATAGTTACCCCTAAACATTATCACACATGTGAAGATAACTACCACATTAAATGTGCATATAAAATATTGTGCACATAATACATCTCATCTTGATTAAAAAAACTAAGGCAAACTTTACATCAAGTGTGAATATGACACACCAAAATCCCCTTGAAGATTAGCTTAAGCGATGTGGTAAAATAGAAGAAAGTCTTAAGCTCATAAAGATGGGTCTCAACAACTAATATTGATGAGGCACTTATGTATAATGAAAAAATGAAATAATAATGAAGCTATTGTAGTAGATGATTGTTGATCTCATGAAGTCTCCGATGGAATGAATCAAATGCTAAGGAATGAAGCAAACATTGAAAGCGATAAGAATTGTGGCCACTAGAAACTATCATGTCACAATACAAAGACTAACCCTCATTTCCATAAGAGAATGAATAACATGCTCAAAGAACAACTAAGTTAACATTACCCTTAAAATGTAGAATGTATTACACAACACATCCCCATAATGCTGAGTAGGGAGTGAAGAAATTATAGCTACCAATATCACAAAAAGTGTGTCAATATGGATGTGTTCATATATTAAATAAAAACCCTCAAGTGAGACTGCCCAATGTGTCATACAAAAGACCCTCCAATTGATATGGAAAAGGGGTGCATGACAAAACATACACTCACATGAAGGAAGACAAACCTAATAAAACAAACCCCAAATTATACTTTATAAGTCAGTGCGAGTACAATATACCTCTGAAAAACCCACCCAAATATTATATTAAAACATAAAAAGTGATCCCCTCTAAAAATTGGGTGGCACCTATATTCAGTGTATAAGCAATATGATTTATAATTTATTATTAAAGCATTATGCCGAAAAATACCAATCTAATTTATAAACATAATAAATAGATATGACTGCTATGAAGAGTACAAAGAAACATGCACATTAAAGAAAAAACATGCAAATATGGGCTAATAATCAAAACTTATGGCCTCCAAAAGGTTAAAAAACAAATGATGGTCTATAAATTATGAAAGAAACTGTAAATTTTTGAAAAATGGTTCATCAAAAATAAAAATTGACCCCACCACTATGTAGATTTCAAAAAAAAGAGAAAGAAGATCCAATCTGTAGCCAAATATAAAAGCTAACATAGCGTCCCAATTTACTAAACAATGTAAAATTTGGTCTCGAAAACATCCTGGATGATTTAAAAATGTCATTTTCCTTCATATTAGCTCATTATTACCCGTTCTCTAGAATTACATGGAACACGATCTATTTGCTTGCCAAATGAGCTCACAGTGTCAGATTTAGGTGAAACAAGTCACGTCTGACTTTATTTGACACTTTGAATGCAATGAGAATATTTTATTCATATCAAAGACACTAAAAACAAAAAAATGGTAGAAAACTCTTCAACAAAACTCCTCTACATGTGGATCTACAACATGAACGTGAATCCAACTAAAGGAAAACTAAGATTTGAGACAATAAGATATGAGACATGCAAATAAATCTCCATATTATAGAAGCCACTCCATGTGAATGATCATAAAATTATAATTTGGTTCAAATAAAAGATATCTAGTTAGTAATTTTGAAAACCTGGAATGAGGATTGGTTTTAAAAAAAAAGTTTTGGCACAAACAAAAAAACACAATGGGTAATTTTTAAAACCTAGAATGCAAGATGGCTTAAAAAATTGCATAGGGGTTGGAGAAGTTGTGTGGGAATACTAAGCTTGTTGAAAATTATAGAAATTCACAATGACTACCTATGAAACTTAGCTTTGATGCCATGTCATGAATAATCTCTTAACTTTGATGCCATGTCAGGGACAAGGAAGACCTAAGAACTCTACATGTAAAGACACCATCTACACACAAGTACTCAAAATGGAAGATTTCACTAGTAAGCATAAACGCATTAACTAAAAAAAGGGATATAAAATGAAGAAGTGTACAAACAGAAAAATGTTGCATATCATTACCAAAGATCAAGGAGTGATCCTTGGTTCTCCTAAATGACTGCATCTCTACTAACTCAACTTTACAACATACTCCAAGATTACTTGATTGATTGATTAACCTATAAATGATACAAAGGTTTCTTATATAAAAAGAGCAAGAAGTGAGTGGGAGATGATTATTGATGGAGTAGAAGGTGGAAGAACTCTCTAGGTGCATCTAAATCTTCTAACACACATGTGAAGATAACTACCACATTAAATGTGTATATAATAATATTGTGCACATAATACATCTCACCTTGATAGCAAAACTACTTTAGGTGGATTTTACATCAAGTTTGAATATAACACACACAAACATAAGTTGCTATTCAAAATAATTAATACACATTTCTTATTATTGTGTAGCGATGGAGAGCCACAAACGAGTAGTAATTGTGACTAAACTATGCCTCAAAGTTGGCAAGAATATATCTTATAAAGTGATTAGAAGTAACAATATAGGAAATGAAATAAAATTTAAGCTAATAGGCCAATGCATATGTTCAACCCATTAACCATTTTCATAAACATAAAAAAAAATACATCTAACCTAAAATGATTCCTAATACATACTGAGGGTATGGTAGTGCATTTTATGTTAGTTTATTTGTTTTAGCATTGAGGAATTATTCAACAAATTATTTCAAAAAAAACTATAAAAAATAAGTTGAGAAGATAAAAGGAAATATTTATGAATCAATAAATGTTATGTCAGTTTTAATTATGTAATTACTCTTATTTGTTGTAGCATTGATGAGTCATGCAATAATTCAATCAAAAAACAAAAACTATGCAAGGTAAGTTGAGAAATAAAAGAAAATATTTATCAATCAATAAATTTGAAGAATGGAAATATATTTACCATGTGATTAGTGTAAATGTGTCTAAGAGGTTATTCATGTGTATGCAAGATATGATAGTCTAAACTAATATGAAGTAACATTAAAAATGAAAAATCAAGAATATTTAACCACTTAGGTAACACCCAAGAATATTTACTATTTACGATATATGAGGAATGAATTTAAAGTAAAATTCCAAAATAAGATGACATAAATTATCTCTAGCCAAAAGCCACATATCATTATTTAGATTAAAAAATTATATATATATATATATATATATATATATATATATATATATATATATATATATATATATATGTATATATATATATATATGTATATGTATATATATATATGTATGTATATATATATATATATATATATATATATGTATATGTATATGTATATGTATATATATATATATATATATATATATATATATATATATATATATATATATACTAGAAAATGAGCAAGGAGGATGACGGTTGTTTGGGCCCTACTCACAAGACCACATGTTTGAAATCTCTCACCCCTCTAGGTGGTTTTCTCAAATCTTTTTGGCTGCTCTTTTTGTACTTTTTGGTTTCTCCTTATTCCTGAGGTTTGTCCCTTGATGTTTTATAACTCTCCCTTTGGGACTTGCTCCTGGTTGGTTGTCTCTGCTTGAGCTAAAACACCCCCTGTTTTGTGTTTCTTCGCTTCCTCCTTTGTACAGGTGAAGCCCCTTACCCTATATATATATATATATATATATATATATATATATATACATATATACATAGACATATACATATACATATACATATATATATATATATATATATACATATAGATACATATATATATATATACATATATATATATATATACATATATACATACATATATACATACATATATATATATATACATATATACATATATATACATATATACATATATATACATATATATATATATATATATATATATATATATATATATATATATATATAGGGTAAGGGGCTTCACCTGTACAAAGGAGGAAGCGAAGAAACACAAAACAGGTGGTGTTTTAGCTCAAGCAGAGACAACCAACCAGGAGCAAGTCCCAAAGGGAGAGTTATAAAACATCAAGGGACAAACCTCAGGAATAAGGAGAAACCAAAAAGTACAAAAAGAGCAGCCAAAAAGATTTGAGAAAACCACCTAGAGGGGTGAGAGATTTCAAACATGTGGTCTTGTGAGTAGGGCCCAAACAACCGTCATCCTCCTTGCTCATTTTCTAGGTTTGAAAACACCTCCCAAACCAACAACATCCACCATCGACTGTAGATGTCTCTACATGAGTTGAAAAACCATAACTGTGGAATCATTCAAAGGACCATTGCTGGGTAATCTGGCAACCTCCTCCTCCATGGAAACCACCACACCCTTACTAGTGCAAAAGTCCACAAGAAGTTGCACTGTAGATGTCAAGGGCTTAAAGTTGAATCTACTAATGCAAGGAGCCAAGGAGGGTAGGGGTTCAAGCCAAATATTCAAGGATATATCTAGAGGGATGGCATTTAAATAGCCCTCCACTAGTGCCTTCAAAGTTTCATACAATTTCACAAAATGAAATTCCAATTCTCGCAATACAGTTAGGGGACCAGACATAAACACTATGACCCAAAAAAGAGAAGGACTAAGCTAGTTACCTTTGGGAAATGGTTCAGGCAATCGACCGAGCCACCCTAAATCTCCTTCCAAACTAGAGTCTCCACCATAGTCTTGATCATCTCAGTATTCCTGATCACACGAAGCAAATTGTTGGTAAAAGTAGATGCCACATCTATGTTCATTTTCTTCCTCCATACGACATGCAAGTAATCTTCACCAATTATGGCCTTGATGACCTCCATAACTTCCACATTCGACATCCAAAAGATCAATCCTAGCCGATAACTAGAAATATTGTCACAAAATGCCATCTCACACTTCTCTTCTCATAGAGAGAGAATGGGCGTAGTGATAGTAATGTTAATAGTTGTTGAATTCATTGTTGTTTCTCCAACACATACAAAATATAGGGGAAATTGATTAAATCGATGCCACCAACTGTCACGAGTATAAATCCCATAGGATACATGTTGTCCATCATGTTAGGTTGCCAATCACCTAAGTTAATGAATGCCCATTTACGAAGAAGGATCAGAGTACGCTATAACAAATCCCCGAAGTGTGATGTAATGATTGACCTATGTTGAATAAAATGTTATTAATTTGTTTTGAAACACTATGAAATTAAATATTCATCAGGTCTAATCATGAACATCTTCCATATTCATTATCCGCCATAACATCTTCTAATTGGTCAACTCCCTAGTTGGCCAAAAAATCATCCTAATTGTTAGCCTCCCTAAAGCAATGGGAAATGGGCCATGACACCATTTCATCTAAGTGGGTCTAAGCCATGTTGAGGATGTTTTTGAGCTTCCATGCCTTGGCTTGGTGGTTTAGAATTGCATCCATAATGATTTTGGAATCACCTTCGATCACCAAATGCTCAATACCACATTGACGAGTTAATTAGATACCTAAGACAATTGCTCAGGCTTTAGCCTCACTATTTGTTCCATCCTGAAGACTAGTGGATGAGGCACAAATGAGAGATCTAGTGCAATCCTAAATACTGCATCCAGTGATTGAAGCTCTAGGATTCCCACGTGCCGCACCATAAAATTTTAATTTGAAGAAACCAACAAGAGGGGGCTCCAGGAAGTTTTAAGGCAAGGTTAGGGTTTATATCTACATACTCTTGACCCATTAATGGAGGAAAGTCTGATTTGCATCTAATTATGTCGAATCTTCATGTCCTCAGAGGAAAGATTGGTAGGCTTTCTAATAGAGTGAGAAGAAACAACCTTAGAGATAGCAATTTCTAATTTAATTTGAAAGGTTGAAACTTCGGTTAACTTATTGCTAAAAATGTGTCTATTTCATTCCTTCCAAATCTGCCAAATGAGGATGTTAGGATGGCTAACTAGAGATCTCTCAAAACATCTCCCTCACAATCGATATTCTAGGGGGAGAAAACATGGAATAATGATGGAGGGTGAGCCCATTTACATCATATTTTATTACACAACCAATCCTAACACACATAGGCAAAGGGACAAAAGAACAAAAGGTGATTAATGGATTCTTTCTATTTAAAACACACTACATCTAGAGGGCCCACACCATCCCATTTTACGGAGACAGTCCTATGTTAGAATCTTGTATTGGGTTCCAATCCAAGCAAAAGCGCCACCTTTTGGAAGTCCCTTGATATTCCAACATAAAAGATTAACCTTAGGGAAACGATCTTCCTCAACCATTGCAAGATGATATCCCAAATTAAATTTGTAGTTTCCTGAGCTCGAGCCTATCCAACACAAAGAGTCCTACTTGTTGTTCAGGAACACCTTACACTTGCTCAAAATGGAGTCCAACAACGTCTTTTGATTAACTGAGATGGGTGAGTTTTCAAGGTTCTTCCATTTACTAGCTACACCAAATTTAGGCCTTTCATTCTCCAAGTAGTCCCCAACTCCACCCGCCCCACGCCCCCCCCCCCCCCCCCCCCCCGCCCATGCTATAGACAGATAAATTCTGGGTTCATCTAGATCCCTTAATTCACACAAGAATTTGTGGCCATTTCGTGGTCATCCTAGAAACCAACCTTCTTGCCATTATTAATAACCCAAGAGACATGAGTGGTAATGAGGGGATGACAATGGAGAAGAAAATTCTAAATATGAGAGCCAAAAGGTGGAGAAGAAATGGAAAGGATAGCTATCAGAACCATGCCTCCCAAATATTTGTGTTGGATTATTTTACTGTAGAGTGAATGTGGGTCAGAAAACACACTTCACTCCATCTTTGCACTCAAATTTATATTTTGAAGATATATGAATCTAATACTAGTTCCATCCAATTTTTTGGAGTGGCAAACTTTATCCTAGCTTATCAAATGCACTTTCTTGGTTGCCTTACTTCCCTTTCAAAGAAAGACTTTACATAATTGGTTGATGAGATTAACAATTTTTGCTGGAGGCCTCAAGAACTGATTTATTAGTGTAATTCTTCTAATAAAGGATTAAAATTTCCCTTTCCACATGGCCAACTTATCCATAAGAGAAGTCAACAAATTATCATAGAGGCTAGATTTACCTTTGCTAGTGAAGAGGGGAACACCCAAATATTTGGCCGACAAATGACTAATTTTGAAGTTTAAACATTGTGTCAATCAAGGTTGTTGTGTTTTGCAACATTCATGAAATAAGTTTCAGATTTGAGATCATTGCCCTGTTGGCCCGAGGTTAAAGCATAATTATCAATTATTGATCTGAAAGAGGATGCCTCTTTGATGGAGGCTTTACTAAATATAAAAGTGTCATTCGCAAATTGTTGATGGGATATATTATCAGCATCTTCCATTATGGTTAATCCCTTTATTATATCTGCATTTTTAGTACCCTGAATAGATATACTAAGGGCCTTTGCATCAAAATGAAGAAAAAGGGAGAAAAGGGTCCCCTTGTTTAATACCCCTTGTAGCATCAAATAAGCCAATTGTACCTCTGTTAATGAGAACATAGAACTTGGTGGTGGATATGCAACTAAACATCCAATCACACCATTCTTTATCAAAACCATAGCGCTCTAAAACTTTCATCAGGAATCTCCAATTGACTTTGTCATATACTTTGTTAATGTCCAGTTTGATGAGCACGTCTTTTTGTTTATATGAGTTCAAAGAGTGCATGAACTCATGAACAATAATGATACAATACTGAATATGAGGCCTAAGACAAAACCCCCTTGCTCTAGGGAAATAAGAAGCAATAAAAAGGACTTTAATCTGAAAGAGATTGTTTTGGAAATGATTTTGTAGATGGTATTGCACAAAGCAATGGGTTTGAAATCACTAAAAGATGTATGGGAAGCCCCTTTTAGAATAAGGAGAATAATGTGCAATTTATATTTGTACTTATCTTTTTCATTTACCTAGAATATTCCACTACAATCATTACTTCTGCCCTAATAATGGTCCAAAAGGTTTGGAAAAAGTCCATAGGAAAACCATCAGGACCTGGAGCTTTGCCTTTCTTCATAGCAAACATTACCTTCCTAACTTCTTCTTGAGTGAGAGGGGCCATCAATAGGTCATTTTGATGTCTTGTAACCAGTTGGGGAATGTCAGCGAGGAGATTTTCTTGAGATCTCCAATTTGAAACTTCAGGACAGGCTAAAAGGGCCGAAAAAACCTCATCGCTTCATTTTTAATTTCAGAATTGAGCTCTAGGGGCCACCATTTCCATCCAAAATTTTAGAGATTCTATTATTACATCTTTTAACCTTCATGGAATTGTGAAAAAAATTGGTATTTTGGTCAACTTCTTTAAAGCAAGTTTCTTTTGATTTTTCTTTCCATTAAAGTTCTCTGATATGCAATTCTTGAAGCTCCACCAGGAGTGAACACCCCTGTACATACATCTCCACATTCATCCCAAAAGTCACGACCGTCTCATTCAAAGAGTGCAGATCTGCTTCTACTCTTTTGGTTTCTTCAAAAATATTTTTTTAGTGGGTCTTATTCTAATGTTTATAACAATTTTTGATGAAAATGAGCTTTTTAAGAAAAGCATACATATAATTACCTTTCAATAGGACAAAATCTCCACCAGCACTTGATAGTTTCAAATATGGTTGGATCTCTTAACCACTTTAATTCAAATTTAATAGGGCATAAAGTAGCTACTTGATCTTCCAAAATTTCCAAATCCATAAGAGCATGATCAGAACTTGACATTGGAAGGATGCGACTCTTTAAAATTTGGGAAGAGTTCAACTGTCATGTCCCCTTTTTAGTTGACATGTTCAGAGTTGATGGTTAGCCTATTATGCGACCCTCATAGGCTGATAGGATGGTTAGAGGGTCTTGATGGAGATTGGCTTGGCTTCGTTTAGCAAAAATTTTACAGTTGGCTTTTGTTTGGGCTCGATCGGACATGTATTGAGGGAGATATTAATATTTGATTGATTTAATTAAATATTAATTATTTAGCATATTTTAATTGTGCAACCCTAATTCTAATTTAAGAAACCCTAATTCTAATTTAAGAAACCCTAATTAGGGCAAGCACATCTTTTGAGGGTATAAGGGTTTCTCATGGGGAGAGAGTTGAATTATCCATTGAATATTGATATTGATTATTGCTAAGAATTCTTCTGTGAAAACTGAGCCAAGGGTTCTAGGATTCCATTTGCATTGGAGAACGTCCTCTCTTCAGTGTGTGCGATTCAGAGGTTGTGAGAGATCAGCCGATCTATTGCCAATTTGAGAGATAACTTCATACAGAAGTTATTATAGGGGTTTACAGGTTTGAGAGATAACTTCATACAAAAGCTATCACAGTATTTCAGGTATTTATTTCATAAGTTTTGATTTAAATAATTATCCAGATTAGATCTATTGTATTAGTGCCGTATTTCTTCAGATCTGGTATCCAGCATAGAGGCCGCAGCATATTATCTTGCTTTTGTACGGAATCCATACTGATCCGTGCAATTTCATACAGTTCTGCATTAGGTCGTGCAGAGCCGCAGGGAGCTCATAGACCGATATCGGCAGTCCAGAGACCGACATCGATCAAATTAATACCGACGACGACAGAGCAGATCGATCGACTGAGACCGACATTGGCAGTATATCGATCGATGATGGCAATATAACCGACGTCGGTGACTGTGTTTTGACACAGAAACCCGAGCCGTTCTAGATTCAGGGTTTGTTTCCAGATTTGCAAAAGACCAGGGTTTTAAGATAGTATTTTTAATATTCTTTGATATGCATGACAGAGGACTTTATTTGTAATCAACTAGACGAATAAAAAGATTAGTGATTTGCCAGTTAAGAGATTTATTGTGGTTTATTTGTTTATCTGAATATATTTTGCAAAAATCGCAATTTGTTCTTATATCATACGAAAAATCAGAATATTTAGAAAAGCAATTCAGGGCTTTTGTTTTTCTACAGTCCCTATTGGTTGGGGATATTACAGTGGTATCAGAGCCAAATTTTTGCCATCCTGTTGGGTAGGTTAGAGCTAAATCCTGCGATCATGAGGGTTTTATAGATCTTATGCAGCCACAAGAGTTGGGACCACACAGGTATAACACACGCAGTAGAGCCTTGCTTGAAGGTACCCAGGTGTTAGATCAACCACCGATCATCATGAGTGACAGACGTGAGGGTAGCCCACTCAGGGGCCACAGGTATGATGATGATCAGGACACCAGAGAATTCCACGGTGTTATGATGACAGGCCAACAGTAGATGAAACAGGCAATACAGGCACTCACTACTATGGTAGAGAGGATGAACCCACCTGTTAGACAGAATGGGGAACAAAGAGATAACATGAGTGCTACTGTTAATCAGAGACCACAACTGACCTACTCTAGAATAGCTTATAGACCTACACGCCCTACGTTTGTTCAAGAGGAACCAGAGGCTCCAGCAGAGGAGGAGGCAGGAGATTCTCTATTTACAGATACCCTCATGGATGCAAATGATGAGTGGGACTTATTAGCTCCTCAGGTTTGGGAGAGGATGTCTTTTGATCGTTTTGTTAATCAGAGGAGAGAGCACTATAGATTGGTTAGACAGGACAGGAGGCCTAGAGGTCAACTCAGTGAGTTGAAGAAGGCTACTGGCAAGCTTTCTTTGACTACTTTTGATGGCAGCGGCAAGATGACAGTGCAAGCTTGGGTTCATAAGCTTGACACATTTTTGGCATTAAGGCCAATGACAGAGATAGAGGCCATCAAATACGCCACTTTGCACTTGGATGGAGTAGCACATGATTGGTGGTACCATGGTATGGTAACACTTCAACATAACCAAGCGACAGAGTACCAGGACTTCGTTGATAGATTGGTTGAGAGGTTTGATAGGAAAGATCCCGAGGTTTACTTTCGAGATCTGGCATAGTTGAAACAAACAAGTAACTTGGAGTCCTTCATTGGTGAGTTTCAACGATTGGCAGTCATGGTGCCAAATATTTCAGAGCGTAGATTGGTAGTTCTCTTCATGGAGGGATTGATTGAACCATTGAGAGGTTGGATCAAAGCCTTTGATCCTCCTTTGTTACAGATAGCTATGAAGAAGGCACGTAGTATGGAGATGGCAACCCCATCCAGTAAATCTAACTCGGGAGGTACTTCTTCATCCAGGGACCATAAGTGCTTCAATGGTAATAGAGAGAGACCAAATTTTAACATAGATAAATCAGGTGTTAAGAATGATTCAAAGGCAAATCCAGCAGCACCACTTTTGGATCGAGAGGCTCTTAATGATCTACGCAGGAAGAAGCTTTGCTTCTACTGCAAAGGTCCCTATGATGCCAATCACGATTGTCCTTTGAGGCCTAAAGGCAAGGCCAATCGAGTGATGTGGGCTTATTATGAGGATTCGGATTCAGAGGATTCCGAACAGCAGGATAGTTTTGAGGGGGCAGAGGCAGAGGCTTCAGAGCCTAAGGCAGAGGCAGAGTTAGAGCTTCACATACAGGAGGCACGCCTATCCAACATTCAGTCGGATGATTCATTCAGACTCTGTGGAGTTTTGGTAGGATAGAGGGTTATAACCCTTCTTGACACAGGAGCCACACATAATTTTATAGATGCCAGATTGGTGGAGAAGCGTGGACTCACTACTGAAGATTTCGAAGGCATTAGAGTTAAGGTAGCCGATGGTCACACTCTTAGGTGTGAGCGTATGATTAGAGACCTCCCATTGCGCTTGAACAACTATGAGTTCAAGGCTGATTATTATGTGGTGAACATGGGGGATATAGACTTAGTCTTGGGTATGAAGTGGCTTCATTCATTTGAGGAAGTTACTCTTCATCTCAAGGACATGGAGGTTCGCTTTGATGTTGATGGGAAGACACATATTCTTAAGGCAATACGGGGCAGCAGCTTCAAATATATGTTTTTTCATCGGATGGAGAGGCTCATACAACATGACATGATAGAGTGCGCTACCGAGTGCACATTGGCACCAACACAGGAAAGACATGTGGACGAGCTTTGTCTTGGGGTGAGTTCAGTTCTGGAGATAACACATGTGGCAGGGACTCAACTTTCTTTTATAGACGGGTCACATGTTGATGATGATATGAGTATGTCTAGCATTCACACTCCGGATTCAGATATTGTAGAGGGTACAAGAGACAGGGGCATGCAATTAATTGGTATTGTTCACCTTACTCAGGGGAGGAGTTTACTTGAGTTACCAGTTGATTTCTGTTCATGGATGGGATGTTGGGATCCTTATCTTGGTACTTGGGACGCCATTGGATGAGAGTTGTGATAGACATGGCATGGAGTTTGCGTTGATTGACAGCGGTGTAGATCATGACTACATTTGGGATCCAGGTGGATTGATTGGTTTATCATTCAGCGATTGCTTGGGGTCAAGCAATTTCAGGAGG
The DNA here is from genome assembly GCA_037957365.1 of Torreya grandis. Classification (NCBI taxonomy): domain Eukaryota; kingdom Viridiplantae; phylum Streptophyta; class Pinopsida; order Cupressales; family Taxaceae; genus Torreya; species Torreya grandis. The sequence continues at coordinate 2,795,916 of JARHVA010001587.1, forward strand.
GGCAGATTGTCATGTCCCCTTTTTAGTTGACATATTCAGAGTTGATGGTTAGCCTATTATGCGACCCTCATAGGCTGATATGATGGTTAGAGGGTCTTGATGGAGATTGGCTTGGCTTTGTTTAGCAGAATTTTTTCAGTTGGCTTTCGTTTGGGCTCGATCGGACATGTATTGAGGGAGATATTAATATTTGATTGATTTAATTAAATATTAATTATTTAGTATATTTTAATTGTGCAACCCTAATTCTAATTTAAGAAACCCTAATTAGGGCAAGCACATCTTTTGAGGGTATAAGGGTTTCTCATGGGGAGAGAGTTGAATTATCCATTGAATATTGATATTGATTATTGCTAAGAATTCTTCTGTGAAGACTGAGCCAAGGTTTCCAGGATTCCATTTGCATTGGAGAACATCCACTCTTCAGTGTGTGCGATTCAGAGGTTGTGAGAGATCAGCCGATCTATTGCCAATTTGAGAGATAACTTCATATAGAAGTTATTACAGGGGTTTACAGGTTTGAGAGATAACTTCATACAGAAGCTATCACAGTATTTCAGGTATTTATTTCATAAGTTTTGATTTAAATAATTATCCAGATTAGATCTATTGTATTAGTGCCGTATTTCTTTAGATCTGGTATCTAGCATAGAGGCCGCAACATATTATCTTGCTTCTGTACGAAATCCGTATCGATCCGTGCAATTCCGTACAGTTCTGCATCAGGTTGTACAAAGCCGCAGGGAGCTCATAGACCGACATCGGCAGTCCAGAGACCGACATCGATCGAATTAATACCGACGACGGCAGAGCAGATCGACCGACTGAGACCGACGTCGGCAGTATATCGACCGACGACGGCAATATAACCGACGTCGGCGACTGTGTTTTGACACAGAAACCCGAGCCGTTCCAGATTCAGGGTTTGTTTCCAGATTTGCAAAAGACCAGGGTTTTAAGATAGTATTTTTAATATTCTTTGATATGCGTGACAGAGGACTTTATTTGTAATCAACTGGACGAATAAAAAGATTAGTGATTTGCCAGTTAAGAGATTTACTATGGTTTATTTGTTTATCTGAATATATTTTGCAAAAATCGCAATTTGTTCTTATATCATATGAAAAATCAGAATATTCAGAAAAGCAATTCAGGGCTTTTGTTTTTCTACAGTCCCTATTGGTTGGGGATATTACAGTGGTATCAGAGCTTTTGCATTTCTCATATCCCTATTAGTAGGGGATATTACAGTGGTATCAGAGCTTTTGCCTTTCTCATATCCCTATTAGTAAGGATATTACATCAACCACATGGCATTTATCTGGAAGCGATCCAATCTTTCTGCAATGTTGCTGAAAACTTTCCTATGGTTGGTCAAGGTGTAAAAAGCTTTCTTTGGTAATACATCCACAAGCCCCAAAGAGTCAACAAAGGAAGCAAAATATTTCTATGAATACAATGGTCTTCCCAAGCTCACCCTCATTTGTCTTGCGAGGTGAGAATAACATTGAAGTCCACCCCCCTCTCCCCGCCCAAAAGTGAACTTATCATTTGGATGAGTTGTGACAATTTACAAGATTTCAGCCCAACATTGATGCTTCAACTTAGGACTATTATGTCCATAGACATTGATGAATAAATACATAATGTTCGAGGAAAGATCCTTGATCTTACTCCATTACCAATTTGTGTTATGTCTTCCCTGAGTCACTTCTAGTTTGAATGGATACCATAGGGTAGCCAAGCCCCTTGATGCTTTGACTGAATCAATGAACCACCCCTTCCAATTTGTCCACCTTGGTAGGATCATATTTTCTACCTCTTCCTTGATCAATTTAGTTTCTTGGAGAAGGATAATGTCTTAGCGAAGTGGTGCCATTTGATGCTTTAATAAACATCTCTTGTTATGATCATTAATACCCCTAATATTCCAATAAATGAGCTTCATGGTGTGGTAGAGGGGTTTTCCACCCCCACACTCCAAGATAAATGTTGGTGATGTATTTTTGATTCACCATTAGCCCATGCTCTGCCATTTATTCTGAGTTTGGTTTTTGACCTCTTTTGCTTTTTTTCCAACAATGTGGTTCATCTAACAAACAAACCCATTGAGAGAAAGTCATAAATTCCTTTGACCCTAGGTCATACTCTGAGTCGCTACCCTCATTGAAAATGCTCTCAACATCATTATTTTGTATCAATACTTCTTCATCCTCAAAATTAGATGTGGCAATCCCATCAAGGTTCAGGTCTTCACCAGCAAGGACCGCCTACCTATATTGCAACAAAACCCCATTCTTTTCCAAGGGGGAATTCACTAGACTTTCCAATCCTTGAATATCCTTTTCAATCCCCTGATAAAAAATATAGATTGGCAAGAGGAAAGAGCATTCAAAAGATTAAAAGATTGAGTTACCAATTTTTTTGTAGCATTCACCATTGTTTGGATTGAAGTGGGCTCTACTGGTGTGCTGAATGGCTGATCAATAGGATTCATGTTGGGAGCTGAGGTTGAAACATTTCGAAACTAGTCTCCCTTATTTCTTTTCAAAAAAATATCTAATGTTGGGGAGTATTTGACCTTCCAAAATTTCTTGATCATACCAACCTCTTTTTTCTTTTTGGAGGAATGGTGAGATCTTTGAGGGCAATTTATTTTTATATGTCCAGTTCGTGATATCCGTAACAACACAAGGGGAACTTTTCTAGGTCAATGTTTTGAACCCATTCCCTTCCAAATGACTTGAGGATAATGGCCTCAAGAATTTACTCCTCTAAATCCACAATTATGTAAATTTTGGCATAGGCTGCTAGAGATCCATCCATGGTGATTGGATCGATAGAGATGAAACTGCCAATTAAGTTCCCGATCGCTTTGAGACTCGCCCCCCCAGCATTCAATTGACAAAGCATAGAGGTGAATCCATACTGGCACTTTGGAAGGACTCTTCTTATGAGAATAAAAGTTAGGGCACCAAACCTGTACATTTAACCCTACTCCATTCATAATCCAAGGGCTAAAGGAGATAATACTATACCTGTTTCCACCATTCTGACATGAGACCAAAAAAAAGCCATTAGGTAAAAATTTGATAAGAAGATATGTTCCCCAGTTTTCTGAAACCCAGGCCTTCACTTCCCTAATCGTAGGCCATTTACCCACTACCTTGACAATGTTAAAAAAATACATTACCAAATATTAAAAAAATATTACATAAAAATGATTTTTTTAAAATAATTTACCGTGAATATATTATATTTCTAATGTGTTTATTTTGGTTGAAACATTTGTAGTTAAAATTAATGATAAACTAACTGTTTGATATGTTATTTGTAAATGACAGCAAATATATTTAGAGTATGCCAACTCTTCTACCATGACTCTTCAGGAGTTTATTATCATTTCAGGGGGGGTTTATTTTATTTTTGCCTTTTTCGTACCAAACTTGTCAGCTATGAAGATATGGTGTGGGATTTCAGCATTTCTTACCTTCATATACGTTATAATTTTGATGAAGATTTCAATATCAGATGGTATGTACACAATTTTTTTTTCACAAATACTATTTCCCTTTTAAAATTTGTTGCAAAATAGTATAAAACTGGATCATTTTGCATGCACACACTTTTATTTTTATAAAATTTAAAAGATATATAATATTTAAAAAAATGATAATTTCAAAATAATGTAGATTGGATCATATTATGTTTATTTATTTAGGGGTAGCATACACTTTTGAATGTTACATGATGCAAATTTACGAGTAAAAAATGCAATAGTAAAAGACATATACACTTTTTAATTCATTTTCTTTGTAGGTATTTCGAATTCAAAGGATTATAAATTACATGGAACAAAACAAGAGAAGATTTTCAATGGTTTCAATGCAATGGCAGCTATTATTTTTGCAAGTAACAGTGGCATGATCCCTGAACTTCAAGTAAGTAATATATACATCATTCTTGTGTTTTATGAAGTACAATATGGAAGGTGTTAGCAGAGGCTCTTGGAAATTCCCATTAGATTTGTATTGTGCGGTTTCATTTATAGGTTCAACATATTCATAATAGGATAAAGATAATCAAATTCATTCTTACTCAATTATATTTCAATTAGACACATTTTTTTAGCCAAAATCATACATCTTCATTATATCAGAGACGTATATTTAAACAAAACAAGGAAACTTATGCGATGAAAACAACACAGAAAACGTTCAATGGAACCATCAAATGATCTTTATAATATTATCTCTCAAATTCAGAACCCTTTATTCTTTACACTATGAGTATTTATAGAGCTACAAGGAGGCTATGTCACTTCACATTATTGACATCTCACTTCTATCTTGAAAGAGTCTTTTCGACTTCTACAATGTTTTGATATTCAATCACATGTTGAATATATAAAAAATATTACACATCGCACAAAATACTATACATTGCATACAAACTTTACAATTTTACACTCCATAATCTACTACCAACACTTTCACCTGACTTAAACAGTTGTCTCATCCTGAGATAAAGTCGAAAGAAATGTGTCAAAATTTGGAGTTGGTGTAGTTGCCTGCACTGAGCTGAGGGGTTGGTTAAAAATCAATGATTTTAGTTATCATTCGAAGTGTAGTTTACTTTTTTTACATCGTGCACACTACTTATCCATATATTCAGGGTTTCAATGAAGCAATGTATCAATCTATTACCCTATGTGGGTTTTCAATAGTTTGGTGTAACCAAGAGGCCACCATTTTTGGGTTTTCAACCTTCCTGGCCTTGCTCTTAAAGCTTATGGCCTTCCCAAACTTATATATTCTTCAAAATTTTAATTTTTTTACATTTGCATTACCTATTGAGAAGGTGGAGGCATGGATTGCAAATATGGAGTAGACTCAGGATGCAATGTTACTAAATTCATTATTAAAGATGTTGTTGCAGAGTCAGTCATTGGAAAAGTTTGTTGTGACAGAGGCACTTATTATGATGGTTGAGAGTCTTCCCTTTCTCGCAGTTCTTGTATGAGATGCACATGTGGGATGAACTTTGGCTCGTCGATGATGGCTTCAATTGAAGTATCCAAAGTTTCCAAATACAGCGTGAAATGCCATAAATCCACCAAGACATCCCATAATATGTTGATTAGTGTGCACAGTGGAGCTTGGCTATGCATTATTATTTGTATATCTTCATCCTTCATAGTTACGATGATTGGTTTATGCTATTGGAGCTTCTGTTGGATGTCTTGCATGACCTGGTCCATCCTATCCACATATTTTTATGTTTATATTCTAATGAACATATTACAATGCATTTCGAGCTCCGAAGTGCACATTCTGTGACTTGATCCATCCTATCCACATATCTTTGTGTTTAGATTCTAATGAACATATTACAATGCATTTCGATCTCCTAAGTGCACATTCTTTTCATTACATTGTCTCTTAGAGCAAGATACTCTTTGAGTCAAAATGAGCTTCTCAATGTTGGGGATCAACTCAAATACTAGGAACTCTTGCCAATTGAAATATTTTATGAGTCTGTTCATGTGATGTGTAATGTCAATGACTCCCTTAGTTGTTTGTCACACTATTTTTGTGGTCTACCAATATCTCTTTGTGATACACTATATCAACACTCGCACATGAGCATCATTCACTCAATCGATGTGAATCCCTCTGGGCACTCGTGCATATACCTCCTTTATGTCAAAGTGAATTGAATGACTCTTGGTTTTATATGGAACCAATGATTTCCCCCTTGATGTTAAATCGGTCACTTGTGCCATGGTGGCGGTGTTGATGTATATCATTACATCCTTGGAAAAATGATATGCCCCTTCATTGTAACGACTAAAGAGAGTCATCACTACTTCATATAGTTGGCTAAAGGTAGGTAACCTTTCTAAACATTCTGCACTAGATCCACACAGTCTATTTGGTATGGCTATGGCTCCTTGCTATGAACTTGTTGCTGGTGCTTGGGGGAACCATTTGACATTAGTAACGTCAATGAATTTGAAGGACTTGATATCACAATATCTTGTTTTCCTCATCTCTAACCTATCTCCATCTCTTCTTTTTGTGAATAAGATAATGACACTAGAATTTGAGACCTCTCCATTTTATTTTGTATTCTATAGATTATGTCGATGAATCTTTGCTCAAGTAGACAACTAAAGCTCAAATTATAAAAGGCTCTTGTTCTCTATGGATTGCAAGTGCATTTTTCCCATTTGGTCTACATTATATATTTTCCTCTCTCACTCTCATCTGCCAATTTTTTTAACTTTATTGATTTATTTTCATGTCATTATGCTCTTCGCTTTGAATTATATCAGTTGTTATGATGTGACCTTACATTTTTGATGTACATATGTGATATTTCTTCTAATGACCTTTGAAGATGTGACACACTGCCTTTTCTATTCTAAAGAACTTCATTTATTGTGCATTAACTTGATCTGACACATCTTTGTGTTTTAGAAGTGACACAATATTTGAAGTGCTTTGTCCTTAACTACCTTGGTAATTACCATTTTCATACCACTCCTCAATAAACTTTCTTTGCCTCCTCATTCCTATACTTATTTTTTAACTTCCGTGTTGACCGATTTATGTTTACTTAATGCTTTATTGTATCCTTTTTCGTGTTTTGTGACTTTGAATATGGTACATGCTCAAATTGCTTGTGATATAGAGATTGTATACACATCTACACTAAAACCTACAAAATACTATAAAATTGTAAAATAAACAAAATTCTTAACTACGTGGTGCTACTTAGCACCCACTCTTTTTTGTTGCTTTTTGAGAGATTATTGTTGATACAACTCAAGCCTATAATAATTGACTTTCTCTAAAAGAATGGTTTCTTGAAGATGTCTGAGTGTAATAATGGATTGTTGTGACACTTCATGAATAATATATGGACCTTTCATCTAATACACAGTTTCTAGGGTGCGTTCTGAATTTGCTATCATATAACAAGACTTTATGATCTTATTAAAATTCCTTTAATTGTAGGTTGCAATCAGGGCAAGCTTTTTGACTCTTTTTATGCATTTCTTGTGTCTAAGTTGACCTTTATTTGTTTACTTCCATTTTGGTTAAATCCAACAACTGTGCTTGAAATGACCCTTGATCACCTAGTCACATTATTAGTGTAATTCATAGACTGAGAACTATGTATTCCAGAGGCATGATTACTTCCATACCATATACTAATTGAAAAGGAATGAATCCCATCACATGTTTGTAGTTGGTTATGTAGACCCATAAGATCACATGTATCTGATCTTTCCAATCATCCCTCTGAATGTTGCATATTTTTGTCAACATATTTGCAAAAACCTTTTTTGATGTTTTCACCCGACCATTTGCTTAGGGATGACATGTTATTTTTCGATGTAAAATCATGAATTATCTAGTTAGGGGTTTTATGGTGTTATTTATGAAGTACATTTCTCTGTTATTGACTAACTTTATAAGACACCCAAATCTAGTTATGATGTTTTCAGATAAGAAGTTAGTTGCGTCTTTAACACTACAACTTGGTGTCTCAGCAACATCTACCCATTTTGTAAAATAGTCCATCATAGTGATTATATATCTTGCAATATTGCACTTTCTAGGGGATTAATCTGTCATACAAAAGCAATTCCATATTGCTTAAATGATTATACAACTAACATTGGATTTAAAGGCATCTCATCTCGCTGAATCAGTGTGCCTACTCTTTGATATACATGTTAGTGTTTTGTGACTCTCTATGCATCTTAAAACAACATGCCACTAGAGACCACTTTGACATATCTTCCTCATAGTAGATTCTCTTGTGAAACTCCCTCATGTAACTCCTTGGTGCACTTATTATAGCAATTGTGGCCCTTCATGATTTAAAACTACTCTTTGGAGAAAATCATCCTTTCCCATATTATACAAGAACACCTTTATAGTGTTGAACGGCATAGCTTATGTAACTAGTTACTTTTTATCCTTTTCTCCATAGTGCACAAGGAAAATAACATGTTCTAGAAAGTTTTCTAGGTTCTCCATATTTCTTGGAATCGCAACGACTTAAAATAAATGAGTGTTTGGTGACTTATCTGCTATGTCCTCTAGAACTTCCCTATTTGATATGATATTGAGATGATTTGGCCCCAAATTTTATCTCCTTGGTTTCACATTGATCTTAAACTAGAAATTTCGGAATAACATCAACCACTTGGATATTTGTCCTCCTAACATTGGTTTGTTCACCAAATATCTCATAGAGTTTAGTGATTGGTGAAGAATTCAAATGGTGTCACCAATAGGTAATGTCTAAACTTTTATAGTGCGAATACCATAGGCAAAGCCTTCTGTACAATTGTGATGTAATTATTTTATACCATTGAGAGCTTATGACTTACGAAGTGGATAGGGTGATCTAGGTCCCATCTCATGGTTGAGTTAGCACTGCGCCTATTGTGATATCAGATGCATCCACATGGACTTGAAATGACTTCTTCCAATCAAGGAAGATCAAAGTTAGAGTTGTGACTAATATTTACTTCAAGTCAATGAAAAATGACTAACATTCTATTCAAACTTTGTATCCTTATGCAATAATATTTCCAATGGTGTTGATATCGCAACATGCTCACATCTAAACTTGTTATAATACCTAGTATGACCTAGGAATGATTGCATCTTAGAAGAATTTATGAGAGGTTTCAATTCCATAATTACTATGATTTTTTATTGATCCACAAGTATTCCATCACTGCAAACCACATGTCCTAACAAAACTCTAAAGGGTGTGAAGAACAAACAATGCTTCAAATTCAGTGAAATACGTAGAACTCTACATATTTATATCATAAGTCACAACTTTGAAAGGTGGTTTTTAAATAAAGAGAACACAATCTAGTCATCTAGGTAAACCTCTAGAAAACCATGTATGAAGTCCTTAAATGTAGCGACCACTACTCTAGAAAATACATTAGAAGCATTTTTGAAACAAAACAACATTACATTGTAGGCAAATGATCCTCACTCTGTCATAAAGGTGGACTTTGTTTGATCTTCTGTTATGATTAGAATTTGATGATAGCCACTAAACCCATTTATGAATGAGTACACTTCATGTCCCGTGACTGAATCTAAAACTCCATCCATGAATGGAATTGGAAAAGGATAATTCACACATGCATATCATTCAGTGTCTTGTAGTCACCATAAACATTGATTTCCCTTGAATTCTTGGTCTATACTACCATGGGACATACCCAATCATATTTTTCAACCAGATATGTGATTCCTACTTCTTGCATCTGATTGATCTCTACCTTGACTTTCAGCTTCATATTTGGGTTGATTCTATATAGATGCTTCTTTATAACAAGGAACAACTACTCCTATATGAACGTGAGCCAAATTTACTTCTAGAGTTAGCAGAGAATGGGTTGATTATGCCCCATGGAGATGTTAGTGTTAAAACAATGGGTTGAGCTAAATATGCACCAACACTCATTAGAGATGGATAAGTGCTTTGAAGTTAAGTCAGACAAAACCTTAACTACACCACTTATTATATTTTTTGAAAAATGGAACCCACCATGGGTTCCAAAAAATTTGATTAAACCCTGAGTATCTAAGAATCTAAGTAAGTTTTTTGAATCAACCTTTGTATACAGATTTTATGATTTTATGAGTATCTAAGTACAACTAAGTAGAACCCGAGTAAATGATTTTGTAGAGCATCTCACATGTCCTGTATATTCTATCATTGTCGTAAACTGCATAATTTTTGCCAAAATATCATTATATCTATGAACTATTAGCACATGCCACACATATTCCCCTAATCTAATAACTTATGTAATCTAAGTCATGTAATTTGAGTAATAATATCATATAATTTGTGAACAGTTTGCATATGTTGTATATATTCCCCCAATCTGATACCTTGTGTAATTCGAGTCATGTAATATTTGTAATAATATCTTCACAATCATGTATGACATTTGACATATGCCCTACATATGCCCCTAAAATTATGTCAAATCTATCATAATATACATAAAATTATAATAATATGTGATATTCTATGCCCAAAGTCTAAATTTCTTGTGCCCAAATTTTGAATATATTTATGCAAAAGAATTAGTCTTTAAGACAAACCTACTATGTATGCCCCCTTTTGAGGTGAGGAATGCAGCCTAAAAATACCAAATCTCAAAAGAAAAGAGTTATATGCATCACGTATATAAAAATATGTGTAGGCATATAAAACATATGCTAACATGATTAAATTATGTCATCATAGTAAGATTAGATCATTTGAGCATATATGAAGTAGGTATCCTAAGGCATACAAGTCTTATGTCAAGATAGATATGATAATGAGACACACAATGAAGAGTCAACATGGCATTGAGCATAAAGAATATGAGTAATAATCATGCATAAGATGCATGATATGTATCATATCACTGCTCAAAACTAGAAGAATGAATGATATGGATCACAATATCACTAGTGTAGTAGACAATAGTAGATGTGTCCACAAAAATCACATAGATCACATAGTCACGTGCAATGTCATGGCCATGAAAAACATAAATAATCACATACACAAACATGATAAAACACAATATTACACATATTAAAAGGAGTCAGATAATGAACACCCAAAGTTAAGCATAGTAAGACTCACACAAATAAAATATTCAAACATAAACTAAGTCACACAATGAACACCCAATGTCAAATAGAGTAAGTGTCACACAATGTAATACATACTCAAGGGTTACACCATTTAACACATAACATCATCAATAATGCATAGAACAAGCTAGGCTAATCTACACAATCAATGCATATCATCATCACATTTAGAAAATATAGTATTCAAAGAAATAACACTCTAAGTAGTATGAGTAAGAACAAAACACATGTAATTAGTTCAAAGTACCTCAAAATGATAAATTATAAATGACCATTAATTATTTTAAATGACCTCAATATGATAAATGGAAATGGCCATAAAAATATGTAATATGCATTAAATGTACCAATATGCCCCTAGTGTAAGCATGTCCTCAATGTAGGAAAGTAGCAATGGGTGTAGGAAAGTCCTACATTTCTACGACCATGTCATATAAAACCTATATGTCTTGCATCTCAGTCATGTATATTGTGAAGCGCATGTGCGTAAATAAATTGGATATGTAATAAACCATATGTGATAAATCATAAATGAATCATGCAAACTAGCAACACATGTTATGTGTAGGTCTTTTTTTTTACGTTTTTTAATATTTTAATATTTTGACATTTTTCTAGTTTTTTTGAAAAGATATTCACTTTTTGACCGGATCTATGATCCATTTTGGGACACAATCAGGGGCCCAAATCCCCAAGTGATCATCTATCACATATACTAGATATACCAATAATGGCCACAATTGGTGCAAGAATACCAACAACGGACACCACTAGCCTAGAGATTAACAAACGAACATTAATGACCCTAAACCATAGCCACAACTGGCCTCATATGCCTTTCCAAATATTTATAACTAGGTGGGGCTTTAAACAAACAAGCCACTTAACCAACTCACCCAGATCTCATTGGCTGAGAATTTTCTAAGTTTTAGTAGTCATGTATATTCTAAACTAAGTCAAATTGGCAAGGCTCCAAAAATATAATAATGGAAAGGATCCGAACAATCCTCAACATGTATCATGACATGGTGTGCTCCAAATATAGCAACATAGAAATCCAGAAGAATTAAAGGCCATGCCCCCACTATATATGTAAAATGCAACATTGTATCTCAAAATAATATGTAAAAAACAATAAGACATAAATGTAAACATATTTAATATGTAGACATAAATGTGTGTGATTATGTGAGCTCAATGTAGGCCATAACAAGTATACATAGTCAATATGTAAGGATAATAAAATAGTACGTCATAAAGAATGTATAATGGGATGAGGATGTTGTGAATGATACATTGTTGTAGGATAAATGTCACATATGTATAGATCAAGATAAACAATCAAAAGGCAAGGGATAAGTGAAACAAAACTAATGGCTATAAGAACTATCAATGCGAAAACATACATACACGTGTCAAGATGGAATAATAGAGGGGATGATAAATCAAGCAAACATAAAGAAGATATGTAGAATTAGATTATGCTCTAGCTAACCAATGATCCCATCCATGAGATACTCATATCTAGGTCATGTATCTCAACCACCATTTATATATAACATTTGTTGAGTTCTCTATCATATCATCATATAAAACAAGAAGATCTTAATTTTAGCAATAGTTTGATCTTGGTATTCATCACTATAATACATATTGTTGATATCATCATGATTATTATAGTCATTTCCTTCATTAGTAGATGCATGATCATCATGCCCATAAACACTATCGCTAATGACAAAAATAAGAGTATTTACAACATATTTGTTCAATCGTTTGTATAATCATAAGGCATCACACTGAATTGTGGAATTGATTTATTGGGTCTCCTTTTATCTTTGATATGTTCTTTGTTATTAGTATCATACACATTTATTATGTTCATAGAAGAATTATGTATAATGTCCTGAGCACTAATTGAAGGAATAGTTTGCACTTTCCTTTCTTGTTTTGAATACATTAGATATCTTGAAATGGTAATGAACTCACATCCATGATCAAACATAATATAATAATTTTTCTTACCAAGTGTTACATCCATTGCTTTGAGCCATGACCTTTCTAATATAACATTGTATTGAGCTAGATTAGGGTCAATGCATAATATAAACCAATAAATATCCCATCATGAATAAAATTGGTCATCACATTTAATTGAGATCAAGAGTTATAGGCAACTTGATGGATCCAATGCATACTTTAGCTGATCTTGTTGGGAAATCTAGAACAACAAACAGCTCTGATTCCACTTGTTAGGATCTTGCTCCTCAATAAGAGCACGATATGATTACCTTGTATAAGCAACTAAACACGGAATTATACCAGATTGAATAAGTAACTAGAATTCACACATAGCACATAATATGAGAGACAATACACACACTTGTATTAATACTCATACAGAAAGAAAATACAATAAAGAAGATGCCACTTCTTCTCCACACCTCTCAGAGGATTCCCACGCCTCAAGTGTACAGCTATTCTCAATCAATAGTTCACTCTCCTACCAAAACGGTCCCAACACACAACTCACACACAGAATTGGTGTTCACCTCTCCAATTAGCCAGTATCCACTACTGCCAATACCCAAGTACTCTATGTACTTTAAGTAGATCTCCTATGAACTTGCAATAACCTGCAACTCAACAGACCTTACTTACTATGTAGATCTTCTGTGATCTTACACTTGTGGAAGGAACTTCCTTGCCTTCCTTACTTTGCACTCTGAAGAATCTCTTCCTTGAATCCTTGATCCTTAATTACAATACAACCCATGAGTCTACTATATAGATCCCATGCATACAATAATTAGACACCTAATTACAATAATTAGAAACGCATCTCGAGACTATAATTAGCCCTTAACATGCAAACACTTGGTTCGTTAACGAACTATTCGTGAATTGGCAGTTCTGGAACCGCATAGGCGACCGACGTCGATCCCTGTCTACCTGGAGGTGACCGACGTCGGCCGACCTCATGCCGATGTTAGTTTCCTTCAATTCACACGTGCCGAGGTCGGTTGGCTTCTGCACCATACTTTACTGACGCCGGTCTCCCTGGAACTCAGCAACCTCCTCCATGTTTGCATTGGTTGAAGCTTTTAGCTCCACAACCTAACAATCTCCCACTTGGAGATAAACAACTGCAATTGTACTTGTAACTGTACCCCATCTAATTTGTATCTTGGCTTGTATCCCTCTTCAAGTTCAATCTTGAAGACCGACCACCACAACACTTGTGGTGAACACAAGTAACCTGTCACATCCGCATCTACAAACACATGTAGAAAAGAACTTGACCCTGCATAGCAAGTGCACCTGCTGCTGATCCCTCTCAAATACCTGAGAATCTACTGAACTGCCCTTCAATGCTTCTTTTCCGGATTGACTCCAAACTTGTGACAACTCCCACTACTTGGGAAAACTCAAGTCTAGTACATACCATGCACTTAACCTCATTATGTGAATCAGGACCCTGTTCTGTGAACTGTCCAACCATCAGCGTGCTAACCAGTCTCACACAATCATCTTGAGACAAAATCAACCTGTGACCTTCCATGCCCCTAGAACACACTCATGCCGAAGAATCTTGCTGCTCCCAGATTCCTCATGACACACCTCTGAACTAACTTTACCTTTAGTTCAGTCACTCCCTGCATATGTGACTCTGCAACAAGTACACAATACAGTAATAGGATAATGTAGCTAATATTATCCAACCTGGTAAAGAGAAACACAATGGTCAAACCTCCATTGTCCTACAGCTTATTCAAGACCATATACTCTGGCCTACTATCTCACATGTCCATTTCCGCTCTTCTTCATCCTTAAAATCCATTCGTCTCTCAGTGCTTTCTTCCAACTGGCTACTCCACCAAAAAACTCCTATTTGGTTCTTCTCAAGGAATCACATTCCTCATCCATGCCAAGCTCCCACTGTTTCCTGGATCTACCTGCTCTGCTTCTTTAACAACTTCCTGGTTCTTGACCATCAGTGAGCAACAAGTAGTGTAAAGAAGGGAAACGACAAATTTAAGACTTACCACTTCAATCTTCCATATGGGCGCTTGAGACTCCTTGACAGCTTGCTGTCCGCCCAAAATCCGTTTCAGTGACTGATGTTGGTCACATCTCAGTCTGCACTCGACCGAAGTCGATTCCATGCGACTACCAAACTACCGACATCGATTTCCCTAGCTGACGCTGGTTTTTACCTGTCTTGAATCACCGAAGTCGGTCTGCACATAGCCGACGTCGGTCCCTGTCTGGACATCGACGTTGGTTTTCTAACCACCGTGGGTTTCTGTGTTTTGCTTGTGAGAAATGAATTTTTCCCGCAAGCTCTTTTTGGAACAAAACCTTGTCTAAATCACCCTTACTCTGCTCAGAATTCCTCAGCCCCTTTGACTGATACCTGTCTGTCATCTTCTCTTTGAAAACCAAGGCTTTCCTGTTCTTGTCACTAACATCAGATTTCTCAAGAAACATCACTTTCTTCTTCTGCATATAGAAATCTCGATCCATGCTTTTCAAATCCAAAAGCATACCCTTTGACTCAAGAACATGCATCTCCTTCTTATCCATGTGACCAAGCCTATTAAGCCACATCTTTGAATCTACAGCTGAAGTAGATAACCTAGAAAGAGAATCAATAATATAAGTAGATAGATAAAGCGTACCTACTTTCTTACCTCTGGCTACAACAAGTGCACCCTTGGTAACCTTCCAAGAGTCCACTGTGAGAGTTACTATGCAACCCTCTTCACCCAACTTTCCAACCGAAATCAAATTCCGCTCCAGGAATGGGACATGCATGACCTCCTTCAACACCCATGTGTTGCCCGTCTGCAATTTCAGCTTCACTTTCCCTTTGCCAACCATCTGACAAGGCTTACCATCCCCTAAATAAATTTCTCCAAAGTCTCCCTGGACATACTCATGAAAAAATTCTCTATTTGGGGATGCATGAAAAGAGGCACCAGAATATAAAATTCAAGATTCTACTTTATCCAAAGAACATACCAAAGCATCCTGTGCAACATAATCTACAACATCTGCTTCTTCTTCATGTCCTTTATGCTGATCTACAACCGATCTGCAATCTCTCTTTAAGTGCCCTTGCTTTCCACACTTCCAGCAGGTTATTCTGCCATACCTGGATTTGGATCTCCTGCCTGTCTTGGACCTTGATCTCCCATGCTCAATCTTCTCTCTTTGCCTTCCTCTGCCTTCAACACTCAAAGCAATCCCTGATGATTCACTTGTGCTTTTCTTGCGTATCTCTTCATTCAAGATCACACTCACAACATCATCCACTTTTAAGATTTTTGAAGCAGACGCAGTATTGCTAACTGCCATTACCAAACTCTCCCAGCTTTCAAGTAATGAGCACAAGATTAAGAGAGCCTTAATTTTATCATCAAAATCAATATTGACTGAACTTAACTGGTTTACCAAACCATGGAAATCACTAAGATGACTATGTACAGATCCACCATCCAACATTTGCAAATTAAATAATTGCTTCATAAGAAATACCTTATTCGAAGCGGAGGGTTTTTCATATAAATTTGCCAAAGATTCCATCAACTCTACCATTGTCTTACACTGTGATAAGTTTGAAATCATAGACGATGCAAGACTCAATCTTATAGATCTCAGAGCCTTTCGATCAATAATGTTCTATTCTTCATCCTTCATATCTGTGGGCTTGCATGCAACCCCACCCAATGATAAGTACAAATCTTTTTGATATAGACAATCTTCTATCTGCATCCTCCATAATTGGTAGTTCTTGCCATTAAACTTCTCCATTCGTAGTCTACTTTCATCTGCCATTGCTATACTCCCACTCAAACAGAAACCCCTGTGAGTACCCTGTAATCAACACACTAACCAGTCTGATACAACCTATTAGTAAACCCAACCAAAAGCTCTGATACCACTTGTTGGGAAATCCAGAACAACAAACAGCTCTGATTCCACTTGTTAAGATCTTGCTCCTCAATAAGAGCACAATATGATTACCTTGTATAAGCAACTAAACACAGAATTATACTAGATTGAATAAGTAATTAGAATTCACACATAACACATAATATGAGAGACAATACACACTTGTATTAATACTCATATAGAAATAAAATATAATAAAGAAGATGCCACTTTTTCTCCACACCTCTTAGAGGATTCCCACACCTCAAGTGTACAACTATTCTCAATCAATAGTTCACTCTCCTACCAAAACGGTCCCAACACACAACTCACACACAGAATTAGTGTTCACCTCTCCAACTAGCCAGTATCCACTACTGCAAGTACCCAAGTACTCTATGTACTTCATGTAGATCTCCCATGAACTTGCAATAACCTGCAACTCAACGGACCTTACTTACCATGTAGATTTTTTGTGATCTTACACTTATGGAAGGAACTTCCTTGCCTTCCTTGCTTTACACTCTGAAGAATCTCTTCCTTGAATCCTTGATCCTTAATTACAATACAACCCATGAGTCTACTATATAGATCCCATGCATACAATAATTAGACACCTAATTACAATAATTAGAAATGCAGCTCGAGACTATAATTAGCCCTTAACATGCAAACACTTGGTTCGCTAACGAACTGTTCGTGAACTGGTAGTTCTAGAATTGCACAGGCGACCAACGTCGGTCCCTGTCTGCCTGGAGGTGACCGACGTCGGCCGACGTCACGCTGATGTCGGTTTCTTTCAGTTCACATGTGCCGAGGTCGGTTGACTTCTGCACTATACTCTACCGACGCCGGTCTCCCTGGAACTCAACAACCTCCTCCATGTTTGCATTGGTTAAAGCTTTTAGCTCCACAACCTAACAGTAATCTCATTCAAGTTTTCATTATTGTATCTAGGAAACTTGAAAAGTGTCATGCTACTCACATTAACTTTAGAAATGTTATCAATCTCGACATTGTTGCACTAATTTCCATCTATGTGAGTGTTAATAATCAACAGCTCTAGATATGAGTAAGGCTTTAGAGTTTCACTCTTGGAAACCACATTTGTAACATTAGTCTTCTTAAGTACATATTGTGCTTGAACCTCTTTGTTAGGTACAAATTTGTTTTTAGGAACTACTTATTTTTGTTATTTTTTAAATTTTATAACATTTTTTAATGTAATTATTGTATTTATAACTCTTGCGTTTATAACTATTCATTTGGTAACTCAACCTTAGAAGATAGAACCATAGCTTGACTAAGTATTTCACTGTAGACTATATACTTGAATTTGGTAGTGCTTTAGTAGATGTATCTAATGTAAGACCACCACTATCAATAATATTTTGTATTTTGATCTTCAAAGCCCAATATTTATCTGTATGATGTCCTTGAGTTTTATGATAAGCAAAATAGTATTTGGATATTTTTATAAGACACATATGAGGCAAAGTGATCAACTTGTTTCAAACCATGTGACTTACTATTTCTCTTGGATTTTTAGTATGCTTATGCAAGCTTCTTGATTTATTAATCTTATATTGTTTTTACTTCTCAACCCGTATTTGAGATGAGCTATTTCGAGGCACAAGGGTTTTGTATGGAGAGCCACATATGCAATTTACATTAGCATATTTAGGATTTTCTGCATATGCAAGATTATTTTGAATTGATGTAACTTTTAAACTTAAATCTTGGATTTGTTTTTGGAATGGCTCTATGGAATCCACCATAATAATCATATAATAAAAAATGGACTCTTTAAATACATTACTTCTCATTATTTGGGTAGATTTAGCTTTAACATTACAAATTATATATATTTCCAATTTGGTACTCATGCATTATTCTTTAGGAGGACGCACCTTGCCCCTTCGGATTGTGATCATCCTTATCTAGTATAAGACTTGGGAAAATAATAGGGGAGGGATTGTAGTCATCACTACCTTGAGGAGGAACGAAAGAAATGATACACGGCAGCCCTTGAAATTTGACATTTAGATAATGCATGCTACCAAAGAGAGTTAAGGATCTGTCCTTATTAATTTTAACCTCAGTTTTATTGTACGTGAGTTTGCCTCATTTCAATACATGATTTTGATAGATGCTACATAATTTAGGAAATCAACAAGTAATTATGACTATCATATATTGAATTAGAAAATATAAACTATGTATATTCATTATAGTCATCACATAATGCCCAAAATAAAGAACTAACCACCCCAACAAAACCGTGAGGAATTTTGGGGAAAAAATAACTTTGTTAAATATTAGTAGATAAATAAAACCCAAAATTTGTATGAAAAATTCATATGTCATTCACCTTCTAGTCCCTAATTCCAAAAACTCTGTACATATTTTTGGGGGACAAAACTAAGTTTTTAATCCAATCAATACAAATAACAAAAATCTTTGATATTTTTAAAAATATAGGTTTTTTTATTTATATATGATCCGATGATATATGGGTACAAGCCAGAACCCTAATAAAGGGCCCCAATAGAAAAAATAAGCAACCCTAGGGATTTTTTTTAAATATGTGTGTATGAAATGAAGGGAACTCATTAACAAGGTCTAAAACCCTAATATGAATATTTTAAACCCTAAAAAGTTATAAGGAAACCCCAAGGGAACTAGGGTTTACCATGTTGAACAGATAAATTTGGGGTTTAAGGATTGTAACCATAAGAGAAAAAGACTATTTATGAGGGGGAATAAAAAATCAGATTTTAAAATGAGATGTAAAAATCAAAATATGAAACCCTAGGAAATTATAAGGAAACCCTAAAAGAACCTTAGGTTTTCCATGTTTAAGACAAGGAATGAGATCACCAATATGTTTTAACTAATTCTAAATTTAGTACTCTAATCAAGCCAAAACATTGATACTAATTAGATTGTATAATATATGTCTAAATGAAGTGAATTTGATTGTAATAGTAGAGTATACATAGTTTATTGCAATTTACTATTTATATAAATGACCTAGAAGATAGGTTGTTTAGTTTGTTTATGCTTCTTTTGGGTCCAAGACAATATACAATCATAAAAAAGGCTCTTCAAGGGCTATGTGTTTATTCAGAATATGAAATAGACTATGAATCTTGTTAGGATAAGTTCAATATTGATTGAGTGCTTGTGGTAGTCAGATTCATCTACACTCTGTTGGATTCATCCAAGGGATATGTTCAAGTCTATGATAATTTGAATCACTATATTTGTGTCAATATATAGCTCTTGTATATTCATATATCTTCAGACCTACATGAATGGATCTATTTTCCTTCTCCTTGTTTCAAAACCCTAACTTGCACCCTTGATACTTGTTAAAAAAGGATTGCATAAGATGGGTTAAGTTGACTCCAAATACCCTTTACTGAGTAGTTGAGAGAACTGCCTCCATTCTAATACTCTTAAAAAGAATCCAACCACATGTAATTCTCCCACCTAACAATGTGTGTATAATCAATGTAACACTAACATACTTAAGAATCTTGTGCATGGATTTAAACACTTGAAAACTTGTGATTTTGACCTTGTATTGGTATTTAGAATTGGCTTAGGGCCTTTTCCTTTGCATGGTTTTAGATTTGGAAGATTTAGGATAGATCCTCTCAATGTGTAGATGTTTTCTAGTGGTAGATAGATTCTTGTTAGATGTGAATATACTTATGCATGATATGCTTACATAGCTGAATCTTTAGGTAATTTCCCTCCAAATTGACATGTGAAACATATGGACAACTAAAAGGAAGGATTTGAATCTAGGAAAATAACCATTAAATGACATGTAGATGAGCTTGTAAAAGGAAAAAGACTCCAATTTTTGGATCCATATGACTATGGATAGAATTGTCTAGAAGAGAGGAAATAATGATATGAGATTAAGAAATAGTCAGAGTAAGATAATAATTTATTTAGGTAGAGACTATGGAAATCATGTGTATTAATAATGGTAATTAGGGAAGGCTATGCCCCAAGATAATATAATGGTCAAGGGAGAGTTTGAGCAAGAGTTAGTTGTGTACACACAAGTCATGTATATTAAGGCTTAGTCAAGGATGACATTATCAAATGTCTAATGTGAAACATGAGAGTTTGTAGAAGGTATATTAAAAAAATATGGAGTATTCATCCATTTCCTAGAGGATTCACATAGTGTGGGATATGGTGATGATAAAGATGAAATATGACCTATGTGCCACATTATAACAAAACCTTGCAAAATTAAAACATGGTAAACATGATTTCTACCACATATCCCTCTTCATTGTTTTAGCAATG
Organism: Torreya grandis; assembly: GCA_037957365.1. Taxonomy (NCBI): domain Eukaryota; kingdom Viridiplantae; phylum Streptophyta; class Pinopsida; order Cupressales; family Taxaceae; genus Torreya; species Torreya grandis. Next base: position 2,816,894 of record JARHVA010001587.1, read on the forward strand.
TATTTTACTAGTACTATTCTAGGGAGAGATGAGTTGGTAAACAGGGATCAAAATAAACCTAGAGGAGAACAAGTAAAAGATTGTTTGGATATATATTAGGATTGGGTTATGCTCACTATTAATAATGGGGAGCGAGGAAATATAATAAGGAATGTGGTAGATGGGAGATCACAAGTATCTGATTTGATTGTAGATAAGTATAAGAATATATTGTTTAGGGTAGATATAAATAACACACATATACATCCATATTAGCCCAAATCATTCTCATCCTGCCACTACCCTATGAAGCATCAAATCAACAAGTGGAGATGGTAATATAGGCCATTAAGGCAATGCCAATTGATCCTAAGAAACCACCACCCCCTAGATAGAGTGAGGTGAGCATGTGAGGTACATGGAGGTGGTGCATGATGAGGGTACCACAAGCATGATTGCCACTTAGAACTCACAAGAAACAACTGGAACAAATATGATAACACCTATCATTATAGATTTGGAAACATCTATCATTGAAAAAGAAGGGAAATGAAAAAAATAGGTTCTAGAGAGACTATAAAATTTAAAAGCATAAAATATTTAAATCCAAGAGCCACAACCACTCAGACTAAAAAATCATAAGAAACCACAACTTTCATAGTGTATGACTCCACCACAGGTAGGGTTCTTGAATAAAAAGTGATGGAGGAAAAAGGCATCCCTACATATTCCTTGAGGATAAGTGGTGGGGTAGGCATCTCTAGTATAACTCATAAGATAGGGACAAGGGAGGATCCTAAGGTTTTCACCATTTCATCAATGGAAAAAATTAGAGAAACATTGCTAAAATAAGTGGGGTAAAAAAAGAGATGAGCCTCTCACTTGTGGAAGGGAGAGGAAGAAAAGAGTGAAAACAAAGAAAAATATCCAATAGTTGCATGCGAGAGTAAGGGTAGAAGAAGGAGAAACATTAATGACATACTCAGATTCAAAATCTTCATGAGAGGCATCTAATAGAGAACACAAAGGTTTTGGAAATGATGAAGAGAATGACAGAGTTGGAGAAGAGGCTAGACAATGACTTTCAGATACCACATTACTTATTTTAGAGTGTCTTAATAAGGAGTGGCAAGACTAGGAAAATTGTTTGAGATAGTCAATAAGGAGGGACATAAAAGTATGGTTCATGTGTTATTATATTATGAAAAGGTAATATAGTATACATTAGATGATATATATAATGGAAATATTGCCACCCACCCTCCAAAATAAAATCATTCAGGCACAAGAAACAATAAGACTTCCTAGGCATATTAGGAGGCAACCGTATAAATAGTGGCATTAGAAAAACAAACGTCATCAAAAGACAAGAAAACACCAAGAAAATTATAATAAAAGGAGTTGAAAAAACATGGGACAAAAATAGTGTCCAAGTATTAAAGAAAGATTTATAGGTGGAAATGTTAAAGAAAATGGAAACAACGAAAAAATAGTAGATAATAGATTTGGAAAATAAGTTATAGGTAAAAAAAGAGAAAATACATAATGATACAAATTTGGTCACGTAGTTGTCTCAAAAAGCTCTAGCAAAAGAAAAGGTAGAAAGGTAGGAAAAAATAGAGGAGGAAACAAAACAAAAAGAGTTAGAAAAAGAAAAAAAATTACAAAACCAAAACCAAAAGAAGAGGTGAAGAGACATGAAAAGTTGAAGAAATAGGAAGAGTTGAAAAAGAAAGAGAGAAAATAAGGTGGATGGGGTAGAACGCTAAATAGAAAGAGAGGAAATCAAAATGAAAGAAGAAGATGCCATGACAGTTGAGGTAGAATGCCTAAAGAAGTTGTAGGGGGAAGAAGAAAATAGGAAGGCCGAGGAGAAAAGAAAGAAACAAGCACAACTTGTCGTAATAGAAAAATAATGACGAAGGAACTAGAGAAGCCAATAAGTGAACACTGTGGTGACTCAAAGAAGTTGGGGGGTGGGGGAGAAACGCACATTACTAAAATCAACGACATGTCAGTTCGGGTATATGGTGTCCACCTTATCTACCTCATAGAAACGAAAAGATCCCATTTCATTAATGAAAACTCTCCTCTCAAGATAGAGAATAGGAGTAACAAGCACAGAGGCTCCCCCTAAGATGCTACAAAAAACATGGCAAGGACAAGTAGTTGCATTAGCAAAGCTTATCCATATTTAGAAGGAAAAGCTATGGGAAATCCTATATAAAAGAGCTAGAGTGGATATGATGACATGGTGCATGAAGATGGATAAGAATATATAGAGGACATTAAAATTCCACACTTATGCACAACCTCAATATGACACAATCCACACTCTACCAATAGAACAATAATTGGAGGAAACATTAGAGAATTTCATAAGGCATGTACAATTCTTAATGGATAAAAGAAGAAAAGTAGAGAAAATTCCATTTGGGGAATAAGAGGTAGTAACACTAACATTATAAATTGAGAACATAATTAAAAGAAATGACCTTAGAGAAACTATAGAGAAGCTCCAAAAGGCAAACAAGGGATGCATCAACTTTATTTACATACTCTCATAGTTGGAAAACATTAAACCAATTAAAAAAGAAATAGTTGGATGAATTGGATAAGTAACTCATTGGAGCCTCAGTCAAAGATGATGCTAGTATAGACCCTATAGGGACAAAGAGGAAGAAACTAATAAGCATAGGTGATGACTACAAAGCAAAACATTTAGAAAGAGTTGTCACCATCAATGAAATCAATGAATATGGTACATTAGTAAGAAGACCACTGGCGAAAATGGAAATTGGTACTTCATAGTATGAGATCTACCTATAGACTTTGGATGCTTAGACCATTCCTTAAGATATTGCCAAAGTTTATACAAAGAGTGCTGAAATTGGGTATAAACTACATATGGATAATCACTTCTTCTCGATTGGGATTTGTTCTAGAAGTCATTAGTCGATAAATACAAAATAAATTTTCCTTGAGGAAAATACATATATGCCAGATGCCAATTTTGAAGGATTGTGCAGAACTATCCTATAAATTTATCTAGGTGAGTCAAGTGTGGATGCTTTAGTATCTCATGCCAAACATATAAATTTTTAGTTGTTGATCATGTTGCACAACCTTAGGAGAGTTATGGAGAATTTTTTGAGATGGATTATTTTGTGAGTTATATTGCTAGGATTCTTTAGTAGAGTTGTCTCAAGGATGAGACAAGGTTCTAAAAGATGGGTAAATGTTGGTAGGATTATTTAGCATAATCATATGAACACTTATATATACAACAAAGGCTCCTTGCATGTAATAAAATTAGAGATGACAAAAGATAGACATGATAGAACATCTTAACATCCAGACTATATGACATCATATGACACTTTATGACACCTCACATATGACTATATGAAGACAAGGCATGTCTTACATACATGTCCCTTGGTTAGATATGTGTATTGAGTTGGTATTTATACATCATGGATTTAATATGTAACATATCAGAGTATATCCATCTATAGAGAATATATGAGCATATGTGAGAAGAGGTGAAACAAAGTAAAGAGATATAGTAAGAAGGAGAAAGGAGGCATAGATATAAAGATTATGCGACATTGTATCCAAATATTTGATATATAAATAAATAAGATACTTTAGGAATATCTATCTTATATGTGTGTTATGTGCATTAAATAGAGGTCCTACTTATTTTTGATGTTTAAGTACTCAAGATACTAAGATAATAAATGTGATCACTTTATTCTATGTAACATTGAATCTAACCAAATTCTCTTGAATCTACTAAATTTTTTACCTAGTACTTTATTTTATGCTAACATGGATCATGAATACCACTGAGTTTTTTCATATAGAACAACACTTATCTCACACAACCTATAAGTGACATCCTTTTTTGTCACTCATGCATGGTCGACAGTGAACTTACTAGTTTATCTTCTTTGATGGTATTAATTTTGCACTCTGTCACTTGGGAGCTTAGTAGCTGTATCCACATCTACTTTGATGCATCGATCATCCATCCTTACACAAACTAATTTTTCCTTCCTTCGTCCTACTTGGATGTAGCCTTATTCCTCCTTTGATGCTAATGTTTGGCTTGACATTTAGAAACTAGAATTGCTAGGGGCTATACAATTACACATGCCTCACCCATCAACCATTCAAAACTAATTTTTTTCATACCTCCTTAATAGTACCACATTTTAATGATGAAATATAATAGTAGGCACAACCACACCAAAATTAGTCCTAATAAAATTAACCAAACCCTAAATTATGATCATCACATATGCTTTTCATCTTCTTTATTTCTAGTATCTTTCAACAACATGTGATCCTCCCAATAATAGTGTTTTTGGGTCTCCTCATTCTCCTTATCTAAGGATTCTTATTTGTAGTGTCAAATGAGTTAGGTTATAGAGGGTGATATTTTTCCATTCTCTTCATCTTCATCTTCCTTATCCAAGTTCTCTCTATCTTCATTGTCTTCTATCATTATATCCCTTAAGATCAAGCTCATAGCCATTTAAATTATCATGTGCTTTTTGAATCCTCTTCTATATTTTTATTTACACTTTTATAATTTATTACCTTTTAGGGCCATGATTCTATAATATTAAAAGTATTGAAATATCAAGAAATAAAAAATGTGATAAGTGGCAAAATTTCTAATTAAGGTGTTTAAATATAAAAAATACATAGAAGTGTATTTCATTGATCCTTAATGCAATCATATCTAAATTCTTTCAGTCAATTGCATATAAACCTAAACCTATAGACATTAGTAGACATATAATATGTACTCTAAAAACATATAGCTGACTTTGGCATGGATATTTTTAAGTACATTTGATTGTACATGCAAATTATGCAACTATACTTAAAGTTTGTAGTCAGTTATAAGTAATCCGCACTAATAGACATTAGTAGACATACACATATTATCTTAAAGCATAAATATTTTCAAATTATGCAATCTATCTGTTTCAAATCCATGTGAATGAAGTTGCTATATTTGTACTTCATATATTTTAATGCAATCTATAGATAAACCCATACTAATTAAAATTAATATAAATTTGATAGATACTATCTTAAATCATGTGAATAACTTTAGCACATAAATTTGAAATTGGTGCGATCATTCAGTTTCAAATCCACTTAATGCAGTGATTCATAAGCTAGCTAGATATAAAGTGATCTATAATTTTCTGAAAATTTGGCACTGACTTTGGAATCGAGATTTGTGAATAAAGTGATCTATCATTTTTAAATTTGTATTTTAGTATAGAGATTTGACAATAATACGATTTACTAGTTTCAAATTCAACCATACTTAGATTATTGTAGTTAAAGTTATAAATTTTAACCGATCTATAAATAATTTCTACGTTTAAACACCTTTGTTAAAGTTATCATTTATGTTTTAAATTTATAAATGCTTGGTTCTTTTGATGTATTTTGGGTGTGTTGTCATATCACATGTCTTTTCTATAGTACATATATTATATTTTCTATTTTAAAATATAATACAAGTTTCAATCCAATTTCTTTTTGAAACATTCTAAATTAAAAAATTTCTAAATTTCTAGATATAGTAAATGCTCTTATGTTTTTTAATGGTGCAGGCAACATTAAGACAACCAGCTATAAAAAACATGCATAAAGCTTTATATCTCCAATTCTCTGCTGGGCTTGCAGTATATTATACAGTGACAATAATTGGCTATTGGGCATATGGATCATCAGTATCACAATATCTTCTTAATGAGTTGAGTGGACCCAAGTGGGCAAAGACCTTGGCAAATGCAGCAGTCTACTTACAAATCATTATATCACAACATGTAAGTCTCATCCCTATCCATTTTTTTAATTTATTTTTCTTATTCTCTATTATTTATAATGTTTGTGTTCAAATAAATTTTTAAATATATAATCCTCCTCGATGTAATGATTCATCTATTTAAATTTTCTTTATCATAACACGTAATGGTTTAAGAAAGATTTTTTACTATTGGAATGCTTTAGTATTACTATTATTAAAAATAGTAATTTATAAAAAGTTAGTCATGATATTATTAAAATATTTTTTGAACTGAAAATTATATATAAATTAATCAAAATAAAATTGAATATATAAATATAAAAAAAGCATGTAATGATTTATTATATGCCCAATGTCACAATAGGTCCATCCGCCCAAAAAACTTAGCACACTTTTCTGATAAAGTGTAATGTACAAAAGCTTAAGGCCGTCTAATTAGTGAATAAAAAGTTACATTAAATTTTACTAAATTTTATCATTGGAATGTATCGATATTATTATTAATTTAAAAAAAACCTATAAATCCATTTACTAAAAATTAGTTAGTGAAATGATAAAATAAATGCAAAGATTTTTGTAGGAAATAAATCTATTACTCCACCTGGTAATGTCATGGCACATTAGCTAATAGGAAAAAAACCAATTAACAATGCAAGGGACATTGTGCCAACCAACATGTAAAGTTGATCCACTTATAATCAAAGTTTCTAAGTTTTAACTTGTATGCAACATGAAATTACAAATCATATAAGTTTATAGATGAGATAGAATAAAAATGAGTAGATACTTTCTTTTTTGCAATGGTAGCTTCATTCCTATCTTTCTATACCTAAAATAAACCATTCTTAAATTAAAAATTTCAAAAAAAGAATGTGTCAAATTTGTGTTAATTTTATAGGTAGTCAAGTAATATCCTTTAAAAGCAACATAGACAAAGTTAACATGTAAATGTAAAAGGGTTTTAAAACATGTGACTTTAGTGCCAAGAAGGTTGAGTTGACCAAGATAACTACATGAGATGCTTAAGAAACACTTGTTGGTGGAATAAAATGCTCCAAGGGTTAGGTGTACCAATCAATCCTCACCAATGAGGTCTTATAAAGGAGGAACCAATCAATTAGAGCTTTATTGGGCTTACCACTTAGTATTGAATCTCACTATCCATATCATAAGAAATTAGTTGAGATTCCATATTCAATTTATTTTTCATGCAAAACTAGATGTGTGGAGCAAGCTAGTTATAACAAAACCAAGGTTTATATAATGCAAAAGGTGTGTAAACATGCTACCACCAATCCTACCACCAAATGGGCGGTGAGGAAATGCAAATTTTGAGGAGATATTCTTCACAAGTGGTCACAATAATCTCAATCAAATTCATCTCCATAGAAATTGAATTTCACTTTAGAGTTGGTCAAGACATCCAAGAATGAGAGGTATTATAAAAGACATGGTATGATATGCATTACATGTCCATAAAACTAAATTAATATAAATATAATAACTTATGTAACTAAATTTTTAGTTTGGGTGATGATATGTAACCATAAAAGAGATAGTTTGCTTAGGGAAATTTTATTTCTCAAAACATTACACGTCCAAAACGAACCAAAGCTTGATGGAGTCACATTGTCTAAAATGCTCTTGGAAATAAAAATACCAAAGTTTTTGATAGGAACCAGGAAAATTAAAATGTGACATAGTTCAAGCCCCCATTAAACTTGTCGATTGTAAGGGTAGCCTATAAATATGTAGTGCCTTAGAAAGATTTTTCATTCCTAATTTATTTATGTAGTCTACACAATCCATTTGGTATAAGGAGTTCTTCCTTGTTTCTAAATGTCAATAACGTTCATACCTCCAACTTAATGGGGCATTTAACAAATATCCCAAGCCACATGATGAATGACTTAACCTCATTTAGAGTTTGCATATAGAAAACCTCCAAGTAATTTCTTAAACTTTACATTGGAAGCTTTAGAGGGGGACCACCTAAGGAATAATAAACATGACTAGTGTAAGGGATATTAACAAACCTAAAATTTACCAGTAGAAGATAGTGGTTCGGTGATCAAGTATGATAGATTATAAAAATTGTTTTCCCACTCTCTCAAGGGAATAAGTCCAAAGATGTTATGCATGTAATTGATAATGTGTATTGGGACATACATGACTAAATTATAATTGACATAACCTTTTACTTAGTCATATGATAATTTATATGTTTTCATATTGGTAATATTGCTAGTTTATGGAGCATCCATAGCCTAAGTAGGTAGGGTATATATAGGAGGTCATTATTAGTATTGGAGGATTATATTACATTTTTTTTTCAAATTGTATGGTTTTTGACATTTCCCATGTTGGTGTATATGTTCCTTTACACATAGTTTTCAGCTTACTTAAGTTTGCTAATATAGCTCAAAGTGTTTGTTTTCCTATTTTACTTATTTTAAAATTAGGAAAAAATACCTTTCATGTGACAATAGGAACACACAACTTCCTTAGATCAATATAATGATGCCATTCCCTCATCTAATCAGGAAAAGGGATGGTTATGTTATCTTTTCCATTAATAATCCTCCTATACATGATTTTTCCATGGAGAGGAGTTTACATGGAATTTTTCATCATAGGAACTTGTAGATGCCACAAGAGGCTTTTATCCTACTTATGATTATAGGAGATTACATTGTTGAACACGAGATCCCATATCCCCTTCTATATATTCATTTATTTAATTTATATAGTTCTTTGATTTCTTGCATATTTTATTTCCTTTGTGTATGATTTGAATTAGTTATAGAAGAAATTATAAAAAAATATAAGCATGTTTGATCCTTTAGATTATTCCCACAAGGTATTAAAGTGTGAAATTATGGGGTTGAGTCCCCATCGAGCATGTCATGTTGTTGTATTATTTCTTGGGGTGTTTGTATATTGATTCTTGGGTTATCCTTGTGGCACTTCTACTACACCTTTATGTTCATTACGTTGTTTTCACCGTCTTCTAGAGAAATCCTTATGATGTATCTCATTTTTCTAGACTAATTATTCCTAGTATTTTTTGTACATGGATACGTCATTAGGCTTATTTTTTAGGACCTATCCTTGAGTTTGAGATTCTTTTTTGTACAACCTCCATAAATTATGTTTAAATGGTAGTGTTGGTGTAGATGCTTAGTCACACATAGGTTTGAACGAACTTAGATTATATGATATAACCTAAAGTTCTTATTTTCCTATCTTACCTATTTTAAAATTATGAAAAAACACTTTTTCATGGGCCAATAAGAATGCACCACTTATTATGACAAATATAATTACATCATTACTAAATCCAATTAGAAAAAGGGATGATTACCTTAGCTTTTCTATTAATACTCCTTATGAACATGATTTTTCCATAGGATAAGATTTTATAGAAAAAATTTCATGAGGGGAACTTGTAGAATCTGTGAGAGGTTGTTATTCTACTTGTGAGAGTAGGAAATTGTGTTTTTTGAGCATGAGATACCATACCCCTTTTGGACATTCATTTATTTAGTTTATACAGTTCTTTACTTTCCTACATTTTTTTCTATATATGTCCACAATCTAAATTACTTATAAAAGAGATTATGGCAAAACATGAACATGGTTGAACTCTCTAAGCCTTTAGATTAACCCACATGGTATCTGTGATCTGCACCATGGGGCCCAACACCAAGTGTGTGGGGGGCAATTGAGTTTGGTTTTGCAGAGTGAATGCATAGAGTTAATTCAGATAGAACAAAACTAAACACATTTGATGGAGCAGAGATCTTGTAGGAAATGCAACTTCTATTCAATAGCAAAGAATAGGGAAATGATACAATGTATTACAATGCATGAATTAGAAAGTAAATAGATGGAGTATGCTATTTGCAATATGATTGTGTATGGCATAAACCCTTGTTCAGATGCATATGTTACATAATGATACAAAAAGAATAAAAGAGTAGTTACAACTGCCATCAGTTACAAAGAAGATGGTTGAGTCATTTCATCTTCCTTACTGGATGACAATTGAGCTTTTAGGTTGGTGGTGACTAATTGTTCAATTGACAAGATCCTTGGTTGAAAAGTGCCACCTGATAAGCCACATAGTCAGAGCAGGCTAACATGTGGATATGTTGGAGTGAAGACAAATGTCAACATGTAAGTCTATGAATGAGTACCAATGAGGTATGTAGGGTTACAAGTTGAACAATGTGCAATGAAGTGCATCAGCTATGATCATGTGCAATCCGAGTGTAAAAAAAGTTTGTGAACACGTGTATGACTTATGCAAAAGTGTGCAAGCAAGCTTTATGCCAAGGAGTGTGGTATGTGTGTAGAGAAACACATGAGGATCTTGTTTTACTATGTAGGATCTACGCATAGATCATTAACACTTTCTTGAAGAGTAATGGTATCCATTGCATTGATGTATAACTGAATAAACTGCACTCAAAGTTGCTAAGAAGTGTACCACTTGGCCTGATCAACATATTGTCCAACCATGATGACTTAGAAAAGTTGATGTGTGCCAAAACAAGCATGTATGTCTATCATTTTGATGATCTAGTCCTTATTTATAGGGCACAAGTGTTCAAGATCCAAATCAGAAGGATGTTGTGTCATGACTAACTTAAGAAGTGGTAGTGTAAGGCTTGAGAAGTTCCACATTGAAGACTGGGTACAAGGCTAAGTATGGAGGAGATCAAGAACAAAGGCCCTCTCACCAGATACACACAAAATGGTGTAAGGAAAATAGTGCAGAGGCTTGATCTTTCAATGTGAACCTTTGAACCATTTCTTTTGAAGGTGCAGCCAAACTTTATGGCCAACTCAAAATGCATAAGGTGTGTGATGTGCATCATGGCACTCTTTGTAGTTGGCTTATGTGCAAGAAAAAATCTATTGAACCCTACTGATGAACATACTGGATGTGTCACAAAAACTTATTGGCTTTGTCTGCTTCCCATTCTTGTGTGTATGACTCAGGGCCACTAGTGTGTAGTAGGAGATGTCTAGCGGTGTCAAAGTTTTAGACCCAAGACATGTCTGGAATGGACTATGAACCATAGATATATGGAGAGCTTTGTTGTAGGTATGTCGAATGTACAATAGATTGTCATCCCAAGTGATAACATGTGCACAATTGTACATTCACAAAAGATGAACAAGTGTGAAAATCACCACTTTGGTTTGCCCATTTGTTTGTGGATGAAAATCCATCGATCGATCCAACTGCGTGCCCATCAAGTCCCACAAAGCTTACCAAAAATGAATCACAAAGCACAGATCTTGATTAGAGATGATGGATGTTGGAAGCCCAAAATGTACTCAAACATGGTTTAAGAAGGCTTTCAAAGTGCTATCTACGCTAATGTCTTTATTACATGCAACCATGATAGCCATCTTAGAGAACGTACACACTACAATGAACATAATGTCATGTTTGAATCTTGTCAAAGGAACCCAATTATGAAATCCATGATGATAGATTCCCATGGTTTAGATGAAATTAATAGAGGTGTGTAAAGTCCTAACTTCCTATTCATGGGCTTGGCGATGCAATAACGCATGCAAGACTTGATGTGGCATTCCACATCTATGTGCATGTGAGGCCAGTAGAAGTGATATTGCAATGTGGTTAGAGTATTTGTCTTGAGGTCTTGGTGTAGTGTGCCTCCAAAATGATTAGGTGGTGAGGAATGCCATTAGGAACACATAGATGTTCAAGCTTATGGATATGTTGGTTAGATAAGTAGAACTCATGAACTTGTTTACCTTGCTCTCAGCTAGTGTAAGTCATTGGGAACTCTTGATTAACTAAGTAGAGGGGTACCTAATCTATGAAATTGTGGTTGTGCATGTCTAACACCATGATGATCACGTGAACCAATGATCAACTAAGGCAATTTAATACCTTGTTGTCCTTCCATTTCTTGTGCTTGATCACGAGATAATATTACTGTAATTCATCTATTTCATGTGTCGTGCATTCTCCAGCTTGTGCTGCATTTATAGGAACTGAAGTGGCTTGTGATCTAAATGAATAATTGTTTGCTTCTCCAAAATGTAGTGGTGTCATTGCTTAATTACGTGAACAATAAGATACAATTATTTATCATAGGTGGAATACGTTTACATTATATCGCTAAATGTTTATGAGTGGTATGCATCAGATGCCCATACTACATGAGCACTGTATCGAGTGCCTAATCAGACACATCAATGTGAATTCAAAGGAATGCACAATGTTAGGCATTATGAAAATAGGCTAGGTGTAGACGCATTATTGGAGTGCCTCAAAAGTGTGTTGTTGTGCATGAGTCCAATTGAACTTGGATTTTACACGTGTTATCTGGATAAGAGCCCAAAAGATGTGCTAGAAACCAAGGATGAACTTATGGTAGAAGTTAACAAGTCTAAGAAAACTCCTCAATTTTGTGAGATTGCATAGAGTAGGCCGATTTTGGATCACTTTTATCTTTTGTAGATCTACATAGATGTTTGTGAGATCAATGATGTAGCCTAGTTATTGAATTTGTGTAGTGATGAATGTACACTTTGCTAAGTTGGCCTACAAATTTTGTTGATGTAAGGTGTCTAGGACATGCAAGATGTGCTCCATATGCTCCTTCCAAGTCTTGCTAAATATGAGGATGTCATCCAAGTAGATGATGACAAAGGAGTCAAGGAAGGTCCTTAGTAGATCATCCATCAAGTGCATGAATGTGGTTGGTGCATTAGTTAGTCTGAAAGGCATGGCAAACTATTCATATAATCCTTCCCATGTCTTGAACGCCATCTTCTAGACATCTTCAAGATGGACTTGAACCTGACTTTAAGTCAATTTTGGTGAAGTATTATGCACCTCAAAACTAGTCCAAAATGTCATCAATGCATGGCATTGGGTATTGATTCTTCACCGTTATTTTGTTGAGTGCACTATAGTCTATGCATAGTCACCAAGACCCATCCTTCTTGGGTGCAAGGACTATTAGACTCCCCAAAGTCAAAGAGCTAGGCCTGATCTTGCCTTGATTAAGGAACTCTTGTATTTGGCATTGGATTTCAACATTCATTTAAACTGATCTGCAATATAGGGGCTATTTGGAAGAGGGGATATAGGAACCAAATTGATGTGGTGTTTTACTGTGCAGTGTTGGAAGGTCTTTAGGCTCTATGAATACTTCACTACATTGCTCTGGTAACTTGTTGAGTTGTTATTTATATGACATTGTGTGGGTGTTATACAATACCAAAGTGTGTTTTGTCTTTTGCACAAGTGTATTAGGATGAAACATGAGTAACATGAACTTTTGTGTGTTTGATATGAGCTTACAACACTGCTTAACATAGACCAAAGTGATTTTAGTTGTGGGCACTAACTTAAAGAGGTTGTAGAAGTGATCTTGTGCATGAATAGTCTAACATTTTAGCTTGGCTTGATATGTAGCTTCATGGTCGAACATATACAATCTTTCCATCAAGATGTCTCAGACCTATAGAGGTGTGATGCCATAAGTGATGTTGTCCTCCATAGGCTTGACTTTGTAATGAAAAGAACATTGTTGCTAGACCTATATATCTTTCCTCTATTGTAGCCACCCCAAATAATATTGCTTGGGATGCACAGTAGTGGCAAGACCAAGATGTTGAGCTGTGGATTGCATAATGATGTTCTTCTAACTGCCAGTATTTATGATGACATGGAAAGGATGATCCTTCACCCAAAAATTGGTGTGGAAGAGACAATCATGCTCCTTAGAGATGTCGATCATAGTGGTACTATTATTTAGATCAAAGGAATTTGGATTGGTTTTATCCATTGTTGTGGGTCTCAATGTAGATTGTGTAAGCAAGGATTGCTTCGCATGACATTCACAATCATCATTAGTGGATGAGCAATGGTGATGGCACCACTTATCACTAGAAGTCTTGCCTTTGTCTAAAGAAGAAGATGTAGGAACCTTCGAGTGTTATGCAATCTTTTGAGGTGGTTCACCTTTTCAATAAGTGTTATGATTCTATGTAGAAGGCTACGATGTATAGTTGTGTGAGGGGTGGATCTTGTGCACTGCTTTAGATGAAGTGGACCATTGTTTCATATTTGCTTTGGCTTCGATCTTGGTAGAATTATGATATGCTTTCCATAATGTGTTAGAAGTCAATAAATACATCTTCATATGGATATAAGGTGAGATTCTGTTGATGTAATTCAACACCTTTTGATGTTCACTTAAGTTCTCTTGTAGACGTGCATAATAGTCATGGAATGTGTTGGTGTTATTTTCCACTGGATGATCCTTATGCTGGTGTAGTTATTGGAACTTGATGTATTAATCTTAAGAGTATTAAAGAGGGTAGTATTCTTCCTTCATTGCATCAACAAAAGTCTTCTATGATTCGATTGGAACACACTCCTTCACACACTGCACATTGAAGGTCTCCCACTAGTGAACAACTATAATGGATATCTTTAATACCGCAAAGGTGATCTTATCAACATCAGTGAAATAGTTGACTAAGAAGTACACATCAAGTTGTCAAATCCAGGTATCCAATGCTTTGGCATAGATCTTGCCTTTGAACAAATGGATGTAGAGATTAACATGTGCTTTGAAGGGGGTTTGATTGATGAAACTATTGTTGAGCTTATTGTGGAGGTGTAGTAGAAGGCATCAGGTTGAGCCATATCATCAACTCATGGAAGTGACCAAATTTTTTAGTGTTTTGTAACTCTAGTGCATCGATGATGGGACCGCAAACCTCTGGGGCTACCTTAGGTTACTTCTAGGCATCAACCATCTTACTTTTGTAATGACATTCTTCTAGATATTCTAAAACAGAACCAATTGATAGACCTTTATCGAGTTGAGTTAGCATGTTTACGTGCATAGAAAGGAAAGAGCTTTTATGCTCTATACCAATGATCCACACTACAAGTCCCAAGACCAAGTGTGCAGAGACAACTAAGTTTGAATGTGTAGAGTGAATGCACAAAGTTAATTTAGAGAGAATAAAACTAAACACATTCAATGGAGAGAAAGTCTTGACTTGCATGAAATGTAATTTCTATTCAATAACAAAGAATAGGGAAATGGTACAATGTATTTCAATTCATAAATTATAGAGTAAATACACAAAGCATGATATTTGTGTTATGACTATGTATGGCATCGACCCTTGGCTGAATGCATATGTTACATAATTATATAAAAATAATATAAGAGCACTTACAACTATTGTCTATTACTAAAAAGATGGTTGAGTCATTGCATCTTCCTCACTGGATGATGGTTGAGCTTCTAGGTTGGTGGTGACTAACGATTCAACTGAAAAGATCCATAGCTAGAAAGTGCCACTTGATAAGCCACATGGTTAGAGTAGGTTGACACATGGATGTACTAGAGTAAAGACAAGTGTGGGCACACAAGTCTATCAGTGAGTACCAGTGAGGTGCGTAGGCTGTGCACTGATCAGTGTGTAGTGAAGTGCGCCATCTATGATCTACGTATGAAAGTATGTGAACATGTGCAAGACTTACACACAAGTGTGTAAACAAGATTCATGATAAATAATGTGAGTTATGTGCAGAGAAATAAGCGAGGAGCTTGTTCTACTACACATGAGCTCTGCACAAATCAATTATAACCTATTTTATACTCTCTTTTAGCATGTTACATGAAGACATTTTGCATTTTTTAGAGTTTAGGGAGCTATCAATACTTTTATCTACCTTATAGTGTTTGAAAATGTGAGAAAAATAGTTTCTTATCATGGGTTTTTATAAAATAATATTGCTTTTCATTTTCAGGGCAAAATCAAGTGTTTTGAAGGGATTATCACATGTATTTCATTGTTTTGGGCATTTTATGTATTTTTCAAAGCAGGGGAGTTAAATATCTATGAAAATATAAAAAAATATGCTTTAAAAAAACAACATTTTGATTTATGATTAATTTTGGAAACAATTTGAAGTTTGCAACAATGTAAGGGATCAAGGTGTCCTTAGAGTGTTTCTTCATTTCTTGAAAACAATTAAGTTTCAAAACTCCATATTTTTCTAAATATTCTCCTCTTAATTTTCTGATGTACATAAAATTTGAGGAAAAATAGCCTTTTGGATCTCTAGTTATGAATATTTTAGTATTTTTAGGTTGTGGCAGCCCTGCCCAAAGTCCCTCGACCTTCCCTACAGCCCCTTTACTACCCCTCTACCCACACTTCATCCCTGATTGTGGTCACCACCACTAATCCTATCTGAGCCACTATTCTTCTAGGCTATTTCATCCCTCTGTGCCAATTTGCTTCCCTGTTATG
The DNA here is from genome assembly GCA_037957365.1 of Torreya grandis. Taxonomy (NCBI): domain Eukaryota; kingdom Viridiplantae; phylum Streptophyta; class Pinopsida; order Cupressales; family Taxaceae; genus Torreya; species Torreya grandis. The sequence goes on from JARHVA010001587.1 coordinate 2,833,053, forward strand.
TGCAATACAAAAACTTGCCACTTGCATAGGTTCATCATTGCCCAATGTTTGCTCAATCACTAGTAACCCACTGCCATCTTTGTGCACAATCTTCTAAGGATCTTGAGGTTTGTTCTAGTCCCCTTGGCCTCCCTTTGGTCCTTGATCTATTTCACTCCAAGAACTGTTTTGAGTTTCCAAAGGTCCCAAAATGTGCCCTTTTATTATTTGCATCATTTTTTGACAGCTAAAAATTAGAGTGTGAGTATAGTGTGACACAACCACAAAAATATATATTTTTCCTTAGTGAGTCACATGTGCCCTTCTAGGGCTCATTGCTTTAATAATATCTATCTTGTAATATGTGAGTTGAAACAAGGTGTCATATTTTAACTCGATTGATTTTTCATGTAAAATTCATATTTTTTACCCTATTTTTCATTAAAAAAATATTTATACAATTTTATAGGTATAAAATTGGAAAGATCAAAATGCTAAAGATATAAAATATTTAACTATTCTAATTTAGACAAATTACTAAATATGGAAAGTTGTTACTTTGGGAAAGTACTAAGAAGAAATATAATTAACTTGCACACGTAATTATGTTGACTGTTTTGAAAGTCTACAAGTGAAAATTAGAAGAGGTGATTGTGCAAACTTAATATTAGAATCAAGAATAATAATAGAATTTTGACAGGTCCACTTAAGTGGATGATGATGCAATGCATTTCAGTTTGTTGACTACTGACTTGTCGTAGTTGATTGTGATATATTGCTAACAAGAAAAGATATAACAAACAAGAATATGGCAAATATAGGTCATAGGTAGGAGCAAAATATGTTTTTGGATAGATCTGTTGTGGGTGAACAATAGTGCAATACACTTGAGTCTATTGATCTTGGACTTTTTCTAGTTGACTGTCTATAAAAACTAATCGATATGCCTTCTTCCCCTATAGATGCTAATTAATCTAAGATATTGCAACTAGGGTTTGAACATGTAGAATTTGTTGTTTTTCTTCTTGACTTTGAAACCCTTAGGGTACTTTGATAGCTTAAAAACCTACAAGAATATGAGGGGAGTGTAATGGTTGAGCTAATCTCAATCACCCCTTAATGATTGATCATTGCCTACATATCCAATACTCCAAGGAGAGAAATCAGGCCCATGTAGTTCTCCCACCTAAGGTGAATGTTTAATTATGCTCATTTGACTATGTGAATATAGATAGAAGATGGCTTTGATACTTGACAATGATAGCTCTTTACTTGCTTTAGAGGGCCCATGATTTTGTTTATGGCTACTTGTGAAAGATTCAAAATTATGGTAGAATAAGGCAAATTTTCTTTATGTGCATAAATGTATATGCTTGAACCAAGTGAGTAAAAAGAGGTCTAATGAGCGACTCTTGACATGTATTTATAGGTGAATCTTTTGAAAACTTCCTTTATCCAACCATGTAAAACATGCGAGAAGACCTGAAATGATGTTTTGAATTTTGGATACTATCTATTATTTAGCACATGACATAGCCACTGTAAGTGGACAAGGGTGCACTATGCCTCTTTCCTACTAGTGTGAACCTATCTAGAAGGATCAAAGAGTGTTGTCCTCTTTTGGGGATAGTATTAAGGTGATTTTAGACAACTTGACCATTTGACATTGAAAGTTTTGTACAATAGTAATAGAAAACAAAAGTTTGAGTTCACATATATAGAAATGGTTAATAAGAGTCATGTATTTATGTACAAGTCATGTGGTTTGAAATGTGTCAAGAATTAAAATTGTCAAGTACATGTGACCAGATTTATGTGTCCACACATATTTACTACCTTGAGCACATTCTACTATATGGGAATATCATTTATTGAAGTTTTGCATTTTAGGCCTTTGTTATGGAAAATATTTAATGGGATCTTTCTTGAAAACCGTTCATCAAAACTACATACCACTTTTTTGACCTCTGTTATTTTTTGTAGGAATTTAGATCAATGATCAAATTTATTCCATAATGTACTGAAACATAGTTTTTATATTTCCCACTTTCATGTACTTTGTTTATGGGGAAAAAATTGATGTAAAACTACAAAAAATATAAGTAGGTGGGGGGGCGGGGGGCATTTTTCTTCTTTTTAATGGGTTATATCATTGTGTGGATTTTTTCAAGGCATTGAGTTTCTTTGATCATTATAATTGATTCAAACCAAGACATTCAATCACTCACGTAGGGAAATAATAACTTACAAAGACAAAATGATAGGTTGATCTCTAAATTATGTGTGCTTGAAGAGGACCTAATCACATTTGTTAAGGATAATAGGGCACTGAGAAAACAAAACACCATATCTCTCTCATTGCTTACACATAAATATACCCTCATCAAATCATTATAGGACAATGATTCACTATTACCTAAATAGACTGGTCATGTGGAATCCACTACACCTAGTCCACTATTTCGTCATATTCCATTATGCATTCTCTTGATGTTCTTTTAGACTATGATTTACGCTATGAGTAGGGTCATATTTGTGTCCCAAGTTGACCTTTTTTGTTTTGGGTAGTGCAAATATAGGAAATTTGTGTCAATTTTTGTGGCAAAAATGTGATGCAAACACGACAGAACTAGTCATTTTTATTTGCATCACATTTATGCCATGTTTGCCATATTTGTGCCATTTTTATGTAGGGAATAAAATGAGGAAATTAAAAAAATGTAATATAATTATTTTATTTTTCAAATAATTATATTACTTACATACACACACACACGCGCGCGCGCGCACGTGCACACACACACACGTGTGCACGCATGTGCACACACACACACGCGCACACACACACACACACACGCACACACACACACGCACACACACACACACACACACATATGAAATTATATTTTAATTTTTTTTACATATATACATACACACATATACATATACACATATAGATACACAAATACACATACACATACACATACACATACACATACACATACACATACACATACACATACACATACACATACACATACCCATATAATGCTGCCACTCAATGAATGCATTGGTGTTTCATCCATGGGCTTTAAAAGAAACTTGTACTTTCTTAGTGGCCTTATAGTCATTTATCTTTTCTTGCAAAAAAAGTTAAATGTTAAAAATATTGAGGTATGTATTAAAATATTCAAGTTACATTATTTAAATAAACTTAAGAAGTTTAATGCAACTTGTTCTATAATCATTTGTCCTAAACAAGGAGTCGCCACCTTTTATTGGCTCAATTTGGCTTGGTGAGCTTTGGTGTGGATACTTTTAACTCCTATTTTATTATGAAAACATAAAAAACATTGTAATTAGTGAACCAAAAAAAATAATCATGATATAGTTTTGATTTTTAAAATTACCAAAAGCCTGATCTATATCTTGTTTGCACCATTATTGGCATGTTTGTTTCTATGCATCTACATTCATTCTTGGAGGTTGGTGAGTTACTATCTCCATAAACATATCACCTATGTAGTTTTCTTTTACATTAAACATTTCAAAAATTAATATAAACATATAAAAAAATAAAATAAGTTATTCTAATTAATTATGTTATCATGCCCATATATGTCATGTTTCAATAGTCTTCACATTATACTAGGTGTGCCCAAAATATTATTTACTAGAAGAAATAAACTATTTTTATGCTCATTTGGTTGATATTTAAATTCCAAGTGAAAATTTTCTTCAAACAATTTTCTAACTCAGAAAACAATTTTTTAAAAAGTACTTGAAACAAATAACCAAAATAAGAGTTTTAAAAAATTAAATTTTTTGATAATAAAAATAAATTAAGATATTAGAATAATTGATTAAATTGAAGAATAAAGTAAATTAATACTTACATGACTTAGGCATCTTATAATATTTTCATTTGATCATTTACATATAATCTCCTCTGTAGAGCACTTGACACTCGATATTTGTACTCATCTAATGCCATATAAGATGTTTAATCCTCATCAAAATTAGGTGTAGAATCAATATCCCCCATCAACATTATAGGAAACACCTCCTTAAGGCTTGTGGGAGTGGTCTCCTATCACATTTTAAAAATTGAAATATAGTATATATTAGTTAATAAAAAAGAAACACATTACATGTTCTCTCAAAATATGGGTTGTATGAGAGCACACCCCAAAACAACAACACATAAACACTGGGCTAAACAAACCCTAGGAATGAAAAGCAAAATTAAGATAAAACTGTAGTGACATCAACATTACAAGATAAAATAAACAATAGCCAACATTGAGCAACAAATGGCACCAACCCCACATAAGGAGGCAAAGGAAGCAATGGGCTATTAGGTTTTTTGCATCTTGCAGGGAAGAGAGCATAGTCCTCTAAGAGGGCAATGTTCTAAGAAAAAGGATTTGGTCTGAAAGGCTAGGGAGTGAATCCATTGCTAAGCATCCATAACTCTAGAATAAAACTAAAATATGTATTTTAGATACTCAGAATGGCCACAAATAAGGCATGTACGAGAGGGAATCCCCATGTGAAGAAGCCTATGCCCCATAGGGAGAACTTTGTAGAATATGCACCAAGAAGAAAATGGATTTTTTGGGTTCAACCACAGTTGACCAGATAGTTTGGAACATCCTATTCAAAAAAGAGGGGGAGTTAGGATTTTATTGTTTATTGAGCATCTCACAAGGAGCATTGATGGCAAAGAGCCATCGATAACCAAGCCATATCGATATCAAAGCATGAGGGTTGAAAAATCCTAGTTTCAGTATTTTCATCACTTGGGAGACCCTTTAACACCAATTTTGTGTAAAGAATAGTCTACAGTAGCCATATGGATCTCAGAAATGGACTCAATCTTAAGTATTTACCCTGAATTATGTTTTTAGTTTATGCTAGCTAAGCCAAGATCTAGAACAATTGTCAAAAATATCCCTTAGGAATCAAATGCCTTTGCAAAAAAGTTGAAGAACTTTGAGTCTGGGGATTTACACCAAAGGTTTCTCATTGATGGTGATCATCGGGGACCATCAAATGGAATGGTTATTGATGGAAAGACCAAACCAAAAACCATCCCCTTTCCACCTTAGCCATGGTTTAATTGTTTCCTAGGCCTTCCATATGTTTTTAACCACAAAATTACTTATAGTCTTGATCAGGACTAGGGTAGTAAGCAATGTTTGAAACCCTAGGTTTTGCTAAACATTTCTACCAAAATGGCTTCTAGATGAGATGCAATGTTGGAGAAGAATTTTTCAAACCTCTTACCCTTCAATTTCTCTAATAATCCATTTGGCACATAGGGGCTTGTTTGGCAATATCAATAAGACCTAGTCCTCCAGCTTCTTTGGGTTGGCAACAAATCTCCCATACAACTTTGTGGAAGCCTTTATTAATTTCAGAGATAGTCAAAGTAAAGTCTAAGAATATTTTCAATATTCTTGTAGGCTATTTTGGAATGAGCCCAACAATAATAATACTAAACATGAGTGGCTACAAGAACTTTAGAAAAAACCTAAAATTTGCTACCTAGAGAGAGGGGTTTGGGAATCTAATAGAATAATTTATTTTCCACTTTGAAAATAACATAGTTCTATAGATCCACTTGAGAAACCTGAAAGGCAAAATGAATACCTAAGAATTTGAACATCTCTCCATGGGAAATCCACTTCCATTGATAGACCTCAAGCCAACTAAGTAGAGGACCATATAATTTTGTACAACTTTGAGTCTTGGCTTACTAAATGATGGAGCCAAAGGCCAAACAAAATATCTGCAAACATTACATAGCATTTTGAACAACTTCTTCATCTCAAAGAGTGAGAAATGAGTCATCCATAAAATGCCTATTGAGTTGGAATGAGGTGCCATGGGGAGGGTGATGCTTTTGACAAGACCTCTGAAAGCATAATTTCCTAATAAATAGCTAAAATCCTAGGAAACTAAAATATATAAGGAGGTTGCAAGAGGGTAACCATGTCTGATAGAGAAAAAGAGACCAAAACTCTCATATTGGTGGCCATTAAGGGTGAGATAAGTTGAGGAATTTTGGAAGAGGGTTTGAACAGAGTGAATGAACCTAGTATCAAATCCTAGATCTCATACCATGGATAAGATAAAGTGCCATTCAATTCTATAATATAATTTTTCAAAGTCTATTTTAATGAATAGAGATTTTTTTTAAAGAGACATGACCCTATTCCATTTCTTCTCACATAAAAATAATATTATCCTATCATTTTAATTTGAAAGCACAAGATTGATGATGTTGTGAGGTAGGCACATAAGAAAAGGATATGTTATTATAAAACAATGTTAAAAAATAATAATAGCATGATTACAAATATGAGAAATTAAAATAAAATGTTTACCTCCTTACCTCCGTTGAAGCAGGTGAAATATGATAGGTTATCTTAGGGATCTCACTAAATGTAGATCATTGAATCACTTTAGGGATGCAATACACATATAAATCTCAATGTACATATGATCATCAAGATACATGATGAGCGTGGTACTAAAGGATGTGGTACTCCTATATATCTCATGTGGAGGCTTCACAAACACTAGTTCTACCACACACCACCTTGTGGAATACCCTTTTCAAAAAAGTTGAGCTATGTCCATAACATTGCTTGTTTTTACATATCTAATATTAAAAAAAATTATTTTGTAAATTATATTATTTTCATAAATAATGACATTTGAATTTAATAAATTAATAAATAAGCAAAAAAATACGTTGCTAGGTTTTTTTTGCTTTCCATGCATTCTAGAATTTTGGTAGGTTTTTTTGTAGTGTTTATCCTTGTTGCTTTCACTAGCTTTTTCATAAGATTTATACTTCTTATTTTTGCTATAAAAAATTGTTTTGTGTAATATTTTTGGTGAGGTTTTTGTAGGGTTTGTGTTTGATATTTTTATTAGGGATATTTTAGTGTTTATTTTTGTTTTTTCTATGGTTTCTACTTATTTTTTTCTTTTGGTTTTATGGGTTTATACCTATTAGTTTTGTTAGGGTTTCTATATGATGTTTTTAAACTTATTTTTTTCTGTTTCCTATGAAAAAAATTTGTTTTTCTATGAAAATAATATACATACCTTTGTCCTTTTGTCTTTGAAGTGATCCACAAAATCTTCTTCCTCTTTTTCTTCTAGCATGTTTCCTTCATCGGATGTACATAGTTTTTATCTTCCATCTTGTTCAAATGAAATCTTACCTTTCCCTCTTGCTGATTTTATTCTTCTACATTTGATCCCTAACATTTTGTATACAACCCCTCTTAAATTCTTAATTTGTCACCCTATTTTTCTCTTAATCCAAAAAAAAAGTGAAGGAGGGGAGGGAAGATGGGCCCTTTCCTTTTTATTTTAATTTCAAGGTGTAAAGTGATGCAATGGTTCAATTTGTGCTAGATTTGAATCACCCCCAATAAGTTTTATAAAAGGAAATATAATTTTTACTTTCATTTTTAATTCAATTAAGATAATACTTTTGAATAATCAATGAGAAATTGAATAGGCCCACAATATTTTGGATCACATTAGGGATCTAGTCCCTAAACTATATATGCACTAATATGCCAATCATGCATACCTGATTGTTAGTTGCTTGACTATTACTGGGATTTGAACTTGGGTTGATCCAATACAAATCCACTTAACTATTACACCACACCCTGGGAGACTAATTAAGATAATATATTAACATAAAACATGTTAATATATATTTGATAGATCAAAAAAGGATAAAACCTATCTATTTATAAAAGTTTCAACAAAACCTCATCTAAACAAGGGTGCATAACGAAAAGCCACTTATAATAGTAATGATTTTGGCAATATTGCTAATAATGAAAACCTTAATACATAGATTACAACTAAACATAATAGGAAAAAGACTTAGACTTCTTCGAAAGAGATGGAAACTATGACCATTAGCCCATCCATGTGCACTTCTTATTCAATGATTAGTGTTGCCATAGAGTCCGTCGGCTTGGAGTCATCCTTGTTTGAAATGAGGATGCTTAATCTATTATAGATGGCATTCAATTTGAGGTTTTATGAGATATAATCCACTGCAATGTCCTTAAAAAGCTCCGTTAAATGACCAATCTTGGTGTCAATGACATTCCCAAATTGCTCAACATCCTAATGGACCACCAACGCATGCTAGCACTAAAAAGAACCATCTAGATTCCTATTATCTGGGCCATTTTAAGGGTGCCCATCATGGGAGTGGATTAACTAGGGTCCTTCATGGCTTAGATGATTGAGTACACTGAGACACCATCACCAAGCCTCATAGAGGGATGTGCATGCAGAAGTTTGGTGGCCATCCAATTGAGCAATTTTTCATCTTTAACATCTTTGATGAGTGTATTCTACCATAAGTTCAGAGCTCTTATCTAGAAAATTTCTTGAGTTTAGTAGATGCCGCAACTTTAGGTCATTGACAAGCCCCAAGGAGTGGTAGACATTGCCCATAAAATACTTATGTAGCATGTTCACATTCATCTCTTGGACAATATTAAGCACCATGTCCTTAGATTTACTCTAATTGGTTAACTTAGAAGGGCTTGAGCTCGTTGAAGCATTATCCATGTCGATAATAATATTATGCTTCTCCCAAATCTACTCATGATCCACCAAAAGATGAGAATGGCCAAATGTAAGGGGAGTTGGGATATTTGAAGAGACCCTACACATGACTGCTGCCATGTGGAGTAATTACCATACCAAATCAATATTATACCAATTGACCAAAATTGATGCTTTGTACTGAGCGATGGTGTGGCATGAGCCACCAATCTCAACATTGTTGTTGTTATTTATTGCATAGTTATAAGAGTTTGAATAAATAAGTTTATTAGCTTTGGTATCCAAGTTTGGGAAATGGATTAGGACCAAGTGATTTTGACTTAATAAGAATTATAAAGTTGTATGCTACTTAGTTGCCTTCCTAATAAGTGTGATGGAGGTTGAAGTCTGTATGCAACTAATTAAGATAGAACTACAACTTATCTTGCCTAATAGATATGCACTCAGAGAAGGTGAATCAAATAAAAACTTGTTGGATACTTAGTTATATCTAGGTAAGACCAATTGGATCTGCTAAACCTAGCTAGAGGAGCACTTATCACACAACATCAATGAAGAGGGTTCCAAAGCCTCTAGGCAATCAATATAATGCAACAACCCTAACTAGATCTCTAACAATAACAATGGAATTAATCTAATCTAGTGTTACCAAAGCTTGCAACACAAATAAGGGGGATGACTAAAATAACACTAAAAATGGGTACGGAACCATGGTAGACAAATGAAGGCCTAGGTTACCTAAGGTGGAAAATGGCAAAAATGTGAATGACCCTATAGCCACACTATGTTTAAGTGTATAGGAGATTCAAATAAGGAGTTATAAATTCAAAATTATTGATTATGAAATATCTATCTGCTAAATGAAAGAACTAAGGTTCTAAATACTTACCTTGAAAGGACCTATCGAGCCTCAATCTCTCCTATGGCCAATGGTGTTTTGTAAGAAGTGGTTGTGGTTGTAAGGATCACAATGGTTGAAATTAGATATAGGCTAAAAGACTTTTTCTATTTACATCCTATTGTTATAAAATTTTACATTTCATGATAACACCTCCAATTATGCTCCTTTAGGCAATTGGAGGTGTTTCAAAGATAGGGACGATTGTTTTTTCTAGAATAGACACTATCTTTGTAGCCTAATGGACAAGCCTTGGTTTACATACAAAAATCTACTCCAATGACTGATAATGACAATAGTTCATAAAAGAGTACTTCATCTTTTTAAAAACAAAGAATGAGTACTATGGTCAGTTCATATTATCAAAGAATCATATAGAGAGGATTCTATCTGGTCTTGCTATGTATCAATATCTAAATATTATTAAGGTTAATAGACGCTGACATGAAAAGAGTAATAGAGGCTAACATGAAGCCTACAAATTCATCATCAATTTGATCCATTATTTTTTTAGCTTTGGATTTGTTATCAGGTGGCAATGTGAGTAATGACATAGATTCATCCTTACCAATGAATGAAAAAGAAGTCCCATCTCAAGCAATATCCACTACCCACAAAGCACTCTAGAGGTGTAACTCGACCTTATCCAAAAGGCCAAAGATGATGGTTTAGATGTTGACCCCTAATGTTTTGGGGCATCCATGAAGCAGTACAAGGGTGTTTCTTCTTGGTGATATTATTGCATATATTTATGATCCACCAGGGTAGACAGGTACATTATTCAATGTTAAACTTACAATTGATTTGAAATCACCTAGTGGATAAATAATAAGAAATGTTGATAACAAAAATCTTGTCAGAGTATGTGCCTCTAAAGTAGGATAATTCCATAGAAGTTGTTGAAGTGATTGTCAAATGTGAAGTTAGATTGGATAATGGAATTGTCATATCCAAATTAAAGGAAGGTGTGGAGTTTCATGTGAAAGATGGTCATTTTTGTCTTACTTTTTCCAGAGTTATTTTTTATGTGATGAGGTAAACCTAGATTTTAAATGGACCTGGAACCACTAAAGTGCAGTACAATAGAATCAACAGATCATAAATAGGGCTGAGCAGCTAAAAAACAAAAAAGTTACAGAACATTGAAGTAAAGGTTCGAAGACCAAAGTGGGACTAAAGGACATGAGGGATTTAGGTTCCTGAGACTAGGGTTTTAAGGTCATGTAACCAACATAGTACAAAGAAGATGCTAAAGAGTAAATCTTGAAGGGCGAACTCCCTTCGTCATGTCTTCTTGGAGGGCATAATACACCAAGAGATCCACTCGAGAGGAAGGTTTTCCATCAGGGTCTTCTACACAACCTCCATATAGTAGAGTGACAATTAGAGGGTTTATCTTTCCTCTAAGATTCACAGCCAAAAAATCCCTTTGAGAGGCAAAGAACAGAGCATTTTTATCCTTGGCACATAATTTTCTATCCTTGACACAAAGGGGCCAAGGTCCCCAAATAGAATCATATATTTAAAAAGAGCCCTAGTGGGGCTCTGAGTGATATGAAAAAGGTCCAATTGAAATTACAAAACATCAAAACTAAAAAGCAACCATAATGGGACCCCAAAGAACTCAAGCCTAGCAAGGGCCCTAAGGTAACATGAGATGGGAGAGATAAAAGACACCATATTAATATCCACCGATTTAAGTGAAAGACGTGCAAACATGATGATGCCCATCATCCATGTTTTTGAAATCTAAAAGCTCAAGTCTAGCAAGGCAGATATAAACATCCCCTAAAAAAATGAGAAACCTAAAATTTGAAATCTTGGAATCAAAGCCTATTAAAGGAGTCAAATCGGTCCATAAACCATATGACCGACCACTACTGAGTCCAACCATCCAACTAGCATGCTTGAACAAACCCATCATCATATGTTTGAAATCTAAAGACCTAAGTTTTTTTTAGGTGGATGTGACAACAATTAAACCTAAAAAGGCAGATAAATTTAAAGTTTAAATTCTTAGAATGCGAACCCATCAAAAAGGTCCCACGATCCAATAACTGAAAGACTGACCACTAAGGAGACCAATGGTCGAGATCATACAGCTTGGAAAATTTAACACCCCCATGTCTACATCACCCTTCTCCCAGGGCTTCCAAATGGAAGAATGTAGGATCAAATCTAGGGCCAAACCAAGAATAAAAGACCAGTGGAAGAATTCGAAAAGTCGAGTCGAGATAATGATAGTTCTCCGACCTCCCAAAATGATATTGACGACTTCATTTTCCAACCTATAACGGTACCACAAATCTTTAGTTGAAGCCTGTGATAGACCCTAGAAAATCCACCTAGCTACTGCCACTACTGCATCATATCCAACATGCCATCTTCCTAGAACAATATTGTAATTCATCCAAGCTGGGTACAACTGGATCGGGATAGCCTGGGTCGGTGCCCAGATGCTATTAACATGTTCTATACCACTAAAGGCCAGGAAAAAAGTCAAAACCCATAGATCCACGTCATCCTTGTACCAGGCATTGGGAGTAAACATGATCGATCTTGAGAATAAAACATGCACAAAAAACTAGTGAAAGAATTCAAGAAACCTTCTCGAGGAAAGGTTTGTTCTCCAATCTTCCAAAACAAAGCTGACGACAACGTTTCCCATCCAGTTGAAGTAACACGGAGGAGCAAAAACAAACAAAATAAGATTAGGATGATGGGACGTCTTCATGTCCGGGATAGCCTGGTTCAGGCAGCCATAATCGTGCAATAAACTTATAAAGACAAATTTAGAAGAAGTCTAAAAAAGACCCCCAAGATTTCGCCCAACTACTAAAAAAGGTTGGCAGTAGATTACCTTAACCAGGGAAAAAAGAAGGAATCCACGCAATCAACTAAGGCCATGCAAATGAATTCATCCGTGGAATGAATCAATTTCCTTTCACCTTGTAGAGATGGCGGGCCATAGGGAGCGGAAAACACAAAGACATCTTAAAAGGAGAGGAAAACATACAATCCCATATTGCCACAACCACAACCGATCTTACCTCAACCGCTGAAAGCTTTGTGCTGTTCACTCCAGCCCCAAGATGACTAAACCAACTTTTAACTCACCTCCAAACTTTCTAAACCTTGAAAGACCCCAACACTAGTAAGCGTCACCCTGAGAAATTAAGGGATAGCAGGCTTTTGAAGCTTATCTCCCAGCTCCATCACTTTGCTATTTTCGAACAAGGCCTCAACTCGAGTCTCTACCTCGGGCTCCACCGGAGAGTAAAGACTCAAGGTTGAGCAGATGGCTTCAGAACGTAGATCATGGGGGGGGGGGGGGGGGGAAGGAAGGTAGAGGTAGGTCCATCTCTAGCTCCTTTTCCACCCATAACTTATGCCAAGGGGCTACTTCTACCTGCAAATTATTGTTCTCAAGCATAACCGGAGCAACATTCTTCATGAGTTCCACCCATAGTTTAGGGCGCTCTCCAAGCTCCACCTCAAACCCTGACAAATCCCTAATCTTTTCCAGCAGGTCCTCCATGTCTTCTTCAAGGAGCACCTCATGATTTTCTTCCTCTGATAGTTGAAAATAATTCTCTCCCTTAAAAGCATCTTTCTCACAACACCCCCACTCCTGCTCTTCCTTCTCCAACAAGACCTCTTCCTCTGGTAAGTCCACCTCTTCTAGCAAATCCTCTAATAAGTCCACCTCCTTCTCCAAGTCCTTCAGCAAGTCCTCCAACAAGTCTTCATTCTCCATAATAAAAATAGATCACTTTTTCTAGAGCTATTAAAACAATGAAAAAGGGTAATAAAATTTTATATTAATAGTCTGTTATCCTCAAAATTGGATTTCCATAATTTAAATTTTAAACTCCCTCATCAAAACAAGTTATCGAGTTATTTAGACTACTCCGTCTCATGGATGTTATTAAAATCCTTCATTCATTCATTTGAATGGTCTCCTTCGTAACACCCCTAGTTCTCCTTGATCATCCATGTAATGAGTCTCATGTAATCATATTTGTCCTTTCATGGGAAATTTGAAGTTGATTTATAATTTTTGAGTTTCACAAGGTACTATTTCATGTTGAATGCCATTTCTAAAAGCCATTCCACCTCCAAATACATGCAAATCCTTTTTCAAAGTTTGTTTTAAATAAAAAAAATGTTTTATAACCATAGTATGACCTTCGTAAACATTATGGCATCCTTTTTAAGTCTTTTAACATGTAATATGACCCTTGAAAGTTCGCCACCCTTGTAAAATCCTTTTGAAAAATTTTCAAGCCTTTCAAAAATTCTTTTCATCCTCAATGTGGCGCTTGAGATAACAATATGATATTCAAGGTGGTTTTGCAAATAAACCCTTGGTTTTTGCCTTATTTGAGGGCGATTTTGGTAAAAACAAACACAATTTTCTACATGTAGTAGATTTATAAATACTATTTTGCCTTTTGTAGGATTTAAAAAGTCGTTTTGCATGTAATTTCTTCAGCTCAAGCTAGCCCAACTTGTAAAAAAACTTCAAAGAGTTTGCATACCATTTTAAACCTCCCTATTAACCCTCCATGTGGTCATGTAACTCTTCAAATCAATTTTTTCTTGTCTATTCATGGTTTTAAGCAAATGAAAAGCGGGTGTGAAAGCTAAATGTGATATTGGCAAAAAAATAAGTCATATTGCATGTTATAGGCTTTCCAAAGCCCTTTTGCATATAAATAAACCTCCTCAAACCCACAACATGAAGTTAAGAGCCTTCAAGTCCACCATGTTCGTCAAAGGTTTCTAATTGCTATGTGATGTTCCAAATTGCTCATAAAAAGTGGTATCAATAGTTGTGGATTAACTTTCTACTACTGAGTGCATTTTGTATATGTAAAAACTCTTTTTCAAAATCTATGACCCTCTTCTATCTTGTTCTTTTAACATGCTTGGCCTTCTCAAAAAATATGAGACCGTTTTAAAGAAGATATAAATTGGTTTTGATCATTGATTCATGGTATCAAAAGTAGATAATCAAATCCAATCCTTTTTTGACATATTTACTCCTTTTATTGCATATGAGCAGTTTTGAATGATCATACCAAGTGATTTCGCATTGCATGCACCTAGACAGGTCTCAAGAAGTTTCAATATCATTTTGAAAATATCGTAGTGGTTTTCCTATTACAAATAGGTTCCTAATTGTTCATTGCATCACTTTCAATTCTTGTTTACGTTATGTGTTTTATCAAAGCTTGTTCTTGTAAGAAACATGATTTCTAAATCCTACCACATTTTAAAAATGCTCAAATGAGCATTTTTCATACAAGAAGTTATCAAACAGATGAAGATAAACTCACAATCTTTTGGCATTTTTAATGTCAAATTCATCAGCTTGAGACCTTCAAATTCATATTACTTTTAAACACGATATCACATTTCTCTTCTTCAAGATATCATAAGTTCAAGACAACTATTGTATGCACTAAGAAAGCAAATATTGAAAGCTTGAGTTTAAAAAGGCATCAGATAGACGAGCAAATATTCTGATGCATTCCCTAAAGACAGAAAACAAACATGTACAGTAGTCAACACTGGCCCAACAATGCGTGATCATTTCTCATACAATTGAAAATGATGAATTGGCTATCAGTTAGTTAGATTAGAATGTGTAAATACACGTTTCACACTATTTACAAGTTTTGTCCAGATTGTTCAGAATGTACAGGCCCAAATCATCACAAATTAAAGAATCAGATATTGTTGTAGTAGCGTAATAGGGTCCTTTTTAGAAAAGGGATTTATCTTCTTCTTAATAACAACTAAAAGTCACTTTTTGTCTTCTCAAATTTCTATTTTCCACTACACTTTTTGTAGTCACTTAAAAAAGTCATATTTACCTTTTTAAAGTCATAAGAGGTAAAGTAACTACAAAAATAGAAATAAATTACCACAAAAGGTGGTTATGTAGGTAATTATTGGGTGGTTACAAGGTGGTTGTACCCTCATAATCTATAAATATAAGTAATGCTCATTTTAATGAGTTTTTTTTGATAGTATGAGAACTTTTGGCAAGATGGCAGGAAAGAATATGTATATACTTCCCCATGAATGATTAACACAAATATAATTTACAGGACTTTGTGCCATGATTTTTTTAGATGAATGGCGTGCATGCATTTGTCAATCTATTTTTGATTCTTCATTTTTCAATTTGATAAAATATTATTGTTAGATAGTCTATGAATGCAAATATTTTAATGTAGAAGTTCTATTGAATCTATATTAGGAATTTTTACCGTTATGAAACCTTGGTGAGATTAAAAATAAAATTTATATATAATTTTATTAGGAAATATGAGGTCGTATATCTTTCTTTGTAATTATATCCAATCTCCTTGGTGTATGTATCCTATTTGTATTCTTAGAATATGTATTTCCCATCTCATTTCATGATAAAGATTTTTTATGTTAAAATATCAACTCCTAGATATTTTTAGTGAGTTTCTTTGTTTAGCTACCTAAAGTTATCCTTTTTCTTCCATGGAATTATTGTAACAACTTTTTGTATTTAACTAGCTAAAATTATCCCATTCTCCCTTATTTATTTATTTTTAAATTTTTCTCTTTTACACTATTCCCTTCATTTCTAATTGATGTCACCTTTCTTTACTTTTTGGTTAAAATTACAACTCCCATAGATTTTTTTTTTTTTTTTTTTTTGCTATAAAGAGCTTTATTTCTTGCATCCCTTTTACTCTTAATAAAGATAGTTCCTCCTAATAATAGGAGAGGGGCTTTATCCCCACGATGTTGACTAAGAGTCACCATTTTGTCCCCCTGACAAATTTTTAACCAACACATCTAATACTCCACAAGACAAGCTACTTCCATCCAAGACAAGATCTAAGCAATCACCTCTCCCAAATGTAGACTAAACCAGAGTCACGAGTGATAATAATGCAAAAATGAATGTTCCTCTCTATTGGATTCAAATGAGAATTGTATTTATAGAGGTGAGTTGACCCTAAACTCTTCTAGAATTCTAGCTAAACATATCAACCCGCCTCAGTGTAGTTTAAAAATTATGTTTTCCTTCGAACTAGGTAGGCCTAGGTCAGCTTAGTTGTGAAACATGCACTGTGACTTTTAGAACTACATCGACCTCGGTTGACCTAGTTTGAATTTTGATAAGAAGTAGATATACTACATTGACCTGAGCTAATATAGTTGAAAAATATAGGTCTTGGCTTAGTTAGGGGCTATTTAGGAGGAAAGTTGCCTAAGATATCAAGTAATCAGGGTTTTGAAGTAGATATATGCATGATAGATTTAGACCTCAATCTTGCAAAGCACCAATGGTCTTCCCACCCCTTTCTCAATGCACCCTTTAAACCCTACGCACAAAGAGATTAAAATTTGATAGGTTGATGCAAGAGAGAAAGCATCGGTAAATATTTTTTTAAAAATAAATATTATGTGTATACGTATGCTTCACTCGAAGCTCATCATTTGTCACAAAAGTGTAACAAGTGATGGTGATTTGAGAATGAACATAACAATACACTAACTAAGCTAACAAATTTTAGTAAAAAGTAAAAAGTGAATGAAATTAAATAAGTGAAATAATTGAAATCACCATGTACATACCTTGACTTACCTTTATTGCTAAATGGGCACATTCTAGTTTATAGTCTTGATCATGGATGGTGCAATAAATGCTTTGAACAAACCCTAGGTATACAAGGCTAAAGAGCAAGACAAATAATCATAGGAAAATCAGAGAAAATGAAGAACTTTCATGACGATTTAAGTATTTATAAAAATTGGTAAGCCTTTATAACAAAGGCTAAGTTAGAACCAAAAATTTCAAGTAAAATAATGAAAAGGAGGGGAAATAGGTATCCGACAAGCTAAGGCTACTAAATTACTAAAAGACCCAGACGTGTATCCAAAGTAAGAAAAGTAACAATCCATATCAAACCAAAGAATCATGAAATAGAAAAATGTAATCAACATCCATGTAAGAGAAGTAACAATCCATTTTCAAACAAAGATGGAAAAGCCAAAAATGTAAACAACATCGATGAAAGAGAAGTAAAAATCCAAAATAAATAAATGGGATGAAATACCCCATAAAAAGGTGAAAAATAAAACTCAAGGTGCCAAACCTAAGTAAGGGTGATATGAGAAGGATAAGACAATGACTAAGAAACTATCTCACAACAACTAAAAAATGCAACTTCTATTATAATGATAGATAAACTAAAATTATCATATTCTGAGCACATCGAAAATAGATGGAGAATGAGAAATAAAGAAATTTTGGAAAAGATTTAAAAACAAATTTGATTATCAAGTGGGAAAATGGAATGGTGGTGGGAAAAATGGTGGCACTAAGGTAACAACATAATATTTACTGGAAACAAGACATTTACATCAAGCTAGCGAGACTAAGAAAATTTTGACATAATGTTCTTTAGATAACCCTACCAACTTATGCAAGTGTGGGATAACCAGTGAAGTATAAGTATCATTCCATGAAGGTTGGAATGAATGAAAATTAATACAAACATACCTTCCCACAATGTGTTCCTCATTCCTCAGGACTACTTACATAGTCATCAGTCTATTGCAAAGATTTGGTACTTGCATGAGAAAGTAGGTGGAATTTATAAATATATGATTATGAGACTTCCTATCCCAGTCTACTAGCCTACCACATTCCAATAGACCACATCTCTATCATGAGGTTAACTGTGGAGTTTGAGCTTCGACTAGAATAAGAGCTTTGTCGATTCAAGATCACATCTTTTGGTGTGATCTCAATTTTATAAATTTTGCCTTTTAATCATTACCTTTTGTTGTATTATATGGATTGTAACTCTTTGGTATTTTGTGATTCCTCCATATGGATTCATAAAACCAAGCATGGTGATAAAAATGACTATCACAAGAGAGTTTATAGGTGGTAGTTAGAGAAGAGAACCTAAAGACTATGGTGTCTAAAACTCCTAGTTCTAGAGTACCCCACGATCCCAAGACATAGAAAGCACAATCTTGAATCTAACCTTGGTGTGTCCATAGTAAAATGGATTAAGGGGAACTTATGAAAATGAGCATAGAATGATTGGGTTGCCCCAACTCACAAAAAATGTTTTTAATGAAGATGTTATGGTAAGTATGAATCATCATCATGAGAAATGGTGAATGTGGATGAAGATATGCAAATAGATTGTCAGAGTTTTTACAACAAAATAATATGACAAAATTTGAGTATATGGAAACACAAATCTTGACCATTGCCTCATATTTCAGGGAAGACACATAGCTAAATTAAAAAAACAAAATCAATATTTGAAATGGATATATGAGCATTTGTGAAGAATGCCTAGTTCTATCCAATGTATTATAATGCATCTCATATACTTAAAAACTAATAGGTGTGGATTATAATAATGGAACTAGAGGTTTTGAAAAAAATAAAAAAACCCAATGTTGTTAAAAATGAACAAAAAAAAAAAAGAATAAATCTAGGAAGTAAGGCTAATGTGCACAAACAAAAACCTGAATGTGTGAAAAGAAATGAAACTGATGTTATGTTGGATAATAGAAAATCTAAGTAAGACCTACAAGAGATGTTATATCGAGAGTTATATATAAAACCAAGTAATACAATGTAAGTAAAAAATACTAGAAGAGCTATACAAAAAGAACATGTTATTAAGCAAACTACTTCTTCAAAAACTGAGCATTGGTTAGTTTTTTGAAGATGTTCCCTTCATTAGTTTGTAACCTATTTGTACTAGGTTTAATAATGTCTTTGACTATATAAGGACACCACCACTTTTGGGCATACTTGCCTTATTTATCATGGGTGTAATCTTACTTGAGCTCTAAGTTGCCAACAATGAAAGTGTGAACTTTGACCTTTTTTGATATGTTGTTTAGCAACATGAGATTTGTATTCGCAATTATGTTGTAATATGCCCATACGTCGCTCATCAATGAATTCTAAAGTATGAAGATGGGATTCATGGAGTTCTTCATCAAGAATGATGCCAAGAATAGAAACACATAATGAATGTAACTCAATTTCTAGTGGTAAGACAACTTTATAACCATATACTAATGAGAAGGGAGTTCCCCTAGTGGTAGTATAAATGCTGGTATGATAAGCCTAAAGTACAAGATAAAGCTTGAGATGCCAATTAGAGCAAGAACCTCAAATAGTTTTTTGCAAAATTTTGTTAAGTATTTTATTCGTGAATTTAGCTAGACTCTTACATTATGGGTGATATGGTGTGGAAAATTTATGTGTCATTTTGAATTTTGCACAGTCATTTCATGTCTTTATTTTTTAAGTTCCCACCATTATCAGAAATGATGGTGTGAGGAATCTCAAAATGACATATTATTTGATTAAGAATGAATTTTGAAATATTGATGCCAGTAATATTTAAAAGAGGTATAACTTCAACCCACTTGGTCAAATATTCGGTGGTCACAATGATGAAGACATGGCCATCTTATGATATAGGTAATTTGCCAATAAGATCTAATCCCCACATAGAAAATGACTAAGGATATTCCAAGATTTGAAGATTAGCAGGAGGAAAATGAATGAGATCATCATGAAGTTGGAAAGATTTAATGATCTTAGCATCTAGAAGCTTGATAATTTCTTTGTGACATAAGTTAGAAATCTCAGAAGAAAATTTACATTGTTTTTGACACACAAGTTTTTAATCATGATAGGTGATGATGTTATGAATCAAAATACTAGGATTGATATCAATCATGTCTTTGTATGACTAGGCAAAAAATTTGCATTATTTTTCAAATAAGTGACTGTAGTTATCACGTTATTTAGGATGAAGTTATTTATAAACAAGAATAGGTTGAAGAGTGTCTGTGGTACCATAATTGATAGCAATAGTTTTCTTGATAAGCATGTAATTTCCATCTTGGAAGTGTTATGAAGCTAAACGAAGCTTAGATGCATCATGCATTTTGGGATCAATACTAGTGACAAAATTATTGAAGGAGCCTTTTTTTGAAAATAACCAATCTTGTGATTTTGGTGAGGAAGTTGAGGCTCATGAGTATGGAGTAATTATAATATAGTTACATCATTCGGAAGCATTGGAAAAGGTCCATAATATTTGACATGTATTTTAAGATCAATGATTTGATTACCTTGGATGCCAAACTTAGAATCTATTTGTATTATAGCAATATCCTCAAAATCTAAGGTATTGTCAAGATGTTGAGTAGAAGATAGAGATTATAAGTTAATGATGTCAGGTTGATCATTACAGTTAGATATAATGGTATTAGTAAAAATTTTAGTAGGTGGAAAATAATAGGAAAGGGTTTGATTATATTAGATTGGTCAAGAGAGGTTATTGGAAGTGATGAATCAGAAAGAATTGTATCAAATAGGTATTGGTTGTGGCTAAAGCAGTCAAAGACTAATGATTAAACTGTCATGTTGGTTGATACCATCAAAAATATGAGAAACAATGTGAACATTATCATTCTAGTCAATAATGTTTATATCTAAATGATTGGATTAAACAATATCAAGTTTATCAATACCATTAGAGGATGTAGGTTTAAAGGTTACTTTGACAACCCTATCTTATAAGGGTGTATTGGTAAGAGGGACATAACCTTTAGGTTCAGATTCAATATTGGATGATATATGAATAACACGAACATCACTATTGAAGGCATATATTTTAACTAAGGTCTTTTGATAATGCATTACATCCAAGTCTCGTGATTCAACTTGAGCCATAATGTATGCATCATCATAAGATGGAGAAATAATACATGTATCAATTTTAGTAGGGGTATTGGTAGTGGATACACATATGTTGCTGACATTATGAGGAGACATGGGTAAAGGGTCTTGAAAGAGTTTGGCTGCCCCATATTCATTACAAGTGAAATCATATTCTGTGTAAGAGGATTAATATGCATTGCATGGGGGAGGACTATCATAAATCCTTTAATTAAAGGAATGGTGTGATCTTGAGGAAACAGAGAAGGAGTAAGCCATTCCGCTATGTAGGGAGGTAATCAAGTTGTATTATAAATTGTTTATAATTCATTGGGTTCATCATCGTTAAATTCTACAAGTGTGACATGTAAATAAGAGTCAAAATTGATGAATTTAGGCAAAGGAGGACTATTAATATGAGTAATCATAGGAATGTGGTATTGAGATTTAGGATTTGGAAGTTGGATACTCTAAGGGTTTGGATCTGCCTCATGCTTGTAATGTTTTCTTTTATGGATGAATTTGATACATTGGCTACTGGAAGATGCAATAACTATCATATGATGGGTCCATAGATGTCCCAAAATCATATTATAAGATAAAGGAAGATCAAGGACCATGAGTTTGTTTTGAATTATTTTGGGTCCAATTGGGAGGGGTAGCCAAATACAACCAAGTGGGTTTTGGTTGGTTTTCATCAAACCCACAAGTAAGACGAGTTTGTTTAAGGCTTTCTTTGGAGTATCCTACTTGTTGGATTATCTAAAGAGAGGTAACATTAATGACTGAACCTTCATCTACCAAAACTTTTCTAATTAGGGTATTGTTGATTCCAATATTAATAAAGGGTGGTGGATCATCAACTCGATAAAGAATTTGATCATTAATCATATCGTCTTTAGGGAATTTTGTTGGGTGAATATTTTGTCGTCAACTAACTGAGGACAAAATGGGTATATCAACCACAACACAGGGAGATTTACGTCACAAAAAGTGTGGGTTTACCAGATCTAGATGAGGTAAATCTCTCCTCTCATCAAGGGGAGGTTCCCTATGAATATTTATACGCTATATGTATATATAATTAAGCAAAAAATAATACTTGGGGTGGTATAACAACATCCGCCTTTCTTTTTTCAGAGGTGATGTCCAAGGAACAAGAGAGAGAAATCTTGGTCGTTGGCCAACAACATTCCTCTTCTTTCAGGAATGGTATCTAGCGTAGAGAAAAAAATCACCTAAAGTAACAAAGTTCACAAGGAAACTTGCGTAAGCACAAAGTCTTCCGTAGCCTCCTTCACTGATTCGAAACAAGCGTAACCATAGAGTGAAACAAAGCACAAAGTCTTTGCCTGAAACTACAAAAGATAAAATGATCACAAAGATAAAAGTAGCTCAAAGTCTCTCTTTTATCTTTTAGAAACGTCCTCAGATAATATCAACACACACACTCTGCTTATTAAATCAAACAAATAAGAGATTATTAGGAAAGAGGACGTAAGAACTATTTCTTAAATAATGCAGATAACTTCAACACAAAGTCTGAAATAAACTTGCTTCTCATTCATTCAACAAAATATGATTTACAAGTTGAGCAAAAGTCTCAAGAAGTGTCTAAATTTTAGTAGAGTTTTTGCTTTCAATTATCAGAGATCCAATTACAAAAGAGGTCCCCTCTATATATAGGGGAAAACCTTCAAAAAAATTAAAAAGATTATAATATAAAAATATCTAAGTCAAAGATGACTCATATTTGACTTTTGAGATATTTTTCTGATTTTTTTACATGTAATTACACATTCTAAAATTGCATGCACTTTTACATGACAAAAGTGCATGAGAAGAAGAAGAGAGAAGGAATGCATGGGCGGCAAAAATTACTGCCCTTGCATATTGAAGAAGTTCTTGTGCATAGGCGGCAAAAATTGCCGCCTGTGCATGTCAAGGAGTAGGCGAATGTGTAAGGGTGGCAAAAATTGCCGCTCTTGCATGAAGGATGCAAGGGCAGCAAAAATTATTGCTCTTGCATAGAAGATGTAAACACTTGTCACGTTCTGTTGAGTCGTGATGTATTCCGCTGCATTTTGTCTTTTTCAATCGGATGCTTTTCTACAGGATTTTATCTTCAGTCGGGCTTGGTTCTTCCTTTGACTGAGGCCGCCTTTTGTCCTTTCCAACTTTGCCTCTTCCTGCTGCAATTTGAGCTATCGGGATACGTTTCGAGCTTTACTGGCTCTTTACGCTCCTTCTCTCAGTGGTTCTTCCCTTTGGCGTTTTGGCTTTCGAATGCATTTGGGTATGTGCTCAAGCTTTCAAAGAACAATAGTGATTTCATTGCCGTGAATTTGATGTCTGTGGGCTCGTCACTTTCCTTGGCAATTGCTTCGGCTTTGCTGTTTGGTATTTTTCCAGATTGAACTTGTCCTTCCGGGCTTCTTCCTTTTGCATTGAACCGCCTCTTTGAACTTGTCTTTGAACCATGTATTTGAACCAAAACGTTGAACCTTTTCATTGAACCAAGACGTTGAACTAATCGGTTGAACCATAAATGGTTCAAGCTGATGGTTCAAGCCGATGAACTAAGTATTGAACCAAAAGATGCTAAAACAAAGGGAATGGACCACCTGAGTGAAATAAAGTGTTGAACCACTTGGTTGAATAGAGCCATTGAACCATGAACCCGTTGAACCTGCTGCTGGTGTTTGCCGATGGAGATTTCT
Source organism: Torreya grandis (assembly GCA_037957365.1). Classification (NCBI taxonomy): domain Eukaryota; kingdom Viridiplantae; phylum Streptophyta; class Pinopsida; order Cupressales; family Taxaceae; genus Torreya; species Torreya grandis. The sequence continues at coordinate 2,857,042 of JARHVA010001587.1, forward strand.
ATTTGAACCAAGGCACTAAAACAGTCCCAAAAAATGACTAAGTGTTGAAAAACTGATTTTTTTGACTGAAACCACCTGCAGAAGCCTTTGACCCTGAATGCTCAGAACAACTTTTGAAAGGGAAAGAGAGGATTTTGATTTGTAAGTTGTCCCAAAAATGAGTGGCATTTTTTGGGGACAACAACTGGCTCCAATTGGGGAACTTCCTTCTATTACAAAAATCGATTGAAGGGAGTAGAATCCAGAATCTCCAGTGCCTTGAAGTGTGCCATTGGGCTATGGAGTCGCGCTACCCAAAAAAAAAGTTGACAAAAAATGAAAATGAAAAGCACAAAAAAGAACAAAGATTTTACAAATATACAAATGTACAGGTAAATTTATTTGGCACTTCAAGAATTGAAGTACTTCAGATGCTGCCCCCTGAGAGGTAGTGACAATGGCGCTCTGTCTTGATAAACCAACAAGAGGCCATTTTCTCCCCGAAATTGATGATGTGTGAATGAAACTCTCCACTAGGAAACCAATCTCCTGTGCCTTCCCTTTGGTTTTCTCCTCTTGCCCCACAACAAGACTTGTTTTTTGATCTGAAAACAATGAATCTTTGTTTTCTTGGAGAAGAGTTCCTTTTTCTGATCATGACATGCAACAACATGGTCAACTACCATAATTGGTTGCTCTTCTGGTTCCATCCATCACCTGATTTGATCATCCTCATTTGACACCTGCCACTGATTGGCACTATCAGGCCCACTTGTCGTTGTTTCATCTGAACTAATTTTCTGGTTGGCATTCTCAAGGGCTTTTAACAGGCTCTTCATGAACCTCTTCTGTGGTCAAAAAATAATTACCCCTACCTAAGGACTCAAATAGAATTTGAGCCATAGGGGCTGACATTTGGGTGACCATGTACTTTGCCTCTCTCTCAGGAAGCAACCTCTGCATCACACCTTTCACAGGGATTCTTGCTTGGGACAAGTCCATGCTCAATTCCCCTCTGACATCCTTACAAAAGTTCCATCCAAGTAGAATGCCATATGAGGCTGAGATGTCAGCTACCAGAACTGTCATCTTGATCCTCTTGTCAGGGAACGCTGCAAATGCAAATTGGGCATCTTTGATTTGCCCCAATAGTGGTACTTGTTTGTTCTCCATGGAGAAACATCTCCTAAAAGTTTTGGTCAAAGTTAGACCAAGGGAATCTACCACCTTGGCAGGCATGACATTATCTGAGGCTCCAGAGTCTATTATGTAGTTGCTCAGCTTGCGACCATTTCTTAACATGGAAACATAGAAAAGATCTACTTTTCCAGAAGTAGCAGGGGGAGAAATGACAAGGTTATTCTGGTTAGATACATTCTTTGGGGGATCATGTGTTACCCTCAAAATTTCTTGTCTTGTAGGGATGGCTGTACCTTTCACACATTCCACCAACCTGTCTAACTATTCAGGATGGGCTTGTAGAAATTCAAATTCAGAGATTTGAATTTTAGTCTTTTTGACATGCTCAATTATGTCAAATGTCTGAATTGGACTAGGCATAGAGGATGGGAGTTCACTCTTTTGGTTTTTTGGAGGGGGAGGGCTGGTTTGCGAAGTTGAAGTAGAGGGTGCAGAGATGCTTGGGGTACGTACCTTTTCAACAGTCACTAGGTCCTTTGGTTGGAAGGGTAGAGTGGTTCCCCACTTGAAAATTGAAACTACTAGTTGAGGTTTCCCCTCTATCATCTCTTTATCAACTTGTCAGGCTGATTGTTTCTAGGACCGGGTGAATATGGCATATGATCCCTCAGCTGCATTCCCCTCACTTCTGGGTTCATCCAGATAATTCAGGTAACCAATGATGGAGTCGCCAGCTAATTCTTCTTCCTGCTCTTCGAAGAGATTAACATCATCATGTTGGTCCAACTCAGGTTGGAAAGGGGAAGCGTGTTTCATTTCTAGATATCCAACCGCTGAGTTGGTTGGAGGTGCTTCAAGGGCGAGGTTCCTCTGTGGGGGAGGAAGACGATTTGGCTGCCCTTGATTCCTAGCAGCATTGCCTTGGTACACTTGATTTTGAAATGTCTTCCTTGGCATATCCCAATTAGAAAAAGCAGACATAACTTGGGCCATTTGTCTCTTCAAAGCTATCAGTTCATTTGTCAATTTTTACACCATAGGATCTGTAGTACCTGTAGAAGAGCTTTCAGCAGATGAAGAGAATCTATTTTTACTTGGGTCTTTTTTGATCTTACCTGCCAGGATAAGATCATCCTCAATCTCAGTGGCCAGATTTTGAGCCAATGCGAGATCCATAGGGCCAGCTCGCCTCAACAGGAAACTTACTTCGAGAAGTTGTGAGTTGATAAAAAAGCACTTAAGATTCTCTGGCGTGGGCTGAGCGATGGTTGGAATCCAGTTCCTTAACTTGTTGAATTTGGCTATGAAATTCCTCATGAGTTTCTGGGATTCTTTTTTCATCTATGTCAGTTGTGCTAACAAGGCATGTGCATCTTCTGCAGGTTTAAATCTAGCTTCGAATTTGGCTTTGAGCATGTCCCAGTCAGTCACTGACCCAGCCTGCAGGTGGTAGAACCAATTCGTGACAGTGCCTTGCAGGGTTTCCACAAAAAGTCTCACTGCTACATCCTCAAATTCCACATTGATTACGCCACATGCTATGGAGAAAGCGATTATATGCTCATCAGGATGAACCTTCCCATCACCAAAAAGCTTGGGAAAATTTTTCCTAGAAATACGAGGTAGTTCATGCAAGGGCGGGGTCAAATTAAGAGGACCAAAGGAATTGCCCCACGGGCCTTGAGCCATTATGTTAGGACGATTAAATGATGAGACAACAAAATTTGGTGGGGTATTTATAGGTAGGGCACTATTAACAGTAGAAAAAGAAGCTCTACCTTGTGTTGGTGACCTGATAAGGTCAAGAGGAAGACTCCTAGATCATTGGAGGAAAGGTGGTGGAGGAAATAGATCAAAATTGCTTTGCTGTGCCAACTCAAACACGGGGTTAAAAACACCCTTAGATCTCTGGCTTCTTGTGTAGCATGGAGTTGCCAGATTTTAAAACAAAAATAGAAAAGAGTAAGATCTGCTTCAGTTTGAAGTTTGAGACTTCAAACTGCGCGCTCTTCCCCAGCGGCTCTGGTTTTGCAGACCAGATAAAATAATGGATATGGAGGATGGTAAGGCTATAATAAAAGTGGGTAAGACCTAGATGGGAGTCGCTAGACTCTATAATGGATAAGGTGATAATGATAATAGGTAAGACATAGGTGATGTTTCAATTTGAAATTTGAGGTTCCAAATTGCACAAAATTACTTTGTCCACAGTGGAGTCACAAAAAATTGTTGGGTGAATATTTTGTCGTTAACTAATTGAGGACAAAATGGGTATATCAACCACAGCACAGGGAGATTTATGCCACGAAAAGTGTGGGTTTACTAGATCTGAATGAGGTAAATCTCTCCTCTCATCAAGGGGAGGTTCCCTATGAATATTTATATGCTATATGTATATATAATTAAGCAGAAAATAATACTTGGGGTGGTATAATAGCATCCACCTCTCTTTTTTTAGAGGTGATATCCAAGGAACAAGAGAGAGAAATCTTGGTCGTTGGCCAACAACATTCCTCTTCTTTCAGGAATGGTATCTAGCGTAGAGCAAAAAATCACCTGAAGTAACAAAGTTCACAAGGAAACTTGCATAAGCACAAAGTCTTTTGTAGCCTCCTTCACTGATTCAAAACAAGCGTAACCGTAGAGTGAAATGAAGCACAAAGTCTTCGCTTGAAACTACAAAAGATAAAAAGATCACAAAGATAAAAGTAGCTCAAAGTCTCTCTTTTATCTTTTAAAAATGTCCTCAGATAATATCAACACACACACTCTACTTATTAAATCAAATAAATAAGAAATTATCAGGAAAGAGGACGTAAGAATTATTTCCTAAATAATGCAGATAACTTCAACACAAAGTCTGAAATAAACTTGCTTCTCATTCATTCAACAAAATATGATTTACAAGTTGAGCACAAAGTCTCAAGAAGTGTCTCAATTTCAATAGAGTTTTTGATCTCAATTATCAGAGATCCAATTAAAAAAGAGGTCCCCTCTATATAAAGGGAAAAACCTTCAAAAAAATTAAAAAATTATAATATAAAAATATCTAAGTCAAAGATGACTCATCTTTGACTTTTGAGATATTTTTCTAAATTTTTTACATGTAATTACACATTCTAAAATTGCATGCACTTTTACATGACAAAAGTGCATGAGAAGAAGAAGAGAGAAGGAATGCATGGGCGGAAAAAATTGCCGCCCTTGCATATTGAAGAAGTTCTTGTGCATAGGTAGCAAAAATTGCCACCTGTGCACGTCAAGGAGTAGGCAAACGTGTAAGGGTGGCAAAAATTGCCGCTCTTGCATGAAGGATGCAAGGGCAGCAAAAATTGCCGCTCTTGCATAGAAGATGTAAACACTTGTCACATGCTGACTCGTGATGTATTCTGCTGCACTATGTCTTTTCAATCGGGTGCTTTTCTACAGGGTTTTATCTTCGATCGGGAATGGTTCTTCCTTTGACTGATGCCACCTTTTGTCCTTTCCAGCTTTGCCTCTTCCTGCTGTCATTTGAACTATCGGGATACGTTCCCAGCTATACTGGCTCTTTACGCTCCTTCTCTAAGTGGTTCTTTCCTTTGGCATTTTGGCTTTCGAATGTATTTGGGTCCATGCTCAAGCTTTCCAAGAACAATAGTTATTTCATTGTCACAAATTTGATGTCTGCGGGCCCATCACTTTCTTTGGCAATTCCTTCAGCTTTGCTATTTGGTATTTTTCCAGATTGAACTTGTCCTTTCAGGCTTCTTCCTTTTACATTGAACCACCCCTTTGAACTTGCTTTTGAACCATGTCTTTGAACCAACACGTTGAACCTTTTCATTGAACCAAGACGTTCAACCAATTGGTTGAACCATAAATGGTTCAAGCCGATGAACTAAGTATTGAACCAAAAGATGCTAAAACAAAGGGAATGAGCCACTTGAGTGAAATAAAGTGTTGAATCGCTTGGTTGAATAGAGCCATTGAACCATGAACCCATTGAACCTGCTGCTAGTGTTTGCTGATGGAGATTTCTATTTGAACCAAGGCACTGAAACAGTCCCGAAAAATGACTAAGTGTTGACAAACTGATTCTTTTGACTGAAACCACCTGCAGAAGCTTTTGACCCTGAATGCTCAAAACAACTTTTGAAAGTGGAAGAGAGGATTTTGATCTATAAGTTGTCCCAAAAATGAGTGGCATTTTTTGGGGACAACAAATTCTATGGTAGATTTTCTAGAAGAAGAGATTGTTTTGATAACATGAACTTCTATGGGTGGGAGACTATCAGAAGATAAATTAGGAATCTTAACATCATTGGATGATGGCTTTTCAATGTCTTGCAGGTGTTGCATAAGGAATTTATGATGATAGGAAGATGTTCTAACTAATTCCAGGAGTGGAATTTTATAAGTTATGGAATTAAGTTCATGTAGGAAGTTCTAATGAGGTTTGAAAGAAGAAGTAACACAAGGCTTAGGTTGATTGGGAATTGTTTTATTTGTAGGAATATTGGAAGTATGTTGAGGTTCCACATGTGGGGATAACTCATTACTAGTGAGTGGTTCTAAAGATGATAGAGGAGTAGTACAATGTCTTTTAAAAGTCGTTCCTCGGTGCAGACTTCTTAGGTTTGGTGACATGATACTTTTGAGTGGGTGTACAATGATAATTGAGTTTAGCCACATTTACATACTGAGAGTTCGTATAAAATTGATCATAGTTAGCATCAATAACACAACCATTTTCATTTAGATGTTGCGTATTGGGATTGAAAGAAGATTTTTGAGATTGCTGATTGGTAGATTTAGAAAATTTTCTTTTTTGAGAATATTTAAGGCATTCATCATGACAAACCATGATCATAGGATCATGATCGAAAGCACCTCATAACGTGAAAGAAATTACAAAATATTATAAGAACATGACATGTTTCATGAGAGTGACCAATATCGACATGGAACCAAAAAACACTTATTAGGGTCATACCTAAGGGAGGAGAAATGGTAGTGTGAATGAAAGGTTTAGATGGAGGTAATAACTTCCTCATTTATGACATGTTCAAGGGTGGGTAGGAGGGAGTTTGAATATCGAGTTGGTTTCCTCCTCTTTTTGTTTGAGCAGGCTTAGAGTTAGAATTGGTAATGGTTATTGCATTAATTGAAGTTTGGAAAGAATCTTTGATGAGACTATGAAAAGGTTTAAATTGAGTCATGAGCAAATATTATCTTTTAGCTTGATCAAAAACATCTTCTAAATTTTGGAAAGAGAAAATTCAAACCATGTATCGAGGAGAAGGTTTTATGGCAGTGTAAATAATTTGAAGAGATTAGCATTACTCATGTTATGATATTTTTTATGAGCTAATGATTTCCATCATCTAATAAAGGTATTAGCGGTTTTGTTAAGTAATTGCTTAGCATTGATGAAATGGTTTTAAGGTAGTGATAAATAGTTTGAAGAGATTATCATCACTATGTTATGATATGCTTTGTGAGCTAACAATTTGCATCGTCTGATAAAGGTATGAGCACTATCGTTAAGTAATTGCTTAGCATTGATGAAATGGCTAAGGCTATTTTTAGAAAGATTAGTGTGTTGATTTTTCTATATAGAGCATTGACGAAGTCTTCTATTTATAAAATGGAATGTTGAGGGAGTTGGTTATACTATTCTAGATCATATCCCATAAATATTTTTACAAGAAGTTTAGTGGTAGGGAATTTATTAGTTTGGACCCATTCCTTATACACATTATGAAAAGATTTGCAAAAAATAGTTGAATCCTTAGTCTCATCACATGTAATAGTTTGAGAGATGTTTAAATATCTATAGATACAATAAAGGGAGCTCAAGGTTCATTTTGAAGATGTTGAAGTATTTGTTATGCATAAGAGGTTGAAGAATGATGTTCTTATTGGAATCTTAGAGAGGAGTTACAAAATTATGATCATGTTGAGGAAAGATGATGGGAGGTTAGCTTGCCATTTGTAAGATACGATTTTGCATTTGGAGCATTTAGGAGCTATTAGTTATTTTCATAACATTCATTTGTTGAATAATTTATGCAAGAATTTGAGTTGTATCAATCTAGGTGGATTTTGATTTTTAAAGGGGGGGTGGGAGATTTAGTATTGGCAGGAGGGGCATTCCCTGGATTAGTGATAAGAGGATTCCCTAGAGGGAGGTTTCCAATGTTAGTGTCAATTGTTCCAATGGTGAAATAAGGAAGTTTGGATAAAGTATCATTCATGTTAGGGTTATAAATGGTATTATCATCTAGGTTTTTGAAGATATGCAAGTCATTTAGGTCATCATTGTGAGTGATTTTCACCATGTTACAGTCAATATATCTAGATTGTTATTGGGAGCAGTTGCACCATGAAGTGTGGTTTTCATCAGTGTGTAAAGTAGGTAAGAAATAATAACCCATGTAAAATATGAATGGGTTAAGACTATCAAGGAAGATTTGAATAGGTGATTTCATGATGCTAACTAAATTAGGGAATTGATAGAATATGTGACTAATTAAAATGAATGAACAATATTGACCTGACATGATATAGTAGTTTTGGATAACAAAATGTTAATATTATATATTAAGTTGAGTCGATGGAGTATAAGAAGAGAAGACACAGATGGTGGCTAGAAAAATAGTTTGGGTTAGCTAGGGCTGATGTAGTTACACAGATTGATAAAATTATATCAAGCTTGGTCGATGTAGTTGGAAAAAATAGAGAATGATAATAACTAGGAAATAGACTATATCAAGCATAGATGATGTAGTTACATAAACTAAAATGTTAAAGCCAAAACTATATTGATCCTGATCGATATAGTCAGATTTGAGAAAAAAATTAATAGTATCAAGAATAGACTATATTGTTCTTAATCAATAAAGTCTAATAAGTAGAGGGAAAGAAAGCTTAGAAGATTATATTAAACCTGGTCGATGTAGTCTTGTTCACACATAGACAACTATATCAGTGCTGACTAATGTAATTGGAATACAACACATAACTATATATATGTTGGTCAATACAATCTGCAATATATAATACAATAGCAAGCAACAAATAGGAAATTTAATTATTTTTGCTAAATATTTATCTAAAATGAAGATCAAGTAGATGTGCTAAAAGAATGGAATAATTTTTAAGCTCTTAAAGATACTTGCTTGTCTATTGGATAGTATCGACATGATATTTTAAAGCACTAACTAAAAAGGAAGTATTGTTCCTATAGCCCATTAAACCTAGTTTCAAGGGTAAGTTGAGAGTAACTTCTTGATCTTAACTATTGATGGGTGCACTACAGAATTAGATGAGTGGTTAGATTCTTAAGTTTCAACAAAAAGGGGAATCCTAAGCATTTCTTAAATACCGTGAGGTACATAAAAACTAAAAATTGAAATCAGCTATGTACTATGGCTATGAGTATTGGGGCAAACCTCTCATGTCATGCTATTTATAAACAATAAACAAGGATTGTAAACAAAACACCATATATCCCTTCACGATAATAGTTAAGTAGTTTGAAATTTTTTGGAACATGGTTTCTAGGGAAAGCCAATTAAAGAGAAAATTAAAGGTAAAAATCAATGTCAAAAATCAATTTATTGTTTTTATTGAATGAAAATGAACAAAAAATTAACTTGAAAGTAAATGTTTTATTAATTATTGAAAAAAGTTAACTTTCCTTGTTTATGCTAAAAATGGAAACATAGAAAACTATATCAGTGCAGGCCGATGTCATTGTTCAAATAATAGAGAACTGTATCGATGTTGGTCAATGTAGTCTATGTAAAAATAACTAAAAATAGGTAAATTTAAACGAGATCATATTGGGTCGGTGTAGTTTACTAACAAGAAATGCAAAATTAGAAAAGTATCAACCTAGATCGATGCATTTTCAATAGGAAAGAAAATAATTTTATAATTATAGTACCTTGGGTTGATATAATTTTCTATGAAGAATTAATTTTTGATAGATTGTAAAATTTTAAAGTCAGATATGAACTCAACTTGATTAATAAAAATGATTTTAAAGATGAATAAAACTATTTCGGTCTGGGTCAATATAATTAGAAGAAAAATACCTAGAAGATAGAGCTAGATTGGCTTAAGCTGATGTAGTTAGATGACTATAGATAATGCAGATTTGATGTGAAAACTAGATCGTGCTACATCAAGGTAACTTGATAGAAAAACATATAATTAACACTGTATCGACCTACATCATTGTAGTTTCTTATAAAACACACAACAATTAGACTAGATTGACTTGGGTCAATGTAGTTTTAAGAAAATACAAAAAATGCAAAAATAGAAATCAGATTAATACAACTAGATTGGGCCTAGTCGATAAAGTTTGTTATTTGCAAAATGCAAAAAAATAAACTAGATTGATATGCATCGATGTAGTCTATTGAAAATAAATACAAATAATTAAAATGTGATCGACCTTGTCTTTATAAAATTTCCTCTAAATAGACAGAGGTTAGACTAGATCGACCTACATTGATATAGTCTATAGAAAACATAGAAAAATAAAACTGTATTGACCTACACTAATATAGTTTGATTAATGAATCAAAACAATAGTTTGTTCATGTTGGGTTCACCTAAATGTAATAAATGAATTAAAATAGATCTATAAGTTATCCTTCTTAATAGATGCAGACTCGATTAAGGTAAACTAAAAACCCATTGGATACTTAGTTATATTGATGCATGATTAATCGAATGTGTTAGACCTATCTAGATGAACACTTATCACATAACTTCAATGGAGAGGGTTCCAAAGTCTCCAGGCAATCAATATAACATAATAACCCTAACTAGATCTCTAATAATAATAATGGAATTAATATAATCTAGTGTTACCAAAACTTGAAACACAAATAAGAGGGACGGTTAAAATAACACTAAAAGGGGTAAAGAACCATGGTAGACAAATGAAGGCCTAGGTTACCTATGGTGGAAAATTGTAAGTTTGAGTAACCTTATAACCACACTAAGTTTAAGTGTAGAGGAGAGTAAAATAATGAGTTACACATTCAAAACTATTGATAATGCAATATCTATCTACTAAATGAAAGAGCCAAAGTTAAAAATACGTACCTTGAATTGAACCTGTCAAGCTTCAATCTCTCTCATGGCCAATGGTATTTTGGAAGAGGTTGTGGTTGTTGTAAGGATCAAAATGGTTGGGATTAGCTTTAGGTTAAAATACTTATTCTGTTTGCATCTAACACTTCAAACTACAAGCTATTTCCCTCCAAGACAAGATCTAAACAATTACTTCTCCCGAATGTAGACTAAAAAAGAATTGCAAGTAATAATAGTGCAAAAATAAATTTTCCTCTCTATCAGATTGAAATGAGAATTATATTTATAGAGGTGAGTTGACCCTAAGACCTTCCATAATTCTAGCCAACAATATTATCCTACCTCAACATAGTTTAAAAGTTACCATTTATCCTCTAACTAAGTGGACTTGGGTTGACCTAATTGCAAAGCATGTGCCATGAATTTCAAAATTACATTGACTCGGGCTGACCTAATTTGAATTTTGGTAGGAAGCATAAATACTACATTGACATGGGCTAATATAGTCATAAAAGATAGGTCTTGGCTTGGTTAGGGGCTATTTAGGATGAATGTTGCTAAGGAGATCAAGTGGGATTTTGTAGTGGATATAGGCATCATAGATTTAGACAACCATCTTATGAAGAACCAATCGTCTGTCCAACCCTTTCTTGGTGTAACCTTTAAGGCATGCACTTAGATTGAAACTTGACCAGTTGATGCAAGAGAGAAAGCATCAGTAAATGATAATTACAAAATAATATTATGTGTATACAAAGTGCACAAAGTTCTCCTATCAATTCACACAATCTTCCAATATGTTGGTGAGATTACAATTATTGATGTTTCCTGAATTCATTGCTTCCACTATTAGCTGGGAATCACCTTCAATATCAAGATTGGTCCATCTCTTTTGTAAAGCAATAGAGAGACACCTCCAAAGGGCCTTGGATTCAACAAGGTTGTTGGTGCACCTACCCAGTGCTTCATCGTAGCCAAGGAGAAAATTGCCATTAGAGTCTTTGAAGGTGCCTCCAACACTAACCCATCTTGGCTTACCCTTTGTAGCTCCATCAAAATTTAGCTTGATCATTTGGCCTTGGGGGGAATCCAACAAGTTGGAGATCAACTCTTAGAATTTTCGCTAACCCTATTATCAGGTAGATGCTAATTAGTATATTATGTAGAGTAAATAATATTAAGTTTATTTTTTTATTATATTAAGATTAAAAAATAATGTACATTTCAATAATTTAATTAGAAACATAAGATTAAATTTATTAATAAAATCAATATATTAGTATAAACAACACTTTTTAAAATTTAAATTTGAGGATATTTCAGTGATATTCATCCAATTTGGGTGGATGTGGTAGTATTCCTTCTTATTTTTCTTTAGGGATCTCATCCCATGATTATCCTGGTCTAGGGAAAAAGTAAAGAATATGATTTATGATATGTAGAGGGAGTATACATGATGTTGATGGATTCCTTGCAAATGAATGTCTAGGAGAAGTGAAAGTGGATCACTGAATGGGTTCATGTTTTGTTCCAATGGATCTTCTATAAGGTTGTGGGCATATAGGAGCATGGGATGATGGAGGTAACGGTGTTGGTGGTGACATATGAGTGTATATGCGATCATAATTATAATGCAAATGAATTGATGATGTGCCATAACAAAACATTTATCCTCTTCTACAAATTTATATTCAAATATTAAAAAAATATAACATTGAACTATTTAAATGTAACAAAAAATAATATGCTATGAAATAAACTAAATTATACATTACATAGAAAACCATAACATATTATTTTACTTCACCCCTAAGAGATATGAAGGAAAGTATGTACTAACTCAGATTCTAGAAAAATGGCTTGAAAACATATATTTAAAATGAAATAGATTAATAGATATTGCACTTAATTTAAAGAGGATAAAAAAATAGAGGAATGGTATAATTAGCTAATTTCCCCCCCTTGATGTGCACATATGTGATTTGTTAACCTCTCATATAAGAAACAAAAGCTAAAACTCTATTTGTATGCTGCTAGCAAAGTTAGATACCGGTGGCAACTAGAACAATAAGGGTTTATCAGTAGTGTCCTTACACACAGTAAATGTCTGATATCACCAAAATCCTTATGCCTAAAAATATAATGTGATTTAGAGTGTGCACACCTTTTGATACTGTGTTGATATTCCAGTTTTCTCTCTCTTTTGTCTGAATTGTAATCATGTTTATTTGATCATAAGATGCCTTAAAAAATATGTTAGTGTTTTGGGTTGTGATGACCCCAACCACTCCCCACTAAATTGCTGAGCATTACCTTCATTTCAATATCTAAAGAGGGCTCAAATCACTTGTAGTTCTCCCATTTTTGTGTGGATGTGCACCATCTTGAAAAATTCAGAATGCAATGTTATATTTTAACATATGATATTTGGTATCATGCAAATTCAATTTGTATGTGCATATTTCACTTCATGGACAAGTATATTATTACTACTTTAATCTTTTATATTTATATGTGCCTTTTGATAATGTTCCAAGGAAGTGCTAGGCTTTTGACAAGTGATAATCAAGTATGGAAAGCAAATAATAACTTTAGGGGTATTTTGTATTTACAGACAACTCTTCATTTATTTCCACTACGACTCTCCCATGAAGCATATCTAGGCCAACCTAATGGAGACTTCCTAATTTTAATTTTTTTTTGAGGTATCTTAGACACTTAGAGCATAGGGAGACATAGTGGTAACTGAAAATGTTCGGGTTTACCAGTACTATCCTAGAAACATAAATTAAGGATCTAAAATACAAAGATGGTCTTTTTAGGATTCCAAAAGGTTATTATATAGAATCAACCGATCTTTAATAAATGTATTTGTAAAAATATAAGTTGCTAAGATAATATATGGGTAGACTAATAGAGGGAAAGTGTGCTTAAGAGACAAATAAATGTGCAATGTCTAAGGATACCAATATGTCAAAATTGATGTTTCTAAAGTGTTAAATACCAAATTTAGGTGTCTATACATAGAAAGTACATTTAAAATATAAATATATAGAAAATTATATTGTTTTCAAAATTAGGTTACAAAAATACGGTAGCTTATATACATCAATAATCATTGTTAACTACATTTATTATTAATTTTGTTTTGTTTTGATGTCCATTTAAATTGATAATTTATAAGAATTTATTCGCCAACTTTTATATTGACAATTGCTTCTACGATGGAATAATGAGGTAAAATTTGGGGAATTTCATCATATTTTTCATTAGCACACTCTATGTATTGACAATTGGGATATCCAAAACATATAGATCCATGTGTATTATTGATAAAACTTATACATTTTTTAAATTCATAAATATGCCCATTAATGTATATACAATCATGCATACATTAGGTTTCATTTGGGGATGTATGAATCCAAATTTTCATTTTTTTTGAATTAGAACACATGCCATAATTTTTCACACTAAAATTTTATCTCACCATAGAATTCCAATATGTGAAATCATATAGTGTACTATAAAAATGTAATATCAACACATCCGATGCTTATTGAGTAGTAGACCCAATATTAATTGCTAACAATGTGAAAAGCCTACACCTTGCATTAGGGATAGTTTATGATTGTATTATATAACTCTGCCTCAAAAATGTAAACACCTCATAAGGTGTTGGGAAGGGTTCTTGAATTGTCCACACCCCATAAACTCTCCAATTAGATAAATCTCTTTTTAATATTTCAACAACACCTCATTAGAAAGTTTTAAGTCATCTTTGGGCTCTTCCTCATAACTTTTAATCTAAACCTTCTCCTTATCTTCAATAAATTTATTCAAAATTGCTGACATCCTACTTTGTCCACTAGTATAACTACTTTGGACGTCATCCTCTTCAACATAATTTCCCTTATCATATTTTATCATTGTTATATTTTCCTTATAAACATATTTGCTAGATAATAGTGGGGAAGAATAAGTAATTGTATTTTTCAAAGTTTGACATATTTGTAACAATTTTTTTATATTAAGATAGTAATAATAGTATTTATAAAATGAAAATTATAATAAAAAAATTAAGATAAAAATATAGATAATATCAAATGGAAAAAAAGAACATAAATTTTTATTAATTTATGTAATTTCAATCTTTAAAAAAAAAAATTATAATGAAAAAATGTAATTTTGTCAAATTACATTACTTTTAAAATAATTTATTTAATTTTACCCCTATTTCCCCAAGTTTCAATTTTTTTTTTAATTTCCCCCTATTGTCCCCAATTTATATTTTGTCGCTAATTTCCCAAATTTACTATTTTTCAATTTAACCTTAATTTCCATAAGTTTCATTAATTTCCACAATTTTTCCAATTTACACAATTTCTCTGATTTCCCCTAATTTCTCCCAATTTCCCTAATTTTGTCAAATTTACATTATCTTTTTCAAATTTACACTAATTTTATTTTAATTTAATTTATTTTACTCTAATTTCCTAACGTTTCACTAGTTTGATCTATTTCCCCCTATTTCTCTATTTTCCACTATTTACTACTAATTTCCTCAATTTCATCAATTTCCATTAATTTTAATCTAATTTCTTTAATTTTACCGTAATTTCTATAATTTCATTTTTTAAAAATTTTATACTAATTTATTTAATATTATCCTAATTCCTTAAAAGTTTCAATTAATTCATATTTTCCCTAATTTCCCCTATTTGTCACTAATTTCTCTAATTTTATCAAATTAACCTTAACTTTGATATATTTTTTATATAAATTTACCATAATTTTTCCAAGTTTCACCAATATCCATACTTTCCCTAATTTCTCCTATTTATCACTAATTTCTCCTCTTTATCACAGATTTTCCTACTTTTATCAAATTTACGATATGTTTACTTTATAAATTATTCAATTTTACCTTAATTTCATCATTTTCGCTAATTTCCCCAATTTCTCTAATTTCTTCTATTGTCACTTTCTCAATTTCTCTAATTTTATTATATATTTTTAATTTTTCTTTAGTTTTTTCAAGTTTCACTAATTTCTCCAATTTCTCTAATTTCCCATATTTATCACTAATTAACGTAACTTAATCAATTTACTTTAGTTTTACTCTAATTTATTTAATTTTAACCCAATGTTGCTCTAATAACTTTAATTGTATCCTAAGTTCCTTGAGTTTCACTAATTTATAAAATTTTCCCTAATTTCCCATTTTGGTCCCTAATTTCCCTAATTTCATCAATTTTGGCCTAGTTTTTTAAATTTTAACAATTTTCTCAAGTTTCAATAATTTTTCGTAATTATTTCTTTTTCTCAAATTTCTCTAATTCCCCTAGTTGTCTATAATTTTTGTGATTTCCTCAATTATGTCCTATTTTCACTAATTTCCCCCCTTTTTGATATTTTTAGAGATTTATTTCATTTCTTATTGTCACCGATTTCTCTTTTTTTTTTTTCTAATTTCCCTAATTTTACCTTGCCTTTCACTAATTTATTTAATCCTTAACTTATTTGCCTTAATTTTCACTTTATAACAAACATTGCAAACACATTATAAGACTAACAAATTTATTTATTAATATTTAACTTTAAAAAATAATAAAATTACTTTCCTTTCGATGGAAAATGACATGCTACTAATATTTTTCCTTCTTACTCATTCTTTTTTTCCTTTTTCATAGATGAAAATGACACTTAGAAAGGGATATCTAAGTACCACCTCTGGATTTCCACCCTAAAACGGTGAATTACATTGGAAATTTACCTCACATTTGTGTCACAATTTATATTATATAAATAAAAAATCCCATAATGACACTAAAGTGACCTAATTGGTGGAATTAAATGCATGCCATGTAGTAATGATGCCTCTTCTTTCACAGTGGAAATGATTAATTGAAGTCTCTTATTTTGTAAATCTTATTGGGATTTCAAGTGGTGAATATTTTGGAGTCTCACAGACTCCCTTCTTATCCTTTTTATTCAAATTTCACAATGCATGAGTTGTTGCTCATTCACTACTTGAAGTCTTCCATCTCTTTGGAAGTTATGCTTCATTTAGCAATTTAAAGAAGTGAGAATCCAATTCCTTTCTATTAAATGCCCCCTAAAATTTGGTGATGAGACACACTAGTCATCATCCTTTGCATGTGGTTTAGAAATGTATCTTTTCTTTAATTTCACATATTTTGGTGTAGAGGCATGACTTGAAATTATTATCTTTAGAAGTTACCATTGCTTGGGTTCTAATAGAAAATTCTCTTACCTCCATTTTTCTATAAACAAACCACGTCTTTGCATATTATGGTATTTCTATAACCTAAATTGGGGTGTGAATTCTTTATCCATTCTTTCTGCTACGTCCCATTCTATGTAATAATTTAGATTTAATTCCTTTAGTATGTTTTTCAAATGAATCAATAATAGATGGATACTTACCTTGCCTTTCTGAGGCTTTATTTATATAGAAGTGGGATATAGATGAATATATGTTTTTCAATTTTTTAATTCTTCACATTTTTCTTAGATTTAGGTAAAAAATTCCTATTTTACACAAAATTATTATCAAACCTCTTTCATGGATTGAGAATTTATTTCTTTAGCCTTGATGAACTCATCAAAATATACTTTAGAGTTTGCAATAAAATTGAACGCTATATTTTTCCATCATTTCTTGAGTACGTGCAAGGAAAGTCATATTATCTTTGAGTGTTTATTTATCCTTATCCCAGTGTTGAGCTCCTATTCTTAGTCCATTTTTATTCTCTTACACTAATTCATTTCAATATTAGAGCTCCTTAAGCATTTCTCTCATTTAAATAATTGGTCATGGATAGTATATGCAACCAAAAAATAATGCGGTCAAAAAATTATCATACAAACTTGCTATAACCCCAAATATCAAAGTGTTAACATAAGAAAATTCTAAGCGATAAAAACTTGATTCTATGATACCAAAATGATTTATAATTTTGTAAATAGGTTATTTCTATTATATCAAAATTACTTATAAACTTGTAAATCATTTTATTCTATAAATCAATGGATAACACAATGTTTTTGATTAACTGATTGACTACTAAAATATAACGTAAAATATATAATTTTAGATGTGGATACAAACAATAGTTTCTATTACATTCAATTTTAGAAATATGATTGAATGAAATATACCCCGTAATTGTCCTATAAAAATATTTCATAAATAAACTAATTTCAAATTAATTTTGAGATGATATTTTTTACCCATGTATGTAGGGTTTTACATGAATTCCTATGATTGACACTTATTTGTAATTAAGTATATTCTATGTAAATGGAAATAACATGTATTATGCGTATATAAAGTCTACAAACTATTCCATCATTAATAATGTTTTTAATTTAACAAGTTTTATTCATTTATTAATGAATTGATTATATGATTTATAATTAAATTATAAAAATAAATATGATATTTTTTTCCATTGTTAATAATATTTTTAATTTAATAAATTTTATTCATTTTAGTAATGAATTGATTATATAATTTATAATTAAATTATTAAAAACAAAAAGATATTTTAAACTTATCTTCGTTTAAAATTAGATACAACAAATTTAATTTGAATAAACTTTAAAAATTATTTTAACTTTTTATTCAAAATTTAAATTTATAAATATTTTTTATAGAAACAATATTATTAATAATAAATATATGAAAGAGATTGTAATATAATATTTGTTTATGTAATTTTATAATATTATTATCTTTATAGTAGTAAGTTATAAGTTATAATCTTAGTATTATATTTCTTTTTCTAATACATCTAACCTATGTATTATATACATATTATAATAATCTTTATCTTTTTAATATTATATTATTAGGTTTAACTTTAGTTTCTTATATAAGTACATAAAATCATTGAATTAGTGAAGAAATTAAAATTTTATTATTTTTATTATCTTAAATTTTATTTTATCTTTTATTTTGATGTTGTACATGCAGATGTTTTGTGCTCCTATACATGAGGCTCTTGACACAAAATTTTCTCGTATTAATGAGAAGGATTTTTCTCCATACAACACAATGACTCGATTTATCTTACGATTTTTATTTTTTACCATAAATACTTTTGTTGCTGCAATGTTTCCATTTTTAGGAGACTTTGTAAATTTAGTGGGATCAATCGCTCTCATTCCAGTGACTTTTATATTTCCAAGCTTAATAGTCCTAAAGGTAAGATGCTTTTAATTTATAAATATTAATTTTTTTTTTTAATGTTTCCAATTTGTAAAATAATTTAGATATATTACACATTATAATTACTAATATTATCATTTTTTTTTATAGGTAAAGGGGCAAACGCTCGACTTTCTAGGGAAAATGTGGCATTGGTTAAATGTTGTTATTTTTTCTCTTCTATCCATAATAACAACAATTTCATCTTTTCATTCTATTATAGATAATGCTAAAACATATCATTTATTTGCAAATACATGATATTGTAATCATATACTTACATATACTTATTTTTTTATTAATATATTAATATGGGCATGTTTTTAAGAGAAAATAATCTCTTTTAAAACATAATTTTATGTATTAATTTATTATATAAGTAAATATTAGGAAAGTAAAATATAGCAATTTTAATTCTCTTAATAGGTTATCACATTCTCATGCATAATAATATTGTGTGATTAAAGATTATCTTTCTAGTTAAGAATTGTAAAATAATATATATTATAAAATTGATATTTAAAAAAAAATAATTGTCATCTCTTACAATTTATTATTTATATAAATTAATTATATTTAAAACTTATAAAAATACTATTTCTTTTAGGCCAAATTATTATTAATATAAGATATAAAATATATATTAGAACTTTCAGGTATGGTATTAAATTAAAATAATTTTTTGTAACTAAGTTAATCCCATATTGGTAATAATTATGAGACAAGGATGATTTAGTAGACACTACACTCACCAAAAGCTTTATTAATAGAGAAAAAGTGTAGAGGGTGAGAAGCCCAAAATAGTGAATTACATTCATTATTCATTCTTCCACTTAAAAAATACTTATGGTGGATATGTAATAAAGCAAGTCCTCTTAACTTATGATTATTACCAAAAACAAACATGAAAAATGTTCCATATAAAATCTATGTTTACATTAAATATTTTAAAATCAATTCTTGGTAAATTATAAATTAAATCAATTAATAAGGATTAAAAAACAATTATCTTCATGATTAAGTACATATTTAATCATAACATACTTCCAAATACAACGAAAAGGAAATTACAAAATTTATATAAATGAGAGGCATGAATCTAAATGTAACATAAGCGAGTGTGAGGGTGACATATGGTGAATTTATTCAGTTATAGAGGGAAAAGTATTGTAGAGGAGTTTGAATGAGCATAAAATTAGGATAAATGTTGCAATGTATTTGAACATTTTAACTCTTGATAATTAATTTAGATAAAATAATAAGAAGTTGAGTTATTGGGAATTGACTAGTTTCCCCACACTAGGATTTCCATGTCAATTTTTGAAATAGTTGTTTCTTTCTTGTTGTTTCATATATGTTTCCATTGAATTTATAATACTAAAAGTGATTTTACATTCCAATTATGGTATTTGAAATTAAATTTAAATAAGACAACATTAGAATTATGTAATTTCAAGCAAAAAAATAAATTATAGAATGGAGAACATATTAGTATTAGAGCTGGCTAAATATTTGAAAATTATGGAGAGTGTTTAGATTTTTACTATGAAAAGTACAAATGTATTGAAAACACTAATTTAACCATAATAATAATTAGTACTAGTTAATTTAGGTAAATTATAGTGAATCATACTTTTCTAGTGTAGAAAGAAGGGAGAATAAAAGAACCTCAAATAATATTTATGATAAAGAGAAGTGAAAGAGATGAGTGATAGATAAACACTTGATCATGACTTACATGGATTCTTATAGAAGCTATTAATTTAAATAATAGGGAATTAAAACAATGCAATGGAAACCTTATAAAGTAGGTGGTGATATGACACAATGGCCAAAAACAAAATGTCTTGAAAGTGGAAATTTTGGAGATGAAATGATATGACAATGACAGTTCATCTAAAATGGTCAAACTACTTCCTAAATGGATTTTTTGATCCTAGTACTCTAGAACTTCCCTGAACTCTTCATCAATATGAAATGCACATAAACATATTTCAATTATATGAATAAGAACACAAATTTCATAATCTTCTTTCCTATGATGTAACCCTAATCCACCATAATATCTAGTAATATATCCAAGACTAAAGGAAATATGCATAATTAGTAACTCAGTTTCCCTTGATGAGAAAATTGTGTTACATATCTATGCTAATAATCAAGGCTCATGTAGTTTTATACATATTGAGTGACCCTTTCCAATGAGTAACAAAAACCTTCACCTTCTTTCCCTATGATAATGAATGTAAATATATGGTATTTCTCTTAAGCTTTCATAGGTAAAATGACAAACACTCAACTTTTTAAAGAAAACGTAGCATTCGTTAAAAGTTTCTTTTTTTCTCTTCTATCAATAATAACAACAATTTCATATTTTCATTTTATTATAGATAATTCTAAAACCTATCATTTATTTTCAAATACATGATATTATAATCATATACTTAATCTTTATTAATATATTAATAGGGACATGTTCTTAAGATAAATAATCTCTTTTAAAACATAATTTTATTTATTGAGTTACTATATAAATAGATATTAGGAAAGTAAAAAATAGTAATTTTAACTCTCTTTAACTCAATAGGTTATCACATTATTATGCATAACAATATTTTGTGATTAAAGCTTGTGTTTCTATTTGAAAATTGTAAAATAATATATATTATAAAATTAATATTTTTATTAAAAAATATTATGTATTATTTATTACAATTTATTATTTATATAAGGATTAATTACATGTGCATTCATTAATCATATTTAAAGCTCACAAAAACATTATTTATTTTAGGTCAAATTATTATTAATATAAGATATATTATATATATCAGAACCTTGAGGTACGATATTAAATTAAAATAACTTTCAACTCCCAAGAAATTAATATTTAAACAAAATTGTTTACGAAAGCCTTCAATTTAACATTAAAATACACGATTAGGTTGTAACTAGGTCAATCCCATATTGGTAATAATTGTGATATAAGGGTGATTTATCAGTTACTATATTCACCAACAACTTTACCAATGAGAAAAGAGTGTAAAGGGTGAGAAGTCCAAAGTATTGAATTGCATTCATCATTCATTCCCCCACTTAAAAAATGTTTATGGTGGATATGTAATAAAGTAGGTCCTTTTGCCTTGTGATTATTAAAATAAATATATATAAACAAAAATATTCCATATAAAGTCTATGTTTACATTAAATTGTTTATAATGACTTCTTGATAAATTATATATTAAATTGATTAGTAAGGATTAAAAAACAATCATATTCATGATTAAGTACAAATTTAATCATAGCATACTTGAAAATATAATGAAAAGAAAACTATCAAAAATATTTAAATAAGAGGCATGAATCTAAATGTAACATAAGTGAGTCTGAGAGTGACATATGGTTATAGAAGAAAAAGTATTGTAGAGAGGAGTTCAAATGAGCATAAAATTAGGATAAATGTTGAAATATACTTTGATTAGTTTAACTCTTCATATTTAATTTAGATAAAAGAATAATATGAAGTTGAGCTATTAAGAATTCTGGCTAGTTTCCCCACACAAGGATTTTCATGTCAATTTTAAAAATAGTTATTTGTTTCTTGTTATTTCATATACATTTTCATTGAATTTATAAAACTAAAATTATGGTTTTTGAGGTTAAATTAAAATAAGATAACATTGGAATTATGTAATTTCAAGCAAAACAAATAGAATTTATAGAACGAAGATCATATTGGTATCAGAATTGATTAAATATTTGGAAATTGTGAGCAGTGTTTAGTTTTTTTACCATGGAAGGTACAAAAGTATTGAAAATACTACTCTAACTACAATATTAATTATCATTGGATAAATCAGGAAAATTATAGTAAACCATACCTATCTAGTGTATAAAGAAGGGAGAATAAAATTACCTCAAATAGTAAATGATAAAGAGAAGTGAAAAATATGAGGAATAATATATAAACACTTGATTATGACTTACTTGGATTCTGATAGAAGCTGAAAATATAAATAATGAGGAACTAGAACAATGCAATTGAACCCCTAAAAAGTAAGTGGTGATATGAAACAATGACCAAAAATAGAATGTCTTGAAAGTGGAAATCATGGAGACAAACTGTTATGAAAATG
The DNA here is from genome assembly GCA_037957365.1 of Torreya grandis. Lineage (NCBI taxonomy): Eukaryota > Viridiplantae > Streptophyta > Pinopsida > Cupressales > Taxaceae > Torreya > Torreya grandis. The sequence goes on from JARHVA010001587.1 coordinate 2,879,629, forward strand.
ATAGTTCATCCGAAATGGTCAAACTACTTCAAAAATGGATTTTTTATCCTTGTAGTCTAAAATTTCCCATAACTCTTCATCAATAGTAATGGATAGAAACCTATTTTATTTATATGAATAAACATGCACAAATGTCATAATATTATTTCTTTGATGTAACCCTAATCAACCATAATATATAACAATACATCCAAGACTAAATGAAATATGCATAGTTAGTAACATAACCTCTTCAATGAAAAGGTTGTGCCACATATCCATGCTAATAATAAGGGGTTATGTAATTATATACATACAAATGAGTGAGTGATCCTTTCCAATGAGTGAGAAAAGTCTCTACCTTCTCTCCCTATGATAATGAATGCAAATATATGGTATTAATCTTAGGCCTTCTCTCCCTATGTTATTAGTTATAGACACTAATAACAATTCACAAGTACACTAGGATTAAAAAAAACCAATACTTGAGAGGATACGAATCAAACTATATGCTCCTTGAGATGAATGCACCATCAATTAGAATATCTAAAACTTAACTATAAATAAACATGAACTAGTGAAAGTAGATAAATGTCTTAATAAATTGGAAAAATGAAACCAAATGAAATAAGTATAAAATTATAATTTAAGCAAAGTAAAAAGTACACCAATTAATATTAAAACCATGTTTTTATTTTGGAAAACTCTAAAATTATCCTAGGCCTCAATTTTATTGGGAATTAACTTATGCATGACAAATGAAACCATAGGATATTTATACTATGCAAACTTCACATAAAAAAAGATAAATACAAACACATAGATACACACATTGTCCACTTGTAAAAACCTTTTTGGGTTAAAAACTTAGCATAATAACTTTATTGATTATAACATAAACTAGACCGTCTTACAATGCTAAACCAAGTCTCAATGTTCTATAACTTTCATGCAACTCTTTATTATATATTACAATGTACACAATTGACTGTGTATATTCAACATTCACAAAACATTTTTACACAAATTCTTATAATAATATTACCTTTACTAGGAACCTCACTTTGTAATGTCTAGTCAGTAGAAGAATCTGTATTCACCAACTACTGATCCAAGTGAACATGAAACATTCCTCAAAAGGTCCTTATTAGAGCACCACAAAGATGTTGTTATCATTTGCTTAGTATGACAAATTTATTTATAAAAGTGTATGGAATGCCCTCATATAACCTTATAATTTAAGCAAAGTAAAAAATACACCAATTAATATTAAAACCATGTTTTTATTTTGGAAAACTCTAAAATTATCCTAGGCCTCAATTTTATTGGGAATTAACTTATGCATGACAAATGAAACCATAGGATATTTATACTATGCGAACTTCACATAAAAAAAGATAAATACAAACACATAAATACACACATTATTCACTTATAAAAACCTTTTTGGGTTAAAAACTTAGCATAATAACTTTATTGATTATAACATAAACTAGACCGTCTTACAATGCTAAACCAAGTCTCAATGTTCTATAACTTTCATGCAACTCTTTATTATATATTACAATGTACACAATTGACTGTGTATATTCAACATTCACAAAACATTTTTACACAAATTCTTATAATAATATTACCTTTACTAGGAACCTCACTTTGTAATGTCTAGTCAGTAGAAGAATCTGTATTCACCAACTACTGATCCAAGTGAACATGAAACATTCCTCAAAAGGTCCTTATTAGAGCACCACAAAGATGTTGTTATCATTTGCTTAGTATGACAACTATACTTATAAAAGTGTATGGAATACCCTCATATAACCTTATAATTTAAGCAAAGTAAAAAATACACCAATTAATATTAAAACCATGTTTTTATTTTGGAAAACTCTAAAATTATCCTAGGCCTCAATTTTATTGGGAATTAACTTATGCATGGAAAATGAAACCATAGGATATTTATACTATGCAAACTTCACATAAAAAAAGATAAATACAAACACATAGATACACACATTGTTCACTTGTAAAAACCTTTTTGGGTTAAAAACTTAGCATAATAACTTTATTGATTATAACATAAACTAGAGCGTCTTACAATGCTAAACCAAGTCTCAAGGTTTTATAACTTTCATGCAACTCTTTATTATATATTACAATGTACACAATTGACTGTGTATATTCAACATTCACAAAACATTTTTACACAAATTCTTATAATAATATCACCTTTACTAGGAACCTCACTTTGTAATGTCTAGTCAATAGAAGAATCTGTATTCACCAACTACTGATCCAAGTGAACATGAAACATTCCTCAAAAGGTCCTTATTAGAGAACCACAAAGATGTTGTTATCATTTTATTAGTATGACAAATATGTTTATAAAAGTGTATGGAATGCCCTCATATAACCTTTATTTTTCTACATGTTGAAAAAACCCTTACAACATCTTATTGTGACTCAACCACTGCACTCTACTTTGTAACTTCCCATAGTGGAATTAAACTAAGTAAAATATATTGGAAAATTATATCATCATTCCTGTACATTGAAAAACTTGAAAAAAAATCATAGGTAGTCTCCATGTAAGTCTATGCAACCATCCCTACATGTAAAATCAATCTACACAATATCACACATAGCTAGTGCTTGCACAAAACAACTTTCACAATACCTGCCTTACACACAATTATAAATATGCATATCCATGAAAACTTGAGACATTTTCAAATAATATCCCACTTGTTGAAAAATTTTAATAGGGGACCATGTATTCATCCTTTAGTACCTTAAACAACTAAGCCCATCTCTTTCATGCACTAAAAAACTGCTCAATATTCATTGCCTTAATGAATCTTAAATGTTATGCTTAGTGTCCACCTTCAATAGATATATTTTTATCTCTTCAATAGATATATTTTTATCTCTTTCATAATTTATATTAAAAATGATAATAATCATTAATGTGCATTATTTGAGAGTAATATTCAGGGTTATTTTCTAGAAAGATTATGTTTTGACTATTATAATTTATCTTTATAGCCTTTTAGATGAACTCAACCATATAATACAACCTTTGAAGCTACATTGATTTCTTGATTGCATGAGTAGTTGTGATATATTATTCTTCAGTGGTAGATATCATAACACTAGCATTTTGGTTACACATCTAACTTACAATTTGATCAAATAAGTTGAAGACATACACATTGGTAGACCTATGATAATCAAGATATCTAACCTAATTAGAATCCAAAAAGACCTATAAATTCAAATTATTAATTTCACTAGGCATGACCTAATAATAAGTCGCATAGTTAGATGTTCTACATAGATACCCAAACATCTTCTTCACCATTTCACAATGCTATTTATAGACTGAACATGAATCTTTTGACTACTTCCATTTCATATATAATGTCATGGATTTTATAGACCATTTCCTACATTAGGCTTCCCATGTTACTCGCTTATGGAATCAGACTCATGTCCTCTAACTCATCATATTTCTTTGGACATAGTATAATTGATAGATTTTGACCAGTTAAAAAATGTGTGTGTATAGGTTTATAGTCCCTCATCTTTAACCTTTCTAGTACCAATTTAACATACTTCATTTGGTCTAGCCAAATCTTATTATTCATATGATCTCATTTGATTTCCATGCTCATGATAAATGTTATAGAACTGCTATATTTCTTGTCAAAGTACGCATGGAATTTAAACTTTACCTTATTAATCATGCATTTGTTATTTTCGATCAGTATCATGTCATCCACATAGAGGACTGTGATGCCAAATTTCTCACCTTCTTCCTTATAATGAATACAAGGATCAAAATTATTGCATGCAAACCTAAGTTATAAAACATAACTATTAAAATTATAATTCCAAAACTTGGGTGATTGATTCAAGTCATATAAGGAATTATTTATCTTGCGTACTAAATTCTATTTCCATTTTACCTTGAATATTTGTAGTTGTGACATAGATATTTAATTCAAGCTTCCCATACAAAAAAATTGTCTTCAAATCCATTTGATATATCTTAAGGTCAAAATCAATAGTAGTAGCTAAACCTAATTGAAGTCAGTTTCTCAATGTGAGAGAAGGTCTCACCAAATTTAATTCCCTTTAACTATGAGAATCCCTTTTCCTCCAAGTAATCCTTATACTTTTGCACTTTCCATTTTGCATCCTTCTTCTGCTTTAAAAACCACTTGTAGCCTACAGGTTTTTATCCAGGAGGTAACTTTACCAAGTCCCAAGTCTCATTTTTTTTGAAGACTCCATTTTATCCTTCATAACCTTCTTATGAGACTTAATTTTTATGCTACCAACATATTCCTTCATTATATTAGGTTCTCCATTGTTAGTCACTGAAAATAAAGGTGCATAAATAAAATCTGGTCAACTATACTTTTCAAGAAGTATATGCACTTGTTCCGATATCCTCATAATAGGAGTTTTAGGCCCATCCTATTCTAACTTTTGTAACTCTTCATTCATCACACCATACTTAAGTATATGCTCTTAAACATTTCTTTCACCTTTTTTATTTCTTCCTTTGGTTGCTCCTTTGATTCTTCTTATGCAATAACTTTGCACCTCCCTAAAGAAAACATTATAACTATAAACCACCTTTTGTGTTTTAAACTTATACCCTTTTACACCATTCCCATACCCAATAAAGATGCACTTTGCATACTTAAGTCAAGTTTAAACATTTTCTCCTTTTGAATGTGATAATAAGAATCACATTATAAAATTCATAGATTCACAAGCATGGATTCATATTAGTCCACACTTATTGTAGAGTATTGTCAACTAACATTAATGTGGGTGATTTTTTGACAAGTAACAAGTAGATGTTATTAATTCCACCCAAAAATTTTACTCTAGATACACACCATTCAACATACTCAAGGACTTGTCCATCAAAATTTAGTTAATCTGCTTTGTAAATCCATGTTTTTGTTGTGTATATGGAGTTATGTTTTACATTTGAATATCATTATAATTGTATAGTTTATCAAACTCTTTAGATTAATATTTTCCCCCATTATCTATATGCAATACTTTGATCCTCTTTTCCATCTAGTTCTCCAAATGAGCTTTGAACCCTTTAAATTTATTGAGTAGTTTATATTTTATTTAAGAGGATGTTTATCTAAGTATTTCAAGAGTAGTAATTTATGAAAGACACATAGAACATAGACCTATTTAGTGATGGGACATCTACCAGTCTAAAAATCATTACTATGGATTACCTACAAGATTTCACTTACCAACACAATATTTTTAAAGACTTTCACTTGACTCTACTAGACACAATGTTAACAAGAGTCAAATTCAAAGGATGTTTATCCATCCATTTCACCATATCTTTAGTATGAAGCATGCACATACCTTTTCCCCTAATATAGTGTAACCTCTACTGACATAACATTATCTTTCCTATCGGAGGCAATGCACAAGTTTTTATTTCAACCTTGGTCTTAGGAAAAATAATGTTGTGATGCACATTACTTACCATAGCTACATCAAGCTTGAAGGAATTCCCTGTGCACAGTCTTATTTCTAACAACATGGATCTGCACACCATTTTACACCCATATCTATTGAAAGAGACCTGGACACTAGCATCATTCATCTTACTCTTATAGATCAGATGCCTTTTAAGATCAAGAATGTGCAAAATTTGTGGGAGTGTCTTGACCCTCCCTTATCCAAATTTTAACATAATTATTCCTCCACTTAAAAACCTTATACATTGTGTTGTCTCCCACAAATATGTCACCACCATCATATTATTCATATTTTCAAAACCACTCACTCACTCACAATATTCATATGATATGAGGATCCAGAGTCAATCAACCATGCATCATTGCATACATGTGTGATTGATGTTGTGAGCTATACATCTCCTTATTCATATACATTAGTGGAGGCCTTCTCACTCATGTATTGCATGGCATCTAGTGGTTGTACATTATCTACATCTATACTTTGAGTGCTCATCCCTAGTATTTCACTTGCCTATTTATTTTAGAAGACCTGGTATGGCTAGGGTGTTAATAATTTGATATATTTGCATAAACTTTCACCTCATCTATTCTATTGACAAATATATGATTACATATTCAAATTTTCAGCTAAGATTTAGTACTAGTGATTTCCATCACTAGATTATCCCACGAGTGTATAAAAGATAATTTCAATGCGATACACCTTTATTCATCATCCATTTTAAATTGTATGGATGAAGACTAACTTATCATAGTGTTGAAGGTTTCAGGTTCTCTGCAACTAATTGACCAACATTCATCCACAATGAATACAACTTATTATGTAGGAAAAGTTTGTTGACCAGTGAGTTGGCATAGTACAACATTCCTAACTTATCTCAAAGAAGTTTTACAGTATTTTTAGTAGGTAAAAATTCAATAAAACTAAATTTGAAAGACATAATTTAATAGATCTTTTAACTTTCCTATTCTTCTAGTTTCATTCCCATGGGTGTTGTGTCTATAATATCAATCCACTAATCTTTATCTACCAAGATATCCTTCATCTTGAGTTTCAATAACTCAAAATTTTTATCATTGGATTTCTCAATTTCTATTATTATTATGCTTCTAGTCATTTTCTTCACATAAGATTCTCACGTATAACTCCCACTTCATGAAAACTATCAATTTCAAGTTATTCTAACTTATACAAAGCATACAATTGAGCTTTGATATAAAATTTTGGGAATTAACTCATGCATGCAAAATAAAAATAGAGGAGAGTTATATTATGCAAATCTTATATAGGCAAAGATGAAGACAAACACATTGATACACATATTTTGCACCTAGTAAAACCATTTTGAGTAAATGCAACCTATCACAATAACCTTCTTGACTATAACATATATTAGATTATCTTATAATGATATAGTCTCAAGGTTCTATAACCTTCATGCAATGATTTATTGTATATTATAATGCATACACTTGACCATGTGTATCAACATTTAACAAAATTTGTTACATATATCTTTATTTATAATTATCATGCCTTTATCAAGCACTTCAATTTTTAATGTCTATTCAGCAGAAGAATTTGCATTCACCAACTATTGAGTTGATTGAGCAATTTATAATTCTCCTTTAGGTCTATGTCAGAACACCATCAAGACATTTACAACACATCTTAAATATAATAGATATGGTTAGATAAGTGTATGTAATGCCTTCAAATACATTGGGTTCAACAACGAGAGCTCTAGGGAATTGCATTTGGTATTTGTGATATACTTTTAAACTCATGTAGGTATTTTATCCATCGCCATTTGTTAGGAAATTTAATCAAATTATAAATTGATGGTGAGGTGATCTAGCCAAGTCTAGATGCACCATGGTTGGGTAATTTTGCTTTGACACGAATGGTTAATCTTAAATAGTGTACTCATGAGTAGTATAATGATTGTATTTAAGGTTGGTCTAATTACAAGTTTGGTTATTTATGTAGCTATAATACACTCATAGTTATAGTTGAAAAAATAGTGCATCAAAAAACTATTGATAGGCCACATTCCATACCATTTTGGATGAGCTTCAGTATTGGTATCATTAGTCTAGTTTATGCTTAATATTGCTTGAGTATCAAAATCAAGTGTAGTCTTCCACTCTGCACTGGTGGAGTCAACATAGCTTAGTCATAGTTAGCTTGTCATATTCCTTTGTGTATCTCTCATTCTCAGATAGAAGATGAACATGTATGTTGCATACAACATACCTTGAGTGGGTTTGTATACCTTTAAAGTTACCTTTGCTTATGGATATGGGATTATAAGATGCATGTACTCAATACGCGTATTAGTATGGTTGTGTTAATGGTTAAAGTGTTTACTTGTGTGGGGTTAGTGTTCCATAAGAGGAGAAAAAAATAGTAGTGATTTTATGAGTTTTATTTAGATGAAAATTTGGATATTAGATTACACAACCACTTGTACCACCTTACTACAATTCATCCATTGAGTTCCACTTTGAAACTTCCTAGAGTTCAATGAAATTAATAATAATCATGTGAAGATATATTTTCATTATTTCACACAAAAACCTTACACAACTATCCTAGGGAATCTCCATACAAGTCTATGCAGCCATTCCTACTTATGCAATCAACCACACAACATCACACATAGTTAGTGCTTGTACCAAAAAACTTGCACAACACATGCCTTGCATAAATTTACAATTATGTAGATCCATAAAAATTTGAGACAATTTACAAATAAATTTCCCTACCAAGTGGAAAGTTTTGAAAACTAGATCTACTAGCCCATTCCATGGGAAACAATATACCTTTTGGCTAAAGAAGCAAACATATGGTACCACTCCTTAACATGTAACCTATGTGACATGTAACCTTTATATCTTGTAACCTCTTGATAATTTTTGACAAAAAGTAAAATAACCTGATGGTATTCCCCCTTTGAGGTGAATGCTGATCTTATATGTTACTCATCATATACTAAAGGATCATGTTGTTTAACCCTAATTTAGATTAAGGAATACTACTTTGGGAGATAGGGTTAAGGATATATAAATGATTGGGCACAAGGGTGAATATCAGATCTAAAATAGACCAATTAATGTGTTAAACTTAGATGTACCATATGCTAAATTTATTAAGTTGAGATAGGCTATTACAATAAAGTATAACTTGTAGACACTCCTTTTTGACCACTTTTGTGTCTAAACAAATGTCAGATTGATTTCTACCAAACCATGAAAATTAAGTCTACAAATCATTGTTCATCCCAAAATCATCCATGCATTGGATGTAAGTGCCATAAATCACATCAATGCATTCCTATTGGGGTGATGCACTATACACAACAATAACTTCTCTCCAATTTATCCCCAGTCAAATTACAACCTAAAAAAATGATGTTTTTGACCAAGGGTGAGGGATAACCTTGCATAAATTTAGAAAATGCAATTAACTTGATCAAAATTGCTTAATTGATTAAACCCAATTAAATGCATAGTTGAAAAATCCATGGCTAATTAGTGAATTTATATTTTTAAAAATTCATAAATTTGGATTTGATGACATCATCATGACATCACACAAATATCTAAAATCCATAGCTTTTAGAATTTCCTATTTTCTAAATTCACTAATTGAATTTATTCCTCAACTCTCATGACAAGTGGCCAAGTGGATCATGGAGAATTAATGAATTTCTATTTTTGGAAATTCATAAATTCAACCAAAATATCTTATATGACTTGTCAATACACTTGTAATATCAGAATTGGGTGGGAGACATAATGATTCTAGGGTTTTTTTAGTGAATATTCATTTTTTTTAAGTCAACATTTGGCAATTTTAGGGAGTGGTTGACAGGGCAGGATTACCTAAATTTTTAGGTAATTTTGAGGAGAGGTTCGACTTCATTTGAATATAAATTTCTTCATATAAATGTAATTCACTGGTACCTCGAAAGCCAATCCTAAGGAATTTTCCATATACCATTGGGTGACTTTAGGACTTTTTTTGGTGGTTTGTATTTCAGGTCCCAAGAGGGCTTCAAGAATCAACAGTTTCCATTAAGGTATGCAATAATTTTTTACAATATAATTTCTTAATTATTTTTAACTATAATTCTATTTACTAATCTGTAAGTGCCATCATGGAAATTAAACATGAGGGCATTCGATGGTACCTTGTGGATGCCCAACGACATCCTATGAGTGTGGGTACCTGATGGTAGCCTACATATATTTGACTGTAATCTACCAGTCCCTAATGGAAGTATGTAGGTGGATGATGGAAAACTATAGGTGGACAATAGTAGGCTACTTATGGGGGGATGATCATAGTTTATAGGTGGAAGCTGGAAGTCTACAATCGAGTGTTAGCAGTCTATAGGCAGATGTCAGTAGTCTACAAATAGATGCTGATAATCTATGAGCAGATGCTAATAGTCTAAAAATGAACACCTATTCTCTATAATCAGGTGTTAGTAGTCTACAAGTAGGCTGACAAAATCCCATTATATTTCTTTCAATTGGGCAGCACAAAACCCTATATACATAGAAGTATGGTAAATAATTATCTTATATGCATACCCAGGCACCTTCTCATTAGCGAGAGACACTATAAATACTCTCAACTTAACCTTTAATATTCATAGATCCATGTGGTGAGCACATAACAAACTATTCTTTTACTTTTCACTAAAGAATACTATGTGTGGGCCACTCAAAGTAGCATAACACTAGCATCTACCTGCTGCACATTGGCATTCATCTATATTACACAAGCATCCATCTACATAGTGCTAACATCTACTTGTATAATGATGGCATTCATCAGCATGATGTGGAGGAGCACCAATGCCATGTAGATGAATACCGATGTCATGGAAATGAGCACTAATTCATTTCAAATGATTCAACCTCCATGGCATGTCACTAGCATCTATGTGCATGGTGTTAGTGTCCACCTGCATCATGATGGCATTCATTTTCACTATATCATCACTTACTCAAATCATATAGAAATTTACCTATGTACCACTAGTATTCATTTGCATCATGTTAGCATTCATCTACATTATGTTAATATTCACCTATGATATGTTGACGTTCACCTATGCTATGCCATTGTTCATCTGTAACTTATCAGTGTTTGTCAATAGACTTATGGTATGCCAATAGTTGTCTTGACTCAACATTTGCATGAGGGTCAAAGAAACTTGGCAGGCCTTATGTGATTCACCACATGGTATCACATGATTCACCTATGCAATGATACGTCTTCTAAACTGATTTACCACCATTATGAATCTGATTCACCTTGGGTCTTCCACAACTATTTTTATATGGCCCACTAAAATGAACCCTGAATCATTCTTGACCCATGTCTCTCTCATGGCCCTCATGATTATCTTTAACCCAACCCAAAGTTAGCCTAACTCAACTTAGGGTTAGACTAACTCAACCAAGGTTAGTTCTAAACCTAACCTCCTTGGGGTTAGAGTTAGTTCATATACCTATAAATACAAGTGCCAATACACCTCTAAAAATAGCTTTCCTAGTCCAATATTATTATGCTAAAATAAATCCAAAGATCTTCATTGTAGTGTTACCATGCCAAATTCATAAGCCAACCAACCAAGCCAAGGTGCCAAGGAAATGTGGAACAAAGGGAACTTAATTTCTAAAGATTTATTGATGCACAAAGCTGAGCAAGCCATTTCAACAAACTATTTGGAGCTACAAGGAAGGTAAAAGGATGATTTCCTTTGTTTTTTAGTTTTGTTTTTAATGTATACTTGCTACCTATGTTCCCCTAAGTGTCTAGGATATAGGTGTTAGCATTTAGTTTGTTTATTTAGATTTGATTTGTTTGAGTAACACAATACTAACCTCCACTCTATGCATTCCTTGTTCACATAATGGTACACTCAATGGGACTGTACACACCCCACAAATCCTTCCTATGACTTTTAAGCCTATTTTGTACCATTATTTGGTCCAAAGTTTAGTTCAATATTACTCATTTTCATTATTTTTAAAAAAAAATTATTCATGGGTTTCTATCTGCAAAATCATGACTTGGATTGTCAACCCATGGCCAGGACTAAATGCAAGTCACTACCATACCTGATAACATATGGCCTGAATGGTAGGTCAATAGGCCATATTACAGAGCTTTATTCGAGGTCTTTTAGACTCTATTTATTATGATTTTTTTAAAAACCACGTGTCATCTCTTGAATTTTTAAAATATTTCATTACTTTACCTTCAAGTTGCATACTTTTTTTTAAAAATATAAAAAATGAAGGTACTAATATATTTTCTTGCAGATTAGCCTTCTAACTTATTGCTTGCAAGTTTTTATAGTTTAAGATTGATTTTTGTGTCTTATTGAGCTAACTTGTAGGTATATAAATTTTAAAAAGAAATAAGAAAACCCCCTGACACTTTTTGTAGGACCTAAAGGCCAAGGAAAGATATTTTTAACACTTTAAGATTCAAAACTCACTTTTGAATTTGGTGTTTAAAATCTTTTACTTAAAGTTTTTTCATTTTGTTTAAAGTTTTCGCATAACACCAATGGGCTAAACTTCATGACATATTTCATTTGATTATATAAAAATGAACTCACACTCTAGTTAAATACTCATAAGATTTTTCATTTTTATTTTTATCTTTGAGTGTTTGTTTCACAAGATGAGTGTCATATGTATGCTCTTCCCCATCCACTTTAGGGAATTTAGGGATAAAAAACATTCACTTATTGCATTTGTCACTTTGTCTAAAAGTGTAGATAAAAAGTTTCTGAAGTGCTCCACAAAATTTGAGTGATTTAGGTCATGCCAAAACAACCATAAAATTTTTATACTATTTTTATTCTTGTATTTTTGGCAAATAGGCAGGGGCTTGCTTCTCCCTCATAAGTTATTTAGGGGTGCATTGACTTGGGGATTTATCTCTCAGCATTATACCATCCATACTCCATGGTATGGGTATATAAATTGAGGTCGACTTGCTGAGATACTTGTTTGAGCAGTGAAACAAGAATTGTTAGTAAGAGACTGCCTCAAAATATATGATTATCTCAAACACTGCACTACACTGAGTAATTGATGGATGTAGTGGTTATGAAAAGGACAAAAAAATTTCAAAACAAGCTAGTTAACATAGATCTAAATGACATGTTGCACCCTAGTGTTAATCACACATATATGACCATTTATAACATATAAAAATTGATAGTTTTTAGACAAACCCCACTTGCTATGGATATATTGTCAATGCATGACGAGTAGCCTAAAGTTTCATATTATTGTGCAAAATTTTAAGAGAAGAGGGGGATTAAAAACCTTAATTTTCATGTGCATTTATATTTTTGGATTAACAATATTAATTCTTCTCAAGAGCAAGTATATCGATGGAATTTGACAATACAAAGACACCTTATCAATTTCTAAGATTAAGACGATACACTTAGGTATTTTTGAGTCTTTTCCTTTTTAATTGTATCCTTTTTGAGTCAAAAATATTTTTGTTTGTCAAATACCATGTCAAAACAAGTACAAAACCATTCATTTTGTCTTATACACCCCTTTAGCTTAATTGATGTTACTATGTCCATTTGTGTTGCACTTTTTGCCTTAAAAATTTATTTCAAGACCATTTGTGTGTGTCACTTATTTAAATGGGGCATTGTTATGCTACCCGTTTCATCTCAAACATTTGCCTTAGATTTTTGAGTCTAAAACAATTGTTAAGTCATTTTTTTGGAGTATTATTACACTAACTAAATCAATTTAAGTTTCTTATCGCTTTTGAAACCAAGTTCCAAACCATTTTTAAACGATTTTTGTTTCAAATGCACAATTATGCTACTCAATTTGGTCTAGCCTTTTGCCTTAAAACATCAATTATTAATTTTTCATTAAATCTAAATCTTAACCTTTCAAAGTAAAAATACTAAACTAATTAGGTTCATGTCAAAGCCTTGTCTAATTTGGGCTTAGGCTGTCTTCTTTTTATGGTTGAATTGTGTTACTTGGGTTGGTTTCATATTTGATCTAAATACCCCTTGCCTAGACCTAGCGCTACTTGTTTACCCTATGTTTTGTTTAGAGCATAATTTTAAGCCATGTTGTTGTCATGTTTTTTGTTTTAAGTGGTTGTGCCAATATTTCAAATATCTTAGTCCCTTTGTTATAATATTTTTCATGAACCAAACTTTGAGTCTTAAGTGAGCCAATTACTGAGCATTGTCTAAGCCAATTGTCTAAATTTAGTTTGATTTTCAGTTTTTGTTAGAGTTTTTGTGTTTTCAAGTCTAGCCTTGTTTTAATATGATTATAACTATCTTTGGGAAAATAATTGCCTTCTCTTGACCCTTGTTTGCAATTGTTCTACTTTGTTTAGATACTCTTGTGACTGATTATAACCACCTGTGGGCAAATTGATACTCTAACCATAAACAAGTTTTAACCTTTGTGTTACTTTTGGTGATGATTATAACCACCTCTGAGAAAATTAGTATCATTTTGTTAGACTGGTTTCACTTTTGTTTTGTTCTTTCCTTTCCTAGTTTAGTTGTTTTTCCCTTTGTGTCTCTTTTACAGAGCCAAAGGCCTTTCTTTAGATCTCGGTAGTTCATTACCTTTAGACCCTTTAATTTTAATGAGACCTATCTATGAATCTAAACATGCCTCATTACACACATAGCAGGATCATGTATAATCCTAGATATGGAAACTTTGTGACCAATGACCCTTTTGTTCGAGAGTCGCATGACAATGAAACTTATGAGATAGACCCTAATCTATCTTATAACATTCCATACATTAAACAAAGGCATGACCCTTTTTCATATAATGATGTTGCTTATGAGATGGATCATGATAGTTTCTTATCTTCTTCAGATTTCATTATATGAGCATAGAATAAAGGAAGAAAAGGGAACCTATATGATGCTAGGTCCCATCAAGCATACCAAAATTTTTCTCTTAATTTTTGCTCATTTCGTAATTTTAGAAGAAGATAAGAAACTAGTAATAAGGGTGTGGTAGAAATACCTAGTTGTTGATACACACATGATCTAGATGAATGTAAAAGGTTCCTTTTTGTCTTGTAAGGATTATATGTGGATAAGAAAACACTAACAAAAGGAGTTTTTAGCAAGATAATTAGGTGGAATGCTTAGCATGAGCTAGATCTAAGAAGCATGAGCCTGTTAGGAGGCTATCAATCCACTCTTTGATAACCATTAAGTTGAAAATGATAAAAGAAAGATGCATTAAATAAAAAAATAACTAGAATGAAATAAAAGAAATAGGTGAATGATTGATAGAGAAAATAAATAAATATAGCAAAAGTAGGTCAACACTTATGCTAAGATAGATCAGGCAGGTTCAAAAAATTAGGCAGGGGTCTGTGAATAGGCAGGGACACAAAAAGTCAAATTTGGTTGGGGGTAAGGGGTCAAAAATAACTTGTTATTTTATGCCATAATGATCATCGATGATTGGGCTAACCATTGATGATTAAGGTGACCATTGATGACTGGGTAACCATTGACAATTGGGGGTGACCATCAGTGGTTATGCTAATCATTGGTGGTTTCTTATAGATATCTAGAAATACTTAGAAAAGAGTTATAGAATGGTTTACTGATTAGATAGGGGTTTGGTTAAGAGTGTGGTTAGAAATGGGAGGTTGGAAGATAGGTGTAGAGGGGTCTGATTTAGGTTAGGAAGTCAAAAACCAAAATGACAAGACTAAAGTATAAATATACCTATTGCTTGTTAAGTGGTTGATCACTGGAGAAATTTTGGTAGAGTAACAATACTTTACCTTGAGAGCAATTTTGGTCGAGATTCAAATCATTATTGCTATTGATAAATCATTAGAAGAATATTGGTTGGTTGGAGAGCTTGAGTACCTAAGTGCAAGAATGTTTTTAATCCTCTTTTCACCTCCTACTCTCCTCCTTTTATAGGCAAAGAGAGATAGAGGATAGAAGGTTTCCTAGTAGGTTGGTTTACTGATTTCGATGCTTAGGAGTTTGTTAGTACCCATAAGGCAAACATATTTAAATATGACTCATTATCTCACACATAGCTGGTGATGTGTTATAAGGTTGAAGACCTGACCATTGATGATCAAGATAATCATCGATAATTAAACTTACCATCAGTGATCAAGTGTCTAGAGGCAAATGGTCAAGGTGAGTTAACAAAGGGTGGGTTAAGGTTTGTTAGTAAGTTATTGAGTTTAGTTAGCTAAGTAGCTAACTAGACCCAAGGTCTAATAGGTTAGTCAGTGGGTTGAGAAGGGTTAGGTAGTCACTAAGGTATCTCAAGGTATTTTGACATCTAGTATGATTTTCTAGTGTTTATATTTTACCTCTTTTTATTATGTGGATTTGAATCAATAAGCTATAAAACAAAAATGGATTGCTTGGTCAAAGGTCTGTTTGCCTTGATTATGAGAGGAGGTATTCGCCCTCAAATTGGGAGTCGATGAGGTGGAACCAAAATCAAGTCGAGGTTTGATAAGTGGTTTATGGTGAGTCACAAGGCTGGTGACAAAGGTGGTTAATTGGGCATTTGAGATGCAAACATATGCATAAAATGTGACTAAGTATGATAGCCAAGATCACACACAGACTAAGGTTTCCAATATTAGTAAAAATAAGGTTAGTTCTAGAAGTATAAGTGATAGGGTAATCGATCCACAACATTAGTCATAGCTGATTAGGTTACTCTATAAGTCTCCTAGACAAGGTCAGTGTTTTTGTAGGTATCCGAGGTAGGAAGTGCTTCATTGAAAAACATAATTTTTTTGGTTGTGTAATAGGTGGTGCAAATGCAAAAGTTCAATCATGACAAGCTTGGTCAGTGTGGTCAAAAATATCAAGTAAGGTCATTATAAAATATGTGAATAGTTTGGGTTAATAATAGCCAATGTTGAGGTGGACGTGGTTGGATGATTGGTTGGTTGGTTATAGAAAGTGTTCTTCAAAGGTTGGTTAGTGGTGTTAAAAATGGGTTTCCCCAATTTGGTGTACCACTTGGTTTGGGTTTGGTAGGAGAAGGGTAATCTTTAATGGGTGGGGGGAGAAGGTGATTCTCTAATGGTTGGGGGAGAAGGTGACTTCCAAATAGGTTCAATGATTGGTTAGTTTTATGGGTTAGTTTCAATGACTCAAAAGGGGGAAGACATGTCTTCATAAGTGGGCATGAAATTATAAGGAGGAGGCTAAATATTCTAATTGACAAAGACCATGATGGCAAGATGGGTGGGATTATGAATCATAAGCCCCTATCATGATTTTGCTTTGTTGTTAGTTCTATGGTTAAAAAAGGTAGCTTGATCACATGGTATTAAGTAAGCTAAAAAATCCTTTGATTTGTGGAGGAAAAAAGGGGATATAGAGGATAGGTAGTGGGTGATAGGTAGGGTAACCTTATTGTGGTAATGGCTTGCCCCTTCTTTTGGTGACCTAGGAACCATGATAGACAAGTCCATGTTGTATGCTAGGTGTAGACTAATCGATGCGAGAAGTCTATTGATGCTATTGTGAAAGCTGATTGCTACTTTCTAGGGATTGATTGGTGTTTGATTTTGATATAGGGTCTATTATTTCTCTATTTGATAGGTTCGTGAAGCTAATTGATATGAAAAGTTTCAAATAATTGCTTTTGAAAAATTTGACCTAGCCATCCTTCGAGGGAGTGGTCTAAATTTGGATTTGCTCATGTTTGATAGCTATCCTTCAAGAAAATAGTCTACCTTTTTAAGTAATTTAAATTTTGGGCAGCTGTCCTTTAAGGGAGAAGTTTGGATGCTAGAGGTATTGACCCAAGTGATAGTTTGGTATCCCAAATTCTTTATATACTAGTTTAGACATAGACTAACTATATAGGCCTAAGGTTTTCTTTTATGGAGGAAAAAACACAACAAAAGGTAATTGATGATGGGTAAAAGAGGTGGTTTAAGTGACAATGACCATGGGAATCCATCCTAAAAAGGTTGGAAAGTACCATGAGGATCATGTCATGGGTAGACCCATGGCATCCATGCTTAGGATTAGGCTACATTTATGAGAGATAATCACATGATCTTGTTTTTAATCTATTGTCCTTAAAGGTAAGGAGATGAAGGTGATTGAAAATAAGGGATGAGCTTAAGTTAGACATAAGACGACAAGGAAATTTTTTTAACCAAAGAACATGTACACAATTGTAAAAGTATTTGAGGAGGTTTGAGTTCTAATATAATCCAGATCCATGCTTGCATAAATGGTTGATGTCAATTAGGAGAGTAGATGCCCACCAATTAATTTCTAACACTTGATTAGATGTGAAAAAGATTTGGATTGACAAAAAGGTGAGGTTGGTTAGGTGATAATTTGATGGAGAAGGGAAAAATCGAATGGTTAGGGGAGAAGGTGACTCTCAAATAGGTTGGGAAGTGTCCAAATGGGTTGGTGGAGAAGGGTAATCTCCAATGGTTGGTAAGGTGATTGGTAAGGTGATTGATTGGTGAGTTCTTAGGTATCCAAGGTAGGATGTGATCTTGAGAAAGCATAAATGATTGGTAATATGGAGAAGGGTAATCTACAAAGGTTAGGTAGGTTGGTGGAGAAGGTGACTCCATTAGGTAAGAGGAGAAGGTGACTCGACAATAAGTTTTGTTGGGTGAAGGAGAAAGGTAATCTCCAACAATTCAAGGTTGGTTGGTTGACAAGTTTGGTGGATAGGTTGAGGCATAAGTGCCAAGGGTTAGTTTGGTTAATTATTAAGGTATGGTTTGAGTTTGATAATTGGTCAAAGCCTTATGGATGGAAAGTTCTTCCCAATTTACTCTTTTCATGGATGGCTGAAGATGTAAAAATGATCCCAAGGTGAGGTGTTGGTTAATAAGAGGGTATAGGAGGGGTGAAGATGACTTCATCCACCTCCAAAAAGGGGTTGTTAGTTGTTAGTGGTTAGTAGGTGCTGGTTAAATTGGGATTTCCTCTATTGTACCAGTGCTAGAAAAATGTTGTTGGGCTCGATTTTTGTAGGCTAGGGTAAGTTTGACAATGCTATCCCAAAATAAATGTAGTTTAGATAACCATGGCTGATTATTCCAAGGAAGGAGCTTGGGTGAGGTAAGGGTAGGTTGGAAAGGTTTGTTTGATTTGATGGGTTAGTTTTTGTTTGGATTGATAATTGGTAAGGTTGGGTTGATGGTGGGTAAGGTTGGGTTGATGATAGGTAAGCTAGGGTTGATGGTAGGTTCCACAAAATTGGTAAGTAGAAGAGATAGGTTGGTTGGTTCCACATGGGTGAGTGGAAAAGGTAAGTTAGTTGGTTCCATATGGGTGAGTGAAATAGGTTGGTTGGTGGGTTCCACATAGGTGAGTGAAAAAGGTTAGTTGGTTGGTTCCACATGGGTGAGTAGAAGAGGTAGGTTGGTTGGTTCCACATGTGTGAGTGGAAGAGGTTGGTTGGTAGGTTCCACATGGGTGAGTAGAAAAATTTGGTTGGTTGGTTCCACATGGGTTAGTGGAAGATGTTGGTTGGTTGGTTCCACATGGGTGAGTGGAAAAGGTTGGTTGGTTCCACATGGGTGAGTGGAAGAGGTTGGTTGGTTGGTTCCACATGGGTGAGTAGAAAAAGTTGGTTGGTTCCATATGGGTGAGTGGAAAAGGTAAGATGGTTTTTTATTATAATTTTGAAAGAAAATTGAGAAGGTTCCACTTGGTTAACAAGTATTTTGGTTAAGGGTTAGATTATAGTTTTCTTAGTTATAGATTGACTAATAACTAAATCTAATGGATGGGCCTTGTTATGTTGAGGGCTTTGGTTATTGGTGTAATAATAATGTGCACAAAATGAGGTTCAATGATGGATTGATCTTGATTTTGTGAGCTAATCAATTGGTTTGATGAGATTAGTTGGTTTGATAGGTTTGGTTGAGTTGATAGGTTGGGTGGGTTTGATAGTTGTTGGTTGGTTGGTAAAGATGATAGACCAAATCACAATGTTGAGATAAAGAGGGCTGCCTCAAAGTGGGATGGGGTAGTTGATATGATGGTTGGGGTAGGTGACCCAATGGTTGATGAGGTTAGATAGGTTGAAGTTGAGGTTAGTTATGATAATTGTTAAGTTGGTGTTGATGGGTTATTGGCTGAGTATGATGATGGTTAAATGGTAGATGGTAGGTTGTTGGTTGGTTGTAGTTAAGATTTGATTGGTTGTAGGTGGGGTTTGATTGATCATGGATATCAAAAATAGATGACTCTAACTTGATCATTCGATCTGTTAACATTGTAGCCAGCTTAGGTGGTAGTTGATAGCTTGTTGGTTGGTTGTAGTTGAGATTTGATAGGTGATAGGTAAGGTTTGATTGATTATGGGTGAGGTTAGGTTGGTTGTTGATGAGGTTAGGTTGGTGGTAGGTAAGGTTAGCAACATAAGTGGCTTGTGATGCAAGGTATCTCTCTAAGGCAAGATGGTTGTTTTCCAAGATCCTAGAAAAGTTAGGATCTCTAGGAGAGAATATAGGCTAGTTTCCCATTAGACAAGGCAATGGAGGCAAGATGGTGTAAGGCAGGTTTTTCACAAATCAAAGCAAAGAGTAAATAAGAAAAAGCCAAAAAGGCAAAACACATACTAAAGTACATTACCTCCTAGAGTTATTTTTAGTCTCTCTTTTGGCTTATGCCTTAAGTTAAAAAGAATGTTGGAAGACTTGGCTTTTAGAAAGGGTACTAGAAGAGAAATTTATTGTTGGTTTCAAGTTAGTTATGGCTCTCAAAATTTGTATTGAAAGTCAGTACATGGCTTGATATTGGGGCCTACCCCCTCACTTCACACACCGTAATGATAAGGGTGTCAAGTGCTTTAGTCAAGATATACTGCTTTTTAGAGTTTAAACTCAACTAAAGAGATGAGTTTTGGTTTCTCTTCTTAGTAGTGAAGTCCAAGTAAGATAGCCAAAGGGTAAAAGTTTACCTTTAAGTGATGAAATCCTAGTTAGGCCTTATATTAGGTGTTAAGATATGTTGATTGATAAGTGGTTTGGTAGAGTCCATGATAATAAGAGTGAAACTATGATTGATTAATTTTATATTTAAGTTAAATAGATGAACTAAAATAAAGAAACAATCAATGTATGCAAGATTTATTTTAAGCCCAAAAGAAATTTTAGATTTCACTGTATGAGCATAAAATAAAGAAAGAAAAGGGCACCTAGATGATGCTAGTTCCCATCGGGCATGGCAAAATGTTTCTCTTAATTTTTGCTCATTTCTTAATTTTGGAAGAAGATAAGAAACTAGTAATATGGGTGTGGTAGAAATACTAAGTTATTGATGTGCACGTGATCTAGATGAATGTAGAGAACTCATTTTTATCTTAAAAGGATTGCGTATAGATAAGAAAGCACTAACAAAAGGGGTTGTTAGCAAGATATTTAGGTGGGCTACCTAGCATGAGTTAGATCCAAGAAGTGTTAGCTTGTTAAGAGGCTATCAATCCACTCTTTGATAACCATTAAGTTGAAAATGATAAAAGAAAGATGCTTGCATTCAATAATATAAAGTAACTAAAATGAAATACAAGAAATATATGAATGCTTGATAGAGAAAATGACTAAATATAGAAAAAGTAGGTCAATACTAGTGCTAAGATAGATCGGGTCAAGTTCAAAAAATTAGGTAGGGGTCTATGAATAAGCAGAGACACATAAAGTCAGATTTGGTTAGGGGTAAGGGGTCATACATAACTTGCTATTATTTCATGTTATAATGACTATTAGCAATTAAGCTAATCATCAGTGGTTGAGCTAACCATCAGTGATTAAGATAACTATCAACAGTTGGGTAACCATTGATGATTGGGGGTGACCATTGACGATTGTGCTAATCATCAACAATTACATGTGGATTTCTAGAAATAATCAAAAAATAGTTACATAATGGATTTTTGATCAGATAGGGGTTTGGTTAAGGGTGTGGTAAAAAATGGGAGGTCGGAAGATAGGTGTAGAAAGGGTTTATTTATGTCAAGAATTCAGAAACCAAAATGATAAGAGTAAAGTATAAACATACCTTTTGCTTGCTAAGTGGTTGATGGTTGATGGCTAGAGAAATTTTGGTAGAGTAAAAATACCTTGCCTCAAGAGCAATTTTGGTAAAGGTTCAGATCTTTATTGTTTGTGCTAAATCAATAGAGAAAGACTAGCTAGTTGGAGATCTTGAATACTTGTGTGCAAGAATGCTTTTGATCCTCTTTTCACCTTCTACTCCCCTCCTTTTATAGGCAAAGAGAGATGAAGGATAGAAGGTTCCCTAGTAGGTTGGTTTAATTATTTTGATGCTTGGGAGTTCATTAGCATCACATAAGGCAAACATATCTAAATGTGCCTCATTTTCTCACACACAGCTGGTGATGTGTTATAAGGTTAAAAACCCAACCATTGATGGTCAAGATAACCATCGATGATTAAGCTGACCATCGATGGTCAAGTGTTTAAAGACAAAGGGTCAAGGTGAGTTAAAAAGGGTGGGTTAAGGTTCATTAATAAGTTATTCAGTTTAGTTAGCTAAGTAGATAACTAGACCCAAGGTCTAATAGGTTAATCAATGGGTCAAGAAGGGTAAGGTGGTGCCTAAGGTATCTCAAGGAATTTTGACATCTAGTACAATTTTTTAGTGTCTACATTGATTTATATTATAACATTCCATATTTTGAACAAAGGCATGACCCTTTTTCATATAATGATGTAGCTTATGATAGAAATCCATATATATTATAACATTCCATATGTTGAACAAAGGCATGACCCTCAAGCACGGTATTTGGTGACACCCCCTTCTTATCCAAGCCCCCATCTTTTAGCCTACATTAGAAATTAAGCTTCGTAGTATTCATTCATTACCATTATACCAAGACCTTCAAAATCTTGTAGTTCATTGTCCCAACAAAGTTACAAAATTATTACAAGACAAAACAAAGCTACGAGCTTAGAATCATATCCAATTATTAATCCCATCTTAGATGAGCCTATTTACAAAGGGATCATTATCCAAGCACCAATCATTTTTCATCCATTGCCAACCTTACCCCACTTTAGAAAACCCATGCTAGTATTTGAGCCACAACATATCTAGTCATCACCTCTCCAAGAGATATCATTTGAAGACTAAGATGTGTTTAAAACTGATATTTTACAACCAATTATAAACCAAGGCCAAGAGAACTAACTATCTACATTTTTTTTGAAACACCTATTTGTGATGAGTCAAATTATGATGAATCACCTTTTGATCCTTTCCATTTGGTTGAGGAGTCTCACTTTGACAAACCAATATTTGTTGAGTCACTTTTTAATGATTATAACCACTTTTGGGCAAATCATTATCTCAACCATTGTCTTATTTTTAAAAATCTTCATTTGACAATCTAGTCTTTGAAGAGTTATCTCTTGACCTTTTATCCCTCATTGTAGAGTCTCACTTTGACAAGCCAATGTCTATGAAGTCACCCCTCAATTTGTTCACTTTCTTTGAGGGGATTCACCTAGACGAGCCAGTCTCTGTTGAACATTTCTTAGATGAATCTATGTTAGAAGAGCCCATTATGCCATCATAGGCCATTACTTGTTTAATACCAAATATTCAATTGGACATCATTGTAACAGAATCCACACCAGATGAAGAATAAAAATTGAAGTTAGATTTTATTTCAAACTAATATCTAATTTAGCATCAAAAGTAGAATCAACATCAATCTCAACATTAAATTCAGACTCCCTTGAGTCATACTTAGCTTTAGAATCAAAATAAACTCATGGCTATTATAATAGTGGTTACACATGCCTTGCAGATTAATTTAAATACATTTGTGATCCTTCCATAATTTTTAAGGATGATTACTTCATCATCGACACAATTTCTCCTAGTATTTTTTGTAAGGATTGTGTTGCCTCTTGCCATTCCATTATCATTTCACATGCCATTAACACCACCCAACATAGCCATTATATTGACATTTCACCTCCCATAAGTGTTGATTTGGATTGATAGAATGACACCTTTTTGAACTGCATCCATGGTGACATATTAGTTACAAAATATCAAGGAAGCCAAGACCACATTCATGCAGAAGAAGAACAATCTCTTAGTGAAACCTTTTCGAAGGTGCTAGGGGGAAAGCAAAGTCCAAACTCAACATCTTCTAGTGAAACTTCTTAGAAGGTGTTAAAAGATAATCAAAGTCAAAAGTCAATGTTCCTTAGTGAAACTTTCTTGGAGGTGCTATGGGATGATAAAGACAATTTTATTGGTGAAAACCTCTTCAAGATACTAATTACTAAGCACAACAATTATTCATTGCTTGATGAAGACATTATCAAAGATAAAATCACTATAGTTTCCATTTTACATCATAATCAGATGACATCTACTCTCAATCCCAAACAACAAAACAATTTGGTAGTCCTATCTAGATCATATTCAAAAGTATTTGGCCCCACCACAACCAAAATTATGTTGAATCTAGAATCAACAACATTGTGTGTGACTAAAAAGCTTGATCTTCATTTATTGCCCAACCATATAAATTCTATTATGATCCACCTCTTTATTGCCAAACTAGACCTTTTATCTAATATATATCCTTATTACCATCCATGGCTGCACTTTATTTTATATAGGCTATGAATACATCTTGTCTTGAAGTTTAGAGGAAACAAAATCACCAACCAAAAAATATCACAACATTATTAGGTTCAACATCAGTAGGTTCTTGACATATCAATTATTCATAAGAGGTGTGGGATAGCCAATTATAATAATTGACTATTCTAGTTACATCATATGCTGATTAGTATACACATTTCCACATAAGAAGGAACAACATAACCATTTATCATACCTTACCATTTGCCTTGCCTTTCCATGTGCCTTACCTTTTCCATTTATCATTTACCTCACCTTACCATTATTTCATACCTTTCCATGTGCCTTGTATTTCCCTTTGTCTCACCTTACCATCCTTTCATACTTTGCCATATGTTTGAACTATAGTGACTTTAGGGCTTTTGGGACTATGTAGGCAGTGCTCAATTCACATTGAGGTCATCTCAGTTACCCTCTATTGCCACAATATACTATTCTTTGCATCATATTATACCCTATACCATTTCCACCATGCAATTAAGCCTTTTCCAACTAGTTCTTTTTACCTAACCCTACCTGTCATGTTTGGTCTTGGTTCTAACTCTTTTGTACTTTAGAAACCTTTAATGGTTGATGACAAATTTATTTTTAGTCGTTATTTCAGAATTACATGTTTGAATAGCAATATATGAAAGTAGTATGACAATGATCCTAGAAATTATTGTTACGTTTCATTATGGGTGCCATTGATTATAACCATATTTGGAAAAATCAGTGTCCCACTCTTTGCTACAAATTATAATTGCCTATGGGCAAATTAGTACCAATGACCTTTTACCATTGTTTCCTAATTATAACTACCTATGGGAAAATTAGGGACACCACCTTTTACCATACATTTCCACTTCACCTTGTCATTAATGTTATCATTTGCCTTGCCATTTTCCTTTACCTAAAACTTGTTGATACTTAGTAAGACACCTTTTGTGTAGGCATAACTATAGTGACATGAGGTCCATTTAGGACTATGTAGGTAGTGTTCAATTCACATTGAAGTCAACTCGATCACCCACTTTTACCACAATATATCATTGTTTACATCATATTATACCCTATACTATTTACACCATGCCATTAGGCCTTCATTAGCCAATTATTTTTACCTAACTTCACCTATCATGTTTGGTCTTGGTTTTGACTCTTTTGTACTTCAGGCATGTTTAGTGGTTGATGAAAAATTTAGTTCCAACATTTATATCATAACTACATGTTCAAATGGTAGTATATGAAAACAATATCATAGTGGTCCTGGACATTACATCATTCATTTGTTGTTACATTTCATTATGGGTACCAATGATTATAAATGCTTTTGGGAAAATTAATGTCCCACCCTATGCTACTAATTATAACCACCTATGGCCAAACTAGTACCATTGACCATTTGCCTCTATTTCTTAATTATAATCACCTATGAGAAAATTAAGGACAACACATTTTATTATGCATTGTCACTTTAAATTGCCATTACTTTTATCATTTGCCTTGCCATTTGACTTTACCTGAAACTTGGTGATACTTAGTCAAACACCTTTTATGCAGGTGGAACTACGATAATGTGAGGTCCATTTGGAATATGTAGGCAACACTCGATTCACATTGAGGTTAGCTTGATCAGCCCTTACCACACTCATCATTTTGTAAGTAATCTAAGCCAACACTCTCACCATTTTATGAACGATATCTTGTTAATCTCTAATGAGTTAAGATACCCCAAAAAATTTACAAAAACATTATTTTTTTTTCAAAATCCTAAAAATTAGAAAGATTAGCTTAGAAATTCCTAGAGAGATTTAAAGCCCCCCATAAAAAGAAACATTGGCCCTGTCTTGAACCTAGTCACCAATCCTTGATCCACCCTATTAGGGAAAATCCATTTTCAGTTCCAATCCATTCCACTACCGTTGGGGGGTGTGACCTTCCCTTTATATGTATCCTTGCTTAAAGGCACCATCCAATTTGTGCTTTTTAGGCCAAGTTCACAACTTTTACCCTATTGGGGCAACACCAAAGCATGCAACTTATACTGGGATATATTATCCCTACATGTTATTCCCTTGAAAATAGACTTACTTGGGGGCACTGCCTATTTATCATTTCTTTAAGCCTTCACACATATATATTGACTTGGTTAACGACATGATGATTTCTATTACTTCTACTTCTAGTTTTTCATGTGTGTGTTTTATTAGTTGTTATTTGTTTGTTTGCTTTCATTGTTATGCTTTGACTTAGTCTATATGCATTTATTGGGTGATTCCTTATGCATTAAACTTAATTCCATCCATATTTATACGTCAACATTGTCATCATGGTTTTTAATCATTAGTGTATTATTTTAAATAATTTATTGGATCAAGAATCAATACTTATGTACATTTTGACTTGTCACCATGGTGTATACCATCACATGATAAAACAAAAATTAGGTCAAGGAATCTTATAATCAATGGTGCTGCATAAACTTTTCCTTTTTCACTTTGGTAAATCTTCCCACCCTCTTTGATCAAATTAACCCATTGACCATTCTGGTTATATCAATACTAATAAGGACAAGCATATCCAAATTGGTAGGTACAACCATATTATTCACATTGATCAATTCTTATTTTCCTATTCTATTTCTTATTTCAAATTTTTCCCACTTTTGGGTGAACTACATTGGCCTGAGGTTTATTTAGACTATGTAGGTAGTGCTTAGATACATGACAGATCTCAGGTCACTTTAGCCATCATTATTCTTCCAATCATCTCTTTCATCACTTTGTGCATCCTCATGTGCCTGGTTATTTGTAGCTTCTTCAGTCATTAGACCATCAAATCTACATTTCCACTCGCTCATCTTTAATCTATGTGATAGGTTATATCCTTGAGTTATGCTTGTTAATCTACCTTACTGGGGCACAACCAATTTATCATGTTCAAATCTGCCTTACTACAGAAAAATCATTATTCAATCCAAATCATCAAAATGATTATAACTATCTTTAGGCAAATCATTATTTTGACCCACCTACCCTGTTGGGGCACATGCCTATGCCACTAATTATAACTGCCTCTAGGTAACTCAGTGTCTCAACCTCCATTACTAATTATAACCACCTTTGGGCAAATTATTGCTTTAAATCAACATGTGCAAGCATTATCTCAATTGGATTAATCTCTCCCTAGTTTAATTTCATTCTTATTCTTGTTTCTTTTCGAGGGACCATCCATCAATCATATGTGTCAGCCAATCCCTTAAGGGGGAATCATTATAGGCTTCCCAAACTTTATTTGAAGCATCATTCTTCATTCTTTTTCTTTTTAACAACTTTTTCATTAGTTGAAAATACATTACTTTGCTTGTGTCTTGCAATGCCTTCTCAAATAGGGGCAAAATTTAGACTCTCTTTTTTGGCTACTTTCGTGTCTAAATGTACATCAGATTGATTTCTACTAAATAGTGCAAATTATTGTTCATCCTAAATTCATCTATGTAAAGGATGTAAGTTCCCTAAATCATGTCAATGCATCCCTATTTGGGGTAATACACCATACACAATAATAACCTCTCTCCAATTCATCCCTAGTAAAATTGTAACCTAGTAAATTAATGTTTTTGACCAAAGGTGAGGGATAACCTTACATAAATTTAGAAAATGCAATTACTCTGATCAAAATTGTTTAATTGATTAAACCCAATTAAATGCATAGTTGAAAAGTCCATGGCTAATTAGTGAATTTTTATTTTTATAAATTCATAAATTTTGATTTAATGACATTATCACGACATCACACAAATATAAAAAATCCATAGATTTTAGAATTTTCTATTTTTAAAATTCACTAATTAAATTTATTCCTCAACACTCACTGATAAGTGGCCAAGTGGATCATAGAGAATTAATGAATTTCTATTTTTGAAAATTCATAAATTCAACCAAAATTTCTTCTATGAGTTGTCAATCCACTTGTAAAATATTAGAATTGGGTGGAAAACATAATCATTCTTGACCCATGTCTCACACATGGACCTCATTTTTATCTTTAAGCCAACATAGAGTTAGCATAACTCAAATTAGGGTTAGACTGACTCAACTAAAGTTAGTTCTAAACCTAGCCTTCCTAGGGTTAGAGTTAGTTCAAAGATCTATAAATACAAGTGCCAAGATCCCTCTAATCAAAGCTTTTATAGTGAAATATTATTATGCCAAAATACCTCCAAAGAGATTCATTGTAGTGTTACCATGCCAAATTCATAAGCCAACAAATAACCAAGCACACGAGGATGTGTTTGCTTAGTTGTTTGTTTGTTAGTTTGCTAGTTTGTTTGGTTTCATTATTGTGCCTTGACTCAGTCTATATGCATTCATTGGGTGATTCCTTTCACATTGAAATTCATTCCATCCATATTCATACGCCAACATTATCATCATAGTTTTTGTCATTGGTGCATTATTTTCAATTATTTATTGGATTGAGAGCTAGTCTTTATACACATTATGGTCTGGTTACCATGGTGTTTTATATCATGGTGTATATTGTCATGTGCTACAAAAAAGATTAGGTCAGGAAATATTACAAGCAATGGTGCCATAGAAACTTCTCCTTGTTTACTTTAGAAAATCTTCCCATCCTCCTTGATCAAATCAACCCATTGACCATTCTAGTTGTATCAATGTTGATAAGGAGGATCATCTTTGTATTGGTAGGTACAACTAGATTATTCACATTGATCAATTCTTATTTTCCTATTCTATTCCTCATTCTATTTTTCTCTCACTTTTGGGTGAACTAGATTGGCATGAGGTCTATTTAAACTATGTAGGCAATGCTTAGATACATGACATATCTCAAGTCAGCTTGGCCACCATTATTCTTCCAATCATCTCTTTCATCACTTTGCACATCTTCATGTGCTTGGTTGGTTGTGTATTCTTTAGTCATTAGACCATCACATTTAAATTTACACCTGATCATATTTAATCTATATGATAGGTTATATCCTTGAGTTATGCTTGCCAATCTAGCCTATTGGGGCACAACCAATTTATCATGATCAAATCCACCCTACTGGGGCATAATCAAAAATAATTATTTAATCTAAATCATCTTAAATGATTATAACCTCCTATTGGGTAAATCATTATTTTGACCCATCCACCTTATTAGGGCACATGCATGTGCCATTGATTATAACTACCTTTGGGTAAATCAATGTTTCAACCTTTATTATTGATTATAACCACCTTTGGGCAAATCAGTACTTTTTAACTCAATGCATGAAAGCATTGTCTCAATTGGATTAATCTCACCTATGGGTTAATTTCATTCTACTTTTTGCTTATTTTCAAGGGACCATCCATCAATCGTACATGTTGGCCACTCCCTCGAGGGGGCATCATTATAGGCTTATTAATTTTTTTTTGGAGCATCATTATTCAAGAATTATTATTTTTTAATTCTTAATAACCTTTTTATTCTTTGAGAATATTTTACTATGCCTATATCTTTCAATGCCTTCTTAAATAATGGCAAACTATAGACACCCCATTCTAGCCATAACTAAATTTTGACTAGAATTCAAACTGATTTCCACCAAACATTATAAATTAAGCCTAAGAGTCATTGAACATCTTAATTTCATCCACATATCATTCATTAGTGCTCAAAATCATGTTGAGGCATCCCTATTTGGGGTACTAGTTCGTACGCAACAATAACCTCTCACAATTCATCCCTAGTCACCTTATGACCTAGCAACTAGCAGTTTGGCCTATGTACCTATTAAGCAGGACAATTATATAATTATTAAAAGAGCTAAAATGCTAATAAAAATGAATCAACTAATGAAACCAGATTAAATTCTTAGCTAATTAATCCATTTACAACTAATAAATATTTAAAAATGAAAATTCAAAAATGCAAAATATCAGGGTTATTCATCATTGCTTTTATGAGTTTTTAATCCACTTGCAAAATATCTTAATTGAGTGGAAGATATAATAATTTTGACATATGTCTCTCACATGGCCATCATGGTTAACAAAACTCAACTCAAGTTTAATTTGAACTTAACAATGGTTAACTCTAACCTGACTACACTTGGGTTAGAGTTAGTTTTAGAGGTTATAAATACAAGGTCTCACCCATTGATCCATAATCTCTCATAAGCCAAAGTTATAATTCTCATTTGGATGCAAAGAATCCTTTCAAGTAGTGTTACCAGGCCAAATTCATAATCCAACCAGCCAAGCCAAGGTGCAAAGGAAAGGTGGCGCAAAGGGAGCTTCATTGCTAAAGATTTCTTGATGCAAAAAGCCAAGTAAGCCACTTCAATAAGCTATTTAGAGCTACAAAAAAGGTAAAATGATGATTTCCTTTATTTTTTAGTTGTGTTTTTAATGTATGCTTATTACCTATGCTCACCCTAGTGTCTATGCTAGAGATGTTAGTGTTTAGTGTGTTATTTTGTTTTTGATTTTATCTGACTAACACGATACTAATCTCCCCTCTTTAATTCCTTAGATACAATATTAAATTTAATATTTTCCTCATTATAATTTTTAGTCGTTTTGACCTTGTATCTTGGTTTGATTTGAAACTTTATTATTGAAGTATCTATAGGAGTAGGGGTACACTTGAGTTTATTCAAAACTATGAGCTTAACTTCTTTGTCTCTTATTATGTGGCATAGGTCATCAAAGGATTTTAATCTCTTGAATATGATTGAATTAGGGAGTGTTTCATGCAAGCTTTATTGGCATATGTATTGCAACTCATTTTCATCCATAACATTAGTCATCTTAGATATCATAGTATTGTACCAAAGTACTTAATTACCAATTGGCTTGTTGGACCCTTGCTTAAATTTATAAATTTGTGCATAGGATAGTTTCTTATCAATGGTGATAGTGAAATGTGATATAAATTGATCTATCAAATGGTTGAATGCTATAATTGATTGGAGGGTAAGGTCATTAAACCATAAAAAAACATATTATTTTTTTGTTGGAAATAGCTTGGTTAATAATTTTTCATTGTATGTGTAATCCAAGCATACTTCTTGGAATGATTGAAGGTAATTTTTTGGATCACTTTTACCTTCATATAGTGGAATATTAGTGTTAGGAAATGATTAATCCTCATAGTAATTTATACATCATAATATGAATAATTACGTGAGTAAGAATTCATTATTATGTACACTCAATTTGTTAGTTATATTTGGTAGCAATTAGTTACTAGAATATTGTTATAAATAATATTATGATAATAGATTAGAATATAATATTATTTATATGTATTGTTATGCATTATAAAAATATATTATATATAAGAGTTTGAGGGATTTGGGGAGAGATATTAATGGAGAGAATATAGGAATGATGTTCTTATAAATATGTAAACTCCCGTAGGAATAATAATCAGAGCGTATGAAGAAATAATATAGTGTGTTTAAAATAACTCTGAGATTGTCTGTGTTATGCTTCCATATTTTTTGTGTTAGTTTTGTGAAGATTCTGATATACACCATCATCTAGTATCAGAGTGGAGGATTATGCTGATGGATCAATGATTTTTTAAAGGGGCAGTCGAAATTCTTTTGTGTTGCCCCATTTGATTTAAATCACATCACATTAAATTTTTATGTAGTTAGTATATTTTTAGTTAGTATTAGTAAATGAGAGTGAGTCATTGGAATGAAGCTAAGAGTGCAGCTATTTAAGTTTTCAGAGGAATTATTGAATATAGGGAGGTGTTTCCATATGAAGTAAGAGTTGTTTTCTAAGCAAAAAGTTATTTTTAAATGTAGGATTCTAAGAAGAAGCCATAGATTTAAACTATTCATTATTTGACCCATTCATCCATCTTGCCTACGAATCAAAGATGTATATGTCTCAGCTAAAATATTGAATAGTTCTTTATTCAGTGATATTCAAAGATCATAAGGATAGGACATAACACAAGTGAAAATATTATGTGTAATATAGTAAAAGTTGGCATGGTTTGAGTGTTGCATGCACAACTGTATACCCAATCAACACCAAAGGATACATCTTTCAAACATCCTAAGAAAGTGTTTTCAGTATCCAAGATCGATAGTTGGTGTTTTAATTTAATGTGGTTAGATCTAGTCAAATATGCATGTGTATCTTGTAGATAAGATCTATTTAAATACACCAACATTTTTTTTAGCCATCTCTTTACACCCATCTACTATGTAAGTATGATCAAGTTTCATGTAATTTTATTGCCCACCATCTTCCTGTACTTGATGTATGTGTCTTAGCTATGTTTTTTAAGTTTAAATTGTCTTTTTGTCATTATTTATGTCAAATTTCAAAACTGTTAATTGATAAAGTTATTAATTGTCTTAGTCCAAGTCAAAGTCGTATTTATGTAAGTATGTCAATCATGATGATTTTGTGTCTATAAGTCTCAATAATCAAAAGTGTCAATTTTTATTAAAAAAATATTTTAATTGTACACAGATGCATTATCAGTGTAATTGATGTCCATTTTGTAAAAATTATGTCAAGAGTGTGGGAGGGGGGGGGAGTAATTCTCTTCATGAATTCATCGGTTGAGTAAGTAGCAAATTATTGGAGGTTGGATGTTACTAGAGGATGGAGGCTTTCTATGCCTCTTATTTGCCACTAATGAAGGTGCACTTCTTACTATAGTGGTGAATATATATATATATATATATATATATATATATATATATATATATATATATATTCAGCACTTATTTGTATGCATGATGAATAAGAGGTGTATTTTCTATTTTCCCACATAGTGCACTACATAAAAAAGGTGTTTAGAAGAAGCAAGAATGTGGCAACAGTTAGGAGAGTAGTTACTGTAGAGATTCCATGACTATCTTAATTATTTATGGAGATGATCCAATAATGACACATCTATGTAGTCATGTAAAGTAAATACAAGATGCATTCTTTCGTATAGTAGTGGTCATGCACAATAAGATTACGTTAGTAGTATGTAGACCTAAGAGTATGCAATGACATACAATTTTATTCATGCCAGTTCTTGGAAGTAGGAGTGAAAGTTAAACATATG
Source organism: Torreya grandis (assembly GCA_037957365.1). Taxonomy (NCBI): domain Eukaryota; kingdom Viridiplantae; phylum Streptophyta; class Pinopsida; order Cupressales; family Taxaceae; genus Torreya; species Torreya grandis. The sequence goes on from JARHVA010001587.1 coordinate 2,912,945, forward strand.
GTGTTCATATCGTGGTTCTATTATAACATCAATCTATACCCTTGGAGAGGGTTCTTCACATTGCTTCTAATTGAGTTATAATATGGGGACAACCCTAGGCTGTGGGTCACCTATTATGGGATTAAACCTCTGGAGAAGGTTGGATTCCTCTTGATACCCACACAAGATCAACATAAGACAACTATAGCTCACACAACCTCACAATCTTGCTCATTGCATAAGTATTTCATGGAAGAGGTTCAAATAAAACACTAATCCAAATCTACAAGAGCTTGAAAACACCTTCAAAGAGGTAAGCAAAAGGATAATGAACTATGAAGATTATCCTTCATGAATTCATCATGCACAAGCATACTAAGCACTAATCAAAGGCAAGAGATAGGCAAAGAGTTAATATTATTGATTCAAGAGGTAGTTATAACAAATGCTTGCTAGGGTTTAGCCTAATCAGTCTGAGCATATTTTACAATATCTCAGAAAATGTCCCTATCTCCCAAAAAGATCAAAATTTTAAAATCTAAGAAGCCTTACAATGGAGAAAATAATGGGAGATATAAGGGAAGGGAGAGAGAGAAGAGGGAGTATGCAATTTGAGAGCAATGAATGAGCTACCACCTTTCAAGGGATGATCCACCACATTTTTAGTCCAATCAAGATTAGTACATCATATATCAGATAGCCTTCCTTTGATCCAATAGTCTTTAAGCTTTTCTCATTAGTTGGGAAATGCACTAGAAGACAAGGGTCTATTTTGTAGATGATGAGTCATGATAATTTCAAGGCAAAAATATCTCCAAAGTCTTTGATTAGTATTGAATGATTCAATATGATCCTAATTCCCAAGTCCCTTTGCATCTATCCTCCATGCCACCTTCCACTTGCTTTCACATAAGGACAAAGTCTTCATACCTTGACCCTGATAGAGTCATGCCATGTCTTTTATTAGCGGTTGTATGTTCCTGCTAAACTGTGGATTATTCGACTATCATATTTGTGCCTTAGCGTGCTCTTTACTACAAATCTTGGACATAGATTAACTATAGACTAAAAACCAATCTCCTTTATTGGTTTTTAGATAGTCAATATATTCATGTGGACATATCTATATCATTTAAACAACTAATAGCCCACCATGATCTATATTAGGCTCAAAATACCTATTATGTCTTTGCCTTTATTTATGTTAGGTCTAAAAGGACCTATTTTATCTTTATGCATTGTGGAAACTAAGATCTCATTACACACATGGACCCCATTTTAAATAACATCAAACACAACCATGAAATAATCCTTCATCTTAGAGATTAGGGTCGATAGGTTGTAAACCCTTAGACCAGGAGCTAGACTAAGCTTTAATGGTGACCTCAGGTTTAAAATATTCACCTTAACTCCACCTAGATCATGATCAAACTTGGTTCTATGTATTTGCTTTACCCAGTTTCAAACCTGCTTCATCGACCTTTATCAAAATACTTTGGGGCTCATCTTTTCTCATTGGTTGTCGATTATCAACTCAACTTACTAGCCTTTTGACTTATCTCACACTATTGATCCCCTTTGATACAATCAAATGCGTGCTGTTAGATCTACTTTAGGGAACCTTTTTGACTTATTGACCTGATTATATGCTGTAAATATTTGATGCATGATTGAATGTAATCCCTTGATCTTATTGGGACCCCATATTTGAACCCAAATGGTTAATTCATGAGACTTTACTTTGACATCTGCATGCCCATATTTGATGTTTACGTGACCATCACAATTTAAACCTCAATGGTTTTCTTCTATGTTTTAAAATTGACTTCTATGTGCCCATCATTTGATGTCCACATGACCATCATTGACATCTATATGAATGTGTAAGGATTTTTTAAAATCCAAATGGTTATTTTTTGGGGCTTAAACTTGACGTTCATGTGAACATTTCACTTTGAAAGTCTAACTTTGAAGCTTTATATCTCAAGATAGAGAACTCATAAGGACATGAAATTTGTAGAGGATGATATTGGCATTAAGGGCATCATGTTCATTCATTTATTTTAGCTCCACAAGGCTTCCTGAGCAACTTATAAAATGAACAAATAAACCAACCTATTCATTTTTGTGTGACATTGTGGTGATGGTCTAGTTCATTTAAACTTGAGCTATGAGCTTTTGCTTGATCTTTGAAAGCTTCGATGAATCCCCTAAGGCCTGTAAAACTTATTCCTGACCTTGAATACTTGAATACCATGAAGACTTTCTTTCAAACTTGTTCCTCAAAGATCAATAAAATTCACCTTAAGCTAATGTAAAGTGTTTCAAAAGCTTTGTAAGCATAATGTGATCTTTAAACCACTTATTCCATCAAGAACTTGTTTAGCACATCCATCTCAATTAAGAATTTGTTTAGCTGACCTATCTAGATAAAATATTGATATGTGCTCTAAAATTGGCCAATATTTCTAGTGACTCACAGGGAAGCATGCCTATTATGCTTGAGAACCCAAACCATGTTGCCTTGTCTAGTCCATTGGGCATGGAGTCTCCTCTCTAGTTCAATAATTTGATCTTAAGCTAAAAATGGCTACCCCTCTTTTTTAACTCCTATTGAAACAAATATGGACCAAAAGGAACAAGAAAAAACAAAGTGCCCAAGGCACTTATTAAAGGGAAACACACAAAAAAAAAGGGAAACTAGCCTAAACAAAGTAAGGACCACTATCCTACTAAACAAATGTGCACATAGGCACTTAGAGAAAATCATGAAATCTACTCTAATATATACAAGTTTGTATTTTACAAGTACTTTCCTCCTGGGTCAAATGGGAAACTTCTAGCATCATTAATTTGTGATAAACCAAGATGAAAAATACCTTATTTGGATATCTCATGATAGGTGGGATAAGATGCCTAATTGCTGACTCTTTTGACATGATCTCAAATGGATAAAATGGGATAAACATGTCTCTAATAGAGACATACTAGTCCATTTCTTCCAGGCTTACTCCAAAATTGATTGTATGAGTACCTACAACCTTCTTTTTTGATGGCTCAATTTTGTACTCTAACTGAAGCACAACATGTGATGTCTCCTCTTTATCATACTCTAATCAAGATAAGTACCTGATAGGGCATCCTCTTATCAATACAAACATTGAGCAATCATATTTTATCTGGTTCCTACATTTTGATGACCTATCAATATGTTACCCAGGCACAATCAGATCATAATCTCCTTGCGGAGGAGTATATCCTTCCCCTAACATCTCAAATGAGTCCTTCAATGTGATCAAAGTTGTAATTATAACCTCTAATGACTCATTAGGATTATGTTCAATATGCACATTTTGATCAACTACTTCTTAGACCTGCTTACTTAAAGGTACAGGTGTGTCATCCAAACTTGAACAAAAATCTTCAAGTCCATCCCAGAAGGAAACCTCCTATTGGTCATTGGAAAGGATGTCAATCTCAACCTCATAAAGACTCAATCTATATCAACTAGATTGGTCTTCTTCCTCTGAAGAGAGGGGAGGCTTATCTTTTCAAGCAAGGTCTAACTCATCAGGCTTTTGATGTTTTTTACTAGTATGCTCATCAAATTGCATCACTTGAACACTTGAGATGTCTCCTTCATCAACTTTACTCAAGGTTTCATCTTATTCTTCAACTGCAAATGAGGGTTGATTTGGCCATCTAGGGTCCAAAACATTACACTTGTCTTACCCAAGCTACGATCTAATTTCCTCTTACTTCAAACTATTAGGTCTATCTTTATTTGGAACCTCATCTTAGAGTGGACCCACCTCAGACACCTAGTTATAATCCTCTTCTTGATCTATGTAGAATGGACTTTTAGTAGTCCATTCAAAATATACTCTATTTTCATCTTGGAGATTATCTTCATCAAGATGTAGTTCATTAGTGTCAAAGTCATGCCCAAAAGGCTAGTCCAAATCTGATTCCTCTTCCTTTGAATGAAGTAGACTACCTATCATGATCTATTCATCATAGACACTTGTGTTGTCCTCTTTAATCTCACTTATGACTGCATGCTCCTCTATTCTTTGTAAAATTCCTTCATGAAGGAGATGGTGGGAGGGTGAAGAAGTTCACCTTAATTGAAACTCTTGAGGGTCTCCTTCTAGCTAGGTATTTTAAAGGCTCTTATAGGTGGCTCTTAAGGAAAGGAGGGAGAGTCTTAGAATTATTACACACCAAGCTCATTGAGCTAAGATAGGTTTGCTTGATTCATTTCTTGCACAACTAACCCTTCCTCTACTAGGACTAGCTCTTGGACTACCTCAACTAACACCTCATCCTTCTTCTTTATGCCCTTCTAACTAATTTCCATGATGAAAATGAGTATGTAATAGACATTTTTTCTTCCTTTTGAATGGTTTTAAGAGAGGGTGGTCTCACAAGTGAAGACATGACATAGTCAGGGTCAAAAGTGTTAGAGAAGATCATGATGGGTTGACTGCAAGTTCTTGAGTGGGGATGGGTGTTGGGGTAGGAAAGGGAAAAATGATTGGCTTAGGCTTGACATACTCTTTCTCCCATTTCTAAAACACCTTTTCAATGGATAATACCTACCCTTTCATCTCTTGCTTCTCAACATGTGGATAGTTAGCTTCTTCAATAGATGCCATACAGTCTAGAACTATTACAAGAAGATCCTTATCTCCTCCATAGCATGAATAGGAAAATCTTGTCCAATTTTAACCCCCTCATTAATCTTCATTATTATTATACCTTTGTCTAATATTGCCTCTTTGAGATTTGACAAGGATGGACTTTGACAAGGTTGACTAGGGGTTTGATTAGGAACTCTTGAATATTGAGCTTAAGGCTCTTCAAGGGAAGAGGGCATATAAGACTAATCCAAATGAGCCTACTGCTCTTCATAAGATATTAACACACTATCTACATTTTGGACCATATTTCTCATCATTGCTATGTCCTCATTCCTACAAGATGACCATTGTTCAGCCTCACAAATTGACCATCTATTCTTGACCAACTGAAGTGCACTCCTTGCCTCTTGTATAAAATGGATAGGGATGACTGGAGAAAGCTCCAAACCCTTACCAATCTCCATTATCAAATCAATATGAATTGATAATTCTTTCTTGACTCCTGACAAGGATGTAACAGGGTAAGCCTGGTCTTGACAAGGTGAATTAGAGGACTGATTTGATTGCAAATGAGGCTAAGCTTGGTCATATGCAGGGGTGGGAGAAGGACAAAGGCCATGATAGGGATGATAGGAACTTTGAGGATCACTTGGAGGGAACATAAACATTATTTGCCTGATAAGTGTGGTGCTAAGGTAAAAAATAAGCATACTGATCAAAAGATGATTGGTTATACATACCAAATTAAGATGACTATGCACTTGGGATACTTAAGCCAGTTTATGAATGCTCAAAGTCACCATTGATGTTTGCACACTTTTCTCTAAAGGATGATTGAATTAAGAGAACACCAAAACTATTCACTTAGTGCATGATAAACTTTATCCCAATGGGCATGCTGATAACTATTATAGCATCAATATGCACCCTCAGAGAGGGTTCTTTAGGCCCCTTCTAATTGAGCTATAATATGGGGATAACCCTAGGCTATGGGTCACCTATTATGGGGTTAAACCTTTGAAGAAGGTCAACTTCCTCTTGATGCTCACCTAAACTAATGTTTACATAGGGAGAAGAGTTAGAAAGGGGATAAAGGCTCCTAAAAAGGCTAAAAGGTGATGCACCAAATAAAAATGGACACTCACATGAGCTTGAACCCAAACCAGATCAACATAAGACAACTATAGCTTACACAATCTCATAATATTTCTCATTACATAAGTATTTCATGGAAGAGTTTTAGATAGAACACTAATCCAGACCTATAATAGCTTGAAAACACCTTCAAAGAAGCAAGCAGAAGGACAATGAACTATGAATATTCTCCTTCATGAATTCATCATGCATAAGCATACTAAACACTAATCAAAGGCAAGAGATAGGTAAAGAGTTAATATTATTGCTTCAAGAGGTAGTTCTAACAAATGCTTGATAGGGTTTAGCCTACTAAAGCTGAGCATATTTTGCAATATCTCAGAGAATGTCCATCTCCTAAAAATATCAAAATTCTAAGATCTGAGAGCCCTTACAATGGAGAAAAGAATGGGAGATATAAGAGAAGGGATAGAGAGAAGAGGGATACAAAATTTAAGAGCAATCAATGAGCTACCACCTTTCAAGGGATATTGCACCACCTTTTTGGTCCAATCAAGATTAGTACATCATAGACCAAATAGCCTTCATTTTCTCCAATAGTCTTTAATCTCTTCTCATTGGCTAGAAAATGCACTAAAAGATAAGGGTCTATTTTACAAATGATGAGTCATGATACTTTGAAAGAGAAATATCTCCAAAGAATATGATTAGTATTGAATGCTCCACTATGATCCTAATTCCCAAGTCCCTTTATATTTATCCTCCATGCCACCTTCCACTTGCTTTTACATAAGGACAAAGTCCTCATACATTGAACCTGACAGAGTCATGCCATGTCTGTTGTTAGCTACAGTATGTTCATTCCTATTGAACTATGGATGATTTGACTATCATATTTATGCCTTAACATGCTCTTCACTACAAATCTTGGACATAGATTAACTATAGACTGAAAACCAATCTCTTTTATTAGTTTTTAGATATTCAATATTGTTGATGCAAATTTTATGCACACCACAATCTTAACGAGGTAGCCTCTAATGTTTTAGGATCTCAATGGAGATAAAATCTACTCTAGGGCATGAGTTATAAGTACACAATCTATTATAACCTATTGATGGAATAGTTGGTAGGGTATGTAGGCTATTGACAAGGTTTTTGGATGAAGGCATGGTTCTTAAAAGGTAGTTATTCTCTAGGTGAGTTGAATGGGTGACTGGCTTCTAATCTAGAGTGGGTAGATCTCAAAAAAATCCCAAAGGAGAGAAGGGTAAGGGAAAAAAGAATGATTTTTTGGTTTTTAAGAACTACTACCCTAGTTGGCTTCTAAATAGACCTATGCTGTTAGAACTTATGCCTGTTACTAGCAATAATTTCACACACACAGTCGGACACATCTAAAAAGTCTAAGGAGATGATGATGCAAGAAATTCACAAACCTTAGACAAAGGTTTTTATTTTTAGGGAAGTTGTTGCACATTATTAATCAAGAGATTATGGCTCTGGCTAGTGAAGTATCTGAGATAGCTATTGCACACACATAGAAAACTACATCAAAGAAAGCACTAATACACATTCAAAATTATGAATCAATTTAAACTAAATTATCTTAATCAATATATTTACCAATATTTCAATAGTTTTTTCCAATCTACAGATTAGCACATCCATCAAAATAATTAAGAACCCATCACAATTGTTTCACACTAAGGATTATTGAAACATACAACCAAATAAAGTAATAACTAATTACATAAAAATTGGAAAGAAAATACTCAAACACATTCGCTGATGATCAAAATTAATGCTACTCCTATATTAAAAAATTCTTTCACAAACATCCAAGTTGGATTACAATTTTTTATATAGATTTAAAGAAGGGGTCATCTCATCCTCCAAGTTCATGCAAGGTTATTACATGCGATAGTCAGAACTTGAGTTCTAAATATAATCTAAAACTGTATAAGAGTCTACTTGTAGTTATCAGTTTAAAATAGCCTTTGCAAAAGCTATACAATCATGTGCATATGTATACAAATGAAGGCAATTTTTACAACTATAACTTGAACTACATACAAAACTTCAAATATATGCACCATTTACAAAACTATTCATGCACAAAGTCTTAGCCTTTTATAGCTTGTGAGAACAATCTATTAAATATTTTTAGATTAGCTCCCTTCAAATATAATTTAGGCACACATCAATTATCATTATATCAATCCCTTAAAACTAGTGAAACTATGACTATCCAAAAATTATTGTGTTGCATGTTTCCCATGCTTCTCACTTGGTCTAGATCTTTGAATTTTTATATATTGACCTCACACCATCAATATTTTATGATCAAACTAATGTGGTTTATAGATCTTAGTGCTTTGACTCATTAAATCCTATGAGCTTGACACTTGTCATGTCCTCATTCCTTTAAAAAAACTCTATAGATCTTGCATCATCAAATCAACTACAAGGATCAGTGCTGGCCATCAATCTGCCTAGGCCTAGTAACTTTTGATTCTAAATAGCTAATTTACAAGCTTAAATTTGACATCTATGCGACCATCAGTGACGTCCTCATGATCATCAGTGATGTCCACACAGGCATTAGAATTTAAACCCCTATCATTTTCTTATTGATATTAAATTTGATGTTTTCACAACTGTCAAAGATGTCCTCATGATCGTTAATGATGTCCACATGAATCTCACAATTTGAACCCATGTCCTTTTGTTTTTAAGCTTAATTTTGACATTTACGCCACCATCAAAGATGTCCATGTGACCATCACATTGGTTTAACTCCCTATGAGATGGACACTTGTCATTTTCTAGTTTGCTCTACTCCAAGTATAAATGAAAAGAGTACTTAGCATAAAACTTTGGGAGATACGTATAAAGGACCCTGCATGAATATTCTAGCCTAGAAAAATATGATTGGGACCCTTGGCTGAGATATTAAATCAAGCTCAAGACATAATAAAATTCTCTCCAAAAAAGGGTGCTACTTGGAAATATGGTATTTATTTCAGGGAAATTTTTGCAGAGAAAATGTTATGGGCTTTTTGTACATATATTAATTCCATTGGTGGAATTGTTTCAGATAAAATGTCCACAACAATTCTCTTGAAGACCCAATTCTCTAGTAAAAAATTTCAAACCAATTATTTTGAAGGGATGGTCTCAAAAAGGCCAAGGGCATGATGTATCAAACAAAATATCTGAAGGAATTTGTCAAAGGGTGAAAGGCCCAGGACAAAAGTCCTGAAGTGTAGGCTCATAGGGAAAAAATGCCCTGGACAAAAGTTCTAAAGGGTAATTACATAAGGTCCAAAAGGTCTACTTCATGGTGAAAATGATCGAAGGGTCTACTTTGTAGGGTACATTTCAATGGGGAAAGGGTCTAGGACAAAAGTATTGAAGGGTAGGCCCTATAAGGCAAAGGGTTAATGTAAAAAGGCTGAAGGGTAATTCTGTTGGTGAAAGTGGTAGCAACAAAAGGCTTGAAGGGTATGTGCCCTAATGTCTCAATAATTTGTTTTTGGATAAAATGTCTGAAGGAATGTATGAAGGACAAGGTCTCAAAAAGGCTAAAGGAATGATGATATCTTGGATAAAATATCCATGACAAAAGTACCACAGATCCAATTCCATCAGGAGAATTATTTTAGATAAACTGTCCACAACAATATGCCTGATATAGATAAGTCTCTAGGCCAAAATCCCATGACAATAATTCAAAAACACAAAGGTTGAATTAATTTAGATAATGGATAAAATACTTGACAAAGACAAATTATATAAGTCTGATAAAGATAAGCTTGAAGACATAAGCCCAATAAAATAAGCTTGATACAAAGAATTAATTTATGAACACAATACCAATGCCATTTTTCTCAAAATTTGCATAAACACATAGAAAAGGGACTCAAAATCAAGATCATAGTCCAAAAAAGGGGGTCCCCATTTCCCTATAAAAAGGGGGTGAGTTGGGTACAACAAATGACAAATCACAGGGGGGAATACTCTTGAGTATTCAAGAACCCAAAATTTTGGTTTGTAATCTCAAATCAATCATGAAGTGTGTCATAGAAGAATACTTAAATAAAAAACATTAAAGAGACTCTTAATTTCATTCACAAAATATACTTTCCTTCCAATTTCTTGGATCTGTGTGTGTCAAAATGTGTAGTTTATTTAACCCCTGCTATAATGAGTTTTTTAAAGGCTTGATGACGCTGTAGGTTTCTTTCCAATATCTATTAAAGCTCAAAAATAAGAGAAGCTCAGGCATTACTCTACTACTAGCTAGGCATCCATAGCCTCGACAAAGATACCTTGGGATCTTTCTCCTTGTCTTTCCATTACTTTCTCTTAATCATGATGCATGGTACGTTGACCTTATTTCATCATGCAAGCCTTTTGATTTTCTTTAAATTTTATTTTACTCTTTTAAACTCATTAGTTCTTTATCCTTTTATTTATTCATCTGTTACTCTTTTGAATGGAAAATAAAAGAGTTGGAACCCTAGTGAGCTGGTGTAATTATAAAATAAATCATTACTAGAATATCCCTACTAGCCACACGTATACCCAAAATTGTCACTTCCAACAGGTATTCAATGTGATAAGTACATTTGATCTAATAAAATAAGAAAAATTTATAAATTTGTATGAAGTACTTTGAGAGCAACTTCCATATGCTTGATAAAAGTATTCAATTATAACACCATCCAGAATGGTTCATGATTACATACCTTTATCCTGAAGACTCAAAAACACAGAAATATGCCCAATTTATAAACTAGTCTTAAAATGTCAAGATTTTAATTTTCCCCTTTTCTACAAGTCATAAGCTCAGTTAGTTTGGATTTTTTAGCTTAGTTATAGTCAGAAAAAACACATTTTTGATCGTCAGATAAAATAAAAAACAACTAATTTCAGAAAGTAAGGAGCTCTAATCTAGAAAACATGAAATCTAATCTATGAAAGCAAAACATTAAAATCAAGAAAGATTAATCTAGAAAGTAGGAAACTAATCTAATGAAAACAAATTATAGAAGATAAGAAACCTAACCTACCCCTACTCTAAAGTAAACCCAAAAAAGATGGGGGTTGGATTTGGAAACTCTATTTGGTATGTTTCTCACTCTTTGGTAATAACAAGGTTTTCTACATTAAAGTTCTGAGATAGGTAGGGCCATCCTTGTATTCGTTAAGTAGAATTTTGAGTCTTTCCCTCATCTTATGAGACAAAAAATTAGGGTTACTCATTGGGACATCCTAGTCATAATAAACAAATAACTACTCCTTATGATACATACATTCTAAAAACTCACCATTATTTATCATGTATCTAGGAGAAAATACCCAAGATATGTAATCACAAAAATTACTATCTAGCTGGCAAACAAAATTAGACCAATAATCACCATAATTACAAGGGTCATTATGAGGAGAACCTAATTTAGACAAACGATCCTTGAAAGTGCCTCTTGAGATGGATATTAAATTGACCTACAATCTTAAAAGTCATAATCTTCTGTGAACTCATCAAGGGAAAGGTCAGAATCATAAGTATAATCATGAACAACATTTTCCTCAAAAACTTCATCTAAACTTCCATTTTGAGTGTGACCTTTGCTATTGGAATGTATAAGCTCTTGGCTTTCCAAATTATGAATAATTTTTTTGCTTACCTGGGGCTCACTATTTTTGATTTCAAGAGTGAGAGATTCATTAATTATTCATTTTAAAGAGGGATCATCCCATCCACTACCTATTGTTGATCCTTTTGTTGATATTATTTTGAATTGAAACTTTGATTATTTCTATCTGAATCATCTAGATCTTTTGAATAGTTATGCTCTGGAAGATATGCAACTTCATAGAAATCACATTTGTAATCAAAGGTCTTCATTTCCATGCTAAATGTGTTGATGTCCACACATACTAGGCTTCTTGGTCAATCGCATAATCAAACAGAGTATCCTACACATTAGGTTTAGGTACTAAATTGAATTCAACATGTATCAAATCAAGGCATGAGCATCTATGTGACTTAATTCCATTTAAAGGGAACTCAAAAATGGAATCAAAATTATTGGGTCAAACCAACATACCTTTTTCATCTTCCTCATAATAAAGATATATGCCTGCCTTAGGCACAACATAATCTAAAATCTCAACATTGAAGCTTGCATAATCAGAGGAGAATCAGTCAGGAATATAATCATCAAATGAGTCTTTTGATATAGATTCTAATGCAAACTAGTAGTTTTAAGAGTCCTTGACACCATCTTCAAATTTAATATCTTTATTTGCAAGGCAAAGTAATTGATCCTATGCCTAGGCATATTCTATCTGATAGGGCTGTTGTAAAGGTTGACAATGTTTTTCTAGATTGACACTTTCCTCGTTTTCATCATTTCCTTCTTCAATTATCTCATCAAATATAGGGAGGGAATCAATAGGATCCAATTCTCCTAGCTTGATAGATTCCTCTTCTTCTTGTTGGCATCTTGATTTCTCCTATAACACTATAATTTATTTATAGATGGCTACAATATGCTCTTCATCTAGGATCTCTTCTTCCTCTTTGTGCACAGTCCCTAGATTAAAAGGAAACCCTTCCAATATGTTTCTATTTGGGCACAATAACAAGCTTTCTCCTTAGATAACTTGTGTATAATTCATATCCAACATACCTGTTACAGATAACCTCATAGAAGGTGTTAAATTATTTTTTAAATCATGAACATCAATATTTGGACCAAATAAAATAAAAAATGTTCCTCAAGATCACTCCAACTAGTAATAGAACCAGGTGTCAACTCTCATAACCAATCATACATTTCCTCTCCCATCATGAAAGGGAACAACTTGTAGATTACATCCTCAAATTTTATATCCATAACATGCATAACATATGTGTAAGCAACAAGATGCCCTTTAATAGCTCTTGGGTGATTATTATGAAACCTAGGAAGGTATATGAATGGGTCATCGGGGAGATCATGTTGAATACATGGAATATATATGGGTGATATGTCAAGATAATCCATTCTCAATTTTTGTAAGCTTTATGATTTTTTTGGTTTTTACAAGGGGTATCTCTTGTGTTAACTATAATCAGTCATTCAGGCCCTCCTTCTAGCACCAATTATAACTATTGATATGGGTTTTATTCATACCATATCTTTAACAAGGTAGCCTATAACATTTTAGGATCTCAATGGAGGTAAACTCCACTCCAGGGCATGAGTTGCATGTATGCAATCTATTACAACCTATTGATGAAATATATGGTATGGCATGCAAGTTGTTGACAAGGTGTTTAGATGGAGGTGTGGTTTCTAAAAGGTAGTTATTATCTAAGTGAGTTGGATTGGGGATTGGCTTCAAATTTAGAGTGGGTAGCCCAAAAGGAGGGAAGGGTAAGGCACAAAAGAAAGCTTCTATGGTTTTTAGGAACTACTTCTCTGGTTGGCTTCTAAATAGACTTGTGCTCTTAGAACCTATGCCTATTACTAGTAGCAATTGCACACACATAGTCATACATGACTAAGAGGTCTAAAGATATAATGATGTAATAAATTCATAAGCTTTAGACACAGGTTGCTCCTTTTAGGGCTGCTATTGCACACACACAAAAAACTACATCAAATAAATCACTAATACACATTCAAAATTATGAATCAATTTGACCTCAATTATCCTAACCAATATAGTTTCCAATCTTTCAACAATTTTTGCACATCTATATATCAATACATCCATCAAAATAATCAAGAACCTATTTGTAGTTGTTGCACACTAAAGATTATTGAAACTGTTAGGTTGTGGAGCTAAAAGCTTCAACCTTTGCAAACTGAGGAACAGATGGTTGCTGAGTTCTACAGGAACCGGCGTCGGCATCAGGACCGACGTCGGCAGGGACCAGTGCAGAAGGCCACCGGCGACGGCAGGAAGTCGGCCGACGTCGGCAGAACCAGACAGGCAGGGACCGACGTCGGTCGCCTGTGTGTTCCAGAACTGCTCGTTTCACGGACAGTTAGTTAAGTGAACGAAGAGTTTGCATGTTGAGACCAGTTAGAGTCTTGTGCTGCGAGGACTATTGTCTAAATTAAGAGTCTAAGTTATTGTTTGAGTTAGGGATCTATTTATAGACCCATTGGCATGTATTGTATAAGGCATGAGATAGAAAGGAAGAGTTCCTTCTAGTTGTAAGATCTGTGAGTTGCAGGTTGTTGCAAGCTCATTGGGGATCTACATGTAAGTTTGGTCTTTGAATTGCAGGTTGCAGGTTCATGAGAGATCAGCTTGAAGTGCTATAGAGTGCTTGATGTACCGGCAGGGTTATTACTGACTGGTTGGTGAGGTGAACACCAATTCTGTGTGTGAGTTGGTTGTTGGGACCGTTTTTTGTGTAGGAGAGTGTGTGTGAGAAGAATTATTGAACACTTGAGGTGTGGCGAATCTCTGTAAGGTGAAAGAGTGTGGCGGCTCTTTGTTGTATTCTTTTCTGTTAGTGTTAATACAAGATAGTGTATTGTCTCTCATATTCTGTGCTATTGGTGAATTCTAGTTACTTGTGTTTCTGGTTATTTCCGCATATTCAATTGCTTATACTTGGTAATCATACTGTGCTTTTTCTGAGAAGCAAGATCCCAACTAGTGGCATCAGAGCATGTTTGTTGTTCTAGATTCCTGTCAACTGGTATCAGAGCCTTGGTTGTAAGTTCTTAAGCTTGATACCATCAATCGGTATCAGAGCTTTTGGTTGGGATACTAACAGATTGGTGTAGATCTGGGTAGTGTGTTTTGATTACAGGTTACTCACAGGTTTCTGTTTGAGTGGGAGTTGAGCAATGACAGAAAGTAGTCAACTACGAATGGAGAAGTTCAATGGCAAGAACTACCAATTATGGAGGATGCAGATTGAGGACTATCTGTATCAGAAAGATTTGTACTTACCGTTGGGTGGGGTTGCTAGCAAACCCTTGGATATGAAAGATGAAGAATGGGAGGTTCTTGATCGGAAGGCTCTGGGATCTGTTAGATTGAGTCTTGCATCATCTGTGATTTCCAGCTTATCACAGTGTAAGACAACGGTGGAGTTGATGGAATCTTTGGCAAATTTATATGAAAAACCCTCAGCTTCGAATAAGGTATTTCTTATGAAGCGTTTATTTAATTTGCAAATGTTGGAAGGTGGATCTGTTCATAGCCATCTTAGTGATTTCCATGGTTTAGTAAACCAGTTAAGTTCAGTCAATATTGTATTTGATGATGAAATAAGAGCTCTCTTAATCTTGTGTTCATTACCTGAAAGTTGGGAAGGTATGGTAATGGCAGTTTCTAATACTGTGTCTCCTTCAAAAGTCTTAAAAGTGGATGATATTGTGAGTGTAATCTTGAACGAAGATATACGCAGGAAAAGCACAGGTGAATCATCTGGAGATGCTTTGAGTGTTGAAGGAAGAGGAAGGCCAAGAGAGAAGATAGAGCGTGGGAGATCAAGGTCGAAGACGGGCAAGAGATCCAAGTCCAGGTATGGCAGAATAACCTGCTGGA
Organism: Torreya grandis; assembly: GCA_037957365.1. Lineage (NCBI taxonomy): Eukaryota > Viridiplantae > Streptophyta > Pinopsida > Cupressales > Taxaceae > Torreya > Torreya grandis. Next base: position 2,928,235 of record JARHVA010001587.1, read on the forward strand.
AATGTGGAAAGCAAGGGCACTTAAAGAGAGATTGCAGATCGGGTACAGATCAGCATGAAGAACATGAAGAAGAAGCAGATGCTGCAGGTTACATTGCACAGGATGCTCTGGTATGTTCTTTGGATAAAGTAGAATCTTGGGTATTAGATTCTGGTGCCTCTTTTCATGCATCCCCACATAGGAAATTTTTTCATGAGTATGTCCAGGGAGATTTTGGAGAAATTTGTGTAGGGGATGGTAAGTCTTGTCAGATTGTTGGCAAAGGCAAAGTGAAGCTGAAACTGCAGACAGGTAACACATGGGTGTTAAAGGAGGTCATGCATGTCCCAGTTTTGAAGCGGAATCTGATTTCTGTTAGAAGTTTGGGTGAAGAGGGTTGCACAGTAACTCTCACAGCGGACTCTTGGAAGGTTACCAAGGGTACACTTGTTATAGCTAGAGGTAAGAAAGTAGGTACGCTTTATCTATCTACTTGTTTTACTGATTCTTCTTCTGGGTTATCTACTTCAGCTATAGATTCGGAGATGTGGCTTGATAGGCTTGGTCACATAGATATGAAGGAGATGCTGGTTCTTGAGTCAAAGGATATGCTTTCGGATTTGGAAGGCATGGATCGTGGTTTTTGTATGCAGAAGAAAAAGGTGAGATTTCTTGAGGAATCCGATGTTAGTGACAAGAACAGGAAAGCCTTGGTTTTCAAGGAGAAAGTGACGGACAGAGTTCAGCACAAGGTGCAGGGGAATTCTAAGCAGAGCAAGGGTGTTTTGGACAAGGGTTTGATCCAAAAGGAGCTCGCGGGAAAAAAGTCAGGTCTCACAAGAAAAACACAGAGACCGACGTCGGCAGGAAAACTGGCGTCGGTGTCTAGACAGGGACCGATGTCGGCTATGTGCAGCCCGACGTCGGTGACTCGGGGCAGACAGAGACCGGCGTCGGCCAGGGGAAAACGATGTCGGCGGAGAGGCAGTCGCAGGGAACCGACATCGGTCGGCTGTAGACTGAGATGTGACCGGCATCGGTCACTGAGACGAATTTTGGGTGGACAGCATGCTGTCATGGAGTCTCAAGCGCCCAATGGAGGACTGAAGGTGTAAGTAAGTTCTTAAATTCGTCATTTCCCTTCTTTACACTACTTGTTGCTCACTTATGGCATAGGACCAGGGAGTTATTGAAGAAGCAGAACAGGTAGATCCAGGAAACAGTGGGAGCTAGGCTTGAATGAGGATGTGATTCCTTGGAGGAGAACCAAACAGGTGTTTTGGGTAGTGTTGCCAGCTGGAAGTAAGCACTGAGAGACGAATGGATGTTAAGGATGAAGAAGAGCGGAAATAGATACGTGAGATGGAAGATCAGAGTATTTGATCTTGTATTAGCTGCAGGGCAATGGAGGTTTGTTCATTGTGTTTCTCTTTACCAGGTTGGATAGTATTAGCTACACTATCCTATTTTCTGTATGATGTGCTTGTTGCAGGGTTACATATACAGGGATTGCTGAACTAAAGGTAAAGCTAGTTCAGGTGTTTGTCATGGAGGATCTGGGAGCAGCAAGATTCTTTGGCAAGAGTGTGTTCTAGAGACATGAAAGGTCATGTGTTGACTTTGTTTCAGGATATACAACCAAAGAAAGTAACAATTAATTGCACATAAATTAGAAAGAAAATACTTAAACACATTCCATGATGATCAAAATTGATGCTACTCTTGTATTCAAAAATTATCTGACAAAAATCCAAGTTAGATTACAATTGTTTATATAGACTTTGGGAAGGGCTCACCTCATCCTCCAAGTTCATGGAAGGTCACTACATGCGATAGTGAGAACTTGAGTTATAACTATAGTTTAAAACCATATAAGAGTCTACTTACAGTTATCAATTTAAAATAGCCTTTGCAAAATCTATGAAATCATGTGTATGTGTATAAAAATGAAGGAAATTTTTATAATTATAGCTTGAACTGCATACAAAACTTCAAATAAATGCACCATTCACAAAAATATTCATGCACAAAGTCTTAGCCTTTTATAGCTTGTGAGAACAACTTGTTAAATATTTTTAGATTAGCCACCTTCAAATGGAACTTGGACATGCATCAAGTATCATCATATCAATTCCTTTGAACCAATGAAATTATGAATAACCAAAAATAACTATGCATTGCATGTTACCTATGCTTCTCATTGGGTCTAGATCTTTGAATTTTTCTATATTGACCTCACACCATCACTCCTATATGCTTAATATAACATGGTTCATAAATCTTAGTGATTTGACTCATTGACTCTTGTGATCTTGACAGTTATCACATCCTCATTCCTTTGAAAATTCTCTATAGATCTTGCACTACTAGATCAATTGAAAGGATTAGTGTTAGCCATCGATCTGCCTGTGCCCACTAAACTTTGAATACAAATAGCTAATTTATGAGCTTAAATTTTACATATATATGACCATCAATAATATCCTCATGACCATTAATGATATCCACATGACCGTCAAAATTTAAACCCCTATCATTTTCTTATCAATCTTAAATTTGATGTTCAAGTGACTATCAAATACGTCCTCATGACTGTCAATGACATCCACATGAACATCACAATTTGAACCTATGTCTTTTTATTTATAAGCTTAATTTTGACATTTACATGATCATCAAAGACATTCACATGATCGTCACATCATTTTAACTCCCTGTGAGCTGGACAATTATTGTTTCCCTGTAGGGACTTATCAAAATACTTTGGGATATATGTATAAAGGACCTTGCATAAATATTCTAGCCTAGAAAAATATGATTGGGAACTTTGGCTAAAATATTAAATCAAACTTAAGACATAATAAAATTCTCTCCAAGCAAGGGTGCTACTTGGTAATATGGTAACTATTTTAGGGCAATTATTATGGAGAAAATGTTGTGGACTTTTTGTGCACAAATTTATTTCATTGGGGGAATTATTTTAGAAAAAAATGTCCACAACAATTCTCTTGAAGACCCAATTCTCTTACAAAAAATGTCTGAAGAAATTATTTCAAAGGGATAGTCTCAAAAAAGCTTAAGGGAAAAAGGGCGGGGATAAAAGTCCCAAAGGGTAGGCTCATAGGGCAAAAATACCCTAAATAAAATTCTATAAGGGTAACTACATAAGGTCCAAAGGGTGTACTTCATGTCAAAAATGCCTAAAGGGTCTAGGACAAAAGTCCTGAAGGGTAGGTTTGGTAAGGCAAAGGGTCAATGTAAAAAGGCCGAAGGGTAATTCTGTTAGTGAAACTGGTAGCAACAAAAGGTCTAAAGGGTATGTGCCCTAATGTATTGACAAATTTATTTTGGATGAAATTTTCAAAGGGCTAGGTCTCAAAAAGGCTAAAGGAATGATGATATCTTAGACAAAATATCAGTGACAAAAGTCCCATAAACCCAATTCGATTAGGGGAATTGTTTTAGGTAAACTATCCGTGATAATGTCCCTGACAAAGATAAGTCTATGGGCTAAAATATCGTAACAACAAATATAAAACACAAAGGCTGAAGGAATTTAGATAATAGAGAAAATACTTGACAAAGAAAAATTTCTTAAGTCTGATAAAGATAAGCCTGATGACATAAGCCCAATAAAATAAGCCTGATAGAAATAATTAGTTTATGAACACAATACCAATGCCATTTTTCCTAGAATTTACATAAACACATAACAAAGGGGCTCAAAATCAAGACCATAGTCCAAAAAAAAGGGTCCCCATTTCCCTCTAAGAAAAGGGGGTGTGTTGGGTATCTATATCATTTGAATAGTTAATAGCCCACCCTGATCTATATTAGGCTCAAAAGACCTATTCTGTCTCTATTTTTATTTATGTTAGGTTCAAAAAGATCTATTTTATCTTTGTGCATCATGGAAACCAAGTTCTCATTACACACATAGACACCTTTTTAAATAGTAGTGAACACAACCATGTAGCAATCCTTCATCTTAAAGATTGGGGTTGACAAGTTGTAAACCCTTAGACCAGGAGATGGATTAAGCTTTAATGGCAACCTTGAATTTAAAATATTCACCTTGACTCCACCTAGATCATGTTCGAGCTTAGTTATATGTATTTACTTTGCCCAAGTTTAATATTACTTCATCAACCTTTTTCAAAATGTTCCTAGGCTCATCTTCACTCATTGGTTGTCAATTATCAACTCATCTTATTGACCTTTTGACTTATCTTGCACTATTGATCCCCTTTGATATGATCAAATGCATGTCATTAGATCTACTTTAAGGACCCTTTTTGACTTATTGACCTACTTGTATATCATAGATCTTTGATGTGTAATTGAACATGATCCCTTGATCTTACTGAGACCCACCATTTTAACCTAAACGACTAATTCACAAGACTTTACTTTGAAATTTACATGCTCATATTTGAAGTTCACAATTTAAACCTCAATGGTTTTCTGCTATACCTTTAAATTGACATCTATGTGCCCATCATTTTATGTCCACATGATCATCATTGACATCCATGCAAACATGTAAGGCTATTTTAAATCCAAATTGTTATTTTTTAGGGCTTAAAGTTGACGTCTGCATGAATGTTTCACACTGCAAGTCTAACTTTGAAGCTTTATATCTTGAGATAGATAACTCATCGAGACATGAAATTTATAGAGGATGATATTGGCATTAAGGGCATCATGTACATGAATTTATTTTGGATCTTTGAGGCTTCCTAATAAACTTATAAAATGTACAAGTGAACCAACCTTTTCATTTCTATGTGATGTCCTAGTGACAGTCTAGTTCATTTAAACTTGTGCTATAAACTTTTACTTGATCTTTGAAAGCTTCGATGAATCCCTTGAGGCCTGTGCAACTTGTCCCTAACCTTGACTACTCAAATAACATGAATACCTTATTTCAAACCTATTCCTCAAAGATTAACAAATTACACCTTATGTTAACTTAAAGTGTTTCAAAAGCTTTGAAAGCACAATGTGATCTTTGGACCACTCATTGCATCTAGAACTTGTTCAACTCATCCATCTCAATCAAGGCTCTACTCAGCTAACCTATCCAAGCAAAACCTTGGTATGTGGGATAAAATTGGCCAACAAGTTCCCACACTGTTAGGTTGATGTGTTCCTTCATTACTTTCATTAAGTCCTATGAAACATAAAATACCATGTAAGGCCTAAGGGAGGGAATGTTGGGAAGTAATTAGTCCTCATAGTAATTTATACATCATAATGTGAATAATTAAGTAAGACTTTAATATTATGTATAGTCAATTTGTTAGTTATATTCAGTTGTAATTAATTACCAAAATATTATTAAAAATAATATTATGATAATAGATTATAATATAATATTATTTAGATATATTGTTATGAGTTATAACAATATATCGTATATAGGAGATTGAGAGATATAGGGAGAGAGATTGATGGAGAGATTATAGGAATGATGTTCCTATAAATATGTAAACTCTTGTATGAATTATAATCAAAGTGTATGAAGAAATAATATAGTGTGTTTAAAGTAATTATGAGATTCCCTGTGTTATGCTTCCATATTTTCTATGTTAGTTTTGTGAAGACTCTGATATACACCATCAATTAGGAGCTAAAAAACCTATAGGTAAAGGATAAGTTACTATCTGAAGGGTTAATGGGTTATTAAGAAAGGCATGAAAATCCATTGCATGACTATTTCTAGGTGCACGTTATTTTAACTACAACACCTTAACATGTAGAGCTATAACAATTTGATCAAGGGTAGTTAAAAAAAGTGAGGTTGGTGATATAACATGCATAGTAATCATAGGATGGGTAAAGCTTACCTATTTAAGAAGAGGCATTGTAATTTTTAGTAAACCTCATGTTTCCCCTACTCTTTGGGTAGATGCCACATATGTCATCGAAGGTGTAAATGTAAGAATGCTTCCAATAGTAGAGTTCTAAACACTTGAAGTGGATGTACACACTTAAAAGGATGCATTGTATTATAGATTGTGTCATATTTTTCACCATATGTAGTAGCTTGAGCCATTTTTTAATATTGGTCTCTTGTGATATATAAATATGCATGATATATTCAATGAATTCTTGGTCATTCATAGCATCAATTTGGTTTGTAGTAGTTATTTCATGAGTATTATTAGTCTCAAGATTCATCATAAGTCCATCAATAAGGTGTGTAATATGTACTTTATAATCTATAGAAAGAGTAGGAGGAAAAGAGGAGGTCATATATGATGATATTTAGTGTTAATAAGAGGCAGTTCAGATTGGATGTTGTAACAATATGATTTTGGGAAGGCTCAAGATTGTTCATTATTAATTTTATCTTTATTAGTGTTCTTAAATTTAATCTAATTGATTAAAAGGTAACACAACCAATTGGAATAATATGAAAATATTACCTCCATGGATTGTATTAATAAATAAAGACAATGTTCATTCATTTTAAATCTAAAACCCTAGAAAGATGAAACTTTAATGAAGGATTAGGGTTTGACATGGTTTGATTGATGTACAATAATTTTGTTTTAGAAACCCTAATAGGATAAAAACTAGTATATAATTTAGATAGATATATATGGCATTCAACCATATATAAGAATGCAAAATCCTAAAAATGATTGTAACTATTTGACAAGTGGCATATACTAAATATAATAAGTATAACAAAGGTATGGGTACTTGTTATTTTTTACATACTATTTGACTGCTACTGTCTTTTTATGGTGGAAAAAAATGAAGTAAGCCTATGGTTTATTAGGGTAAAAAATGGTGGTTTTTTATGTGTAGTATTAGTTTCATTATATCTGATTAGTATTAGCTATGGACATTGACCTGTAGTGGTCAGTACTAATCTATGTGGAAAAGAGGGTCTATGATTATACTTTCACCTTCACTTGTCCCTAAAATCTCTACATGCATGATGTCCAAAATTGATGATGTGCCCAACTCTAGAAATCAACCTCCTTCACCTTAAAACATGTGCTTATGAGGGTTAAAACCCTACAAAAATTGAGAAAGTGTAATGGGTTGAGCTGACCCAAATCACCTTATTGATGATTGACTATTGCTTACATTTATGATACTCCAAGGAGGTAAATTTAGCCTTACATAGTTATTCCACCTATTGCGATTGTGTAATTATGCTCCTTCACTATATGAATGTAACTTATGATTTAGATTTGATATTGTATGATGCTTGATTTTATTTGGATTTAGTATGATTCAAACTTAGTTTTAGATTATTCCTAGTGATTAATTCAATATTAAAAAATAATTGGTCATATTTGATTAATGTATAATAGTATATAGATGTTTACCATATAAGTGCAAAGTCATTTATCAAGTGAGGCCTTAATTTTTATATTTATGAGTCCAATTGGTTAAATTATCATGCCACTGACATGCTAGGTAGATGGGATAACCCTAAGGAAGGGTTTTATTTTAAAAAGTATCCATTACCAAGAGAGGGTTGGTAATGTCAGGCTCAGGTCAATGTCAACTGGCAATACTAAACCAATATAATGTCATTGAACTATACATAGGAGGATTAAATTGAGCATTTGCGAATGCCTTTATAGGATAATATGTAGGTTTGAAATAAATAGTGAAGTTATTATAGGTGCGTAAAAGCATAATGGAAGGATAAAAATCATAAGGTGGCATGTAGGTGTGAGAGAATGGTGGGTTAGGACAATATTTATGTGTGCAAGTCATGAATTTTAAATGTATATCAAGTTTATCATTATCAAGCACTCAATACTAGATTTTAGTATCGATACTTAGAATAAATAAAGCAAACTACTAGCTGAACTAGCTTGTAGAATGTGCTAGTGACCTATACTTTTATTTTCCCCTAAGTCATGCTTAAAAAAGAGGGTTTTCATTACCCATTATTATTTCCATGTTAAAACACTAGAAAAAATAATTGGGACTAGGAGGGTAGAGATAAAAACAATATAAAAATGCATCCCTCAACAAATTAAAAAAATGAAAAAATAAAAAAATAGACAAAGAGGGAAAATGGATTGGCTTGTTGTAACAACCATAAATATACCCAAATATCATCATGATTTCCCTTATGATTCTATTGAATTTATGCCCAAGTTTCAAAGTAATGAAAATAAAATTAATGAAAATCATGTTCATACGTACAAAAATGTCTTGGGATCATTGAATAGTGTGTATGAAGACATATCATGTAGGTTGTTTCCATTTATTTTAGAGGATAATGCATATGATTGGTTTTTAAGTTTGACACCTAGATCAATTAGAAATTGGTAATATTTATAAAATATATTTTTACTATAATTTAGCCAAATGATTAATCTCAATGTTTTATTTAATCAATTTACTATACTCAAGAAAGAATCAAATGAATCTATAAGGAATTTTAACTTGAGGTTTAAAGAGGTATATAATAATATTATAATAAGTCATAGACACAATGAGATATTTGTTGATGTGGATTTTATACACACCCCAAAATTTCGTACAAGGTAGCCTCTAAAATTTTAATAATGATGAATATACTCACTCCAAGGCACATATTGCAGGGTATTTGATTTTATAACAACCTATTGGTGGAAAAATAATGACCAATACTGATTATTTACCATGGGTAAACTGGCTATGTTGAACCTATATCTACTTGGAGTGGGTAGAGGAAAGATGATTCTAATTAAGGTGGGTATGATTTCAAAAAAAACTTCAAAAAAGGGAAAAGTAAGGCAGAAAAGAGAGTCTATGGACAACTAGGAATAAAGACTTTCAAGACTACTACTTTAACTAAGATAGGATGAGGAATCTAAAACAATACTTGTTGTAAGGTGATATAACACACCAATAATCAAGTACAGTGAAGATTCAAATGAACCATAACATAGTATACTTAAACATGCAAAAATTAAATGTTGCCTAAGTGTCAAATTGTTATTGCACATCTCCAAAAGGGGTTATGATAAGCATGCAAAATATATTCAAATAAACTATAGCTAAAAATGAATGATTGCATTTAAAATAGATAACTCATACACAATAAAATGACTAAGATACTAGAATGGTAGAACATCTCAAGTAATCCATAGAATTGGAGAAGAATAAAGATTTGCACATAGAAATAATATTAAACAAATCTCCTTCAAATTTTCTATTATTTTGAATATGCAAAATTCCCTTCCCTTTGAGATCGGGAGGTTACATATATTTATAAGCTTGGGATGGGGAAGGCCTCATCTCTTCAATATTATCCTAGAATCACAAGTTCAAAGTAGAGCCCTTTGATCACAAATCATGCAAAGATACATGCATAATAATAATGCCTGGAACAAACTTTCTAGCTAAAAATACAATATGCATTTACAATAAATAGATTGGGAGCTTAAGTCCCACCTTAATGATAACATGCAAATACATAAAATTCTTAGATTAAAGTGTTGATGTGGAACTATTAACAGGAGGATTCAATGGAGTAATTATAGTTGTAACTAAGGCAAGGACTAAGAGATTTGTGAAGTTGAGGGGCACTGACAGCTAGTTATGTGTGTGGGACAAACATAGAAGCTACATACTTGGATTTTAGCTTTTCTCCTAGTGTGTAATCTCCATCAAACTCTTTATCTATAAGTTCGAAATTGAGTAACAAAAGCATCATCCACCAATATTTCTTGTTTTGCCTATGAGATCTTAAATTTGGATACTAAAACTTATGTTCTTGTTACCCTATCCTTAGCAAAACTAACCAACTACAATACTTACTTGTTGGTTTTATAAACAATCCCTTCAACTTCTTACCTGAAGTTTTCAACAACTGAATGGATAAGGTTGTCAAAATTAGGTCTATTGACAAGCTCCCCAGCTTGAATGATCACACTTGTGACATTCATGTCTCCAAAAATTTGTAGCACCTCACTCTAATGACTGATAAAAAGTCCCAACAAATTCTTCATCTGTGTATTCCAATTTATAAATTTACCCCTTTTGGCAATCACATAGTTCAAACACCAAAAAGCATCCATACCGATCATGATATTCAACTGGTCAAAACCACTAATTTTTGAGAACTGAACTAGGAAATTCAATATCCTTTCCACATCCTTTATCTTATTCCATAGTGTAACAATATCTACTTTGTTGGCCTGAATGCCTACCCTAGAAATGATGATGTTGTACAAAATATTGTATAGCTTAGTAGCTACATTCTAAACATCAAAAATAAATTCTTGAGGGGCTTGTGTAATTTGTATTTACTTCCATATTTTTAAGGCCTCCTTAGTATTCTAGTGTATTTATTTCAGTTTCATTCCAATGGAATCCAAAAAACTATTGAAATCCTCAATATATTTAATAGGGTTATTGGGATTTCTCTTAGGCTTCATTTATAAAGAGAATAAATTATCTCTTCGTTCAAATTACATTTCAAACTTTATTCTCACATTCACCATTTTCCTCTTCCTCACTCAGAATAATCTTACTTTCCTTATAAAATTGAGTGGAGATTGTAGGGAACTCAGTTAAGACCAAATTTTGACTTTCATCTCTAATATTCTACATCTCTCACACCCATTGGGAAATAATAAATTCTCATGTTTCAACTTCTTGAGTAGGGTCTAAGGATGTAGAAGGTGAAGTGGTCATTGGAAGGGATGTAATCAAAGTGGTGGTCAGGAGGAACTTATTTATATAGGGAACTAATGAAGTTTCTGGTCAACCCTCTCCCACAAGGATGTTTTTTTTATAGGCTTTACTTCTACTAAGAATCTAATAAGACCTAGGGTTATTTCCATATTCATTATTACTTTTAACATGGCCAATGGCTGGGGTATGGAGAGATGTATTTAGGTCAAATTTTTATTGGGAATCAGGGTCTTCTTGGTATTAAAATAGAAACTGTGACCAGGTTCTCAAAATGGACTACCCTAAGAGTCCTTATTAGTTTAAGAGAAGAAAGAATATCAAAATCAATAGTAGTACTATTATTACTAGATGATATAACCCTAGGAATAACAAAGGGTAAACTCATAGTTGGAATTTATAGATTAGAAACTTAAGAAATAATGGAAGAGATTACTTCATCAATTATTTGACTTTGCTCATGTGTGAGTCTGAGTAAGGTTTCTTCCACTTCATGCTCTCCCAAACTCAAAACTTTGAATTTTTTTAGCTCATCTTATTCATCACTTGGTTGTGAAATGCCTATTTCTGAATCTTCCTCCTTAGAAGGATAATCAACCAAAGATATTACTTGTTCAATTTATTATTCTTCTTCTTCAAGTTCCATTATAGCCTTCGCATATTTTTCCTCCTCCTCTTTAGTAACTTTATCTATAATAGGGAGACTAAGTGATGGCCTTTCCTCTTAGTTTTTGTCTTAGGAGGGAGTAGGAGTGCCCTTTTTCTTCCTTTGATAGGTTTAGATGGGTGGAATGGAAGGTTAATGAGATGGTACATGGGTTATAGGAACAACTATGGTAGGGAGTGTAATTGAAGGTGATGAAGTGGATGAAGTAAAAGGCATAGGGCTTGTTTAAAGAGACTGAGCAGATTAAGGAGAGTCTCGAGTAGTTGGAATGGAAAGAAAATACATTTTCAATAATTTAGGAAGACTTACTTGAGTAACTATAATAAGGGGAGGCAAAGGAGTCATCACAAAACTATTCTTCCTATGTTCAGTTGAAGAAAATATTGAGCTATCCATTGTAGTAGCTGTGCCCAAAAATTGAATTTGGGTAAAGTTGACGGTGAAAAATGTCATGTCAATGAATCAACCCATTCACCTATCATGAAGGTCAAGATGGAATCATACCAGTTTAATCATGGTAGTCCTATGATTGAAAAATCTATACAAGACACATAGAAGAATCTTTTAAAGTTCTAAGGATTTAATATGTTCAATAATAAATCTAAATCAAGTGTACACATATTCACTAATTCGATCAAACACAACATGAAAATTAATTATATCAAGAAAATTACTCATAAGCAATGTTTTGATCCAAGAAACTAATCATTCTTTCAATATTATATGATTCAATCTCAAATCTGTATAAACTGTCATCTGACCTATCTGATAGAATAAAGTCTAAGAATTAGACAATCTCTTGAAAGACCAAAAATTCAGATTGTTAAAAAAATGTGTCTTATGTTCATGTTCACAAATGATCATGAAAATAATAAACAAGAAAACATAAAAGATCAATATATCTCAACAACCTAAAGAGACAAAATAAACAACAATGACTAACTAAGAAACTAACAACTAACATTAAAATAAAGAAATCAAATCTAAACTAGGAAAATAGAATAATCTAATACTAACTAAACTAAGAAAATAAATTGACACTAACACTAACACAAAGAAATAAAACATAAATAAATAGAAATTAGCGAAGAAAGTAAACTAGAAATCAAATTCAAATACATAAAAAACATAATAAAATAAAAATATTACAAGTCTTCGTAAATAAGAGTCATCTTAGCAAATCAAATTGATTTTATTTGAGAAATTAACATCTTTCATACAAAATATCCTCAAAAGATAACTTTTACAATCAATTAGATCAACAATCTGTCACAAAAGTGATGTTTTCATCATTATTTGGGTTGAATACTTAGATTCAACACATAGGAATGCAAGTTGTAATTATCAAAAGATATTAAACTTGATAATATTTAGATAATCAATTATAAATGATAATATAAAACTAGATATACCTGTGTTTTTTAAGCAATGTACTCAACTGTTAGAAGAAATACCATTGGTTTATCTACAAAAATCGTGTTATTTCAGAGAAATTGCAGAGAAGAGAAAGAGATAAATGATTGGCTTCACAAGTGTACAAGTCTTCAATACCTATGTTGTTCCTCCCTTTCAAATTAATCTTTGATCTCCTTTTAAACCTCTAAATTTAGTTGAAAAAGAAGTTATAACTAACTTTTATTAGTTATTTGTCAACTTAATTGAATTTTTAAGTTAATTAATTTGGCGGTTACAAATTAAAATTATTTTAAGATTTTTTAAAAAATCTTAAAAGATTAAATATTTGATTTTAGACCAAGTATTCTTATTAGGTGGGGACCTTTTAGCTAACTAAAAATATTTAGAATATCAATTAATCAATAAATAATCAAATAACACATCATATTAAATAAAATTCATTTTTACATTAATTCCATTTTGTATTTTAATTTACTCAATATCATATATATATTATGTATATAATTAATCCATTGCCAAACAATATACCAAATTCTCAAAAACTTGCTTCACTATTCTTTATTCTATGTGCAACACAATACTTCTATTTTTTTTTTTTTTTTTTTGCGAAATACCTTGATAGTGAAAATATTTTGACTATATCACTTGAAAGATGAACCCAAAATCTCCTTAAAACAACTTCCATTTTGATGAAAATAATCATTTTACTGTGTTTTCCAACCAACTTAAATTTGATGTCTAAATGATCGTCAAACTACATAATTCTTGGTTTGTGGTGACGGTCATTTGGCCATCAAATTTAACATCATAAAAATTCTTGTAGGTGATGAATTTATAAATTTTGTACATTAGAATGAGTTTCACCAAATTTTCAAAATCAAATGAAAACCCATTGTTTATCTCCTACTTATTATCAAGATTCAACTTTCTGAATAACTAGGAAAAATTTGTGTTCTTAATTTTATCTTCAAATATTTCTGCCCATAATTTCTATAATATGCATGCACCGTAGTTTCTTTGAATATTTTATTCATAAAACTGAGATCCCAACAAAAACCTTTAATCATAGATGTTCAGAAATATACCATTTAGATATTTTGATAGAATCTCAAAATATATTCAAAAGTGCAGTCTCAACATCTTAAAAATATATTCATAATTTCCAAATTTTTTTGACCTACTCACAGGAACACACATACAGAAAACCATTTGAAGATATTTAAAAAAACATCAAATATTCATGTCAAACCATGACTAGATATCCATAAAATCATCAAGTAGAATTTATGTCTAAAATTTTAAAGAACTGACCAAATCTAGACAAAAAAACTAGAAAACTTGCTTTGTTTCAACTTGATAATCTTTATTCCACATAATATGTATGTGATAACCCTATCACGATTTCAAAATGGATACGTATGCCCCATAATATGTCATCTAAAACCCTTTGAAAAAAAATTTAACCAAGAATCAGTAATACCATTTGCATGTATGTAAATAATAACCAGAAATCACAACTTTCTCTACCTTCATCAGGCAAATAGGACATGAAAAATTGACATTATTATTCTTTTTAAATATCAATGATTTTTTTTTGAAAACTTTAAATCATTAGACCATCCAAACTTCCTTTATAACTATCCAAATAACTGAGAAAATCTTTTACAGGATCATCAAATTTATTTATGACATACCTGCAAAATGCTTCTTTGATCAAAATCTTTCCTTACAACTTCAAAAATTTAACTGACCAGAGCTCCTCTTCTGCGAGAAGCTTTCCAAATGAACACAAAATGAGAAAAATATCATACTTATTTTCATCAACCTCTATTGTACCTATTAGGTTGTGGAGCTAAAAGCTTCACTGATGCAAACATGAGAGGAGGTTGCTGAGGGTTGCTATGTTGCAGAGCAACTGGCGTCGGTCTGATCAGCTGACGTCGGTAGGATTGTGAAGAGAAGCAACCGACGTCGGTCAGGGATCTACCGGCGTCGGTCACCTCCAGGTAGATAGGGACCGACATCGGTCACTTGTGTGGTTTGGACTGCGGATGTTACGGGCAGTTAGCTAACGAACCAAGTGTTTGCATGATGAGAGCTATTTTTAGACTGAGAGCTGCAGATCTAATTATTTTAATTAGATGTCTAATTATTGTTTGGATGAGATCTATATAATAGACTCATGGTTGTATTGGAAACTTGTTCTAGTTTGAGTTGAGCAAAGTTAGCTCCTTCTGTGTGTGAGGTGAGCAAGGGTGTTCCTCCTAGTTCCACAGCAGTACCAAGGTGGGTGCTGGATTGGAGAGTCAGCTGGATTCTTCATGTATGTATGACCTGGTCATCAGGTGAGCATGGCCCTTATAGGAGATCTACATGGTAAGTAAGATCATTGATCTGCAGGTGTGTGTGTGTGCAAGGTCAAGGTTCACAGGTGTGTAGAACCATTATTGATCTGTAGGTTGGAGATCAGATAGGACAGCAACACAAGGAGCAGGATCAGGCAGGATCTACTTGGAGTACGGTGTGTACTCATTGGTATGTACGTGGAGTACATGGAGAGCTAAGAGGAAGGCAAGGCAGTTCCTTCTATAAGTATGGTCTGTTGAGGTGCAGGTTATTGCAGGTTCATGGAAGATCTACTTGAAGTACTTTGAGTACTTGTGGAGTGCGTGGAGCACAGGTGTAAGGTGAACACCAACTCTGTGTTTGAGTTGGGTGTTGGGACCTAAGAGAGAGAGCTTTGAGGAAAGAAGTACTGTTCACTTGAGGTGTGGGAAACCTCTGAAGAGGTGGTGGAGAAGAAGTGGCATCTTCTTTATTGTATTCTTTTTTGTAAGAGTTATTAATACAAGTTGTGTATTATCTCTCATATTCTGTGTTATTCTAAATTCTAGTTACTTGTTGATTTTGGTTAATTCCGCATGTTAAGTTGCTTGGTTTGATAATCAATTGTGTGCTTCCGGTGTTTCATGTCCTGACAAGTGGTATCAGAGCATGTTTGTTGTTCTAGGTGCCTGACAAGTGGTATCAGAGCCAAGGTTGCAGGAAGCAGGTTTTGTGTTTGGTTAAGGGCACTCTCAGGGGTTTCTGATTGAGTGGGAGTAGAGCAATGGCAGATGAAAGTAAGCTAAGAATGGAGGAGTTGAAAAGCACAGATGGTCACTTACGGTCCCATGGAAAGAAAGAGTAGGTAAAAGAATATTGTTGGTCTGTGGAAGATCAGCATGAAGAAATTGAAGAAGCAGATGTTGCAGGTGATGTGGCACATGATGCTCTGGGAGGTTTCTTAGATAAAGTTGAATCTTGTTTTATAGATTCGGTTGCCTCTTTCCATGCAGCCCTAGGTAGAGGAGCTGGTGAGCCTTGCCAAAGAATTGGCAAAGGGGAAGTGAAGCTAAAATTGCAGGTGGCCAACACACAGGTGTTGATGAAGGTCATGCAGGTCCTAGGTTTGGAGATATGGCTAATTTCTTCAGAAATATTGGGTGATGAGAGATGCACAAGAACTCTCACAGCGGGTGCACTTGAATTAGCTGGTGGTAAGAAAATAAGGACTCTTTATCTACTTGTTTATATTACTGATTCTTCTTCTGTAGCGGAGACGTGGCTTCGTAGGCTTGGTCACATGAGCAGGAAGGAGATGCATGTTCTTAAGTGGAAGACAGATGTATTTGACAAGCTTAAGAACTAGAAAGCCTTGGTGTTCTTGGAGGAGATGGCAGACAGAAACCAGTGGATGGTGCTGGATACTTCTGAGCAGGGTAGTTTGGACATGGAGATTGATTCAAAGGAGCTCGCGGGTAAAAAGTCATCACTCACAGGTGAACACAGATACCGATGTTGGTTAGGAGGAACCGGCGTCGAATAGACAGGTGCCGATGACGGTCATGTGCAGACCAAAGCCGGTGATGTCAGACAGGGTAAGATCGACGTTGGTTAGGAGGACCGACGTCGGCATCAGGGACACCGACGTCGGCAGGGTCAGTAGTTAGGGATAGACGCATGGGAACCGACGTTGGTTGGATGCAGACTGTGGAGTGACCGAGGTCGGTCACTATAATGGATTTTGGGTGGACAGCACGCTGTCAAGGAGTCTCAAACACCCATATGGAGGACTGAAGACGTAAGTAGGCCCTCAAATTTGTTGTTCCTCTTCTTTATACTCGTTGCTAATTGTAGAGCAGGAAGGATCCAGGAAACAGGTGGGAGCTTGGCAGGGATATGATGCAGAACCAAACGGGAGTTTTGGTAGGGTTGCCAGTCAGTGCAAAAGCACATAGATGAATGGATTCCTTAGTTGAAGAATAGAGTGAACGGACACGTGAGATGGAAGACCAGGGATATGGTCTTGAGGAAGCTGCAGGACAGTGGGATAGGACTAACAGGTGGTACTAGGAGGATGACAAAGCAGGGCTTTAGTCAATGTCAGTATAACCATTGTGTTTGACTTACCAGGTGGATGATGTTCGCAACATCATTCTATTGCTGTATGTGGAGGATGAGCTTGGTACAGGTTCAAACATACAGGGTTTTGCTGAGCTAAGGGTAAGATTAGTTCAGTGGCATGTCATGAGGAGTTTGGAGCAGCAGAATTCTTTGACATGGGAGACATGGAGATCATAGGTAGATTTTGTCTCCAGTGGGAGCTGATGTGAATAAGGTGTTAGCGAGGTTCATTACGCAGGATGCAGAGCCAGGGCACACTAAGGGCTGGATAGGTACAGTGTCTGAAATCACATGAGGTCTGGTATAGACCTGAGTTTTCCCAAGCAGTCGAAGCTGTCAGAGAGTTAGGAGCCAATTCGGGGAAGTGGGTTCTCAAGGATTTGAGAGGGACCAGCAGCAGGTATACATGCAGGGTCAAGACTTCACTACATGTGTTTGTAGGTTCAGATGTGGCAAGGTACTCAGATGACAGGATGTACACCATGGGATGTGTGGTGGCTTGTCTTCAGGATTGATCTTGAAGAGGGATACAAACCAAGAAACAAATTAGACAGAGTATAGGTACAGGTATAGTGCAGCTGTTTATCTCCAAGTGGGAGATTGTTAGGTTGTGGAGCTAAAAGCTTCACTGATGCAAACAGGAGAGGAGGTTTCTGAGGGTTGCTATGTTGCAGAGCAATCGGCGTCGATCTGATCAGTCGACGTCAGTAGGATTGTGAAGAGAAGCAACCGACGTCGGTCAGGGATCGGCTGGTGTCGGTCACCTCCAGGTAGACAGGGACCGACGTCGATCACCTGTGTGGTTCAGACTACGGATGTTACGGGCAGTTAGCTAACGAACCAAGTGTTTGCATGATGAGAGCTATTTTTAGACTGAGAGCTGTGGATCTAATTATTGTAATTAGATGTCTAATTATTGTTTGGATGAGATCTATATAATAGACTCATGGTTGTATTGGAAACTTGTTCTAGTTTGAGTTGAGCAAAGTTAGCTCCTTCTGTGTGTGAGGTGAGCAAGGGTGTTCCTCCTAGTTCCACAACAGTACCAAGGTGGGTGCTGGATTGAAGAGTCAGCTGGATTCTTCATGTATGTATGATCTTGGTCATCAGGTGAGCATGGCCCTTATAGGAGATCTACATGGTAAGTAAGATCGTTGATTTGCAGGTGTGTGTGTGTGTGCAAGGTCAAGGTTCACAAGTGTGTAAAACCATTATTGATCTGTAGGTTAGAGATCAGATAGGAGAGCAACACAACAGGGAGCAGGATCAGGCAGGATCTACTTGGAGTACAGTGTGTACTCATTGGTATGTATGTGGAGTACATGGAGAGCTAAGAGGAAGGCAAGGCAGTTCCTTCCATAAGTATGGTCTGTTGAGGTGCAAGTTATTGTAGGTTCATGGAAGATCTACTTGAAGTATGTGGAGCACTTGTGGAGTGCGTGGAGCACTTTTGGAGTGCGTGGAGCACAGGTGTAAGGTGAACACCAACTCTGTGTTTGAGTTGGGTGTTGGGACTTAAGAGAGAAAGCTTTGAGGAAAGGAGTACTGTTCACTTGAGGTGTGGGAAACCTCTGAAGAGGTGGTGGAGAAGAAGTGGCATCTTCTTTATTGTATTCTTTTCTATAAGAGTTATTAATACAAGTTGTGTATTGTCTCTCATATTCTGTGTTATTCTGAATTCTAGTTACTTGTTGATTCTAGTTAATTCCACATGTTAAGTTGTTTGGTTTGGTAATCAATTGTGTGCTTCCGGTGTTTCATGTCCTGACAAGTGGTATCAGAGCATGTTTGTTGTTCTAGGTGCTTGACAGTACCCAACTTGATAATGTGCTCAAATTCTATTGGTTCTCCTTAATCGAGGATGTACTTAGTAACTTGGCTAAACAAATAAAAAATATTATCAAATTAACTATTACTAACCTTCCTACTATCCCTTTCACTAACTTTTGCCTTTGGCAGCATGTTTATTCGGCATTAATTTTCCCTTCACTTCCAAATCTTTGGCATATCCAGAAGCTTCATGATCTTTCTCTATATTAAATTTACTTGCCAGTTGCTGCCATGTCTACCAACCCAAACCATGTCTCAATATGCCATGAAACTATATGTCTTGATATAGGTTTAGTATTTAAATACCTTAGCTTTCCAAGCAAATTTGTATGCCTTCAAAACAATTCCATAGACATAAGTTTGAAAACATTCAAAAGCACCATGTCCTGATAGTTACTATTACTATCATTTCAAAACCTTAAGATATATATTGATAGGTTAGGATCTTTACAATATGTAAATTATATTCTTTTGGAACTTAGGATAGACAACATTGATTTAAGAACTTTCATCAAATTTAAACTTAGGATTAATCACTTAGAGCCTTAAGAGATTTTGATGTTTAAATCAAACCAACTCAAATGCATCAATAATCTCAAAAGACCATCATATCACAAGAAATGAAAGTGAGCCCTTAATAGAATTTATAAAACAATTATAATTATTTTTCAAAATGAATTGGCATTGATTCTTCGAATGCAAAATTTACACCTAATTCATCTATATTTTTACAATTTGAAAATAAAGTAACAACATGTCTATTATAACCAATTTGTGTACCAAACTATCTGATATAACCAAAGTTGTATATTGTTGTAAAATAGAAATAACACAATAGTCATCATAAACTATTCATAGTGTCGATCGAAATTGATTTAAAATTTTATAATTTGACTATCGATTCATTTGTAACTAAAACTATAACATTTATTTGATCATATATATATATGTCAATTTTATTCATTAGTCCACAAATGATTTTTGAAACCATTATAATGCAATCATGAATTCATAAATATGATAATTACCAAATTATTAAATTGAAATCAAGAATATTCATAAATAACACTAATTGACTTAAGGTCCTCAATTTCAATTTTAGATGTCATGACTAGGTCGTCACTATGACAAAAAAGTATAGATATCAGAAAAATGTAGAGGTATAAAAAATAGACATAACACTAGTGATCTTGCTAGCTAGTTTCAAGTATGAAATTGGGTAGCAATCAATTTGCTTATTATAAGGACATTAACTTGAGTGTGATCCATGTAAATCATTTTCAAGTAGCTATGCACAAATTCCTTTCAATAAATTTCAACAAGTGATGAGTTGTTCAGCTAGCGTGGCACAAAAAAATAGAATGATATAGTAGGGAAGTTCAGGCTGAAATGCACAAACAAATACAAACGTTTCAAATACAATTTCTAAAAGTGCAGTAATACTTTAACAACTAGTTATAACTCAGTAAATTTTATTCATCCATAAAGAAAACTAAATTTATAAAGAGTAATATCTGAAAATAATTGATACTTACAATAGAATTGTATCATCCTTGCATTCTTCTTTCATAATGTGAAAACTTCATCCACTTGAAACATTTGTTGATATTTTCAAAGGTAAAAAGCAAACAACAACAAGAAAATAAACAAATTACAAAAGAAAACAACACAAACCAAAAACAACAAAAAAATAATAGAACAAAAAATAAATAAATCATTAACCAACATAAAAAATCATCCATTGTGGGACAAAATGAAGAATACAATATAATTGAAAATTAACAAAAGCAAAGAAATAAAACTTAATAAATGAAGGAGGTATAAAAATAAATGATAAGAAATCTCCTCTAATATAACTATAATGTAAGAAATTATTTTTAGAATGTAGATATTCATGATAAGTCAAGCTATATGATTTTAAAATAACAAGACAACATGATAAACACATTAAATAACCTTGAATAAATAGAATTAAATCATGATTATGCTTGCTTTTAGCCATTTTTTGGTTTTGTATCATATATGAATGATTATCTATCTGATTTAAAGTAAGATGAATATTTTTAAAGTTTGAATAGAGAAAATATTTTTCAAAAAAATGCTTTGACTGTTCAGAAATCTCTAAATAATTTTGAATATTTTTTAATTTAACATATTCAGTAGGATCTATTGTTTCAAACTTTAAAGGGTCATAAAATTTGAAACATTCATAGTCAGTGGATTTAAACAAGTCTTTTGATTTAAATTATGTAGAAGAAACCTTATAATAAATATCATACTCACTTGTTAATTTTGTATTGTGATCTAAATAATCTAAAAAATCAAACTTTTCATACTCAGCTTCAATAAATTAATTGCTTACCTCAGTGTCTGAAACATCACAAACATATTTTGTTGTTGTTATAACACTAAATTTAGTATCATAATTTTCATTATCAAGATGATCTTTTGAATCAAAGCTGATTGCATAGTTATTAGAAGGATTCAAATTAGATTTGATATTATTATAGACATTAATAAAATCATAATTAAATGAATAATTTCTTATTAAAAAATAATCAGATTTAAAATCTAAAGAAATTTTCATATCTAAGTCAAAAGTTTCTAGTTCATAATTTTTTAAAACCTCAATATCTTCTTCATTAGATATGTCTGAAAGAGAATCAAGAGTAGTTTTATTTGACAAAGAGTCATCACTAAAAATTAAATCAAAATTAAGAGAAAATATGTTATCAAATGATTGAGCAAATTGATAAAATGAATTAAATTGCTCCAAAAAATCTAAATCAGAACATTCTGATGAAGTTATATGCACCTAAAATTGTTATTTTCATTACAGTCAACTAATATTCCTATTATTCGACACTAATTTTGCTTATCCTGTTTTATTTCATTAATTAATTCTCCTTCTTAACCATTTATCTAATATCCCCTTCCATTAATCTACATCTAATGACCTTACCCATCCCATTTTATCATTAATTCTTCATAATATCCCATTATCTTAATCTAATCCTTTTTATCTATTATATGGGATTTTTTTAATTCTCATAACCCCACCTAACTACCTACTAGCATACCCCCTAGGTATTCCTACATCCCTAGGAATCCTAATCCTCATTTATCCCTTAATAAACCCTAATCACCTATTAACCTACTCCTTAATCCTACCAACCAATTTTAAAATCAAGAAAATCCTAACTACCCACCCACCACCCTACACTAGCCTTCCCTAAACCCCTAAAGTCTATAGAGAGATTTTTAAAATTTGAGAATTCTAGAAATCTCTCTAATTTAGCCCCTTTTTCTCTAGAATTCTCCTATTCGATAGATTTCCATAGAATTAAAAATTTCATGAAAACAACCATTGATCTCACTCTCCTAAATTCAAATCTAAGCCCTTGAACTTCCCTCTCCTAAATTCAAATCTAAGCCCTTGATCTTCCCTCCTTTCCTCTATTTAACAAACCTCTCCCTCCACTCTCAAACAATAAAGAAAATCTGTAGGGAAACTATGTCAAAATGAATCTAGAGATCTTGTGAGCAATTCCATGATCAAATATCAAGCATCTATTAGCATAATCCAACACCAAACATCACTTTGTCACGTTGAGTCTAATCACATGTATTTAAATCTTGGAATGGAAGCATGAGAAGGTAAGGAGCATGGTAAGAATGTTTTACTAGTTCTTATTTATCTTCTCTATTCTTTCCTATTGGTACCCTCTAGTTTTGAGTTTTATTATCATTTTGATAATATTTTCTTGAGCTTAAAATTTGGTACACATTTTGGTGACCAAAGTGGGACAACCTCTTTTATTTAGGCTAACACTCTTGCTGGAAGCATTCTAGGTGATTGTAGGACCAACTGGAAGTGGAATCAAGCTTATATTTTTTATTTTTCACATGTCTCAAAAAAGTCATGGGATTGCACTGCAAGTAGTAGTATTATAGTAGTGGTATTTTTAATCTGAGTCATGATATTATGGGTTAGGCCATTAGTAGTTGAGGCTTTAGAAGGGCTTAGCATTTTAACAATCTCGCTCTTATTTTAGTAATGAGATTGCCCTGTGAATCATGGGATTATTAATCCTAGTTGTGATATTGTAAACCACTAACAATTTGTCTTACAAGTTATTTTTGATAATCCCACCACTTATCTAGTAGCGGGATTGCCCTAAAAATATTGATATTGTCATTTTGAGTAGAGATATTATCAAAAACTGTGTTATGATTCAAATTATTGTTTGTTTTGCTAACTCTTTATTCTTGTAGGCATTTTGTGTGTTTTTATTACTTTTGTGTGTAGGTCAAAGAGAGAATCCCCTCGAAAATCAACTCCTTGTTTCTTTTTGACAATCTCACAACTATCCCAATAGCAGGATCACCATTCTTAGTCACGATATTGCATAAATATCAAGAACTAGTAAAACACTACCCCTATTTCTTATAATTTATCATTTATAGGGTCCTCAAGTTTTGGTTAACAAAGAGGAAAAGATCTATAAATTTTAAGTCTGAAAGTATTCTCTTTTTTGTTGATAAGTGTTCTTAAGCATTTTTCCACGTGGTCAACCTTATCTCCATTTATATCTAAAGACAATATACTTATCAGGGGTGTTTTGTCTTATAGGGTTCACCAGGTGTCTAAGAGGGGAGAAACTTATCTAATAACCCATTATCCAAATTGGTCTAAAATCATTCAACAATATCATGACTGGAGAAGTCATGTGTTTACCTTGTAAATAAGGAGATTGTCGTTTTAGTAGCGGATTTGTAGTTTAGGCTAGTTCTTTCTAGTATTAGGATCTAGTATCATTTTGATAATTAAATAATTGTAATTAATATAGAAGCCTTGTAAAATATATTTATTTGATAAAATTTTTACTTAGGACATACATACTATTTTTCTTATAAACTACAAATCTCTATTTGCATTTTAATATCAGTCACGACATTGGTATTTTGAATTATGGTTTTATGGTTTACGATAAAACCACTACTATCAATCTACTTCTAGTGATAGGATTGTTATTCCCAGTCATGAGGTTTTTAGACTACCATTGTTTTATGGTTAACTATCATGGCTAGCTAACATCTACAATATCACAACTCTTCTAGTCATGGGTTTGTCCTACAAGTCATGATTTTACACTATGTAGTCATGGGATTGTAGCCTTTTTTGCCTTTAATTTGGTCTTTTTTGAGTACATTTTTAGAGTCAATTTTTGTGAATTTTGCATCACTCTAAGCCTTTTTCAAATCCCAAATTACCTCTAATGCACGCTAAGGGCACTGCCCCCAAACCTCTCAAGGGGCACTGCCCCTCAACCTTGCTTGGGGCTACTGCCCCCAGACCCCTGCGTCATGTCTACTCACCCCAAATAAGTTATAGAACCAAGCCACAATATTTTAGAGGTGTTTTACTAAGGCATATTTGACCAACATAGTGTTTATTATAAGAGTCATCTTTCCTAACACTTTTCTTATAGGTCCCTTGGATGTTTTGGCACTCCATCATATATCTAACCTTTATGCTTACATGGGTGTGCCATTTTCTGATTTTATCCTACATTCATTATCTTGATCATTAATTTTAGTATATCACTATCTTTATACTTTCTTGTAAACACTTGTGTGTTTTATTTAGTGTGTGTATATATCTTTAATTTCTCTTTGTATGTATTGATTTTTTGTATTATACCAAACACACATAGGTAAATAGATCAGTTAATTAATCATATTGTGTGGTTGTCTATTTGTTATCCCCTCCCTTAGGATAACATGTTATATATAATTGACACCCATATATGAGCTTAATCTATAGGGATTAATGTTATATATTTCATCACCACACACTAACCAAACTCTATGTTCTGGTGGAGTATAACAATTAGGAATAATTATCGTTAGGTTAAACAATTGACCCCATATAGGTCATCCATGAAGGGGAAAATTTAACTCTATAAACTAGGTATTAGATAGAACCCTATATGGATTTGAGCCCCAACGTACCACGTGTATATGGGGTACTCCCTTAGAGAGCTTGTTCAACCTAGCATAGGACCTTTCAGTCATAACAATTGTTCCATTGCTAATGTCAGTAACAGTTCCCAAGTGACCATAAGGTGTAAGGAAGGTTGAGAGGGTTTGATTGATTCCATAAGGGGTCACCGGCCTATAGCCTCACTTGTGTATCTATTATATGGTGTGGCCCTTGGGTTACACACCTATTAGTTTACTAATCATAGGTTATGGCTTGCTTGTTTGGGTGTGTGTTGTGTTAGACCCATGTTGTTCATGAGCCGAGTTAGCGTTTTACCTATCTGAGCCTATCTAGATCCTTTGTACATATCATCTTGTATATTTCATTTTCATCATTCTATCATCTTGTGTATATCTCTCCCACTATCATTTTCATGTACATTCTAAATCATCATCCTCATCATTATCCTCATCTTACATCACCTACATCTCATCTTATACATCTTGGTCATCATTGTATATAGTCTCTTTGTCATACCCACTCATCCTTAGCCATCTACATATTACATCTTTATCCCAAAACCACGTCATCACCCACTTATCATAGTCATCCCATCCTTTCCTAGTCTCACCATATCCCATTATCCTTGGTCATCACCCCATTATCTTTTATATCAGCCTAATCACTATCTTGTCCATCCCCTCCTAAACTAACCATATCTACCCACCACAACACCCACTCACACATATTAATCACCATATCCACCTATCATTGATCATCTTATTCATCATCATTATTTATCCTAATCTCATCCTCTTGTATATAATCTATTCCCTTGCACATTCTACTAGACTCCTATATTAGTCACATCCGCTCATCCTCTTAGTCACACCTTATCATAAGACCATCTTATCCAATCAATCACACCTCACTTTGACCTTGCCTTATCTATCAATCAAACCATAGTCTTGATTAATCCCATATCACACCACCCCCTTACATATTCAATCATAACCCATAACCTATCCTAATCCTCTCTTGTCTCACCATTCATATTCAATCCTAAGTCGACTTCATTTATAATCCTAATCATCCCCATATCATCTTGTCTCATTATCCCATTACCTTGTATATTCTTGTTTTCCTTCTTGTACATAACTCATTCTCTTGTACATTTTTTTAGTCACATCTTATCACTAGATCCATACATCATCCTCTAATCACATCCTAATCACACCTCATCACCCACATATTGTCTTAAATCCATACCCAATCACTTGTCTTGACCTTGCCTTCATCACCCATCCAATCATCATCTCATATTATCCTACTTGGCTTCTAGGTCACATATGAGTTTAAATCATCCACCTTTCATTACCCCTATATCATTTCATCATCACACTTATCCTTATTCCATTCTCTTAATCACTTTCATGACATAAATCATATCCCATCCTATCTTGAGAAAGATTGGTCTAAGGTTTTGAGTTAGACCTATCATCTACATCATCCTATCATCCTACTCCACTATCATTCATCCACTTGGTACAATCTCATACCTAGTTAATATCTTATTAGCACCTTATCATCCTACATCAACTATCAATCATCCTTAGTCTAATCATCTTGACTTATTCATAACTAGCACCCATCATATCATCCTCTTGCTAGTTTGAATTTAGGCACCCATCAAAATCCTTCAATCCTTTTGCTAGATTGACAAGTAAGCATTGTTGATAAGTTGTTAACACCTATTACACTATCAGTTTAGCATTTGATCGTAGTCCTTATTCCATTAGTCTATCTCATCTCCATCATTACCTATCATACTAGCTCGATATTTTCAATCTACTTTGTTGAATAAAATTATCCAATCCTTATCCTACCTACATCATCCATCCTCTATCAACTATCACCATTGAAAAATACCCCACCTTCATTGACCACTACATTTACGATAATAAGGATGAGATCATTTTATAACTCATTATGATGGGTGTACCACTTCCCAAAGGTATTGATCCCCTTTCACTCATTACACCTCCCATCCAAGCCCCATCATGTGAATCCCATACCAATCCTCCATCCACTGGCCATAAACAACCATCCACCCATTCCCATACTAGCAAAGGGAATCCCATCTTGGCCACCTTGAATCCATCCACCTAATCATATCTATGATCATCTAATCATAAGTCTAATGCTCTTACATCTAAGTCACAACATGAAAAGTGTCCATATACTCCCCTTCCCATATCATGGGAGGCCCTTTTCAACCAACTAGTCACTACTAACATGATGGTTTATCCACCTATCTGACACCTTGATCCTACCAAGGCAATACCCTCTTGGTATAAAGATGATCAATATTATGCATATCATCGAACTTGGGGCACACCATTAATCGATGTCAACATTTTCAAGATTTTATCCTAGACCTCATTGACCATGGTGATATAGTAATAGAGGATGAACCAAATGAATCTAAAACCCTAGGTGAACAAAATAAGGAATGCTAAGATTCCCTTCCCAATCATGATCAATATCCTCCCCTTCCAAGCCAATGTCAAGAAACCACACCTATCCTCCATGATCCTTCCATCCTAGATAAATCATCCATAAAAGTTGAATCCATTCCCCATAAGCCTAGTCTACTTATGAATCCTTCCATGGCCCTCTCCCTAAATCCATTATTTCTCCATCATCTCCCTTTCACCCATCATATCAAATCCCCCATAATGAGAGGTCGATTGCATACAAGCACTCTCCTACTAGCAACATTGCATCTTATGTATCAGAGTCAACTTTAAAGTTAGCATCTGAGGTCTCATCTTCTATTAGATCATGTTCAACCCCTGTATCCAAAACAAATTCCTCATCAAAAATGTCATTTCCCATTAATACTTATAATGCCTATCTTTTAGAGGTACACATAATCTAAATACCTCTGATTCACTAATAGGCATATATTTTGATCCCATTATAGATGATGACATCATAAATGAGCTATTTCAAGATTTATCCATTGAATATTGTCAAAGTGTGTCTAATCCTTCTTTGGATGCATCTACTATAGCTAGTCCTAGTGATCCTTTTGCTGATCTTGATGAGATTTTCTTCGATGTTGAAATTAGGTCTCCTAGGAACCCCTATGAAGACTATGCTTCCCTATCACTACTCATTGACCCATCATAGAACACTTTTTTCCCATTGATGACCATTTAATTACTTCTTTCCACAAGGATGAACAAGATCATACATTGTTGGATCCTTTTTTGAGCCATATAATATGTGCCACAAATCCAAAGGTCTAGGACAATATTCTAAAAGTCATAAATCATAATGAAGTAATCTTTGATCCTGTCAATCAAAGTCAAGGAAAATCAACTCATTAACCTAATTTAAAAGCATCTCTCTCTAGTGAAGCCCATAAACTGACACTAGGGACCCATCAAAGTCAAAATAATCAATTAATCTCCCTTGGTGAAGCTCACAATAAAGCACCAAGAGATATTCAAAATCAAATCCAATCAAATGATCAAAATCATATGGCTGAAAATACATTAAATAATCATATCAAATATGAGCCACAATGTTAAAGTGTATTAGATCTCCTAAAGTCTTTTATCACTTGGCACTAATCAAATGAAGAATGTCCAATACCTCCAATGGTGTATGCCACTGCTAATCCTAATCTTCCATCACCCATCACACCATTATATCTTGATCCTATCATCCATTCAAGTACCAAACATCAAAATTAAGCTCTAAGTGAATCCATACCCCATATCACTAACTTGAGTATCATTATCTCTTCTATGGGCAATGAAGACACTAGTCTAGATATCTAGTGGGGTCACCATCAAGAATCACTAAAGGCCACTAGGACATTTACAAATCTAACATCTATAATAGAACTAGTGTTGGTTAAATAATCCATTAAACATCCATACCTTGCATCTCATCCATCATAAAATAAATCAAGATGCCTAATAAATTCCAAAAAGTCACCAAAAAAAAATGTCCAATGGTGAAAACCATTCTTATGGGGTCTTGGACAAGTACCATGATGAAAACCAATTTTCAATGTCATGGTAGAATAATCTATTATCCACATTATTTCTCAATACTTGGGATCAACTCCATCCAGTTCATATCCTCCCCCATCCACCTTGTCTATATCCCTCAACCTTTCATCCACCATCATACCATGTATCCTATCTCTTTTTCCTTCCCATCTTGACCTTCATAAGGAAGCAAAAGGTGTCTTTATTGTTGTCCCTACACCATCTTGGCATATCCTCCAATGAATACTTAGGGTAAATAACCATCTAGTTCCTTCATGATGTGGTCATTGGCTATCCTTAGTCCATTCATCCTTGGTCCCCATCACCTTCATCCTCTCATCACTCATCCATCTTCCCCTAGTTGCTCGGCTTGGTATTCCCTTTACTAGTAACTCCATTTGTACAGTGTATATACATATCCAAAAAAATCCCTCAAAAATTTAAAATATTAAAAACTTTAAAAATCATAAAAATTTGAAAAATCCAAAAAATGTCCATTGTGTCTTGTCTTCTACCTAATCCCATAGTCACATCCATATCCATCCATCTCATATTCTCCCATATTTTGGATACCACATTTAGTCTTGGAACCAAATCAGAGTGGTCACCCATCCCTTCATATCTTCCATCTCATCCTATTGGCCAGGTCTTAACAACATACATCACCTTGTCAAAAGACTTTAATTTGGCACCTATCAATTCCTATCAAGGCTTATTTATATCTGACACCCATCCAACTACCCTTTACCAATATGAAAGGTACTTGATCCCATGACTATCCTTATCATTTCCTCTTCATGTCTAGCAACCATCCAATCACTTTTGCTAGCATGAAATGTATTTGATCCCATCATCATTTCCTAGTCTCCTTGTTAGATTAGATCCTTGTAGGGCCTTGTCTATCAGTAATCCTTGGTCATCACTTGTTTAATCACCATCCTTAGCCATTTTTCAATATGATTTCAAGACCAAATTAGTATTCAAAGACCTCATCACATCATCTATCCTTCTATCCTCAACTAGGAGCAACATCTCATTCATATCTAAATCCTAGTCTCTCATCTAAATCACTATTCAATCCTAATCATCGTCACTAGTCTACCCCAAATACATTAGTCCTTTCTAAATCCTTACTCCACAATCACATCACAATCATCCAACCTATCATACAATCACTCATCCTATCCTTAGGCAAGACATTATGACACTGCATGTAGATACTTGTGTGTGTGTCACTTGTTTATTTTATTTGTCTTGTTTGCATGTCATGTATGTATCTTGTTTGTCTTATGTTTTGATTACATCATCTCTCTTTTTATCTATTGGGAAATAAAGAAAGATTCTATGAGTACACCAAAAGTTCCCTCAAGGATACAAAGTTCATCTTTTGCCCATGCACTTTGACATTATGTCCTCTTGGTCATATCTATATCATGGGGTATCTTGTCAAGTGCTATATTTTATTGGATTCATTAGACTATGATGATATTTATGACATTGTAATGGCCTGATCACACCCATCCTCATCATTCCTCTAATCATATCATCATCCTTGATCTAATTCTCTTAATCCATCTAATAGCACCCAATCCTTTCATCCTCATCTCATCATCTGCATCATATCCTTCAATCACTAACAAGCCTGATCATCCTTATCATCATATATTTCTAATCACTAATCATCATCATCATCATCTCCTATTTAGAACTACATTGACCTGAGGTATTTAAAGAATATGTAGGTAATACTTGGCCACTTTTTAGTGTCCAAATATAGCTTGACCATTATCTTTATCATCCATCATCATCCCCCAGTCCTTCATCAATCAAATCATTTAGTCACTTGATCATATAAATTCTTCTCTATCATCACCTAAATCATCTTGATCAATTTAGCTTTGAACTACACTTATCCTTAATATTAATATTATCATTAGTCTTATCCTGGCCAATAACTATCCCTTGCATGCATCCTTGCTTAGAATACATCTAAATCTTGCAGCCTTTTTATCCTATCATCATCTTGTTGTGGTTGATTCCCCCTTGGGATGTGTTAATAATCGTAACACCCATCATCACTACTCCTTGTGTATGTGTGCTTACCAGGGGCATGATCATCAATTTGTAGCTCATTATTCACATTGACCTCATCTTCTATCCCACATAAGGCATCATATCCCCTCTTCTATCCATCTCATCCCACCTATTATTTCTTATTTTGAGTGGTCATCCGACTCATTCTTCTCCGTATGTCCCCTTAAGGGGGCATCATATCCCCTAACATCATCTACTAACATTCATCCATGACATGGTTTTTATTTGAAATACCATTACTCTTTCCACTTCATCCACTTATCCTATTTTATTTTTCTAATTTATTCTTCTTCCTAGTCATTTATCTAATATCCTCTTCCATTAATCTACATCCAACGACCTAATCCATCCCATTTTATCATTAATTCTTCTTAATATCTCATTATCTTAATCTAATCTTATTTATTTATTATATGGGAATTTTAATTCTCATAACCCCACCTAACCATCTACTAGCCTACCCCATAGGTATTCCTACATCCCTAAGAATCCTAATCTTCATTTAGCCCTTAATAAACTCTAATCACCTACTAACCTACTCCCTAATCCTACTATCTAGTTTTAAAATCAAAAAAATCTTAACTACCCACCCACCACCCTATACTAGCCTTCCATAAACCCCTAAAGCCTATAGAGAGATTTCTAGAATTAGAGAATTATAGAAATCTCTTCAATTTACCCCTTTCCCTATAGAATTTTCTTATTCTAAAAATTTCCATGAAATTAAAAATTTCACGAAAATTCCTCAACCATTGATCTCAATCTCCTAAATTCAAATCTAAGCCCTTGATCTTCCCTCCTTTCTTCTATTTAACTAACCTCTCCCTCCACTCTCAAACAATGAAGAAAATTTGTAAGGAAATTATGCCAAAATGAATCTAGAGATATTGTGAACAAGACCATGATCACCTATCAGGCATCCATTATCACAATCCAACATCAAGCATCACTTTATCAATTTGAGTCTAATCACATGCATTTGAATCCTAAAATGGAGGTATGAGAAGGTAAGAAGCATGGTAAGAATGTTTTACTAGTTGTGATTTATCTTCTTTATCCTTTCTTATTAGTGCCATCAAGTTTTGAGTTTTATTATCATTTTGATAATGTTTGCTTCAGCTTAAAATTTGGTGCACAGAAGTATCTAAATTGTAATCTAATTTTTGAGAAGTATTTTCAGTATACCATGCCATGATTTGATCATAAACAAAAAATATTGAAAATTGTTTAAGAAATTCATGTTTAAAATGTAACACTAATGTAGATAAATTATTGTATTTGAACATATCATGATTGAATGAATAAAGCTTACAAAAATCTTGATTTTGTCTTTGAATGCAAGCAAACTTTAAAGCTGAGCTAAAATCAATAATACAAATTTTTTGAATAATCTAAATATAATTCTCAAGTAAGTTATTCTTCCAAAAAATAAAGAAAAGATCACCCCTTAGTCGAAAAGAAAAAGAAATTTCATTTAATTTTGAAAGAAAATGCAACAAATATTCTCCTATAGACTCTTTTTCTTTCAAATAAAACATGAACCAAGCTATTAGATGTTGATCTAATTGATTTTAAATTAATATTTTGATGTAAAGCCATTCTTGAGTGAGCTCATTTGAAGTTTCCATAAATAAACAAGAAATAGTTACTAAAATATAATCAAAATTTGTGCAATCGATTATGATAACTATCAACTAAAAATTGGTGATCAATTATGATAATGTAAATCATTGATGACAATAATGAATAAATAAATAAACTTGATATAAATTCCCTAGCGGAGTCACTAAATTTGTTAATGGTGAAAAATGTCATGTCAATGAATCAATGTGTTCATCTATCGTGAAGGTCAAGATGGAATCAAACGAGTTTAATCATGAGAGTCTTATGATTGAAAAATTAGTACAAGATGCATAGAAGGGTCTTTTAAAGTTTTGGGGATTTAATATGTTCAATAGTAGATCTAAATCAAGTGTACACACATTCACTAAGTCGACCAAACATAACATAAAAATTAATTATACCAATAAAAATTATTCATAAGCAATGCTTTGATCCAAGAAAGTAATAATTTTTTCTATATTATATGATTCAATCTTAAATCTGTATAAACTGTCATCTAATCTATATGACAGAATAAAGTCTATGAATTAGACAATCTCTTGAAGGACAACAAATTTGGATTATTGAAAAGATGTGTCTTATGTTCATGTTCACAAATGATCATCAAAATAATAAACAAGAAAGCATAAAATATCAATATATCTCAACAACCTAAAGAGACAAGACAAACAATAATGACTAACTAAGAAACTAACTAATAATTAACATTAAAATAAAAAAATCTAATCTAAACTAAGAAAATAAAATAATCTAATACTAACTAAACTAAGAAAATAAATTGACACTAACACTAACACAAAGAAAGAAAACATAAATAAATAGAAATTATCAAAGAAAATAAACTAGAACTCAAATTCAAATAAATAAAATACATAATAAAATAGAAAATTTATGAGTCTTAGTAAATAAGAGTCATCTTAACAAATCAGATCGATTTTATTTGAGAAATTAACAACTTTCATACAAAATATTTTCAAAAGATAAATTTTACAATCAATTAGATCACTAATCTATCAAAAAAATGATGTTTTCATTATTATTCAGGTTAAATACTCAGATTCTGCACATAGGATTGTAAGCTACAATCATCAAAAGATATTAAACTTGATAATCTTTAGATAATCGATTATAAATAATAATATAAAATTGGATATACCTACGTTGTCTAAGCAGTATACTCAACCATCAGAGAAAGTACCATTGGTCTATCTGTAAAAGTCATGTTATCTCAGAGAAATTATAGATAAGAGAAAGAGATAAATGCTTAACTTCACAAGTGTACAAATCTTCAGTACCTATGTTGTTTCTCCCTTTCAAATGAATCTTTGATCTCTTTTTAAACCTCCAAATTTGATTGAAAAAGAAGTTATAACTAAATTTAGTTAGTTGTTAACTTAATTAATTGACTTTTTAAGTTAATTAATTTGCTGGTTACAAATTAAAATTATTTTAAGAATTTTAAAAAAATCTTAAGAGATCAAATATTTAAATTTAGACCAAGTATTCCTAACAGGGGGACCCCCCTTTAGCTAACTAAGAATAGTTAGAATATCAATTAATCAATAAATAATTAAATAACACATCATATTAAATGAAATTCATTTTTACATTAATTCTATTCTACATTTTAATTTACTCAATAGCATATATATATTGTGTATATAATTAATCCACTACCAAATAATATACTAAATCTTCAAAAACTTGCTTCATTGTTCTTTGTTCTATGTGCAACACAATGCTTTTGAAAATAATTATTTTTTTGAAATACCTTGATAGTAAAAATATTGTGACTAAATCATGTGGAAGATGAACCCAAACTCTCCATGGAACAACTTTCAATTTTTTGAAAATGATCATTTTACTGTGTTTTCCACCTAGATTAAATTTGACATCCAAATGATCGTCAAATTGCATAATTTCTGGTTTGTGGTGACGATCATTTGGCCATCAAATTTAACATCATAAAAATTCTTGTAGGTGATGATTTTATAAATTTTGTAAAATGAGATGAATTTCACCAAAATTTCAAAATCAAATGAAAACCCATTGTTTATCTCCTACTTATTATTAAGATTCAGCTTTCTGAATAACTAGGAAAAATAAACAAAATTTAACCAAAAATCAATAATACCATTTGCATGCATGTAAATAATAACCAAAAATCACAACTTTCTCTACCTTCATCATGCACATAGGACATATGCATAAATGAAATCATTCCTCTTCTTAAATATCAATGAAAAATTTATGAAAACTTCAAATCATCAGACCATCCAAACTTCCTTTATAACCATCCAAATAACTGATAAAATCTTTCAAAGGATCATCAAATTTATATGACACCTACAAAATGCTTCTTTGTTCAAAATCTTTCCCTGTAACTTCAAAAATTTAATTGACCAGAGCTTTGCTTCCATGAAAATCTTTCCAAATGAACACAAAATGAGAAAATTATCATACTTATTTCCACCAACCTCTATCATAAGCAACTCAATAATGTGCTTGAATTCTATTGGTTCTCCTTAATCGAGGATGTACTTAGTGACTTGACCAAACAAATCAATAATATTATCAAATTTAACTATTACTAACCTTCCTACTATCCTTTCACTAACTTTCACCTTTTGAGGCATGTCTATTCGGCATTAATTTCCCCTTTACCGTCAAATCTTTGGCATATCCAAAAGCTTCATGATCTTTCTCCGTATTAAATTTACTTGCTAGTTGCTGCCATGTCTACCAATCCAAACCATGTCTCAATATGCCATGAAACTATATATCTTGATATAGGTTTAGTATTTAAATACCTTAGCTTTCCAAGCAATGTTGTACACCTTCAAAACAATTCCATAGACATAGGTTTGAAAACATTCAAAACCACCATGTCCTGATAGTTACTATTACTATCATTTCAAAACCTTAGGATATATATTGATAGGTTAGGATCTTTAGAATATGTAAATCTATATTATTTTAGAACTCAGGCTAGACAACATTTATTTAGGAATTTTCATGAAATTTGAACTTAGGATTAATCACTTAGAGCCTTAAGATCTTTTGATGTTTAAATCAAACCAACTCCAATGCATCAATAATCTCAAAAGACTATAATATCACAAGAAATGAAAGTGAGCCCTTAATAGAATTTATAAAACAATTATAATTGTTTTTGAAAATGAATTGGCATTGATTCTTTGAATGCAAAATTTACACGTGATTCATCTGTATTTTCACAATTTAAAAATGAAGTGACAACATGACCATTATAACCAATTTGTATACCAAACTATCTGATATAACCAAAGCTATATATTGTTGTAAAATGAAAATAACACAATAGTCATCACAAACTATTCATAGTATTGATCGAAATTGATTTGAAATTTTATAATTTGACTGTCGATTCATCTGTAACTAAAACTATTCATTTGATCACATATATGCCAATTTTATTCATTGGTCCATAAATGTTTTTTGAAACCACTTTAATGCAATCATGAATTCATAAATATGATAATTATCAAATTATTAAATTGAAATCATGAATAGTCATAAATAATACTAATTGACTTAGGGTCCCCGATTGCTGTTTTAGATGTCATGACTAGGTCATCACTATGGCAGAAAAGTATAGATTTCAGAAAAAAATATATTTGTGTGAAAAAGAAGCATAACATGTAGTTGTTGTGGAAGGTACTTTAATACCTAGAATACCTCTCAAAATTTTCCTCCTAATATGAGTATTGATTCTCTTTGACTACCAAATTCATTTGGTTGTCCCTCTGTAGTATTTACTGAAGGGGAGGGAGGTTGATCATATAGCTAATAATTATGTTGCATAGATGGGGTCATTGTTAATTCCATTCTTTTTGTGTCTCTTCTTTTGTTGCCTCAGGTTTGTACTGTAAGTCTTGGGCATGTATCGTAGACATTGATTTATCTCTCATATTTTCCCATACCTTTGGATAATCTGAGGCATTCAAGAAGATTGATCATGATTATATTCTCAGTGATAATATGACACGTGCACGTTCTTATTTTCTTGAAAATATTTGAGAAGTCTCCTTTCTTTCAACCTGGGGTCCCATTCCCTAAAAGGTGAAAGCTATAAGTTGTACTAAGTTATATCTTTAACAACTTGAATAAAATATGACTTCATCATGTATTGATGCTTCCCAATACTTACAAGAGTCTTAAAATAGTAGGGTATGACTGGATAGATTCCACCTCTTTCCAGAGCACTAAGTAATGTGAAAACTTAAAATTTAAGGCACTCTTCTCAAATACCATATCTTTATACTCTATCAATCCCATAAATGAATATGGGGAGGGAATTGAGGGATTACCATATTTTTAAGAAGAGGCCATTTTTTTATGTTGGTTTCTATAATTATTTTGATGTCTCAACTAGTTTATTTTATGATTGCTAGTTGAAAAAAATTAGGACTCGTCTAGGATTGGGGAAGTTCAAAAATTCACTAATTTGATTGAAAGAGTAATGAAAAAGTGAATTTTCCTTAGCAAATATTTTACATATGTCACTCATAAACTTGAGTATTAAATGTATTCATATGCCTTTAATGTAGATAATGAACTTTTGATTTAATTCCCATTTTAATTTGAATTTTCTAGTTAGCTTTGGCAAGTGCACTTGCCAAATAGAAATCATTCGTTAATTCTTTGTGTCTAGTCATCACTTTTGAGACAACTATTAATTAGTCATTGATTTACTTCTTTACCATGTTATCGATATTTCCCCTTATATATTTTGTCTATGCCTTCCTTGGATAATGACACTTGTTAGGTCCTCATTAAGCCAACCCTTTAAATCTCTTCACTGTGTTGGGCAGGCCCTATAATGGTTAGTTAACATGATCAAGCCACTTGGCCTAATCTCAGAGCATGAGATCTTGGACCATTGGATTAGTATACCTTTCAACCATTAACCTTTCCATATCCACACGTTACTATGATTAAGACATGTAGAATGATCTTAGTCACCCATAAAACATGGAAGCTCAGAACTATTAGATAATATACCAAAGAATCACTTAACCCTTATATACGCCCACTTTAATGAGAATGTGCCAAGTGTTGATCACTCATAATCTTGGAGGCTCAAGAGCATTAGCACATAGAAATGTGAAGCCATTAGATTTACTGGTAAATAAATTAAGTCTCCGTGTTTTTATTTTAACAAAAATATGCCATGTGGTGAGTTTATGGATCCTGGAAGCCTGGAAGACTTAAACTTTAATAATGTGGAATATTTCAAAGACTTAAAAATATTGTAAATGTCCAAATATTTGAGTG
Source organism: Torreya grandis (assembly GCA_037957365.1). Taxonomy (NCBI): domain Eukaryota; kingdom Viridiplantae; phylum Streptophyta; class Pinopsida; order Cupressales; family Taxaceae; genus Torreya; species Torreya grandis. Next base: position 2,966,321 of record JARHVA010001587.1, read on the forward strand.
ACATGAGAGTAAAATGTGTCACAACCATGCATAAGCCAACATTATGGTCTCGATTGGAGAAGATTAATGATCCTCAGCCTTTAATCTTACAATCCAAAATATACCAACTAAGACATAGAAAGATTAGTATTGTTAGCTCATAAATCAGAACATCTTCATTGAAATAAAATTCATGAAAATCCAAGGTTCAAAATGACTTAACATACTAGTTTAAGCTTAGATTTTCACAAATTGAACTTGTGCAATGATGGATTCTATCGAAATAACCCTAGATGATAAATTCATGACAACCGAGTCATAGATTTTTAAGCTCGTAGCTCCCCAAATAAAAGTTTTGCAGTAATGGGTCCCCACTTTAAAATTTTAAAATGGGGTGTGTGTGTTAAGACATAATAAATGATGACTCATAGGGGGAAATAATCCCAAGTATTTTGAGAACCTAAAATTTTAGAGATATATTATGACAAGAATTAGTCTTAACAAAGAAAGAATAAGGAAATCCAACTTTTGGAACAAACTCTTACTTCATGATACAACTTACTAACCTTCCCATCCCTTTGATTAGTGTGCGATCTAGTGAAATCAGTTTATATTAGTCATGTATATTTTGGCAAATACCTAAATAAATATTGTAGGTTTCATTTTTACTTTACAACCAATGAAAAAATAAAACTTGGGTAGTGTTTTATTGCTATCTAGGTATTTATAGCCCAGACAGAGATACCTTTGGTTTGACCCAAAGCCTTGCTTTATTGTCATCTAGGAATCCATAGCACGGTAGAGTTTATTTGAGTCACCTATCCTCCATTAGTTTGTTCACATGCACACACACAATTGTTTTTATATTTATATTTATATAACACAAATAGAGAAAGGTTAGAAACCACCTTTGGCTAGGTGTATGAATAAGAATACTTGTCAATCAATATGTCCCTATCAGTGTGTATCCAATCCTATGTTTATCATCTCCTACCCAAGTTTTAGCATGTGATAGTGCAATACATCTTTGAAAATGGGAAGATTTTCTAAAATTTTCATGAGTATATAATAGAAATTGCCAATTATTAATCCTACTCAATCTAAATAAAACAATGTTAAGTCACAATACATACCTCAGCATCAGAAAGTCTAGTACTTATAGAATAAATTTTCATGAACACCAATTGTGCTCACTTTAGGTATCATACCATTTGTTTTGGCATATCCTTTTGGATTTAATTCAAGAAATTGTTTGAGACAATTTTTTAACTTAGAAAAACAAACTAGAAAGTAGGGAACTAAGCCATTAAAAGTGACAAAAATATCCTAAAGGAAACCAAGTGTAGAAAGCGGAAAATTTAATATAGAAAGTTACTAAATCTAATCTAGAAATTAGTAAATTTAATCTAATTATACTCTAAATTTCCATTTACATTTTATTCTAGTGCACCTTCAATTATGGTAGCCATGAATTAATTCTTCAAAAACTATCCATTGACTAGAAAGGTGAGGTCCTTACCTTGGAGGCCTTTCAACCGAAAGACATTGTTTTCAAAGATTTAAGATACCTAATATGGTCTAATCCATAAGGGAGTGAAATTTTCATGTTTCCATTTCTTATCATGTTATTTATCCTAGAGGAGCACTAAATCTAAAATCTTGAAATCCTTAATTTTGGATCTCTTGTCAAACTAATATTTGACAATATCCTGATGTTTGTTGAAGCTATGTAGTGATTCAATTCTTATGTTTTCTAACTAATCTATCTTAAGTAGTCTACAATTTATTCTCTCATCATAACCCATATATTCTTGAATGAATTGGTATGTTGGTATCTTGAGAGTGATGGGAAAGACTGGTTATCATCTGTATACTAGTAGAAAAGGTGAAGCCTTGAGAGCTTGCTTGTGCCCTAGTTCTATCTACCTACAATGCATATTTCAATAAGAGATGCCATTGTCTTGGTTTATTATGTGTATAATTTTTTATGACATATATCATGTTCTTATTGGTTGACTCAACCACTCCATTTTCCTATGGGTAATGATTTGAAGAGAACTTGAGGGTGATCTGATTATTGTAGTTCTATTTTTTGAATTCAAGAGATTAAAATGCTAGACCATTATTGTAAACTAATGAAGCAGGTGTGCCAAAATTGGTGAGTATGTTTCCCTCCATTAAATTGATAACATCTATAGCTCAAGAATTCTTAGTATCAATAGCCTCTATCTACTTGGTATAGTAATCAATAGCTATGAGGATGAACTTGTGTCCTACTAAAGAGTTTGGATTTATTACCTCAATAAAATCTAAGAACCATTAGGTGAAAGGGCATCCTTCAATGACCAACTATAAAGGCATAAGAACATTCACCTCTCTCTTTATAAACACCTAGCAATCATGGTAGAATTTGACATGGTTATCATCATACTTGAATATTGTGGGCCAATAATAACACATCCTTTGAATTTTATGAGTTGTAGTATTACCAGAAGGATCCTTGCTACCAATATTTTGATGCAAGTTATCTAGGATGTCTTTAGATTCCTATTCTAAGATGCACCTTAGGTAGATGGATTCACAATTATTTCTATAAAGTACCTATTTATTAATCATGAAATGAGTCAATTTGAGTTTGAGGGCTTGATTTTGCTCTATGTTTAATTTTGGAGGGCATGTCCCTATAAGCAGGTATGGATGATATATGAGTACCATTCTCCACCCATTACCTAGGTATAATTAATTTGTTCAATGTGGATGTGTGGGTTAATTTGATTCATCAACTAGATGAGGCACTAGCCTCTTATTATTTTAGCTGGTCTAATTTTAAGAATAAACTCCTAAAGTTTGGCCATCCACTTCCCTCTTCTTTCTCCCAACTCATTTTGGGTTAGCATGAGTTTGACAAATGGGTTAGGGATAATGGCATATGCATTATTTCATATAATATAAAGTTTGGATTTATTGACATCTTTGATCAAGGCATATTTTTACTTATCAATTATGGAATACTTTAGTTTTGCATCCTTTAGGTTGGTATTCATGAAGGTAATGAGATATTCATTATTTTCCACCATTTATGTCAACATTGCAACAATGATATATTTTAAGGAGAATGAATATAGATAGAAATATTTATTGAAATTTTTTTATGATCACTATTTGGGCTTAAGTGAATTTTATTTTGATGTCCTAAAAAGATTTCTTGGTCTCTATTGTCCAATCAATCTTGGTACCCTATTACAACATGGCATTTAACGGTTTGGTGATTTCTATGAAACCAAAAATCAACTTTCTCACTAAGTTGATATTTACAAATAAATACTTTAGATCTTTGTTGTTATTGGGTGGAGTTAGCTTAGAGTTGCCCAGGACATAATCTGGGTCAATGAATATCTCTTCTTTGATGATAAATGACTAAACAATTTTCCTTAAGTAACTTTAAAAATGCATTTTTTTGGGTTTAGAAAAACTCCATACCTCTTGTATCTATTTAGGAATTTATATAGATGGACTATGTCATCAAATTTTTTCATGGAATATACTATAATATCATCCATGTAGATGATGATGAAATTCCCCATCAGTCCCTGAAAGGCAAAATCTATCACTCTCTAGAAAGTGGCTTCTACGTTGATTAGGTGAAATGACATCTTTTTATATATAAAGTTTCCCCATTTGGTGGCAAATTTAGTCTTCATCTTATCTTTTACTTTAATTAATACCTAGTTGTAGCCTAAGAATCCATCCAAAAAAGACATCATCTCTCAACCACTCACCATTTGTATTACCTCATCCAAAGAAGGTAGAGGATAATTGTCTTTTTTTGAGGCTCTATTTAAGTTTTTGAAATCAACACAACTTGATTTCTACATTTTATTTCTTGAATGGTATAAGGTTAGCTACCCAGGTTGAGTGCCTAATTGGGAAAAAAAATTTAGCATCTAGGAGCTTCTATAATTCAATCTTTATGAGAGGTTTCAGGATTAGGTTCATTGGTCTCCATCTTTACCTAAATGACTTGTGTTCTAGGATTAAAGGGATGGTGTGGGTAATGACCCTTGGATCAAAGATATTTAGGTCATTATTGTTCCAAAAATACATCCTTATAATTTGTAATCAATCCCTTCATCCTATACTTCTCATTTCCAATATATCTTTGACCCATATTCACCAATTGTGGAGTATGGTCAGTCCCCAAGTTTTCATTGGTGAAGTTGGAATCAGATGCTTTATTCTATTTTTGCTTATAGGCTTGAGGGTTAATGTTAGAATATCATTCCAAGGAAACCATGCCCAAGGGGATTCAATTTTATTTTAGTTCTATAACACCCTCTTCCCCAATATCTTCAATCTACATAGGTTGGATATTACCTTCATCTATTACCTAGGCATCAAAAGCTCATGAATTGTTCAAGAAGTGTAGGATTTGTTGATCATTATCAAACACCTAGAAGTTGTCCACATTATCTAGGACAAAATGACATAAGACTAGTTCCATTAAAAATTTCTACATTTTTTATTCCTGGACTAGTTTGAGATTAGTAGTGGAGGCTACCAATGAATCAGTTGTCTGATTCTTTTCTCTTGGGATGGCCTTGATGTTGAATGCTTCAAAAGATTCAATCAAGTCCAAAGGTTAGTGTTTATACTTATTTATGTATGTAAGCTTGCACTGGTACTTATTTATGATCTAGTTTACAACCAACTCATATTCACTAAACACTAGTAGTTTTTTGGCATTCTATTTTAATGTGAATTGTAGATCTAAGATTAGGGATTCATACTCAACCCTATTATTGGTACAAGGGAACTATAACCTATAATCAACTAGATATTATTTACCTTTTAGGTCTGTCAAGGCCATTCCCATGACATAACCTTGTTTTGAATGAGCCTCATCAAAGTGTAAAGTCAGAAGAACCTTCAAATTCTTGTTCATTAAATTGTTGTTTGGTAGTGAAAGTATGCATGCTTGCATGTGCTGATATGAATATAACTTGCTCAATCTTGGTATTGGACTTAGTAATCAAGTACTTCATTTTAGGCTCCTTGTCTACCCTAATTTTATTTGGTACCCCTTTACAAGTTAACCACATGTGAGAGAAATCTATGGCCATGTAACTATTCAAAATTTTTGACAAGTCTCGACTTAGTAGAAAGCCATATGCCTTTAGAATGTCAATGACTAGGATATAAATAATATTCTGCACACATGGCTCTAATTCTAGTAGTATGCACATGTTTATCAATTATCTAACACATGGGACTGAATATTTATCTAAATACAATATTCACTCTTTTTGACTTATCATGATTCAAACTTAACTTTTGGCAAATAGTCATAGGCATCACATTGATTGATGCCCCAGAATCAACCAAGTAGTTTGCACATTTTTGTCGAGCATTTGAATAGTTAATAGGAATGTTGGTACCTCAGGTTTATATTTTTACATCATCATGTCTGCATGATCAATCTTGGATTTCTTAAAAGTCCTCCCTATCAGGGCTTTGAGTAGTAGTTCCCTTTGCTCAGTGATTTGACCAAGCTCATGAAGATTGATATTGGATTTAATCTTTTTCATGTATTAAACAATATTATATCCTCCCCTACCTTAATGTTTAAATCTCTATGACTAATATTTTTACTTAGGAGGAGGTAGATTATCCCTCCTTAGTGGGGGTAGATTGTTACTGGCATTTAGATCAAGAGTAGTAACACTATTATTAGAAGGTGTTGAAGAAGTCATAGGATGCTTGTTTCTTAGGTTGTAGTTATTATTGACCTGTTGATAGTGCTAGAAAAGATGAACCTTATTGATGTTATCCTCGAACTCATTATCATCTTCCCCTAAAAATGGGAAGTCATAAGTGTCAAAGACCATAGCCATGTTAGGGTTGCTTGAAGAATTAAAATAAGATGGTTCTTGATGACTGGTATAATTTTATTGCCTCTCCACTTCCTATTGGAAGATTTAAAAAGTAGTACATAACTTGATATAATATAGTTCCCCATGTTACATGATTTTATAAACTTGACACCAGTTTGGAAGAGTTGCATCCATGATGTTGATCTTTGGCATCTTGTTATATGGAACCTGATGCTCTTGATTATTTATAAACCTGTTGAAGAGATTTTTGTACCTATAAAACCCATAACCCTAATTATTCTGATTAGTATTCTATCCACCTATATGCCCCTATATTTTTGCATGTTGAGTAACTCATTACTCAAATTCTATACCATTATTTAGATGGATTCTATGATAAAGGAATCCAAGGAGGGTGGTTAGATCATATGTTAGATTAACAATGAAAATGAAATAAAAATGAAAACAAACACACTAACATGCATAACACTACCTTACCTAGATCAAATGGAGTAACATAGTGAAGAAACAAAAATGAACAAAGCACAAATAAAAATAGAAAGAGCTTATACAAATTTTCTACCAATTCCTTGAATGCTCCAAAAGGCTTCTTCATTTGGCTTAATCGGATTGTGCTCAAGAAGTCTTCATCAATGGAGCTTGGCTATCTCCATCTCCTTTTGGCACCATAGTTGTCTTGGATTTTACATTGATATGGTTTGAAAATGGCTTGGATTGATTCAATTTCTGAATTATAGCACTATGTATTTGTTTCATGCTTAAAAACTTACATTATAACATTACTCTATCCAAGCTCTCTAAATGAAGAGCTCTAGGCTTGCTTTTATAGGCTTTGAAATCAACTTGGAATCAATTAAATCCTAACCTAGGTTTGCTTAGTTAACCCCAATAGGGTTAAAATGTATTTAAACCTCACGATTAACATGGAATAGGTGTGCTTTGAGATATTTTGTATTTTAGACAACTCACAAAAAGTAATGATTACTTCCTATGATATTCTTTTGGTTTTGAATTTCCCTTTTTTATAATTCATTTAATTTCTCAAGGATGAATTCAATTAAGATTTGATTAAGATTTGCATGTTAATTAATCCCTTTTGGGATTTTGAATACTTCCAAGATTTTGATTTAATTCAATGTGTGCATTTGTCTCATTTTAATGGATTTATGGGACAAATTTATTTAATTACATGTTATGAAGCCAAATTTGAAACATTTAGAAAATTTAGGCTAAATGTTCAATGATTTGTAAGAATTGGTCTAAAGTTAGGTATAAACTCATTGGTAGCTAATTTTAAATGTCTATAGTTTGCCTCTATTTGGGAAGGCATTGCAAGCTATAAGCAAAGTAATATATTCTCAAAGAATAAAATGGTCCTATTATGCTTATGACTTCAATGGTTATGAATGAACTGTAGCTACCCCCTCAAAAGAGTGGTTGGTAAAGGGGATTGACAAATGGTCCTTCAAAAGAAGGAAATGAGTGGACCAAACAAATAAAAATGATGGGGTGATAACATAATTATTTGGACAAAGTTGGTCAAAATCATTGAGAATGCAAGTGGGGTGGTGTACAATGGTTTGCCAAAGGCAATTATAAGCATTGTACCCCAATAGTGGCAAACATGGAATGATAACACACTGATTTGACCAAAGGTGGTTATAATCATTGAGAAGATGGAGCTACCCCAATTAGGGCAGACAAACAAGATAAAAACATGTCCCAGTTGGGTAGAAGAAAGTGAATGATTTTTCTAAAGTAAGTTATAATCATTAACCCTCAAATTGGTGATAACACAATGATTTTTCCAAAGACAGTTATAATCATTGAGAATGTATATGGGATGATGTATAATGGTTTACCCAAAGGCAGTTATAAGCACTGTAACCCAATTATGGCAAACAAGATTTATGGTTGATGATTGAAAACATGATGATGACAACTAGATACAAAGGGTAAAGATGAATTAGGTCAACCTGCTAGTAGGGAGATGATTGTTCAAACTATCAAAGGTTGAAATTTTTTCATTATTTAATTATTCTATGTGGGATATGATTGGGATTATTGATGGTGCTGATATCAGGGAGATATCGATGCTACATTATTGTGTAGACTTTTTAAAGTTTATTTTTGATGTACATGTGATGGTAGGCATCATGATAGAACATCATGAGGACTGGGCTTAAATATGCATAATGACTGACTTTCGTAATTCAATACTCAATGGAAAATAATGCACTAATGATAAAAATTATGATGATAATGTAGACATGAATATAGATGTATTCAAGTATACATTCACAAGGAATCATCCAATGAACGTACATAGATTAAATCAAGACAATAGTGCTGAAAGCAAACAGATAGGCACACAAACAACAAATAAAAAATAAACAAACAAAAATTATTCCTATTGTTAGTATATATGATGCAATAAACATTACCCCTAGAAAATAGGTGATACCCAATAAAAAATTCAAGCCTAATGTAGTTCTCCCAAGAAATGGGATAGAAGAAAATGATACAAATAGAAAGTCAATGGATGTGATAGAAGAAGAGGAATGAACTTGAAAAATGACAAGAACATGGTATAAAAAGGCCAAAAAAGATGGGGAAACTAAGTGACATGTGATTTTTTGTGAGTTAGTAAGGGTACCCAGAATCCTTAAGGTAAAGAAGTGGTCAATGTTTTTGTTTTTTTCTAAATTTTTTTCAATTGTTTTTGGAATTTTTGAGTATTTCAACTTGATCAAGAATGATGAGACACTAAAAGATCCAAGCTCACAAAATGGTGAGAGCATGACTAACTTGAACAGATGCTCACAAAATGGTGAGAGTGTAGAAAAATGGGAACTGAGTTGACCTCAACATGAATTGACCACAACCCACATAGTCCCAAAATGGCCCTAGGTCATAGTAGTTCCACTTTATAGTGGAGGAATATGACTAGTGTAGTAACCAATTCAAACAAAATAAGCACAATTGGTATAATGACACAGTACAACATAGGAATGGAAAGTTGGTATGTCAAGGCACAATAGACAAATGTTGCCACTAGTTTCACCATAGGTGGTTATAAATAGGATATAACAAATCAGATCAATGATATTAAATTACCCATAGGATATTATAAACAATAACAAGACCAATGAGACACTGATTTGCCCATGTAGGTAGATATAATCAAACTCACATAAAAAAACATGATGAAATTAAAATAAGAAACAAGGGTTTCAATTGTCAAAATTTCTATCACGCTACTCCAAAATACTACCTTTATCTAGAATTTTTGAAGTAACTAATGAAAGTGATCTGATTCTTCATGCTAAAAGTGTGAAACCAATGGATAAACCAAGGTTAAATGGGATAATATGGATCAAAATATGCTTGGTTGATAGAATAAATGTGATAAGATGAAATGGTTTAAATGTCAAAGTGATAGGATGGTAGACTAATAGGATGGTATGATGGTATAATGGTATAGTACAAAGAAGAATATGGATAATATGGTACAACTTGAAATGGTCTTCATAGATAATACACCAATTCACTCATGCATAATACTACTTGAGGTGTATAATTTTCATAGTCTCATCAAGTTTATCTCCATTTGGTGTGGCAAGCTTATAAGCTCCTATGCCATAGTCTATAATAATGATGAAGGGACTTACCTAATTGGGTTTAAACTTGCCTTTATGTTTCTTCTTGGCTATGGTATTATTTTGATTCTCTTTGAGGACAAGATCACCAAGTTCAACGTTTATATGTTTCACATGCCAATTTTAGTAGCCACATAGTCAATTTTGATATGCTTGTAGATAGTTTATTGCATCCATGCATTTTTTATCAAGTAACTCCCGCTCTTATAGGTGATCTACTTGATAGTCTTAATCATTCAGGACATACTTTAAAGAGATGCCTTAGCACCATAAATAGGTGAGTATAGAGTGGCACCTATGGGAGTGTGATGATTGGTATGATATGCCCAAAAGGTGTAGAATATCTGAAGATGCCAATCATGGCCAGTATCATTGAAATCTTTTTGAGGATGTTGATAATGGTTTTTTTTGATGCTTTAGCCTAATTATTACCTTGAGGGTAATATGCCATGGAAAAATGTTATTTGATTTTGTACTCGACATAGTTATTTAATATCCTTGTTCTTAAATGATGCACCAGTATCAGATATAATATCCAGAGGGATACCATAATGATAAATGGGATGGTTAAATATGAATTTGGAAATTTTCTTTCTAGTCATGTAAGTGAGAGGTATATCTTCAACCCACTTAGTGAAATATTCTATGGTGGTAAATATATGTTTATGATTGTCTAAGGAGGTGGGGTTTATCTTCCCAATGAAATCGAGGCCCCATGTAGCAAATGGCCATGGTGTCAACATTGGTTTTAAAGTCTTGGTTGGGGCAAGAATTAGATTGTCATGCCATTGATATTTATTGCATCTTTTCATATATGTTGCTGCATCTACATCTATTATTAGACAATAGTACCTAATATGCAAGATTGTTTTGGATAGGATGGACCCACTGGTGTGGGATCCACATACCCATTCATAAACTTCCTATAACACTAGTATTGATTCTATCGAAGCTAAGCAATGGAGTAGAGTTATATCAAAACTATGATGGTATAGGGTATATCCAAGTAAGGTATAACATTAGGCATTATAGATGAATGCTTTGGTTTGTTTGTGGGATAAGTCTAGTGGTAAAACATGGTTGTGTAAATAGGCATATAGGTCTAAATACCAAGTAGAGATGGGACTAATAATATCATAGATCATTGTGATGATTGATGGTCATGAGCTGGCACTAGCAGATTTTTAGTGAGAAATTGGTAGTCTTTTATTTTATTTGCATGTCAAATCAAATATACAATAGTAGCCATGGGATATGTTTCTATGTTACTTTCCCTTAGTATATTTTCAAATAGGATGTCAATAATCTACTTCTTGAGAGTGTTGACTATGGCCTTGTAGGGAACCAATTTGTCATCTTTGGTCTAAAAGTGGTATGTAACCTGATTGATGACTAACTATGAATCACCTTAAACCTTTAGATGAGATATGTTCCATTGTACTACATGTCGAAGACCTAATACAAGTGCATCATATTCAGCCATGTTAATGGTATAATTAAAGCTGATTATAAATGACTTTGGGATTAGATCCCCTTGTGGTTTTATAAATAAAAGGCCTATCCCTGCTCCATGTGCTGTGAATGAACCATCAAAATATAGCTTCCAATACTTCTCCTCAACAGGTAGGTTAATGATGGTCATGATGGATTCATTAAGAAATTAGAATGTTAAGGGCTCTATGTCTACGAGGGGTGCTTCAACAAGTTGATCTACAAGAACTTGTCCCTTGATGGCTTTTTGGTTCACATATTCTATCTCAAAATCACTCAGAAGCATGATCTATTTGGCCATGTAACCTTGTAAATATGTTTTATGAAATGACCATGGTCTTATTGTTCAACATGTAATGTTACAGTTTCTAAGCTATAAAGACCATAGATAAATAAGATATTTTAATGGGAATATAATTATATTCATACACAAAAATGTACAACTTAGATAGTACACGACATGCTCTTTTCCATTATCATCATGTTGAGCTAGAAGTTCTCCTAGGGCTTTGTCTATCGTTGATAGGTATAAAAGGAATGATTTCCCTATCATAGGAGGCAATAAAACTGGTGGATTTGATACATTGTACTTTAGCTATTGAAAATATTTTTGACAAGCATCATCCCAAAGAAATGTGACACCCTTTTTCAAAATATGTGTAAAAGGATGACACTTATCGATCAATTAAGATATGAAGTGTCTAATAGAATAGATTTTTCCCTATAAACTATGGAGCTACTTCATATTGGTCAGTGGTAGCATCTCTATTATGTATCATACTTTGGCTGGATCAACTTCAATGCCCCTGTGAGACACAATGAAGCTAATCAATTTTCCTAAAGTAACTCTAAACACACACTTCTTAGGGTTGAGCCTAACTTTGTATTCATATAATTGCTTAAATATCCTCCTTCATACTACTGGATGATTGGCCCTAGTATTGGATTTTCCTAGTATGTTACCAATATAGTCTTCAATATTGTCATGCATCACATCATGAAATATTATTGCCATGGCTCTTTGATAGGTGGCCCCTACATTCTTAAGACCAAATGGCATACCCTAATAACAAAATGTTCCCCACAGAGTGGTGAAAGCTATTTTGTGTTAGTCTTCTGGTGTGATCGAATATGATTGTAGACTGAGAACCCATCCATTAGTGACAACATCTCATAACCCATTATGGACTCAAAAATCATGTCAATGTTTCAAAATATAACATCATCCTTTGGGTAAGCTTTATCAATGTCCCTAAAATCAGTGCAGATTTTGATTCCTTCTAGATTTTTATTTATGGGTACAAAATTAGAAATCCATTCAAAATAGTCAATTGGCCTAACACATCTTTCTTGTAATATCTTTTCCAAATCTTTTTTGACTAATACAATAATGTAAGGATGTATTTTGCGTATCTTTTATTTCACTAGTTTGGCATCACGATGTACAACAAGGTGGTGAACTGATACGACCGAAACTCCCCAAAGCTCTGACACAACTTGTCAGATTTAAGAGCACACATGATTACCAATGTATAAGCAACTAAACATGCGGAATCCAGAAGAACAAATAATTATCAATGAGAAAACACACAGAACATGAGAGGCAATATACAATTATATTCAACTCTTTACAAAGGAATCTACAACAAAGAGGTGGCACTCTTTCTTCCACTTCGTGGGCTTACAGTAAACTTCCCTCCAGATTAATCTTCTCTCATAGGTCACAACACATAGCTAACACAAGCTGTTGTTCACCTCATTGCACATCTGTACAATCGAGTACACAATCGTACTCCAAGTAGATCTCTCCATGATCCTGCTGATGTATTGCTGTCACCTTGGATCTAGCTACCCCACTGATCTCCTTTCTGACCCTCGCATCCATACACCCCTGCAAATCAAACCTGATCTTACTTAAACACACATGGGGAATCCTACTTGATTCCACCATGGGAAGAACTCTCCAAGCTTCACATAGCTCTTCTCCAAATTCTCCACTTAACAATACAGCCCATGAGTCTCTCATATAGATCTCATGCATACACTAAAATTAGACGGGTGGCTCAAAGACTCGAACTGGTCTTCACATGCAAACTTCACGTTCACTTAACTGACTGTTCGTCAACAGCAGTTCTAACCGCTACAGGTGACCGACGTCGGTCCCTGCCCTCCTGGAGGTGATCGACGCCGGCCGATCTCCTGCCGATGCCGGTTTCCCTTCTGCGTCCCCTGACCGACGTCGGTGTGGCCTGCCGACGTCGGAGGCTGCATACTTTCAGAAACCTCCTCCTTCTATTTGCAACAAGGTGAAGCTTTTAGCTCCACACCCTAACATGAACAACCAAGGTGGGGTCCAAATAAAGCATGTCAAAATAAGCTCAAATAAAGATATATACAAATTCCCTCAAAAGGGTTGTCAGGACTTTGAAATACTCATTAATGATGGATGCACCTAACTTAATCCATTTTAGATCATCTAGAGTCCCGATGTTGACCTCTAAAGTATCTTCCACTATAAGGGTCAAACCATCTTTAAGAATAGTGGGAAAAGATTTGAGTTATTTGTCTATGTTAAAGTCCTCTATCAGGACTAGTTCCTCAAGTTATCCTAGTCATGATGAATCATAATCCCCTAATGGGAGAGATGAACATGTAACAAATGTTTTTGGGAAATCTTTGAATGATGTGATCAAAAGCATGTTGTTTTTTAAGACTAAATTTAGACCCATAGGCAAGTTTACCATCATTGGTATCCTGAATGTTTTGATCAAAAGCCTATTCTACTTCAAGACTAATCTTTGACCTGTAGATAAGTTCATCGTTGGTGGTCTCCTAGTCTAAATTTGAATAAGGATGAACACCCCTATCTAGTGGTGCCTAAAACATGTTTTCACCACAAGACTTGCCTTTATCTTGACTTTTTCCTTGGTAAAAGTGTATCGAAGAGGTTTTCACTTTGGGACCTCAATGTTTTATTTAATTTATTTTGGATAAGGGTGTTCACCCACTCTCCAAAATAGGCTTTAGGATCTAACATGATTGAGAACCCTTTTTCATGGTCTCCCAATAAAACATTGTCCGTAAGGCTTAGAAAATCACAAAAAGCCTCATCATTTTGAAACTCATCGACCGACATGTTCAATTCTTGTTAGACCTAATCTATCATTTGGGGATAATATAATAGTAGTGGATTATGACAATGACTGGTTGAAGGGTAAAAATGGTGTTATTTTAAACAAATTAGTATGGGCTAGATCATCAAATTGGCTATGATTAGACTCTACTTCATTATTGGCATCATCATCACTAGTCCTTGGTGATGTAACTCAAATAAGATACACGAGGTCACCCACAGGCAGTTTAAATCCAAGTCCATAAGTTCCTTTATACTTAGTCATAGAAATTGGCTTAAATGTTCCCTATTGATTTGGCCTGAGGACCTCCTCTTTTATAGTCTTGATTTTCCATCATCCAATTAGGAATGAGATACTTGGAATTTTTGTAATAATTGGCCAATTTATCATTGTACAACCATGATACATTGCCTTCAAGAGGGTCATGCTCATAGCCAGAACTGGTTTGAAAGTGATAGGTGTTGGAGTATGTAAATGGCCTTTGCCCTTTCTTTGCCATTGCATGAGTGGCTTGGATTTTGGTCTTCTAAAGGACTTGGGGTTTTATGGAAGCTTGGCAATGTGAAAGGTGTCATGGGTTAATTACTATCCTGGGCCATTATTTGATATGGTATAATGATTGGACATTTTAGGAAATGACATGTGAGAAAGTGAATCAAAGGTATTAGGTTCAATGTAGTTGGCCTCTAGTAGATCAATCATTATTGCTTTCCCTTTGTCCTACTTGGAAACTGCATTCATGCCAAAATGGTAGTTATATCTTTTGAACTCAGCCTCTAAATGTTTGTAATGATCATATGGATGCAAATCTCTTGGAATACTAACTTCCATCCCTAAATGGGAGAACTTGATACATTGGTGAAATGTTGATGGGACTACATGAATCACATGTAACCAAGGTCTACCCAAAATCATATTATATGACAAATTGAGATCTAACACATGGAAAAGTGTATCATGGGTCAAAGGCCCAATGATAACTGGTAAGCTGATGGTGCCCTGTGATTCTCATTCCTCATTATCGTAAGCTTTGATGGTGATTATTTTTGCTTGGAGATCTAATATCATATACCTAAGAAGCTTGATGAGCTTTAGAGACACTATGTTTAGGCTAGATCCATTGTCTATGATGACACATTTTACTTTGTGCCTCATTATGTAAAATTAAATGTATAATGGATTATTTTGCAGTGGGCCAAGGGATGACATATGACTTTGGTTGAATGTTACTTGTTGGGTTGGAACTAGGTGCCCAACCAAAGCTTGAAATTTGTCAAGAGATATGCCATTTGAAATTATGGATTGACCAAGGAAATCTATCAAGTTGTTTTTGTGTATGGTTGACATACACAATAAATATAAAATGGAGATTTATGCTAGCATTTTTTACAATTATTCCAAAATGTCAAACATATTTTCTTGGATAGTGGTTAATGGCTTGTTCTGAGGTGGACTGATTGGTTGGATGATGGGCAAAGTGGTAGATGGTAGTGGGCTTGGTATGGTAATCTATGATAACTAAGTTGTGATTACTCAATCAATATTAGGTATAGGACAAGTGTTACTAGCAAATGATGATGGAGGGGGCCTGGTAGGATAAGTCTTGATTGTGAATGCACTTTTACATGGTTACTAGTTGACGATAAGTTATTTTTATAAGGTCTAAACATGCGAATCCCTACTTGTTAGTTTGCCTATATACAGTCCCAAGTCAAGGAAGGATTACCGATATATGTTGGTTGGTTGGGAATGATTAGCAATGGTCTTGTCTTATTGGTACTTGGTATAGGATTGATGGAAATGGTATTAACATGACCTCCTATAATATGGCCTAAAACTAAGTTATATTTATGTGCAACTACATGGTAGGTCTGTGGGTTGTTTGCACCATTCTATCCTTAGTTCTATCCATTATTTTGATGTTGTTGGTACTACTTTTGATTTTGTTGAGTCTATTGGTCATGTTGGTTTGGTTTTATTGTTGATACTGTTGTTGTTAATGTTTCACTAGCTATTGTTATTGTTTATTATGTTGAGGAAAAAGATTCTAATAAATACCAAGGCTTTGATTGGAGGTAGAAGATCCATGATCCAATATGATCTCTCCATTTTCTAACATATTTTGAATTACATGTCTAATTTGCACACAATTCTAAAAATTATGGCCGTTAACCCTATGAAAATTGTAGAATTATTCTAGCCTGTACCAGTCTGGCATGTCAACACCCTCACAAACTTGTTCTTTTTGAATAGACCATTAATCAAGTTAGCTACTATGAGTTTGTGAAAGACTGATTCAATGGGCTCTCCAAGATCAGTAAAATCATGACAAGTAGGCACATTTCTTCTTGGATGAGGAGGGTTTTTCAAAGGCATAGGTTGATACATTTATTGCATTGGCTGCATTGGTCTAGGCTATTGTGCTTGTTATACATGTTATGGCTGCTAAAGAGGTTGTTGGTTAGGAGTAAGCTAGAAAGGTGGCATAGGCTAAGTAGATGGTGATTGTAGCATTTGGAAATGTCACAACCCTATTATTGCATTACCTATAACATTATTTTTATGATTAAATTTCTTGGTTTTATTAGAATTATTGGCCTAGGTTTGTTGTGATGCTTGTGCTTGGACTAGATGTTGATTTTGGCCATTTTTTTGATTTTGGTTCTAGTTTTGATTTGATGAGGATAATTTAATGATCCTTTTGTTAATAAGGGCTCTCTTGATCAATAAACCTTTGTCAATGATTTATTTGAATGTATGTGTACATTGTAACTCTAAATTATAAGATATCTTGCTGTGAAGATTTTTGGTAAACATAGTAGCTAATTGTTTGTCTAGTAGATTATGGGTGAATCGGCTTGAAAGGACTCTCCATCATTGTAAATAGCATGTGAAGTTTTCATTAAATTTTTTTTGACATGTGTTAAGTCTACTAGTGAAGTCTCATGCTCAAGATTGTAAGAGAAGTATTGTATGAACTTGTTCAAGAGATTATCAAAATCAAGTACTAAATTCTTGGGAAATTTTAGGAACCATTCCAATACTTTCCCTACTAGTTGCCCTAATAGACTTATTAGAAACAAAAATAAAAGGTAGATGTCACTATAGGCCACTGGTTAGCATGCGATAAATAATTCTATCAAATGGGCCTTGGGGTCACGTTTCCTCTTGTATTTGTCAAGCTTTGGTGGTTCATACCCTGGAGGAAATGGTATTTATAAGTACTCCATGTTGAAAGGGTAATAACATACATCATCAAACTTGAAATTTTTAGTTTATTTCCTTGATTGCATGAGGGTAATTTCATCCTTCATTTGTTATAGCTCTTGTGCGAAGAAACTAGTAAGATCATTGGTCAGTTGAGGTGGAAGCTATGTTATGCAGTCAAAAGTGGATTACTTTGATCGAGGTATGATGGAGGAATTTGTTGGGGAATGTTGGATTGGCTAAGGAATGAACCAAGAATACACATACATGGGTTTGGGTATAATTGTTGAAATTGTACTTGAGTTTGTGTGATGTTCTAGTTGGGATTAGGGATGTAGGTTTGATACTAAAGTTAGGATGGAGGAATATAGCCATACTATGCCTTTTGAGGTTGAATAGGGACATGTTGTCGACTAGTCATACCTTTATAATTGAGGGGAACTTATGAAACAGGACCCTATCATTGAAATTGTGGCATATTTTTCATGAAAGACCATTTTTGCCTAATAGGTACTTAAGGAACATTGAAACCTATTGGTTGCATAAATCCCTATTGGGAATTGGATGCATGTTGGAGATTCAACATCTATCATTGATTAATATTTACATGTTGTTGGTTAGACATAATTTGGTTTTAGATCGGCATGTTAGCTTGTGACAAAAGAGGTATGTTCATTACCACTTGATGAGGTGGAAAATTTATTACCCCTTATTGAGGTAGCAATATTTTTTGCCTCTATGACATGGGTATGTTGGATTGTGCTTATTGTTGTGGAATGTTACTCATCACTTTTTTGAGTGGAGTAAGATTCATCACATTCTATTGTGGCATGACACTGGTCATAGGTTGACTACTTAATCCTTATTGTTGGGTACTTGAAGAAGTAGTTCGTTGAGGATTAGAGGTAGTTAGCTGAGGTCAAGAAGTAGAAACTCTGACTCCCTATGTTTGCGAACCACTAACGATGTTAGTTAAATGTACATTTTATTTTTGACTATGTGTTTGTGCATTAACACCACTTTGGTTTAAATTAGACATTACCAACATATTGTCCATTACATTTTGTTTATTATTCTATGTAGAAGTAGAAGACACTTCCTTAATAGTTGGGGTATTCAACATGTTATTTACTAAAGTGATTTGCATGACTGGGTCTATACCCTAATTCTCTTGATCAATCAATTCTCTTAAAACTCTTTTTGAAAGAACTAAATCAATGAGAGGCTTATTTGTATGGTCATATTGTTAAAGTTACACACTAGGTCTCAATATATTTGGTATGCTATTTGCATTTGAATGAAGTGGTCTTATATAAGGCCTCTTTGAGTGATAAGCATATGTAGATCTTGATACAACATTGGTACTATGACATTAGGTTTACTAGAAGAGGCTTGATCATTATTTTGATTGTAAGACATTATAAGGCCCTCTTGATAGATTGGCAAATTATCATGCCCAACCTCATAGTTTAATGGAATTATTTTATAATAAGGTTGCTATTGAATGTTTTCTGTAACCATAGGTACGCTATCTAAGTATTGGGCCATCTATTCTTGGTCTTATTATATATAGGGAGGTATACTAACCAAATAATTGGTTAAAGGATCTTGACTCTGTTCCATGTTTTAGTGTTGTATGGTGGATAGGAACCGATCTCCCAAATAACATCATCTCTATAAGGGTCTTGAATAAAGTCCTCTTACATGCTAAAATTTCCATATCCTGGATTATACATAGTTTCACTATGTGTGTAATTATCCATGGATAAATTTATGACAAATTTTTCACAACAATATGGGATTAGAGTTCTGTAAACTTTGAAAAGTCATGTTTGAGAAGATAAAGGGTTCAAACTAGGTCTAACTTGGTCTATGATGGAGAAGTATCTCCAAAAATTTTGATGCTAAGACTTGGTAAAATTAGTATAATGTCAAATGTCTAATGCTAAATGTTTCACACAAACAAGGTCATGTAAAATGAACTAAATACAAGATGCCAAAGTCTAAGCCTAAAGATGTTCTAAATAGGTCCAAACTAGGAAAGGGAAATGTTGCTACATCTTTTGTCCAAATGTGGAATCAAAATCTAGGTTCAAAATAGGTTATGCTAGGACTTTTGGCCAAACATGACATCAAAAGCTAGACTTGAAACAAAAGATGATGATGAGATTTTAATCTAACAAACTTGGAACATGTTTAACATAAACAAGACACTTGACTTCAGGCATAAACATGATGAAATTAGTATAAAAAACAAAACAAAAAGGCACTTGATGATAGACTAATTTTATCAAACAAAGGCACAAATAATAAAGTTTTTCAAATTTAGGTAATCAATTAACCTAAGTTATGCAACCCAAAAAGATATGTGTATCATCCCCTACGTGTCGAGGCCTAAACATAAATCAATCAATGTTTGGATCTAAACTTGTAAAAGTTAATCAAAGACTCAATCTTGGAAAAACTTAAGATTTAATGACCAAAAAGTTAGGCAAATATGAACAACATGATTGTGCTATCTAATATGGCACATGAATGGTTTTAAATGATGAAAATTGACATAAGACAAGTCTATGAAATAATTTGGGCAGCATAGCAATGTTATCTCTCCAAAAAGATGTAATGATGGTTTGTTTTAAGACTTGATAAGGTATGAAACTTGAATTGATTTGGGTAGCATAACTTTACCCATTTCAATCAAGTGATACACTCAATGTTTTGACACAAAATTTTTCTAAGTTAAATCAAGGTGTCAAACAGATGGCATGATGCCTCCTCAATTAATGGAGTAATGTTGGACATAAGACTCACTCAAGACATGGTTTAAATAAAAAAGTTTTAGATCAAACACACCAAGAAATAAAAGAATAAATGATATAAATATAACTAAGTATATCATCTTAGATCTTATCAAGGTGTGACAAAGTGGGGTTGACTAAAACTTACAAATTATGACTGTCTAGATAGATCCCATGTGTGATGAGCACAAGAAAAGAAACACATCACTTGATTTCATACTAATCTACTTATCATGCAAGGGTCTACTTATTTTCATGATGATACCATCATTGGACTTCTCAGTGGTATCCCCTATTTGACTAGACCTGACTTGAACCTTCATTACTAAAGGAGAGGTTAGCCGCTCAATCCCTAGCTCTAGCATTACGCATTCTCATATTTGTATACCCCACTATGGAGTGTGGTTTAAACACTACCAAGAGATGAATCTTTAGGTCAATAATTCCCTAAGAACCTATGAGAGGTAATGACATCCACTTCACAAGCTAGAATACATGAAAATAAAGACTAGTAGAAAGACTTTAGGGTTGGTTTTAGATGACCCAATACCATGTGGTTTTAGGGAGAGCCTAGGAAAATTTCTTTCTACACCTTGGACTAGGCACTAAATACAATGAAAAGGTTCTTTTGATCCCATGAGTTCCCTATAGGGGATGAGGGGAGCTCATACACTCTCTATCTTTTTTGCAAAACAAACAATCAATAAATAAATTTGCAAATAATTTTCGAGTGAAGTGTGATTTTAAGCACCAACTTGAAATGTGATGTTATTCATTACTATTCCCCTTTGATTAAGTGTGAAAGATTGAAAGAATTGTATAAAAAAACAAATAAATCAAAAAATATCTAAGTTTGTTTTAAGCCCAAAAGTCCAAATGTGCAAGATTTAGCCTAAGTTCATTGTTAAACACCAATTTGAAATGTTCAAGATTTAAGAATTTGTTTTAAGCACTAAAAATGAAGTTTTTTTATAAGAATTAGCCAATCCTAGATTCATTTTAAACACCAATGTCTAACTGTGTGAGATTTAACATGTTCATTTTAATGCCTAAATTGAAATGTGCAAGATTTGACCAATTCCTTTTAAAATCCCAAAATGAAATGTTTGGTTATTCAAAACAAGCAAATTGGGTTCCAAATTGATCCTTAAATTTGTAATTTTTAAAAAATAACCCCCTACTTTGAAGTACTTTTGTTTTTGAGAAAATGATCTTTGAAATTTATCTTTTGTGTTTTAATTTTTGAAAACAAAGTGACCTTGGCTGGTCAGATATGACTGATGCTAGTTTAGGCAACTATCACCAGTCAGTCTATGAGAGAACCAGTGCCAGTCATAAGAATTGACATTGGTCAATCAAGATCATCATCAATCACTTGTAGACCCAAAGGCAAAACCATAAAAGATAAACATGTTAAGTTAGGTATTGGTTAGCATAAAGATCAAGAGAACCTACAAGGAAAAGTTTAGTTAGGAATAAATACAAAATTGATGTAGAACAATACCAAAAAATTGTAATAATAATAGATATGAATAGAGATCCATAAAGAATGAAATTAAAATACACAATAAGAAGACCATATTTAACATGGTTCATCCAATGTGAGCTACATCCATTAAGAAACACTTACTCAGATTTTATTACAAGCCATAAAAGTACAATCCACTCTCAGATCAGATTTCTCACAATTACAATGCATAAATATTATTTGGATTTGTGCTCTACAAATTATCCTAAATTTACACCTGAATTCACACACTCTATTCTTCCTTCTCAAACCCTTGTTCTTTTGATGTATTACCTGCTGAATATCCAGCTATACATAATACATTAACATAACAGTTTTACAAAATAAGAGATACTAAAACCATGGACAAAGTCAACCCAAAATAGTTCCCTATTAAGGGGTCCTAAACCCCAAAAAGAATACATAAGGAGTGTACAATACATTTTAGATATACAATATTTAAAATACATTATAATTTGGAAATATGATCCACAACATAACACTGTAAGAGAATCAATGCCAGCCATAAGAATCAACACCAGTCAATTAAGATCATCGTTGATCACTTATAGACTCGAAGACAACATCATAAAAGATATACACATTAAGTTAGGCCTTGGTTAGCATAAAGATCAAGAAAAACTACAAGGAAAAGTTTAGTTGATGGATTTAAATGTTTTTAAAACCTAAAAATCACAAATCTAAATGATAGAAAGAATCAAAATTCAAGTTTTATGAATGTTTTTCCTCTGCAATCCAAGTGTCAATAGTTTACATAGAATCGAGGTTGGTTAAGTAGAATTGTAGTTAGTTTAGGCCAAAATGATGCTGACTACACCTAACTATCATCAATTTTTGTGTAGATCTGAGAAATATAAATAAATCAGAATGTAGTGAAAATAAGGTTAGAAATGTAATTTTAAAGAGATTTAAGCATCTATTTCTCATTTCTTGACTTGCATATTTATCTCCTTGCTATATGGGGTGATCATGATCCCACCGAGCATGCCATTTGTGATCAAGAAATCCAAGGAGGGTTGTTAGATTATATGTTAACTTCAAAATGGAAATGAAATAAAAATCAAAATAAACACACTAACATGCATAACATTACCTTGCCTAGATCAAAAGAAGGAGCATAGTGAAGAAACACAAATGAACAAAGCAAAACTAAAAATGGAAAGAGACTACACAAAATTTTATAATTCCTTGAATGATCTAAGAGGATTCTTCATTTGGCTTGCTCGGATTATACTCTCAATGGGGCTTAGCTATCTCCATCACCTCTTGGCATCATAGTTGGCTTGACTTTTGCTTTGATATGGATGGAAAATGGCTTGCCTTAGCTCAATTTTGGAATTATAATACTATGTTTTTGCTTCATGCTAAAAAACTTGCATTATAACATTACTCTATCCAAGCTATGTAAATAAAGAGCTTTAGGCTTACTTTTATAGACTTTAAAATCAAATTAGAATGAGTTAAACCATAACATAGGTTTGCTTAATTAACCCCAATATGGTTACAAGGTGTTTAAACCTCATGATTAACATGGAATAGGTGTGCTTTAAGATATTTTTCATTTTGGACAACTCACAAAAGGTAATGATTACTTCCTAGGATATTCTTTTAGTTTTGAATTTCCCTTTTTGATAATTATTTTAATTGCTCAAGGATGAATTCAATTAGGATTTGATTAATATTTGCATGTTAATTAAACCCTTTTAGGCTTTTGCATACTTCCAATATTTTTATTTAATTCAATGTGTGCATTTGTCTCATTTTAATTGATTTATGGGCTAAATTGATTTAATTGCATGTTATGAAGCCAAATTTAAAACATTTATAAATTCTTAGGTTAGATGTTTAATGATTAGTAAGAATTAGTCTAAAGTTAGGTACAAGGCCATTAGTGGCCAATTTTAGATGTCTACAACTTCCGTTTCTATTTTAGTTAAGTTAGGAGTATTGCCATGTGTGGAAGTGATAATAATTGGTATAAAAGGTTGACTCTAGCTTTCATGGTTCAGAGCAGAATTGTTTAAGAAACTAGGATGTTGATTATGGGAAATATGGGTCAATGATAATTGATTGTGCACTAGAGTCTAGTAATTTACTAAAAGATTATGATATACATTAAGAACTGGGCTAAAAGTTAGGTTGATAGTTCCAAGACTGAGTAGAGGTAAGGACTGTAATTAAGGGCACAATTGTTTATCCACATTGATTGTTTTTGTGTAAGTTAAGGGTAATGTATCAATGTCAATATCCCTATGTAGAAATACATAATTCATGGAGTTTAAGGAATTTTTATACATTTTGAGGGCCAATGGATCATTAGGTTGATAGGTAGAATCCAATCTACTATACATCTTTTGAAATTAAGCATTAAATGCTCAGATTGGCTTGTTGGGCTCTTGTATCATGGTGTAAAAGTGTTGATAGATAACACTCACACTGATAACTTGGCCAAATATGCCAAGAAGGTATCTTGACATTTCATCCAAGTTTTAATTAACCCTTATAAAATATTTAGAAACTAGTCATAAGCCACTTCTTATAAAGTGAATGGAAATAATCTGCAAGCCATGTCTTTGTGAGTTACATTCAAGATCCCTAAGGAAGGTTTAAAAGCCTTTATATGTTATTATAAAATCCTTCCTATATAGGGAGATAATGAATGAATATAATTCTATGGGCTTTTAGGCAAATCATGCATTGCTCCTATGGCATTGATAATCAAGCTAGTCAACCAAGTCAGGGCTTGAGGTGGGGGATTGGCTAGAGATGGAGGATTAGGATGTGGATAATGGAGATGTTACATTATAAATATTTGAAGATGAGGTTTCCTTCCTATGGATGATGATTGAGCCCTGGGTCTTCTATAAACACCTCTAATAGACCTAACCTTTCTATAGATCTCCACAGGTGGATGCAAAAGGTTGTTTTTTGAGGTTGACCTTGTTAGTTGATTGGGTACATCCAACATGACTCAAGTGATCTTAATTCTTACGATAAAGGAAAAATTACAAGCCCTCCTTCTAGTTCTAATTTGAAACTTCAATTGGTGTGGGTTTTAAACACACCCTAAAATTTACTATGAGGTAGCCTCTAATATTATAGGATTGATGAAAAGACTCTCTTCAAGGTAAGAGTTGTAGGGTATTCATTTTTATAACAACTTGGTAGAATAATGGTGAGTGATACATATTGTTTACCATAGATGAACTAGCTATGGGTGAATCTATATCTACTTGGAGTGGGTATAGGAATGATGATTCTAGATAAGGTGGGTAAGATTTCAAAATAATCTTCAAAAAGAGGGGAAAGTAAGGCAAAAAAGAGAGCCTATGGACAACCAGGGATAAAGCCCTTCTAGACTGGTACTTGAACTAAAATAGGATGAAGATTCTAAACCAATTATTGTTACAATCTATTGTAGAACACTCATAATCAAATAAAGTGAAGAGTCAAAGGAACCATAACACAATATATTTAGACATGTAAAAATCAAAGGTTGATTAATTGGTGGATTGCTATTGGACATCTACAAAAGGGGTTATGATAAGCATGCAAAAGATATTCAAATCAGCTATAGCTAAAAATGAATGTATTTAAAATAGATAAATGATATATAATCAAATCACTAATATAATAGAATGATGGAACAACTTGAGTAATCCACAAAATTGGAGAAGAATCGATATTTGCATATTGAGACAAAGTAAACAATAACTCTTTCAATTTTTTTATTAATCTGAATAGCCAAAAATTATCCTCCCTCTGAGACCAAGAGGTTACATATATTTATAAGGTTGGGATGGGGAAGGCCTCATCTCTTGAATATTATAATATAATCATAAGTTTAAAATAGAACCCTTTGTTCATAAATCATGCAAAATGCATGCACAATAATGATTCCTAGAATAGACTTTCCAGCTAAAAATACAATATGCATGCACAATAAATAAATTGAGAACTAAAGTCCCACCTTGGTGATAACATATAAATACATAATCATTCTTAGATTAAAGTGTTGATGTGGCATTATTAACTATAAGAGTTGATGGATTAATTGTAATTGTAAATAAGGTAAGGACTAATAACTTTGTGAAGATAGGGGCAATGATAGCCAATTTTGTGCATGGAACCAACCTTGAAGATACTTCCTTAAATTTTAGCTCTTGACCTAATATGTGTAGAGTGGATTACATAAAATTAATATTCAAACAGTTTTCCAAGAAGACAAAATAAAAATGCATAAAGAGCTAAATGATTTAAGCCATCTATTCATGTAGGGTTTGTAAATGAAAATGAAGAACAAATTGAAAGAAATCAATACTAGTTATCTTCCAAAGTCAATTCCATCATCCAAGAGAAGATCATAAGCATGTCCTCCCCTTGATCAAGAGCTCTTATCTTTGTAAACAATGGTGGCCAAACTCTTCTAATGCCTCAAGAACTCGTTGCATAACCTAGACTCATAGTAGATGAAATCTCTAATCTAGCCTATCAAATGAAGCTCGCTAATGAAACATAATGACCAACACAAAGAGTTGTGGGGATAATTTTGCATTATAAAATTACATAAATAAAACTTAAAAATGGTGTTCATGGCCTCTCTATTTATAGATTTTTGAGATTTACCAGAATGAATTATGATCGTCCATCTTGAGATCAAGATGTGTGGCCAAGAATCCATTCAATTTTGAAGGCTAAAATAAATAAATGCCTTCATAATTATTTTGGAAGAAGGGGAATTAATGAGGCATGGGATGAATTAATGAGGTACAGGAGGCCATGATTTATATATTTTATGCATTTTTGGCCTAGGGATGCCTTTCTAATAAATGATGTCATTAGGTGATGTAGTTAATAGAAATCAATTTCTAAAAAAAAAATTCAACTTCCATGGAAAATTCACTTAAGCTCTTGATTTGGATTAATTATCCTTAAACAATATTAATCAACATTTGTGCAATTCTTTGGAAAGTGGCCCTCAATTAATCAAAATGGTTAGAAAGTCATATTACTGGGTCATAATTTGACTCAGGAAGAATTGGAAGGTGATGTTAGATGCGTTGCAACTCTATTCCCATTTAGGACATTATAAAAACATCATAATAAGGTATGTGATGTGTACTAATGAATTAGAATAAAAGAGTGATCTAGAGCATAAAAAGGTGAAATCATCATTTTGACTCGAAATGAATTGATCAAAGTTAGGTATCACATAAAATGCATTGCCCCATTTAGGAATACTTTGATCCAAATCAACACTTGAAAATGAAAAATTAGAACCATTTAGGTTGTTTTAGTAATTTTGACCTAAAATGTGCATTTGAGTGTAATTCAAGTAAGATTTATAATTTTAACACAAATATTGTTAGGAATTGGATGTCTATATTTTTCTCCTATTTGAGAAGGCATAGTAAGACATTCAGGCAAATCAAATCTTTTCTTTGTCAAGAAGAAACTAGAAATGACCTATGATTCCCCCTTGAGAGGACATACTAGGATGAAAGAGAAGGATGGACTCTTGAAAAGAGAGGGACAATGAGAGATTAACCCATGAAATAGATCACATTTAAATGAGCTAATGCTTGTACTCATGATCACCATCAATTATCAAAATATAATTAGAGGCATAAAGGGCCCCAAAGATAGGGGAATGGGAATGATTAAATCTAAACATATAAGTCACACACTTTAAATGCACCCAATTTGAGAGTGCAAGTTGCATGCTTATAACATTGATCAATCCTGAGACAAGTTACACACTAAAATATTAACATCATGGGAATTAGTGTGGAGAGATTGTAATTAGAAGAAAAAGAGAATGTGGTCTTCATAAAGGTGATAATAAGAAGTGCCCCATTAGAGATGATTTGATCATGATAAGACATTTCTACCCTAGTAGGGATAATTTTGATCATTGATAAAGAATAAATAATGGTTTTCCCTTATAGAGTAGATTTGATTCTTGCAGTAGGATCTAATGTGGTGCCCTAGCATGGGAAAATTGGTAATCAATTAGCTCAAGAATATAACTCGAAACATAGGTTAAAGTGAGTAGGTGCAAACATAGATGTGATGGTATAATGGCTTGAGGAAGTCACAACAAAATATGCATACAAGAATGCAAAAAGTGATGAGAGAGATGAAAAGCAAAAGGGAGGTGGTCGAGATGATTCTAGATGTGATAGACAAGTAGAGGATGCCTACATGTTTCCATGGACTCATGTTCTAATATGAAATTTAGGCCAATGTATTTCACCTAAAAGTAGGAGAGAATGGAATGAGGGATGATGAAAACTAACCATGAATTGATTAGAATCATAATGTATGTGAAGAGATGCACATCTAAAAATAGGGTCAAGTGCTAAAATACATGATACATAGATGCCTATTTTCATATCATGAGCCTAGATTATACAAAGTGCTTTTGAGAAATGTTCATCAGAGTGATGTTGACATTAAGACTTTGAAACTTGACCACAAAGTTATTGCTATAGAAAAATGAATTAGGCATCACAAGTATTAATAACTTAGAATGACATAATATTCCAATTGTGTGGAGTTATTTCAAATGTTAATACCTATAACTAAGGATAATGGTAAAATAATGACCAAAACTAGAGTTACAACTATTTACATTTAAACAAAAAAGTAAAGACAAAGAATAAGATAAACATAAATGAACCTAACTTGAAATCAAGATATGATCAATCAAGACTTAAGTAGGAATACAAATGTCTAAAAATGAAAATAAATAAAATCTTAATGACATAGGATCAAGATATAAAGAGTTAAGATCTTTGTGGACCATTAAGACATTCTTGAACACAAAAGAGAAAAGAAAAATCAAATAGAAAAATAAGACAACAAAAATAGTCAAATAAATAAAATGGTCCAAGAACAACTTAATAACATACGATCAAGATATAAATAATCAAGATCTATATCAATCATCAAGATGTTCTGAATTACAAAAGATATAAGCAAAAACATACTGAGAAACATAAGACCAAGATGAAACAAGAATTAATAAAAAGAAAAAAGGTGAAAAAAATAAAAGGAGAGGTGTGAAAGCACAACAAAACACCAAGAAAACACAAAAAAACACCAAGAAAACTTTAATAAACACACACAAACAAAAATCAAGTTAGTGCAGTTTAAATATAATTATTCATGTACATGTGGTAGAGGTGTAACTTTCCACCACAACATAACAATTAACAAGGACACAAGAGGTGTTCCCTAATTAAAGAGGAGAAATGATAGAAGAAATGAGGGAAGAGAAGAAAAAGAAGGGGTTGGCTGAGCTAATTCCAAATGTACAAGACAAGTGGATGTTGCCTACAGAGTTCTATAGATGCATGTTCCAACATGAACTTTAGACCAAATGTAGTTTTCCTAGGAAATGGGATAGAAAAAAAAGATGACGACCAGAATGTATGATGAATGTTGTAGAAGAAAAGGGAAGACTTGACAAATGAGATTGGTTTTGAAAAATGGCAAGGTGGTGAGATGAAAGAGAATGATATTGTAAAATGATAAGTGTGTGGGCTTAATTTGCTTACCAAATGGCAAGAGCATGATGATCAAAATGCACAAAAGCATAATATAATGTTTTTTTTCTTTTGTGGAACCATTATCTAATGTTTTTGGTATTTACAAAGCATTTCCAATGTTTTTGGTATTTTTGGGATAAAATATGCATAAAGCGAGACTATCTAGTCAAGGAGATGCTCATCCAAGAGTAGAAGTTCCAATTAAAATAACTAATCTAGTTGAAAAATCCCTCATGAATATAGAAAATAGACCAAGAAACCAACTAATAGTTCTAATAATAGCTAAAGCTAGCTGTAATGACACATGTTCATAGATTGGTGAGATCGAGGATCCTAAAAAGACAACAATGTTTATCAAAGAGCAACAAATGTAATATAGAATTGTGTGTAGTATGAAATAAATATGAAGAATCATGTAGTAGGCAAACATCCTAAGATGAAAATGTGTCCTTGTTCACTTGTCTATAAAAGAATGTGTGAAATACTATTTTGGCTGAACTACTTTATGGAATTGGTGATGGTGTTCATAATGTTGATGAGACATAATCATGGTCATAATTAGTTGAGGGAAAAAAGTGTTTAGGTTATAAAAAGCTCAAGATGTAACAAAAGAATTTGGTTTCCAAATATAATGGTCTAAAAGAGGATGGTCTAGGATAAGATAAAAGGTGTTCAGAGTACCAACAGTCTGAAAATTTTCACTATCTAGAGTCATGAAAATAATAGAGTTCATACAATTTTGGTCCAAAGTAATATAAAATGGTGGGATAAAATACTTTGGCACAAGTTACCCCCAAGTAAGGGGTCTTGTAAACAATGGTTCAAAGTTGTTCATGCATAGAATCTTTTAAGGTGAACTTTATTCATGGCTCTAGAAGTTATTCACCATTGGGTTTAACCAGATGATATGCCCCTGATCCATAGTTTACTATGATAACAAATGGTCCCAACCAATTAGGTTGAAACTTACCTTTCTTCTTATGTTCAACATTTATGTTCTTCTAGTTCTATTTTAGGACCAAATCACCAATCTCAAATTCCCAAGGGAGAATGCGCTTGTTGTAGCTTCTCTGTAATTTGTTCTTATAGGTCTGCAAGTTTTTTAGGGATACTAAATGCTTTCCATCAAGAAGTACTAGTTCTTGTAGCCTCAAGACTCTGTAGTCCTCATCATCTTCAATATGTTCCAGTGATACTTATAAGGATGATAACTAAATCTCAATCATGATAATTGCTTCTGTGTCATAGACAAGGGAGTATAGAGTGGCTCTTGTTGGGGTTCGATGGTTGGTTCTCTAAGTCTAGAGGGCAGGAAAGATTTACAGGTGCCAATTATGACTAGCATCATTAACAATCTTCTTTAAAATGGATACAATGGTTTTATTTAATGCCTCAACTTATTCATTGCCTTAAAAGTTATATGGGTTTGACTTCTTGTGTTTGATCTTGAATTTCATACAAAAAGCTTTTACATCTTGGTTTACAAAGGATCTACCATTATTGGATATAATATAGGCAGGGATGCCATATCGACAGATGATATGGTAATGGATGAATTTGGAAATTTGCTTCTCAGTAATATAATTGAAAGGAATGGCCTCAATCCACTTAATAAAATACTTGATATTAGTCAAGATATACTTATGGCCATTTGAAGATGTTGGGTTTATTTTTCTAATAAGATCAAGGCCCCATGTTGAGAATAGCGATGGTGTTGTGATTGGCTATAGTGGTAAAGAAGGTATGTGTATCAAATTTATATTTTACTAATAAGGAATGTAATTCCTTACATAATTTCAAGCAATAGTCTCCATTTTTGGCCAATAATATCTTGTTATAAGGAGCTTCTTTGCTAATACTACATCATTGGTGTGGGCCCCACACATTCCTTCATGAACCTCCCTAAATGCTTGCTTGGATTTTCTTGAAGATAAATAATAAAAAATCATTCCATCATAGCCTTTACAATAAAGTATGTCTCCTAAGAGGGTATAATGTGATAAACAATAATAGAAGAGTTTCTATTGGCTATTAGATAGGTCAACTAGGAAAGCATGATCATGGAAGTAGTTATAAAAGTCTTGGAACTAGGGTAATTTAGGTGGGGGATTGGGACCAGTAATAGTGCATAACCTTTATGAATCTAGTATAACATGTGTAGGTTGAAGAAGATTTTAAATCAGGAGCTGATACTTTTTAGCTCCACCATCAATTGATATCATGGAACCAATTATTGCCATTATATTAGCTGATCTATTATTTTCTCTTAGAACTTGTTCAAAATATAGAGATTTAAAATAACCTTTAAGATTATCAATAATTTGCTTGTAAGGAACAAGATTATCATCATTAATTTGATATTGATTAGTGGTTTGATTTATGATTAATTAGGAATCACCATAGACCTTCAAGCTCTGAATATCCTATTATATGGCAAGGTGAAGCCCTACAATCAATGCCTCATACTTAGCCATATTTTTTGTACATTGGAATTGTATATGAAATGGTTTGGGAATAAGATCCCCTTAGGGTGTAATTAACAATATGCTATCTCTAGATCCATGAGATTTAAAGGAGCCATCCAAATATAGATTCCATTGTTTGGGTTCCTATGATGCTTATTCTATTTCCATAATAGAATCACTTAGAAAGTTGAATTTTAGAGGGTGAGTATCTATGATAGGGGCTTCTACAAGTTGATCAATGATAACCTACCCATTGATTGATTTTTTATTATGATACTCAATGTCAAATTCACTTAGGAACATAACCCATTTAGCCATACATCGTTGAAGAGCTGCATTAGATAAGAGGAACTTGAGAGGGTCCATCTTGGCAGTAATAATAGTTTTGTTGTTTAACATATAATGTCACCATTTACGAGTAGTGAACACCATAGCCAAACATTCCCTCTCAATAGGCATATAATTATGTTCATAAGCCATCAGAATGGGGCTTAGATAGTATACTACATGTTCTTTACCTTGATCATCATGTTGGGCCAAAAGTGCCCTTAGTGGATGCTCTATCGTTGATAGGTAAAGAAGCAATGGTCTTCCAAGTGTTGGTGGTCTCAAGACTGGTGGTTTGGCTAAATATGTCTTGAGTTTCATAAAAACTATCTAAAAATATTAATCCCATTGAAAATTTACCCCTTTCTTCAAAAGGTGGTTAAATGGGTGGTACTTATTTGCCAATTGAGAAATGAACCTACGTATAGATTGGATATTTCCCTATAGGCTTCATAATTATTTAAGAGTGTTTGGTGGAGGCATTTCCATAATATCCTTGACTTTTTCAAGTTTGACTTCGATCCCTCTTTGTGATACAATGAAACCTAGAAATTTGCACAATGTGACTCCAAAGACACATTTCTTAAGATTTAGGCAAACTTTATATTCATGAAGCCTGTCAAAGATGCTTCATAGAACATTGAGATGTCCAATTAGTGTTCATTATTTTGATAGTATATCATCAACATATTTCTCAACAATGTGGTGAATGTAGTCTTGTCTTGATCTTCTTAGGTTATGTTAATCTGATTGTATCTAGAAAATCCATCTATGAAGGATAACATCTCATACCTAGCACTTGATTTGACAATCATATCGATGTTGGGTAGAGGAAAATCATCTTTGGGGTATGCTTTGTTGATATCTCTAAAATTAGTAAAAATACATATACCTAGACTCTTTTTATTCATTGGGACCATGTTTGAGATCCATTCAGAGTAATCTAGTGGCCAAATAAAGCTTGCACCTAACAAATTTTCTAGTTCTACTTTAACCAATAAGATGATGCATGGATGCATCTTCCTCAATTTTTGCTTGACTGGTTTAGCATCGATATGGACAATAAGGTGATGCACAACCAAGTTTGGGTCCAAGCTCGGCATATCATAACATGCCCATGCAAATATGTCAATATAATATGTTAAGAGGGATATAATTTGTTCACATTCTATTTTAGTAAGTGAAGGATCCTCATAGGTTCCCAGGTTCACTTATATCATGTTTTCCAGAAGGAGCATGGATCTATCTTCTATAATTATAGGTAAGGTATGATCATGATCATCTTCTCCTACCATATCTTCTTATTGTTCCTCCCAAAGTTCTAGATAGTATGATGAATCATAATTTTCCATCTTAGGTAAAAGCCTAGTAGCAAAAAACTCTAGAAACTCAAGAGTAAGACATTCAAACATTTTTTGTTGTTCTAAAGAGATGCTTGTACTGGCTATAACACTTGAGCTAGAAGAACCTTCTGCATCTTGAGGGGATGAGCAAACTTTCTTGCATAAGAGCACTTGAAATAGGTTTTCACTTGAAGGCTCAAAGAGGTTTTCACCAAAAGATATTGATGCTTGTTCTTTATTGTGACCAAGAAAGTTTGCTTAAATAGAAGGACCCAATGAAAAATCAAATCCTTGTTTATGATCACCAATGATCAATCCATATCTTAGGCCCATGTATTGTACAAGTGATTCTTCATTTTAAAACTCATTGAGGCATATGACTAGATTTCGTTAGTTCAAATCAATGAGTTTGGGATGGCAAAGGCATAAGGAATAATGAGGGTTTGTTTTAGGATGGGAAGATCCAATGGTAAAAACATGGTATTCTACATCAAGAGGAGAAGCACCAATATAACAAGTTCTTGCTTCAGGATGGAAATCTCCAATAGTTACAGTTAAAATGGCATTTGAATCAAATAGGTCTATTTCAACAAGCTCATCAAAAAGGCTATAATGGGTTGCTGCATCACTACCAAGAGTCTTGTTACTAGTCACTACATAAGAGTCACCATCAAAAGTCATGAGGTCACCCCAAGAAGTATATATCCAAGACCATGATTCAAATTAGGTACTCCAGTAGATATGGGTTCTAGGATTCCTTGCACTTAAGGGCTAAGGCCCTTTCTTGTATAATCAAAATGATCCATGATCCAGTTAGGGATAGGATATTTTGGATTCTAAATTCAATTACTAAGGCCTTTAGAATATAATCAATCTCCCTTGATAAAATCCTCTTGATCTTTCTTTGGTGCAACTGCAAGTATAAAAACCATGGGTGATTTTTGTTGTTACTTCTTTGGTTTCCTAATCATTGTGGGTTCATTAGGATTCTTTGAAGTTTTAGACTTACTAATTATTTTTTGAGTTTTGGACAAATTTGCAACATGGAAGGCATTCTTAAGACTATACGTGGAAATACCTACATTTTTAATAACAACTTGCTTCGCAAGAGCTGTAGGAAACAAATTAGCCGAAGTAGAAGCAAGATCACTAGGGTGATATAATTGGATGAAGGTGGATATGAAACTATAGTCTTGTTCTTATTTATAATGAACTTAGAACCTAGAAAATAGGTTTAATTATAGAATTTGGCCTTAAGATGTTTGAAATATTCATAAGGCTATCAATCAACAAGAATAATAATCTTGATCCCATCATGGGAACACTTAAGGCACTGATGTAGGGTGGGAAGAATGGCCTGTACTTCATGGATCCAAGGACAACTAAGAGGTATGTTATAAGGAAATCCAATGTCCATAATATGAAGTAATATATGATGTGAAACATACCCAACAATGATTGGCAACCAAATCATACCTACAGACTCATTTTCAACATTATCATAAGCCTTGATAGTGATTATCTCTAGATGAATGTCTTTTTTAGTGTATCCCAATATTTGTACCAACCTAAGAGATATCATGTTCAACCCCAAACCATTATCTATAAGAACCCACTTGATCTTATGGTTTTCAATGATCACTTCAATGTATAGTGGGTTATTGTGGCTAGGTCCAAGTGTAGACACATCTTTTTGATCAAACATCACTTGATGAAATGAAGATAAATGTCCCACAAGGTTTTAGAATTATTCAAGGTTTATATCATTTAAAATAGGGACTTTTGTAATAGATTGTTCAAAATAATTCTATGGACTTTAGATGTTCACAAGAGATCCAAGATGGAAATCTATGTATGGGTTTTGCTTAATTAGTCCAATAGACTGTAAGGCTTTTCAATATTGGGATGATAAAACTTGGCTTTAGTTGGGATAGTAGTCATCTTTGGATCCATTGGTTCAATGTTCACATTAGGTTCTATGGAAGAAGTATGCGAAAGGCCTTGGAGAGTAATGTTTTAATCAAGGATTAGTCCAAGAAAACCAAAAATAAATGCATAAAGATCTAAACAATTTAAGCCATCTATTCATGTGGGGTTTGCAAATAATAATGAAGAAAAAATTAAAAAAAAAGCAATATGAGTTACCTTCCCAATTCTATTCCATCATCCAAGAATGGCTCATAAGCATGTTCTCCCCTTGATCAATATCTCTTGTCCTTGCCAACAATGGTGGCCAAACTCCTCCAATGCCTCAAGAACTCTTTGCATAACCTAGGCTCAAAGTAGATGAGCTCTCTAATCTAGCCTATCAAATGAAGCTTACTAATGAAACACAATGACCAATAAAAAGAGTTGTGGTGATAATTTTGATTTATACCATTACACAAATCAAGCTTAAAAATGGTGTTCATGGCCACTCTATTTATAGATTTTTGAGATTGACCAGAATAAATTATGACCATCCATCTTGAGATCAAGATGTGTGGCCAAGAATCCATTCAATTTTGGAGGCTAAAATAAATAAATACCTTCATAATGATTTTGGAAGAAGGAGCATTAATGAGACATGAGATACGTTAATGAGGCATAAGAGGCCATGATTTAGATATTTTATGCATTTATGGCCTAGGGGTGCCTTTTCAAGATATTTTATCATTAGGTGATGGAGTTTATAGAAATCAATTTCTAAAAAGGAATATTAAAAAAATTTCACATAAAAATCCATTTAAGCTCTTGATTTGGATTAATTAAAATTAAACAAGATTAATCGATATTTGTACAATTCTTTGAAAATTGGCCCTCAATTAATTAAAATGGTCAATATGTCATATTACTGGGTTATAATTTAACTCGAAAAGAATTAGAAGGTGATGTTAGATATGTTAGAACCATATTCCCATTTAGAACATTCTCAAAACATCATAATAAAGGTATGTGATGTGTAATAATGAATTATAAGAAAAGAGTGATCCAAAGCACAAAAAAACAAAATTATCATTTTGACTCGAAATGAATTGATTAAAGTTAGGTATTTTTGGTCAAATTCCACCCCTAGGTTCACACTTTTCAAATTTGGCCAAGTCCAGTACTTAGTTTTCCTTTAGAATAAATGTTATTTGACAAAGCCCACAAAAATACCAAGTGTTATTTATTTTAGAAAGTTCATTTTGGTCTTTATTCTAAGGCCTTGCCAAATTCTTTTGGGTGTTTTGTCCTAAGCCCTTACCAAATTCTTTCAGACTTTTTGTTTGAAGCATTTTTTCTTGAGTGTATTTATTTTAGACATTTTCTTTTCAACTTTCCCAAAGGGTAAGGTTTCGAGGAGTTACCCTACACATTTTTCTGAAAGATATCTTTTCAAAGGCAAAGGGACACAACTTTTTTGAAGGGTATGTCGAAGGCTAAAAGGACACTTTCAAATTTTTCAAAGGACTTTCCCAAGACACTTATAACTTTCTTGAATTGTATGTTTTGTCAGAAAAAGATCCACTTCAGTTTTTATGAAGGGACAGTTAAAACTTGTTGGAAATATTGTCATTGATGTCAAATGTCTAGCATTATTGATGATAAAGGCCCCATTGCATTTAATGGTGTTTTTAATATTCATATCTTAGCTAATGTGTGTTAATATTTATTTAATATTAATTAATATATTTTTGGTTGCATATAAGTCAAAAGAGGGCCCATGGAGAAGTCAAAGAGTCATGAGGTAAAATACAAAAGAGGAATGGGACACATTTTCTCATGAAGAGTCATCTTGAGGAATTCTAAGAGCCACCATGTGAAGACAAAAGAGGTATGATGCATTTTTCCATGAAAGGATACTTTGAGGAATATGAAAAAGTCACCAAGATAAAGACAAAAGAGGAAATGATGCTTTTGCTTATGAAGGGTCACCATATGACTTTTTAAATACAAAGATACGAAGTGTCATGCAAGTTTGGTGCCATTTTCTATGAGGATTGAAGGGTTACAAAGGGTGAATACCAAAGGTCATTTGGAAAGCTATAAATAAAGGCTTGATAAGCCATTTGTTATATGCAATAGAGTGCATGGTTTGTATTTATTTTTGAAGAGAGAAAACCAAGAGATATTATAGAGTTCTATCATTTATTGAGTAAAAAGGGAATAAATTAAGAATACAGAGGACATCTCAAATAAAAAAGGCTAGAGGGAACATAGCTACAAAAGGTAATCAGGTTAGAGATACATAAATAAGTCCTATTTTTATGATTACTATTTTTATTATAATAAATATGGTCATAAGAAAATAGAATGTCAAAAAAGGGCTAATAATTTTAGAAATAAGGAGAAGGAAATTCATACAGAGTCAAGCATAAGCCACAACTCTTTTGCTCCTATATTAGGCTTTAATGAAGAGGCCATAATATGTTATAAGTGCAACAAATTTGGATACATAGCTTGGTACTATAGAAGCATGTTCGAGTCAATCAAGAAGGACCAAAGTTTCAAGGCTCCATTCATTAAGAAGAAAGTTCAGACAGGTTCATGGCAAAATAAATAACCTAAAAAATCTATGTTGGTGCAGACAACTTTGCATGCAAGAAATGAAGAAAATCCCTAGTTAATTGATAGTGGATATTTGAGGCACATGATAGGAAACAAGATCAAGTTCATAACCTTGAAGAAGATCAATGATGGCATTTAGAGACAATACTACTGCTAGAATTTCTAGAAAAGGTACACTAAGTTTGGATAATGGTAGAACTAAAACTAAAAATGTTTTGTATGTAGAAGGTCTTAAGCATAATATTTTGAGTATAAGTCAAATGTATGATTAGGGGCAGACACTAAAGTTTTATGCAAAAGGTTTTGAAATTAAAAGAAAAGATTCATGTGTTGGTTTTAGATGCTCAAAGAATAGACAATAATTTATATATGCTATCAAACATCAAAGGTCAAAGATGTTTTTTGAGTCAGATCGAAGAAAGTTGGCTACGGCATAGGAAAATGGGGTACATATATTTTTAAAATCTTATCAACATCAAAAAGAAGCAAGTAATAAAAAACCTTCCAAAGATTACAAAGCCATTTGACACGATTTGTGAACCTTGTCAACATGGGAAGTAGGCTAGAAGATGATTCAAAACAAAAGAGTAATCGACCACTCAGATGTTAGAGCTTGTTCATATTGATCTGTGTGGACCTATGAGAACTCAAAATAGTCAAGGTGAGAAATATTTCATATTGCTTATTGATAATTTTTCACATATGACTTGGGTAATATTTTTGAGAAAAAATTAGAAGCTTTCAGACATTTCGAAGCATTCAAAACATTGGTTGAGAATGAAACCAGTTTGAAGATTAAGTGTTTAAGATCATATCAAGGAGGAGAATTCATGTCATATCAATTTATTGAGTTTTTTGAAGACCATGGAATAAAGATACATTATTCAGCATCCAAAACTCAATAGCAAAATGGAGTAGTTGAATGGAAAAATAGAATAGTTCAGGAGATGGAAAGGATAATGCTAAACGAATCCAAGATAGCAGATAAATATTAGAAAGAGGTAGTTGTTATAGCAGTGTATATTTATAATAGAACATTATTGAGAGTCGATAGTGACAAGACTCCTTATGAGTTATAAAAAGACAAACCAGTAACAATTGACTATTTTAGAGTTTTCAACAATAGATGCTTCTTAAAGAAAATCGATGAAAAACTTGGTAAATTTGAATCTAGAGCAGATGAAGGTATATTTCCTAGTTATTATTTCATAAATAAAGCTTATAAATGTTATAACAAAAGAACCAAGAAAATTATTGAAAGTGCAAGTGTCAAGATAAAAGAAGATGGAACATAAAGAATCAATGATCTAGTAGACATTCCTGAAATCATTGAAGAGGAAGATTTTGAAGAATCAGATGAAGATGAGAAAAAAGGACACCAAAAATTCATCCAAATATGTTCAAGGAAATCATAATGAAAGTGACATCATCAGGGACATAAATGAAATAATTCACACCAGAAGAATGATGGTAAGTGAATCTGAGTAAGTTAATTTCTCTTTGTTATCAACAATTCATCCTAGAACTTTTTCAAAAGCTAAACATGATAAGCATTAGGTTAAGGCTATGGATGAAGAATTAAATCAGATAGAAAAGAATGATACTTGGGAATTAGTACTTAGACTAAAAGATCATAATGTGATAAGAACAAAATGGATTTATAGAAATAAGTTGAATAAAAATGGAGAAGTGACCAAAAATAAAGCAAAATTAGTATGTAAAGGATATGCTCAGATTGAGGGAATAGATTTTGAAGAAATTTTTGCACCAGTGGTAAGGTTAGAGGCTATTAGAATGTTTCTTGCATATTTAGTGTTTAAAATTTTCAAAGTGTTTCTGATGGATTTCAAATATGTCTTCCTAAATGGGAATCTAGAAGAAGAGGTCTACATTGAGCAGCTTAAGGGATTTATTCTCTCAAATATTAGTAGCCATGTATGTAGATTGAAGAAAGCATTGTATGTATTGAAACAAGCTCCTAGATCTTGGTATGCAAGACTTGATAAGTACCTACATGATCAAGGTTTTAAGAGAGGATTTGCTGATAGTAATGTCTACATCAAAATAAAAGGTAAGCATTAAATGATTATTGTTGTATATGTTGATAACATCATTTTTGGAGAAATATTGAAAAGATGACAAAAGAATTTTTTGATAATATGCAAAAATAATTTGAGATGTCTATGATTGGAAAATTGTTATTTTTCTTAGAATTGCAAATATTTTAATTAGATAAAGGAATTTTCATATCTCAAAGTAAATATGCCAAGAAAATGTTGAAGAAATTTGGTTTTAAGGATTATGCACTAGTTGACACACTAATGTATATAGAAAATAATGTGAGCAAGGATGAAGATTCACCTATTACAGATCAATATTCATATAGATCTATGATTCATAGTCTTTTATATTTGACAGCATCGAGACCAGACATCATGCATGTAGTAGACATGGTTGTAATATATCAGTCATCTCTAAAAGATAGTCATATTAAATTGGTAAAGAGAATATTCAGATATATCAAGGGGACATTGGATTATGGATTATGGTATCCCACATGCAAAGATTTCACTTTGGTTGCTTATACAGATTCAGATTGGGTAGGGTGCTTGGATGATAGAAAGAGTACAAGTGGAGGAACTTTCTTTCTTGGTGATAGCTTAGTATCATGGCTAAGCAAGAAGTAGAATTTAGTATCACTTTCTATAATTGAAGTAAAATATATATCAACCGTATTGTGTTGTACTCAAGTGCTTTAGATGAAACAAACTTTGGAAGATATCAAGGTGAAATATGATGAGCCTATTTCTATTTTTTGTGATAACACAAGTGCTATTAATATTTCAAAGAATCTAGTGATGAATTTAAGAACAAAACATATTCCCATTAAATATCACTTCTTGAGAAAACAAGTTGCGGATCAACAAATTAAGATGGAGTGTATCAGTACTATAGAGTAGATTGTAGATATTTTCACAAAGATACTACCAAAATACATATTTGAGTATCTGCAAGAGAAGTTGGGAGTAATTTCTTTTACTTCCTGTTATTGAGATTCAACATTAGTTTAGGGGGAGCTAAGTGTTAGCTCTAGGTAGGCCCTTTTCCATTGATGTCAAAGGGAGAACATAACAAGTACATGTGTATAAATAGGTATAAGGTATAGATACATATTACTATAATAAGAGGGAGTTATTGTATGTTTTTTCAGATGGCAGTATGTGTAGGTTTTAGGATGTGTTAGTTTTAGTTTGAAGTTTCCATCAGTGACAAAGGGAGAGATTGTTGAAAATATTGTCATTGATGTCAAAGGTCTAGCATTATTGGTGATAAATGTCCCATTGCATTTAATGGTGTTTTTAATATTCATATCTTGGCTAATATGTCATAATATTTATTTAATATTAATGAATATATTTTTGGTTGCATATAAGTCAAAAGAGGGCCCATGGAGAATTCAAAGAGTCATGGGGTAAAAGATGAAAGAGGAATGAGATGTATTTTCTCATAAAGAGTCACAAGACAAAGGGACACAACTTTCTCGAAGGGTATGTTTTGTCAAAAAAAGGTCCACTTCGGTTTTTATGAAGGGCCACTTACATTTTTTCTAAAAGGATCATTTCATTTTTTCTAAAAGTCATGTGCAACTTCTTCTAAAGACACTTTTCAAGTAAAAGGCCCTTTACAAAAAGCTGAAAGAGTTCTTTTG
The DNA here is from genome assembly GCA_037957365.1 of Torreya grandis. NCBI lineage: Eukaryota > Viridiplantae > Streptophyta > Pinopsida > Cupressales > Taxaceae > Torreya > Torreya grandis. The sequence continues at coordinate 3,007,935 of JARHVA010001587.1, forward strand.
CAAGAAAATGGACCAAATAGAAATTTTGAAGGATACTTCAAAACTTTTCGTAAGGGCATTTCAATTTGTCTAAAAGGTACATTTCAAAAAAAACTTGAAATTCATTTACATTTTTTTCAAAAGGTACTTTGCATTTTTTTGAAGGGTTATTTTGTAGGAAGATGGACCAAATAAAAATTTCAAAGGAACACTTGTAAGAAGCCAAAGGGTATGTTCATTTTAGAAAGGACCTTTTTCACTTTGCCAAAGGGTCATTTTAAAGAACCAAAAGGGCCAAATGGAAAGCCCTTAAGAATTCTTTCAAAAATATTGTCCAAGGAATTCTTTCAAAAAACTTATCTAATACAAATGAAAGTAAAAGGGAAAATAAAAATGATAGTGGGAAAAAAGTTCAAAGAAAAGCCAAGGGACACTTGCAACTTTTCAAAAAGAATTCTTGCAGAGAAAGTGGCTGAAATAATTTCTTTGAAGGGTAATTTTCTAGGGAAGTGTCCTCCACAATTTTTCTAAAGGGTATCCCTCCACAACCAAGATGACTAGATAAAAAGGCCAAAGGAAATGTTTGGGAAGATTGTCTGAGAATAGCCGTTAGTATTCAAAAAAGAGATGATGGCTCACAAGATGTCCAATTTAAACCATAGAGAATAGTTGTTGCTATTTAAAAAGACTTGATGATCGAATCCTAAGCATTTGGAGTAGATAAAGTGAGCAAAATGGATAGGTTGACAGATCGAGTCATTACTAGTGACTGACCAAATCAAAGATATTATACAAAATCAATAAATATAGGTGTCTAGAGGATAACTAGTAGTTAGAAATAACATTTTCTAACTGTCATCATGAGTTTTAGTAGTGTGATATGTCGACTTCTCTATTTTTTAATTTTAAATGCTCATGGTTGATCTTCAATAAGAGTAATTTCTTGTGCCACTCTTGAAAGTTTTATGCCACTTGTCACCATTTTCATGACTTATTTTGGACAAGTAGACCTCATATCGTAGCATGACTCATCCATCCATCCATCTCTCTCATGTATCTGTAACTAAATTTCATGTCGATGACATATGTCCTTATGTCTCTTTAGCTTCTCTTCCCCCCCTTCCTCAAATTTATATAAATTGGTTCATTTTGAACATTATAGAGGACCACATTTTTGGTATGGTGAGTCCCTGCTAAAATGATATTGCACTTTGATTTTGAACATTGAATACAAGACCAATTCTAAGTTGTGAACTTCTGTCTGAGTATGTGAGTGATGTATAGTGGAGCCAAGTGATAGAATCATTATTACTTCCTTTATCCTTCTTGTTTGAACAAATGTTTTGATGTTAATAGGGTATGTGAAGTGTGTTAAATACATTAAACTCTCTTTCAAGTATGTAATTATATCTATGATGTGCAATCTACCCCTTAGGTTGATTATCTTGTTGATTTTCTCAAACATGTTACCTTCACATTGAAACACTATATTAATATCTTCCAATGCATGGAATTAGTCTTGGAAAGCATTTTTATTTAGTAGAAGTGTGATAGTCAGTGGGCTAAATTCTTGGCAGATCACCTCTTTAGCATAGTTTTCTATTTTATGCAAATGCTTGACTCTTTTCATAAATAAGCATTAGATTAGGTGATAGACACTTAGAGAAGAATTTAGGGAGATAGCACTTTTCAATCCTAGAAACTCATCTCTCTTATAAGTTCCCACAAAATTGAGGGATGATTCAATGTTACATCAAATTGAATGAATTTCATAGGATGTCCTAGGATGCATAATTTGATGATAATAGTTTTGGCACGCTTAGTGGGATAGCTGGTCTTAATTATTTTTATGTCAAGGTGAATGCTAGCCTTGACAAGTCCAAGGTTACAAAGTGTTCATATTCTAGCATTTGGTGACTCCAAAAGGTGAGAATATTTGGTTATAAATCAAGCTCTTCACATTATACTTCATGGCCTTTACTAGATCATCTTCTAGTAGAGCCTTTAATCAAGTCCCTCTACCTGAAACTCCTTTTGAAGAGCAACACCCTGAACTATTCCTAACCTTCAAAGATCATGAACAAGAAGGTTTTAAAGAGGAAGAAGAGGAGGTTAAAGAGTTATTAGATCAAGAGGAAGAAGAAATGGATAGAAGACATCCTTTCCCGAACTTCAATACCCTAAATCCAATTAACCTTCTTGCATATAATCCTATTCCTCCTAATGCTACCAAAAGTCTCCCCAATTTCAATAGAGAGGGTCTTATTGCCCCATCTAAGCATATTTGGGATATTTTAAACTTTTGCAATTTCCACAATATCACCCAAGCTAATGTAGTTATTAGATTACTTTCCATGTCTCTAAAAGGGAAGGCACTTGATTGGTATAGGACGTTGGAAGGTGGTTGTATTACTAATTGGGATGGCTTTGGAGAGTTTTTGGTAAATAGGTTCAAAAATAAAAGTGACCATACTTCATTAATTCACTAGCTGAATGTGATAAAGAGAGGTCCTAATGAATTTATTGGGGATTTCAATGAGAGATTTCAAAGAAGATGGCATAGGCTACCACCTATTATGAGGCCTCCTCCAAGCTTTGTATTTTACACCTATCTTAAGGCTATTGGCACTGATGTAGTATTAATTTTACAATCAATGGGAGTATTTACTTTAACCGAGGCATATGAGATAGCCATTAAAGTTGAGAATAGTTTGATACAAGCTAGGAAACTACCTCCAAGAGTCTGCATGCCTTTGTTGTCTCATAATTTAGTTGAAGCCCCAAACATAGCACAAGTTCCAAATACTAATGATAAACCTAGAACTACTCCCAAGAAGGTGGATGATGCTATAGATAAGGATGAGATGATATGGTCTTTGCAAGCCCAACCCAAGCAAGCACAAATCTATGTAAGTGATCCACCCAATCCTCAATACTATCCTCAACAAGACTATAGACCTCCACCCCAATACACTAACCAAGGAAGAGGACAAGGTCAACAAATTTTCAATAGGCAACCCAATGCCTATAATCCTAATTCTATTCCATCCACAAAGGCTATTGTTCTAGTCCACACCAATCTAGTTCAAGGTGAAGAACATTAGGATCATTGGGGGAAATCTCAAGGTTAGTTTATGCATAATATTAGAGAAGGTAATCAAGATTTGGTAGCTCAAAAAGGAGATACTCCTTATGCTACATTATAAAAAGAAAATCTCATGAAAAGAGATGTTTAAGGAGAAGGTAGCAGCCAAAATACTAGTTTTATGAACTTCCAAGTAGAAGAAAATTATGTGTTGAATCAAAACACATCAGTTGCAGCCAACACAAGGGATAAAAAGAGGGCTTTATGAGATACTCCAGCAACATAAGTGATTCCAAGTAGTTCTTCTCTAAGGCCATAAAGTATAAGTACCAATGTAATAGATCCTACTAGTCACACTACTCCTCAAAGTCAAAATGTGAGCAAGGCTACCAAACCTCTAGTAGAACAAGTTCAAGCTCCCTCATTACCTTCAAGAATGTAAGACAAGGTGAATCCTTATTCTCTAAACATTATTGATTCTTTGAAGAATACCAAGACAAGAATTTCTCTTTGGAAAGTATTACATATGCCTGGTCGAAATCCTACAAGAATAACTTGCTAATATCAATGTAGCTCCTCAAACTCCAAAGTACGATGGTGGGACCCTTGCCAACACACCAAATCATGTTTTAGATCCCTCCACCAAATTTGAAAATCCTCTACCTTTCTACCTCATGTTCATTATGGGAGATAAATTGGTTCACAACTGCATTGTGGATAGTGGGGCCAATACGATAATTATGCCTAAAGTGGTTGTTGATAAATTGGGACTAAAATATGAGCCTCATATCAAGGGTGTATTATAGCTTGATGGAACTCTAGCCAAGATTGTGGGGTTGGTTAAAGGTTTAAATGTTTTCTTGCATGATTGTCCAAGTTTTCCCATCCTATAAGACATTGTAGTGGTTGATCTTCATGCTCATTTTTCTATTTGCTTGTCAAGAGACTTCATAGTTAAGATTTAAGGGTACTTTGTAGCTGATTAGTCTTTTCTAGATTTTAGAACAAGATATGGAGCTAAAGTAACTATAAGAACATAAACCTTAGCAAGGCTCCACATTAAACCATATGTGGAGATAAGTTCAAATTAGAATTATATGATTAGTGAGCAGGAAGAAGGTGCCATTAGTGGTGAAACATCCTTTCCCCTTGAAGGTAATTTTGAACTCTTTCTTGATGAGTATGATATTGAAACTTATGAGCATGACCCCTATGCATTCATAGAAGAAACTGAATTAGGAGTATATTGTATGCATGAGAAGAACATTCTTATACCAACACTCACTAATGAGGATCATAAACTTGAAGGGATATGTGAAATGTATTTTGATGGCTCTAGAAGCAAGGTAGGGGTAGAAGCTAATGTCATGTTGGTTTCTTCTCCAAATAACCAATATTATTCTTCATATAGATTTGATTTTAGTTGTACTTATAATGTGGCAGAATATGAAGGCTTGGTTCATGGCCTCCAATGGGCAAAGAGAAAGGGAATCAAGAACTTGAAGGTATATGAAGACAATGAATTGATTATACATCAAGTGAGAAATCAAACTACAACCAATAACCCTTTTCTTAAGTCCTATAGGCATAGGGTGTGGGATCTAATGAGGACTTTGATGCTTTCAATATTCAACCTATACCAATAGACTCAAATGAACATGCTGACAGGTTGGCTATGATAGGAGCACACTTTTATATGGTTGCTGATTTAAGTAAAGAGAAGGACCAACCTCACATCAAAGTCATTATGATACCTTTTATTCTAGATAATGAAGTGTTTTTGCAAGTGTTTGAGAGTGATAAACACATTGTACACTTCATTCAAAATGAAGCAGAATTTTCTTCAAAGAATCAAAATAAGCTTCACAAATAATATGGAGAACAAGTTATCCAATTGAAGACAAACAAGATACCAAAGGGGCTAGTTTCTTTGGAGAGTGTGTTCAATGAAGATGATCAAAAAAGGAAGGAAAGGGTAAGCATGTCTACAAAGGAAGACAATTATGAAAGGATCTTGATATTTAAAGACAAACTTTTGAAAATTGGTAAGATATGTTATCTTTCCAAAAAGCAGGCCTTCATTGAATTATGTAAATAATTTCATGATATTTTTGCTTGGGAACACAAGGATTTGAAAGGGTTTGATCTAGGTCTATCTCATCACACCATTGAGTTAGAACCTAGAGCTAAACTAGTCAGACAAAAGCAAAGGCCTATCAATCACAAGATAGAGGAACTAGTGAAAAAAGAACTCACGAAATTGATTGAGTCTAGGATTATTTTTCCTATCAAACACTCAACTTGGGTCACTAACCTTGTATCTATTTGAAATAAGAGTGGAAAAATTAGACTTTATGTGGACTTCAGGGATTTGAATAGAGTTTCACTCAAAAACCATTAACCACTACCTTCCATGGAGCAAATTTTGTAAGTGGTTTTAGGTTCTCAATGCTTTTAACTACTTGATGGATATTTAGGTTATAACCAAATATTAGTGAATGAGGAGGATTAGTTCAAGACAAAATTCACCACAAAATGGGGAACATTTGCATATAGAAAGATGCCTTTTAGTTTGTCTAATATTGGTGCTACCTTCTAAAGAATAATGGACATGGCCTTTAAAGGTTTGATCAATCAGTTTTTAATTGTATACCTTGATGATATAACTATTTTTTACAAGGATGCTAATGACCACATGAAACATCTAAGGCAAGTCTTTGAGAAGTGTAGAGAGTTTGGAGTTTCTCTTAATCCAAAAAAATGTATCTTTGTTATTTATGAAGGAAAATTATTGGGTCACATTGTGTCAAAAGAAGGCTTGTCTATTGATATTGAAAGGATTAAAGCCATCTTAGGCTTGTCTTTACCTCTATAGAAGAAAGGTTTAAAAAGTTTCTTAGGTAAGATCAACATTGTAAGAAGGTTTATTTTAGGATTTGCGACTTTGGTGAAGCGTATCACAACCATGTTAAAGAAGAACCAAAATTTTGCTTGGACAAAGGAGGGTAAGAATAGTTTTGAGGCAATCAAATAAGCAATTGCCCAATCTCCTACTCTTTTAAGCTAAAACTTTGCCAAGGATTTCATACTCTACACTTTCACTAACCTTGACACAATATTAGCTATGCTTATACAAAAGAATGACGAGGAAATTGAACAACCCATTGCATTCTTTAGTCAAGGATTGGAAGATTATGAGGTCAAGTACATGTTTGTTGAGAAACAAGCTCTAGATGTGGTAAAAGGCTTGAAAAAGTTTAGGGACATGGTTTCAAATAACAAAATACATGTCATGGTCTCTCATTCTAGTACCAAAGAGTTCCTCCTAAGCAAAGACCTCAATGAGAAGAGAGCTGGGTGGATCACAAAGGTAATGAAGTATGATGTTGATATTTAAGGTAATAAAATTGGTAAGAGGAAAGGGGATGTGTGAACATCTAGCTTCAGATTTTCAAGGGTCATGGGAAGAAGTCTTGGTCAATCAAGCTCATCCCCAACCAGTTGGTCACATACCAATTCAAAGTTGGACACAAGACATCATTAATTTCTTCCAAAATGGTGTTTTTCCTAATGGTTTGAATAAGTCACAAAGAAGATATTTTAGATTGCAAACCATTCCTTATTATCCTATAGATGGTATTCTCTTTCAAAAAGATGTGAATGGTGTACTACTAAGGTGTGTTGACAATGATCAGTTTGGCATCTTGTTGGAAAAATTTCTAAATGGTATAGATGGAGGTCATTTCTCCCTAAAAACAATAGTTACAAAGATAATGAGGGTAGGGTACTATTGGCCTAGCCTTTTCAGGGATTCCTATTCTTGGGTTAGGAGGTGTCCTCAATGTGCCTTCTTTATAGGCAAATAGAAACTTGCAACCCTTCCATTGAATCCTATCTAGGTGGACCAGCCTTTCATGCAATGGGGCCTTGATTTCATTGGTATGATCAATCCTCCATCAAGTGCTAGACACAAATGTATATTGACTGTTATTGATTACTTCACAAGGTGGGTAGAGGTTGTTGCATTAAAGGAGGTAAATGAAAATGCAATCTTGGAGTTTTATGAGAGTATCACAACAAGATTTGGGGTTCCCTATACTATCATTTATGATAATGCACTTACTTTCATAAGTGCTAAAAATTTTGAGTGGGAAAACATGAATGGACTTTACTTGATTACCTCATCTAATTATTACCCTCAAGGTAATGGATTGGTTGAGTCTACTAACAAGAACCTCATCAAGATCATCAAGAGGACATTAGAAAACAATCAAAGAGTATGGAACATCAAGTTAAAGACAACCTTATGGGCTGATAGGATCACTCCTAAGAGATCAATTGGTAACTCTCCCTTTGTGCTTGTTTATGGGAGAGAAGCTAGGTTGTCCATCTCTCAAGAGCTCCCTACTCTAGGACTTGCACATCAACTAGAACTACTAGAAAATACTTCAATGGAAGTCAAATTGATAGAACTAATACAATTGTAGGAATCAAGGAACAATACACATAAGACCATGAAACACCACCAAGTACTCATGAAGAAGTCCTTTGACAAAAAATAAAGTACAAGAGTGTTCAAGGAAGGTGACTTGGTTCTAAAATGGGATGAGGACAAAGCAAAATTGAGTAAAAATACAAAGTTTGATGCTTTATGGAGTGGCCCTTACATCATTAACAAGTGCAAGAAAAATAACTCCTTTTAGCTGACCAAGATGAATATAGAATAATCGCCTATCCCTATGAATGGGATACATCTGAAGTTCTGTTTATTAGTCCTTACAAGTCTATCTTGTAAATAGTAGCATAAGTGTGTGTGTTTAGTTTAGTTTAGTTTTGTTGTTGTGTTCCCTAAGTGCTTTATAATAGAGTGTATTTCCTTCCTTTTTGTTTTGTGTGTATCTTGTGTAATGTCAATTATCTTGTGGTCAATCCAAGGTCTATTTATGACAATCTAAGTGCTCATTTACATGACTCCATGCCCAATGGAAGGATTTGGGTAACTAGTCTAAGGCATAGTAGGCATGTCATACCCAAGAATTGCTAATAATGTTGGTCAAATTCCACCCCCAGGTTCACACCCTTCAAATTTGGCCAAGTCTAGTACTTAGTTTTCCTTTGAAAGAAATGTTCTTTGATAAATCCCACAAAAATACCAAGTGTTATTTCTTTTGGAAAGTTCATTTTGGTTTTTGTTCTAAGCCCTTACCAAATTATTTTGGGTTTTTTATCTTAAACCCTTGCTAAATTCTTTCAGACTTTTTGTTTGAAGCATTTTTTCTCAAGTGTATTTCTTTCAGACATTTTGTTTTCAACTTTACCAAAGGATAAGTTTTCAAGGAGTTACCCTACACATTTTTTCAAAAGATATCTTTTCAAAGGCATAGGTACACTTACAACATTTTTGAAGGGTATGTCAAAGGCTGAAAGGATACTTTCAACTTTTCTGAAGGACTTTTCCAAGACAAAGGGACACTTAAAACTTTCTCAAAGGGTATGTTTTGTTAGAAAAAGGTCCACTTCAATTTTTTCAAAGGGTCACTTACATTTTTTTTGAATGGATCATTTCATTTTTTTTGAAAGTCATGTGAAACTTCTTTGAAAGACACTTTTCAAGAAAAAGGCCCTTTAGAAAAAATCTGAAGGGTAAATTTACAAAAGTCCAAAGGGTTCTTTTGCAAAAAAATAGACCAAATAGAAATTCTGAAGGATACTTTACAACTTTTTTGAAGGGCATTTTAGCTGGTCTGAAAGGTACATTTAAAAAAAATTTGAAAGTCATTTACATTTTTTCTGAAAGGTACATTACGCTTTTTTGAAGGGTTCTTTTATAGGAAGATGGACCAAATAATTTTTTTGAAGAAACACTTGAAAGAAGCCGAAGGGTATGTTCATTTTAGAAAGGAACTTTTTCACTTTATTGAAGGGTCATTTTAAAGAACCAAAAGGGGCAAATGGAAAGTCTAAAGGAATTCTTTCAAAAATATTGTTTGAGGAATTATTTTAGAAAACTTGTCTGATACAAATGAAAGCAAAAGGGAAAACAAAAATGACCATGGGAAAAAAGTCCAAAGAAAAGCTGAGGAATACTTGCAACATTTTTGAAAGAATTCTTACAGAGAAAGTACCCGAAACAATTTCCTTGAAGGGTAATTTTTTGGGGAAGTGTCCTCCATAGTTTTTTTAAGGGTATACCTATGTAGTGAAGAGGAATAAATTAAAAGGCTGAAGGAAATGTTTTGGAAGATTGTCTGAGAATAGCCATTAGTATTCAAAAAAGAGATGACAACCTGCAAGATGTCAAATTAAAACTATGGAAAATATCTATTTCTATTCAAAAAGACTTGATGGTCGAATCCTAAGCATCTGGAGCAGATAAAGCAAGAAAATTGGATAGGTTGATGGATCGAGTCATTGCCGGTGGCTGACCAAATCAAAGAGCTTCTAAGAAATCAATAAATACAGGTATCTAAAGGATAACTAGTAGTCAAAAAGAACATTTTCTAACTACCATAATGAATTCTAGCAGTGCAATTTGTCAGCTTCTCTATTTTTAGTTTTGAATGCCCATGGATAATTTTCAATAGAAGAAATTTTTTGTGCCACTCTTGAAATTTTTATGCCACTTGCCATCATTTTCATGACTTGTTTTGGACAAGTAGACATCTTGGCATGGCATGACTCATCCATCCATCTCTCTCATATATCTGTAACTGAATTTCATGTCAATGACATATGTCCTTATGTCTCTTTAGCTTCTCTTCCCTCCCCCTTCCTCAAAGTTCTATAAATTAGTCCATTTCTACCATTGTAGAGGACCACATTGCACTTTGATTTTTAACATTGAATACAAGACCAATTTTGACTTGTGAACTTATGTCTGAGTATGTGAGCAATGTATAGTGGAGCCAAGTGATAGCATTATCCTTAATCCCTTTATCCTTCATGTTTAAACAAAGTTTTTGATGTTAACAGGTCATGTGAAGTATATTAAATGCATTAAACTCTCTTTTAAGTATGTCAATGTATCTGTGGTGTGAAATCTACCCCATAGGTTGATTATTTTATTGATTATCTCAAGCATGTTACCTTCACATTAAAACATTATGTTAGTATCTTCCAATGCATGGAATTAGTCTTGGAAAGAATTTTTATTTAGTAGAAGTGTGATAGTCAGTGGGATGAATTCTTGGTGGATCACCTCTTTAGCATAGTTTTCTATTTTATGCAAACTCTTGAGTCTTTTCATGAACATGCATTAGATTAGGTGATAGACACTTAGAGAAGAATTTATGGAGCTAGCACTTTTCAATCCTAGAGACTTATCTTTCTTATAAGCTCCCTCAAACTTGAAAGATGATTCATTATTTCATCAAATTGAAGGAATTTCATTAGATGTCTTAGGGTGCATAATTTGATGACAACATGTATCACATAAAATGCATTACCCCATTTAGGGATACTTTGACCTAAATTGACACTTGTAAATGATAAGTTTGAATTATTTAAGGTGTTTTAGTGACTTTGACCTAAAATGTGCATTTGAGTGTAATTCAAGTAAGATTGACAATTTGAACACAAATGGTGTTAGGAATTGGATGTTTATGGTGTGTAAGCTACATCAAACTTTTTATATATAATTTCAAAATTAAGCAATGAAGGCTTCAAGATTTTGATAGCATTCATCCATCAATCTTTCTTGTTATGCCTTTGATTTCTTGAATTTAGTTGCTAGAGTTTTTGCTCTCGCCAACCTATCCTTAGAAAAACTAACCAATTATAATACTTCCTCTTTGGTTTTATAAACAATCCATTCAACTTCTTGCTTAAAGTTTTCAATATCTGAATGGAGAAGATTCTCAAAATTATATCTATTGACAAGCTCCCCAACTTGGGTGATCACCCTTGTGACTCTCATGTCTCCTAAAATTTGTAGTGCCTCACTCTCATGAATGATAAAAAGTCCCAACAACTTCTTCATCTATCTATGCCACTTTAAGGAATCATCTCTATTAGAAATACATAGTTCAAACATGAAGAAGCATCCATATTAGTCATGAGATTCAATCAATCAAAATCACTTGTCTTTAAACACTAAACTAGGAAATTCAATATCCTTTACACATCTTCATTTTATTCCATAGTGTATCAATATTTGATCTATTGGCTTGACTACTTGGCCTAGAAACCCTGATGTTATACAAAATATTGTACAACTTAGTAGCTACACTCTGAACATTAGTAATAAGTTCCTGATGGGCTTGTGTAATTTGCATTTGATTCCATATATTTAAGGCCTTATCATTACTTTGGTTCATTTATTTCATTACCACCCTAGTGGAATCTAAAAAAGTGTTAAAATCCTCAATATATTTAGTAGGGTCATTGGGAATTATCTTAGGTTTCTTTGCTAAAGAGAGCAAGTTCTCTCTTCATTCAAATTTAAATTCACCCATTGTTCTCACGTTCACCATTTTCATCTTACTCACCCTTTGAATACTCCAAATTTCTTTATCTAATTAAGTGGATACTATGGAAATATCAGTTAAGACCAAATTTTATCTTTCATCTCTAATATTTTGCATCTCTCTCACCCACTGGGGAATAATAACTTTTCCTATTTCAACTTCTTGATTAGGGTGTAAGGATGTAGAAGGTGGAGTGGTCATTGCAAGAGATGTAATCAAAGTGGTTGGTAGGGATGCACTTATTTCATAGGCATTACTTTTTCCAAGAATCTAGTAAGACATAGGGTTACTTCGATAATCATTATTGCTTTTATCATGACTAATGGTTAGGGCATGGGGAACTCTATTTGGTCAAAATTTTCTTAGGAACTGATATATTCTTAGGATTGAAAATATAAATTGTGACCAAATTCTTAAAATGGACTGCCCTATGAGTCCTTATTAGTTTAGGAGAAGAAAGAATATCAAAATAAATAGTAGTACTATTATTACTAGATGATATAACCCTATGAATAATTGAGGGTAAACTCATAGGTAAAATTTCTATATTAGAAACTAAAGAAACAATGGAAGAGTGTACCTCATCAATTATTTGACTTTGCTCTTATGTGAGGCTAACTAAGGTGTTTTCTACTTCATGCTCACCTAGACTCAAAGCTTTGGATCTTTATAGCTCATATTTTGCATCACCTAGTTGTGTAATGCCCATTTACTAGTCTTCCTCCTTAGAAGGATAATCATCCAAAGATATTACTTGTTCAAATTCTTCTTCTTCTTTAAGTTATATTGTAGCCTTTGCATCTTTTTCCTCATCCTCTTCATTAAACTCATTATAACAGGGAGACCAAGTGATGGCCTCTCCTATGGTTTTTTGTCTTGGGAGGGAGTAGGAGAGTCCTTATGCTTCCTTTGATAGGTGTATATGGTTGGATTGGAAGGTGGATGATATGGTATAGTAATTATAGGAAAAAATGTGGTAGGAAGTGTAACTAAAGGTGATGAATTAGTTAGAATAGAAGGAAAAACTATTTGAAATAATTTAGAAATACTTACTTGAGTAACTATAGTAAGGGGAGGCAAAGGATACATCACAAAACTACTCTTCCTATGTTTAGCTAAATAAATTATTGACATATTATTTGTAGTAGTTGTGATCAAAACCTAAATGTGGGTAGCTATTAGTGTGGAAGGGACTTAAGGATCTAGAAGACCTATCAAAATTTCCCTCCTAATTTGATTATTGGAATCTCTTTGACTACTATATTTATTTAGATGTCCCTTTTTAGGGTCTATTGAAGGAGAGAAAGGTTGACCCTGTGGTTGAAAATCATGTGGTGGAGATGGGGGACATTTTTTACTCCATGTATTTTGTGCCTCTTCTTTTATTAACTTAGGGTTGTACTACAAGGCTTGGGAATGTATCATAGACATTGATTTATCTCTCATCTCTTCTCATACATATGAATCATCTGAGTCATTTAGGAAGATTTGATCATGATCATATGCTTAGTGATCATATGAGATGTGCACTTTCCTGTTTTCCTAAATAGATTTTAGATACCCCTATAGTAGGAGTTTTGAGATAAATGGATTAAACTATGTAATTTAAACCCAAAATATCAAACTACCTAGTAGGAGAGATTATGGAAGTAACTCAAAATTGATAAAGAGGATATTATCAATTCTTTGCTTCAGCTAGCCTCCCTCTAAGACCTTTAAGTGGATTTTGTTGATTTTTGATTGCAATTAGACTCATAATTTTGACATTATGTTTGCATGATCAAGGATTATGGATTCATGGATTTCACATGGAGATTATATGGCTTTCTTAGATTCAATAGATGCTTGTGATTGATAGTTAGTTTCCATAGAGGAGTGACTTTATTTATTTAAGATAAGGGAGGGAAAGCCAATAGATCATATTCAATATTGGGCCATTGGGATCAATTGTTAATGAATTTATAAGGAATTAAAAATTCCTTGAAAGCCTATAGAATAGAGGCTTCTAGAGGGGGAAGGCTAAGTTAGAGAAGATTCTAGAATTGGAGGATTCTAGAATCCTCTTAGGGATTAGTTATGATTAAGTAGGGTATTAGATAGGGATTAGGTGGCTGATTAGGGACTAGGGGTGCAGGGGAGCCTAGGAATAGGCTTAATAGGTGGGTAGGTGGGTCATAGGAATTTAAAATTCTCAAATAATGGATAAGTGGGGTTATAATAAGATAATGGGGATATAGGATAATTAAGGAATAAGTGGGAAAGAATAAGGTTAGTAAATGAAGAAATGTTGAGGGGGGATATTAAATAAATGACTAGGATTAGGATAAAGGGGATAAATTAGTGGGATTTATTAGAATAATTAAGGCAAATGGATTTAGGTGCATACATTTTTCCCCTCTTTGAAAGGGTATTGTGAGTGGAGCAAAGTGGAAGGAGTAATGGTCTTTGAAAGAAAAACCATTTCATAGATGATGTTAGTAGATGGTTTTAATGTATATGATGCCCCTTTAGGGGACATATGGAGAAAAATGAGATGGATGGACATTCAAATGAGGAAATGAGGGGTATAATGAAATGAATAGATAAATGGATGGGATGCAAGATGTGAGATAGATAAAGAAGAGGATGAATTCATCCCGAGTAGTGAAATATAAAGTGATGATGCCCCTGACAAAGACATATGCACAAGGAGTGAGAATTGACCATGTTATGGTTGTCAACACATCCCAAGGGGGAATAATCCATAACATGATGATGATAGGATAAAAGGCCACAAGATTTTGATGTATCCCAAGTAAAGACACATATAAGGGAGAGATGTTGTCTAAGATGAGATAAGGATTTGATGAGATTAATGATGAGTGTAGATCAAATCTAACGTTTAGTGACATGATGAAGGAGATGGGAGATAAGAAACAATATGATCAAGTGATCAAAATATGAAGGAGAAGAATTAGACTACATTGAATCAAGGTAAAGAGCCATAATGAAATTAATAGAGAAGATGCCCTTAGAAAAGACACTTGTAAGGGAGTGATAAATGATAAGTTTACCAATCAGTGATAATGGAAGAAGAGATTGATGTTGTGATTCATCAGGCCCAATCGACAGGTGGAGGCGATTGATGAAAAAATGAAGGAGATGATTATGGTGCTAGATCAATAAAGTGATTGATTAATAATTGATATTATAGCTCAAGTATTTGATCGATACAAGACTTAATAATGAGGAACATATTTGAAGATGAAAGAGAACAGAATGGTTGAGCTATATTTGGGAACTGACAAGTGGCCAATTGATGCCTACATAGTCTAAAAAGACCTTAAGCTAATGTAGTTCTGACTTAGGGATAAATGACAATTAATGGAGTAAAAGATGATGATGATGATGATTAGTGATTAGAATCTGATGTTAGTGATTTGAGGATATGACATAGATGATGAGATGAGGATTATGAAGATAAAATATTAGATGTTAATTGAATGTGTCAAGAGGATTATATTAGTTATGGGGATAGGGAGGATTATATGATTTGATAAATGATGAGGGTGTATATGATCAAGCCATCACATATGTCATAAGTCTCCTCATAGTCTAGGCAATCCAATAAATATGGAACTCAATAATATGCTCCATGATATAAGCATGACCAAGGGGACATTATGTAGAAGTGCATGGGCAAATAACAAACTCTACATTATCTAAAGGACCTAAAAGCATTATTGTAGCTTTGATGACCTCATAACATCCTCATTCATTTCTAAATAGACAAAAAGAGACATGATGCAAGACCAAAAAGATACATAAACAAACAAACTATCAACAAGACAAACATTTATATATAGGATAAGAGGCATACAAACAATTCAAACAACACAGAACATACACACAAATATCTATATATAGAGTCATTATGCCTTGTCTTATTATCCTAATGAGAGTTGATTGGATGATTGATTAGGAGATAATTTGGACTAAGTTGGTCATGATGATGATGATGTGATTTTGGATTAAGGATAGGAACTTGGACAAGGTATGGACTTATACAAGATTAGGGACTTGGATAAGGATTGGGAGGTGTATAAGGATATGGAGTTGTATTAGACTAGGGACTTGGATTAGGATAGGGATTAGACTAGGGACTGCAATTAGGATATGACTACTGAAGACATAGGGCAAGATGACTATGAAGTATATGATTGGGTTACAAGACAAGACAAGATGATAAGACAATTAAGACATTAGTTAGGATGACTGGGATATTGAGGATATAAGATAAGACAATATATGACAAGGAAATTGTGATATTTTTGGATTTTGTGGATTTTATAATTTATAGGTTTTTTGACATATTTCAATTTTAAAGGATTTTTGGGATATGTATATACACCATACAAATCGAGTTACTAGCAAAGGGAATACCAATCCTAGAAACCAGGATAAGGATGGATGGGATGACAAAAGGATAAAGATGATACTGAAAAGGGGTTGGGGACTAAGGAAGAATGGACTAGGGATTGCCAATGATTACATCATAAAAGAATCAGATATGTAGTTACTTGAGTTTCCATTGGAGGATAGTCTAAGATGATTCTAAAACATTTCTCAAGACACTTTCCATTCTTTATGAAGGTCAAGATTGGAAGAAAATATGGACATAATAGGATGTAAGATATGTGTTATCAATCAGATCTGCACCCTTGTGAAGGTAGTTTTAAGCTTTCACAGTTTACTGAAACATGGAAACAATCCTAGGTTATGGGTGACCTAATCAGTGGATTAAATCTCTAGATTATAAAGGCTAACTCCCATTGGTGTATCAATTAGGACCTTTGTTCGACACTACAAACTACTGGGAAAAGAGAGAAAAAATTGAATGGAAATTCTATCTAATGATGGTGATACACCTATATTTTTGATTGATCCACTCAATTAGAGCTTCTAAAACATTGATTTAGACAAGAAGGTTAAACTTTCAACTTCAATTGACCAATATGCATAAGTATTTCATGAAAGGGTTTGATCTAGTAACTAAAACTTAAGGGAAATGAAAGAATAGGCTTAATTAAAGGCACTAATCAGCCACTTGCATCCACTAAAATTATATCCAAAAGACACTTAAACATAGAGCATGACCTGCATAATTTGACTAGCTAGTAACTAGGTAAGAATCGGGACTTGGAAAGGAAAAAAAACTCTATCACTTATGCAAATCAATGAGATAAATACACTATACCAGTAGCTGGAAACTAAAAACAATAGTCTTTCTATTAATCTAAAAAAAGGTTACAACTCAATCTTTGGTATAGATTTTCTATCTTGCTTAAAGAGGGACACAATTCAAGTTTAAAAAGCTAATTTATATAGAAAAATACACAACCAAGAGGTTGGCATTGAAAATAGAATAAGAAGACAACTCTTTCATTAGCCCAAGTCCAATTTCTATTATGCCAAGATAATAAAGCCTTCTAAATATGTCTTTTGTTGTCTTTTGTCTTCCATGAAAACTCCTTGGCATTGAAAATGGATGGTGGGCCTATTTTAGACTAATCTATTCCATAGATGGAAAGCTACACCAATCTCCATATAAAGAACTCTACTTGAACTACTTGAAACAAGAGAACAATCTCCTTTGCATGAAATCAACACTAATGTTGAACTTAAAATTTCGTTTGAACTAATGAAACATTGAAAGATTTTGATTGCATGAAAACCAAGGAGAAGCGTGATCTTGACAAATAGTCAATTAAAGCTTTGACCAATTAAAAATAGCCATTCACCATTAAGTTTTTCAAGCCTTTCATGCATTCAGGTCTTTGTTCTAGAATCAAAAGAGTCATGCATGTCTTGGACTAATTTGATTATTTTGTTTATTATTTGGCATTCCTTTTGTTGTAGTCTTGAACTATAGATCTTCCTATAGATGAAAAAATAATATCTTTATTGGTCTTTGCATTTTCCTCCTGCATGTACCCTTTGGCATTCATTTTCTAGTTTATTTACTCTATTTGTTCGTGTGGACTTTTCCTCTATCTATTTATCTCATGCTCCTCTTGGCTTTTATTTATTTCTATCTATTTTCTCAGACAAAAGTTTGAAGGAATTCTATTTCCATGGTCTTTTTGTTCATCTTTTCCTTCAGCTTATCTCCTTGTCCAAGTCTCTTGAAGGAATTCTTTCAGATAATTTGTCTGAGGGAATTCACTCAGACCTTTGTCCATGACCGTTCTTGAAGAAAAAAACCTTCAAGATTTCTAAAGTGTCCCTGTTGCTCCAAATGACCCTTCAAAAATCTTTGACTATCCCTCAATTTTTTTGAAATTGACTTTCCTGAAGTGAAAGTGCCCTTTGTGCTTTTTATAATTGGTCCATTTTTCATGGACAATTTATCCAAAGGAATTCATACCTTTAGGCTTTTCAAAATGGTCCCTCCTAAAAGACAACCCTTTGACATATATGTGATGAACTTTCCTAAAGGGTTGGTACCCTTTGAGATTCTTGTAATGTCCCTTAAAACTATGTCTTTGAGCTTTCCTGAAGGGTACATACCTTTCAATATTTTTTTAATGTACCTTCCAAAAAGGCACATATCCTTCAGGATTTTTGAATGGACTGTTTCCTTTCCATAGGACAAAATGTTCAAAGGAATAAAACCTTTCTTTCCCACAAGATTTCTTCTGAAGGAATTCTTTTAGATAATTTGTCTGAAGGAATTCCTTTAAAATTTTGTAAAGTCCTTTTTCGAAGGGAAGTGCCCTTTGGAATTTTTGTTTTGAACTTTCCCTAAGGACAGATACCCTTCAAGATTTTTGCAATGGTCCTTTTCTGAAGGGCAAGTTCCCTTTGGCCTTTTGATATGTCTCTTTTTTTTGGCCTTTTTGGAACTATCCTTTTTCAAAGGAATTCCTTTAGACTTCTTACCATGGCCTTTATTTTCCTTGTAGTGACTTTCTCGAAGGGCACATACCCTTCGAGATTCTTGCCAATGTCCTTTCACCTACCAAAACTTTCCTTCAAGCTTTTTGAAAAGACCCTTTAGCTTAAAGAGATGACCCTTTGGCTTTACCAAAAGACCCTTCATCTGGAAATCTCTCTCATGGATAATTTCTTTAGACAAAAAGTTCAAAGAAAATGTCCCTTTTGGACTTCCTCTTTTGGAACTTCCTTGAATGGAAATTACCTTGTGACATTTCTATAATGGACCATTCCTTTTGTATTTACTTCAAACAAAAGTCTGAAGGAATTTTATCTTAAGCCTTTTTAAAGTATCCCCTCAACCTAGTCCTCTTCCCCTTCTTTGAAAGACATGTTTAAGCAAAGTTTTGAATGATAGAGGTTACAATTTTGACCTGTAGGATAAAAAATTATCAACATTTTTGGTGATTCAACTGGGAAGCCTGCCTATTATGCTTGAGAACTCAGACCATAAACATGATATTAAACTCACAAAATAATGGTAAACCTGGTCCATGACTACAAATATCCTTTGACCAAACATGAAGTAACCTTCATCGTTCAAAATAGAAGGGAAACACAAAATGAGAAAGCTAACTAACAAAACAAATGTGCAAACAAGCACATATTAAAATAAAATAGAATGAAACTACTATGTATGAACATCACTTAGAGGAAAGAAAAACAATTATGTACAAGGAGCTTTTCTCTTCAATAGCAATGTTTCAGATGTATCCCACTGATTGGGATTGGAAGCTCTTGACCATCCAACTTTGCAAGTTGGAAAGTATTATGGGATTTGCTACTATAAATTGTGTATAGGCCACTCCAAAGAGAATCAAATTTGGTGTGCCTTCCTAGTTTAGCTCTATCCTCATCCCACTTAAGGATCAAATCTTCTTCTTTAAAGCTTTGTGAAGAAGATCCTTTGTCAAAAGTTATCTACCTATGCTTGACGAATGTCCATGGCTAGCATAGAATAATTTTTTGTCTCTTTCAACTCCATAAACTCAACATATCTTATTTCCATAGGCTCATTATCCAACAACTCAAGCTGATGCATTAGTTCTAAATCAGGAAATTCAAGAGAAATATGTAACCTTGTTTCTTTACCATATACCATCTTGTATGAAAAGTTGGCTATTGATATTTTGTAGGTGATCCTATCAGCCCATAAAGCTAACTTCAACTTGAGATGACATGATCTCTAATTGTCTTCAATAGTCTTTCTTATGATCCTCAATAGGTTCTTATTCATATATTTAGTAAGGCCATTGCTTTGTGGATAATAGTTCAATGAAGTGCTGATATAAACTCTATGTTGGACAACCCATTGGTTGATCCTAGATCCCATAAAATCCATTGTATTATCAGAAATAACAGTTGAAGGAACTCCAAACCTACTAAGCAAACCTTCATAGAAATCAAGAACTTTAGTTTCATTTACTTCTTTCAATGATATTGCTTCTATCCAACATGTAAATTAATTTGTAGTAGTTAGAATTCATTTATGTCCTAAACTTGAAGGAGGATTAATGAGGCCAATAAATTCCAATCCCCATTGGACAAAGCACTAATCCATTGAAATTGGTTAAAGAGGTAAGGTTTCAAGCTTGACTTTTCCTACAAACATATCACACTATTTGCACTTTCTAACCCATGCATGGTAATCACCATATATACTAGGTCAATAATACCCAACTCTCAGGATCTTAAGTTTTATATTTCTTGTGAGAAAATGTCCTCCACCATGCCCATCATGGAATTGCTCAAGCAATCTCTAAGTTTGGCTTGGTTCTACACATCTTAGCAACATTCCATTGATATCTTTATTGAACAAAACACCATCAACAAGCAAAAATAGAACTAATGGAAATCTAAAATATCTTATTTTTGAAGCACTAAGATGAGAGGGATAAATAACATGTTGGAGGTAGATTACCAAGTCATGAAACTAGATGGAAGGTGAAGTATGACCAACTGCAACCTCTTCATCATTTGACACTAAAACAAGCACACCTTCTCTCCAGTTGACACAATGGGAACTTCTTAGAGTGTGGATGACTCTATGATGAGAAGAACCTCTAGAAAGGGTTGGTTCCCTTAAGATTTTCAAATAAATTCAACTACTATGACTTAATTTTATGATTTTGGGGTAAAAAGGGGAAGAGGAAACTTAAAAGAAATTCTAATTAAAAAGGGGTGATACACTTGAACTATCCAATTCCTTTGAAGTTACTAAAATCAATGCACACATATAATCAATGAAATTTATATTTATATGTTTAAGCAAAAAAGTTTCAGATGAAGGCTTGAAAACCTCTTCAAATGACCTACAAAAGGTTGAGATAGAGAGAGATAGGTGAGGAAGGGACCTACAAAAAGGAGTTAAATCTCACTTATATGTTGATGCACAATCAAATACATATTATTCTTCTTTCCAAAAACTCATATTCAAAACAAAAACTCGTTTATTGATAAATGGTCCAACTTACAATTTTTCTAAACTTCAAGAATTCTTCTAAATGTCTTGATTAATCCAATAAATAAGATTTCCAAAATATAAAATAGTCTTAAGTGGAGTTCTAATAAAGGAAAGGGTTAGTCTTGGTTAACTAACTCAAGACTTAACACCTTTTACAATATTTGGATTTTTCAATGAAATCTTTTTCCTTTACAAAATTTGCATGCCTCTCCAAACTTTGGCGTAGATGTATCAGAGTGAGGCCAAGTTTGAAAGTTTAATATTTAAATTAAATAATATACTCTCCAAAAATCTCCAAACATGCATGAATCCAAGGTTAGCTTGGAAGTATGGATGGTGAGGCCATTGAAAGTCAAACTTCTCCTTTACATAGAAAA
Source organism: Torreya grandis (assembly GCA_037957365.1). NCBI lineage: Eukaryota > Viridiplantae > Streptophyta > Pinopsida > Cupressales > Taxaceae > Torreya > Torreya grandis. Next base: position 3,029,280 of record JARHVA010001587.1, read on the forward strand.
CTACACCAAATCTCTAGATAAGGAACTCCATTTAATTCATTTGAAAGCTGAGCTGAAGGAAGATATATTACCATTTACATGGAAAACAAGGAAGATGTATAATAAGCCTGTCCAATCAGCTCCAACTCAAGACTAGTCAACCTCCAATGGTCTGCACTTGTATGAAAAGCTACACCACATCTTGGATGGAGAACTCCGTTGGAACTACCTGAAATGTTAAAAACTTTAGATTGCATGATAACCAAGGACAAGCATGATTTCATTGAATAAACAATTGAATATTTGACCAATCCACTATAAATAACCCTTGCTTGTATGGACAAAGATCTTGATGAGTGAGAGATACATTCAAATTGATTTCTTTATTATTTCTCAGCCTTCTATTCTTGGATTTTTTCACTTCTGTACATGCATTTTCCATGGCCTTATCTGTTTGTGGCTTTTGTCTTTATTTGCTCAGACTTTCCTTTAGATAAAAAGTTTGAAGGACTTATCCCATTCAATTTTTTTTCTTAGCTATTTTCCCATAGGAAAAGTGTTAATTTCCTTTGGACTATTCTACTTATTCATTTTCTACCAATTATTTGCCTCAGACAAAAGTCTTAAGGAAGCATTTTTGTAAACACCAAAATTATGTCACACACACGTGCATAACTCCCTATGTCAAAACCCCCCTTAAGCCCATTTTAATAATAACAATTAATCTCCCTAACCCATACTTTTACCCCATATACAAATAATTAATTTAAAACACTTAATTAAGTTAATTAAAAATCCCTGTTGCCACCTTACCTGACCACCTCACCCTATGACTAATTCTCACCTGATGAGTCACCTCAAGACATGGTCCCCTCATCCTAACTACCCAAGACTTATTTCCACTTCCAAACTAAATTCCTAAACAACTACTTCCTTCTTAACCTCTTATTTTAACCATTTTATAATGGGTGTCACACTTGGCATGAACAACAATAAAAAATACGCCAAAAATAGTAAGGTTTACCTATTATAAGGCCACTGACGTTGGTCAACCCATGACCAACATCAGTAGGATCACCAATGTCAGTAATATAAGCCAAGCCCCAACCTAAAGTTTAGGTCAGCAGAAATTGAGAAAAATGATTCTTATGACATCTAGGCTCTCAACATTCTATTTTCAACATCCTGGCTTACAATCACCTTATGTAAGTCAATCACAATCAGCAACTGAGCTCTTGAGAACCAACAATACCCACTTGTTCTCTTTGTTTAGGCATTTAGGTTTGGACTCCCTGCTAGGGACCTTCAATGTAGCACTTATCATTCAATGACCACCAAAGCTAAGTACATCACTTATACTATAAGTTATTTAAACATTTATTTTGCTATTCTTCTTTTTATCTACTTTGCATTTCTTTACACACTTCTAACTGTACCCTATGAGGGAGGTACAAATCTTCCTCACTTGTTCCCCCTTAACCTGACAATACCAAACCTTTGACCAAACTTACCCAAGCCATAATCTCTCTCTCATAACTCTCCCAACCTCCCTAACCTGATCCAAACCATTTCCCAAACTCAGAAAAACCTTCTATAAGATCTTAGATAGTTATTTCCCTTATCAACCTTGACAACCTAACTATCATCAATCACCTCACTACTGACCTCGGTAGTATAACTGATATCGATCACTCCCTTATCGATGTCAGTGACTGTGGATTCACTAGCCTCTTTAAAACCTACCTAGACAACTTCTAAAAATAAAAATAGAATACCTCACCTGTACCTTGTCTCTCTCTACTGCATACAAGTTGTTAATAATGGTAATCTTATCTCTTTTTTCACTCTCTCTTTACCTCTCTTTCAATTATTTATTGTTCTTATGCTCTCAAAAGTGGACTATCATCTCTAGGGAAGTTTCACACTTCCTAGAACAAGCACGTAGCTTGGCAAACCACTCATTTATCTGCTAACAAAAATCATGTGGTAGTGCTTTCTTACTTATAGGTAGTCCTCTTTAGCCAAAGAGAAGTGCTCACAATGTCTGGATATGATGCGCAAACCAAATCCAGGTTCATTCTAATCACTTATCCCCATCATTCTTTCTATTTTCCTTTAGACTTAAAATAGACCAAATTTAGAGAAATAATTTCCTTCAAACTTTTTGTTTTTCCCACTTCCCCGTAGATAAAATATCTATGGGAATTGTCTATGACTTTTCCTTTTGAGATTGTCTTTCCTTTTTTGAAGGAATTCCTTCGAACAAATTGTCTAAAGGAATTCCTTTAGACTTTTTGTCTGCAACCATTTGCTTGTCCATTTCCTTGTTTCTTTTGGCTTGTCTTTCTCCATAGGGCACATACCATTTAGCATTATTGCATAGTGACTTTCCCAAAGGGTACATACCCTTTGGGAATGTTGTAAATTTACTTTATTAAAGGATAAATACCCTTTGGGTCTCTTGAAAACATCCTTTTCCAAAAATGCCCTTCAATAGCTTAGAGATGCCCTTCGATCTTTTGTACAAGTGACCTTTCAAAATCATAAAAGGTACACTTACCCTTGAAAATCTTTTGGGTTTTCTATAAACATACTTTCCCAAAGGGTACAAATCCTTTGGGTTTTCTATGATAGACCGTTCCTTTCAGAAAAGTTGGAAAGTCCTTCGAACATCTTCAAAATGTCCCTTCAGACTTTTATGTTATGAACTTTCCTGAAGGGTAGGTACCCTTCAAGATTTTTGTAATGAACCTTACCAAAGGGCATACCCTTTGGGTTTCTTCTAAAAGTACTTTTCCCTTCATTAAACTATCTATCCTTTGGGAAAAAACAAATGAACCTTTAATCTTTTGGACTTATTACAAATTCCATTTAAATTTCTTTTCCCTCAGACTTTTTCCCTTTGACAAAAACTCTAAGGAAATTATTCCCACACTTAACCCAAAATATTTCTAAGAAAGATAACACTTGGGAAATTAAAAACTTGGTATAAAGTCTGAAAAAATAAACCTGTACTCCTACTTTTGATCCCTTGCTTTCATCTTAAATGAACTTACAAGCCTATAGGTTAACTTTAAGGATGGCTATAGCTATATAGACTAATATATTTACTTGAAACTATCCTCTTAATATATATTCCTTAATGTTTGATGCATTAGTTGCCTTCTCACCATGTCCTTCAAACCCTAGATTAAGGCAATCTTCCTAAGTGTCTTAGAATGTTTGATTGGTGATCAAACTCGACTGTAAGTACCTTGTGTGAGTTGTAGGTGACCTTTAGATGGATGAGCTAATAAAAATAGTACTTGTGAGCATTATTCATAATCCATCATGCATTGGATATCATATATTTATATATAGTGTCTTTAGCCACCAATCAATTCTTCACTTTAACATAGTTCTCTCATTCAATGAATGTTTATAGGAGACTACTATAGGGTACATATTCTATAGGCATAATGGTTGTAGATTGATTATTTTTTCATTGGCTCTTATCCACCTTAAAAATTCATTCTTCTTATAAGCCTATAGGTTAAATTTATAGCTAGATGTGAGATTTTGAGTAGGAGATATGCTCTTTGAACTTGTTATAGGTGTCTTACCCTTGGAACACACTTGATTATGTAACATTGTTGTAGGTCCTCATCATGACTATATTTGATACTTGGATTGCCTACATATATCTTTGCTCATGCCTTTAGACTATAATTCACCAGTTTGACTAGCTATATAGGGAATTTGACCATTTTGGGGAAAGTTTTGAATAGTAGGGGTAGTAATTTGGCCTTGAAAGACCAAATTACTAACAATATGATGGTAGATGATGGGTAGGAACAATGGTCCAAAGGATATGATAGATGAGAATGACATGGATGGGTTATAAGGTTGACAAGGGATATGAAAAGTAGGATGGATTATGCCCCTGAGTGTTAAGGTAAAATGTGGACAATAGATTATTTTACCATGACATTGAAGACTAGTTTTCATCATGGCACTTGCCTAAGGTGCCATAAGACTAGTTTTCACCATTAGATGAATGATTTTTTATTTTATTTTATTATTATTATTATTTGATATTTTAACTTGTTAGGTGGCATCTCAAGTTATTGTATATGTATAAAAGATGTAGGAATTCTGACATAGGCTAGATCTTTAGCTAACACCTATTATGGAGATATATGATGCTAAGATCATGCTATCATTACTACTACTAGATGTATTGATGTCCTTGTGACCTATGTTGATTCTTGATTGTGATCCTTCTAGATATTTAGACCAGGTGTCTTCATCACCCCTATAAGAGACAATGCTACCCAGGTGGGTGATGTGAGTTATGTATTATATTAGATCTTAATGATGATGGGGGTGTAGTGGACTAGAATGGATGGTAGGACTTGATGGTAGCATGGGAGCATGATAGGAAGATGTGAAGGGTGTTTGAGGATGAGTATTAATAGTCACACATGTGATCATAGGAATCCAAGAAGGGAAGTTAGTAACATGTTAATTCAAGAAAAGAAAAAATGTTAATAAACATACTAACACTTACACTCCAAGCCTATATTTTAGAGGTGAGATTAATAACAAAAGACAAAATACATCATCGATTGGTCTTCAATTTACCTAGTATGTGATCGATGTATTCTTCAATAATATCATGCATCATATCATGAAATATGATGGTCATGGCTCTTTGATATGTGGGCCTAACATTTTTGAGACAAAATAGCATAACTTGATAATAGAATGTTCCCCATGGAGTCGTGAATGGTATTTTATGTTGGTCTTCTAGTTCAATCCAAATCTAGTTATATCTTGAGAATCCATCCATCAATGAAAACATTTTGTACTTGGTTGTGGAGTCAATAATCATGTCAATTTTTGGTAGAGGTAATTCATCCTTGGGGTATGCCTTATTTATATCTTTAAAATCAATGTAGATTTGGATATTTTTTAGCTTTTTACTGACTGCACAACATTAGAGATCCACTTTGAATATTCGATTGGTCAAATACATCTTTCTTCTAAGAGTTTTTCCAACTCTTTCTTTACTAGTATAACAATGTGAGAATGTATCTTACAAAATTCTTGTTTCAGAGGCTTGGCATAAGGATATATCACAAGGTGGTGTACAACCAAGATAGGGTCCACACCTGACATGTCTGAGTAGGCCCAAGCAAATATGTCAACAAATTCCCTCATAAGGGTTATAAAGGTTTCACATTCCTCCTTAGTGAGGGATGCATGTAATTTGATCCTTTTTGGGTCATTTGGAGTCCTGATGTTAACTTCTATAGTGTCCACAAGAAGGGTTAAACCATCTTCTAGAATAGTTAGCAAAGATTTAAATTAACCTGCAATGGCATAGTCTTTTGTTTAGACTAGATCTTCAAGTTCTCTGAGGTATGAGGAATCAAAATATCCCAATAATAAGGATGGCCATGTGACAAACACTATTAGAAACTCTTGGATGATTTGGTCAAAATATTGTTGTTATTCAAAACTAAAGTTGGTCCCATAAGCAAGTTCATCATTGGTGGTCTCCTAAGATATGTTTGAGGAAGGTTAAACACCCCCATCTAATGGTGCTTGAAATAGGTTTTCACCACTAGAATGGCCTTTTTATTGACTATTTCCCTAGTCCAAAAGTACCTCAAAGAGGTTTTCACTTTGGGACCTCATTATTTTAATCATTTATTTATGGCTAAGGGTGTTCATCCATTCTCCAAAATAGATTGCAGGATCTAGTTTCATTGAGAACCCTTATTTGTGGTCTCCCAATGAAACATTGTCCCTTAGGCCTAAAAATTTACAGAAGGTCTCATCATTTTCAAACTCATCTACATGCACTATGGACTCTTATTGGTACCAGTCTATAAGTTGAGGATGATAAAGAGGAAGTGGATTACTACGAATAATTAGTCTAAGGGTACAAATGACATTAGTATCAAATAAATTAGTATTGACTAGGTCATTAAATAGGCTATGATCAAACTCTACTTCACTGTCAGCATTGTTATCACTAGTCATTGGCATTGGAACATGAATAAGGTAAATGGGGTCACCCCTAGGTGGTTTAAGTCTATGACCATAGGTCCTTTGTATTGAGTGGTAAAAATTGCCTCAAGTGTTCCTTGCTAATTTTTACTGAGGCCTCCTCCTTCATAGACATGTTTCTTCATGATCCTGTTAGGGATAGGATACTTGGAATTTTTATAAAAGTTAGCTAGTTTGTCATTATACAACTAGAATTCATCATCTACAAGTGCGTCATATTATTGGCTAGTGGATAGTGTGAAAATGATAGGTGTTTTATTGTGTAGTTTGGCTTTTCCCTTTCACTACCATTCCATGCAAGGTGGTTTAGATTTAGGTCTTCCATTGGACTTAGGGTTTTATGGAAGCTTGGTGATGTAGAATGTATCATGGGTCAAATATTTTCCTAGGCCATTAGTCAAAATAGTATAATGATTAAACATTTCAGGAGGTAGTATATGGGAAAGGGAATCAAGGGCATCTGGATCAATATAATTGGCCTCTAGTGAATCAACAAGTATTTATTTCTCTTTATCCTTCTTGGTAACTAAACTTAGGCTAAAATGGTAGTTATAAATTTTGTACTTAGCCTTCAGATGCTTACAATGTTCGTATGGTCGTGAATCTCCATGGATGGTGACCTCCATTCTTGAATGGGAGAACTTGAGACATTGGTGCAATTTTGAAGGGATCGCATGAATCTCATATATCTAAGGTCTACCCAAAATCAAATTACATAACAAATTGAGGTCTAACACAAGGCATAATATATCATGGGTTAACGACTTAATGATAACTAGAAGTTGATGGTGCCTTTTGATTCTCATTCTTCATTGTCATAGGCCTTGATTGTGATTCTTTCTAGTTGGAGATCAACTACTATATACCTAAGAAGACTAATGAGCTTTAGAAACACAATATTTAAACCCCATCCATTATCTATGAGAACACATTTCACTTTGTGACGTGTTATGACAACTTTGATGTACAATAAAATGTTATGCAGAGGACCAAGGGATGACATATCACTTTGATCGAAGGTTAATTATTGGACAGGGGCTAAATGTCCAATGAAAGCTTGAAATTTATTTGGGGATATGCCATTATGAATTTGGGATTGGCCAAGGAACTCTGCTAAGATGTTTTTGTGGATTATAGATGTATGCAACAAGTTCAAAACATAGATTTGTGTGGGCATCTTCTATAGTTGTTCCATAATATCGAACATCTTTTCCTTCTCAATGGTAAATGGATTATTCCTATCTAGAATGGTGGATTAGATGGGTGAAGTGGTAGATGGATGTGGGCCTAGTATGGTAATCTTTGACCATCGAGTTATGATTACTCGAGATTAGATATAAGACTATTGTTGTTAGCAAATGATAGTGGAGGGGGACTAGATAGTATAAGTCTTGGTTATTGGTATACTTGTATGTGGTCACAAGGCAATGATTAGTTATTGATATAACATCCAAAATTAATAATCACTGCTTATTGGTATGCTTGTATATAGTCTTAGGTCAAGAAAGGATCATTGGCATATTTTGGTTTTTTGGAATTGATTAGTAATGGTCTTGTTTGGTTGATACTTGGTCTTAGATTGATGGAGATGGTAGAAACATGACCACCTAAAATATGGTATACAACTTTGTTGTAGTCATGTGAAATTGCATGGTAGGTTTATTGGTTATTGACATTGTTCTGGCCTTAGTTCTATTTATTTGGCTAACATTGTTATTGGTGTTGGTTTTGTTGTTATTGGTTATATCTTGGCTGTTGATATTGTTATCGCTATTATTTCTACTACTATTGGTTGTTATGTTGTGGAAAGGGTTTTTGATAAATTCTTGAGTTTTGATTAGATGTGGAAGGCTCATTATCCAACATTATCCCCCAATTTTCCAACATATTCTAAATCAAATGTTTAATTTTCACATAACAACATAGCTTATGTATATTAACCTGATGGTATTCATAGAATTCATTTTGTCTATACTAATCCAAATAATGAATGCCCTCAGTATAGTGCTTCAAAATAGACTAACTAATTAGATTAGTGTATGATAACTTGAAAAACACATATTCAATTGGTTCTCCAAGGTTACTAAAAATATGATGAGTAGGCATAGTTCTCCTTGAAAGAAGGGTTTGTGAAGGCAAAGGTTACTACATTTTTTGCTCTAGTCTAGGCTTCTATGAAGGCTACACTTGTTGAAGAGATTATTGGTTAGGAGTAATTTGCATATGAGACGTAGGTAGAGTAGATGGTGTTTGAACCATTTAGGCATGTCATGATTTGGTTACTCCATTTCCAACAACATTCTTGTTGCAATTGAACAACTTGAATTTTTCATAATTATTGGCCTGAGCTGATTATGATACTTGCATTTGGACTTAGTTATGGTTTTAATTTTGGCCATTATTTTGGTTTGTGGTTTGTTTTTGATTTGACAAGGTTATTTTGATAATACCTTTATTAATAAAGTATATTTCAATAAACAAAATTTTGTAAATGATTTCCTTAAAAGTGTGTGCATAATGCAGCTCCAGATGGTAAGATATCTCACTATGTAAATTCTTGGTAAACACAATGGCTAGTTACTTATCTAGTAAACTATGGGTAAATTAGCTGGTAAGTACTCTCCATCACTGTAGATAAGTTACAAATATTTCATTGGCTGTCTATTTGGCTTGCATCAAATCTACCAATAAAATCTTATGTTCACGGTGGTAGGAGAAGTGTTACACAAACTTGTTTGAAAGGTCATCAAAATTAGATACTAAGTTCTTGGGAAATTTTAGGAACCACTCAAAATATTGCATTGTTAAACTCATTGGAAACAATAGTAGGATGTATAAGTCACTATAGGCCACTAATTGATAAGAAACAAAAAAAATTATGTTAAATGGGCCTTGGGGTCCCCTTTACCCTTGTTTTTATCAAATTTTGGTGGTTCATACACTAGAATAAATGGTATTTATAGATACTATATATTGAATGGGTAGGAACACATGTCATCCAACTTAAAATTCTTGGTTTGTTTCCTAGCTTGGATGGTAGTAATTGCATCCTTCATCTACTATAATTATTGTGTTGGGAAACTTGAGGGAATATTAGATTGAGGAGGAGGTTGGGTGGTCAAAAGTGGATTACTTTGACTAGGGTATAATTAAAGAATGGTTTGGTTGGGGAATTTACCTAGAATATACATACATAGATTATGATGTGATTATTGAAATTACACACATTACAGTGAAATATTCTAGTTGGAATAGGGTATGTAGGCATAATTTTGGGGAAATTATGGCTGAGATGGAAGGATATGGCTTAGGGTAAAGTACCATACCTACTAAATTTGATTAAGGACTTGTTTTTGACTAGTAAAACTTGGATGATTAAGGGGAACTTGTGAAACAAGGCCCTATCATTGAGTGTGTGAAACATTAGGAATAAAAGGCAATTATTGCCTAATCGATACTTATGGAATAATAGACCCTGTTGGTTATGCAAACCTCTATTATGAATTATATACCTATAGAGTTTTTGGCATTTATTTTTGAATAATAGTCACAGACTATCAATTAGAAATCATTTATGATTACAATGGTATGTTGGTCTATGATCGAAGAGGGATGTTCATCACTACCTGGTAAGGTAGAACATTGGTTTCCCCCTATTGAGGTGGTAGAATGTTTTGCCTTTGTTATGTTGGTATGTTAGATTGAAACTATTTTTATTTAATTTTAGTCATCACCTATTATGGTAGAGTAACATTCATCTATTTTTATTAAGATATGACACTAGTTATCTCTTGACTACTTAATCCTTGCAGTAGTGTGCTTAAAGGAACAACTAGTTGAGGATTAAAGGTAGCTTATTAGGGTTGGGAGGTATAAGTTCCTACCCCCTAAGTTTAAAAACCACTCATGGTGTTGAATAAAGGCACATTTTGTTGTGGACTACTTATTCATGCATTTACACCAATTTTGTCCAGATTGGATGACACTTGCATATTATCCATAATGATTGGCTCACTATTATACATAGAGGCATAAGACACTTCTTTGATAGTTGGGGAATTGAACATGTCTCTAATTTAAGTGATTTATGAGAATATGTCTATACCCTAATTTTCTTGGCTTGTAAATTCAATTAATACCCCTATTAAAGGAGTTAGCTCAATAAGTGGATCATTTGAGATGGTCATGTTCATGAAATTGCATGTCGATTTCAAATAGGTTTGGTATGTTGTCTGCATCTATATGACATGGTCCTCCATGAGGCCTTTACCTATGACAATCATATGAGGGTCTTGATATGGCCTCAACACTAGAGTTTGAGGATTTTTAGAAGAGGCATGTTAATTGGTTTGATTGTAAGGTATGTTATAAGGCACTCTTACTAGACTTGGCAAATTTTCATGGGGGAAGTCTATTGGAAACTTAGCCCCTACTTCTATGTCTCTAATTAAAACTTCATAATTTTTCATGAGCAATTAACAATCAAATAAATAAGGGTCATAGGATGGTGACATAATAACATAATACAGTTGTTGGACTTGTTCTATAATTGACGATATGCTATCTAGGTATTGTGCCATTTTTGAATGGTCCTTCTCTAAGTATGGAGGTGTGTTGACCAAATAGTAGGCCAAAAGATCTTGGATTTGTTCCCATATTTGAGTATTTTAAGGTGGATAAGGATCCATCTCAAATACTACATCATCACCATAAGGGTCTTGAACAAACTCATCTTGTGCGACCACATTACCATATCCTAGATTGTACATGACTCCACTATGAGTATAGTGAGACATGTTCAAATCAATGGTGAATGTTCCAAAAAAATGATTAGAGTTATATAAATTCTAAAAAATAATTTCTAAAAAGACAAATTGTTTAAATTTGGTCTAACTTGGTCAAAGGAATGGAGTTGTATCTCCAAAAAGGTCTACACTAAAACATAGTATAAAACAGTCTAACGTTAACTGTCTCCCACAAAAAGGGATAGTGGATGAAATAAAATCTAAATACCAAACTCTAGGTTCAAAGTATTCTAAACAAGTATAGTCTAGGAAAATAAAAAGTTGTTAGGTCTTTTGGCCAAATGTAACATCAAAAACTAGGCTCAAACATGCATGTGCTAAGACTTTTAACAAAACAAGCACCAAGGCTAGACTTTAAATAAAAAGGGTATGATTTAATCTAACAAATATAAACACTTTGGCATAGACTAGGCATTCAACTTTAGACATAAACTTATTCATTTGGTACAAGGCATGAAACAAAAGGCATGATGAGATAGGCTATTTTCTCCTAAATAAAGACACAAACAATAATTTTTCAAATTGGGTAAATAATTAACCTAAGTTACACAACCTAAAAGATAAATATCAATGCCTAGGCCCAAATTACACAAGGCATAAACAAAAATTAATCAATGTCTGGATTTGAGCTTGACAAGGTTAATTAAAATCTCAACTTAGGAAAACTAGGCTTCTCTTAACATGCATTAAGCTAGACAAAGGTGAATGACATAACTGTACTAGGACAAAGATCATAAAGGCACAAGTGGATTGGTTTTAAAATTTTGAAAACTTGAACACAAGGCAAAAATAAGTCTATGAAATTATTCAAGCAACATAACAATGTTATCATGCTCTAAAGATGTAACCAATGATTTGTTTCAAGACTCTAAAGCACATAACTTAAAATGGATTGGGCAGTATAATGTTGCCCTTTCCAATCAGGTGACACACAAAGATTTTTCAAAACACTAAGGCAAAGGTATGGTGCCAAATGAATGACATAGTGCCTCCTCAAACAATAGAGTGATGTACATAAAACTTGTTTATACATGGCATAACAAAAAAAAAGATATATTAGACTTAAAAACCATACAATAAATGATAAAATGACATAAACACTTAAATGTAATGTTTTAGATCCTAAAATTGACAAGGTTTCATAGTACTATCAAATTTCATCTATATGCATGCTCTTGAGAGGATTTTAAGTGTTAATCCAAAAAATAAAATCACATAAATAAGTATTGTTTTAGATTAAGGTAAAAGTAGGTTTTGAAGGGACCTTGAAACCCTTTAACAAAGAAGGAAAGATGAAGCGATAACACCCAACAAGAAGGACATTTTACACCTCCTTCTCTCAATATATTCTACAATGACATGGAACTTTAGGCTACTTGCCTTGCATCAATAGTATGTTTGTGGCAAGTGAGGTTATTTCTAAAACTAAAATTTCATGTGTTTATAGATGGTCCTAAGTGTGGATAACACAAGATATGAGAACATCATTTGGATCTGCATCAACTAGATTGTTGTGAAAAGGTCTTGTTCTTTTCACAACCACTACATCTATCATTTGCTCAGTGTAGTGTGATGTTTGAATTGTGCCTATGGTCCAAGGTAGTATCTTATTAATGGAGTTTGCTTAACCACTCAAGTAAGCATCCTAGTAAGTTGACCTCAATTTGTATTCCTCACCATCAAGTGGGGTTAAAATAATGCTAGGAGATGAATTCTCACGTCAATGCTTCCCTAGAGAACCCATGAAGAGGCTATGAACTCACACTCATAAGATAAATTGCATAAAAATAAATGATTAGTGAAAAGACTTTAAGGTCATGTTTAGATCACATAATTCATATAGATTTGGGGAGAGCCTTAAAGACATTCTTGTCATTCCTTTAGAAAAGTCACAAATGCAAAGAATGAGCACTTTTGGTCACACAAGTTATCTAAAGGGGATGGGGGGAGGGCATACATGCATCAATAATTTTATGAAAATAAATAACTCTGAAAGAAAATGTATAAAAACAAAGAAATCATAAGATTATGTAATCTGTAGAGTAAAAAGTACTCTATGTTTCATTTTGATTTTCAGTTGCACACTGCAAAATTTTGTTCCCGCATACTTTGGTTCGTGACGGTGGAGTTTTAAAATAGAGCATGGACTTGATTTCCTTTTGATTCATTTTGTCTAAGTGTTGAAGTCAAGTGGAAGCTGCCAAGTGTCATTTTTTGAGGCACTTTTCATAATTTCAATAAAGCTATAGAATGTGCCACGTATCTCATAGCAAATCAGTGGAACGTGACAAGTGTCAGCATATGTGTTTCATATTAGCATCCATGTTTCAAATCTCTTTTCAGCGGAAGGTTTCAACAAGCTAAGTATCAGGATAAAGCGGAAAGCACCAAGTGGCAATCATGGAAGGTCTCAATTTTCTTTTCTAAAAGTGACGGAAGATGCCATGTATCCCCATTTAAGAGAGTGAAAGCCACCACGTGTCGAGATTTGAATTATCTTCATTTTGTTTCACCAATATAGAAAAGACTATGGTGGGTCTTAAGTGTTGTTTCTAAAGCAAGCGAAAGCTGCCAGGTGCTGCTATCCATGTAAATATGAAATGAGACCCAATTGTTTCTATGGTATAAACAAGGTAAAGCAAAGATTTCCATGTGTCACCTTTCATAGGTTTCTAAAAGGATAGCTAAAAGTAGCACAGACCACCACGTAACCCCAGATAAGTAAAGCAGAGATTGCCATGTGTCCTTTGATGAAGTAGCAGAGATTGCCACCTGTCTCTATGCCCCTTTTAAAGTTACTCAGGTAAGAAATGTTGTGGGTCTTATTTATATTAAATTGTTAAGGTTTTGAGGAAGTGGATTGCGATAGGTGTCAAAGGTGGAATGCTCATAAGCAAAGACACAAAAGGAGTATAAGTTACACAAAAAATGCCGTGTGTCTTCGATAAGTGCTGCAGAAACCACCAAGTGTCATCCTCCAGTATCTCCTAAAGTAATAAGAAGGTTTTCAAGGAATTGGCTGTGTTATCTAGCGTTAAGAGAAGGGAGCATCCTGCAATCTATTTCAGCCAATGAACTGCCAAAAGACAAAGCATTTTAGAATCTATAAAATATCTTTTGTTAGACACTTCCAGTTTAGTTAGATTTCAGCTAGGCCATTAGATTGGGAACAAGCAGACAATCTGGAGTGGATCCAAGGCTATAAATAAGGGTGCAGAGATCACCATAAAGGGAGGGAGGATACCAGAGAGAATTTTTTGAGAAAATTATTGTCAAGAGTTTAGACTTTCTAGAGCTATGACTAGAAATATCATTTGCTTTTGTTCTATCTTCTTAAGTTGAAAGGTTTATGTAACTGTGCGTGTTTTTGTGCCTCTTATGCGATTGGAGAATTAATGAGAAGATTGAATCCTATGCCTTTTTTGATATTTTATGTGTCATTGCAAAAGTAGTCTAGGTTGTGTTGTCAAGAGTTTAGATTTTCTAGAGCTGTGATTAGGAATGTCATTTGCCTTTGTCTCATTTTATTGAGTTGAAAAGTTTATATAACTATGCATGTTTCTATGCCTCTTATGTGACTTGAAAATTCAAATAAGAAAATTGAACCCTATGCCTTTATTGACATTTTCTATATTACTACAAAAGTAATCTATGCTGTGAGCCTCTGTTTCTATTGTTTCCATATTTCACATTGATCATGCACTTGTTTGCTCTTAAATGTAAATGAATCTTACATATAGTCTCACTGTACTCAGGATTAAGGTTGAATTACATTTAGGTGCATCACCATAGATAGATTTTCTTTTTTGCATTTATGTTTTTGTTAAAATTCTTGTCTCTTTTCCCAGTATACACTTGATATAAAGAAGAGCCAGCTTCTCAAAAATTTGGAGGTTGTTTCAAGTCGCAAGTCCCACATCTTGAAACTTCCCATTGTTGGTGTTAGAATGAGTGCAATTTTAAATCATCAATAGTTTTTAGCACATCTGGTGGGACACCATCTTGAAGTTTCTTTCAAGACCATATGAACTATAGAGATACAAGGAGTCAGAGTTGTGGATCAGTAATAAAATCTAAATCTTCTGTCGTCACTGATTACCTTAAAGAATCAAAGTCAAGAAGAAATCACCGTTTGGTATATATAATTATGTTACTCAGAGCTATGGGTCTTATTCCCCTTCATATATTTTTAATCAAGATTAGGTTACTCGTGAAATCACATAAAGCAACAAGGATGCATATGGTTATAAGTTTTGCCCTTCACAGGTTTGATATGACCAGCCTCAGCCCTGTCATGAGCTATATCAATCTTATGCCTAGTCTTCCCAATATGTTACATCCCATGATCAACCTAATCTCATTTCCACCTTCAAACAAGCATTACTGGGATATAAAAATATGTATTAGAGCTTGACAATAGAAGGGGATGTGGCCAAGAAATTCTTAATCATGTCATCCATCAAGTAAGAAATGCAGTAGATATGATTAAAAGTGAATGGGCTCCCTTTGAAAGAGCAAATTGGCAAAGGCTTACATATGAGATGTTGGATGTGAGTGGCTTAATTGCATCTTTGGAAGAGAAGCTAAGTATTCAGTAGAGGTAGCCTTACCAAGTCTATAAACCTGCATATCCACTTCCCCAAGTTTCATATCAGACATACTCAACCCTTGCTCAGGAGCCAAGTCGAGCCTATCATGGTTCTTTCCCCAATCGTGTTAAGGAAAGTTCTAAAACAGTGAATTTGGCATTTAAGACCAATCTTGATAAATATATTGAATTGGAAAATCTTCAAAAATAGTAATCTATGTTGGCAAGAAGGGAATTGGAATCCAAACCCTCACTTCCCTTTCACCTTGCAACCCTATCTTCCCAAGAGAAAAGTCCTAGACCTAAGGTCATGAGTTGGGAACAAACAATGGAATCATGGGGCAGAAAGAAGGAGAAAGACATTGTCCAAGAGTGTGAGATACAAATGAGGCTAGTCCCTTTCAAGTCTCTCCCATCCTTCCTCAAGAATCTTGTTTTTTATGGCAACCTTCATGCACTCCCCATTTATATGATGATTCCTATGAGCTTCATGAAAGATTCTTTCAAGAAAATCTAGCTAAGCAAATTGAGGAATTAGAGGAAAAAATGAGATTGCTTAGTGAAAGAGAGATAGAGCATTCAGACCTTAGAAAGAAGCCTACACCAAAAGATACATCTTATACCAATCCTCAGGTCCTTTAGCATGATGACAAGATTCCAAATGGGAAGAGGGAAAATCATGAACCAACTAGGGACCTTGAAGAAGACAAAATTGCTACCTCTTCCCAAGGGAAAAGTTTTGGTCACAAGATCATGAGTTGGAAACAAATAATGGAATCATGGGGCATAAAGAAGGAGGAGAAAGGTTTTGCTCAAAGCCTTGAAGAGTTTGAGGCTGCTCTCACTCATGATGATGATCAAGCAGAAGATCCTACATTTTAACACACCCCATCTACATCCCTCTAAGAGAGCTATCAAGCTACATCTGATATAGATGAAGTGATGTACAAATGGAAAGAAGAGAATCATTCGATTCTAGGTCAAGAATTATCTCCTCTTTTACATATGTATAACCATTAGTCTTCTTCTTTATCCCTTTTCAAAGAGGAATATATTTTGGAGGAAGCAAGTAAAGAGGAGTATACTCACTTCATGGCTAGTCAAGAAGATTTCATGAGTGCAGATGAGGAGGAAATCACCATAGGTACATTCTTTGATGAACAAGAGGACAAGTCACAAGCTTTTGCCTTAATCTTTGATGAGGAAGAAATAATTTCTAACTTTCTTCTCACTTTGCAAGAAGATATGGAGGAGCATGGACACTTCCTTGATCAAATCATTGGGGCAGGTTACACTATTCTTCAAGGAGGCCATGATGTAGCTAGATGTGGAGAAGACAATATTGAGATTCAAATAAGTATGTAGAGGGGATGCAAGCTTTTAGACTTATCCTTTCAAGAGGTTGAAGTCATCAAGGAGGATGATCATGCAATGAAACCTGAGAATGAGGCAAAAGGAGATAAGCCAATTAATAAGGTATATCTAAGGGCTTATGGTGATGAACCAACAACCATCGATTTCTTGATGAGACACGCCAGTATGAAGAACTAGCATTTGACAAGATTTCAAGAACAAGAAGAGTATGTATATAGTGTAAGCATGTTTGACTCTGATTCACTCAAATGCAGGCCAATCAAGGTGGCAAGCAGGATGAGCAAGTCACCAGAGCTCCATCCCATTCAGCCATTTGTCTGGCACCATAAGTCTTCTCACCATGAAGGAAACTTTAGAAATTTTCCTTTTGATCTAGAAGGGAAGAAAATATACCTGGTTAGCTGTATATAGTAGTTTGCTTTCAGTTTTGTTTCTCTATTTTCCCATTTTTCTTTCCCGTTCTCTCTTTTAAATAAGTGTTCTTTGAGCACGTGACTGTGGCTTAGAATCTTTTCAAAATTTTCAAGACTCTCGACACATTAAGTCTCTCTCAAATATTCATAATTCCCCAAATGTGTCTGATTCATCAGTGCTAGAAGTGGAAGCTATTTTGATCCAGCTTGAATTCCAATTGAAGGTTACAGTTCATATTTTGTAGATTTTGTCACACAAGGACATCATTAACCTTGATTTAGATTTCTAGGAGTTGCAAAATAAGTAGGGGATTTTTGATGTTGAATGGTTTATTTATCAGATGGCCTTATTGAAGTTATGATTGTTGCCACATTTTTATATGTGAGAAATTGTGGTTTCTTTTTTGAGCAGGCTCAAAAGTCCTTGGGGTCACCAATAACTGTAGAGTAAAAAATACTCTATGTTTCATTTTGATTTTCAATTGCGCACTACAAAATTTTGTTCCTGCATACTTTGGTTCATGATGGCAGAGTTTTGAAATAAAGCGTGGCTTGATTTCCTTTTGATTTATTTTGTCTAAGTGTTAAAGTCAAGCAGAAGCTACCAAGTGTCATTTTCTGAGGCACTTTTCATAATTTCAATAAGGCTATGGAACATGCCATGTATCTCATAACAAATCAGTAGAACGCAACAAGTGTTAGTATCCACACTTCATATAGGCATCCATGTTTCAAATATCTTTTAGGCAAAAGGTTTCAACAAGCTAAGTATCAGGATAAAGTGGAAAGCACCAAGTGGCAATCGTAGAAGGTCTCAATTTGCTTTTCTAAAAGTGATAGAAGACACCACGTATCCCTAGTTAAGAGAGCAGAAGCCACCACGTGTTGAGATCCAAATTATCTTCATTTTGTTTCACCGATATAGCAAAGACTGTGGTGGGTCTTAAGTGTTGTTTCTAAAGCAAGTGAAAGCCACCAGGTGCCGCTATCTATGTAAATATGAAATGAGACCTGATTGTTTCTATGGTATAAATAGAGTAAAGCGGAGACTACCACGTGTCACCTTCTACAAGTTTCTAAAAGGATAGCTAAAAGCAGTAGAGACCACCACGTACCCGAGATAAGTAAAGCGAAGATTGCCATGTGTCCTTTAATGAAGTAGTGGAGATTGCCACCTATCTCTATGCCCCTTTTAAAGTTACTTGGGTAAGAAATGCTGTGGGTCTTATTTTTGTTAAATTGCTAAGGTTTCAAGGAAGTGGATTGCGATAGGTGTCAAAGGCAGAACACTCATAAGCAAAGACACAAAAGGAGTATAAGTTATGTAGAAAATGTCGCGTGTCTTCGATAAGTGATACGAAAACCACCAAGTGTCATCCTCTGATATCTCCTAAAGTAATAAGAAGGTTTTTAAGGAATTGGTTAAATTTTATCTAGTGTTAAGAGAAGGGAGCATCCTGCAATCTGTTTTAGCTAATGAACTACCCAAAGATAAAGCATTTTAGAATCTATAAAATATCTTCTGTTAGACACTTCCAGTTTGGTTAGATTTTATTTGGGCCATTAGATTGGGAACAAGCAAACAATTCAGAGTGAATCCAAGGCTATAAATAAGGGTGCAGAGATCACCATAAAGGGAGGGAGGATACCAGAGAGAATTTTCTAAGAAAATTATTGTCAAGATTTTAGACTTTTTAGAGCTGTGACTAGAAATATCATTTGCTTTTATTCTATATTCTTAAGTTGAAAGGTTTATGTAACTGTGCATGTTTCTGTGCCTCTTATGTGACTAGAGAATTAATGAGAAGATTGAATACTATGCCTTTGTTGATATTTTTTGTGTCATTGCAAAAGTAGTCTAGGCTGTGTTGTCAAGAGTTTAGAGTTTCTAGAGATGTGATTAGGAATGTCATTTGCCTTTGTCTCATTTTCTTGAGTTGAAATGTTTATATAACTGTGTGTGTTTTTGTGCCTCTTATGTGACTAGAAAATTCAAATAAGAAGATTGAACCCTGTGCCTTTGTTGACATTTTTTGTATCACTACAAAAGTAGTCTATGATGTGAGCCTTTGTTTCTATTGTTTCCATCTTTTACATTTATCATGCACTTGTTTGCTCTTAAATGTAAATGAATCATACATATAGTCTCACTATGCTCAGGATTAAGGTTGAATTACATTCAGGCACATCACCATAGATAGATTTTCTTTCTTGCATTTGTGTTTCTGTTAAAATTCTTGTCCCTTTTCCCAGTAGACACTTGATATAAAGAAGAACCAGCGTCTCAAAAATCTGGAGGTTGTTTCAAGTCGCAAGTCCCACACCTTAAAACTTCTCATTATTGGTGCTAGAACAAGCACAATTTCAAATCATCAACATAATCTAAGTGCGAGTGTTTATTTTAATTTACCAAAGTGAAATGTTGGTGAAATTTTGGCCCCTTGGCCTTAGTTGAAAACTTCTAAACACTTTCACAAACATCTAATCATAAAAACAACTAGATTCCTTTTAAGCACTAAACAAAATGTTTTAAAACTTAACCACTTTTAAATTTGTACCTCTTTTCTACTTAGGTCCTATAATTTTTAGAGGGTTTTTGCCTACCTTGAATCACTTTCATGAATGAACAAAACACTTGTTAAATGTTGCTCTCAGGTTTTCTCTATTTTTTGTTATATAGATCGGTGTTGATCCACGCAAGGATTGATGTAAATCTGTATAAATTGACATCGATTGATAGGGATATATGTCAATTCATCCTTGCCTACAAATAAAATAGAATATGTTTCTCACATAAATATGGTTAGCAAGATGAGCATAAAACCAACAAATAAGACTAAGACCTGTAGGCAAATAGTCAGTCAAATAATATTCAAGTTATTGGGAATAAAATGAAAACTAGAAGGCTCAAAAACAACTTGTCAAACATGTTTTTGCCATGCCCTATTCTATACACATGAGTCAATGTCAATTTTGGGTGGATTGGAATCAATTATGGAAAGATCGACATCGGTTATGTTAGGATCAACATTGATCTCTGTGTAAACTATGTGTTTAAAAAAAATAGAACATAGAAAAATAAAGTAAAAACTCAAATTTTTAAGAAGGTCAGACATTCGTTAGAAAAACTAAGAGATTCATTTTGGTCTCCTTGTTATATGAGTTGCTTCCAATTCCACTAGACATGCCATTTATGATTATAGAAATTCAAGAAGGGAAGTTAGTAACATGTTAGTTTAAACAACAAAAACTTCAATAAACATACTAACACTTACACTCCAAGCCTATATCTTATGGGGGAGATTAATAAAAAAGACAAATACAAGCACAAATAAAATGCAAAAGATAAAAAATCCTTTACCTTCCTTGGGATCTCCAAATGCATTATTGAGTGGCTTTCTCAACTTTTGCTTCAAAAAATCTTTGGCAAATGGAGGTGTGTAGTTCCTTCTCTCCTTAGCACCATGGCTTGTGTTGTGGCTTGGATTAAGATTTTAACATTATAACACTACTTGCAAGGCAATTTTTACATTATAAAGCCACTCTTATCAAAGCTTTGAAGTCATTTGTGCATGATAACTTTGCACCAAAATAGCTTTAAAGGCAAGACATTATATTTATACAATTAAGAACTAACCCCAACCCAAGGTGAGTCAAGGTGGAGTTTAAACATGGAATAGGAATGGGTCTACAAAATTATCATAATTAATAATTGTAAATTAATCATGATTTATAATGAATAGGCATGGGTTTCCAAAAAGTTTGACAACTCACAAAGGTCATGATGAAAGGCTAGGATATTTGCATTTTTGAATTTTGTTTTTATTATATTCATTAGTTTCACATGGAAAATTCAACTAGGCATTTAAGTTGGTTTATCTTGTTAATTGATTTTGATTAGCCATTTATCTCTTTCAAGATTTAATTTTTATTCATGTGCCCCACTTAATAGGTCCATAGGTCAAATTGATTGTTATGATGCCATAGGGTGATTAGGGATGAATTTGTGAGAGGTTATTGTTGCATATAATAGGATACCCTAATTAGGGATGTCTCAATGTGATTTTTAGTTTTTTTGAGTGATACGCAAGCAAATTTGGAATGTTCAGTGATTTTTAGGCTTAATTTGTAAGGGTTGGTAGGAATCAGTCTGAAGTCTAATTGAAATCCAATTATGGCTAGTTTTAGGTGTCTACAACACACATCATTAGAGATATTAGACATTCCACATTTGATTGGTTCCATGTGACACAAGACTTTAAGAGATCCAAGACATTTTTACTTTATAGTGTATATTTGATTTGATTATTTGAAGGATTATCAGTGATTCTAATAGTGCTTCTGACATTATTTTGATTTTTTGATGGAATTTGATTTTGACTACCCCCTAATACCTAATTTTGGGCTTCACTAGAGGAGATAGATTTTTGATGATCCCATAGTGCCTAAAATTGGGCTTCACTAGGGAAAGACACTTTTTGATCAGGCCAATTTTTTGAATCTTCTTGATGTTGATTTATGGGATCAAAGGTGATTTGCTCATGATATATGAATTTTGAAATATGTTCTTAGACCTCCACATTTATAGAATTTATTATATTACTTAGGCAAGAGTCCAATGATATATGTTCCTATTTGTCCCTATAGAGGGAGGTGATTAAATGATCATTGATAGGAAAAAAGATATATGATGGATGAAGGTGGTGGAGATGATATGATGATATCAATGAGTGGTAATAGGGTAACATGGTCCTCATAAGGGTTCTTAGTGTTGTCCCCCAAAAATATCATTCATTTTTGGGACAACATTTGAACTATTTTGGTCTTATAGACCAAAATCCTCTCTTCCCATTTCAAAATTTGTTTTGAGCATTCAAATTCTTCATTTTTCAAGCTTCTTAGAAATCTACAGACTCTGCAGGCTTGAATCTATGGACTCTGTAGGCTTGAATCTATGGACTCTGCAGGCTTGAATCTATGGACTTTGTAGGCTTGAATCTTCAGACTCTGCATGCCAAGTTCAACGAGCTTTGCATGTTGATTTCTATGGACTCTGCAAGAAAGAAGTAAGATCTCAACACTTAGGTGAGTTCAATGGGTTCAATGACCAATTGGTTTAATGCACTTGGTGCAAAAGATCAAAAGACTTAGCCAAATAATGAAGAATGAACCGATTGAACCATTGAACCAAAGTTGGTTCAATTGCTAGGTTCAAGGGGCTGCCCCAAAGCCAAAGAGGCAAGTGCCCTTACAAAGGGCAGGCAACATTGGTTCAAAGGTCAAAGAAAAGACAAAATTCCTTTAGATTTGTTTAAAGGCCCAAAAGGAACAATTCTTTCAAACTTTTTGTCCAATGGAAATGATTAAGTGAAGAGGTTGAAAGAATTCTTTTGGGAAGACTTTTCTCAAAAAAATGTTAAGGCAAAATTCCTTGGGACTTTTTGTTTGAAGGAATTCTTTCGGGCTTTTTGTCCAAAGGAAAACCCTGAAAGCCAAAAGCCCGTCGAAGATGCAAGAACCCACCAGGGAACTTAAAGCCCGAAGGTTGCATGAAAATTCCCTGAAGGGTAGATACCCTTACAGGGGACACTTGGCATCAAAAAAAGGACCTTTTCCAAAAGCCTGAAGGGATACCTTCCCTTCGAGACATTCTTAAGGCTGAATAAAGACGTATAAAAGAACCTTCAAAGACTTGGACAAAAATGAGCTTCAAAGGTTGAACCAATTAAACCAAATGGTACAATGAGTTTACAGGTTCAAAGGTTCAACCAAGTGCGATAAAGATCAAAGAGCTTAGGAAGAACAAGCAACAGGTAGGAACCAATGAACCAATTGAACTTTGAACCAAAAGAGTTCAAAGTTTAATGGTTCACAGGTTCAAGCAATTCAAAGGCAGCCTCAAGCAAAGAAAGAAGCAACATGGATGATTCCAAAGGCAAGTTCAATGAAAGTGATAGTTCAACCAGGGAGCAAAGAAGTGCTTAAGCAGGGAAGCGATGGACCAAAAGAGACAGAGTGAACCGATGAAGCTTTGAAACAATGAACTTTCAAATGGTTCACAGGTTCAAAGTTCAACATGGTTCAAGCAGCTAGCGACCATTAATAGTACCTCAGACGTCAAATTTAAAGTAAGGGAAAATCTATGGAAATTCAAATAAAGCACAAAACTTAAAGGAAGAACCAAGCGACTGACCAAAAAGATAACCTGATAGCTCAAATCATAGCAGAACGAGACAAGGCTAGAAAAGACAAAATAAGAAAGAGGGAAAAGCTCAAAATTTATGTGCAAAAGTAATTTTAGTAGGTGGAATAGTCCACTAAGCAGGTATTTTGGCTTGCAAATTAAAGACGTGGCCTATTTTTCCTTCCATGAAGTAAAGACAAAATGGATAGCTATACAAATGTCAGAGGGGACAGACCAGATGATCCAAACTTGGGATAAGACATATGAGATGAAATGATAGTTGCCCTATTTTCAATGCAGTCCTTTGATAAACCTAGAAATGCATTCAAGTCATTGAATGCACAGCATGGGCTGTTCTATGGAAAAAAGTGCCAAGTATTTCTTGGCTGCTATATATTGTAATCTCTTTTATTGTTTTAAAGAGATCTTTCCCTTACCAGAAGTGAAACTCTACCCAAATTGGAAGGCATTACCATGACTTTGAACTCTTATTGTCATTCATATTTCTTTGATTGAATGAGAAAGCAAGTTACTTGTAGACTTTGTGCTGTGATAGCTTGTGCTACTTTAGGAGATTGTTCTTATGTCTGTCTTCTAAAAGAATTCTTGTTTATTTAATTTAACAAGTAGAATTAGTGGAGGTAATAAGGAAGGTGTCCTGAAGCCAACTACTTTCAGACATTGCACTGTCATAGTTGTCTTTAGTGTATGTTTTTCTTTTTCGTTTTTGTGTAAAGGACATTGAGATGACTTTGTGCCCCCATTGTTCTTTGTATTTCACTCTTGGGTAGTTGAGGTGGAGACTTTGTGCTACATCTCAAGTGTTAGTTACTCTACACTTTTGGTTACCAGTTACTTATCAAAAAGATTCCTATTGTTTGTAAGAACAAGCACTTCTGAAAGAAGAGAAGTGCCTTCTATCATTTCACCAAGATTTCTACTATCGAGGAAGGGATCTAGCTCTTGTCTAAATAGCACTTCTAAAAGAAGAGAAGTACCTTCACCAATCACTGAAGATTTCTCCTTTGTTTGTTAGCATCATCTCTATAAAAAGAGAGATGGATAGTTTATCCCACCCCTGTGTCTTAATTTTTTCTTATATATATAGTATATAGCATTGAATATTTAATAGGGAACCTCCCCTTGATGAGAGGAGAGATTTGTCCCCATTGGATGTGGTAAATCTACAACTTTGGATGACCAATCTCCCTATGCTGTGGTGATAGGAACTATTTTGGTGACTAGTTAGCTGGCTGACAAAATATTCACCCAACAAATTTTGGTGACTCTGCTAGGGACACAATAATTTTGTGCAATTTGGAACCTCAAGTTTTAGATTGAAACATCACCTGTGTCTTACCCATAATCATTATAACCCTTATCCATTATAGACTCTGGTGACTCCATTCCATGTCTTACCCATTATCATTATAGCTTTTCCATATTCTTCCACTTTTGTTATTTTATCTAGTCTACAAAACCAGAGCTGCTGGGAAAGAGTGCACAGTTTGAAGCCTCAAGCCTCAAGCTAAAGCAGGGCCAGTCCTTTTCCATTTTTGTTCTACAAACTAGCCACTCCAGCCAGATTTGTTATCCCTATTTTTGATAATTAAATCATGGCAGTTCAAGGCCCCTGGGGTAACTCATTTGGCCCACTCAACTTGACTTTGCCTCTGCATGAACTTCCATGCAGCTCAAGAAAGAACTTTTCCAAATTCTTTGGGGATGGGAGAGTTCACCATGATGAACACATTACAACCTTTAGTATAGCCTATGGTGTGATAGAGGAAGAATTTGAAGACATGGTAGTCAGAATTTTTGTGGAGAACTTACAAGGTGCTGCTATAAAATGGTTCTACCATCTGTAGGCTCGATTAGTGACAGACTAAAACACCCTAAAAGCCAAGTTCAAAGTAAGGTTCAAGCCTATAAAGGATGCACATGCCTTGTTATCCTAGCTCACATAGATGAAGAAGGAGCCCCATGAACCTATGAGGGACTTCATTGCTAGATTTAACAAACTGAGGCATATAATTCCCATGATCGCCCAGCTAACACCTCAAAATCTCAAGTGTTTCTTCATCAACTCACAACTGCCTGAAGTGAGTTTCTTGCTAAGATGGGCTAGACACATAGACCTTGTTGCTACTCAAGACTTGGCTACTGAGCTAGAAGATGACCTTATCTTGGCAAGAAAGATAAGGAGAGATCCTAACAGAGGTAAATCCTCTTCATCTTCTGAGTATCCATCTACAGGCACCATGGATCAGATGGTGTAAAAGCTGAAAAATAAATTGCTAGCCCTAAAAAGGCAAATGGCTCTATGTCTGCTCCTCCTAATCAGGATATGCCAAGGAGGGCATTTCAAAATTAGCCATATCAAGGCAATGCCACCAAGAAACAATGGTAGCCAAATCGTCTTCCTCCCCCATAAAGGAACCTTGCCCTTGAAGGACCTCCAACCAACTAAGCAGTTGGATATCTAAAAATAGAACATGATTTCTCTTTCCAACTTGAGTTTGAGCAAGAAAATAATGCTGATCTCTTCATGGAGGATCAAGAAGAATTAGCTGATGACTCCCACATTGGTTTCCTGAATTACTAGGATGAACCCAGAAGTAAAGGTGAAGTAGTCGAAGGATCATATACAGTATTCACCCAGTCTGAGAATCAGTCAGCCAAGCAGGCTGACAAAGAAAAGATAGAAGAGCGATCCCAACCAACAAATTCAATTTTTAAGTAGAGAACCCCTCTTCCTTCCTAGCCAAAGGACTTGGTGATTGCCAAAAAAGTAAGTACCCCAAACATTTTTGCACCTTCAACTTCAAATTCATAGGCCAGTCCTCCCCCTCCTAAAAACCAAAAGGATGAACTCCCATCCTCTCTTCCTAGTTCATTTCAATCATATGACATAATTGATCATGTCAAGAAATCCAAAATTTAAATGACTAAATTTGAAATCTTGTAAGCCAATCTTGAGCAGTTGGACATTGGTGGAGAACTAAGTATGGACCTGTCTGAGGCAAAATTTGTGGTCACCCAAACATCAACCCCTGTAGCTCAAATTTTGTTTGAGCCATTAGGTAGGGGTAATTACTTCTTGACCATAGAGGATGCTCATGTCTCAATTGATGAAATTCCTATAGCTGGTAATCTAGGATTTGATCCAAATAAGACATCATAAGAATTGGTAGGGTGTAGTACAAATCAAGAAAGATCTTCCATCTCCAATGAAGAAAAACTTGATAGAAGATCAGCTTTTGATGATGCTTGGATCCTAGAATCTAATGGCAGTAATTCTTCCACTCATGCTAGATGTGGATCTCTATTGCTCGGATTAAAGACTACTCAGGATGAAGAGATCAAACTCCTTCACACCAAAGGAGATGCTGAACTGATGGTTTGTCAAGAGTTTGAGGCTGACAATCAAAGTATGTGCTGGACTAAACCAGTAGAACAACAAGCTATGGTGGTGGACCATACTACTATACTCCAAAATCAGCAAAAATAACTCTTCACAGAGACAACAAGGAGTTATAGTTTTTAGAGAGAAGACCATGCCCCACCATGGGGCAAGAAGAGGAAAGAGCTAAGAGGAAAATGTATAAAATTGGTTTCCTAGTGGAGAGTTCCATTTGCCCATCACCATTTTTGGGGACAAAATGATTTCTTGCTAGTTTATTAGGATGGCACACCATTTTCACTGTCTCACAGTGGGCATCATCTAAAGCACTTCAAATCTTGAGGCATCAGATAAGACCATCTATACATATGTATATTTGTATAGACTTTAGTTCTATTTTGTGCTTTTCATTTTCATTTTTGGCACCTTTCTTTTTTGGGTAGCATGACTCCATAGCCCAATGGCATACTTCAAGGCACTGGAGATTTTGGTTTCTACTCCCCTTAGCTGTTCCAAGTTTTCAACTGAAGGAAGTTCCCTAACTGGAGCCAGCTGTTGTCCCCCAAAAATATTGCTCATTTTTGGGACAACATTTAAACTATTTTGGTCCTATAGACCAAAATCCTCTCTTCCCATTTCAAAATTTGTTTTGAGCATTCAAATTCCTCATTTTTCAAGCTTCTCAAAAATCTACAGACTCTGCAAAACTAGAGCTATTGGGAAAGAGTGTGCAATTTGAAGTCTCAAGCCTCAAGCTGAAGCAAGGCCAGTCCTTTTCTATTTTTGTTCTGCAAACTAGCCACTCCACCCAAATTTGTTATCCCTATTTTTGATAATTAAATCATGGTAGTTCAAGGCCCCTGGGGTAACTCATTTGGCCCACTCAACTTGACTCTGCCTCTGCATGAACTTTCATGCAGCTCAAGAAAGAACTTTCCCAAATTCTTTGGGAATGGGAGAGTTCACCCTAATGAACACATTGTAGCCTTTAGTATAGCCTATGGTGTGATAGGGGTGGAATTTAAAGACGTGGTAGTAAAGATTTTTGTGGAGACCCTATAAGGTGCTATTGTAGAATGGTTCTACCATCTCTAAGCTCAATCAGTGATAGACTAAAACACCCTAAAATCTAAGTTCAAAGCAAGGTTCAAGCCTATAGAGGATGCACATGCCTTGTTATCCTAGCTCACATAGATGAAGAAGGAGCCCCATGAACCTATGACAGACTTCATTGTTAGATTCAACAAGCTAAGGTACAGGATTCCCATGATCGCCCAACTGACACCTCAAAATCTCAAGTGTTTCTTCATCAACTCATAGCTGCCTAAAGTGAGTTTCTTACTGAGACAAGATAGACACATAAACCTTGTTGCTACTCAGGACTTGGGTATTGAGATAGAAGATGACCTTATCTTGGCAAGAAAGATAAGGAGAGATCCTAATAGAGGTAAATCCTCTTCATCTTCTGAGTATCCATCTACAGGCACCATGGATCAGATGGTGTAAAAGCTAGCAAATGAACTGCTAGCCCTGAAAAGGCAAATGGCCCTAAGTATGCCTACTCCTCCTAATCAAGATATGCCAAGGAGGGCATTTTAGAATTAGCCATATCAAGGTAATGCCTCCAAGAATCAAGGGCAGCCAAATTGTCTTCCTCCCCTATAAAGGAACCTTGCCCTTGAAGTGCCTCCAACCAACTCAGTAGTTGGATATTTGGAAATAGAACATGATTTCTCTTTCTAACTTGAGTTTGAGCAAGAAAATGATGCTAATCTCTTCATGGAGGATCAAGAAGAATCAGCTGGTGACTCCCACATTGGTTTCTTGAATTACTAAGATGAACCCAAAAGTGAAGCTGAAACAGTTGAAAGATCATATGCAGTATTCACCAAGTTCGAGAATCAGTCATTCCAACAGGCTGATAAATAAAAGATAAAGGAGTGACCCCAACTAGTAAATTCAATTGCTAAGCAGAGAACCCCTCTTCCTTTCTAGCCAAAGGACCTAGTGACTACCAAAAAAGTAAGTACCCCAAGCATTTTTACACCTTTAATTTTAAATTCACAGGCCAGACTTCCCCCTCCTGAAAACTAAAAGGATGAACTCCCATCCTCTCTTCCTAGTCCATTTTAGTCATCTGACATAATTTATCATGTCAAGAAATCCAAAATTTAAATGACTAAATTTGAATTCCTACAAGCCAATCCTAAGTAGTTAGACATTGGTGGAGAACTAAGTATGGACCTGTCTGAGGCAAAATTTGTGGTCACCCAAACATCGGCCCTTATAGCTCAAATTTTGTTTGAGCTGTTAGGTAGGGGTAATTACTTCTTGATCACAGAGGATGCTCATGTCTCAGCTGATGAAAGTCCTATAGCTGGCAATCCAGGATTTGATCCAAACAAGACATCAAAAGAATTGGTAGGGCGTAGTACAAATCAAGAAGGATCTTCCATCTACAATGAAGAGAAACCTGATAAAAGATCAGCTTCTGATGATGCTTAGATCTTGGAATCTAATGGTAGCAATTCTTCCACTCATGCTGGATGTAGATCTCTATTGCTTGGATTGAAGACTACTCAGGATAAAGAGATCAAACTCCTTCACACCAAAGGAGATGCTGAGCTGATGGTTTGTCAAGAGTTTGAGGCTGACAATCAAAGTATGTGCTGGACTAAACTAACAGAACAACAAGCTACGGTGGTGGACCATACTGTTGTACTCCAAAATCAGCAAAAGGAACTCTTCACAAAGAGAACAAGGAGTTACAATTTTTAGAGAGAAGACCATGTCCCACCATGGGGCAAGAAGAGGAAAGAGCCAAGAGGAAAATGCAAAAAATTGGTTTCCTGGTGGAGAGTTCCATTCGCTCATCATTGTTTCTGGGAAAAAAATGGTTTCTTACTGGTTTATCAAGATGGCACACTATTTTCACTATCTCACAGTGGGTGGCATCTAAAGCACTTCAAATCTTGAGGCATCAGATAAGATCATTTGTACATATGTATATTTGTATAGTCTTTAGTTCTATTTTGTGCTTTTCATTTTCATTTTTGGCACCTTTCTTTTTTGGGTAACATGACTCCATAGCCCAATGGCATACTTCAAGGCATTGGAGATTCTAGTTTCTACTCCCCTCAACTGTTCCAAGTTTTCAACTGAAGGAAGTTCCCCAATTGGAGCCAGCTATTGTCCCCCAAAAATATAGCTCATTTTTGGGACAACATTTAAACTATTTTGGTCTTATAGACCAAAATCCTCTCTTCCCATTTCAAAATTTGTTCTGAGCATTCAAATTCCTCATTTTTCAAGCTTCTCAAAAATCTATAGACTCTATAGGCTTGAATTTGTGGACTCTGCAAGCTTGAATCTATAGACTCTACAGGCTTGAATCTACGGACTCTGCAAGCTTGAATCTACGGACTCTATAGGCCAAGTTCTATGAGATTTGCATGTTGATTTCTACAGAATCTACATGAAAGAAGCAAGCTCTCAACACTTAAGTGAGTTCAACAGGTTTAACAACAATTGGTTCAATGCACTTGGTGCAAAAGATCAAAAAGACTTAGCCAAATAAGGAAGAATGAACCGATTGAACCATTGAACCGTTGAACCAAAGTTGGTTCAATCGCTAGGTTCAAGGGGCTGCCCCAAAGACAAAGAGGCAAGTGCCCTTATGGAGGGTAGGTAACATTGGTTCTAAGGTCAAAGAAAAGACATAATTCTTTCGAATTTGTTCAAAGGCCCAAAAGGAACAATTCTTTTAGACTTTTTGTCTGATGGTGATGATTAAGTGAAGAGGTCAAAAGAGTTCTTTTGGGAAGACTTTTCTCAAAAAAAATGTTAAGGCAAAATTCCTTGGGACTTTTTGTCTAAAGGAATTCTTTCAGGCTTTTTGTCTGAAGGAAAATCCTGCAAGCCAAAAGCCCGCCAAAGATGCAAGAACCTGCCAGGGAAGTTAAAGCTTGAAGGTCACATGAAAATTCCCAAAGGGTAGATACCCTTGCGGGGGACACTTGACATAAAAAAAAGGACCTTTTCCAAAATCCCGTAGGGACACCTTCCATTCAAGATGTTCCAATGGCTGAACAAAGATGCAGAAAAGAACCTTTAAAGACTTAGACAAAAAGGAGCTTCAAAGGTTGAACCGATTGAACCATTGAACTGTTGAACCAAATGGTTCAACGAGATTGTAGGTTCAAAGGTTCAACCACGTGCAATAAAGATCAAAGAGCTTAGTAAGAATAAGAGACGGGTAAAACCAATGAATCAATTGAACTTTGAACCAAAAGACTTCAAAGTTCAATGGTTCACAGGTTTAAGCAGTTCAAAGGTAGCCTCAAGCAAAGAAAGAAGCAACATGGATGATTCTAAAGGCAAGCTCAATGAAAGTTATAGTTCAACTAGTGAGCAAAGAAGCACTTAAGCAGGGAAGTGATGGACCAAAAGAGACAGAGTGAATCGATGAAACTTTGAACCAATGAACTTTCAAATGGTTCATAGGTTCAAAGTTCAACATGGTTCAAGCAGCTAGCGACCATTGATGGTACCTCAGACGTCAAATTTAAAGTAAGGAAAAATTTGTGGAAATTCAAATAGAGCGCATAACTTAAAGGAAGAACCAAGTGACTGACAAAAAAGATATCCTGATAGCTCAAATCATAGCAGGAAGAGACAAAGCTGGAAAAGACAAAAGCAGAAAAAGGGAAAAACCTGATATTTCTACACAAAAGTAATTTCAGTAGGTGGAATAGTCCACTAAGCAGGTATTTTGGCTTGCAAATTAAAGACACGGCCTATTTTTCCTTCCATGAAGTAAAGACAAAATGGACAACTACGTAGATGTCAGAGGGTACATACTATATGATCCAGACTCGGGAGAAGACATATGGGATGAAATGACAACTGCCCGATTTTCAGCACAGTCCTTTGACAAACTTGGAAATCCATTCAAGTCATTAAATGCACAGCATGGGCCATTATATGGAAAAAAGTGCCAAGTCTTTCTTGGCTGCTATATATTGTATTCTCTTTTATTGTTTTAAAGAGATCTTCCCCTTACCAAAAGTGAAACTCTGCCCAAATTAAAAGGCATTACTAAGACTTTGAGCTTAGATTGTAGTTCATATTTCTTTGATTGAATGAGAAAGTAAGTTACTTGCAGACTTTGTGATGTGATAGCTTGTGCTACTTTAGGAGATTGTTCTTATGTCTATCTTCTGAAAGCATTCTTGTTTATTTAATTTAACAAGCAAAATTAGTGGAGGTGATAAGGAAGGTGTCCTGAAGCCAACTACTTTCAGACTTTGCACTGTCATAGTTGTCTTCAGTGTATATTTTTCTTTTTTGTTTCTGTGTAAAGGACCTTGGGATGACTTTTTGCCCCCATTGTTCTTCATATTTCACTGTTGGGTAGTCGAGGTGGAGACTTTGCGCTACATCTCAGGCTGCTAGTTACTCTGCACTTTTGGTTACCAGTTACTTACCAAAAAGATTTTTGTTGTTTGCAAGAACAAGCACTTTTGAAAGAAGAGAAGTGCCTTCTATCATTTCACTAGGATTTCTACTATCTAGGAAGGGATCTGGCTCTTGGCTGAATAACACTTCTGAAAGAAGAGAAGTACCTTCACCAATCCCCTGGGATTTCTCCTCTATTTGTTAGCATCATCTCTAAAAAAAGAGAGATGGATGGTTTATCCCACCCTTGTGTCTTACTTTTTGCTTATATATATAGTATATAACACTGCATATTTAATAGGGAACCTCCCCTTGATGAGAGGAGAGATTTATCCCCATTGGATGTGGTAAACCTGCAACTTTGGATGACTAATCTCCCTATGCTATGGTGATAGGAACTATTTTGGTCACCAGTTAGGATACCCAATTTTGACATCAAAGAAAATCTCCTCAAGATCAACAAAAGGATCACTAGGATTAGCTATAATATACACCTTCAAAGTAGGATCAGATTCACTTTGACTATCTTCAATCGATAAAGCTGACAAGAACTCTATTATGACTTCATCATCCTAATTAGGATTAAAAGATATGATTGGTGATTTATTTTAGGTATCTGGATTAGATGTATCCTAAAAAAGATAGGAATAGTCATCATTTTATATAACATTGATGAAGGATGATGTTTATGATGAGGAATCTGATTTAGATACATGTGTTAAAGATGATCCTAATGTAGATAATGCTTGTATTGAATCTGATGCTAGCTCTGATGTATAAGATGCAATGCTACAAGTAGAAGATTTATTATCTATAAGTGACCTCTCAACATGGGATATTTCATATTATGGATGAGGGGGAGATGATGGAAGAATAATGGATTCACCAAAGATAGGCCCATGGAAGGAATTATGAGGACTAGGTTCATGGGGAATAGACTCATCTTTGCTGGAGGATTTATCAATGATAGGGGGACCAAGGAATATGGATGTGGTATCTTAATATTGGCTTAGAAAGGAAAGGGCTTGATCATGATCAAGAATATAATCTTGGCATTCCTTTTCTTATTCACCCAAGGAGATGAACTCATCTGATTCATTCTCAAGTTATATGTCACCATGATCAATGAAATCTTGGACATAGTTTTGGAAATTATGACATCATTTAATGGTATGCCCCTAGGTTTGATGATATACATAATAGTGATTGGCATTATACCAAGAGGGCTTAGGCTTATCAATATTAAAATGTCATATGGGTGGATAGACCATCGTGTCAGTGGTAATAAGTTGGTAGAATAAGGATTCTAAGGATATAGGAAAAGGAGTATATGGGTTGTATTCACTTCTTGACTTAGATATGGAAACATTGGACTTTAGATTAGATGGTTATTGATGTGACTGGGTGGGTAGACTATTAGTAGCTAAGGCAACCAAGATAAGATTCCCTTTGCTAGTGTAGGAAGGGGTAGATGATTGACTATGATTAGTGGAAGGAGGATTTGAATGGGACTCACATGGATGGGTTTGGACTATAGGTAATGATGGGTGAATGGGGTTGAAGTGTATAGGATGTGGAGTGCTCATCTCAAGGAGGTAAGAATGGATCATATCCCTGAGAGATTGTTTAATTAGGGTATTAACCAAATTTATTTTGGATGCCATGGATAAGGATGGGATAAATTATGGATGATGTGGTTCATCAGACCCAATCAGTAGGTATGGTGGATTGAATATAAATAGTAAGAGATGAAGATGGGATGCATAGAACAAATTTGGATAAAGGCTTGCTTTAGTGTAATTTCAAGTTTAACTAGATGTTTGATGTGATGAAATGTTTAATGGGATAAGAAAATATTCAAGTAGACTGATTAGGTCATGAGCTAGACTTTGATGATTGGGATTTTATTTCCACTAGGTTAGCTACATCAAGCTCTAATATTTGATGGGGGGCAGGGAGTGGGGCCAAACTAGACCAAGAGACTAATTTTGATTGGGGATTGATTGGATTAAGGCTAGTTCAAAACTAAGTTGATAAACTTAAATAAGATGAGACTATTTCATTTATAGGATTATGATTATGATATTTACTCAAACTTGATTTCGACACAAGCAAGCTAATGATGATGACCCTGATGTGGAAAAATTATTTACCAATGTGGATTAGGATTGACATTTGACGACATAGTTGAAAAGATGATTAATATAGGCAAGGGGATGAGTTGGGTTAGAGTAGGTTGACAAGGTGACTAAAAAAGATCAAAACAAATGACCTTTATGGATAAAGTGGATCTAGGACAAGATGTGGATGATAAGACATGATTAGGATATGTAGGTGATATAAATGGATGAGACTAGGAGGTGATCAATATTAGTTATAAATAGGGTGGAGTAAGTGATAAATATGATGTTGTTAAGGCTTAGTGAAGAATAAAAAGATGGTCTATGCTAAGATGTGATGTAAGTGGTTGGGGTATGACCAAAGATGGGAGGATATAACTAGATTAGAGGGTTATGGGAGATGGGATGAGAAAATTAAAAGGATGCACAAATTTAATATATATAACATGATGATGATAAGGGTGTGATGAGGCAAGGATATACAATATAATGATATGTGCAAAAGACCTACATAAGTGTATATAGGTTTGGGTGAAGGTTGACTTGGCTCATAAATAACATTGGTCTAGCATGAGACTCACCAAATCAGGCAAAACACAAACCTATGATTATTAAACTTAAGGGTGTGTAACATAATGACTACACCATATAAAGGCTTCATAAGTGAGGCTTTAGGCCAATGACCCATTATAGAATTAATTGAACCCTCTCTACCTCATCTATACTTGATGACTACTTAGGAGTTGATCTTGACTCTGATAACAAGTCACCTATTATGATCAAAAGGTCCTATGATAGGTTAAATGGGCTCTTTAGGGGTGTCCCCAATATATACTAGGTACGATGGGGCCCAAGTTTGTATAGGGTGATATTTAATTCCTAGTTCAAAGAATTAACTATTATCCTTCACAAATAACATATATGGGGTTAACTACTTATCCTAATGACAACTATCCTTGATATTTATACTCCATTAGAACATGAAGTGTGGATTAGTATATGGTGGTGAAATCCATAGTCACTATCTCCCTAAGAATATGGTAAGTACATGGGTGTCCATTCAACATCACATTTCCCTTAGAAAATAAAAATGGGAGGGTTTGTTAGTGGTTTTTGATCCTCTAGGAATCACCACAAAGACACAAAGAGGAGAGCATATGTTGTGAAAGTTTAGGGGTGGTTTACTGTAACCAAGCATAAGCATGGGATAATTCCATTTTCACTCAACATTTAAACACTCAGTTGTGCTAGCATTAATCCATGTAAGGTAAGGCCTTGTGTACTCACCTAAAGTGTAACTGAGAAAGAACTAGGACCCACATTAGGCTAGTCATACCATAACATGAGGCTTCACTAGGGGGACTTAAGCATTACACCAAAAACTTAACTCTGGGGTTGATCCATAGGCACAAGCCTTTCTCAAGTTAAGCCTGGGGTCATAAGACTACTTCAGTTCAACTTACTCTCCATACTAAACAAATAGGGGTTGGGTTCACTGGTTTAGACCTATAATCATCTTACTAAACAAATGCAATTAAAATAGTGAAATCAACAAAACTAATGAACTTTAATTCACATAATTAATCAAAATTGTGACATCACATAGACACTTGCATCCCATTATCAATACTACAAGACATGTAGATCAAACAAACATAAGTACATTTCAAGGCAATACCATTTGTCATTGTTCAAATCCCATATCAAGAGTTTATATTCAAAATCATAATATTAACAACCCAAAGGCTCATATACGAGCTTAAGAACATACATTTGGAGCTAGAGTGGTCTCCATTATGTATCTAAGCCTTAATGGTTGCTAGAGAAAAGTTTACAGAGAATGGTTTCAACATCATTATGCTAGATATTCATTATAGTTTAATGTCTCTCTTCATCCACTAGTTTGAGAACTTTATATAATCCTTTCAGGTGCATCTTTTCTAGGGTGGAAGATGCATCCTGAGTGTTAAGTTGGAGTTCTATCATCATAACCATCAGCTCCATGACCCTATGATTCCTATGCTTCACTTGCTATTTATCTTTGGATCTTCATTGATGCCTTGAGTATCCACGAAATAGTTAGCCATTGGCCAGTTGGCACATGATTTGTGATGCATCCTCTACCTAGCTACCAAAAACCATTAGGCTAGCCACTTTCCAAAATATATAGAGTCACTGAGGTGGATATCAAGTTGGTGTGAACACTCTACTAATAGGTTAGGGGCCCAACATTACCCCATACAAAAACCCTATTCTACCCTCAAACTAAGCCATGAAACTCTTGGGAGTGCAAAAATCAGGTGCATTTTCCTAGAGTTCTACATTGAAATCCTCAAATCCCTTTATCACTAGCTTGATCTCTTTTGTGGCACTATAAATATTAGTTGATGCAATAGTGAGTGTAAGTGTATTTGATTTATCTAACTCTTTATAGAAATATTCTACATTGGCCTGTGCTTTTGCCACACTTCCATATAACATCTCCCCTTGTTCATAGGCCTTATCTTATATAGTATAGAAGAGTTCTTCCAAGGTTCACTCCTATTCCTTGATCTGATTGATTAATACATTCAAATTGCCCATGGTCTATGAATTTTATGCCCTACCTATGGAGCATACTTGAGCCATCAATTGTTCCTTCTCCTCCTTAGCAGGCTTTAAGCATGCATATATTACTAAGGCTTGGTTGGAAAAGTTTAAAAAGATTGATTCTATTGTTTATATTCCCTCCTTTAAATTTTTAAAGAAATACTCTACTTATTAGAGCTTGATTGATAGCTCCTTATTCAATGTGATGCTAGGGTCTTCCTCTTTTTCTTCTTGTTGCATCAATTCAAGTTGTAGTCTTGAGAGCATCTGCTCCACCAATACATAAATCTTATCAACCTCTAAAAGGTCTGAAGTGTTGATGTTGACTAGAAGAGATGGCTTGGATGCTTTCATGTGCTCATAAAGTTATTATAATTTGAACCTATTGGCATGGAATTCCTCCTTGGCTTCCTTGAGGAGTTTCTTCAATTCACCTTTCTGTCATTTATTATATTCTAGCACATCACTTTCATGACCATTTTTATTAATGTATTCCTAGATTGGATAGGGTTCATGGTGCATAGGTCAATAATAAGGGATTTTGTCCATTTCTTTGAATCTTTTAGGCTTAAAGTAGCCTCCTTTGATACCTCAAATTGGGGCTCATCCATATAATGCTCTAGCACAAATGAGAGTTGCTTGTGCATCTTTGTCCTAGTGGCTTGGGGTTATATTTCATATAAGTTTAAATCTTCATTCCCCCAATTCTTATACATTATTTACCTAATGTTAATATCTCTACCATCCTTCTCAATGACATCTTTATCTATTTGTACTTCTTCCTCTTCATAGGTGCCACTGCTCTCTACAAGTGACTCCTCTTTGATAATTAGGGATTACTTCATTGAATTTCTCCCCCTCATCTATTTCTTTATCTTAGGGATTCTCAATATTTACCTCAAGGGTTATTATTTAGACACTAGGGTCACCTTGTTTCTACTAGTGCTCCTTAAGTTTCTCCCTTTGTTTCTTCGAGGTACTAATATCACCTTCTTTCTATCTAGACACCCCTTCACTACTTGGGTGTGCATTTAGAGCTTCTTATGATTATCTAGTAGGGTAACTTGGCACTTGTTTGACCACTTATACACATCTTATACTCAAGGGAACTTTTAGGGCCCTCTTCTCTAACTTGGCCTTCTTTTATTCCTGATCAAGTTTCTACTTCTCTTTAAGCACAAAGCTTGATTTATATCTTCCTCATTGAGTCCCATATTTCTCCAAACTACTCTTTTCTCCTTAATAGATTCAGGGGCCATCAGGGAGGTCTTATCCTTGGATTTCAGTGTCATTTTCCTTGGTGGGATATTTAATGAGGTTGTGTTAAATGTAAGGCTTGCCATTTCCTCCATTACTTTTATTGTGATGGCCATGTTACTTTGCAGGCCCTCTAAAACATTTTCAGCACTAAGCTTCTCTTCACCTTCCTCTATTTACATGATATAAGTCCCTGCCCTATCTTCTTCATTTTATTCTTCTATTATGGGCTCTAGTGTTACCTCTCTTTTCATGTTTGCAAGGGTCTTTATAGGGAATGGCATAGGTCCCTTAGTCATTTTTCATAGATGTATGTGAATGTCACTTTCTTCTTTGAGGTAGGGGGCATGATTTATTCCTTGAAGGATATTTTTATCTATATGTACTCTATAATATCTTCTAATTTTTCACCCCCTTTCTTTGGAGTGACTTTGCCTAAAGCTTCAACACATACTTTCTTTCATTTTTGACCAAGAGGGGGAAATCATCATCCTTGCTAGGATCTCCACCCTTATTATACAAATTCATATGTTAGGTCTATCGCTATCATCATCCTCATCCCTAGTTGCCTTAGTTCTGAGGCATATAAATTGGTGCCTCATCATATTTATATCATAATATATGGCTTTGGCTTGGATGTCAATTTTTTATGCATTTGGGATCCTCTTTATCACCATTATGAAGTATTTGGCTAAGAAAATGTAACATAAATAGATCTAACCTAAATATTTCCATTTGTGAGCACTAGGCATACCACACAAAAATGTTGCATCATAGTGAAGGTCATCATTCCTATGATTTGCTGAGGGAGTTCTTATGAGATGTGTCACTCCTTTCCAAAGGCCTCCACATACCTGTCGAACCACCCCTGCTCTCTAGTTTTATATTTATATGAGAAGTTGAGGGGGAAGATGAAGTCCTAGTACTTCATTATGGGGACTCATGGTTTGGTGGAAACACCCATAGGTAATATAATCACTATTAGGATAAGCATGTATCCTCATCAAAAGGTCTCATGCACTCGATGGAATTCTTGCACATTCTTTATGATCTCCTCTGCAATGAACTTGGAGATGTTGAATATTTCTCCCTATGTCATGTGGTTGGAAATTTAAAAGAAGGTTTTACTTATATCTGACCATCATTCGCTAGGGAAAACTTTGGTACTTACAAGTTGTGTTACTACCCTTGTGCTTGGGTCTTGGATGACTTTTATAGTGAATACAAATCCTACCTTGTAGTAGCCTAAGAGCTTTACAAAGCGCTCTATCTCTACATCATCCTCCATCATCTCCCATTTATCCACTCCTATACTAGGTAGCCCTATGATTCTACTTATGTGGTTTATAAAAATCTTCATACACCTTCCAATAAAATAGAACTAGTCACCATGCACCCATGAGAGAAGGAAATATACCAAGTATTCTGGCTTACCAAAGCTTGGAAACTCAAAAAGTTATGTGGTGCCCATGGTTTGTAACTTGTCTC
This sequence comes from Torreya grandis, assembly GCA_037957365.1. Taxonomy (NCBI): domain Eukaryota; kingdom Viridiplantae; phylum Streptophyta; class Pinopsida; order Cupressales; family Taxaceae; genus Torreya; species Torreya grandis. The sequence goes on from JARHVA010001587.1 coordinate 3,068,994, forward strand.
TGATGGAGGCATCAAAAAGTGAAACACCTACCTTGGTCTTCTTTCCTATGTCTACAATCTAGTCTTTATTCAATTCTTGCACATTACTGCTTGTCTTATGGTTATAATCTTTTAACTTGCATACATGGGTGAAAGACACCCAATTTTCACCTACCACGACTTTTAGTGGGTACTCCATATCTACACAGTGAATATTTTTTCTTGAAATTAGATCAATATCCATGATACTAACTCCCTCTACTATTTTTGCCTCTAATTTTGTGGTAGCTACTTCCTTTACTACTTTTGCTTTCTTCGCATATTTGTGTGTTTGTGACTGACCTGTGCTCATATTTTTCTTCCCCATCCTAAACCTACTACTATTGAAGCATGACTAATTGATCCTATTAAATCCCTAAATTATGTCTAGTCTAATTTGCATCGATGGGAGATGCAATTTCATGTTTGGATATTGAGCTTCCTACCCTATTAATGGTATACTAGTTATCTTGCTGAAATATGGCTTCCCTATTTTTCCATCAAATTATCTCCATTTGCCACCTCTTCTCTTTAGGTCAAAATAAAATCTTATACTTTATCTTTCACTCTCACTTGGGGAGGCTGTGGGGAACTTATTTATTCTCTTATAGCATTTGTTCTTTTTATGGCTTTATCTCCTTGCTTTATTCTAATTTTTTGAAAATGACAAGTAAATGTCATACCTCTACTATCTCTGGTTTTATATGCTATTATCATCTACCAAATTAATGGTTGACATCATTTAAATCATTTAAATATAATAAAACCTATAAAATCCAAGAAAATATGTTGCCATCTACTCATTAATGTAGACATTTATTCTTCCACCATCATACCATTAACTATGCTAATGGTTTCTTTAGGGAAGTGACGAGTAATTTAAATGGTCACTTTACATTGACTATTGGCTGGGTGTTAGATATCAAAATGGTCACTAGATTGCATTTTGTTCATCTTGGCATAAACTTCACCATCCTTCTAGTTACCTAGGTGTAGTGCTTTATATGCATGTGATTTAGTCTCCTAGGTTCCATCTCTTCTCAGTGTTGCACTTCCTTTCAAGTGTACCTCATTTTCTTGGTCAATTTATTTAAACTTTAATATCTCTTGCTTTGGCTTCCCCTACACCATATAAATCCTTGCATTGGTCCTCTAATGCTTCAGTGTATCCTCTTAGTCTCTTCTACACACACACCTTATGAGCTTTACTTGGCAATTTGTACTTATAGGTCAATTAGCTTGGCAAAATTCACATGCACTTAGAAACTTAGGTGTCTAGCTGCAAGGGCTTTAAAAAGTGACTGAACTTGACTCACCCAATTGGATTTATGTGAGTACAAGTGCCAAGAACATTCGAATACATGCCTAAAAGTGCCATGCTTATTTAAATAACACAAAAGAAATAAAACATAAAGAAAATATTTGGCTTGTGCTAATTTTATTATGGTCACAAGACAAAGCGATTGACTTTTGACTAGAAATCTGATGTTAGATGGTGCAAGTTCCATCCTAGTGATGGTATAATTTCAATTTATTGTTATTGAAATGCTCAAGGAGAATTTTATCAGTCAACATGTATAAATTTCATGCACTAGTATCCAAGATGTTGTGGATGATATAAGGTCCCATCAATCAGATCTATAATTTTACTAGGTGCCTTAGGCACTTAGAATCATATAACAAGACCAAGGCACCTTCCATAAACACATTGACCTTGATTTACTTATCATGCCATGTATTTTGGAAGGCCTTCTCTATCTGTTGGATCCATCGTGCTTGGGCGTGTGTCTTGTCTAACCTTCTAAATCTTTTAGGCATGCACTTAAAGACTCTTTATTGTCTAATTGACCAATATGTATAATGCACAATGAGGGCCCTGAGAAATCCATAGGTAAAACAACCTCTATGCCAAACAACAGCTGGAATGGTGTAGTCTTGTTTAGGTGCTTTTATATTATGTGATAGGCCCATAACACTTTTGATGCATGGTCATCCCAATCCCTGAGACCAATGTCACATATTTTTTGTGAGGCATGTCCCAATATTTTATTGAATGCTTCTATGGTGCCATTATCTTGGGGGTTGTAGGGTGTTTTTTTATGTTGCACCACCATATACTTACACAATAGAATTTAAACCATATCATTGATGAAATGTGTTCCACAATCACTAGTCAAGCTAAGTGGGCATCCATACCTACTGCTAATGTTTTATAAAATGAATATTGTTGTTGTGGAGACTACATAATATTTATTTGGCATCACTTTTTTCCACTTGGTGAAGTAATCTATAGTAGCTAGAATGTACCTTGTGCCTATTCACCTCATGGTGGGAGTAATAGGCACATCAAAATCAATGGCCTATTTTTAAAATAACACCTAGACAAGGATGGGGATGAGGGGAATCTCATCTTGATGGTTTGGATTTCTAGTGCACTGGCATACATTATGCATTTTGGTGCATTCTTTTGCATCATGAAATAGAGTTAGCTACCACAAGCTTGATTGTATCACTTTTCGCATTGTGGCATCTCTAGCATAGTGGCCTCTAAGAATCCCCTCATGTGCCTCTTATAGTATTGAGTCCTTTTTATGCTATAGGACACATCAATGCATGATTTAATCACAACTCAACTTATACAGTTCCCCACCAATGAGTTGAAAAGTGGTAGTGAAATCCACAAGATACTTCTTTGCTTTAGTTATCATGGCCTGAGGCATAGATCCAGATGTCAGAAATGTGGTGATCTTTGCTATCTTTAGGGATGCATTAAATACTATAGGGTTTTTCATTGGGCATATCATATTCGATTGGCATTGTCACATCTCCAAAGTTAATATAGGATAGATGGTTTGGGCCCAAGTTTTGCTTTCCAAGATTCACTACAATAGATAATTAGAATTTTTGAAACAAAATGATCCATCAACAAATACATCCATGAAAAATAGGCTTGTTCACTAGGTACTTAAGCACCTTATGATCAGTAAAGAAGATAAAGAGGGTTACCAAAAATTATTTTCAAAAGTTCTTTAGGGCATAGACAATGGAAAGCACCTTGCACTCAGTTGTGGTGTAGTTTTTTCAGCCTCTGCTAGATTTCTAATTGCAAAAGAAATAGGATGATCTATTTTACGTTCACTTTATTTTGAAAAAATGGCACCGATTATAGTACCAAAGGAATCAATGTGGACATGAAAGGGAGTTACCTAATCAGGAAATTACTATATTGGTGTACTTGCTAGTTTTATTCAGGGTCTCAAAAGCATCTTCTTGTACTTTACCCTAATAGAATGGGCCATCCTCATGGAAGATTTCCTCTAATGGCACCACAATCCTAGCATAATTCCTTATGAACTTCATGTAATACCTATAATGTCTAAGAAATGCACATACATATTTTTTAATTGATGGTGTGTGAAGTTGAAGGATGATTTCAATCTTGGTTGGATCAATGAGTAAATTATCCTTGCAGATGATGTGCCCAAGCAATGTGCCAAATGGTGTTGTAAAAATACACTTCTTAAGATTTAAAGAGATTTGTAACTACTAACACCTTTCAAACATTAGGCACAAATTTTTAGTGATATTTTATCAACCCATACACTATCTAAATATACTTGGAGTAACTTGTGAATGAAGTCTTTAAATGTAGTGATTACCACCCAGGAGAAAAAGGCTAGCACATTCTTTAGCCCAAAGGGCATCACATTCTATATTAAACATCCCCATTCAATCGTAAAGGTGGTTTTGGGTTTGTCCTCCTCCTTGATTTGGACTTGATGGTATCCTGAAAATCCATCAATAAATGTGTATTTTTTGTAATATGTGATTCCATCTAATACTTCATCAGTGAATGAAGTTAGGAAGGGGCCAGTCATGTACGTAGCATTCAAAACTTTATATTTAACATAAATTCAAACACACACATCCTTTTTGATGTTGATGACCATGGAGCTGACTCATCAGACTCCTACACTGGGTAGATAACTCCTACGACTAGCATGCCATTGATCTCAATCTTGACTTTGGCATAGATATTTGGGTTCATTCTATAGAGCTTCTTCTTGATAGGTCTCACATTGTCAACTAGTTTGATGCTCATCTTCTTGAGGGAGGTGTAGGTGCCTTTCATATCTTTATAGTTTCATGGGAATAGGTCTTGGAATTATTTTAGGAGATCAATAATACGTGTCAATTCTATGTTAGACTAATAGGTGCCCAGAGTGGAAATTTTGGGTTCTTATTATGAATTGATATCTACCTTGGTAGTTTTTAATGGTGCCTAATGTTGGTTGAATATTTTGTTGATCAGCATACTGATAAAAAAATAGGTCTGATCAACCAAAGTAGGAAGATTAGTCATCCAAATGTGTAGGTTTACCACATCAGAAGGGGACTGATCTCTCCTCTCATCAAGGGGAGGTTCCCTATAGGTATATATATATATATATATATATATATATATATATCAATAGAAAATAATACTCAAGGGTAGGATAAACCATCCATCTCTCTTTCTTCAGAGATGATGCATGTAGATCAAAGGAGAAACTCAAGGAAAATGATAGAAAACACTCCTCTTCTTTTAGAAGTACTATTTAGCAAGCCACAAGAATACTCCAGGTAGTAACAACAAAATGTAGCAAAGGATGTAATAACTAGCAAATTGAGATGCAGCACAAAGTCTCCACCTAAATTGCTCAAGAGTAAGATACGAAGGACAATGAGGGCACAAAGTCTTCCCAAAGTCTTTTACACAGAAATAAAAGAAAACACACTAAAAGGCAATTATGAGGGCACAAAGTCTATCCACAGTTGACTCTTCAGGACACCTTCCTAACTACTATCACTAATTATACTTGTTAAATTAAAAGAAAAAAGAATATATCAAGGAAAAAGACATAAGAACAGTTTTCTCAACAAAAAAGATATTACAGCACAAAGTCTGAAAAATCACTTGCTTTCTTATTCCAATAACAAAATATGATCAACAAATTGAGCTCAAAGTCTCAGAAGTGCCTTTCAATTTGGGCAGAGTTTCATTTTGATTGTCAAAAAAGAAATCCATTTATAATAGAAGAGAGTCCCTTATATAGCCTCTTCAAGAAGGACTCGAGAATAGTAACACATCATGTTGCATTGAAATCTATTAAGAAGGTAGGCTGGAACTTAGGGGCATCTACCCATTTGCCTTTCTCAATGTAGAGAAACAAGTCATGCTATTGAAAGTTTACATCTTTCAATGTCCACCTAGTGATCTAATCCTTCTTCATCATTCTTCGTTTTCTAGTTATTTGAATCAGGTCCTAGATTCAATTCGATGTTATGTTCCTTAGTCACTTTCTAATGGTCTTTAGCAATTGACATGTGGCACATTTCACTGCTAAATAGGGGAAGACACATGGCAACTTCCGCAAGACTTTGAGAAACATTTATTGATAGAGGCTTTGAAACTTATTAAAAACTCAAAATCATGGGTGCAAACACTTGTCACTCTCTGTGGATTTACAACAAAAAAGGTGGCAGCTTTCGCTTGCCTCTTGAGAATCTTGTGGAGTATGACATGTGTCAGCTTCCATTGAATTTTAGAAACACTATAGAACTATGCATAACTCATTTGGATTCATGCAGATGATGCCACTTGGCATGTTTCGCTTAACTTACAAAGGACATGTGGTGGCTTCCATGGCTCTTAGAAGCAAAGTGAAATGAGACTTGGAAGATGACATATCCTTTGAGAGCCCTACAGAATATGACACATGGCAGTCTCTACTATGCTTTAGCAGCCTTTGAAAACACTCGAGACTTATTTTAGATTCACATAGATGATAACACATGGCGGTCTCCGCTTTGCTCAAAAAATGCTTAGGATGAGCTTAGAAACTTGTTCAAAACTCAGACGCAGACACGTGTCACTCTTTGCAGAGTTATAAATGACTAGGTGGTGGCTTCTACTCGTCTTTGGAGAGTCAGGTAGATGATGACACATGGCATGTTCTAATTCATTTAGTAGCTCACTAGGGGTCCAATCCAAATACATTTATTAGTCATGTGGATGCAGACACTTGGTGTGTTCTACTTCATTTAGTCACTCATCTCCAGGCCCACCATGGTCTTTACTCAAAATAGTGAAGCTAAGGGAAGAGACTACAGATATTGACACTTGGAGGCTCATAACAAGCTTTAAGAGGGACACGTGGCAATATCTACCAATTTATAGAAACAAAGTTTAGTGAGGCTTAGCCATCAACACTTGGCAGCATATGCTAGATTCTATTGGGCTTTTATCTCGATCTATTTGTTTGCCTTGGTCACTTTTTATCACAAGAATTCCCTTCATAAGGGCACTTGTGTCTTTGACTCTTGGGGCACTCCTTTGAACTTTGTCGATTGAACCGACTGATTGAACCAACTTTGGTTTAATGGTTCAATGGTTCATTCCCTTGTTTTAGCTAAGTCTTTTTGGTCTTCATTGAACCAAACGTGTTGAACCACTTGATTGAACCAAAGTGGTTTAAGCCTCTTTTGCTTGAATGCTTGTCGATAGACATTTTTGATTAAACCCAGGCACTGAACCAATCTTGAAAATGACCAAGTGATAGAAACTGATTCTTTTGGTTGAACCCACCTGCAAAAAATATAGATTTCCTTTTCCTACTGAGTCTATGGATTCAAGCCTGCAGAGTCCATAGATTTTTGAGAAGCTTGAAAAATGAGGAATTTGAATGCCTAGGACAAATTTTAAAAAAGAAAGAGACAATTTTGGTTTGTAGGACAAAAATAGTTCAAATGTTGTCCCAAAAATGAGTGATATTTTTGGGGGACAACAGCGGGCTTCAGTTGGGGAACTTCTATCAATTGCAAAAAGAATTAAAAGGTGTAGAATCTAGAATCTCCAATGTCTTCATGTGTACCATTGGGTTATGGAGCCATGCTACCTAGAAATGAAAGGTATCAAAAAAAGAAACAAACAAAACAAAATAGAATTAAAAACTATACAAATGTACATGTATACAGATGGAATGATTAACACTTCAAGAGTTGATATGTTTCAAATGCTGCCCATTGTGGGGCAGAGAAAAGAGTGTGCCATATTGATATTTCAATAGAAAGCTATTTTCACCAATGTGCTGATGAATTATAAATGGGCCTCTCCAAAGGGAGTCAAACTTTCCATGCATCCCCTTTGGTTCTCTCCTTTTGTCCCACAGCAGGACTTGATCCCCAATCTAGAAATCATGATTTTTGGCCTTCTGGTCAAAGTTTCTTTACTAGACTTTGATGAGTAGCAATTCTATCCACCACCATGGTTCTCTGTTCCTCCAGCTCAGCCAGGCACATGATTCTTTTGTCAAAAGAACTTTCATATGTCTACTCTTCAATTGCCTTTGCCAATTTCAAGGCTGGCAATTCTAAGGTGATTGGTATCTCAACATTGATACCATAAATAAGTTGAAAAGGAGACATACCAATTGCCCTCTTTGGTGTGATTCTATCTACCCACAGAGCATCAACCAATGCTTTATGCCATGTTTTATGATTGTCATTTGCTAGCTTCTTGATGATAGTTACTAGGTTCTTATTGTTGGATTCAGCTTGTCCATTCCCTTATGGAAAATAATCAAAAGAGTGAGAGAGTGTAATTTCATAATGGAAACAAAATTGTGTAATCTCTTGAGAGGTGAAACAAGCTACATTATCAGTAATAATTTTGATTGGAACTTCAAACTTGGAAATGATATTCTCTTTGAGAAAGTTGCATACAACTTTTGAAGTAGCATGCTTAGTTGGGATTGCTTCTACCCACTTGGTGAAATAATCAGTTGCTGTAAGGACATAATCATATCTAGCACTTGAAAATGGGTTTATAGTCCCAATGAAATCAAGTCCCCATTGCTAGAAAGATTCTTCTATGATCACTGGCTTGAGAGGCATAGCAGTTAACTTGGGTGTTCCAACGAATTGCTGACAGAGTTCACATTTCTTCACCCACTTATGTACATCTTGGAAAAGAGTTGGCCAGTAATACCTGTCTCATAAAATCTTGTGAGCAGTCACAAGAGCAGAAAAATGTCCTCCATAGGCTATATTGTGAAAAAATTTCAAAAGCTGGCTTTGTTGCTCTTTGTCTACATAGTGAAGGAATACTCTATCTATGCTTCTCTTGTACAAGCCGTTGTCCCAAAAGACAAAATTGGTAGCTTTCAACTTGATAGTCCTCTTTTCTTTGTAATAAAAATGAGTAGGACATTCACCATAAGTAAGAAAATGAGTGATACCTGAATACCACTCATTGGTAGTGGAGACAAAAAGGACTGTTGGTGTCTCTTCTACTTCAATTTCTTTATGTTGTGTGTCTTCTAGCTTATTGTCAATAATTAATTGGCATAAACCTTTACCCCTGACCAACTTTGTTAGCTTGATGTCTAGATCAAAATATTGAATTTTTGCAATCCAATTACCTTTTTTCATGCCAAACTCCTGCTGAGTTAATATAGACTTGACTGTAGTGTCAGGCATTAGGGCAGTAGTATGTGAATTCAAAATATAGAAACAAAAATGTTTGACTGCTTTCACCAAGGCATAAACATGCTTCTCTATATTTGAATATTTCATCTCATGGGTTTTGAGAGGGTAACTCATGAAAGAGATAGGAGATTCTATACCTTCCTTATCTTGTTGAACAAGAATTGTTGAAAGAGTGTGTTCAGACGCATAGCTGTATATGATGAAATCTTTTTTGTAATCTGGACAAACTAATGTAGGGGCGTGAGTAATGGTGGTCTTGATATCTTGAAATCTTGATTTGCCTTCTTTAGTCTAGCTGAAGATGGTCTTCCATTTCATCATATTCACAATGTGTCTAGTTTTCTCAGCAAATTCAAGGATAAATCTCTATAAGAAATTCACCTTTCTAAAAAAAATGAACAACATTCTTACTTGTAGGCAAATTAAGTTCTGGATTAGACTTGACTCTGTCTGAGTCAATATTTATGCCTTCTTTGGACACAATGTTTCCAAGGAGTTTCCCCTCTGTCACTCCAAAAACTGACTTTTTAGGATTTAAGGAAATACCATTCTAGCAGCAGTGCTCCAGCACTTGTAGGTGGTGTACATGATCAGATCGATGCTTTGAAAAGATAGTCAAGTCATCAAGGTATACCACTATGAATTTACCAATCTCATCTTTAAAAGCCAAATCCATAGCTCTCTGAAAGGTAGCAACAAAATTTATTAAGCCAAAAGGCATTCTCCTATATGCAAATATACCCCAAGGCATAGTGAATGCAGTCTTATGTTGGTCTGCTTCACCAACTTTAACTTGATTATAACTTGAGAAGCCATCCAACATTGATAACATCTCTGCACCTATCACTATTTGAAGCACTTGATCCATGATTGGCAAAGGATAATTATCTTTCAAAGATGCTTGATTCAGATTTTTGAAATCTACACAAATGTAAATTTTGCCATTTTTCTTCCTTACAGGCACTATGTTTGCAATTCATGTGGAATGATGGATTGGGAAGATGATTCTAGCATTTAACATCTTTTGTATCTCAGACAGAATAGTACCTAATATTTCTAGATTATACTGTCTGGATTTTTGCTTGTAGGGCATGGAGTCAGCCTTGAGAGGAATGTTATGGTGGATTTCATCAGGTCTGAGAGACTTCAGGTCTTCATAAGAATATGCTAAGACATCCATGTATTGATAGAGTAAAAAGATGAGCTTATATCTTTCTTCAAGGGTGTGACACTTACCAATATTGACCATCTTGGGATTTTCTTTAGTAGTCAAATTCACTTAATCGAATCCCTGAGAGAAACTCAAATCTGTTTGCTATTGTTTGATGAATCTATTATGCTTTACAAATAGCTTTTCAAGATAAACTAGGTCTTTAGGAATTTTGTTTCTTTTCAGCTGTAAGAATTCTTCATTTATATCTAAGCTAGATTCAGACATAGATTCATTCTTTTGAGGTTTATTGCCTTCAAAACATAGTTGTTCAAAATTATCTTTTCATTCCAGGAAGGCAATGATTTGATGATCATCATTGAATACTTGCCAATGGTCAGCATTGTCAAGAACACTTGGTCTATAAACTAGCTCAATGGTATATCTATCTTTGAAATCTAAATGAGGAGCTAAGAGAGTTCTTGAAATAGTAAGTGCATCAGCTCTGTCATTAGACTCTCTGGGTATCGCAAAAATGTTGAAATCATCAAAGCTTTCAATTTGGTCCCAAACCAAGTTACGATAGTGGTGTAATCTTTCATTCTTGGTTTGGTATAAGTTTCTGACTTGACAAACCACTAATTTAGCATCCCCTTTGGCATGAAGAAATTTGATGCCTTTTTCTTGAGCAGCTTTCATGCCAAGCAACAGAGATTCATATTCAATTGTATTGTTAGTGTTGCTAAACTATAATTTGTAAGATGAAGGGAAAATATCTCCTTGAGGAGATATCAAAATAATCCTAGCTCCTGAACCAATAGAGGAATAGCTACCATCAAATTCCAAAGTCCATATCTCATCTGATACTAATTTTTCTTTAAATTTTCCTTCATCAGAGATAGAGGATCCTTCTTGGTCTGTACTGCAGCCTACTAGTTTTTTTGTTGTTCTTGTTGAACTAATTTTTGAGTTGATACTTTTAGGTGTTTCATACATTTCATCTGTAGATAGAAAATAGTTACCCATACCTAGAGATTCAAAAAGGATTTGAGCTTCAGGGGTTGATGTCTGGGTGACCACATATTTTGCTTCCTTTTTAGGGAGCAACCTCTTCATTATGCCTTGGACAGGGATCCTTTCCTCGAACAAATCCATGCTTAGTTCTCCTCCCATATCTTTACAAAAATTTCATCCAAGCAAAATGCCATAAGATGCTGAGACGTCAGCCACCAAGACAGTCATCTTGATTCTCTTGTCTAAAAAGGCTGCAAATGTAAATTGGGCATCTTTGATTTGCCCTAGCAATGGTACTTGCTTATTCTCCATGGAGAAACATCTTCCAAATGTCTTGGTCAGTGTGAGACCAAGAGACTTAGCCACTTTAGTAGGCATGACATTATCAGATGTGCCTGAGTCTATAATACAGTTACTCAGCTTATGGCCATTAATTAACAAGGAAACATAAAAAGGTTCTATTTTTCCAAGAACAGCTGGGGGAGTAATGACCAAATTATTTGGAATAGGCGTGTTCTTTAAAGAATTAGGATTTACTTTTTTAGCCTTTTGTCCTATAGGGACATTTTGGTTTTTGACATATTGGACCAGCTTATTCAATTGATCAGGATTGGACTGCAGATATTCAAACTCAGACATTTGTATTTTTGTCTTTTTGACATGATCAATTATGTCAAATGGCTAAATTAAACTAGGTACAGAGAAAGGTACTTCAACTTTCTAAGTTTTAAGAGGGATGGGAGGTGGGCTGGTTTGCAATTTTGAATTAAAAGGGGAAGGCAAGATTGGTGTATTTGCCTTTTGGGTGATTATCAGGTCTTTTGACTGAAAAGGTAGAATGGTTCCATGCTTAGCAATCATGACTACTGGCTACGGTTGCTCTTCTATTTTCTCTTTATCAGCCTACTAGACTGATTGGTTCTTGGATCTGGTAACCACTGCATATGATCCATCAAAAGCTTCTCCTTTGCTTTCGAGTTCATCCTGATAATTTAGGAAACCAATGTGGGAGTTGCCAGCTAATTCTTCTTGATTGTCTTCAAGGAGATCAGTGTCATTTTCTTGATTCAATTCAGGCTGGAAAGAGAATTTTAATTCTGCTTCAAGATATCCCATTGCTGAATTGGTTGGAGGAGCTTCCAGGGCAAGTTTCCCTTGTGGGGGAGGAAGGCGATTCTATTGCCCTTGATTCTTGGCAGCATTGCCCTGATATGACTAATTTGGGAATGTCTTTCTATATGAAAGAGCATAAGACATTCTTTGAGCCATTTGTTTTTTGAGAGTAAGCAACTCATTTGCTAATTTTTGCACCATTAGATATGAGGTGCCTGTAGATGCATATTCAAAAGATGATGAAGCTCTATTTCTATTTGAATCTCTTTTTATCTTCCCTACTAAGATGAGATCATCTTCTACCTCAGTGGCCAAAAGTTGAGCTATAGCAAGATCTATTTGACCAACACGCCTCAAGAGAAAACTTACTTTAGGTAGCTGAGAATTAATGAAAAAGCATTTGAGATTCTCAGTTGTAGGTCTAGCAATTACAAGGATTTTGTTTCTTAGTTTTTCAAATTTGGCTATGAAATCTCTCATAAGCTCATGAAGCTCTTTCTTCATCTATGTAAGTTGACCTAAAATTGTATGTGCATCTTTTGCAAGTTTGAATTTGGCTTTAAACTTAGCTTTGAGAGTATTCTAATCAGTCATTGATTGAGCTTGTAGATGATAAAACCAATTTGCAGTAGCACCTTGTAGTGTCTCCACAAAAAGCTTGACTACTACATCTTCAAATTCTACTTCAATTACTCCACAAGCTATGCTGAAAGCTGCAATGTGCTCATCAAGATGGACTTTTCCATCACCATATAACTTGGGGAAGTTCTTCTTTGAATTGCATGGAAGCTCATGTAGAGGTGGAGTAAGATTGAGAGGACCAAAAACATTACCCTAGGGGCCTTGAACTGCCATTGTAGGATTATGAAAAGGAGGGATAACAAATCTCAGAGGGGTAATTATTGGCAAAGCTTTATCAATAATAGAAATAGATACTTCATCTAGCAATAGAGATCTGAATTTATTAAGAGAGAAGCTCTTGGTTCGTTGGAGATGAGATGGTGAAGGAAATAGATCAAAATCACTTTGTTAAACTAGATTGAATACAGGGTCAATGATACCTTTAACCCTTTGGCTTCGTGTATACCTTGAATCTATCAAATTGTGAAACAAAAATGGAAAAGAATTGACCTTGCTTCAGTTTGAAGCTTGAGGCTTTAAATAGTGCATTCTTTTTTGGTTAGTGTGGAGGTGAATGGATAGATTATAAATGAATAATGGATTTTATGATCTCCAATGGAGTCACCAAAAACTGTTGGTTGAATATTTTGTCGATCAGCATACTGATAAACAAAATAGGTCTGATCAGCCAAAGTAGGAAGATTAGTCATCCAAATGTGTAGGTTTACCACATCAGAAGGGGAGTGATCTCTCCTATCATCAAGGGGAGGTTCCCTATAGGTATGCTATATATATATATATATATATATATATATATATATCAACAAAAAATAATATTCAAGGGTAGGAAAAACCATCCATCTCTCTTTCTTCAGAGATGATGCATGCAGATCATAGGAGAAACTCAAGGAAAATGACAGAAAGCACTCCTCTTATTTCAAAAGTACTATTCAACAAGGCACAAGAATACTCCAGATAGTACAACAAAATGTAGCAAAGGATGTAATAACTAGCAAATTGAGATGCAGCACAAAGTCTCCACCTAAATTTCTCAAGAGTAAGATATGAAGGACAATGAGAGCACAAAATCTTCCCAAAGTCCTTTATATAGAAATAAAAGAAAACACATTGAAAGGCAATTATGGGGGCACAAAGTCTCTCCATAGTTGACTCTTCAAAACACCTTCCTGACTACTGTCACTAATTCTGCTTGTTGACTTAAAAGAATAGAGAATATATCAAAGAAAAAGACATAAGAACAGTTTCCTCAATAACAAAGATATTACAACACAAAGTCTGAAAAATCACTTGCTTTCTTATTCCAATAACAAAATATGATCAACAAACTAAGCTCAAAGTCTCAGAAGTGCCTTTCAATTTGGGCAGAGTTTCATTCTGATTGTCAAAAAAGGGATCCATTTACAATAGAAGAGAGTCCCTTATATAGCCTCTTCAAGAAGGACTCAGGAACAATAACACATCATGTTGCATTGAAATCTATTAAGAAGGTAGGCTAGAACTTAGGGGCATCTACCCATTTGCCTTTCTCAATGCACAAAAATAAGTCACGCTATTGAAAGTTTACATCTTTCAATGTCCACCTAGTGATCTGATCCTTCTTCATCATTTCTCTTTTTCTAGTTATTTGAATCGGGTCCTAGATTTAATTTGATGCTCTATTCCTTATTCACTTGTTGCTGGTCTTTAGCAATTGACTCATGGCACATTCCACTGCTAAATAGGTGAAGACACATGGCAACTTCTGTAGGACTCTGAGAAACATCTATTGATAGAGGCTTTGAAACTTATTAGAAACTCAGAATCATGGGTGCAAACACTTATTGCTCTCCGCAGATTTATAATGGAAAAATTAGCAGCTTCTGCTTGCCTCTTGAGAATCTTGTAGAGGATGACACATGTTAGCTTTTGTTGAATTTTAGAAACACTATAGAACTATGCGTAACTCATTTGGATTCATGTGGATGATGCCACTTGGCATGTTCCACTTAACTTGCAAAGGACACGTGGTAGCTTCTGTGGCTCTTAGAAGCAAAGTGAAATGAGACTCGAAAGATGACATATCCTTTGAGAGCCTTGCAGAAGATGACACATGGTAGTCTCCACTGCACTTTAGCAGCCTTTGAAAACACTTTAGACTTATTTTAGATTCACATAGATGATAACACGTGGTGGTCTCTACTGTGCTCAAAAAATGCTTAGGATGAGCTTAGAAACTTGTTCAAAACTCAGACGTAGACACGTGTCACTCTCTATGGAGTTATAAATGAATAGGTGGCGGCTTCCGCTCATCTTTGGAGATTCAAGTGGATGATGACACATGGCATGTTTCACTTCATTTAGTAGCTCATTGGGGGTCCACCATAGTCTTTATGAAAATAAGAAGTAGGAGAGAGAAATTATGGAGATTGACACTTGTCAGCGTCTGCCAAATTTTGTAAGGGACACGTGGCATGTCTGAATACATTTGTTAGTCACATGGATGTAGACACTTGGTACATTCCACTTCATTTAGTCACTCACCCCTAGGCCCACCATGGTCTTTACTTGAAATAGTGAAGCTAAGGGAAGAGACTATGGATATTGACACTTGGAGGCTCCCAACAAGCTTCAAGAGGGACACATGGCAATATCTGCCAATTCACAGAAACAAAGTTTAGTGAGGCTCAGCCGTCGACACTTGGCAGCATCCACGAGATTTTGTCAAGCTTTTGCCTTGGTCTATTTGTTTGCCTTGGTCACTTTTTGCCACGGGAATTCCCTTCGCAAGGGCACTTTTGTCTTTGACTCTTGGGGCACTCCTTTGAACTTTGCCACTTGAACCGACTAATTGAACCAACTTTGGTTCAATGGTTCAATGGTTCATTCCCTTATTTTGGCTGAGTCTTTTTGATCTTCATTAAACCAAATGTGTTGAACCACTTGATTGAACTAAAGTGGTTCAAGCCTCTTTTGCTTGAATGCTTGCCGATAGACATTTTTGATTGAACCAAGACACTAAACCAATCCTGAAAATGACCAAGTGATAGAAACTAATTCTTTTGTTTGAACCCACCTATAGAAACTATAGATTTCATCTTCCTAATGAGTCTATAGATTCAAGCTTGTAGAGTCCATAGATTTCTAAGAAGCTTGAAAAATGAGGAATTTGAATGCCTAGGACAAATTTTAAAAAGGAAAGAGACAATTTTGGTTTGTAGGACAAAAATAGTTCAAATGTTGTCCCAAAAATGAGTGATATTTTTGGGGGACAACACCTAATAGGGTTCATGATTGTCTTAGTGTGAATACTCAACTTGTCTGCTACCCTCAATTTCCTCTACCCAAAGATGGGTAGGGTTTTCTTCTTCTGGGGCACTATCCTCAACTTAGTGTACTAAATTATTTTTCCCTGCCAAATTCTTCCAGTTGCATACTTTCCATGTGTCATCATCTTCATCACTAGAGTCACTATTTATAATTTGTTCTTTGAAGAAGTTTGGGAATGATAACCCTTTTTCATCAAATATTTCCTTTAGGCATTCTTGCAATATAATAGTATTCTCAAACACTGACCTTCGAACTACCTATAATGGCTTAATCAGTTCAAGATTTTGCAAAGAAAAGGAAAAGGTATGAACAAATCAATTTTTAAGGGCATCCAAATTTATTATTTCATAATGTGTTTTATGTACTATATATCATGCTTATGCCCAAGTCTTTAAGTTTCTATATAAGGCATGCACTCATAGATTTCTTAGGGCATTTTCACTACAAATAGTCTATGTTTCTTCATAAAGACATACATGTTCTATGGGGTAAGAATCACAAGAGTAAGCTGAAATATCTAGGTCCTCATTGATTTTTACAAATCTAGTGCAAATGGCCACCTTTACATCCTACCAAGTTGGCAAGCTGGGCTTATGCACTGCCCACCAATGAGTGATAGTGCTCTTTAACATGTATACTAGTGCATTCATTTTATCCACCTCCTTTAGGATGCATGACTCAATGTCATGGACACAGTCTTTTATAGGATTACTTCCTTCATATTTTGGGAGTGCAACAAGTTTTCCCTTACTAAGGCAAAACACTCTTTCCCCCTTTTATTGGCATAAGAGACCCATATTTTAGGAGTGTGATCAATTTGTATCTAACCTATATTTACTAGTTTTGGCACCTTTACTCACACCAAGTGTTATCATCATCCAATAGTCTCATATGCTTCCTTGATGCATTGATCATAAGCAACATCTATGGTGTTTGAGGCTAAATTTACATCTTCTAAAGAGATGATTCATTGATTTTTTGGTTCTAGAGTTTTGACACCTTGCACTATGATGTTATAGATATGGTTGATTTAATCCTTAATGTCCACACTATCAACATATGGGGGTCCTTGGTAATCTGAAAGAGGTATAAATACCCTCTCCTTTCCATTCTCCAAGGTCATTTAACACCTTTTGAATCAAATATCTACATTGTTTGCATAACACCATAGCCTTCCTAGAAACACTGGGTGGTTGGCCTACTCTACTAACTCTATTACTTCAAAGTCAACCCAAAATTTGGTGCCCATGATATCTATAATTGTGCTCTTTATAAATTTGATAGGTTACACCTAGGTCTTATTGGCCATGAAAATTACATGAGGGGAAGGTCTCAAATTTGGGCTACCCATTTTCTCCAAAGCAGTCTAGGTCAAGATGTTGACCTCAATGCCTATGTCTATAAGAACCTTGCAGAGAGACCATCTATCAATAGTGGCATCCACCAAGATTTTTGGTCATATTCAACATTCTAAGTATGTTGAACTTCTCATTCCCTCTCCATGCATGGTGCAGTGACCTCAACCTACTTTTAACCTACATGCTCTAGAAGTAAGTTTTTCAATAGGGGCATCATACCATTGTTATGTAAAAGACATAAGATCTATGTTAGTTATTATAATTTAACTTCTCAATTATCCTATTTCTTTGAGAGGTAACAATATGTGCTTCTAGGTTCCACACTAATTGGAGCTCCCCTTGCAAGTTTTAGATTATGCTCATAGCCTACTATAGTACATGTTTTTGGCACTTTGCATTTGGATAAGGCATGACTTGTAGTTCAAGCCAAATTACACATTAATTTTAACCCTTATCTATATACTTGAGGCATAATTTAGGTACTGGTGCAACTAAAAATTGAGTGGTGAATCCACTATGAGTAGTTACCTGCACCTTGACTTCCACTATGGGTGTAGGTTGTGCCTTTGGGGTCTATTTTTCCATCTTTTACTTACACTTGATCATCCATGCACCCTTGTCTACATCAGGCCTACCTTGGGTCAACATTTTTTTAAGGTTAGGGCATTTTTTAACTTTATGGGGCCCTTGACAATACCCACATGTGGGATGTGTAGGAAAGTCACATTGATAATGCTATGTTGAGCCATACTTATAACATGATCATGGTGGGAACCTTCCTCCACCACATCCTCTACCTCACCCTTTAACACTTCATTACATCCCTAAGCATATATTCTATTGGTTATAGCCATCATTCTTTTGGTTTACTTTCCCTTTGACTGCTGCAATAACCTGTCACACTCCCTTTCCATGTTTTCATGCATTTCATCAATCATCTGGTAATCAATAGTGGTATGGCTATAGGTGTCACACAAATGATAATAGATTATTGTGTTGACTTGGCTCATGCATTATAACAAGGGATATTTTCACATGTCATGCACTTCTTGATAGACTTCATAACTTAGAATGGGCAGTTAGTTCTATTATGGATTTTAACTTTGCAATCAATGCACCATAGTCCTCTTTGAGCATCATGTGCAGAGCTAGAAGTAAGATTTTGGAGCTAAGATGTCATAGATGCAATCTCCACCTCCATAAATGGGTTGATCCTTGTGTCTACACTTCTGGCTGCCTTGATTATGAGCGTAACTTTAAACCCTTATCAAGGGTCTATAAAGGTCTTCATAGAAAGTGCTTTTTAGAATGGCACTAACAATCCCCCAATAAACCACTAAACATGTTGGGAAGGGTGAATATCATACAAGAGATTTGATAGGAGAGTTTTGAACTATGTATCATACAAGTGTACACTTTTTGAGAGTCTTTGAGTAATTTCTTTTAGCATGATGATGCTATATTTTTCAAACTTTGGGATGTCAAATTCCTTTAGAAATGCATCCTTTAGGCTATCATAGTCAACCATGGCCTGGTTGGGATCAAAATTTCTATACCAGGTATGGACATGATCAAGTAAAGTGGTTAAAAACTTAGTAGCCTTGCATTCTGACTGGGTTATGCCTCATGCACATCACTATAGTTCACACACTTCATTATATGTTTTGTAGCATTTTCCTTGCCATGATACTCTAGGAGGTGTATAGGCATTTTATAGTAGATATGTTATAGGGGTAGCTGGTACTTGACACACTTATCCCCTCAGCACTTGTCTTGACAATGGTCCTCCAATACCTCCATCCCCAAAGGTAAGCATTGGTCTCATCATTCTTGCTAGCATAGTTGATGTCATTGGTGTTATGCTACTTGTTTTTGGCACCAAACCACTATCTAAAAGATATTTCCCACCTTCCATTACTGACATTGGTTATGTTGGTATGCTTGCATTCAAGTTATATTATGGTGAACTAGAACTCAATGATCTAGAGGTAGTTTCACTCACCTCCTTATATGGAATAATTTATTTAATAACAAAGTTACAATCTAAATACACAACATGTCTAAGATCTAAGGTCTTGGTAGGGTCAACAATAACTTTTGTATTGTGTTCAAGTGGGGGATCCAGAATGTGAGCATAAATTATAGGTTCAAAGGGGGTAGGCATGCCAAGCATATATGTAGTCACTAAATTATTCTAAGTACTCAACGAATTCCACACTATCAAGTGTCAAAATTGATCTATCACTTCATTATACCTCTCATCTCCATGCTGCTATCTTTAAATATATCCTTCTCCTTGCCCTTCCCATTCACTATGGGTCCTCTTGGCATTTCCAAGTTCCATAACCTCCATCATTCAGCACTAGCTCTTATTATAGGCTTGTCTTCTGAGCTCTTGAGTGTCAATTTTCTCATACCCTTCCATTATACCTTACCTACACATCCTCATCTTCCACTTTGTGTAACCCATAGGTGAAAGGATTTTAGCCTTCCATCGATAAAGTTTCAAAACTTTAATCAACCATTATATTTTTGAACTCTGTGTTGAACTCCTTCACGAATGTGCATCTAGGGTCATGCAAAAACTAGTACTCTGCTCCCTTAGAGCATAAATAATTTGATACTACAAACTCAATTACATAGTTATTTATATCTCCTTACCACCATTTATCCACCGCTCTAGTCCAAGTAATATCTAGGGTCCTAAGCCTCTCTAGGTTCTCCTTTGTCCACTCAAAATACCATCTATAGCTTCTTCTTTTATGGGTTGAATATACAACCAATCACTTGTACACATTCTCAGGTAACTCACATAAAAACACCTCATACAAAGCATCATATAGGTTGTCCTAAACCCATTTTCTTGGATTTTGTCCTTTGTAAGTTGGATGCTTCTATGCAAAACTATTTTCCATCTGTTGTAGCCAGTGCTAGATTTTTTTGAGAGAAATTTGGTACATCATTCTGTCAAACTATCACAACAACAAAATTCAACATGGGTCCTAGAAATAGAACCAAAATGTTGTGAAAGTCTAGGGGTGGTTTATTACAAGTAAATGAAAGCATGGGATAGCTCCTTTTGTACTCAAAATTTAAACAATTGATTGTGCTGACATCAATCCACATAAGGTACATGTCTTATGTGCTCACCTAAAGTGCAACTAAGAAGGAACCGAGGCCCACACTAGGATAGTCACATCATGGTATGAGGCTTCACTAGGGGGGACTTAAGTAATGCACTAAAAACTTAACTTTAGGGCTGATCCATAGGTGTAGGACTTTCAAAAGTTAAGCCTAGGGTCACAAGACTAGTTTGGTTCAACTTATTCTCCATAATAAATAAATGTGATTGAAATAGGGGTTGGGTTCACTAGCATAAACCTATACTCATCTTCCATGTAAAATGATGATGACATCATGATTTATTATAGAAGCTTCATTAAAATAGTGAAATCAACAAAAGCCATGAACTTTAATTCACATAATTAATCAAAATTATGGCATCACACAAACACTTGTATCCCATTAACAATATTACAAGACATGCAAACCAAACAAACTTAAGTACATTTTAAGGAAACACCATTTATTGTTATTTAAAGTCCATAATAAGAGTTTATATTCAAAATCATAAAATTAATAACCCATAGGCTCATAGATGAGCTTGGCCACATATAATTAGATCTAGAGTGGCCTCTATTATGTATTTAAGCCTCAATGGACACTAGAGTAAAGTTGAAAAATCATGGTTTTGAAGT
The DNA here is from genome assembly GCA_037957365.1 of Torreya grandis. NCBI lineage: Eukaryota > Viridiplantae > Streptophyta > Pinopsida > Cupressales > Taxaceae > Torreya > Torreya grandis. Next base: position 3,089,882 of record JARHVA010001587.1, read on the forward strand.
CATTCCTCTAGAGCTTTACTGCAATTTCCTATCTCTCTTTATCCACTAGTTTGAGCTCTTATATAAGCCTTTCAAGAGCATCTTTACCAGGGTAGAAGATACATGCTGAGTGTTGAGATAGATTTTTATCATCATTACCACTGGTTCCATGATCCCATGAATCCTATGCTCTACTTTCCATCTATCTTTAGATCTTCATTGATACCCTGAGTATCCAAGAAATGGTTAGCCATCAACCATCTAAGACATGATTCATGATACATCCTCTAACTAGCTAACAAAAATCATTAGGTTAACCACTTGCCAAAATATCTAGACATGCCGAGGTGGATATAAAGTTATAATTAACACTTTACTAATGGGTTAGGGTCCCAACAACATACACTACCATTGCGCTTAGGTGTTAGGTTGTGGAGCTAAAAGCTTCACCTGAATGCAAACATAGAGGTTGTTGAGTGTCACAGTGACCGACATTGGTTAGGCCAACTAATGTCGGCCAGTGGTGGACAGGTAGCAACCAACATCAGTCAGGAGTCAGCCGACATCGATCACCTCTAGACAGACAGGGACTGATGTTGGTCTCCTGTGTAGTTCTAGAACTATCAGTTACATGAACAGTTAGTTTAACGAACCGGTTATTTACATGTTAAGGACTAATTTTAGTCTTGAGCTGTAGTTCTAATTATTGTAATTAAAATTCTAATTATTAGTTGTATGGGATCTATATACTAGACTCATAGACTATATTATAAAATAGTAGAACTGGAAGGCTTCTATAGAATCAAAAGGGTTCTATCCATGGGAGAATCATAAGGACTTGGTGAGACAAGGACAAGGGTTCTTTCGGGTGTGTATGATCTCAGTCAGCAAGTTTACAAGGCTAGGTTGATCTGCGATATAGCAAGATCAGGTGAGATCTACATGTGTAAGTAAGATCGGTTGATCTGCAGGTGTGTGTGTGTGTGTGTGTGCGTGGTCTAGGTTTGCAGGTGTTACAAAACCAAGTTGATCTTCAGGTGGCAACAAGATCAGGGAGATCAGCAACACAATAGGTAGCAAGATCAAGTGAGATCTACTTAGAGTACATGGTGTACTTAGACCTAGAGTACATGGAGTACTCAGCTGGACTAGAAGTGATTGTCACTTATTGGTGGTACTGGCAGTATTTATACTGACTAGTTAGAGGTGAACAACAACTCTGTGTTTGAGTTGATTGTTGTGATCGTAATTGATGAGAGTGAACTCTTGAAGGTGAATTACTGTACACTTGGTGTGAGAAGCCTGAAAGGTGTGGAAGAGTGTGGCATCTCTTCATTGTAATTCTTTTTCTGGAAGAATATTAATACAATTGGGTATTGTCTCTCATATTCTATGTTATTTCTTATTTCTAGTTACTTGTGCATTCTGGTTAAATTCTATGTTTAGTTGCTTATACAAAGGTAATCATGTGTGCTCTTCTAGAGCATGGATCTTGACAGTTGGTATTAGAGCCTGGTTGTAGGTTCAAGAGCGGGGTTAGGTACACTAATAGGTGGTCAACCGTGTTAAGTGTTTTTTGATTACAGGTCACTCTCAAGGGTTTCTGATTGAGTGAGAGTATAGCAATGGCAAAAGAAAGTAAGATAAGAATGGAGGAACTCAATAGCAAGAATGATCAATTATGGAGTTATGAAAAGAAAGAGCAGGTAAAGAAAGATTGCTAGTTGGTAGAAGATCAGCATGAAGGAACTAAAGAAGTAGATGTTGCAGGTGTTGTTGCACAGGATGCTCTGGTATGTTCCTTGGATAAAGTAGAATCTTGTTTTATAGATTCTGTTGCCTCTTTCCATGCAACCTAAAATAGAGTATTTTTCCATTTTTATGTCTTTGGAGACTTTGGAAAGATTTATTTAGGGGTTGGTGAGCCTTGTCAAATTATTGGCAAAGAGCTTGAAGTGCGACTAAAATTGCAGACGGCCAACACATGGGTGTTGAAGGATGTCATGCAGGTCTCGGTCCTAGAGAGGAGTCTAATCTCAAGAAAGTTGGGTGATGAGGGATGCATAGTAACTCTCATAGCAGATGCACTTGAATTAGCATGTGATAAGAAAGTAGGTACTCTTTATCTACCTACTTGTATTATTGATTCTTTTTCTGTTGTGAAGACATGGATTTGTAGGCTTGGTCACATGAGCAAGAAGGAGATGCATGTTCTTAAGAGTAAGTCAGATGTCTTTGACAAACATAAGAACTAGAAAGCCTTGGTGTTTATGGAGGAGATGATGGACAGTGATCAGGAAGGGAGGCTAAATAAAACTGAGCAGGGCAGTTTGGATAAGGTTTTGATCCAAAGAGAGCTCATAGGTAAAAAGTCATCACTCACAAGAGAACATAGTTATCGGCATCAATCAGGAGGAACCGACATCAAACAGACAGGTGCCGATATTGGTCATGTGTAGACCAGAGCCAGTGTTGTTAGGTAGGGTAAGACTAACATCGATTAGGGAACTGACATTGGTGACAGGTGGACACTGACGTCGGTCAGGTAACTAGTGTCGACAATCAGGGCAGTCACATGGAACTGATGTCAGTCAGATGCAGACTAGGTGGTGATCGAGGTCAGCCACTGGAATGGATTTTGGGTAGATAGCAAGCTGTCAAGGAGTCTCAAACACCCATATGGAGGACTGAAAGGGTAAGTAAGCCTCAAATTCGTTATTCCTCTTCTTTATACTTGTTGCTCACTACAGAGCAGGAAGGATCTAGGAAATAATGGGAGCATGGCATGAATGAGGAATTTGATTCCTAGGATGTAGAACTAAATAGAAGATCTAGTAGGGTTGCCAACTAGTATGAAAGCACTGAAAGATGAATGGATACCTTGGTTAAAGAATAGAGAGAATGGACATGTGAGATGGAAGGCCAGGTCATATGGTCTTGAGGAAGCTCCAAGATAGTGGTACAAGTTTGACAGGTGGATGACAAAGCATGGCTTTAGTCAATGTCAATGTAATCACTGTGGTTACTTTACCAGGTTAGATGATGGTCATGACATTATCCTGTTACTGTATGTTGTGTGTTTGCTTGTTGCAAGGTCACACATGTAGGGAGTTGCTGAACTAAAGGTAAAGTCAGTTCAGTGGTATGTCATGAAGAATTTGGGAGGAGCAAAATTCTTTGGCATGAGTGTGTTTCTAGAGACATGGAAGATCACAGGTTGATTTTGTCTCCAGATGATTGTGTGAAACTAGTTAGCATGCCGATGGTTGGACAGTTCTATGAACAGTGTCTTGATTCACATGATGAGGTTAAGTACATGTGTACTAGACCTGGTGTTGCCCAAGCAGTGGGTGTTGTTAGCAAGTTCATAGCCAATTTGAGAAAGAAGCACTAGAGGGTAGTTCAGTGGATTCTCAAGTATCTAAGAGGGACTAGCAGTAGGTATAAATGTAATGCATGGTCAAGTTCTTTTCTACATGAGTTTGTAGATGTGAATGTGGCAGGTTAATTGGATGACAGGTGTTGCATCACAGAGTTCACTGTTGTGGTTGGTCTTCAAAGTTGAGCTTGAAGAGGGATACAAGCCAGTAAACAAATTAGATGATGTACAAGTATAGGTATAGGTGCAACTATTTATCTCTAAGTGGGAGATTGTTAGGTTGTGGAGCTAAAAGCTTCACCTAGATGCAAACATGGAAGTTGCTGAGTTTCACAGTCACCGATGTCAGTTAGGCTGACTGACATTGGCTAGTGGTGGATAGGTAGCAACCGACATTGGTCAGGAGTCAACTGATGTCGGTCACCTCCAAATAGACAGTGACTGATGTCAGTCGCCTGTGCGGTTCTAAAACTGTCGATTACATGAACAGTTAGTTTAACGAACTGATTGTTTGCATGTTAAGGACTAATTTTAATCTTGAGCTATGGTTCTAATTATTGTAATTAGAAGTCTAATTACTATTTATATGGGATCTATATAATAGACTCATGGGCTGTATTGTAAGATAGTAGAACCAGAAGGCTTCTGTAGAATCAGAAGGGTTTTATCCAAAGGAGAATCATAAGGACTTGGTGAGGTAAGGACAAGGGTTCTTTCGGGTGTGTATGATCTCGGTTAATAGGTGTATAAGGCTAGGTTGATCTATGGTATAGCAAGATCAGGTTAGATCTACATGTGTAAGTAAGATCGGTTGATTTGCAGGTGTGTGTGTGTGTGTGTGCGTGGTCTAGGTTTGCAGGTGTTGTAAAACCAAGTTGATCTATAGGTGGCAGCAAGATCAGGGAGATCAGCAACACAACAGGTAGCAAGATCATGTGAGATATACTTGGAGTACATGGTGTACTTAGACCTAGAGTACATGGAGTACTCGGTTGGACTAAAAGTGATTGTCACTTACTAGTGGTACTGGCAGTATTTATACTGACTGGTTGGAGGTGAACAACAACTCTGTGTTTGAGTTGATTGTTGTGATCGTAATTGATGAGAGTGAACTCTTGAAGGTGAATTATTGTACAGTTAGTGTGGGAAGCCTAAAAGGTGTGGAAGAGTGTGGCATCTCTTCATTGTAATTCTTTTTTGGAAGAGTATTAATACAATTGGGTATTGTCTCTCATATTTTGTGTTATTTTTTATTTCTAGTTACTTGTGCATTCTGGTTAAATTTTGTATTTAGTTTCTTATACAAAGGTAATCATGTGTGCTTTTTTGGAGCGTGGATCCTAATAGTTGGTATTAGAGCCTAGTTGTAGGTTCAAGAGTGGGGTTAGGTACACTAATAGGTGGTCAAGCGTGTTAAGTGTTTTTTTATTACAGGTCACTCTCAAGGGTTTCTGATTGAGTAGAAGTATAGCAATGATAGAAGAAAGTAAGCTAAGAATGGAGGAACTCAATAGCAAGAATGATCAATTACGAAGTTATGAAAAGAAAGAGCAGGTAAGGAAAGATTGCTGGTTGGTAGAAGATCATCATGAAGGAACTAAAGAAGTTGATATTGTAGGTGTTGTTGCACAAGATGCTCTGTTATGTTCCTTGGATAAAGTAGAATCTTGTTTTATAGATTTTATTTCCTGTTTCCATGCAACCTGAAATAGAGTATTTTTCCATATTAATGTCTTTAGAGACTTTGGAAAGATTTATTTAGGGGTTGGTGAGCCTTGTCAAATTGTTGGCAAAGAGCTTGAAGTGCAGCTGAAATTGTAGACGGCCAACACATGGGTGTTGAAGGATGTCATGCAGGTCTCGGTCCTGGAGAGGAGTCTAATCTCAAGAAAGTTGGGTGATGAGGGATGCATAATAACTCTCATAGCAGATGCACTTGAATTAGCATGTGGTAAGAAAGTAGGTACTCTTTATCTACCTACTTATATTACTGATCTTCTTCTGTTGCGAAGACATGGCTTTGTAGGCTTGGTCACATGAGTAAGAAGGAGATGCATGTTCTTAAGAGGAAGTCAGATGTCTTTGACAAACTTAAGAACTGGAAAGCCTTGGTGTTTATGGAGGAGATGATGAATAGTGATTAGCAAGAGAGGCTAAATAAAATTGAGCAGGGCAGTTTGGATAGGGTTTTGATCCAAAGAGAGCTCGCAGGTAAAAAGTAATCACTCAAAAGAGAACACAGTTACCGACATCGGTCAGGAAGAACCAACACCAAACAGATAGGTGCCGATGTTGGTCATGTGCAGACCAGAGCCAGTGGTGTCAGGCAGGGTAAGACTAACATCGGTTAGGTAACTGACATTGGTGATAGGTGGACACTGATGTTGGTTAGGTAACAAGTGTCGACAGTCAGGGCAGTCGCATGGAACTGATGTCAGTTAGATGCAGACTTGGTGGTGATTGAGGTCAGTCACTGGAATGGATTTTGGGTAGACAACAAGCTGTCAAGGAGTCTCAAACACCCATATCGAAGACTGAAAGGGTAAGTAAGCCTCAAATTCACTATTTCTCTTCTTTATACTTGTTGCTCACTACAGAGCAGGAAAGATCTAGGAAATAGTGGGAGCATGGCATGAATGAGGAATTTGATTCCTAGGATGCAGAACTAAATGGGAGATCTGGTAGGGTTGCCAGCCAGTATGAAAGCACTAAAAGATGAATAGATACCTTGGTTAAAGAATAGAGAGAATGGACATGTGAGATGGAAGGCCAGGTCATATGGTCTTGAGGAAGCTCCAGGATAGTGGTACAGGTTTGATAGGTGGATGACAAAGCATGGCTTTAGTCAATGTCAATGTAATCACTGTAGTTACTTTACCAGGTTGGATGATGGTCGTGACATTATCTTGTTATTGTATGTTGTGTGTTTGCTTGTTGTAGGGTCACACATGCAGGGAGTTGTTGAACCAAAAGTAAAGTTAGTTCAGTGGTATGTCATGAAGAATTTGGGAGGAGCAAAATTCTTTGGTATGAGTGTGTTTTTAGAGACATGGAAGATCAAAGGTTGATTTTATCTCTAGATGATTGTGTGAAACTAATTAACACATCGATGGTTGGATAGTTCTATGAACAATGTCTTGATTCACATGATGAGGTTAAGTACAAGTGTACTAGACCTGGTGTTGCCCAAGCAGTGGGTCTTGTTAGCAAGTTCATAGCCAATTTGGGAAAGAAGCACTAGAGGGTAGTTCAGTGGATTCTCAGGTATCTGAGAGGGACTAGCAGTAGGTATACATGCAATGCAAGGTCAAGTTCTTTTCTACATGAGTTTGTAGATGCGGATGTGGCAGGTTACTTGGATGACAGGAGTTGCATCACAGGATTCACTGTGGTGGTTGGTCTTCAAGGTTGAGCTTGAAGAGGGATACAAGCCATGAAAAAAATTAGATGATGTACAAGTATAGGTACAAGTGTAGCTATTTATCTCTAAGTGGGAGATTGTTAGGTTGTGGAGCTAAAAGCTTCACCTGGATGCAAACATGGAGGTTGTTGAGTGTCACAGTCATCGACATCAGTTAGGCTGACCGACATCGGCCAGTGGTGGATAGGTAGCAACTGACATTGGTCAGGAGTCAACTGACGTCGGTCACCTCCAGATAGACAGTGACTGATGTCAGTCGCCTGTGAGGTTCTAAAACTATTGATTACACGAACAGTTAGTTTTGTTGTTTCCAAAATCAGTGGCACTCATTTTTAAATAACCCCTTACGAAACTTGTCCGTTTCATCTTTTCGTCTCCCTCAGTTCGTTCTTCGAAATGGATTTCGAATTTGCTTTCTTTTTGGCCTTGGAATGTGAGTAATTATCATCTCGTCCCAGCCAATTTTTCCTCCCCTAGACTCCTTTCGGAGTTGGTCTTTTCTCCCATTTCCCCTGTGTAAGGGTGGCAGATTTTGCCGCCTCTACATTTTTCTTCATTTTTTGTGCAAGGGGGGCAAAATTTGCCACCCCTGCACTTTTCCCTGCAAGGGTGGCAATTTTTGCCACCCTTACCTGTGTTTTGTGTCCCCTTTTCACTACCTATGTAGTGGGCAGTAGATTTGCCGCCGACTACCGTGGGCTGTTTGAGCCAATTTTGCCAACGTCGGTCGATATTTTTGCCGTGGTCGACAGGTTTGCCGATGTCGGCAATTTTATTTTGCCGTGGTCGGCAATTTTGCCGACGTCGGCCGTGTTCGCCGTCTCCGTTCTCCTACCTATGTTTTGGGCTGCAATTTTGCCGCTCACTGCATTCACTCAAGGTCTCTTCTTCCTATTTTTTGTGCCTGCTCCCCTTTTTCTTCCACTTTTTAACCTGCTCACGTCTCATCCTTTTCAAACGCATTCCCCTGATCGTGGCTAGCAAATGTGCGGTTCTCCCAGTTCACTACTTTCTTCCTCTGATTGCACAATCATGGTTCCTGCTGCATTTTCTGTGAAGGGTCCATCTTCATTGACGTCTTTTCAGCAGAAGTTCTTCCAGGTCACTGAAGTTTCTCTAAAGCAGTCCAAGACCATGAAGAAGACTGAAAATAAAGATTGACAGTTTGGAGAAAGATCTCAGCAGAGGAAAAGAAATGAAAAATCTCAAGAAGAGCACTCTGATGTCTGTTGGTGCCATCTCCAGTAAGGACTCCTATCATGTGATCAAGGAGTCACTGATCTTCAGAATCTAGAAGAGATGATTCAGAGTTTCAAGGAAATGATTCGGAGAGATTTTGAAGAAGCATCTTTCTCATTGTCTTCAGTGGACAGCATTCTAAATGCTCAGTTAACTTTGGAAAATCTAAAATCCAAGTTAACTGGCCATGCTAAAGCCATCACAGCATTGAAAGACGCACTGATCAGAGCAAGAGTCATCTTCAAGAACGCAGTTACGCTAGACAGCGTAGGAATTCAGGCATCAATTTCCATGTATGATGCTCATATGAAGAAACCTGGCTGCCAAAACGAATTGACTCTCTCTCTCCCCTTCTCTCTTCTTCTATCCTTATGCATTTCTATTTTGTGTAGAATGCATGCAATTTTGAAATATGTAATTACGAATAAAATATTTTGGAAAATATCTAAAAGTCAAAGATGAGTCATCTTTGACCAAGATATTTTATATTTTATTATTTTTTGTTTTTGAAGATTTTCTCCCTATATATAGTGGAGACCTCATTTGTAAATGATCTTGGAAAATTCAATAGCAAACACTCTGCTGAAATTGAAGCAACTTTTGAGACTTTGTGCTCAAACTTGTAAATCATATTTTGATTAACTAAATGAGAAGCAGTTTATTTCAGACTTTGTGTTGAGATTATCTGTGTTATTTAGGAAATAGTTCTTATGTCTTTTTCCTGGTAACATCTTGTTTATCTGATTTAATAAGCAAAGTGGGTGTGTTATTATTATCTGAGGGCGCTTCTAGAAGGTAGAAAATAGACTTTGTGCTACTTTTACCTTTGTGATTCTGTTACCTTTTGTAGTTTTAGGTGAAGACTTTGTGCTTCACTTCACTCTATGGTTGTACTTGTTCCGGATCTGTGGAGAATCTACGGAAGACTTTGCGCTTGCGTGAGCGTTCTCGTGGACTTTGTTACTTTAGGTGATCTCTTGCTCTCTATTTAATACCATTCCTAAAAGAAGAGGAGTGTTGTTAGCTTAAGGTCAAGATTTTCCCTCTTTTGTTCTTTGTACATTACCTCTAAAGAAAAAGAGGTAGATGCTGTTATACCACCCCCTGTGTTATTTTCTGCTTAACTATATTATATATCCGGCACATAAGTATTAATAGGGAACCTCCCCTTGATGAGAGGAGAGATTTACCTCATCTAGATCTGGTAAATCCACACTCCTCGTGGTGTAAATCTCCGTTATGTTGTGGCTGATATCCCCATTTTGTCATCAGTTAGTTGACGAGAAAATATTCACCCAACAGTTTTTGGCGACTCCACTGGGGAACGAATGTGCAGTCTGAAACCTCAAGTTTCAGATTGAAGCAGTCCCTACCCTTCTCCATTGCATAGTCTGGTGACTCCGTTCTATATCTTACCCATTATCATTCTAGCCTTACCACCTACCTACGTTACATTATCTGGTCTGTAAAACTAGAGCCGTTGGGAAGAACGTGCATTTTGAAGCCTCAAGCTTCAATTTGAAATAGTTTCGGTCCCATTTTTGTTTTAAAAACTTGGCAACTCCACGCTATTCCAGAAGTCAGAGATCTAAAGGTGTTGTTGACCCTGTGTTTGAGTTGGCACAACAGAGTAATTTTGATCTGTTTCCTCCATCAACGTCTCTTCAACGGTCTAGGAGTTTTTCTTTTAGCTTTGTCAGGTCACCAACACAAGGTAGAACTCCTTTTCCCGCTTTTAATCGCCGCCTACCTATAAACACTCCACCAAGGTTTGTTATCCCACCTTTTCATCCTCTTATCATAATGGCTCAAGGCCCATGGGGTAATTCCTTCGGCCCTCTTAATTTAACCCCACCTCTGCATGAACTACCTTGTAGTTCTAGGAAAAAATTTCCTAAGTTTTTTGGTGATGGAAAGGTTCATCCAGATGAGCATATTGCTGCTTTCTCCATAGCATGTGGCGTAATTGGTGTCGAATTTGAAGATGTAGTGGTGAGACTTTTTGTGGAGACTTTGCAAGGTGCTACTGCGGATTGGTTCTATCACTTGCAGATCGGGTCAGTGACTGACTGGAATACACTAAAGTCCATATTTGAAGCTAGATTTAAACCCACTGAAGATGCACATGCTTTGTTAGCTCAGCTAACACAGATGAAAAAAGAATCCCAGGAACCCATGAGGGATTTCATAGCCAAATTCAACAAATTGAGGAATCGAATTCCAACCATGGCTCAACCCACGCCAAAAAATCTCAAGTGCTTTTTCATCAACTCGCAGCTTCCTAAAGTAAGTTTCTTGTTAAGGCGAGCTGGCCCTATGGATCTAACATTGGCTCAAAATTTGGCTACTGAGATTGAGGATGATCTTATCCTGGCAGGTAAGATCAGAAAAGACCCAAGTAAAAATAAATTCCCTTCATCTGCTGAAAGCCCTTCTACAGCTACTATAGATCTTATGGTACATAAGTTAGTGAATGAAATGCTAGCTTTCAGAAGATAGATGGCCCAAGTTATGTCTACTCCTAATCAAGATATGCCAAGGAGGACATTTCAGAATCAAACGCACCAAGGCAATGCTGCTAGGAATCAAGGGCAGCCAAATCGTTTTCCTCCCCCACAGAGGAACCTCGCCCTTGAAGCCCCTCCAACCAACTCAGCGGTTGGATATCTGGAAACAGAACGTGCTCCCCCTTTCCAACTTGAGTTGGACCAACAATAAGATGCTAATCTGTTTGAAGAGCAAGAAGAAGAATTAGCTGGTGACTCCGTCATTAGCTACCTAAATTATTGAGATGAACCCAGAAGTGAGGAGAATGCAACTGAAGGATCATATGCCGTATTCACCTGGTCCTAGAAATAATGAGCCTAACAAGCTGATAAAGAGAAGACATAGGAACAACCTTGGCCAGCAGTTTCAATTGCCAAGTGGGGAACCACTCTACCCTTCCAACTAAAGGACCCGGTGACTATTGAAAAGGTACGTACCCCAAGCATCCCTGCATCCTCTACTTCAACTTCACAAACTAGCCCTCCCCATCCCAAAAACCAAAAGAGTAAACTCCCATCCTCTGTCCCTAGTCTAAATCAGACATTTGACATAATTGAGCATGTCAAAAAGACTAAAATTCAAATGTCTGAATTTGAATTTCTACAAGCCCATCCTAAACAGTTGGACAGATTGGCGGAATGTGTGAAAGGTACAGCCATCCTTGTAGGATAAGAAATTTTGAGGGTAACTCATGATCCCTCAAAAGATATATCCACCCAGAACAATCTTGTCGTGACTCCTCCAGTTGCTCCTGATAAAATAGAACCTTTTTATGTTTTTCTATTAATAAATGGTCATAAGCTGAGCAACTGCATCATCAATTTTGGTGCATCTGATAATGTCATGCCTGCTAGAGTGGCAGAATCTCTTGGTCTCACATTGACTAAAACTTTTGGGAGATGTTTCTCCATGGAAAACAAACAAGTACCACTATTAGGGCAAATCAAAGATGCCCAATTTGCATTTGCAGCGTTCCCTGACAAGAGGATTAAGATGACAGTGTTGGTAGCTGACGTCCTAGCCTCATATGGCATTCTACTTGGATGAAACTTTTGCAAAGATGTCGGAGGAGAATTGAGCATGGACTTATCCCAGGCAAGGATCCCTGTGAAAGGCGTGATGAAAAGGTTGCTCCCTGAGAGAGGCAAAATACGTGGTCACCCAAACGTCATCTTCTGCGGCTCAGATTTTGTTTGAGTCCTCTGGCAGGAGTAATTATCTTTTGACCACAGAAGAGGTTCATGAAGAACCTATTAAAGCCCTTGAGAATGCCAACCAAAAAATTGGTTCAACTAAAATAATGACAAGTGGCCCTGATAGTGCCAATCGGTGGCGGGTGTCAAATGAGGGCAATCAAATCAGGTGCTAGATAGAGCCAGAAGAGCAACCAATTATGGTATCTAACCATACTACTACGCATCATGATCAGGAAAAAGAACTCTTTGCCAAGAAAATAAAGATTCATGGTTTTTGGGTCAAAAGACAAATCTTGCTGTGGGGCAAGAGGAGAAAACTAAAGGGATGGCATAGGAAGTTAGTTTTCTGGTGGAGGTTTCCATTTACACATTGTCAATTCTGGGGGGAAAATGGCCTCTTGCTGGTGTATCAAGACAGAGCGTCATCACCACTGCCTCTAAAGGGGCAGCATCTGAGGTGCTTCGATTCTTGAAGTACCAAATAAATTCTCCTGTATATTTGTATAGTCTTTAGCTTTGTTTTATTCGTTTATTTTTCATTTTTGGAACCTTTATTTTTGAGTAACTCGACTCCGTGGCCCAATGGCACGCTTCTAAGGCACTCGATATTTTGAATTCTACTCCCTTCAATTACTTTTTGTAATAGAAGGTAGTTCCCCAATAGGAGCCAACTGTTGTTTCTAAAATCAGCGGTGCTCATTTTTAAACAACCCCTTACGAAACTTGTCTGTTTTGTCTTTTCATCTCCCTCAGTTCGTTCTTTGAAATGAATTTCAAATTCACTCTTTTTTTGGCCTCAGAACGTGAGTAATTATCATCTCGTCCCAGCCAATTTTTCCTCCCCTAGACTCCTTCCAGAGTTGGTCTTTTCTCCCATTTCCCCTGTGTAAGGGTGGCAAATTTTGCCGCCTCTGCATTTTTCTTTGTTTTTTGTGCAAGGGTGGCAAAATTTGCCACCCCTACACTTTTCCCTGCAAGGGCAGCAATTTTTGCCACCCTTACCTATGTTCTGTGTCCCCTTTTCGCCGCCTATGCAGTGAGTGATAGATTTCTCGTGGGCTATTTGAGCCAATTTTGCCGACGTCGGCTGATAATTCTGTTGTGGTCGGCAGGTTTGCCAACGTCGGTGATTTTATTCTGCCATGGTCAGCAATTTTGTCGACATCGGTCGTGTTCGCCGTCTCCGTTCTCCAGCCTGTGTTGTGGGCAGCAATTTTGCCACTCACTGCATCCGCTCAAGGTCTCTTCTTCCTATTTTCCGTGCCTGCTCCCCTTTTTCTTCCACTTTTTGACCTGCTCACGTCTCATCCTTTTCAAATGCATTCCCCTGATCGTGGCTAGCAAATGTGTGGTTCTCCCAGTTCACTACTTTCTTCCTCTGATTGCACAATCATGGTTCCTGTTACAGTTTCTGTGAAGGGTCCCTCTTCATTGACGTCTTTTCAGCAGAAGTTCTTCCAGGTCACTAAAGTTTCTCTGAAGCAGTCCAAGACCATGAAGAAGACTGAAAATAAAGACTGACAGTTTAGAGAAAGATCTCAGCAGAGGAAAAAAAATGAAAAATCTCAAGAAGAGCACTCTGATGTCTGTTGGTGCCATCTCCAGTAAGGACTCCTATGTTGTGATCAAGGAGTCACTGATCTTTAGAATCCAGAAGAGATGATTCAGAGTTTCAAGGAAATGATTCAGAGAGATTTTGAAGAAGCATCTTTCTCATTGTCTTTGGTGGACAACATTCTAGATGCTCAGTTAACTTTGGAAAATCTAAAATCTAGGTTAACTGGCCACGCTAAAGCCATCACAGCATTGAAAGATGCGTTGATCAGAGCAAGAGTCATCTTCAAGAATGCAGTTGCACTGGACAGCATAGGAATTTAGGCATCGATCGCCATGTACGATGCTCATTTGAAGAAACCTGGCGGCCAAAACAAATTGACTCTCTCTCTCCCCTTCTCTCTTCTTCTATCCTTATGCATTTCTGTTTTGTGCAGAATGCATGCAATTTTGAAATATGTAATTACGAATAAAATATTTTGGAAAATATCTAAAAGTCAAAGATGAGTCATCTTTGACCAAGATATTTTATATTTTATTATTTTCTATTTTTAAGGATTTTCTCCCTATATATAGTGGAGACCTCATTTGTAAATGATCTTGGAAAATTCAATAGCAAACACTCTGCTAAAATTGAAGCAACTTTTGAGACTTTGTGCTCAAACTTGTAAATCATATTTTGATTAACTAAATGAGAAGTAGTTTATTTCAGACTTTGTGTTGAGATTATCTATGTTATTTAGGAAATAGTTCTTATGTCTTTTTCTTGGTAACATCTTGTTTATCTGATTTAATAAGCAAAGTGGGTGTGTTATTATTATCTGAGGGCGCTTCTAGAAGGTAGAAAATAGACTTTGTGCTGCTTTTACCTTTGTGATTCTGTTACCTTTTGTAGTTTTAGGTGAAGACTTTGTGCTTCACTTCACTCTATGGTTGTACTTGTTCCGGATCTATGGAAAATCTATGGAAGACTTTGCGCTTGCGTGAGCATTCTCGTGGACTTTGTTACTTCAGGTGATCTCTTGCTCTCTATTTAATACCATTCCTAAAAGAAGAGGAGTGTTGTTAGCTTAAGTTCAGGATTTTCCCTCTTTTGTTCTTTGTACATTACCTCTGAAAAAAGAGAGGTAGATGCTGTTATACCACCCCCTGTATTATTTTCTGCTTAACTATATTATATATTCGGCACGTAAGTATTAATAGGGAACCTCTCCTTGATGAGAGGAGAGATTTACCTCGTCTAGATTTGGTAAAGCCACACTCTTCGTGGTGTAAATCTCCCTTATGCTGTGGCTGATATCCCCATTTTGTCATCAGTTAGTTGACGACAAAATATTCACCCAGGTTTAATAAACCAATTGTTTGCATGTTAAGGACTAATTTTAGTCTTGAGCTATGGTTCTAATTATTGTAATTAGAAGTCTAATTATTGTTTGTATGGGATCTATATAATAGACTCATGCGTTGTATTATAAGATAGTAGAACCAGAAGGCTTCTATAGAATCAGAAGGGTTCTATCCAAGGGATAATCATAAGGACTTGGTGAGGCAAGGACAAAGGATCTTTCAGGTGTGTATGATCTCGGTCAGCAGGTGTACAAGGCTAGGTTGATCTGCGGTATAGCAATATCAGGTGAGATCTACATGTGTAAATAAGATCGGTTGATCTGCAGGTGTGTTTGTGTGTGTGTGTGTGTGTGTGTGTGTGTGGTCTAAGTTTGCAGGTGTTGCAAAACCAAGTTGATCTACAAGTGGTAGCAAGATCAGGGAGATCAGCAACACAACAAGTAGCAAGATCAGGTGAGATCTACTTGGAGTACATGGTGTACTTAGACCTAGAGTTCATGGAGTACTCGATTGGACTAAAAGTGATTGTCACTTACTGGTGGTACTGGTAGTATTTATACTAACTGGTTGGAGGTGAACAACAACTCTATGTTTGAGTTGATTGTTGTGACTGTAATTGATGAGAGTGAACTCTTGAAGGTGAATTACTGTACACTTGGTGTGGGAAGCTTGAAAGGTGTGGAAGAGTGTGGCATCTCTTTATTGTAATTCTTTTCTAGAAGAGTATTAATACAATTGGGTATTGTCCCTCATATTCTGTGTTATTTTTTATTTCTAGTTACTTGTGCATTTTGGTTAAATTATGTGTTTAGTTGCTTATACAAAGGTAATCATGTGTGCTCTTTTGAAGCGTGGATCTTGACAATTGGTATCAGAGCCTGGTTGTAGGTTCAAGAGTGGGGTTAGGTACACTAATAGGTGGTCAAGCATGTTAAGTGTTTTTTGATTACAGGTCACTCTCAAGGGTTTTTGATTGAGTGGGAGTATAGCAATGGCAGAAGAAAGTAAGCTAAGAATGGAGGAACTCAATAGCAAGAATGATCAATTACAGAGTTATGAAAAGAAAGAGCAGGTAAAGAAAGATTGCTGGTTGGTAGAAGATCAGCATGAAGGAACTAAAGAAGTAGATGTTGTAGGTGTTGTTACACAGGATGCTCTGGTATGTTCCTTGGATAAAGTAGAATCTTGTTTTATAGATTCTGTTGCCTCTTTCCATGCAACTTGAAATAGAGTATTTTTCCATGTTAATGTCTTTGGAGACTTTGGAAAGATTTATTTAGGGGTTGGTGAGCCTTGTCAAATTGTTGGCAAAGAGCTTGAAGTGTAGCTAAAATTATAGATGGCCAACACATGGGTGTTGAAGGATGTCATGCAGGTCTCGGTCCTAGAGAGGAGTCTAATCTCAAAAAAGTTGGGTGATGAGGGATGCATAGTAACTCTCATAGCGGATGCACTTGAATTAACATGTGGTAAGAAAGTAGGTACTCTTTATCTACCTACTTGTATTAATGGTTCTTCTTCTGTTGTGAAGACATGGCTTTGTAGGCTTGGTCACATGAGCAAGAAGGAGATGCATGTTCTTAAGAGGAAGTCAGATGTCTTTGACAAACTTAAGAATTGGAAAGCCTTGGTGTTTATGGAGGAGATGATGGACAATGATCAGCAAAGAAGGCTAAATAAAACTAAGCAGGGCAGTTTGGATAGGGTTTTGATCCAAAGAGAGCTCGCGGGTAAAAAGTCATCACTCACAAGAGAACATAGTTACCAAAATCGGTCAGGAGGAATCGACATCGAACAGACAGGTGCCGATGTTGGTCATGTGCAGACCAAAGCCAGTGGTGTTAAGTAGGGTAAGACTGACATCAGTCAGGGAACTGACGTTGGTGATAGGTGGACACTGACGTCGGTTAGGTAACTAGTGTCGATAGTTAGGGCAATCACATGGAACTGATGTCAGTCAGATGCAGACTGGGTGGTGACCGAGGTTAGTCACTGGAATGGATTTTGGGTAGACAACAAGTTGTCAAGGAGTCTCAAACACCCATATGGAAGATTGAAAGGGTAAGTAAGCCTCAAATTCGTTATTCCTCTTCTTTATACTTGTTGTTCAGTATAGAGTAGGAAAGATCTAGGAAACAGTGGGAGCATGGCATGAATGAGGAATTTTATTCCTAGGATGTAGAACCAAATGAGAGATCTAGTAGGGTTGCTAGCCAGTATGAAAGCACTAAAAGATGAATGGATACCTTGGTTAAAGAATAGAGAGAATGGACATGTGAGACGGAAGGCCAGGTCATATGGTCTTGAGGAAGCTCCAGGACAGTGGTACAGGTTTGACAGGTGGATGACAAAGCATGGCTTTAGTCAATGTCAATGTAATCATTGTGGTTACTTTACCAGGTTAGATGATGGTCGCGACATTATCCTGTTACTGTATGTTGTGTGTTTGCTTGTTGCAGGGTCACACATGCAGGGAGTTACTGTACTAAAGGTAAAGTTAGTTCAGTGGTATGTCATGAAGAATTTGGGAGGAGCAAAATTCTTTGGCATGAGTGTGTTTCTAGAGACATGGAAAAAACAGGTTGATTTTGTCTCCAGATGATTGTGTGAAACTAGTTAGCATGCCGATGGTTGGACAGTTCTATGAACAGTGTCTTGATTCACATGATGAGGTTAAGTACATGTGTACTATCCCTGGTGTTGCCCAAGCAGTGGGTGTTGTCAGCAAGTTCATAGCCAATTTGGGAAAGAAGCACTGGAGGGTAGTTTAGTGGATTCTTAGGTATCTGAGAGGGACTAGAAGTAGGTATACATGTGATGCAAGGTCAAGTTCTTTTCTACATGAGTTTGTAGATGCAGATGTGGTAGGTTACTTAGATGACAGGAGTTGCATCACAGGGTTCACTATGGTGGTTGGTCTTCAAGGTTGAGCTTGAAGAGGGATACAAGCCAAGAAACAAATTAGATGATGTATAGGTGCAGCTATTTATCTCTAAGTGGGAGATTGTTAGGTTGTGGAGCTAAAAGCTTCACCTGAATGCAAACATGGAGGTTGTTGAGTGTCACAGTCATTGACGTCAGTTATGTTGATCAACGTCAGCTAGTGGTGGACAGGTAGCAACTGATATCGGTTAGGAGTCAACTGACGTCGGTCACCTCCAGATAGACAGTGACCGATGTCGATCGCTTATGCGGTTCCAAAACTATCGATTATACGAACAGTTAGTTTAATGAACCGGTTGTTTGCATGTTAAGGACTAATTTTAGTCTTGAGCTATGGTTTTAATTATTATAATTAGAAGTCTAATTATTGTTTGTATGGGATCTATATAATAGACTCGTGGGTTGTATTATAAGATAGTATAACCAAAAGGCTTCTGTAAAATCAGGAGGGTTCTATCCAAGGGAGAATCATAAGGACTTGGTGAGGCAAGGACAAGGGTTCTTTCAGGTGTGTATGATCTCGGTCAGCAGGTGTACAAGGCTAGGTTGATCTACGGTATAGCAGTATCAGGTGAGATCTACATGTGTAAATAAGATCGATTGATCTGCAGGTGTGTGTGTGTGTGTGCGGGGTCTAAGTTTGCAGGTGTTGTAAAACCAAGTTGATCTATAGGTGGCAGCAAGATTAGGGAGATCAGTAACACAACAAGTAGCAATATCAGGTGAGATCTACTTGGAGTACGTGGTGTACTTAGACCTGGAGTATGTGGAGTACTCGATTGGATTGGAAGTGATTGTCACTTACTGGTGGTGTTGGTAGTATTTATACTAACTGGTTGGAGGTGAAAAACTTTGTGTTTGAGTTAATTGTTGTGACCGTAATTTATGAGAGTAAACTCTTGAAGGTGAATTACTGTACACTTGGTGTGGGAAGCCTGAAAGGTGTGGAAGAGTAGGCATCTCTTCATTGTAATTCTTTTTTGGAAGAGTATTACTATAATTGGGTATTGTCTCTCATATTCTGTGTTATTTCTTATTTCTAGTTACTTGTGCATTCTGGTTAAATTCCATGTTTAGTTACTTATACAAAGGTAATCATGTGTGCTCTTCTGGAGCGTGGATCCTGACATTAGGTAACAAATAGGCAAGCCAAAAAGATACTAATTAATCAATCAATTAGATGTGAGATATATACAATATGCAAGAATATACAAATATATACACCATGATTTAAACAAAATGATTAACAATCTTGAATAAAATGATTTTTAAGAAGCTAAAATGTCTTTGACAGGCATCCTACAAGAAAATGATTAGTAGTTTATTTGGCACTTTTAAAGAGGCAACCTGCAAGATAAATGATTAGTAATTTCAATTGATAATATTGAGGGGTAACTTACAAGACATGATATTAGACCAAAATACAACATGCAAGATAAGATGTTAGTAAGTTAAAAATGATTCTGGATTCACCCTTGCAAGAAATAAAATGTTAGTCCAATAGGTCTTAAGAAAAAACACTAAAAAATCATGATTTAGATCTATAACTTATTTGGATGAGGGAGCCACGATGCAAGAGTCTGGGGGAGGCATCCCCCAGTGGGGTCAAGGGGTAGCACATAATGACTCAAAAATAGCTAAAAATGACTCTAAAAATATACTAAAAATACAACATTGAATGCATAAATTAAAACAAAAATATAACTTCAAAATGCAATATCATAGATACACAGTCAAACCAATGCAACACTGCAACCATACAAGGTGATATCATGAAATTTATGTAATATCATGACTTTAAATTCATAATTTTACAAAAAGTGCTTAACTTCTAGTGGTTACCATGCAATTTTCTACAAAACCATGATAGTTTATGCAATATCGTAACTTTTTATATAATGTCGTAACTACAAGAATGACAATATTATAGAAATATCCAAAACTTTAAGATTTTTGATTTCTAATTAAAGTGTAGATTAAAGAAGATATTTAAGAGATTTGAATGCTCAAGAAATATGCATAAATAACTTAAAGAAGGTCTTAACTATGCATCAAAGTTTTATAAAAGGTCGCCAAGATGAGATTTTTATCAAAATGGGTAGCCCAAACACAATTTATAGAATAAAAAGACATTTTCCTGATCAAAATTGTCCTAAATATTGTATTTATCAGCTAAAGATATTAAATAGTGAGAAATCAATCCAAAAACATAATATTGCTACTATCCATGCAATATCGCTACTTTTTAAACAAAACTATGACTACGTGATTAGTGGTATTGCAGAAGACAACATAAAAGGGTAAGGATGTGATGTTTTATTTTCATATGATCCTACCTTTGCCTTTTCTATTGACCTTGTCCATCAACACACAATAAGTTTCCATAGATAAAACCCCTTCAAAATGTGGTTAGCAATATATATATATATATATATATATATATATATATATATATATATATATATATATATATATATATATATATATATATATATATATATATATTAGGACCTAAACCACTTAAATAAGATTTTAAAAGGGTTTATATGATTGCTATTCCTCCTACAAGATAATGACAAGATTGAATCTGAAAGTTAGATATCAAAGGACAACTTCAACATATTTATGAGAAATCACAATGTCAAGACTATCAATGGCAATACCATGACTTACGAGTGGTTATATTATAGCATAGTAGTTAAGCGCTAGAATCTCAACTAGTCTTATTTATCTTGCACACACAAGGTGAAAACTTGGATTTGTAACATGAAAATGTTAAATATGAGCACACAGAGGTTATAAAGTAATAGACAATAGACAAAATGGACAATTTTATGCTAACATAGGACCCCTACAAAATGATGACTTAAAGGGGCAATATCATGATTTTTAGTGCAATACCATGATTTGTGAGTCAATAATATTACAGAGGAGTAACAACCTACCAAAAAGAGACTATTAGTAGTTAATTTGGATGGTTAAAACAAAACCACAATTTCCAAGGACAAAATGATGATTGAAATATCATGACTTACAGGGTAATTTTATAGTTCTCTTGTGCGCTAAAATCTCTTTAAATCTAACACTTGTTCTAGATTTATTCAACCCTACAAACTATTAAAAACACCACTAAAAATCAAAATGGTTAAATTAGGAGAGCATCAGACCACTGTGGTTGCCAAAATGTAGTAGGAATTTTGACATAAATGGATTAAACTATGAAATTTAAACCCAAAATATCAAACTACCTAGTAGGAAAGATTATGGAAGCAACTCAAAATGGATGAAGATGATCTTATGAATTCCTTGATTTAGCTAGCCTCCTTCCAAGATATTAAAGTATATTTTGTTGAATTGCAATTAGACTTAGAATTTTGACATTATGTTGGCATGATCAAGGATTATGTATTCATGGATTTAACATGGATATTGTATGGCTTTCTTAGATTTAATGGATGCTTGTTATTGCTAGTTAATTTCTATGGAGGAGTGGTTTTGTTTATATAAGCCAAGGGATGGAAAATCAATGACTCATATTCAATCTTGGTACATTAGGATCAATGGTTGATTAATTTCCAAGTAATTAAAAATTCCATAGAAGCCTCTAGAATAGAGGCTTCTAGAGGGGGAAGGTTAAGTTAGAGAGGATTCTAGAATTAGAGGATTTTAAAAGCCTCTTAGGGATTAGTTAGGATTAGGTATGGGATTATATAGGGATAGGTGGGTGATTAGGGACTAGGGGTGTAAGAGAGGTTAAGAATAGACTTAGTATGTGGGTAGGTGGGTCATAGGAATTTAAAATTCCCAAATAATGGATAAGTGGGGTTAAGATAAGATAATAGTGATTTGGGAGAATTAATGAATAAGTGGGGAAGAATAAGGTTAATAAATGAGGAAATGTTGAGGAGGGATATCAGATAAATGATTAGGATTAGGATAAAAGAGATAAATTAGTGGGATTAATGAGAATAATTAAGGTAAGTAGATTTAGATGCATACAACCCCCTTACTTTTCTCTTGGGGACCCATTCCCTGAAAGGTGTACGTTGTAAGTTATACTAAGTTCTAGCTTTACTAGCTTGAATAAAATGTGACCTAATCATGTATTGATTATACCTAATTATTAGAGGAGTCTTGGAATATTAGGCCAACTATCTTTGACCTAATTCCTCAATAATGCCATTAAAGACTTGATATGTTATTTCATGTTCTACTATAGTGTCTGAAACATGATGTGGTAGTAGTAAAGGAGTGGTACTGGTGCCTTATAATTAGATGATGTTTACATTTGAGTATAACCAATAATATCCCATTTTTATTAGACTCCTTGTCATGTTTTATTATAAACTAGGTATTGGGGTGTTGATGCAAAGGAACTTCTTCCAAAGTCTCAACCCTGCAAAGTATACCTACTTGTCTCAACCTTAAGGTCTACATTGTAGCCTTTTTTGAGGTTTTCCTAATTATACAGACAAACAAGAATGAGTTATAAAAATATGAGACTCATTTCCAACACCCTCCATTTAGTTTCACCTATCCATAAGTTTTATTGGCTTCAAACACCCTTAAACCGACTTTCTATCCCTTGTCCTCTTCAAATTAGGTCTCCTCTCGGCTTAATTAGACATAGTTAACTATAGTCATACATAATCTATCAATACAAACTTAAAACCACTCAAATCTATTAGATGACATGAAATACCAGTTGATTATAAAAATTTGAATTTTTTTGATGGATATAACTGCTAAAAATAGACTTTTTCCCTCAAAACACTAATTCAAGGTTTACCTATCCTATTTAGGCCCAAAGGGGCTTATTTTGAGATTTTTATTTATATAATTCCTTTAAAATAATTGTGAAGGATGATTAAGCTTTGTGATATCCTTCCTCACCTTTCTAAATTTTTAGAAACTCTCTTTAGCACTTCTGCTAAACATTTCTATTGACTTATATGTTTGACTGTGTAGGTTTTGTGTGGTTTCTATAGGTCTATGTTAAGTATCTCATTAAAAAAGAATGAATATATCAAATAAAACATTAAATTCACCTTAAATAGACATGAAAAAATCCTACCAAATCAATTAAGTCTTCAAAAAATTATATTTTTGATGTCTTTCTTCATTGATCATAATACATAATCCACTTCAAAACACACATACACAAGAAAATAGAGTACTTTTTATCTTTTCCTTCAGAACCAAGATTTTTATTTATATCTTATTTAAAACATGAACCTTTTCCAAACCTTAATCATCATTTGACATAAAAAAATCCAACCTTTTATATATTCCATAACCACTGTATTTGCCTTTTGGGACCTTCCAAAGGTCATTGAAGAGCTAGTTAGGAAACATGAACATGTACAAAGTTGGTATTTTGTAAATTAAATAATTTGGACACATGATATGGACTCATGGGGTCTTCAAGATACTATTACAACATGATTATACCTTAACAAGTTTTCTCACACACTTCTTCAACACTAACTATAAGCAAAACATTCAAATTTTCAAAATCTGAGTTTTGGCATGAAGGTGGAAATTTGAAAGTTTATAAAGCTAAAACTAAAACAAACTTATATATTTGAAAACTAAGGATGGTATAATCATAAAAATACCTCATAGAGAATCATAAAGCCAAAATTCGAATAATAAAACCAAAATTGAAGTGAAAATTATCTTAGAAGTGATGTTTCTACATCATACTCATAGGGAAGAGAAAAAGAACTCAGGGAATATTGTCCATGAGTGTTTCCAAAGAACTTTCATGCATTTTGATGTAATTTTCAGTAATCTATGTAGCATATTCAATTGGTTGGTGTTTCCATTTGACCAAATACCTAAAGTATTGCTTGTCTCTAGTCTCTTTGATTACCTGCTTACTTAATATACATTCTAATTCCTTTGATTTTGCTTGAAGCAACTATGTTGCCCAATCTGGACCTATTTTAGTTGTTCCTTCTACTATTTATTCTCCTTTTACTCCTTATTTATAAGGGTACAAGTCTATAACATTAAATATTGGTGATATGCCTACACCACTATGTTGATGCTTGAAAGTGTATTATAAGTGGTTTTGAGTGTTTAAGAAACACTACTTATTTATGGATTCCAAGAACACAATGCATGAGTTGTAGGTTATGATATTATTGATATATATGGTGGAATAATGGTAGAACAAGTGAAATATTTCACAAAATTTATAATGTTTGGTTGTTGGGAGTAACCGTGGCCTAATAGCTAACTTGTGAAAATGAAAGTAATCTATACTAAGTGAAGTGAATTATGATCAAAACTAAAGTCTAAGACTAAGCTAAAGCATATATTTAAAATGAAGATATTCTAAAATGAATTGATCAAAAAAGAATCAAAAGGAAGGGTAGGGCAAAGAAGAGACATATTGATGTTGTTGATTTTTATTACAGACATTATGATAAAGTTAAAATTTCATCTAGACATGCACTTGGAACCAATGTATGAACTTAAGATACAATACTATCACACATCATGAAAACATCTAAGGAAATAAAAATAATGTAAATAATAACTATATTCACTTTAATTATTTAGTCCTACAGGCAAATATCATAAGCACATCTATAAACAAAGTAAAGAAAGTGAAATGAATCAGAGATCCTTCAATCAATCCATCATTAGCACAAATTGACAGCTCTGCATTTAAAATATAAACATCAAGAACTCATAAGAACCATTCAAATCTAAAATTTAGACCAGACAAGTGAGATAAAAGCCATGATAACAATCACACAAACAAATGAGACAATGTTTTTAGAAATTTCTACTTGGATTAATTGATCCAAAATAAGCATAAAGTTTTCTTGCTCAAAACTCCCTCCTTTTTATAATTGACAATACCCATTATATAGAAAACTAAGGATGTATGTCAGTCAGTCTTATCAAATTACAATGGTACAAGTGTCATAGATAGGTGTCCTTTCTATAATTATCTAGAACTATGACATCTCCTAATGAACTAACCTTAGGCAGTGTGCTTTACAAGTTGCACATGCCTTTATAAAAAGAATATCCTCTTTTCAAAAATATACATGTTCTTATATAAAAGAATATTCCTAAGTTATCCAAATTGAATTTGGGGCTCCCCTATGGTTGTAGCCTTCTATTTTTCCTACAGGATATTCATTGCTATTTCATGTTATCCATCAATCAACATGAGGTTAATGATAGGTTCCATAAACAAATCATCTTCTTGGTCTACCAGGTTTCTAAAGTCCTTGTCATCTCTATCTAGTGCTTCTTTGATGCTCTTAGCTTCACCAATTTTTTTGTCTTCATTCAAAATCATGTCTAAGATCTTATCATTGCTAACCCTATCCTTCCTTGGCCCCAATTTCTTACTTATTTCATAACTTGGGTGGCCCTGAGCTTGAATTCTTCATTAATGATTAGATCAATGGGGCTGAGTGTAGTTGGGTCTGTGATCATGCTCCCTAATATATTCCTCATTATAATCTCTATTTTTATCTTTTGTCAAAATCATGACCAAATCCTTCACCTTGATGTATGAATTCTTCCACTGAGCTACTTGGTTCTTGGCCACAGTATCCTATTTTCTCACTACATCCTATTTGAACATCATTGATTTCAATGATTCGAACATATCATACAAAGTAGCTTCAAACATATTGATCATAGCTTCTATAATAGACAAGATAGCCTACTCCTCCATGTTTTTCTTTTGCTATTGCCAACCCTTGATGGTAGCTTGCAATTATTCTGACTGAGCTTGGATTAACTCCAAGGGATCCTCTTTAAATATAGGATCTTCTCTAGGCCTTTGTGCTTCCTTTTGTGTCAAATTGGTAAATGTATCTACCCTTTGGTATGTGATCTCATCACCACCTACCTTGATCTTCTTCTCAATTACCCTTAGCAAGCTAATAGTCTTTAGGCCAAATTTGACTCCAACTTTGGATTGAGTCACCTATGGGTCTGGGACCTCTATTTGTGATTGAATTAATTGACCTAGAGTAGCCAATATTGTTTCCTCTTCTTCTTGTAGATCCATAATCCATGGTTTAATCTCTTCATGTATTGGAATATTAATGGCTTTCATCAAAGCCTAAGGGTAATGTACAATGGGCACTTTCTGCAATCTAGGTTCATACAAGAACCATTCTAGGATTGGTGGGCCATATAACAAGTTTTCCTCACTGAATAGATTGACTTCACTCAAAGAAGTAGTGAAAGTTACTTTGGATCTTTTTGCTATAGGAATAATGGCTAGATCAATCACTGCTTTCCTCTTAGGGGTGTTAACAACTACTAAGTCTAAGGATTTTCCTTTGTCATCTTTAGTTTCCTCAACAATTGTCTTTTCTTCCTCAACTAAATTTGTGTATGTCATAGACAACATCTTCAAAACATCCTCAATATACTCTTGAGGTCTATGGCTATCATTTGGATCTCTTCTCGATGTGTTTCATGTTTTATTACCTTGGGGACTTCATGAATTGATGAACTAGAAGTTATATCACCTGACTTTGGTCTCTCCTCTTTAAGATTTTATGTCTCTAGCTATGTACTAATTAGTGGTGGTCTAGATGGTTCACCACTAATTAGGTGGTACTATCTTGAGCCCAATTACCACATATAATCAACCTTTTGATTTATTTCTAACCTAAACTCAGTTCTTAGGTTATTTTATTTCAATATTCTTGTGACTTCAAAATAGGATGATTCCTTGGTATAAATGGGATCAGGGGCACCTATCTCATGATCATAGGCTACATTCAATATTCCTTTGTTTTTTAAATGTTCTTTCATTTTCCCACATGGATCCTATTGCTTGAGTTAATCAATTTGTAGGTTAAAGGATGATTTATTTTTTGATGTAGCTTTAATATTGTCTCACTATTTGAACATGGTATTTCCAATTTTTATGGGGAGGTTGTGTAGGAGTCCTTTTCTCTTGGTCTTGCAGAGACCATCTACACCATTAAACAATTGGTATGCCACCTCTTGATCTAGTATATTATTGGGGACATGAATAGGTAGCTTGGGAGGAGAATTTTGTGTCCCTTCAATTCTTATGACCATACAGTCTAGATATAACTAAATATCCCCCATAAATTCAATATATTTTTTAATTAGTGGGCCAATTCTTGATATTGGAATGCTAGTTATAGCTTCACTTAGGGTAGGGTAGATGTAGTCATATGTAAATTGAATGTGATCCTTATATTTATAGATGTAAAGCTTGGAGTAATATTGGAAGATTGTTTGTGTTCTATTTGGTGACAATCACCTTTGGTTTGGCATTTTTTTAGTTGCACAAAAAACATATAAGAGATATGACATCATGAAAAAATGGGTTTTCTTTTTGTGTTGAATTATAAAGATCTGCCTACTTAATGATATGCTTATTATTTCACCTAGAGGGGGGTAGTTGCCTTTTCAACCATAAGTACACTAGGGGCACCTAGACTGTATTGACATAAGTTGTGGTTGCATCCCCACATAATTTTTTCAACATAGTCATTATCAATCTAACCCTATCCCTGAATTGGCTAATGGGAATTCTTTTGTTAATGTCTGAAAAGACCTGGTTTCCAAAGTTTAGCCACATAACAAGGGTGTCCATCAAATTTTTCTATTTGGCCTAGGAATTGATTAATGCTAGATCAATTTGAGGTTTAGGAAGTTTGTAATATGACTCAAATGCTACAATAGAAATATAAAAAACTTTCCTATAATTGAGCTCATTAACTATCATGCCCTTATCTATATTAGTTTCTTTGATACCATATAATGAAGGCTAGTCATTTGAATTGCAAAAATGTCATCATATAGTCTCTTGGATGAGAGAGTTTTATCCTCTTATTGGGTAATGGTTAGTTGATTCAAAATTTTCTATAATAGTTTCTACTAGTTACTATCTCTTGTGTTCAAGTCAAAAGCATCAAAATCAGTGTCTTTGAAAGTGAGACCTTCAACATCTTTTATCAACTAAGTTTGACATCTACCTTTGAAACATTATTTTGAGCTACTATTACTATGAATTTTTTCAAATTGCTCATTCTGTAATTCAATTCTAGATTGAATTATCTTAGTGTAGTTTATAATTCAATTCTCCTTAGATTAGTTACATTGACAACAGGGACAAACTACAACTTTTGCACACTTAGGGCTATCTTGAAGGTTTATTTAGAGCTTCAATGGGGGTAATTGAGTTAGAACTTATGAGCTTCATGCCTTGAATTTAGATTAGATTTCTTATTTATACCTTCGATGTCTGTGGCTCCACTAAATCTTTTAAACTAAATTTTCTTGCTTATGTGGCTCCACCATATCATCATGTTCATTAATTTCAAAATATGACCATTTATCCTCCTTTTGGGACACATGTCAACACCTCATGCAATTTGAGAGCTTTATTGAATACACTCAGTTCATCTTTTACCAAGTCCTTTAGCTTTGACTCATTGTGGATTTTTGATCTCTTGTATGGGCATATGATATCGTGATACTTAATAGCTTTATAGGCTCTTTAAGCATCTTGTAAACATATGCCACAACTTAACACCTTTACATCACATGGAAACCTTTCATTAGACTTGGGCTCATTAAAAATTCTATGCTTTGATCATCATTGTATCATAATCTAAGAGAGGAAATGCTATTGGTTGATCTTTATTTGATTAATCATAATTATGAAATGTGTCATTATCACATTCATTCTTAGTTCTTTAAAAATTTAGCTTTATCTCATGTCATTGGATCTTATCTTTACACTTTAACACACTCTATTAATCATGATTCATGAATTTAAACATGATTTGATAATCTGATTCCTTTTTAAGATGCTTGAATTGTTAACTTTGCTATGCAATATTAGATCTACTTCACACAGATCAACGTGCACTATTGATTATGATTTTCTTGCTCCTATTAGATCGAATTCAAACCTTTAATTTTGGATTAAATCATTGATATCATAACACATATCAATCTTGGGTTCCTTTGTAGAACCTTAGACAATTTGAATTCGCCTTGTACCTTTGGATCTTTGTTGTATGCTCCATTGGATCTTGATCCGTGAAGTCAAACATAATTAGTTCAATCTTGCAGGCAATGGAAATAAACGAGTTAGGGTTTGGGTAATATATATAACTTCAGATAAAGTTTTAGAATAAGTTTTTAATTTTATTAATAAATATAAATAAAATTTTAGGATAAAAATTTAAAGCTAAGTTTTAAAACATAATAAAGTGCTCTTGCATCGATGTGGACATAAAAGAAATGGACTAAGGGTTTTCTGGAAATATAGAGAACTTAGTATAAAATTTTAAGCTTAATGTTTTGGTCATGTTGATAAACATGATTAAAACCTTAGTATAAAATATAAACTAAGTCTAAAATAATATAAAGTGTTCCCACCCAAATTTAAATAAAATGAACCCACGTAGTTTTGAATCTATTTGAAAAGGACCTAGGTTAAAACACACTAGACCCAAGTTTTTAACATTATTTTAATCATATATTCAATTAAACAATTAAAGAGCAAGGATTAATAAAAAGGGGAAAATTATCATTAAAGCACAAAACCCTAGACATTATCTGTCAAACAAGACTCCATTAAACCTACAATATGAAAACACAAGCAATAACCATTAGCAACATTTAGAATAAAATAAGGATCATATGTAAACATGTCAAATAAATCACTAGTGTGGATGGTCTTTAAATAAATTTAATGTGTTATCATGCTAATGACAATTTGATCAATAGGAATATTCAATTTAAAGTACAAAATTGCAAAATTTTGAAACAAGGATCCCTATTTTTTCAAAAATATGGGTATGTTGAGCTCAATAAATGATGACTTCTAGGGAAAACATTGCCAAATGTTGGAACTTAGATACTTTGTTTTAAATTAATTACTAGATTACTCATTCCATATGATTAGGTACTATTATTAAGACCAATTCATGATCAAAACAAGTCTTACACATGCATTATTAGGCTCAAACACCAAAACTTAGTCATATTATGTGTGTGCTTTTGATTCTTTAACTGATTACCATGGGAATTAGAGAATGAATTTTAGATTTCATGACCTTGATCATTAACATTGATTTATAACATATTTAGATGTTTATTAAGAATCATGTCTTATAAATAGGGAAGGCTTAGGCATTATTTTTCTACCATCTAGGCATCTATAGCCTTGACAGAGATACCTTTAGCTCCACTCTAGACCTTGCTCAACTATAATCCATGTGTCTATAGCCCTGGTGGAGATTACTCGAATCACCTGTGCTTATAAAGCTTTGGATTTTCCATAAAGCTCTTATTTTTGCATTTTTGAGTATATTTAGTTTTCTTGTAAAGGTTGGGAACAAAAAATTAGCTCGGTTTTTGGATTTTTTAAAATGTTTGATCTTCAAACACTCATCTTTGGTCATAAACTTCCTCCTACACAATAATATTATTTTAGTGTTAACATGACTTTGTCCCAATAATTCAAACTTTAACTCAACATGTACAATCCTCATTAGAACCAAATTTAAATCAGAATAAGGCTTAAGATTTCAAGGAATAATTGATCCAGATACCAATCCTTACCATTTTCTCCATATCATAATATTAAGCTCACATTTCAAGAATCCATGATCAACCATTAGCTAAGAGTCATACTTGCATTTCTGATTTTTTGAAATTTGAGCAACTACATATATTTGAGGTGAAATTACCTTGAAAAGACTTATTGAAAGTAGGGAACAAATGAAGGTAGGTCCATTACTACAAACTAGAGATATTGATGTCCCAAATCTAGTATATATGTTCTCTTCCAAGAACTTTATCACATATTCTATCTTGCATTTCTTGGTTGCCACTAATTCTATCCATATGGTGCAGTAATCAGTAGTAGTGATCACATACTTATGTCATTATAAATAATTGTGGTTGATGACCCCCATAAAATCTAATCCCTATTGAGAAAAACGTTTATCAATCATAACTAGCTTTAATGGTATGGTTGCTTTGGGTTCTTTAGTGTTGAATATTCAGCACTGATGACACTCTCATGTGATTATGAGTATCTTTGAAGATTGTAGACTAATAATAACTAGCCCTAAGGACATTATGATTTATTTTCCTTCCTAATGGGTGTCCACTTCCAAGCTTTTCATAAAAAGTACTCAGGATCTCTAATGCTTCCTCTTTAGAAACACATCTTAGGTATATTCCTTCATAATTCTTCCTAAAAATTACTCCATTTTTGATTAGGAAATGTACTACCTTGAGCCTTAAAGCTATGTTCTACTCCCTACTCAAACCTAGAGGACAAGTACCATTGATTCGAAGATGGAAATGGCATCATACCAATCATTGGGTTGAAAAATTTGTTTCTCCACCTGTATGGCACTCAATTTGGGGTTGGTGTTATAAATTAACTAAATTAACCCCTAAAACCTTACCAATTCGGTAGCTTAATTTATAGATCTTCTTGAAGTACAAACATCCATTTATCTCTTATTTCCCCTAATTAACATTGACTAAGCATAAACTTAGTAGAAGGGACAGGTAGTATTACATGCACCTTATTCCTAAGGATATAATACCTAAATATTTTTACTACCTTAACTAAAGCACATGCTTGCTTGTCAATTAGAAAATAATTTAGCTCAATGTTTTAAAAATTTGTGCTCATGAATGCAATAGGGTGATCATGTCCATTTATTTTTTGAGTTAGAACAACAACTACTATATGATCAGAAGCAAAAGAATAAAGATAAGTCTTTTAAAAAATTAGGACTTATCAACACTGGTACCTACACTATTGCTTCTTTGATTTCATTGAAAGCTTTTCTTGTCTCTTCATTCCAAGTTATCTTGGCATCCTTCTTCAACATATCATTCAATGGTCTCACAATTTCTGAAAAACCAAAAATAAACTTTCTCACAAAGTTGATTTTCCCAAAGAAAGATTTAATCTCTTTTCTACTATTAAGGGGTTCTATCTTGGATATAACATCTACTCTATTAGGGTCTATAAAAATCCCCTCTTTAACTATAACATGTCATAATAAATTTTCCTTAGTAACACAAAAAATACTTTTCTTGGGATTGAGAGAAATTCCATACCTTCTACACCTTTCAAATACCTACTATAAGTGCATGATATGGTTTTCCCTATTTTTAGAGAACACGATCAAGTCATCCATGTAAATGATAAGTCACTTACCTATCAACCCTTAGAAAGAATGGTCCATATCTCTATGACAATTTACACCTACATTTATTAGCCCAAAAGGCATTCTTTTGTAGGCAAAAGTGCCCCACTTAGTAGTGAATGCAGTCTTTAATTTGTTTTCCTTGTTCACAAGTACCTCATTATAACCTAAAAAACCATCAAGAAAATACATCATTGTATAACCACTAACAATTTGGATAACTTGATCAAGTGAAGGTAATGGATAATTATCCTTTTTAGAAGCTCTATTTAGACTTCTAAAGTCTATGCACAATCTAACTTCTCCATTATTCTTCTTGATTGGTACTAAGTTAGCTACCCAAGTGAAGTGTCTAATGGGAAAGACTATCTTGGCATCTAATAGCTTCTTAAAATCTTTGTATATCAAGGGTTATAAGATAGGGTTGATAGGTTTTTGATTTGCCTAAAAGGTTTGTAGGTTTCCTTTAAAGGAATGGTATGAGTTATGAATCTAGGATAAAAAATGCTTAAGTCTTCATATGACCATACTATAACATTCTTGTATTTGGATAGTAACTCTTTAGCTCTACTTAATTCTTCATTAGTGTATGTTATACCAATATTGACTAATTGGGGTTGACCTTATGTTCCTAGGTCAACTACATTATAATCTTTCCCATTTACCTTAGGAACTTTGATAGTTTCAACTAGTTTATCTATATCAAACAATCTTTCTAAGGCAATCATGCCTTTAAAATTTTTATTATCACTTAATTGCATAATTTTGTCATCAATTTTATATTTATCAAGATCATTTTCATTGACCTCATCAATGACATGAGCCAAATACTCTTGACCTATTCATGAAGTCTAAAATTTGCTAATCATCACTAAATACTTACAAATGGTTGATGTTATTAGGTACTGAGGGAAATGGAATTAATTCAACACTAATGTTTCCAAGTTTAGAGTCTTGGTTTGGCATAAGATTAGTTACATTTGAGGCTAGCTCATTAGCTAGCTTGGTTTCTTCCCTAGGAATTGAGACAATATTAAAGGCATCAAAGTATTCTATCAGGTCTTAGACTCTAAACTTATATTTCTTAAGATATGACAATTTGCACTAGTACTTACTTCTAACTTGATTGACTACTAGCTCAGAGTCATCATATAATAACAATTATTTGAATTTATGCTTGATGAAAAATTGCAATCCTAAAATCAAAGCTTCATGTAGACACCAAAAATCTACACACAACAGTTCTGAATGAAACACCCTGAGACCACCTTAGGACCCCCTTAAGCCCAACCTTTACCTTTTAACCCCTAACTAAACTTAACCCGCCTAACCTAAGCCAGTTGACCTTCTAGCTAAAACCCATCTCTTAACCAACCCTGACTTTGACCCCTGACCATTGATGGTTAGGTTTCACTGCCTGAACACTTAGTTATAGACAACTCGAGTTTATTTTTTATTCTTAACCACTCAAAAACTATTCATGTTAATAATAAAATTAGAACATGGTGTTGAACCCCTCTTGAACCTACACTTCCACCTCTCCCTTCCTTCTATATAAAGAGAACTTGAGGGAGAGAGATGAGGTAAGCAGATCATTAGGAGGCAAGAACAAGAGAGAATAGAGATCAAGATCAATCACTAACTTATTGTGTAGGTATATCTTCATCAATAATCATCTTTATCAAGGTCGATAACTTCTCCAAGCCATCAACCATCAACTGTCAAACCATGAGCTAAGTATATTGTTCTTTGTTTCATGTTTCAATTATCTAGTTTAGAAATTGCACCCATCCACCCATAACCTTTTTTCAATAATCTGAATAACTAACCCTTGAACCAGCCACCTCTAAACTTTACCCTCTATCTTAAAACAAATATCTTACCCAAACCCACCTTCCCAAACAATTCTACAACCTCAACCAGGTAACTTTATCAACATGAACTAAAATTGATAGTAACCATTGATAGTCATCTTGACCACTGATGATCATCCTGATCATTGAGGGTCACCCTGATCATTGATGATCATTATGTAAAACTAGACACCCAAAATTAACAAGCAAAAATCACTTCTCAACCTCAACTAAAACCCTATTTTCTTGAGTTTTATCATGTTATTCCCAAAATCCATCACTTGTTTTTGTGGACAACATGTTGACCATTTTGGTCCTACAGGCCAAAATGATCTCTTCCTTTCTCAAAAAATGTTCTAAGTAGTCAAGTTTTTTAGTTAATCAAGCCTTTTCAGCTAAGGAAATCATAGGTTCAATAGGCGGGCTTTCATGAGGAAAAGTTCAAAACACTTAAGGCATTTCCTAAAAGTTACAAGGATAGTTCAACGTTGAGGTTCAATCAAAAGGTTCATCAGTGGGTTTCAAAGATTTGGAATGAATCATTGAACTATTGAACCATTGAACTCCACTTCAAAGAGTTCAAAGGGTTCAATGAGTTCAAACGGTTCAAAACAGTTCAATAATATGGAACGAATCACTAAACTGTTGAACCATTGAACCATTAAACCGATGAACCATTGAACCTTGCTTCAAAGGTTCAAAGTGGTTCAAAGGTTCAAAAGAATTCAATGCTTCAACAAGCTCAATGAGTTTAAAGTTTGAAGTTTAAGTGGAATATTCCAAAAGATGTTTCAAGTGAAAGATTAAAATAAAATAGTTCAAACAATTAGTTCAACGATACATTGAACTCCTAAAGAAGACTAAGCAAACGTGGCTCTTTGTAAAATATTAAACTGCCAAACTACCAAGCCGATGAACTTAAAACCATTGAATCATTAAACTGATGCACTCTGAAAGGTTCAAAGGTTCAAAGTGATTCAATCGACCAACAATGTCCCTATAGATGTCAAAATTAGGGTAATGAATAACTGTTGATTTTTAAAGATGCAAACCTGGGAACAAACTCAGTGACCAGCCAAAGAAAGAGCCTTGAAAGCTCAGATCACTAGGAAGAGATAAAATATAGTAAGGAAAAATGGAAAGTTACACATAATCTAGAAATATCTGTAGGAGAGTTATTCCAGTAGATGGAATAGTCCACCAGGTGGATATCAAAGATCACAAACATTCAATGGCATAGCCTATTTTTCTTCATTAAGTAAAAGAAAATAGACCACTATGTAAGTATCATAAAAGAAGACCAGGTGGCCCATACTTTGGAGAAGACATTTTGATATAATTAGAATGCCAAAGTCCAGGCTGATAATCTGTTCTAGCATGGCCCCTTCATATAATTTCTAATGTATTCAATGCATTGAATATAATATGGGCTATTTCGTGAAAACAATCACCAAAGTCTTTCTTTGGTTGCTATATATTGTAATCTCTTAGTTTGTAGAAGGGAGATC
Organism: Torreya grandis; assembly: GCA_037957365.1. Lineage (NCBI taxonomy): Eukaryota > Viridiplantae > Streptophyta > Pinopsida > Cupressales > Taxaceae > Torreya > Torreya grandis. Next base: position 3,125,067 of record JARHVA010001587.1, read on the forward strand.
TTTCTGTTATTAGAAGCGAAAATATACCCAAATTAAAAGTCATTCCTAAGACTTTGAGCTCAGATTGTTAATCATATTTTATCAAGTGAATGAGAAAGCAAGTGATCTTTTAGACTTTATGTTGAAATAGCTTATGTTATCTAAGAAATTGTTCTTATGTCTTTTTCCTAAATATAGTCTTGTCTATTTAATCAAATAAGTAGAATAAGTGGAAATAACCTAGAAGCTATCCTGAAGCTAAATGTGAGAAACTTTGTGCTGCCATAATTGTCTTTAGTCTGTGTGTTTTGTGTTTTAGTGTAAAAGATATTGGAGAGACTTTGAGCTCCCCTTATCTTTGTAATCTTTTACTCTATTTTAGTTGAGGTGGAGACTTTTTGCTATACTTCATTTTACTATGGTACTTCATCCTAAATTAGTGAGAGAAGTAATGAAAGATTTTATGCTTTCATGGGTTTCTTGTAGTTATCATTACTACTCAAGAAGTCTTCCTCTAGTTTTCTAAACATCATTTTTGAAAGAAGAGAAATGCCTTTAGAAATTAACTAGGAACTTTCCTTTACTCTATGAACATCATCTCTGAAAAAAGAGAGATGGATGGTATGATTTCATCCCTAAGTGTATTTTCAGTTTATATTAGTATATAGTAGTTTATAGGGAACCTCCCCTTGATGAGAGGAGAGATTTATCTCCTTATGCTGTGGTAGATCTACACATTTTTCCAAATAAATCTCCTTATGTTGCAATTGATATACCCATTTTTCCATCAGTTAGTTGATGATAAAATATTCACCCAACAGTTTTTTGGTGACTCCGTTGGGGAAGAATGCACAGTTTGAAGCCTCAAGCTTCAAATTGAAGTAGTTCCAATTTTTTTCTATTTCCATTTTACACTCTGGTAGATCCATGATATAAGTGAAGTCAGAGAGCTCAAATTATTGTTGACCCTATATTCGAGTTTATGCAGCAAAATAATTTTGATCTTTCCCCTCCACAAACTCAACCTTTAGTGAACTAGGAATTTTTTTCCTACTAATGTTAGGTCACCAATACCAAGAAAAGCTTCTCTTTCCTCTACTAGTAGAGCTTTTTCTATACATACCCCTCAAAGATTTGTTATCCCTACTTTCCATTTTCATATCATGGTAGCCCAAGGCCCCTGGAGTAACACTTTTGGTCCCCTAAATCTAACCCCACCTTTACATGAACTACCTCATAATTCAAGAAAGATTTTTTCCAAATTCTATAGTGATGGGAGAGTTCATCCTGATGAACATATTGCATCTTTTTGCATAGCCTTTGGTGTGATAGGCATTGAATATGAAGACATAGCAATTAGAATATTTATAAAAACATTACAAGGTGTTGCTACAGACTGGTTCTATCATTTGCAAGCTCAGATTGTGACTGACTAAAACACTCTCACAGCCAAGTTTGAGGCTAGATTCAAACTCATAGAAGATGCACATGCCCTGTTAGCTTAGCTCATGTAAGTGAAGGAGCCTCATGAACATATGCGAGACTTCATTGTTAAATTTGACAAGTTGAGGAACAAGATTCCTATAATTGCTCAACCAACACCTAAAAATCTTAAATACTTCTTCATAAATTTTCAACTTCCCAAAGTGAGTTTCTTATTGAGGTGAGCTGGCCACATAGACCTTACTACAGCTTAGAATTTGGCCATTGAGGTTGAAGATGATTTTATTCTAGCAAGAAAGATAAGAATATATCCCAATAGAAATAAATCTTCTTCATCGTTTGAATATTCTTCTACAGGCACCACTAATACTATGGTGCAAAAGCTAGCGAATGAATTGCTAACTTTGAAAAAGCAAATGGCACAAGGGATGTCTACTCATCCTTTGTATTGAGATATACCAAGGAAGACATTTTCCAACCAGTCATATCAATACCAAAAATCAAGGGCAACCTAATCATCTTCCTCCTCCACAAGGGAAGCTTGCCATTGAAGTAGCTCCAGCTAACTTAGCAATTGGTTATCTTGAAACTTAATCTAATTTTTCTATCCAACTTGAGTTGAACCAAGAAGATGACACTAATAACTTCACAGAAGGGGAAGAAGAATTAGCTAGCAACTCCAACATTGGTTTCCTAAATTATCATGATGAAGTTAAAAATAAGGGAGAAGTGTTTGATAGATCATACACTATTTTTAGTAGGTCCCAGAACCAGTCAACTCAACAAGATGATAAGGGAAAAATAGGAGAAGAATCTCGACCAACAATTTTAATTGTTAAACGAGGGACTTTTCTGCCCTTTCAATCAAAGGACCTAGTGATCAATAAAAAAGTAAGTACCTCAAATATTCTTATTCCTTCTACTTCAAATCCTCAGACTAGTACCACACCCCATAAAACCCAAAATTATGGACTTTCTCCCTCTATCCCTAGTTCTTTTTAGTCATTTGACATAATTGACCATACTAGGAAGACCAAGATCCAAATGACTGAGTTTGAATACTTACAAGCCAACCCTAAGCAGTTGGATAGGTTGGTTGATTACATCAAGAACAAAACCATCCCTATCGGACAAGGTGTTTCAAAGGTAACTCATGATCCCCCAAAGAACACATCCACTTAAAATAATCTTGTCATTACTCCTCTTGTTGCCCCTAAGAAAATAGAACCTTTATATGTTTCCCTTCTGATAAAAAGTCATAAGCTGAGCAACTGCATAATAGATTTTGGAGCTTCAGACAATGTCGTGCCTGCTAAGATAGTAGACTCTCTCAACCTCACTTAGACTAAAAATTTTAGGAGATATTTCTCCATGAAAAACAAACAAGTGCCTCTATTGGGTTAAATCAAAGATGCCCAATTTGCATTTATAGCTTCCTAGAAAAAAGAATTAAAATGATAGTCCTAGTGGCTGACATTTCAGCTTCCTATGGCATTCTACTTAGATAAATTTTTTGCAAGGATGTTGGTGGTGAATTGAGCATTTCCCTATCTGAGGTGAGGATACCTATCAAGGGCATCATGCAAAGGCTGCTTCCTAAGAAGGAGTCAAAATACATTATCACTCAAACAAGATCAAATTCTGTTTGAATCCTCAAGAATGGGTAACTACTTTCTATCCACTGAAGACATTTCTATTTCATCAGATGAAAGTTTACTGAGTGACAATTCAAAAAATTTAGATAGGACATCAAAAGAATTGTAGAGCACAATTCAGATGAAAAAGGATCTTCCCTCCCAAATGAATAAAAATCTAAAAAAGATCTAATTCTAATGATGTCTAGATCTTAGAATTTGATGGCAACAATTCTTCTATCAATTTTGGAGCTGGGATTGTTTTGATATCTCTTCAAAGAGATATTTTTCCCTATTCATATAAGTTGCAGTTTAACAACACCAAAACACTGCTGAGTATGAATCTTTGTTACTCGGGTTGAAGGTTGCTCAAGATAAAGGTGTTAAACTCCTTTATGCCAAAGGAGATGTTAAACTAGTGGTTTATTAGGTGAAGAACCTATATCAAACTAAGAATGAAAGATTGCAACATTATCGCAATCAGATATGAGACTGTATTGAAAGTTTTGATGCTTTCAATATTTTTGTGGTGTCTAGAGAGTTCAACGATCAAGCAGATTCCTTCATCGTCTCTACAACCCTCATGGTTCCTCACCTAGATTTTAAAGTGAACAAGTACACTATCAAAATGGTCTTTTGACCAAGTGTACTTGATAATTCAAACTATTGGTAGGTATTCAATGGTGACAACCAAATCATTGCTTTTCTAGGACAAATAGATAGCTTTGAGAAGCTTTATTTTTAAGGCAATAAGTTTCCACCGTGGGAATCAGCTCCTGAAACAAATTCAAAAATTGGTGAAGAATTCCTTCAACTCAAAGGGAATAAAATCCCAAAGGGATTGGTTTTCCTTGAAAAACTATTTGATAAGCATGATAGGTTCATCAAGCAACAACAAATGGATTCAAGTTCCTCCTAGAAGTTTGATCAAATAAATTTGAGCACTGAAAAAAATCCCAAGATGGTCAACATTGGGAAGTGTTGCACTCCTAATTCAAAGCTCAAATTCATTACTCTGCTTTACCATTACATTGATATTTTGGTGTACTCTTATGATGATCTGAAATTTCTCAAGCCTGAAGAAATTCGGCATGATATTCTTCTCAAGATTGGTTCATTGCCTCACAAGTAGAAATCAAGGTAGTACAACCCCAAGATATAAGGTACTATTCTATCTAAGATTTAAAAAATGTTAAATGTGAGGATAATTTTTTCAATCCATCATTCTACCTGAATTACAAACATAGTCCCTGTGAGGAAAAAGAATGGGGAAATTTGGCTCTGTGTTGATTTCAAAAATCTAAATCAATCCTCTCTAAAGGACAACTATCCCTTGCCCATCATGGATCAAGTCCTACAGATAGTGACTGGTTCAGACATGTTATCAATGTTAGATGGTTTTTTGGGGTATAATCAAGTGGAAGTCAGTGAAACAGACCAACATAAGACCGCTTTCACTACACCTTGGGGCACATTTACATATCACAGAATGCCTTTTAGTTTGATCAATGCTGGTGCCACCTTCTAGAGAGCAATAGATCTTACCTTCAAAGATGAAATGGAGAAGTTATTTGTGGTATATCTTGATGACTTGACCATATTTTCTAAGCATCATCCCAATCATGTGCATTATTTACAATAAGTGCTAGAACGATGTCGATAGAATGGCATTTCTCTCAATCCTAAAAAAATTAATTTTTGGGGTTACAAAAGGGAAACTTCTCAGTCAAACCTGTATCCTAAGAAGGCATAAATATGAAATTATAAAGATTGAAATTCATCCAAGAACTTACTCTACCTGCTAGTAAGATTGTAGTTCATTCTTTCTTCAGAAAGGTGAATTTTTTACAAAGGTTCATTCCTAAATTTGCAGAGAAGACTCGCCACATTGTCGATATGATGAGGGAAAAACTACTTTCCACTAGAATGAAGAATGTAATTTAGCATTTCAAAATATTAAGAAAGCTATTGCCCATGCCCCGATCTTGGTTTACCCAGATTATACCAGAGACTTCATAGTGTACAGCTATGCTTCTAAACACACACTTTCAACCATTTTGGTTCATCAAAACAAAGATGGTGTGGAATCTCTAATATCATTCATGAGTTATCCTCTCAAATCTCATGAACTAAAATATTCAAACATGGAGAAGCATGCTTATACCATGGTCAAGGTGGTAAAACACTTCCGTTTCTACATCCTAAACTCATAAACTATTGCTCATGTGCCAGATACAATAGTAAAGTCCATTTTAACTCAAAAGGAGTTTGGTACTAGAAGGGGAAATTAGATAGCCAAAATTCAAGAATTTGTTCTTATTATCAAACCTATGAAGCTTGTGTAGGGAAGAGGCCTCTACCAATTAATTGCTAATAACATACTAGAGGAAATAGGACATGAAGAAATAGAGGTTGAAGACATGCCTATAGTTCTCTTTGTCACTACTGCAAATAAGTGGTATTCTAATATCACTCATTTCTTTACCTATGGTGAGTGTCCTACCCACCTATCTTGTAAAAAAAGAGAACTGTTAAATTTAAGGCTACTAACTATGTTTTGTAGGACAACGGTTTGTACAAGAGGAGCCTTGATGGGGTATTTCTTCATTGTGTGGATAAAGTGCAATAGAGTAAGCTTCTAGATTCTTTCCACAATTTGACTTGTGGAGGACATTTTTCTACACTTTTGACTACTCATAAGATTCTATGAGCCAAGTACTATTGGCCTACTCTATTTCAAGATGCATACACCTGGGTGCGTAGATGTGAGTTATGTCAATAGTTCATTAGGAGACCCAAATTGGCTACATTACCTCTCAAGCTAGTGGTAATTGAAGAGCCTTTTCAAAAATGGGGTATTGATTTCATTAGCACTGTGAACCCATCCTCAAGTGCTGGACATGACTATGTTCTCATAGCCATATACTACTTTACCAAGTGGGTGAAAGCTATTCCAGTCAAGCATGCTACTTCAGAAGTGGTATGTAATTTTCTCAAAGAAAATATTATTTTTCATTTTGGAGTCCCAACCAAGATTGTAATAGATAATGCAGCCTATTTCTCTTCTCATGAGATCACCCAGTTTTGCTACTATTATGGGATCATCCTCTCCCACTCCTCTGACTATTATCTGCAAGGAAATGGTCAAGCAAAATCAAGCAATAAGAACCTGGTGACCATTATTAAGAAGCTAGTAGATGACAATCAAAAAACCTAGCATAAATAATTATTTGATGCTCTATGGGTAGACATGATTACACCTAAGAGGGAAATAGGTATGTCACCCTTTCAACTTTTGTATGGTTTGAATGCAAAGATACCAATCACCTTGGAACTACAAGAACTAAAGTTGGCAAAGGCTGTCAAAGATCAAACATTTAAAAATTCCATTGACAAGAGGATAATGTGCTTATCTAAACTAGAAGAGCAGTGAACTATGGTAGTGGATCGTATTGTTGTATATCAAAGTCTGGTAAAGAAACTCTTCAACCAGAAAGTAGAGATTCATGATTTTCAAATTGGAGATCAAGTCTTGTGTGGGATAAGAGGAGAGAACCAAAAGGGATGCATGGAAAATTTGATTCCTTATGGAGAGGTCCATTTTCCATTCATTGACTCAATGGTGAAAATAGTTTCTTATTGAAATATCAAGATGGCACACCATTTTCACTGCCTCACAGTGGGCAGCATCTAAAGCACTTCAATCCTTGAAGTATCAAATAAGTTTAGTTATACATATGTATAGTCTTTAATTATTTTTGTATTATTCATTTTATTTTTAGCATCTTTATCTTTTTTGATGGCATGACTCCGTAGCCCAATGGCAAAGATGAAGGCACTTAAGAGTCTAGATTCTACTCCCTTCAATCATTTTCACAATTGATGGAAGTTCTCCAACTGGAGCCAGCTATTGTTCCCAAAATTTATCACTTATTTTTGTGAACAACATCTTGACCATTTTAGTCCTATAGCCCAAAATGATCTCATATTTTCTCAAAAAATATTCTGAGCAGTCAAGTTTTTTAGTTAATCAAGCCTTTTTAGCTAAGGAAATCATAAGTTCAACAAGCGGGCTTTTTCAAGGAAAAGTTTAAAACACTTAAGGCATTTCTTAAAAGTTACAAGGATGGTTCAACATAGACATTCAATCAAAAAGTTCATTGGTGGGTTTCAAAGAGTTGGAATGAATCATTGAACCGTTAAACCATTAAACTCTGCTTTAAAGGGTTCAAAGGGTTCAAAAGAGTTCAATAATATGGAACGAATCATTGAACTATTGAACCATTGAACCATTGAAATGATGAACCTTTAAACCTTGCTTCAAAGTTTTAAAGTGGTTCAAAGGTTCAAAAGAGTTCAATGCTTCAACAAGTTTAATGAGTTCAAAGTTCGAAGTTCAAGTGGAAAATTCCAAAAGATGTTTCAAGTGAAATATTCTAGAAAAATGGTTCAAACAATTAGTTCAATGATACATTGAAATCCTAAAGAAGACTAAGCAAATGTAGCTCTTTATAAAATATTGAACCACCAAACCACCGAATTGATGAACTTGGAACCATTGAACCATTGAACCGGTGCACTGTGAAAGGTTTAAAGGGTCAAAGTGGTTCAAGCGACTAGCGACATCCTTGCGGATGTCAAAATTAGGGTAATGAAATAACCATTAATTTTTAAAGGTGCAGACCCAAGAACAAACTCAATGACCAGCCGAAGAAAGAGCCCTGAGAGCTCAAATCACTAGGAAGAGACAAAATATAGCAAGGAAAGAGGAAAAGTTACACAAAATCTAGAAATACTGTAAGAGAGTTATTTTAGTAGGTGGAACAGTCCACCAGGTGGATATCACAGAGCACAAACATTTAATGGCATGGCCTATTTTTCTTCATTGAGTAAAGGCAAATGGACAGTCGTTAAGTATCATACAAGAGGACCAAGTGGCCCATACTTTGGAGAAGACATTTTGATATAATTAGAATACCAAATTCTAGGCTAATAATCTGCTCCAACATCGCCCCTTCACATAATTTCCAATGCATTGAATACAACATGGGCCATTTCATGAAAAAAAAGCACCAAAGTCTTTCTTTGGTTGCTATATATTATAATCTCTCAGTTTGTAGAAAGGAGATCTCTCTATTATTAGAAGCGAAACTCTGTCCAAATTGAAAGGCATTTCTGAGACTTTGAGTTCAGATTGTTAATCATATTTTATCAAGTGAATGAGAAAGCAAGTGACCTTTTAGACTTTATGTTGAAATAGCCTATGTTATCTAGGAAATTGTTCTTATGTCTTTTTCCTAAATATAGTCTTGTCCATTTAATCAAATAAGCAGAATAAGTAGAAATAACCTGGAAAGTGTCTTAAAGTTGATTGTGGGAGACTTTGTGCTGCCATAATTGTCTTTAGTCTGTGTGTTTTGTGTTTTAGTGTAAAGGATATTAGAGAGACTTTGAGCTCCCCTTATCTTTGTAATCTTTTACTCTATTGTAGTTGAGGTGGAGACTTTGTGCTACACTTCATTCTACTATGGTACTTCATCCTGAATCAGTGAGAGAAGCAACGAAAGATTTTGTGCTTTCATGGGTTTCTTGTGGTTATCATTACTACTCAGGAAGTCTTCCTCTAGTTTTTTGAACATCATTTATAAAAGAAGAGAAATGCCTTTAGCAATTACCTATGAACTTTCCTTTACTCTATGAACATCATCTCTAAAAAAAGAGAGATGGATGGTATGATTTCACCCCTGAGTGTATTTTCAGTTTATATTAGTATATAGTAGTTTATAGGGAACCTTCCCTTGATGAGAGGAGAGATTTATCTCCTTATTCTATGGTAGACCTACACATTTTGTTGAATAAATCTCCTTATGCTACAGTTGATATACCTATTTTTACATCATTTAGTTGATGACAAAATATTCACCCAACATATCACAATATAGACCAAAAACAACAACGTGACCATACCCGAACCATATTTTGATAATTTGACATTCACCTTAATGTTATTTTGTTAATATAGGCATTTATTTTAAAAATTATTTATTTCCTTTATTTAAGTACTTTTATTTATGTTATGCAACCTTTTATCATCAACATTAACTTGTTCTTAAAAGGTGGATTGACAAGCTCCAAAGAAGTCATGTACTTCTTGGATCTAGCTTGCTAGGCAATCCACCTACCTACCTAACTAATCAACCATTTTCTTAATACTTTCTCATCTATAGATCATCCTCCCAAGATAAAGAGGAGTATCTACAACCATCTGGATCATAGAGAGCAAACCAAATCTAGGTTATACCAACCTTGCCATTATTACAACTTTTACTCTCTTTATAAATAAAAAATAAAGCAAAATTTTAATGAAACATTTTGGCATGCCTAGTGGGGCCCTTGAGTCTCTACTTGGGTTTAATTTATTTACATCTATATGCTCTTCTCTCTAATCTATGCTCATAAACAAAATTAAAATTTATTTTGGGCTTAAAATAAACTCCATACATTAGTTTCTTGTAATTTTAGCTCACTTAGCTTAATTAAAGCAAAGTAATTTAATCATAGCATCATTATTCTCACACACATAAGAGAAAACCACTTACACCTAATCAAGCATCAAACACATTGACATAAGGCCCAACTAAGATTTCATCACCTGGTGGTAACCTTACCCTTTCTTGATGATCCTACTTGGAGGTCATTACCAAGGAGAGAACCAACTCAACTCTTTGGTTGAGTATAAACTCTAGAAATCAATATATAATGCATAAATACCCAAAACCCTTATTATTGTGATGTGAGAAGTGAGGGGGTAGGCCCCAATACCAAGCCACATAGTGATTTCTAATATAGATCCTTTTGAGATCCTAAATGATAACTTGAAACCAACCATAGACTTCTTTGTTAGTACCTGCTCCATAATCCAAGTCGAGTCACATAATTTGTTAAAATATTAAGGCATAAGCCACAAGAGAGACAAAGAAACCTTAGAATTTAAGATGCTTTAGTGTATATTGTATCTTCTTGGAATTTTTATTATTTTCTCTTTATTTGAGTTGTGAGGAATCCAACTCCCCTTGAAAACCTTATACCATCTTACCTTTACCCACCCCATCTCTATTCCCTTATTCAATGGGGAACACTCCTATATTTTCTCTATGAGATCCTAACTTTGTTAAAATCCTTGAAAATAACCCTCTTGCCTTAGAACATTACCTTGCATCAAAAGCCACCTATGATCTTATGACACACTATTAACAAACCAACCTCACCCAAAATCAACCTAACCTTACCTACCATCAACCTAACCTTACCTACCATCAACCCAATCTCACTTATAACCAACCTAATCTCACCTACAACCAACCCAACTTTGCCTGCAATCAATTCAACCTCAACTATAACCAATTAACAACCTATAAATAACCACTTGATCATCACCTCAACCAATCGATAACCTTTCAACCCTTATTTGACCCTTGTGATAACCCACCTCAACTATCTCAACCTCACCAATCTTTGGGTTACCTATCCCAACCATCATATCAATTACCTCAACCACATCAAAATTTTGATTACCTACCTCCACGATCATATCAATCACCTATACCCCCTTTATGGTAACTTTATTTATCTCAAAACTAAGATTAGGTCTATCCCCCTAGTCATACCATTCACAATTATGAACCCAACAACTATCAAACCAACCACTATCAACCTATTTTATTAACCTCATCAAATCAAACCAACAATAATCCAACCAATAAATATCAAACAAAATTTTCCAACCAATCAATTTTATCACCCTTACAAACATTATCAAACCTATCAATCCATCCTACCTTACCCACCTTTTCAACTTATCAATTTTATCAACCCATGAAATTCAACCAATAACTATCAACCTACCATATTGAACCAACCAAAATTTTAAAACCATCCAACCATATCAAACCTACCCACCATATCAACCATGGCAAATCTATCAAATACCTCAACCTTACCCAACCTCTCAAATAAACCTACCTTATCTACCTTATCAAACTAATAATTTTTTTTTAAACCCACTAATCTTATTAAATCAACCAACCTCACCAAATCATACCAATAACTATCAACCAAATTTTTATAACCCACCAACCTTATCTAACCAATCAAATCACTCAAACTTGTCACATCATCCAAAATTATTTAGCCAACCAACATGTAAACCAACCAATTGGCTCATAATCTCAAGAGCCATTGGTGCATCCTCTTTCTAGGTAGTATACCCCATTGGGGGAATCATATGCCTCAATCCTTGACAAAATTTTAAGGGCTTATATCATTAGACTCCCTCAAATCAAACCCATCAATGTTTCTCTTCCAAAATCCATTTGGTTTATAGACAATAAGTTTTGTATGTATCATCACACAAATGAACATGTGATAGATAGATGTGGGTATTTTAAGATGTTTGTCCAAAACCTTATTGATCAAAAGGAGGTTCCAAAAGATATTCTCTATGTTCCACCCAACCTTGCCTTGAATGTCTTCAAGTAATCAATCATTTTAACCTCTTTCTACATCCATTATTATGCAAACACATAATAAATCCCTCAACACACTAAGATCCCTATTGCCAATTGGATTTACACCCTTTAAGGAGATGCCTAAGATCTCCTCATCTAAGTGCAACAATGGAAACACCTCTAGGCTTGTGGGTAGCCTAAGGATGAGGTGAATCTCTAGATAGGGATAACTCCTTTGATGTAGCACTTTGGATTGCAACTACACCTAAAATTTAAGGGGGAAAGGGAGAGAGATAACTAAAATAAAATTATTCTAAGGGATGTGATACACCAAATAAGATGATGACTTCTAACCAGTTGCATGTTACACATGAAATCAATGGATAAACTGAACATACACTTATCTAATCCACATCTTCTCACATCAATGTTACATTATGAGGTTATGGATGAATCTGCAAAGCTAGGAGGACTAGAAAAGAGGCCTTAAATGACACTAATGAATAGACTAACTCACTCAATCCTTGACATTTTATAGAACACTTCATATGCCTTGTAAGAAGAAGCTTTTCAATAACAAATAGGGCGAAAGAATGAGACAACATGCTAAGAAATCTATAGTCTTCACTAAGCAGGATTCAACATCAAAGTAAAAAAAAACTTATAAATAGTCATGATGGGTAAAAATCAGTAGTATTATTGATCAAATGGTATGTAAATGAGCAAGGATTCACCATACTCAAGTAGAGCATAAGTTATAATGCAAAAATGGCTAGTTATTATAGCACTTGAGAGAGAGAGTGAGGAGAAGAGAGAAGTCCAAGGGTCACAAGGACATTGGTAAAACTAAGAGAAATAGTTACTTGTGAATAAGAAGAGGATATGGGATGGACCATGTAAAATTAGGAAGTATAAGTGTCCATCCAAGTCATCAAACTCTTGCAAAGTGGCATAAAATCCTCTTAATTGGCTCAAAAAAATTGCCTTCATGATTTGAGCTTCTTGAACAACTCATAACTAAATATAAATAGTTCTAATGATTGAAATGAAGGAGAAGGATTCAAACATTCCTCTTCATGCATTTTTTGTATTCTTATTCTTCTAGAATCATCTGAAAGTGAGACATCATCATCTGTAGTCCAAAAAACACTTCATGTACCCTGCACACTTGGTTACATCAGTTGCTCATGAAAATATATGTGAGGGAGTGGATGACACATATCAAGACCTTACATGTCATTATAAACATTAGGGACACATTAAAATCATCTCACTTAAAGATTTTCACCCTTCTCACTAGCTTGTCCACTATCCTAGTTTTGACTGGTTGAGATGATTGCTCTAGTTTGGACACTTAGTAGTCTTTTCAAGGCATGAAATGGCCATAAGGAGTTATAATAAGTCTATATCTTTCCTCTAAAATTTATTTAATCTATTGGAACCTCTTACAACCTACACAATGCACAAAATTATTAAGAGAAACCTATTTTATACCTTGTATATACAAGTCTACATAGCCCAAAAGGGTGGGGAGGAGCCTAAGAGAGTCCTATGCAATCTAAAATCATCATACTTGTCAAACTAGTCCATCATAGCAACTATCTAACTCCATTTCTCCAAACTAGTCACTAGCAAGGGTTTAAGAGGGTTTTAGGCCTGTCTTGATTCTTAAGGTTTGTTCATAAAGTTATAAAATTGGAGTTTCTAAAAAATTCCATAAAGTAATTTTTCAAGACCTCTTATAATTCCTATAAAAATCTTTGGCTCCCATGCACAAAATCAAAAGAGATATGAAAACTTGAAATCATCTTATCGAGCTTCTCCTTCCCTTTCTTGTAAGTCTGAGTGGGTTTTGAGCTCAAAAATTGAATATCTACAACCTCTCTACCCTATACAAGATTTATCACCTCTGTATCCACCCTAAAAACATGTTTCAATATATTTGTATTCTCATCTCATTCTAGAAAATAAGCTGACCCCCCTTTGTATTATAGACCTAGACATGCCTAGTAGGCCTATTTACACCTTAAAGCCCAATCATGAGTTTTTGATGGTTCCTATTTATACCAATATCTCAAACACCTCTAATATTCCATAATAAACATGTTATAATTTGTTATAAATCTCACTTAGATATAAAAGTGAAGGTGATCTCTTGTTTAGATTCTAGGTCAAAACCTTACCATTAGGCTTGACTGCAAATCTTGTGGTCTAGAGCATTATGTTGGGTTACCTATTTGTGTGAGGTATATTTCATGTTTTTAAAAGTGTTTTCCAACTTCCCAAACCTTTATTCAATGTTTCCATAATTCTTGGTCTCATCTTATCACTTACTTTCTTCAAAACCTGTCAGTCTGCCTATAAGGGGAGTGACCTCTATCTGAGACAAAACAAAGGGTACTTCCCCTATTTACATAGACAAAATAAATGTATGGTGGGATTATCCAAGTAATGGATATGATATGCACACATTTTTGGATCTTGATCACATAGATAGGTCCTTCAAACTTCATAAAATCTCCAAGGTAGATTGTGAGAAGTTGATTGTGTGTAAGGGCCTGGGTAGGGGTTGTATGTGCATTGTTAGAGTCTTTCTCTACCTTGTTCATAAAGTGTGAGGGTCTAATGAGAATATTAAAACTATAATGAAAGTAATTAAAACTCACTTATCACTTCAACATTTCCAAACACCTCACATATGCCTTGCTTTTCAACTTGATGGACTCTTGATAGTGTTTCCTATTTGGAAGAGGCACCTGTAGGTGCACTTGTATAGTTTAGGTCTAGAAAAAAATGTAAAAGACATTATTGAGATTTATAAGGTCACTTGAAAATCATATATTTCATTTCACATCATGATTATACCCTTCATATGCACTTGAGCTTATCAACTAAGTCCTTCCCTTACTTTTTTGATTGAGAAACCCTCCTTTTTGGTGTCTCCTTGCTTGTAGGTGTCTTAAAAATAGTGCTTTGGAGTTATTTCCATCTTCCAATATTAATTGTTATGTGTTTGGATTTATTTGAATCATTTTCATGATAAATATAAACTAAAACACTATTGCCTTATCAAATTGAGTGTTACCTTAACTATTTTGTACCTTAGAAGGGTACCTGTAGGTGAGTATTTCCATGATAAAACACCTGTATATGGTCATTGGAGATAAAGTAAAAAAAATAAACCTTTTCAACATGACCCTTTCATCAATAATCCTATTCCATCATAGAGGTATGCTTTGGTGACTCCATCTTAAACCTCCATCTTAGACTGTGTACTACCTTATACTACTGTAGGTATGCATTTATGAAGGATTGAGCTTCAAAATAGTGTATGGACTTCTTAAAACCTCATAATATCCTATAAAATTAATTAGACCTATTCAATATTATTTTGAACATACCAAAAATAAAGGAAAATCTCCCTTTAGCCCACTATTTTCATACAATCAAACACTTGGCTATAGGTGGCTAACTAGACCTATGTATGAACTGTAGGTGTGTATAGGGGTTTAAACACAATACTTTAATCTATTAGATGATCTTTGTGACTAGAGATGTCACTTGAACCATATGAGACTATTTCACCTTGGCGGCATGGTTTAATACCAATTTTGAAACAAAGGTTGCTTAAACTCAAAATCATGTAGATAACACTACTTGTAACGAGTCATAAATTGACAATTTTAGACTTCCAAAAAACCAAGCTCCATTGCTCATTTGTCCTTCAAAATTGGTAGAGTCTTTTTCCAAGATGAAGGTTTCAAAGTCCAGTCATTAGGATGTTTTAAAACTATCTAAAATCTTTTCTTAATATATACACAATATGCCCTTAGACCTCTATTTTGCAATTTTGGGGAATTAGGTCCCTGAATTAGTCATTTGGTCTTTTGAAGGTTCCCACTTCTTTGTCTATCATCCTATCCATTCCAAAAGGGCTAAAATGATGTTTTTTACTCACTATGACCTCAATCAAGGTTCAAACACTTATTTCATCACCTCAAAAAGGCCTTTTAATCCTTTGTGGTACCACCTATAGGTGGTCATCAACATACTTAGGCAGTAAGTATGAGGTTTAGATTATATGTAAGATGAACAAGTTTGTAAAAAAAATTATGCCTTCAGAAAACATCCTAATTCACCTTTAGTATTATTTAAGAGATTGACACCCATATAAATCTTTCCACCTCTCAACATGATGTCATCAAAACTCCTATAGGTGTATTTTAATAGTTGCCAAACTATATAGGCTGCATATGACTATAATTAGGGTCTTTTGTGTTACTTGGGGTATCTAATATGAATTATAATACCATAAAACCATGAAAATAACATTTTATAGTCTCCTTTTCTCTTTTATTATCATGATTAGAGTTCAAGAACTTGGATGTAACTAAGAACAAGCATAGAGTTGACAATAAGTGTGATAAGACTGGGTGTAGAAGACAAGGTCTAATGTTTCAAGGTCTAAAATTAAAGGAAGGTGGTATTTATAGAGTTAAAACATGTAAAACCTCACATCACATTCCTATGAAGCTTCCTTTGAGAGCTAAACATTCTGAAAACAAAGACTTTGATTGAAGCCTCACATGGTGACACCTTCCTACAACATGAGATAATTTGCTCATGTAAACACCATGAAACATGAAAACAAGTATGAATATAATTTTATAATGTATAAATCATCCTTTGGAGTTAATATCACTAATTGGTTCATACATATTTGCCCAAAATGAATTAAAACTTATAGGGTACATGAAACAATAGGTAGAAAAGTATAGTCAAATTCATGAAGATGGTTTATGAAGAAAATGCCACAATTATTCAAAATATTTATATATAAATTAAGGTCTATGAGTTTAATTCAACCTCCCAGAAGAGTTTGACCTGAAACCTCTTGAGCTATTTATACTAAGCACAAATCTGAAGGTCACTTTTATGTCTAGGAAAGTAAAAAAGGAGTAGAATAATTTTGTATTAAAAATGGAACTTAAATATAATGTAAATCATTGATATGAGTTTGAGGAGGATGAAAAGTCCTTAAATTATATTCTCCCATATGGAACACTTTCCCATGAGTTATACAAGTGCCAAATGCTCCCTTTTTTAGTTAGTTTTTTGAATTTCAATTAAACAACCTACAAGATTCTGATGCAACTCACATCCCTGATAGGTAAACTACATATTTTATGCTTGAAATGAAAAAAAGACACCTGAGCACCTTGGGAACCATGCCACTTGCATTTATGACCCTTAAAGGCCCACTAAATGATCTAAAATGATAAATTGACTAATATGACTAAGAACAAGGCTAGGATGACATTAAATTACATAAAAAACATATGATACACCCCATGAAAATATATTATACCCCCTAAAACATCTAAATCTCATGTTGTTACCTATAGGGGTTCCAATTTGACCTAAAAGTCAAATTTGGTCAATAAATTGGTGAATCATAGGGGTAGTATGTCTGCTATACTAACTAGACCAGTAATCTTATCAGTCCATTAGGTTTAGAAGTCAACTAAAGTATAAGATGAATAAAAAGGATTTGACCATTGACTATAATATTTTATCAAGACAAGACCAATGACTACCTCAACCATACAAAATATAAAACTCACACAAAGTAAAAGCAAACACACATGTGCTTCATTAGCACTTACAAAACACACACACACTAAATTGAACAAACTAACTCAAACATTAAATAACTTGAGATGATAACTTCCTCCTAGATCAAATGGGAAGTTTGAAACTCTTCTTACTTCACAACATGAAGGATTTAGTGAGACATGTAACCTTTTGATCCTTGACATTGATGCCTTTGACTTTTTCATGATGTTTGCCAACTTTATTAGCATGATGTTCATTGAAAACTAGGCAGCTTAAAATAGTTTGGCTATAGAAATTAACTCTTTTTGCATCCAAATAGCCTCAACCTTCTCATGTGGATCTTTAATTGCAACCACATTCTTGATTTCCATAGGCCTCTCAATAAGATTAGGTTTCTTCTCAGCTGCAAGTTCTTATAGCTCATCAAGGAGATTTACATAATCTATCCAATCTTGATAATTATCCTCCATGGAAGGTTATTTCATCACCTTTTCATATACTTGGCCCTCAACTTGGTAAAGTTCTTCAAGATCTTGAAAGAGCTTCATTTACAATTGCCAATTATCCTTGTCCTCTTTATCATCTAGAACCACTACCTCTTCAATCTTATCTTCTTGATGTATTATGTCATAAAGATAGTGTTATTCAAGATCCAATACATCTGATGGTGATTCAAGCTTAGGCTAAAGTATTTGCTCATCTTTAAGAACAACATCTTGCACATTGGTTTCAAGAGAGTTTTCTAGGTCTGCAACCTCTTTGGGAAAGACTTGGAATTATTCTCTACCCATAATAGCACATTCATATTCATACTTGAGATGATTATCCATAAATTTTTGATCAGATGTAGAGTCTTCTTCAAGGGATACAAGATCTTCCATTTCTGTCTCTTTCATGGTGATGCCAAGATTAGGCATATTGAAATCATGTGACCTAGCCCAATGAGGCTGCCGAGGAGGTATGTCTTCTTCAACCAAGATTTATAATTTTTTACCAATTAACTACTCCTCTTTAGGTTCCCATACCATAGGTACATCAAGGCAAAGGGTGATGGGGTGAGGACAAGATGAACTAGTTGATGGAGGTGGCACATAGAACTCAAAATCAGATTGAGAGTGAAATGTAGGGGGCTCCTTTGGAAGATCTTGAGGAAGGGGAGGCAGACCTTGGGATAAAATAACTTGAATTTATTCATTTCACTTGACAATTACTTCATTCACATCTGATTTAGATTGAGGACTCTCTTGAAGAAGGGTGTATGGGGTGTGTTTAGGCATATGATCTTCTTTTGGATCTAAACCTTCCATCACACCTTGACTTAGTAACTTCATCCTTGACTCTAAAT
Organism: Torreya grandis; assembly: GCA_037957365.1. Lineage (NCBI taxonomy): Eukaryota > Viridiplantae > Streptophyta > Pinopsida > Cupressales > Taxaceae > Torreya > Torreya grandis. The sequence goes on from JARHVA010001587.1 coordinate 3,143,591, forward strand.
CTTTAATTTTATTGGATATATCCTTTTGAAAAGTCTCTCTTTGAGTTGATATGCATCATAATGAGGATAAGGAATGCAAGGGGATTCATATGGAGGATAAGAGGTTTCTTGAGGAAGGGTGGGAAGGGCTTGCATAGGATCAAGTTCTTTCTCAACCTCACACTCTTTATTTAGGCCTTTATCTTCTTCTTTCTTTCCCCATGACTCCAGTATCTTGTTATATATTAGTATTTTAGGATTAGGAGTCTATTTTTGAGGTGGTGATGCAACTTGAGGAGTGGATGAAGTATTCAAGGAAATTAGAATCTCTTTAGGCTTGGATTCTCCACCTTATCTCTAACTTGGAATCTCATATCAAGAGCTCTTTTCTTGAGGTGGGGATACAATTGGAGAGGACAATGAGGGATTAGATTTAAATTCTTTTTCTAATAACATGGACTATTTCATCTACATATTTGCCAGTTCAATTTTCTTATCGAGGTTTACTTCAAATACAAGGCTAATCTTTTTAACTCTCTCTCTTCAACTTGATTTCAAAAAGGATGACTTTGGTAATTTTGATTGGGCTCATGAGTAGGGATCAAAACTGGCTGATAGAAAACTTGGGGAAGTGGATATGAAGGCTGATAGGTTTAGTGAGGCTACCTCTCATGAATTCTTAGCTTATTCTTTAAGGATGCTATCAATTCACTCATATTTAGCATCTCATTTGTAAGCCTTTACTAATTGGCACTCTTAATAGGTGTCCACTCTCTTTTGACCAACTCTAAGGCATATCTCACCTTGTGAATTAAATATATAGGGAAATATTGACCATGTCCCCTTAGTGTATTAATCTCCAACACATACTTTTCATATCCCAAGAGTGTCTTCTTGATAGTTGTAATAGACTAATTAGAGAAGTGGATAGCTTAACTAGGAACAAGATATGGAGAAGGATAATTGTAGGACTAATAAGGATCATGAAAAGGATGGCTATAGTGTTCAGAATGATCATGATAAGGTTGGAAATGGTCATAGAAATACTGGTAATAGTAACACCAAGGCTAATATGAATCATACAAAGGTTGATTAGGAATGCTATGAGCTAGAAATACCTCACCAACTTGTGTAAGACCAAAATCAACACCAAAATTATCCATTAAACTTCATTTAAAACAATAATTCAAAGGAAAATGTTACAAAAAATACTCAAAAGATAACATAGGCTACTTGACCAACTGATATAGCTTCATAGTCACTATTGATGCTTGGATAAATTCCTTTAAAGGTTGATATTTGAAAGACAACACCAAAAATATTTTAACCTCTTGGACCAAGAGTCTTACCAAGCATATAAAAAAATATTATCATTTGGATTTGAACCCTTTTAGGAGATGCATAAGCTCTCCTCATCCAAGTGGCACAATGGAAATACCTCTAGGCTTGTGGGTAGCCTATGGATGAGGTGAATCTCTAGATAAGGCTATCTCCCTTAATGTACCATTTTAGATTACAAATACACCTAAAATTTGGAGGATAAAATGGAGATAGATAAATAAAAACAAACTATTCTAAGGGAGGTGATACACCAAATAAGATATGACTTCCAACTAACTTTATGTTACACATGAAATCAAGGGACAAACTGAACATATACTTCTCCAAACCGCATCTTTTCACATCAGTGTTACATTATGAGGTTATAGATGAATGTGAAAAGATAGGAGTACTAGACAAGAGGCCATAAATGGAACTAATTAATATACTAACTCACTCAATCCTTGACATTTCCTATAACACTTCACATGCCTTGCAAGAAAAAGCTTTCCAACTGCAAATAGGGTAAAAAATGAGACAACATGCTAAGGAATCCATAGTCTTCACTAATCAAGACTCATCATAAAAGTAAAACACGCTTATAAATAGTCATAAAAGGGTAAAAATAAGTAGTCTTATTGATCAAATGTTATGAAAATGAGCAGGGCTTCACCATACTCAGGTGGAGCATAAGTTATAATGCCAAATTGGCTAGTTCTTATAGGACTTGAGAGAGAGAGGAGAAGAGAGAAGTTCAAGGGTCATAAGGACAATTGTAAATCTAAGAAAATAAATTAATTGTGCATGAAAAGAGGATATGGGATTAACCATGCAAGGTAAAAAAGTACAAGTGTTCATCTAAGTCATCGAATTATTGCAAAGTGGCATAAAATCCTCTTAACTGGTTCAAAAAAATTTACCTTCACAATTTGAGGTTTTTTAACACCTCATAATTGACTAAGAATATTTAAAATGATTTCAATTAATGGGAATGATTTTAGACATGCCTCTTCATGTATTGGTTGTAGTCATTGTCCTCTAGAATCATTTGAAAGTGAGCCATCATCATCTGTAGTCTAAAAACCTCTTCCTTCATGCACCCTACACACTTGGATTTAAAAAAGGCATTAGTTGCTCATTAAAATCCATTTTATGGAGTGTATTAAACCTATCAAGACCATCCATGGCCTTATAATCATTAGGGACACCTTAAAATAACTTCACTTGAATATCTCTATTGTTCTCACTAGCTTGTCCACTATACCAGTTTTGACTAGCTGAGATGAGAGCTCTAGTTTGGAAACTTAGTTGTTTTTTCAAGGCATGAAATTTACATATGGATTTATATTAAGTATATATATTTCCTCCAAACTTTATTGAATCTCTTGGAACCTCCTACAACCTACACAATGCATAAAACTGTCAAGAAAAGCCTATTTTGTACCCTATCCATACAAGTCCATATAGTCCAAAAGGGTGGGGAGGATCCTAAGAGATTCCTCTATAATTTAAAATCATAATAATAGTTAATCTAGTCCATTATATCATATATCCAACTCCATTTCTCCAAACTAGTCATTGGCAAGGGTTTAAGAGGGTTTTAGGCCTATTTTCATTCTTAAGGTTTGTTCATAAAGTTTTGACATTGGAGTTGCAAAAAAAATTCATAGAGTGATTTTTCAAGACCTATTATAAATAATCTAATCCTATTTAGATCCCATGAACAAGATCAAAAAAGATATGAACACTTGAAATCACCTTATCGTGTTTTTCCTTCCCTTTCTTGCAAGTATAAATGGGTTTTGAGCTCAAAAATGGACTATATAATACCTCTGTATCCTCTAAAAGATTTATCAACTCTGTATCCACTCAGAAAATGTATTTCAATTTGTGGGGATGCTCATCTCATGCTATAAATGAATTTGACCCCCCTTGCATTATAGACCTAGTCATGCCTAATAGGCTTGTTTACACCTTAAAGCCCAATCATGAGTTTTTGATGGTTCCTATACATAAAAATAGCTCAAAAACCTATAATATACTCCAATAAACATGATTCATTTTTTTATAAATCTCATTTAGATCTAAAAGTGAAGGTGATCTCTTTTTTGGATTCTAAGCCAAAATGTTACCCTTAGGCCTGACTATTACTCTTGTGGCCTAGAGAATTCTATTGGGTTCCCTCCTTATGTGAGGTATTTCTCATGTTTTTAAAAGTTTTGTCTATTTTACCAAACCTTTCTTCAATTTTTCCAAACTCCTAGTCTCATCTTATCACTTGCTTTCTTCAAAACCTGTCAGTCTACCTATAATGGGAGTGCCCTCTATCTAAGACAAAATAGAGGGCACTTCCCATGTTTCCACAAACAAAATAAATGTATGGTGGGATTATCCAAGTGATGGAGATGATTTTACATAGTTTTTTATCTTGATCAAATTGATAGGTCCTCAAAACTTCATAAAATCTCCAAGGTAGACTGTGAGAAGTTGACTATGTGCAAGGGCCTAGATAGGGGTTATATGTGCATTATTAGAGCCTTTATTTGCCTTGTTTATAATGTGTGAGGGTATAATGAGACTATTAAAACTATAATTAAAGTACTTCCAACTCACTTATTATTCCAACTTTTCCAAAAACCTCACATATGCCTTGTTTTTCAACTTGATGGATTGTTGACTGTGTTTCCTATTTGGAAGATGCACCTATAGGTGCACTTGTATAGTTCATGTCTAGAAAACAATGTAAAATACCTTATTGAGATTTCCAAGGTCACTTGAAAATAATATAGGTCATTTCACATCATTCTTATACCCTTCATATGCACTTGAGCTTCTCAACTAAGTCCTTCCCTTACTTTTTTGACTAAGAAACCCTACCTTTTGGTGTCTCTCTACATGTTGGTATCTTGAAAATACTGCTTAGGAGTTCTTGGCATCTTACAAGATTCATTTTAATTATTTTCATGATAAATATAAACTAAAACACTACTATCTTATCAAACTGAGTGTAACCTGACTATTTTATACCTTGGAAGGGCACCTATAGGTGAGTATTTCCATGCTAGGACACCTGTATATGGTCATGGGAGATAGAGTATAAAATTTAAACCTTATAAACATAACCCTTGGATCAATAATCCTATTCCATCATATAGGTATGCTTTGGTGACTCCATCTCAAACCTCCATCTTAGACTGTGTACTATTGTAGGTGTGCATTTAGGAAGGATTGAATTTGAAAATAGTGTATGGCCTTCTTGAAACCTCATAAGATCCTATACAATTAATTGACCCCATTCAATATTGTTTTGAACATACCAAACACCAAGGAACCATCACCCTTTAGCTCATTATTTTCATGTAGTCAAACACCTAGCTGTAGGTGGCTAAGGGTTGTGTATGGACTGTAGGTGTGTATAGGGGTTTAAACACAATATTCTAACCTCTTAGATGATATTTATGACCATATATGTCACTTGAACCATATGGGACTATTTAAACTTGGTGGTATGGTCTAATACCAATTTTGAAACAAAGGTTGCTTAAACTCAAAATCATATAGATAACACTGCCTAGAAATAGTCATAAATTAACAACTTTAAACTTCCAAAAAACTAAGCTCCATTGCTCATTTATCTTTAAAAATTGGAAAAGTATTTATCCTAGTTGAATGTTTCAAATTACAATCATCAAGATGCTTTAAAACTATCTAAAACCTTGTCATAAGATACTCACATTATGCCCATGGACCTCTGTTTCACACTTTTAGGGAATTAGGTCCCTGAATTAGTCATTTGGTCTTTTGAAGGTTCCCACTTATTTGTCTATCAAACTATCCATTCCAAAAGGGATGACATGATGTTTTTAGCACACTATGACCTGAATCAAGGTTAAAATACTTATTTCATCACCTCAAAAAGGCTTTTTAACACTCTGTGGTACCACCTATAGGTGGTCATCAACATAGACATGCATTAATTATGAGGTTTAGATAGTATGTAAGATGAACAAGTTTGTAAAAAAATTTATGCCTTTAACAAGCATCCCAATGCACCTTTTGTAATATTTAGGATATTTATACCCATATCAAGCTTTCCACCTCTCAACATGACATCATCAAAACTCTTGTAGGTATATTTCAATGGTTGCCAAACTGTATATGCTACATATGACTATATTTAGGGTCTTTTGTGGTACTTAGGGTATCTAATATGACTTCTCATACCAGAAGAACATGAAAATAACCTTTTATAGTATCCTTGTCTCCTTTATAAGCATGAACAAAGTTCAAAAACATGGTTGTAACTAAGAACATGCAGAGAGTTAATAGTGAGTGTGACAAGACTGGGTGTAGAAGACAATGTCTAATGTTTCAAGGTCCAAAATGTAAATAATGTGGTATTTATAGAATTATAACATGTAAAACATCACATCACATTCATATGAATCTTCTTCTAAGAAATTAACATTATAAAAATAAAGACTTTGACTGAAACCTCACATGGTGACACCTTCTAGCAACATGAGATAATTTTCTCATCTAAACACCATGAAACATGAAAATAAGTATGGATATCATCTTATAAGGTATAAAAAATCTTATATATTCAACATCACCAACTGGTTTGCATGGATTTACCCAAAATGAAGCAAAGCCTATAGGGTGCATGAAATAATAGGCAAAAAAGTACAATCAACTTCATAAGGATGGTTAATGAATTAAAAGCCACTATTATTTGAAATATTTATATTGAAATGAAGGTCTGAGTTTAATTCAACCTACCATAATAATTTGGCTTGAAACCTCTTGAGTTGTCCATACTAAGCACAAACCTGAAGGTCAATTTTGTATGTCTAGGAAAGCAAAAAAGGAGCAGAACAATTTTGGATTAAAACTGACACTTACAGATCATGTCAAGAGTTTTGATGAGTTTGATTAAGATGAAAAGTCCTTTCATTATCTTCTTCGATGTGTCACACTTCCCCATGAGTTGTATAAGTGCCAAATGCTCCCTTTATCAGTTAGTTTCTTGAATTTAAGTTAAACAACCTATGACCCTTAAAAGCCCACTAGATGACCCAAAACGACAAATTGACTAATATGACTAAGACCAAGGCTAGGATGAGATTAAATGACATCAAAAAACATATAATATACCCCATGAAATTATATTATTCCCCATAAAACATCTAAAACTCATGTTTTTACCTATAGGGGTCCCAATTTGACCTAAAAGTCAAATTTGGTCAATAGTCCCTTCATTAGATTTGGTCCTTAGTGCATCTATAACTAGGGAAACCATAATTGAAACCTCAATAAATCTAATTATTAACCAATTTCACCCTTTTCAACTTCCTTTAGAAAACATCACTAAGGAAGAATCAACCTTAAACCAACCACTTGCTGACCAAGAAGAGCCTTCACAACTTTCCTTTAAAACCATCATTAAGAAAACCAACCCACCTCTTCCATTTCCCATTTTAATGGAGCCAACCCAAACTCAAAACACCTCACATATAATTAAATATAAACCAATCTCAACTAAAGTCAAACCCTTTTAATTCTTCTATAATTTGCTAGTTTTCATCTACCTAATGACATTGTCTTTGGTTTGATTCCCTTTTGAATAGGGTCAAATCTTTGCCACCTTATCTCACCAAACAAATAAGCAAACCCAACCAATAAGCCAAATAAACCACCTATCCTACCTCCCATAACTAATCAAACTAACTTCTAAACCAAATCAATCAACCATTATCAGCCAAACTTTTAATCCAACCATAATCAACTCATCTATTAACACAAACCAACATCAACCCTTCATTCAAGATTTCTTAAATCTTGGCTACCCTTTTATCCAAGATACCCACACCTCACCTAAGATCCCTCATTAAGATAATCTAAGACTCTTGTCCAACCCACCTTTATTCCTAGATGATGTTCCCAACACCATTTATAGTCCCCAATCCTACCCCAATCTAACCCAACAATGTTTCCTTTGCCATAACACCATAACAGAGATCTTACCTGAACCACCACCTATAAATTGAAATTCAAACTAAAAACTAACAACTAACAACCCTTGGGAGTAAAATGAAGTTATCTTCATCCTTCTTAAACCCTCTTTACTAACCCGTCTTCTTTGGGAATCTTTTCCCACCTCAACATTCATGGAAAAAGCATCTGGGGGAATTCTTCCTCCAAAAGCTTTGACCAAGAAATAACCCCAACATTAACCAATGAAAAAACCAACCCTTGGCACCTACCCAACCTTTCTTATAACCATACCAACCTTAAACTTAAGAAAACTTTAACCTTGACCAACCTTTTATCAATAACCCAAACTAACACCTAAATCTACTTAACCAAACCAAAAACCAACCAAGATTGATGCTAACCAAAGTTTAGGCACTATCATCTAACCAACCTTGCATTTTTTACTTTGTCCAACCTAGAGTCTTTTCCACATCTAATCAAGTGTCAGAAAGTAACTGGTGGACCTCTTCTCTCTTGATTAGCTCAAATAATTTACATGTAAGTGTGGATTTAGGGCATATAAGAACCTAAACCCCTCAATGCTTTGCATTTATGTCCCATTCTTTTGTTAAACCACATTATTTATCATATTGTGTCTCACTTAAGCTCATCCCTTATTTTCATCCACCTTCATTTACTTATTTTAAGGACAACTGATTAAAATAAGATCATGTGATTATCCATCACAACCTTAACCTAGTCCTAAGCATGGGTACCATGGCTTTACCTATGGCATGATTCTCATGGAAATTTTTCACTCCTTATAGGATGAATCCACATGGTCATTGTCACTTACCTCTTTCACCCATCATTCACCTTCTTGTGCTATGGTTTTTCTTCCATAAAGAAAAGCCTTTAAGCCTATATAGACCAGTCCATGTCTAAACCAACATAACATTCAATTTGGGATACCAAATATCACTTGGGTCAAGAATCTCTAGCATTACAAATTATTCCCTTGAAGGATAACTACCAAAAAATATTAAAAAATGCTTAAAAAGGTATATTTATCCCTTGAAGGACAACTATCAACATAAACAAATTCAAAACTTAGACCACTCCCTTGAAGGATGGTTAAGCTAAAAATTTGTCAAGCAATCACTTAGAATCTTCCTACATTGATCAGATTCCCAAACCCATCAAATAGAAACATCAACTTAAAGAAATCAAATGACCTCAAGTCAAAAGTAAAAAACAAATCGATCCCAAAGAAAACTTCCATTAGCTTTCACATAGCATTAGTCAACTCCCCGCATCAATCAGTCTACACCTAGCATCTGGGCATAGGCTTGTCTATCATGGTTCTTAGGTCACCTACAAAAGGGGTAAGCCATACCCATGATAAGGTCGATCTACCATCCATTCATCCACCTACCATTCATCTCCACCTTTCATCCTCTACTAAATCAAAGTATTTCAAGCTTGCTTAACACTACGTGATCAAACCACTTATTTCAACCAATGAGCTAACACTAATGCAATGGATGAAATGGGCTCATGTTCTCAATCCTACCCATCTTTCCATTATGGTGTTTTCCAACCAGAGCATTTCAACCTCTTACTTTCACGACCACTTATGAATGTGTATGTCTTCCCCTCTTGGAGTCATTGAAACCCAACCAATTTTTTTTAAACAAACAACAACATTACCATAACCACACCACCTATAGGAGAGCACCTTTTTATCCATTACCAAATCACTAGAGATAGCCTTCTCCTACCAACAAACCAACCAACCAACCAACCTACTAATCGACCAATCATGTACCCATTAGAGATCACCTTCTCCACCACCTAACCAAACCAATTAACCTCAACTTGGTCATCTTGACCCACCTTTTGCACTTTTTATGACCCAAATTTTCCTTGGTCATTTTGATCCTATTATTTTCCTTGTCATTTTTTATGAATTCGCATTACTTTTGTGCACCAAACATTTAGGTGCTTTGGGGCATGACCCTTTGTGGTCATGATACCTATAACCATTTTGTCTTCTCAAGATCACATCCTACCTTGGATACCTATAAATACATTGACCTTACCTATGAGACTTGATTTTATAGGAGTAACCCATATTAGATATGCATAACATTGTGGCCTAGTTACCATATCACTTGTCCTTTTAGAACCAACCCTTTTTTACTACCTTACCTCAACCCCCAACCATTAGAGACTACCCTTCTTCACTGAAAACCATAACCAACCACATTACCTCATCATGGGTTCTTCTAGCTTGACTATTGTATACTTTGTGATGACCTTGCCTTGGTCCCATTGACTGCACTAACAACAATTACCTTGTTGGACTTTTTTTGAACTAGCACTAGATTGTGTACACCTAACCAAATCATGTCTTCTTGGAAGCACTTCCTACCTCAGATACCTACAACTACACATAACCAATTTATGTTTTCCCTGGGAGCACTTCCTACCTTAGATACCCATGAAAACATAGACATTGCCTAAAAGACTTGCATTTACAAGTTGACCCAACCAACATGCCTAAATACAGTCACACAATCCAATTTTCACTTGTCTTTCTAGTATCAACCTTAATTTTTACCAACTATGGTAACCTAGTCAATGTATGATCTTGGCTATCGCACTTTTGTCATAATTTATGTGCCTATTTATAAATTAGTGCCCAACCTATCACCCACCTTCCTGATGTCCACTTTTGTCATCACCTTACCCACTCATTAAACTTGCATCTAATTTTATTTTACCTCATCAACTCCTAGTTTGAGGGGAAACACCTCCTCCCATACTCGAGGTAATTTGACCTTTGACCCACATTTCATTTTTATTTTGTAACTTGTTAATTCCAAATTGCATAACAAAAAAGGGTAAAATATAGACACCAAAAATTTGCACATGATGGTTTTGAATGTTGAAACACCCCTAGACCACCTTAGGACCCCCTTGGGCCCAACCTTGACCTTTTAACCCCTAACTAAATTTATCCCACCTAACCTAAGTCAATAGACCTTATGGCTAAAACCCATTTTTTAACCAACCCTACTTTTGACCCCGAACTGCTTATGGTCAGGGTGATCATCGACAGTCACCCTTACTATCAATGGTCAGGTTTCACCACTTGAACACTTAACACAAGACAATTCTAATTTGATTTTTTATTCTTAACCACTCATGAATTATGCATGTTAAGACGAGAATTATAACATGTTGTTAAACCCCTCTTGAACCTACACTTCCACCCCTCCCTTCCTTATGTATAAAGAGAACTTGAGGGAGAGGATGAGGTAAGTAAATCATCAAGAGGTAAGAATAGGAGAGAGAACAAAGATCAAGATCAATCATCAACTTCTTGTGTAGGTATCTCTTCATCATCAATCATCTTCAGCAAGCTCCAAAACTTGTCCAAGCCATCAACCATCAACTTTCAAACCATAAGCTAAGTATACTGTCTTTGTTTCAAGTTTCAATTATCTAGTTTAGAAATTGCACCCATCTACCCATAACCTCTTTTTAGTCATCTGAATAACTAATCCTTGAACCACAACCTTTTAACCTTACCCTCTATCTCACAACCAATATCTATCCCAAACCCACCTTCTCAAACCATTCTATAACCTCAACCAAGCAACCTTCTTGACCTGAACCAAAAATGATAGTAACCATCGATAGTCACCCTGACTGTCAATGGTCACTATGTAAAACTAGACACCCAAAATCAATAAGTAGAAACCACTTCTCAATCTCAACCAAAACCTTATTTTTGACTTCTATCATAGTACAGAGTAGAAACAACAACTTGACCATACCTCAACCAGATTTTGATAATTTGACATTCACCTTAATGTTTTCTTGTTAATCTAGTCATTTTTTTTGAAAATTATTTGTTTACTTTGTTTAAGTACTTTTATTTACATTATGCAACCTTCTTTTATCAACAACATTAACTTGTTCTTAAAAGGTGGATTGATAGCTTTCAAATAAGTCATGTACTTCTTAGATCTAGCTTACTAGGCATTCCATCCACCTACCCAACTAATCAATCATTTTCTTAGTGCTTTCTCATCTGCAAGCATCCTACCAAGATATTAGGTTCTACCAGCCTTACCCATCTTACAAGTTTTACTCTCTTTCTAAATAGAAAATAAAGCAAAATTTTAGTGAAACACTTCATACTTTACCATGTTATTAGTGTATGAAAACTAAAGTCTGTAAGAAGTACTAAATTATTTCTCAAGGGGATTAATTAAAAAAAAATCCTACTCAAGACCTAGATTTATATCTAACACCATCAAAATATAATTTCTATATCCCTGGCATATCAAAGTATCTATAGAGTCACATACCTTAGACATGTCAAGAGTATAAATTCCTAACTCAGAATTGGCCATGTTGACCCTTTAATTTGTAGCATTGTACTCGGTGATCATATGTTTCATCTTGGGTTCTATTTCAATTCAACTCTAATTTGGAACTCCCTTTCACAGAAGCCACATATGTGAATAGTCAGTAAACATGTAACCATTTAAAGATTTTGTCCAATCTCTACTAAGTAGTATCCCATAAGCATTAGGAATATCCACCACTTGGATGTCAATAAACTATTATATCCTTGGCTTAGCTACTAGCTACATGTGAACATTCAATAATTCTATAATTACTTTCACCTTGGACTTGTCTAACTGAGTAACAATCTTATCAGATTTAATTGGAGTTAAACCTAGTTGCTCAGAAAGAACTTTAGGCATGATGTTAGTAGAAGCATCTGAATATAATAAATAGTTATGTAAATTCTTACCAAAAATTTTAATTTTTAATAATAAAGGTGGAACATATACCTTGTTCTTGTATATAACAACATTAACATTTGTAGTCTTAGGTTATTTACTAGGCTTCTTAGACAAAGATTTAAGTAACATATCTCTTTGCTCAATAATTTGAGTCAGCTCATATAATGTGATGTTAGCCTTAATTTTTTTCATGTCCTCAACTATAATTTATCCACCCATAGTAGAATAACTAGATGAATCAACATTGTGATTATAAGTACTTCCCTTTGGAGGCTCAAGATTGATGTCAGCTGTAGGATCAAGAGGAGTGTCAAAGTTATTTGGCGGAGTTGATGTTGTCAATGGTTGTTTCTACTCCCTATTCCTTAGAGGATAGTTCTTCTTTAGGTACTAATGAAAGGCATGCACTTCTTTAGGAGTGTCCTCAGGCTCATTCTCCTCTTAGAATGGAAAATCAAATATCTCTACCATCAGGTTGTGTCTGTAAACTTAGATGACATTGAAGATCCAAATGTACATATAGAATTAACTCTAGGTCCACCTTTAGATGTATTTAACTCATATTGAAATAATTCAAAAGCATTTCAGAATTCAATACAATCTAACTCACCATGATTTGAAGTGTTATGCACCCAATAATATTCAGTTAGAGCTACATCACAAATATTAATTTTAGGATTGTTCTTACTTGATGATGACTCATTATTGTTATTATTATTATTTTTACCATTGTGAAATCGGTTGTTAGGTCTATTGAACCTTTGATAAGAATAATTTTTATTGGATTTTTCCCTAATATTGGCTACTTATTTTTGCAATTCAAGGAAGTCAGTACTTAGATTTTGAACCATCTTAAGTATGGACTCATTCTCATTCTTTGGTTCCTCTGAATTATGAACATGAGTGTTATTATTAGTTGCTGTCACCAAAGCTCTATGATCTTGTGGATGAAATCCACTAGTATTACTCTTCAATAATCTTAAGTTTTGACTAGGATGGGTATGAGTTAAGGGTAATTGGTTCAATACTAGTGTCTGATTTAAAGTAGACACATTATGATTAGCATTAAGAATGACATTCAATGCAAGAAAATTAGGATTGACATTAGGAATGGAATACACAATTTGACCTTGAGGTTGTATTTGATTATTGATTAATATAGATTCAACATAAGCCAAGGCCAATGTGTTTATAACTCTAGTAGTCCTTTTAAGAAACATAGAAATCATGGGGTCCAAAGTATCCTTATATATTTCTAAAGCCAAGGCTACATCAAGTCTGTAAGGAGCTATGGTTTGACTAAACATCTTCTAGAATCAAACATTAAAGGCTCTAATTGTCTCACTTTATTATATCTTTATAGTGGTGAATTGTTAATAATGAATGAAAGGACTAATGATCTTACCAAATTGATCAATAAAAATTATATTAAAATCATTCCAACTAGTGATATAGTTTTTAGGAAGGTTGAGAAACCACTCATATACAACATATTTGAAAGTAAATGGAAATAATCTACATGCTACATCTTCATGAACCACATTCAACAATCTTAAAACAACTTTGAAAGATTTAATATGTTCTTCAGTTGTGATAATGGCATTAGTAATTAAAGATGGAAAATATTTCTCAAGATTCCTAGGTAAGTCATGTACTGGTCCAGGCACATTAATGGAAGATCCACCTAACCAAGCCATACCTTGATAAGTATTGAACATAAGAGTACCATGAACATGTGAAGTAGGTTGGATTTATAAATCCTTCACTTACCATTTTTTGCTCTTGATTTTCTATGAACTTCTAGTGAAAGGAGAGTTAATCTTGATTCTAACCTTGACCTAGTTCTAATTATAGGTAGTTCTAGCTTGTGAACCTTGAATTCTTAAATATGGAAGATTTACAAAGCTAAGCTACCTTTGTAAGAATTTAATATGAATATTTAAACAATAACAATCTTTAGCTAAATGAGCCTAAATATTGGTCTCAAACCATGAATATCAATGATCTTTACACAATTAAGCTAAGAATAACACAAATATACAAAAAATTCACTGATCTTTGAACAAAATTCACCAAAATTAGTAAAGACGCCACAAATTCACAAAGATTTAAATAAGGCCCTCCTTCTATCACTAGTGAAAAATTATTCCCTATTGATGCCTAAAAGTGTATCATAGGTGGTTTTGAGTGTTTAAGAAACACTACTCATTTCTAGATTTTGAGAATCTAATGCATGAGTTGTAGGTTGTGATATTCTTGATATCTATGGTGGAATAATGGTACAACAAGTGAACTATTTCAAAAAAATTATAATGTTTGGTTGTTAGGACCAACCATGGCCTAATAGCTAACTTGTGAAAATGAAATTAATCTATACTAAGTGAAGTGAATTATGCTCAAAACTAAAGTCTAAGACTAAGCTAAAGCATATATTTACAATGAAGCTATTCTAAAGTGAATTGATAATATATATATATATATATATATATATATATATATATATATATATATATATATATATATATATATATATATATATATATATATATATATATAAAGGGTAGGGAAAAGATGAGACATATTCATGTTGTTGATTTTTATTACAGACATTATGACAAAGTTCAAATTTCATCTAGATATGCACTTGGAACCAATGTATGACATGAAACAACTTAAGCTCAAATCTTATCACACATTAGGAAAACATCTAAGGAAATAAAAATAATGCAAACGAGAAATATATTCACTTAAAATATTTACTCCTACAACCAAATGGCATAATCACATCTATAATTAAAGTAAAGAAAGTAAAATGAATCACATATCCTTCAATTAATCTAGCATTAACAAAAATTGACAACTCTACATTTAAAAGATGTACATCAAAAATTTATAAAAGCCATTCAAATCTAAAATATATACTAGACAAGTGAGAGAGTAGTCATGATAATAATCACATAAATAAATGAGACAATCTTTTCATAATTATCTACTTGCATTAATTGCTCCAAAATTAGCACAAAGTTTTCTTTTTCAAAACTCCCTCCCTTTTACAATTAACAATACCCCTTATATAAAAAACTAAGGAGGTATGGAGGTCAGTATTGTCAAACTAAAATGGTGCAAGTGTCATGGATATGTGTCTTTTCTACAATGTTCTATAACTATGACATCTCCTAATGGACTGACCTATAGGTGGTGTGCTTTACAAGTTGCACATGCCTTTACAAAAAGAATATTCTCTTTTAAAAAATATACTTGTTCTTATACAAAAGAATATTCTTAAGTTATCCAACTTAAATTTTGGGCTCTCATGTGGTTACAACCTTCTATTTGTCTTGCATCATCTTCATTGCTCTTTTATGTTGTCCATCAATCAACTTGAGGTTAATGTCAGGTTCCATGAACAACTCATCTTCTTGGTCTGCTAGGTCTCTAAAATCCTCATCATCTCTATCTAGTACTTCTTTAATGCTCCTAGATTCACCAATATTTTCCTCTACATTTAGGATCATGTCTAATATCCTACTATTTTCAGCCCTTGTCCTTTCTTGTCTCTAATTTCTTACCTCCTTCATAACTTGGGTGACCCTAAGCTTGAATTCTTCATTAGTGATTAGACTAATGGTGCTTAGTGTAGTTGGGTCTATGATCATGATCCCCTATATATTCCTCATTCTAATCTCTAATTATTTTCCATCCTCAAAAATTCCTTCTAGGCTCTTGGTCCATTTTCCCAAACTCTTGATCTTCTCTATTTATACAACCATAACCATGTTTAAGTGGGCTCTGTTGATTGTCTTGAAATCAAGAATTTGGTCTTCTGTCAAAATAGTGACCAAGTCTTTCACCTTGTTGTTTGCCACTGTGCTACTTGGTTCTTGGTCATAGTATCCTATTTTATTACTACATACTATTTAGACATCATTGATTTCAAGGATTTGAACATATCATACATACCAGCTTCAAACATATTGATCACATCTTCTAGAAAAAACAAGATAGTCTACTCCTCTAAGTTCTTATTTTTCCATTGTTAGCCCCTGATGGCAACTTGTAATTATTCTAACTAAGCTTGGGATAACTCAAAGGGATCCTCTTCAAATATAAGATCTTCTCTAGGCCTCTGTGCTTCCTTTTATGTCAAACTGGTCAATGGCTCTACCCTTTGGTATGTGATCTCATCCTTACCTGCCTTGATCTTCTTCCTAGTTACCCTTAGAAAGCCAATAGTATTTGGGTCAAATTTGACTCCAACTTTATATTGAATCACATATGGGGATATGATCTCTATTTATGCTTGACTTGATTAACTTGGAGTAACAAATCTTCTTTCCTCTTCTTTTTATAAATCCATAATCCATGGTTTAAGATCTTCATGTATTGGAATATTAATGGCTTTCATCAAATCTCATGGGTGATGTACAATGGGCACTTTATATAATCTAGGTTTATACAAGAACCATTCTGGGATTGGTGGGCCATATAGCAATTTTTTCTCATTGAATAAATTGACTTCACTCAAAGGAGTAGTGGAAGTCACTTTGGATCTTTTTGTTGTAGGAACAATGGCTAGCTCAATCTCTACTTTCCTCTTAGGGGTCTCAATAGATACTAAGTCCAAGCATTTTCCTTTTCCATTCTTATTTTCCTAAACACTTATCTTTTCTTCCTCATCTAAATCTATGTATGTCATAGACAACTTCTTAAAAACATCCTCAATAGATTGTTAAGGGTCTATGGCTATCATATGGTTCTCTTCTTGATATGTTTCTTGTTCTATTGCCTTGGAGACTTCATCAACTAATGAGCTAAAAGCTATATCACCTAAATTTAGTCTCTCCTCTTCAATATTTTGTGTCTTTGCCTATGTACTAACTAGTGGTGGTCTAGATGGTTCACCACTATTTAGGTCATATTGTCTTGGGCCCAATTACCACCTATAATCAACCTTTTGATTTATTTCCTTGATATTTTGATAAGTCCTTTAGCATTGACTTATCATGGACCATTGATATCTAGTATGGCCATCTGAGATTATGCCACTTGGTATCTCTATGGGCTCTTTGAGCATCTTGTAAACACACACCACCATTTAATCCATTGTACCACATGACAACCTCTTATTAGATCGAGGATCATTAAAAATTATATGCTCTACTTTCCATTAGATCATGATCTAAGAGATGAAACACCATTGGTCAATCTATATTTGGTTCACCATGGTTATGACATGTGTTATTATTACATTAATTCTAGGCTCTTTTGAAAGTCAACTTTATCTTGCACTGTTGGATCTTCTCTATATGCTTCAATGCACTCTATTGATCATGATCTGTGAAGTTGAATGGATTGGATACTCTTCTTCCTTTGTAGGATGATTGACTTGTTGACTTTGCTATGCACCATTATATTTGCTTCACACAGATCAATGCATGTTATTGATTATGTTTTACTTGCTCTTGTTAGATCAAACATGGAACTTTGATTTTGGACTAAGTCATCAAGATCACGACACTTGTCACTCTTAGGTTCTTTCATAGAACCTTTGATAATTTTACTTTTCCTCACACCATTGGATCTTTATTCTATACTCTATTGGATCTCGATTTGTGAAGTCAAATGTGATTGGTTCATTCCTATGGGTGATAAAAATAAACAAGTTAAGGCTCAGGTAATATAAGGAACTTAGGATAAAGTTTTGGACTAAGGTTTTAATTGTATTAATAAATATAATTAAAACTTTAGGATAAAACTTTTAATATAAGTTTTAAAACATATTAAAGTGCTCTTGCATTGTTGTAGACATAAAAAAATGGACTAGGGGTTTTTAAGAAATATAGAGAACTTATTATAAAATTTTATCCTAAGGTTTTGGTCATGTTGAATAAAATAATATAAAGTTTTCCCACCTAAATTTGAATAAAATAGACAAGTGTGATTTTGATTCTATTTCAAAAGGACCTAGGTTAAAACAGAGTAGACCCAAGTTTTTAACATTGTTTTAATCATAGATTCAATTAGATAATTAAAGAGCAAGGATTAATAAAAAAGGGTCATATTGTCATTAAAGCATAAAACCCTAGACATTGTCTAGCCAATAGGACTCTATTAAACCTATAATATGAAAACACAAGCAACAACCATTAATAACATTAAATAGAATAAAACAAAGATCATATGTAAACGTGTCAAACAAACCACTGGTATGGATGATCTTCAAATAAATATAACATTATAGCATGCTAATGATAATTTTATCAAGGGGAATATTCAATTCAAAGCATAAATTTGCAAAATTTTGAGACAAGGGTCCCTATTTTTTCAAAATGGGGTATGTTGACCTCAACACACTAGGCAATTCCAACTCATAGGCATTGTTAGAAAACTTCTAGAGTACCTCAAAAGGACCAATTTTATTCATATTCAACTTATTTTGCTCACATTTTGGAAACCTCTCTTTCCTGAGATAAGACAAAATGAAGTCTACAATTTGAAAACTCACTATTCTTTTACATACATTTATCTATTTGCTTCTTGTACTTTTCCACACTAGCCTCTAGATGCTTCCTTACCTACTCATGTATCTCCTTCATAACCACTACAAATTCTTTACCTTTAGAATTCTTCTTGTATATGTGACTGATGTTTTTAAGTTCAAACACTCCTCTAGGCTGCATACCATATAACACTTTGAAAAGGACTCATACCAATGCTCCTATTAGTGGAGTCATTGTAGGCAAACTATGCTTGAGGAAACACAAAATCCCACTACTTGGGATTGTCCTTAGATAGACACCTCAATAGGTTCCCTAAGATTTTATTAACCACCTTAGTTTGATCATTTGTTTGAGGGTGGTAAGCCGTACTAAAACTCAAGTTTGTGCCTAGCTTTTTCCATAGTGTCTTCCAAAAATGGCCAAGGAATTTAGTGTCTCTATTAGATATAACATTTAGTGGCAGTCCATGAAGCCTAACTACCTATTTGAAAGATAAATTTACCACATGGGTGGCATCATTAGTAACCCTACATGGAATGAAATGTGCCATTTTAGAAAATTTGTCCACAACTATGTTAATTGAGTCAAAACCTCTTTGTGTCCTAGGTAGTCCCATAACAAAGTCCATGCTTATGGATTCCCAAGGCTTATTTGGGACTAGTAGAGATTGATATAAACCTACATTAGTGCTCTTACCTTTAGCCAATTGATCAAATTTACATCTTTCAACATACCTCCTCACTTCTACTTGCATTTTAGGCCATTATTAGTGTCTAGTGAGGTATTCCAAAGTCTTATCAAGCCTAAAGTGGACTACCATACTCCCACTATGCTTTTATTGGATCAGATTCTCCCTTATTTAACTTTTTGGCACACATAGATGTATTCCTTTGAACAAAAATCCATCTTGTAAGACATAGTCTAACCATGGCTCTTTATTGAGTGTAGTTAGGTGCTTAAAAGCATTGTATGCTCCCTTAAAGTCTTCATCATCTTCATACATTTCCTTGATTGAATCAATACCAACACTCTCAAGTTGTATCTCATGCACCAACAAGAATTTCCTACTCAATGCATCTACAACCTTGTTACTTTGTCCTTGCTTATGTTTGATGGTGAAGGTGAAATTTTGCATGTACACCCACTTCATGTGTCTTTTGTTTTAACTTAAGCTGATTTGTGATAAATTGAAGTGCATGATTGTCTATATAGACAATGAACTCCTTTGACATTAGATATTGCCTCTACTTCTTAAATGCTTATACCATTGCATAAAATTCTAAGTCATAACATGAGTACTTATTCTTGTCATCATTCAACTTTTCACTAAAATAGGTTATAGGTCTACCCTCTTGGCTTAGTATATCCCCTATTACCACTCCACTTGCAACACATTATATTTGAAATACTTTGTTGAAGTCTTGCAATGCTAGTATAGGCTACTCTATTATCTTTTATTTCAAATATTGGAAACTTCTTTCAACTTTATCACTCCAAACAAACCTTTTATTATCTCCCTTAATGATGTCTATGATAAGAACACATATTCCACTAAAATTACTAATAAACTTTCTATATAAGCTTGAAAGACCATGAAAGCTTCTTACCTCTCTAGCTATCATAGGTGTTAGCCACTTCAAGATTGCCTTCACCTTGTTCTTATCCATCTTTAGCATGCCTTGACAAATGAAAAATCTAAGGTACAATAATTTTCACTTCATAAATTCACACTTCTTGAGGTTGATTAACAACCTTTCTTCTTGCAACCTCTTCATGACTAGATGCAAATGGTGAAGATGCTCCTCCTTGATATGGTTGTAGATAAGTATGTCATCCAAATATACCACTACAAACTTGCCTATATAATATTTGAGGACTTCTTTCATCAGCCTCATGAAAGTTCTTGATGCATTGGTCAAACCAAATGGCATAACCAACCATTCATATAATCTTTCATTTATTTTGAAAATGGTTTTCCACTCATCCCCTTGTCTGATCCTAATCTAATAGTACTCACTCTTGAGATCATTTTTGGAAAAATAGATTTCTCCACTCAATAAATCCATCAAATCTTCCATCCTAGAAAGTGTTAACCTATATCTAATGGTGATCTTATTGATATCCCTAGAGTTGGTACACATTCTCCACTCACCTTCCTTCTCAAGTACCAACATTATAGCGACTGCACAAGGACTAAGACTTTATTTTATTAGTCCTTTGTCTAGAATCTTTTGCACTTATCTATTGGTCTCTGAATTTTATTTAGGGGTCATTTTATAGGCTGACTTGTTAGGTAATATTTCTTCAGGAATGAAGTTTTTATGATGAGTGATGTTCCTCATAGGTGGAAATATACTTGGTAGTTCATCAACCACTATTTTTGCATACTCCTCCAACATATTTTGGATTTCTTGAAGTAACTCATTGATCTTTGTGGCTATCATAACAGTCCTAGGCTTGACTACCAATGCAAATCCTAACTTTTATTCATTCATGACACTTAGAAACTCTTTACCACGTACCAACATCATGTTTGACCCAATTTGTTGGTCATTATCTTCATTATTCATGGGCAGTAAGGTATGAATAAATCTATATTTTACCAAGGTGTATACATTTATCCTATCATCATGAGTGGTTTACCTATCATATTGCTAAGGCCTCCCAAGAAGCACATGACAAACATCTATGGGGATCACATCATAAAAGAACTTGTTTTTGTACCTTTCAACTTGAAATTCCACCCAACTTTGCTCACTTACCAAAACTTGCTAACCCTTGTTCAATTATGAGACCTTGTATGGTGTGGGGTGAGGTAACTTCTTTAATCTAAGTTTACAAACTATTTTCACTCATATTTTCACTATTTGATGAGATGTCTCATCTCTTATCATCTAAGTGGTACCATTGAAATACCTCTAGGCTTGTGGGTAGCCTATGAATGAGGTGAATCTCTAGATAGGGATAACTCCCATGATGTACCACATTGGGTCACTACTACATCTAAAATTTGTGATGGAAAAGAGAAAGAGAAAATTGAAATCCAACTATCTTAAGGGAGGTGATACACCAAATAAGTTGATTACTTCCAACCAAATACATGTTACACATGAGAACAAAGGACTAACCAAACATACTCTTGCCCAATTTAAATATTCTCACATCAATGTTTCATTATGAGGTTATGGATGAATGTTTAGGATATGAGGGATAGGCAAGAGATCATAAATGGAACTAGTGAATAAGCTAACTCACATAACCTTGACACTTCCTAAAACACTTCACATGACCTATAAGAAGAAGCTATAAATAGGTGAGAGAATGAGAAAACAGATAACAAATCCATAGTCTTCACTAAGAAAGATTAATTATTTAAATAAACACACTATGAAAAATTATGGAAGAAGTAAAAATTAGTCGTCTTATTGATCAAATGGTATGAAAATGATCAAGAATTTACCATACTTAGGTGGAGCATAGTTTACAAAGGCCAAAATGGCTAATTCTTATAGAACTTGAGAGATAGAGGAGAAGAGAGAAATACAAAGGTCATAAGAAAACTTGTCAATCTAAGTAAAGGAGTTACATATGCATGAGAAGAATATGTGAAATGAACCATGCAATGTTTGTAATTATAAGTGCCCATACAAGACATAAAACTCATGAAAAGTGGCATGAAATTCTTTCTATTTGCTCAAAAAATTTCCTTCACCATCCACACATGTTTGAACATCACAAAAATAATTTAGGATAGGTATGATAATTGGAATAAAGGGAAGTATTTCAGACATGCCTCTCCATATATTGGTTATAATCATAGTCATCTAGAAACTTTTAGGAATGAGCCATCACCATCTACAGTCTAAGAAAACTCCTCTTCCACACACCTTGCACACTTGGATTCCAAAAAGCATTAGTTTTCCATGAAAATTAGTAAAATGGAGTGTATGACACTTTTCAAGACCTTAAATATCCATAGATGCATCAGACACACCTTAAAAAGACATCCATTTGAAGTTTTCACACTTCTCACCATCATGTTCACTATGCTAGTTTTGACTAGATAAGATGAGAGCTATTTTTTGAATACTTAAGTGTTTTTTCAAGGAATAAAATGACCATAATGAGTTATTAAAGGTCTATATCTTTCTCCCAAACTTTATTTCATCTCTTGAATGTTCTTATAACCTACACAATGCACAAAATAGTCATAAATACCCTATTTTGTACTCCATCCATACAATTATGTACAATCCAAAAGTATGAATAAGAGATTGAGAGATATCTCTACAATGTTCAAACACTTTCATGTTAAAACTAGGTGATTATATTATCTCTCCATCTCCATTTCCTTCATCAGCTCTTGACTGAGGGTTTGTAAGGGTTTTAGGCCTGTTTCTTCTCTTAAGATTTGTTCATGAAGCTCTAAAATTGGAACTACAAAAAAATTCCAAAACTAAAAATTTTAAGAACCTTTTCAACACCTCCAAACTTATTATATTCTCATGCAAAGCCTCAATGGAGATGTGAGCACTTAAAGTTGGTCTATCGAGCCTTTTCTCCACTTTACACAAGCCTGAGTTGTCTTAAAGTCCAAAAATGTCATTCTTTGTGTTTTATATACATAAAAATAGATTTTACATGTCTAAATTCACCTTAAAAACATTTTTCAATTAGTTATAAGGCTCACTAAGAGCTAAAAGTGAAAGTGACCTACCATTTGGCTTCTAGGCCTAAACCTTGCCAACTAGGCCTAACTGCAACTCTAGCCACCTAGACCACCTTGTTTAATTTACCATTTTGTGCTTGGTTATTCATACTTTCTTAGGTTTAATTCAACTTATCACACCTTCTTTAAAGGTTCACTCAAATCCTTGTCTCATCTTATCACCATCCTTCCCCAAAACTAACAGTCTATGCATAGATAGAAGTACCCTCTATCTAAGACAAAATAAAGGGTATTTCCCATATTTTATTAGATAAAATTAATATTACAAGGACTTATTAAAGTTAAATAGGTGATATATACAAAATTTTATCTCTTATTTATGTCATATGACCTACTAACTCTCCTAAAAACTAAAATAGACTTCTAGGAAAGGTAGACTATGTAGGGTTCCAAGATGTGGACTATATGTTGCTTGCTCAGGGTCTTGTTAATGCTTAAAATTGTGCTTGATTCTAATCAAAAAAAATTGGAAGTTTCAAGCTATGGGATATTGCAGCTTGAAACAACCTCCAAATTTTATAGAAGTTGGTCTCTTATTTTGTATCAAGTGTGGGGAGGAAAAGGATAGGAATTTAAATAGAAATGCAAATGCAGGAAATGAAACCTAACTATGGCGATGCACCTGAGTGTAATTTGATCCTAATCTTAAGCACAATGAGACTATATGTAGGATTTATTTACATTTAAGAGCAAACAAGTGCATGATCAATGTAAAAGATTGAAATAATAGAAATAGAGGCTCATACTAGAGGCTTCTTTTGCTGAGATACAGAAAATGTCAACACAGGCATAGTGTTCAATCTTCTTGTAAGAATCTTCTAATCACATAAGAGGCACAGAAACACATACAATTATGTAGAACTTCTGACTCATGAAAATGAGACAAAAGCAAATGACATTCCTAATCACAACTCTAGAAAATCTATAGTCTAGACTACTTTTGCAAATGACACAGATAATATCAACAAAGGCATAGAGTTCCTTCTTCTTAATTTATTCAACATGCATAGTTACATCAAATTTACAACTCAAGAAAATGAGACAAAAGCAAATGATATTACTTAGTCACAACTCTAGAAAATCTATAAAACTATAGAATCCTCTTCTCTTCCCTGACCCTGTTGATCCCCTTTATAGCCTCAGATGTCTCCTCTCATCACCACCTTTCTCACACAATTTTACTCCACCCTTAACTCATAGGGGATAAATAGATAGTGCTTTCAATGTTTGTCAACCCCAAAAATCTACCTAATGAATTGATCCACCTACCAGAAATAACTCTTGCTGAGCTCCCCCTATCTCGCTTGCTGAAACAGATACATAGAACACTCTGTCCTATTGAAATAGAAAAGGACACTTAGTCAATTCCTTGAAAATCTTCCTATTACTTAGAAGGCACTAGAGAATGACACTTGGTGCTTCTACCTGATTTATCAAAGACACACTGCTCTTTGTGCTTTCCCTTTAGCTATGTTGTAGACTTATTCGGGGCACATATTAGGCTCCTACAGATGGTGACACTTGGCAACCTCTGCAGACCTCTGAAATAACACCTGGGATCCACCACAATCTTTATTCGACAATGAAGCTTTGAAGATGATCTCTCAAAAA
The DNA here is from genome assembly GCA_037957365.1 of Torreya grandis. NCBI lineage: Eukaryota > Viridiplantae > Streptophyta > Pinopsida > Cupressales > Taxaceae > Torreya > Torreya grandis. The sequence goes on from JARHVA010001587.1 coordinate 3,168,532, forward strand.
TTGATACATGGTGGCCTCCATTTTTCTTGGGAAGATACATGGCATCTTCCGCTTCTCCTACCAAGGGTATGTGGCATCTTCTGCTTCTTTTGGGAATGGAGTAGAAAGGGGCTCAGAAAGTGACACTTGACGGCCTCCGCTACTCTTCGACACTTAAACAAAATGAAAATAATGCCTTTTGCCTTCCAAAAAGGTGTTTGACCCCTTTGGTTTTTGGGACACTCCCTTGAACTGCCCGATGAACCAAAATGGTTCAATGGTTCAATAGTTCAACACTGCATGCCATTTACATGTTAATCAAGATATTGAACCAAAAACATTAAACCAAGGCATTGAACCCAGGCATTGAATCAACCATCTCTTAGATGCCGACACATGGTGACTTCCACTTTCCTATAAAAAAGTAGTCTAGGATCTTTCATGACTACAACCTAGTTCTTTCTACTTGATTCTGCTACTTAGCTTATTAAAAACCTTTACCAAAAAATAGATGAAATGTGGGTGCCAATATGAGACCCAGATGCCGACATGTGGTGCATTCTGCTTAGCTATTATTAGATATGTGGCACATTCTGTATCCCTCCTAAAAGTTTTGAAAAGTGTCTCGAATGATGCCAATTCGCCGGCTCTGTGTTTCAAAAAGTGACACTTGGCAGCTTTTGCTCAAATTCAATACTTAGGCAAAAATAAAATGAAGGAATCAAAAAGGGGGAAAGAGAGCTCATGCTTAGACTACACCACCTGACAGCCTCCACTGCACTTCAATACTTAGATAGAAAAGAATCAAAAGAAATAAACCCATGCTCTACTCCAAAACTCTGCCACCATGACTAAGGTGTACGAAAACCAAAAACTGCATTGCGCGACTGAAAATTGAATGCAACGTAGAGTAAAAATTTACTCTACAGTTACTAGCGACCCCCAAGACTTTTGAGCCTACTCAAAAAGAAAACTTCACCTTCTGCTAGATCAAAATTGTGAAATTTACAGCTTCAAAAGATCCATCGACATGTATTTAAAACACTCATTTAAAAAGAAAAGCAAGAAAACAATGAAAAAAATAATGCGAGAATGGGAAATATTAACTATAATACATTAGAGACCCAAGTTAATTGAAATGCTTCAAATAGATTCCATTTACAAGAATCTCTTTAGGTTTTCCTTCCATCGACTCTAGCTCAAATGAATTCTTCTACTTGCACGCATGAATTTTATATGGGCCAGTCCATAACGCTTTGAATTTGGTATGCTGACCCAGCTTAGCAGCTCCTGCATCCCATTTCAAAATGATTGAGCCTACTTCAAAATTAGGATTCAAAGTCCTTTTATCAAAATAGTTCTTAACCATTCCCTGATGCTTAATCAATGAATCATGGGCTATATCCCTCTTTTTTTAAACCTCTAAAAGTTATGCGAGTCTGACCTGCATGGGGCCATTTTCTTCAATTTCAATTCATTTGATCAGCTGGAGAGCAGGGACTTCCAAGCTTAGGGGAATCACAACAGACTTTCCATATACCAATTCATATGGGGACATTTTGATCACCTACTTAGGCATGATTCTATCAGCCCATAGTGCTAGATTAAGCACTTTATGCTACTCTTTGTGATGATCAACCCCTACTCTTTTGATGAGTCTTATCAGGTTTTTATTGGTTGATTCTACTAGACCATTACTTTGAGGGTAATAGTTAGATGAAGTTTTTAGATAGATTCCATGTTTCAAGGCAAAGTTGGATACTTTAGACCCCAAGAATGCTTTGGCATTATCTAAAATTATGGTGCGAGGAGCCCCAAAGCGAGTTGATACTCTTAGAAAATATAGGATCACATTCTCTATTGCTTCCTTAAGTAGGACTGCCTCGGTCCATCTGGTGGAATAGTCTATGGCAGTTAATATCCATTTGTGACCCATACTGGACATTGGATTTATCATTCTAATGAAGTCAAGACCCCATTGAGTAAAAGATTCAGTCACAATTATAAGACTAAGGGGCATGGCTGCATTCCTTCTCATCCCCATATAATATTGACAAGATTGACATTTTTTAACCAGTTGATAACAATCTGCAAATAGAGTAGGCCATAAATATCTTACCTCACTTATCTTTATGGTTGTGGTCTTTGAAAAAAAATGCCCCCTGATATTCCATGATGCATTTCATGTAGTATTCTCTTAGCTTCAGCTTGTTCTACACATCTTAACAATTTTCCATCAGAATTTCTTCTGAAAAGGACTTGTTCAATCAAAACAAAATGAACTCCCTGTATCTTATAATATCTCCTCTTATTTTGAGGGAGTTCTCTTGGATAAATCCCATTTTTCATAAAATGAATCTGGCTTCTGACCCAAGATTCCTGATCAACCTCTTGTCTTTTTAGCACCGTATCCGTCTTTCCTTTTAAATATGCTTCCTTAGGTAACATCTTTTCAAGCTCTTAGGTTATATATTGGCACAAACCCCTGCCTCTGACTAGCTTGGTAGGTCTGACCTCTACATCATATTTAAAGATCTTAATGATCCAATTGGCTCTTTTCTTAGTAATTTCTCCCTCCATGATGTATTCCCTGACACTTGGGTGAGCTACAAGTATCAAAATTTTGTTCCCTGATATCAGATGCCTAAATTTTTTGAGGGATTTTACCATGGCATAGGCTTGTCTTTCCACAAAATTATATCTAGTCTCATAGTCCCTGAGAGTTCTTGAGAAAAAGGCTATTGGGTGTTCCCCCTCTAACCTATCATTCTTCTGAGTTAAGATAACATCAATACTTGACTCTCCTCCATAGACATACATTACGAAGGGCTTAAAAAAATCTGGGTTTTTAAGCACTAGGGTGGCTGAGATAGCCTTCTTGACCTCTTCGAAGGCTTTCCTTCCTTTCGTAGTCCATTTGAAAACTAGGTCTTTCTTTAGCAAGAGTGTCATTGGTCTTACCAAGCCTATAAAATCAGATATGAACCTACTGACAAAATTGATCTTCCTTAAAAAGGACTGAACTACCTTTTTATTTACTAGAAGAGGAAGGTTCATTATAGTTGTGATTCTCTTGAGATCTATAAAAACTCCATCTTTAGATACTATATGTCCCAACAATTTGCCCTAAGGTATAGCAAAGATGCATTTCTTGGGATTCAATGATATCCCAACATCCTAACATTTCTTGAAGATAGATTCTAAATGATCAAAATGATCATCATCATTTTTTGAAAATATAGTGAGGTCATCCAAATAGACCAAGATAATCTTATTTATAAGTTCTTCAAAGGCTATATCCATAGATCTTTGAAAGGTGGCTCCTGCATTTGACAGACTAAAAGGCATCTTAGCATATGCAAACATTTCTCATTTGGTAGTAAAAGTAGTTTTGTACTGATCTTCATCAGCTAACCAAATTTGATTGTATCTAGAGAAACCATCTAGTAAAGAAAACCTCTCTAATCTAGCCATAGTTTGTAGAATTTGTTCCATGGAGGGTAAGGGATAGTGGTCTTTCAGAGATGCTCTATTTAGATCTCTAAAATCTACACACAATCTTACATCTCCATTCTTTTTCCTAATTAGTACTGTTAAGTTGTGGAGCTAAAATCTTCAACAGATGAGCATATGTAGAAGTTGCTGGTGTTTACAGTCACCATCAATGATCAGGTATGGACCAGAGGCTATCAATGTCGGTCATGGATTGGCCAACATCGGTCATAGGCAGATAAGCAGGGACTGATATCGATCACCTGTGCATCCAAAAATCTATTTTCATGGATGAACGAAGTGTTTGCATGATTAGTTTAGCTATTAGTTGTAAGTCCACATTTCTATTTTAAGCAGGACTGATTTGAACCTTTGATTAACAGGTGTAATCTAACAGTTGATATTATATGCTCATAAATCCCTAATGTTATATAATAGGGATAGATCTTCTTAGCTTAGTATGAAGAACTATATTGTATAGTAGAAGACAATTCAAGGATTGGATTGGTTGTAATTGAGAGAGAGAACTCTTGAGGGAAAGAGAGTTATATATCTGAGGTGTGTGTGAAGAAAGTGTGATTTCTTCAATTGTATTTTCTTCTGGAAGAGTTTAATACAAATTTTTAGGGGGGGTTTTTGTATCTCTTATTCTTTGCTATTTCTGATTCTAGTTACTTATCATTCTGGTTTAATTCCATGTTTAGTTGCTTATAAAGGTAATCAATCTTGTTGATTGATCCCCAACAAGTGGTATCAGAGCCAGGTTCACTAACATGTGGTTTCAAGATCTGCTTAGTGTGTGTTGATTACAGGTCACTCACAAGGGTTTCTATTTGAGTGGGAGTAAAGCAATGGCAGAAGAAAATAAGCTAAGAATGGAGAAGTTTAATGGCAAGAATTATCAATTATGGAGGATGCAGATAGACGATTGTCCATATCAAAAAGATCTATACTTATCGTTAGGTGGGGTTTCAAAAAAACCCACAGATATGGAAGATGAAGAATAGAATGTTCTTGATAGAAAGGCTCTTAGATCTATAAGATTGAGTCTGGTATCTACTGTGATATCTAATTTATCATAGGCAAAGTCAACAATAGAGTTGATGACTACTTTAGCAAATTTATATGAAAAACCCTCAGCTTCAAATAAGGTATATTTTATGAAGCAATTATTTAATTTGCAAATGCAGGAAGGTGGATCTGTATCTAATCATCTAAATGATTTCCATGGAATTATAAATCAATTAAATTTAGTCAAAATAGTTTTTGATGATGAAATTAAAGCTCTATTAATCTTATGCTCTTTACCTGAAAGCTGGCATAGCTTGGTAATGGCAGTTAGTAATACTGCATTTGCTTCAAATATCTTAAAAGTAGATGATGTTGTTAGTGTAATCTTGAATGAAAAAATTCGTAGGAAAAGCACAGAGAAAACATCAGGGAATGCTTTAAGTTTTGAAAGCAGGGGAAGGCAAAAAGAGAAGAGCAAGCAAGGGAGATCAAGATCTAAGTCAAAGATGAGAGGTAGATCCAAATCCAGAAATGGTAGAAAGTTAATCTGCTGGAATTGTGGAAAGATAGGACATGCAAAGAAAGATTGCTGGTCAAAAGCTAAAGAAGAAAATCAGCAAGAAGGTAAAGAATAAGCAAAAGTTGTAGGTATTATTACACAAGATGCTCTTATATTCTCTTTGCATAATAATATAGAATCTTGGGTTTTAGATTCTGGTGCCTCTTTTCATGCAACCCCAAATAGAGAATATTTCAGTGACTATGTCCATGGAGATTTTGGAATAGTTTATTTAGGGGATGATGAGCCTTGTAAAATTGTTGGCAAAGGAAAAGTGTAGCTAAAAATACAAAATGACAACACATGGGTGTTGAGAGATGTCATGCATGTACCCAGCCTGAAGAGGAATCTAATTTCTGTAGGAAAGTTAGGGGATGAAGGTTGCACAGTAACTCTCACAGCTGAGTCTTAGAATGTTACCAAGGGTGCACTTGTATTAGACAGAGGTAAGAGAGTAGGTACTCTCTATTTATGTAATTATATTATTAATAATTCTCTTTCTGTATTATCTACTTCAGATATAGATGCAAAGTTGTGGCACTAGAGGCTTGGCCACATGAGTGAGAAGAGAATGTCTATTTTTAAGTTAAAAGGTAAGCTTTCAGATTTGAAAAGCATAGATCTAGATTTTTGTGAGCACTGTATTTTTGAGAAATAGAAGAGAGTGATTTTTCTCAAGACTATATCAACAAAGAAGAAGCACAAGTTGGAGCTTGTTCATACAGACGTGTGGGGACCAACTCAGGTAGCTTCTATTAGAGGATCACGGTATTATGTTTCTTTTATTGATGATGCTACAAAAAAGGTATGGGTCTATTATATAAGGAAGAAATATGATATTTTTGACACATTTAAGAAGTGGAAAGCTTTAGTTGAGAATGAAACAGGCATGAGATTGAAGTGCCTTAGATCTAACAATAGTGGTGAGTACTATAGCTATAAGTTCAATAGTTACTGTTCTATGAATGGAATACATAGGCAAAAGATGGTTCCAAAGACACCTCAGCAAAATGGAGTTGCTGAAAGGATGAATAGAACAATATTGGAGCGTGCACGGAGTATGAGGTTGCATGCTGGTTTGCCCTTACAATTTTGGGTAGAAGCTGTAGATACTGTAGTTTACTTGATTAACAGAGGACACTCTACTGCTCTAGATGGTGGAATTCTAGAAGAGGCTTGGATAGGTAAAAAGGTAGATCTTTCATTTCTTAGAGTTTTTAGTTTTGAAGCTTTTATGCACGTTGATAAGGAAAATAGAAAGAAGCTAGATGCTAAATCTATTCGATGCACTTTTATTGGTTATGGCTCTAGAGATTTTGGATTCTGGTTTTGGGATCTAGAAACTAATAAAATTATTAGGAGCCGTGATGTTGTTTTCAATGAAAAGGTGATGTACAGTGATTAGCTCAAGAAGATAAATAATACTGAGTAGAGCAAAGTTGATTTGGATGAGGAGATGATCCAAAATGAGCTCATGGGAAAGAATAATCATATACAGGAAAACACAAACACCGATGTCAGCCATTCTGAAACCAAAGTCAGTTAGACAAGAATCGACGTCGATCATACAGGGACCAATGTCAGCAAGATAGAAACTAACATCAGTCAGGTGAAACTGACGTCGGTCAAGTACAGACCTGGAGATGACCGAGATCAGTCACTGACAGAGAATTTGGGTGGACAGCAAGCTATAAATGAGTCTCAAACACCCATCAGGAGGTCAAAAAGGGTAAGTAAACCTCCAATTTGATATTCCCCTTCATTATTCTATTTATTTCTCACTGATGGTGGAGAACCAGAGAGTTTTGATGAAGTAATATAGGTGGAATCTAGGAAACAGTGGGAGCTTGGCATGAATGAAGAAATTGATTCCTTGAAAGAGAACCAAACGTGGGATTTGGTTGAGTTACCAATGGGAAAGAAGACACTAAAGAATAGATGGATCTACAGATTGAAGGAAGGTGAGAATGGATAGATGAGATATAAGGCCAAGTTGGTAGTGAAAAGATTTGCACAAAAACCAGGTATTGATTTTGGTGAGATTTTTTCTCTTGTAGTTAAAATGACTTCTATACGCACTGTATTGTCTTTAGTTGCTATTGAGGATTTGCATCTTGAGCAGCTTGATGTTAAGACAACGTTTCTTCACGGAGATTTGGATGAAGAAATATATATGGATCAGTTGAAAGGTTTTGAGGTCAAAGGTAAGTAGAAGCTTGTGTGCAAATTGAAGAAAAGCTTGTATGGTCTCAAGCAAGCTCCTAGACAGTGGTATTTGAGATTTGATAGGTTTATGACTAAGCATGGCTATAGTAGATGTCAATCTGACCATTGCGTGTATTTTAAGAGAATGGATAATGGTAGATATATTATTCTATTGTTGTATGTAGATGATATGCTAGTTACAGGATCACACATGCAAGATATCTCTGAGCTTAAGGTGAAATTAGCTCACACATTTGCCATGAAGGATTTGGGAGTAGCAAAGAAAATTCTTGGCATAAGTATTAAGAGAGACAGGAAAAATTATAGGTTGATTTTGTCTCAAGAGGATTATGTGAATAAGGTGTTGAAATGGTTCAATATGTAGGATGCAAAACCAGTAAGCACACCTATAGCTGGACACTTCAAGCTGAGTAAAGAATAGTGTCCTAATTCACATGATAAGGTACAGTACATGAGGAAAGTTCCATATGCTTCTATAGTTAGGAGCTTAATGTATGCAATGGTATGTACTAGAACAGATATTGCCCAAGTAGTGGGAGTTGTCAGTAAGTTTATGGCCAATCCAAGGAAGAAACACTGGAAAGTAGTTCAGTAAATTCTCAGATATTTGAGAGGGACCAGCAGTAGGTATTTATGCTATGGTGGGTCAAATACTTCTCTACATGATTATGTAGATTCGGATATGGCAGGTGATTTGGATGGTAAAAGAAGCACCATAGGATATGTTTTCACTATTGGTGGAACAGCAGTTAGCTAGATTTCAAAGTTGCAGAAGGTTGTTACCTTGTTTACTACAGAGGCAGAATATATTGCAGTCACAGAGGCTAGCAAAGAGATGATATGGATGACACAGTTCATGGAAGAGTTAGGAAAGGAGCAAGAGAGTTGTAGATTATACAGTGATAGTTAGAGTGCAATTCTTTTGGCTAAGAATTTAGCATTTCATTCAAGAACCAAACATATACAGCTTAGGTACCACTTCATTAGATAGGTATTGGAGGATGGTGAGTTGAAGCTGGAAAAGATTCATACAGATAAGAACCCTGCTGATATGTTAACAAAGCCGGTAACAAAGGAGAAGTTGAATCTTCATTCAACTTTTATTGGTCTTCAAGATTGAGTTTGAAGATGGAGAAGCTAGAAGATGTTGCGATACAGGTACTGGTGCAGTTGTTTATCTCCAAGTGGGAGATTGTTAAGTTATGGAGCTAAAAGCTTCAACAGATGAGCGTATGCAAAAGTTGTTGGTGTTTATAGTTGCCATCGACGATCAAGTATGGACTAGAGGCTGTCGATGTTGGTTATGGATCAACTGACATCGGTCACAGGCAAACAAGCAGGGACCGATGTCGGTCACTTGTGCATCCAAAAATCTATTTTTGTGGATGAACGAAGTGTTTACATTATTAGTTTAGCTGTTAGTTGTAATTCTACATTTTTATTTTATGCAAGACTGATTTGAACCTTTGATTAGGAGGTATAATCTAACGGTTGATATTGTATGCTCATGAATCCCTAATGTTATATAATAGGGATAGATCTTCTTAGCTTAGTGTGAAGAACTGTATTGTACAGTAGAAGACAATTCAAGGATTGGATTGGTTGTAATTGAGAGAGAGAACTCTTGAGGGAAAGAGAGCTATACATCTGAGAGGTGTGTGAAAAAAGTGTGATTTTTTCAATTGTATTTCCTTCTGGAAGAGTTTAATACAAGTTTTCAAGGTGGTTTCTTGTATCTCTTATTCTTTACAATTTCTGGTTCTAGTTACTTATCATTCTGGTTTAATTCTGTGTTTAATTGCTTAAAAGGTAATCAATCTTATTGGTTGATCCCCAATAGGTACTAGATTTGATACCCAAGTTGAGTTCTAGATTGGAAATATTAATTGGAAATCTAAATTTTTTTGCAACTCATCTAGCACTAGAGGCTCAATCCTTGGATTTACTGGCCTCTATTTCTGTCTGATGGGTTTAGACCAATCATTCAGTTCTATTGTGTGATGAATAATGTCTCTATTATATCCATGAAGGTCTTCATAGCTCCAAGCTATGACTTTGTCATATCTCTGGCACAATTTGATTAGCCTTTCCTTCTCTTCTTTAGTTGCAAAATTCCCAACTTTTAGCCTTTTCCTGTCACTCACCTCTATTTCAGAATAGTCTACTTTGTCTACTTAGAACCTTTTCTTTTCCAGGGTTACATCCTCTGGGTCAAACAAGTTTTCTAAGGTGATCAACCCCTTGGGGAGCTTATTAGTTCTCAATTGTATGATCTGATCACCAATGCCTCTTCAATTTTGGTTTGCAACTGATCAACAAACTCATTTGATTGTTGTAAGAATGAAACCACTTGAGCATAATTTTTGAATACTTGCCAATTCTCATCATTATCTGGAATGGTCAGCCTCACTATAACATTTACTGACTCATTGTTAACCAATAGGCCAGTTGATGGGTTAAACTGTGAGCCAACCTGGGCCATCCTATCAGCTTCAGAGTTTTGACTTTTAGGGACTATCTCAATATTGAAAGCTTCAAAATCTTCTATCAAATCCCAAATCCTATGTCTGTAGGATTTCATTCTCACATTTTTGGCTACTGCCTTTTCTCTAATTTGCTTTACTACTAATTCTAAATCTCCTTTCACTTTTAGATTCTTTATTCTCTTTTTCTTGGCTAACAAGAGCCCATGTATGAAAGATTCATACTCAAAATCATTATTAGTGCAAGCAAATTGGAATCGAATAGCCCTTAAAATTTTATTGCCATTTGGAGCAGTAAGACAAATTTTTGCTTCAGCTCCATGTTTACTTCTAACCCCATCAAAATTCAAAGTCCAGATCTCTGAGTCTTGAGCAGTAGGTGCCTCTTCCTTTATAACATTTGGGATTGCCTAGTCCTCATAAAAAATGGCATTTGTCCCCAAAACAATAGAGTCATAGGTTCCATATGGGTCACTATGCATCATAGTCAACAACTGGTTGTTTTCTTCTTCTTGATCACGCTTAGTCCAGTTGCCCAGCTCTTCAACAAAAATCCTTTCTTCCTTATTTAACATAACATGATCTGCCTCTAATCTTGTTGTTGGTTCATTGGTGATATTGTCTTTTGATAGTGGTTCAAATAGAATTTTCATCTTCAAACCATATCTAGTTCTTAGGATGAGGTGAGACCAGTCAAGAGACATATATCCTCCTATTTTTGTTGTAAAGTCTCTGGACAAACATAAACCAAAAATAGGAGGTATATCTATGACAACTACATCTTGGTTGACAATTATGTTGGGACACATGTATAACTGCAATGAGAGTTATTTATTTCTCCCTATGGTTTGTACTATTTTTCCATCTAGCTGCATAACTCCTTTTGTAAGGGTTTCATATTTTATCTTCAAAACATCAGCTATTTGCTTGGGCATCATAGTTGTGCTAGTTCTTGAATCTATCAGTGTATTATGCAAGAGTTTCTTTCCAATTATTGTAGTCAAATAGAAAGGCTCTGGTTTGGATTTACTTACTTGTGTTGCATCATTCACAAAGGCGATTGTCTAGTGAGGAACTGTATCTTTGAGCTTTTCTTTTCTGATAGATCCTTCTTTGGTAACATCACCTTTGGGCACTACTTGGCCTTGCGGAGCTTCTTGCAGCAATGTCTTCTATTTAGGAATAGCCAATATATCCCATATTGATACCTAGGCTGGAGTCTTCTTTAATTGATCCACTACATTTATCAGTCCCAAAGACTGGGTTTTTTGGACATAAGGATACCTTGTTTTTTCCTGAATCTGGGTAAGAATCTCTGGTCTTGCACCGGCTGAGGCACTTCTTGTCTAACAACAATGTTTCTTTGCCCTTGAGATGGAGGATTATTCATGACTTGTCCCTTTACAATCTCAGGCTATTCTACCATTCTCCTCTTTGATCTAGTGTAATAATCAGATTGCGTCACTGGCCTTTGGGAGGTAGATGCTTCATTCACGAAAATTGCTTCTTCATCTTCAACCCATAAGAACAAAGCATGTTTTGGGGCTATCTCCTCCTCTTGTTGCAAGGACATTCCTTACATCTAAGCCACTAAAATTGAATTCTACATACCAAGAGACTGGTGGGCTTGATTATTATTGGTACTGGTAAATTGACCATCCATTCTTCTTTGCTCAGCCACCCTTTGTTATAGATTACCCCTATTACAATCTCTGGGTGTATGAGCATTGTTTCAAGGGAAACACCAAGCATTAGTATCTTCCACATAATTATTCTAACTTGGAACCATCTTCCTATTTGAGTTGGGAGGAATGGTTTGTGAGGGTGTGGGAACTACAACTAATTGATTTGCTAGTTGATGGTTAGTTTGTTTTGGAGGACCCTGATATTGGTTTGGTTGAGGTGAAAATTTGTTTCCTTGATAGCCTTGATAAGGAGGCTTAGGGAAAGTATTCTATTGTCTCTTTATATTGATTAGCTCATTGGAAAATGTTCTTAAGATATTCTTGATATCATCCATCTCAGATGACTAAGCAGGGACAGGTTCTCTCACGGATGATTGAGGCTAAGTGTACATAGACACAGGTGAGCTTACAGTTTTAGGAACTTCTTGAGGTAAGGGCAAGGAAATTTTTGGGAACATGGGCATGGGAGGCCTTGGAGGTAACTTTCTAGCATCTATTAAATGATTCTCAGCTCCGACTACATATTCATAAGCTTTTGGTAAAGTGTGTCCTCCCAGTGACTGAACCATAACAGATATATCTAAATTCAAAACTTTGAGATAAAATACTATGGCCATACCTGGTAGTGGTCTAGCTGTAGTAGGGATTCTATCCCAAGTTTTCTAACATCTAGTGTTAAAGTCAGTCATATCCTCCTGTGGTCCCCTTTGAATAGTGATTAACTGCTGTAACAAAGAAGACTTATCACCCTTCTCCACAAATCTTTCAAAGAATATATCTCTGAGTTGGTCCCATGTAGATATGGTATTTGAGGTCAAAGACCGATACCAATCTAAAGCCTTCGCCTTAAAAGAAGCTGCTAATAACCTTATGGCCACATTTTATTGTGTGACAACATGTATAGCACAGACATCTAATACATCTTGAAGATGTTCTACAGGTGTTTTAGAGTCCTGCCCACTGAACTTGGGCAGAGCTTTTAAGGCATTTACTGGGATAGGATTCCAAATGGCTGGTGGTGTTGGGAGGATTAAGGGGCTACCATTGTTCTAACTTGCATAATTTATTGGGGTATAAGGGCTCCCATATTTAGTATTGGTGTAAATTGGTTAGCTCTTCTCCTTGGACTTGTTACCAAAGGTGGCAAAAGAATACCTAGATTTGTAGCAGACTATAATTTGGTGACTGGTCCACAACTCTGACTCTTTGTAGCTCTCTAGTTCATATGGTCTTGAAAGAAACTTCAAGATGGTCCCACTGAGTGTGCCAAAAATTGTTGATGCTTGAAATTGTGCTTGATTCTAATCAACAACAATGGGAAGTTTCAAGCTGTGAGATATTACGGCTTGAAACAACCTCCAAATTTTAGAGAAGCTAGTCTCTTATTTTGTATCAAGTGTGGGGAGGAAAACGATAGGAATTTAAATAGAAATGCAAATGCAAGAAATGAAACCTAACTATGGTGATGTGTCTGAGTGTAATTTGATCTTAATCCTAAGCACAGTGAGACTATATGTAGGATTCATTTACATTTAAAAGAAAACAAGTGCATGATCAATGAATCATGGGCTATATCCCTCTTTTCTTGAACCTCCAAAAGTTCTACGAGTCTGACCTACATGGGGCCATTTTCTTCAATTTCAATTTGTTTGATTAGCTGGAGAGCAGGGATTTCCAAGCTTAGGGGAATCACAACAGACTTTCCATATACCAATTCATATGGGGACATTTTGATCACTTGCTTAGGCATGACTCTATCAGCCCATAGTGCTAGATTAATCACTTTATGCTACTCTTTGTGATGATCAGCCCCTACTCTTTTGATGAGTCTTATCAAGTTCTTATTGGTTGATTCTACCAAACCATTACTTTGAGGGTAATAGTTAGATGAAGTTTTTCGATAGATTCCATGTTTTGAGGCAAAGTTGGATACTTTAGACCCCAAGAATGCTTTGGCATTATCTGAAATTACGGTGCGAGGAGCCCCAAAGTGAGTAGTGATACTCTTAGAAAATCTAGGATCACATTCTCTATTACTTCCTTAAGTAGGACTGCCTCAGTTCATCTGGTGAAATAGTCTGTGGCAGTTAATATCCATTTGTGACCCATACTGGATACTAGATTTATCATTCCAATGAAGTCAAGACCCCATTGAGCAAAAGGTTCATCCATAATTATAAGACTAAGGGGCATGGCTGCATTCCTTCTCATCCCCATATAATATTGACAAGATTGACATTTTTTAACCAGCTGATAACAATCTATAAATAGAGTAGGCCAGAAATATCCTACCTCACTTATCTTTATGGCTATGGTCTTTGAAAAAAAATGCCCCCCTGATATTCCATGATGCATTTCATGTAGTATTCTCTTAGCTTTAGCCTGTTCTACACATCTTAACAATTTTCCATCAGAATTTCTTCTGAAAAGGACTTGTTCAATCAAAACAAAATGAACTCCCTATATCTTATAATATCTCCTCTTATTTTGAGGGAGTTCTCTTGGATAAATCCCATTTTTCATAAAATGAATCCGGCTTATGACCCAAGATTCCTAATCAACCTCTTGTATTTTTAGCACCGTCTCCGTCTTTCCTTCTAAATCTGCTTCCTTAGGTAACATCTTTTCAAGCTCTTGGGTTATATATTGGCACAGACCCCTACCACTAACTAGCTTGGTAGGTCTGACCTCTACATCATATTCAAGGATCTTAGTGATCCAATTGGCTCTTTTCTTAGTAATTTCTCCCTCCATGATGTATTCCCTGACACTTGGGTGAGCTATAAGTATCAAAATTTTGTTCCCTGATATCAAATGCCTAAATTTCTTGAGGGCTTTTACCATGGCATAGGCTTGTCTTTCCACATAATTATATCTAGTCTCATAGTCCTTGAGAGTTCTTGAGAAAAAGGCTATTGGGTGTTCCCCCTCTAACCTATCATTCTTCTAAGTCAAGATAGCAGCAATACTTGACTCTCCTCCATAGACATACATTATGAAGGGCTTGAAAAAATTTGGGTTTTTAAGCACTAGGGTGGCTGAGATAGCCTTCTTGACCTCTTCGAAGGCTTGCCTTCCTTTCATAGTCCATTTGAAAACTAGGTCTTTCTTTAGAAAGAGTGTCATTGGTCTTACCAAGCCTATAAAATCAGATATGAACCTACTGACAAAATTGATCTTCCCTAAAAAGGACTAAACTACCTTTTTATTTACTAGAAGAGGAAGGTTCATTATAGTTGTCATTCTCTTGAGATCTATGGAAGCTCCTTCTTTAGATACTATATGTCCCAACAATTTGCCCTGAGGTACAACAAAGATGCATTTCTTGGGATTCAATGATATCCCAAAATCCTGACATTTCTTGAAGACAGATTCTAAATGATCAAAATGATCATCAACATTTTTTGAAAATACAGTGAGGTCATCCAAATAGACTAGGATAATTGTATTTATAAGTTCTCCAAAGGCTATATCCATAGATCTTTGAAAGGTGGCTCCTACATTTGACAGACCAAAAGGCATCTTAGCATATGCAAATATTCCCCATTTGGTAGTAAAAGTAGTTTTGTACTGATCTTCATCAGCTAACCAAATTTGATTATATCTAAAGAAGTCATCTAGTAAAGAAAACCTCTCTGATCCAGCCATAGTTTGTAGAATTTATTCCATGGAGGGCAAGGGATAGTGGTCTTTCAGAGATGCTCTATTTAGATCTCTAAAATCTACACACAGTCTTACATCTCCATTCTTTTTCCTAATTGGTACTAGATTTGATACCCAGGTTGAGTGCTTGATTGGAAATATTAATTTGGATTATAAAAGTTTCTACAACTCATCTACCATTAGAGGCTCAATCCTTGGATTTACTGGCCTTTATTTCTGTCTGATGGGTTTAGACCCATCATTCAGTTGTATTGTGTGCTGAATAATGTCTCTATTGTATCCATGAAGGTCTTCATAGCTCCAAGCTATGACTCTATCATATCTCTGGCACAATTTGATTAGCCTTTCCTTCTCTTCTTGAGTTGCAAAATTCCCAACTTTTAGCCTTTTCCTGTCACTCACCTCTATTTCAGAATAGTCTGCTTTGTCTACCTGGAACCTTTTCTTTTCCAGGCTTACATCCTCTGGGTCAAACAAGTTTTCTAAGGTGATCAACCCCTTGGGGAGCTTATTAGTTCTCAATTGTATGATCTGATCACCAATGCCTCTTCAATTTTGGTTTGCAACTGATCAACAAACTCAACCAATTGTTGTAAGAATGAAACCACTTGAACATCATTTTTGAATACTTGTCAATTCTCATCATTATCTAGAATGGTTGGCCTCAATATAAATTTTACTAACTCATTGTTAACCAATAGGCTAGTTACTGGGTTAAACTATGAGCCAATCTGGGCCATCCTATCAGCTTCAGAGTTTTGACTTCGAGGGAGTATCTCAATATTGAAAGCTTCAAAATCTTCTATCAAATCCCAAATCCTATGTCTGTAAGATTTCATTCTCACATTTTTGGCTGCTGCCTTTTCTCTAATTTCCTTTACTACTAATTCTAAATCTCCTTTCACTTTTAGATTCTTTATTCCCTTTTTCTTGGCTAACAGGAGCCCATGTACTAAAGATTCATACTCAGCATCATTATTAGTGCAAGCAAATTGGAATCAGATAGCCCTTAAAATTTTATCGCCATTTGGAGCAGTAAGACAAATTCCTGCTTCAGCACCATGTTTACTTCTAACCCCATCAAAATTCAAAGTCTAGATCTCTGAGTCTTGAGCAGTAGGTGCCTCTTCCCTTATAACATTTGGGATTGCTTGGTCCTCATAAAAAATGATGTATGTGCCCAAACCAATAGAGTCATAGGTTCCATATGGGTCGTTATGCATCATAGTCAACAACTGGTTGTTTTCTTCTTCTTGATCATGCTTAGTCCAGTTGCCCAGCTCTTCAACAAAAATAAATTCTTCCTTATTTCACATAGCATGATCTGCCTCTAATCTTTTTGTTGGTTCATTGGTGATATGGTCTTTTGTCAGTGGTTCAGATAGAATTTTCATCTTCAAACCGTATCTAGTTCTTAGGATGAGGTGAGACTAGTCAAGAGACATATATCCTCCTATTTTTGTTGTAAAGTCTCTGGACAAACATAAACCAAAAATGGGAGGTATATCTATGACAACTACATCTTGGTTGACAATTATGTTGGGACACATGTATAACTGCAATGAGAGGTGTTTAATTCTCCCTATGGTTTGTACTATTTTGCCATCTAGCTACACAACTCTTTTTGTAAGGGGTTCATATTTTATCTTCAAAGCATCAGCTATTTGCTTGGGCATCATAGTTGTGCTGGCTCTTGAACCTATCAGTGCATTATGTAAGAGTTTCTTTCCAATTCTTACAGTCAAATAGAAAGACTCTGGTTTGGATTTACTTACTTGTGTTGCATTATTCACAAAGGCTATTGTTTGGTGAGGAACTGTATCTTTGAGCTTTTCTTTTTCGATAGATCCTTCTTTGGTAAAAACACCTTTGGACACTGCTTGGCCTTGCAGAGCTTCTTGTAACAGTGTCTTCTATTTATGAATAGCCAATATATCCCATATTGATACCTAGGCTGGAGTCTTTTTTAATTGATCCACTACATTTATCAGTCCCAAAGACTGGGTTTTTCGAACATAAGGATACCTTATTTTTTCTTGAATTTGGGTAAGAATCTGTGGTCTTGCACCGGCTAAGGCACTTCTTGTCTAACATCAACGTTTCTTTGCCCTTGAGATGGAGGATTATTCATGACTTGTCCCTTTA
This sequence comes from Torreya grandis, assembly GCA_037957365.1. Taxonomy (NCBI): domain Eukaryota; kingdom Viridiplantae; phylum Streptophyta; class Pinopsida; order Cupressales; family Taxaceae; genus Torreya; species Torreya grandis. Next base: position 3,185,775 of record JARHVA010001587.1, read on the forward strand.
CAATCTCAGGCTGTTCCACCATTCTCCTCTTTGATCTAGTGTAATAATCAAATTGCATCACTGGCCTTTGGGAGGTAGATGCTTCGTTCAAGAAAACTACTTCATCTTCAACCCATGAGAACAAAGCATGTTTCAAGGCTATCTCCTCCTCTTGTTGCAAGGACATTCCCTACATCTAAGCCACTAAAATTTAATTTTGCATACCAGGAGACTGGTAGGCTTGATTATTATTGGTACTGATAAACGGACCATCCATTCTTCTCTGCTCAGCCACCCTTTGTTATAGATTACCCCTAGGACAATCTCTGGGTGTATGAGCATTGTTGCAAAGGAAACACCAAGCATTAGTATCTTCCACATAATTATTCTAACTTGGAACCATCTCCCTATTTGAGTTGCGAGGAATGGTTTGTGAGGGTGTGGGAACTGCAACTAATTGATTTGTTGGTTGATGGTTAGTGTGTTTTGGAGGACCCTGATATTGGTTTGGTTGGGGTGAAAATTTATTTCCTTGATAGCCTTGATAAGGAGGCTTAGGGAAAGTATTCTATTATCTATTTATATTGATTAGATCATTGTAAAATGTCCTTAAGATATTCTTGATATCATCCATCTCAGATGACTGAGCAGGGACAGGTTCTCTCATGGATGATTGAGGCTAAGTGTACATAGACACAGGTGGGCTTACAGTTTTAGGAACTTCTTGAGGTAAGGGCAAGGAAATTTTTGGGAACATGGGCATGGGAGGCCTTGGAGGTAACTTTCTAGCATCTATTAAATGATTCTCAGCTCTGATTGCATATTCATAAGCTTTTGGTAAAGTGTGTCCTCCCAGTGACTGAACCATAACAGATATATTTGAATTCAAAACTTTGAGATAAAATACTATGGCCATACCTGGTAGTGGTCTAGCTGTAGTAGGGATTCTATCCCAAGTTTTCTAAAATCTAGTGTTAAAGTCAGTCATATCCTCTTGTGGTCCCCTTTGAATAGTGATTAACTGCTGTAACAAAGAAGACTTATCACCCTTCTCCACAAATCTTTCAAAGAATAGATCTCTGAGCTGGTCCCATGTAGATATGGTATTTGAGGTCAAAGACCGATACCAATCTAAAGCCTTCACCTTAAAAGAAGCTGTTAATAACCTTATGGCCACATTTTATTGTGTGATAACATGTATAACACAGACATCTAATACATCTTGAAGATGTTCTACAGGTGTTTTAGAGTCCTGCCCACTGAACTTGGGCAGAGCTTTTAAGGCATTTACTGGGATAGGATTCCAAATGGCTGGTGGTGTTGGGAGGATTAAGGGGCTACCATTGTTCGAACTTGCATAATTTATTGGGGTATAAGGGCTCCCATATTTAGTATTGGTGTAAATTGGTTAGCTCTTCTCCTTGGACTTGTTACCAAAGGTGGCAAAAGAATACCTAGATTTGTAGCAGACTATAATTTGGTGACTGGTCCACAACTCTGAATCTTCGTAGCTCTCTAGTTCATATGGTCTTGAAAGAAACTTTAAGATGGTCCCACTGGGCATGCCAAAAACTATTGATGCTTAAAATTGTGCTTGATTTTAATCAACAACAATGGGAAGTTTCAAGCTATGGGATATTGCGGCTTGAAACAACCTCCAGATTTTAGAGAAGCTGGTCTCTTTTTTTGTATCAAGTGTGGGGAGGAAAAGGATAGGAATTTAAATAGAAACTCAAATGCAAGAAATGAAACCTAACTATGGTGATGCGCCTGAGTGTAATTTGATCTTAATCCTAAGCACAGTGAGACTATATGTAGGATTCATTTACATTTAAGAGAAAACAAGTGCATGATCAATGTAAAAGATTGAAATAATAGAAATAGAGGCTCATAATAGAGGCTTCTTTTGTTGAGATATAGAAAATGTCAACACATGCATAGTGTTCAATCTTCTTGTAAGAATCTTCCAATCACATAAGAGGCACAGAAACACATATAGTTATGTAGAACTTTTGACTCACGAAAATGAAACAAAAGAAAATGACATTCCTAATCACAACTCTCGAAAATTTACAATCTAGACTACTTTTACAAATGACACAGATAATATCAACAAAGGCATAGAGTTCCTTCTTCTCAATTTAGTCAGCCACATAAAAGGCACAAAAACATGCACAGTTACATCAACTTTACAACTCAAGAAAATGAGATAAAAGCAAATGATATTACTTAGTCACAACTCTAGAAAATTTCTAAAACTATAGAATCCTCTTCTCTTCCCTGATCTTGTTGATCCCCTTTATAGCCTCAAACGTCTCCTCTCATCACCACCTTTCCCACACAATTTTACTCTGCCCTTAAATCATAGGGGACAAACAGATGACACTTTCAATGTTTGCTAGCCCTAAAAATCTACCCAATGAACTACTCCACCTACAAAAAATAACTCTTGCTGAGCTCCCCCTATCTCGCTTGCTGAAATAGATACATATAACACTCTGTCTTGTTGAAATGGAAGAGGACACTTAGTCAAATCCCTAAAAATCTTCTTATTACTTAAAAGGCACCAGAGAATGACACTTGTTGCTTTCTTCCTAATTTATCGAAGACACACGACTCTTTGCACTTTCCCTTTAGCTATGCTTTAGACTTATTCATGGCACATATTAGGCTCCTACAGATGGTGACACTTGGCAAACTCTGTAGACCTCTAAAATAACACTCAAGACCCACCACAATCTTTATTCAGCAATGAAGCTTTGAAGATGATCTCTCAAAAATTGACACATGGTGGCCTCTGCTATTCTTGGAAAGATACGTGGCATCTTCTGCTTCTCCTACCAGGGGTATGTGGCATCTTCCACTTCTTTCAAGAATGGAGTAGAAAGGGGCTCGAAAAGTGACACTTAGCAGCCTCCGCTGCTCTTCGGCACTTAAACAAAATGAAAATGATACCTTTCTACCTTCCAAAAAGGTACTTGACCCCTTTGGTTTTTTTGACACTCCCTTGAACTGCTCGATGAAACAAAATGGTTCAATGGTTCAATGGTTCAACACTATGTGCCATTTACACGTTAACCAAGGTATTGAACCAAAAATGTTGAACCAAGGCATTGAGCCAACCATCTCTCAGATGTTGACATGTGGTGACTTCTGCTTTCCTCTAAAAAAGTAGTCTAGGATCTTTTGCGACTGCCACTGGCAATTTTTGCTTGATTTTGCTACTTAGCTTGTTGAAAACCTTTGCCAAAAAGTAGATGAAATGCAGGTGCCGATATGAGATGTGGATGCTGACATGTGGTGCATTTTGCTTAGCTATTATTGGATACATGGCACATTTTTTGACCCTCCTAAAAGTTTTGAAAAGTGTCTCAGATGACGCTAGTTGGCTAGCTCCATGTTTTGGAAAGCAACACTTGGCAGCTTCCGCTCAAATTCAATACTTAGGCAAAAATGAAATGAAGGAATCAAAAAGGGGAGAAGAGAGCCCATGCTCAGACTACACCACTTGGAAGCCTCCACTACACTTTGATACTTAGACAAAAAATAATCAAAAGAAATAAACTCGTGCTCTGCTCTAAAACTTTGCCACCACGACCAAGGTGTACGGGAACCAAAAACTGCAGTGCGTGACTGAAAATTAAATTCAATGTAGAGTAAAAATGTACACTACAGGTCCTTCCTTTTTAAGTTTCCATAAAAAGAGCCTCTTGAATAATGAATATAATTGTGTATTTATCCTATCTCTACTCATCACCTTAACTTTTTACATACTTCTTTAAAGCCCTTGACTAGTCAAGGTTGAATGTGATGTTGACTGTGTTTCCTGCCTTGGAGGGGACACCTGTAGATATTCCTAAATTGAATTTAACTTTGGAAAATTTAATTATACCTATTAAAACCTTATTATATCATTGGTAAATTTTTTTATTCCTTTGTCTCACATTTGGTTATGTTCTCATCAAAAGGCTTCACCTTTTTTGCTTTTTGCCCTTTCTTAGTCAAACACAGTCAACTGTGTTTGAATGAGGAAGACCTTGTATATGAATATCATACTTGGGAGAAATTTAAAATAATATATGGGTCTAATGAATTATTAGGAGGTCATTTTTAACCTTTAAAATTTCTCTCATATATTGAGTTTTCATGTTTAGGCTTGAGTCATAGACTGTGTATTCCTACATTTAGCTATAGGTTGTCTTTTTAGACCGAGATATGCCTATAGGTGTTTATGAGGACAAAAATCTAAATATGACCCTATTTTTGATGATCCTTGTTATCATTGATATGTCTTTCCTCTTTATAATATATTTCAAGCATGAAGGTACACTCCATTTACAACCTTGGGTGCTAAAGTCATCATACATCTCCAAATCCTATAGGTGCTAATGCAGGGTTTCAATGTTTTGAAAGGCATCTTTAGGATGTTCTACTCCTATTTTACAATAGATTTATGACCTCTATATTTTTTATATCTCATCTCCATATAGAGGCTACAAGATTGACATATTTATATTCTTTAAAACTCTTTGCAACCATGTTATAGAATATTCACAAAACACCCCTAGACCTCTGTTTTCACATTTTAGGGACAAACTCCCTATACATTGTTATATCATATTTAGAGGTAGTTTACAGTTCCTTTTTCCAACATATCTCTTCAAATAGGTCTTTAATTATCTCTATAATCACTAGGTCTCTAAGGGATGGTTCATCATGCTTCAATTTCTACATACAATCACCTCTATATCTCTATGTTATGACCTAAAGGTAGACATTTTTACATATAGGAAGTAAGTCTGAGTGTGGATCATGAGCATGTTTTATGACCTATGACTAGTTTAAAACTCTTCTCAAAACCTAAAATAGACTCTTTTAATTTTCAAGGACCTTACATAGCTTAAAAACTTCCTTCCAACATGATGAGTCCTATGAGGGCACCTGTAGATGCATTTTGACTGGTATACAGGTAGTATGTGAAATGGTATGAGCAGTGGTATCATGAATTTGAACTTAGACCCACTAAATTCTCTTCCAAATGACTCAAACAATTGATGATGATGTCAAAATCTTGAGGAAATATTTCCACACTATGTTTCAATGTTTTAAAACCTTCTAATTATATGTAGGTACACATTTCAATGGTAGACTAACTACAAAAGTTGCACATGACTGCACAATCCCTATTTATTACTTCAAATGAAAGATTTAATCACTAATTAATGCTAAGAAAAGATACACCAAGGCCTTAAAAACCTTCAAAACATCTCTGTGAACATGACATATAGGTTTCATAGATGTGCCTGCAAGTGAAAAGTAGATAAAGAGCTGGGAGCTGACTGTGTATCCAATTAGACTACAACCTCAATGATGCTCATTTTGAAGATTTAAAATTTGAAATAAATATATTATCCTAACCCACTTAGAGTTATTAAGACATCATGCCACATTTTATTAAATCCATTGTAGAGAAAGAAGTTTTTGTAAATGATGAAATTGGAGTGCAAGTCCACGATCAACACTTTCCTACAAAGTGACTTGTTTGAGCTATAAAATCCTTTCCAAATGTGAAAAAAATCATGGATAAAATTATATAATGGATTCAAAATCATCTAGAACTAATATTATCAATTGGATTGTATGGAATTATCTAAACAAGAGCAAAACTTATAGGGTGCACAAATTAGCAAGTAGAAAAACATAATCAACTTAATGAGGATGTTTCATAAAGCATAATACACCATTATTATAACTATTATTATGTAAATACATATCTCTAAGTTTAATTTCACCTCTAAGAGGCATTTGACTTAGAATTTATCCAATTGTTTGTACCAAGCATAAACTTACTAATTGGTTTTATGTGTTTAAAAGGGTGAAAAAAGAGCATAATGGTTTTAACCCAATTTTGACACTTATAAATTAATTAAAGTGTGTACATATATATAAAGAATTTGAAGAGTCATCTCATGACCTTATCCCATGTTTCACACTCCCTTATGGGTCGTACAAGTGCCAAATTCTTCTCTTTTCCCAATAAAATTACTCTTTCTTCTTTAAAACCTATCACTTTTAGTTATGAATAGTTTATTAAGGTATAATAAGACACATTTGATATTACATTACCCTTATTGTATCCTCTCACTTCCCTATGAGGATTCAAAACTCATTTAATGCTCTATTAATGACCTCAAAATGACTCAAAAGGACATATTGATTAAAATGACTAATGACCAAGGCTAATATGTTATAAAATGACATAAAATAACCTATAATACACCTTGTGACATAATAGACCCTTAAAACACCTAAAAATAATGTTTTTACCTATAGGGGTCTCAAGTTGACTTGCAAGGTCAAATTTGGTCAAGACTAACCATTTCAATAAAAACTAGATTATCCATACTTCCTAAATCTATGACCATTTTACAACATTTACCTTGGAATTTGTAAGAAGTCCTAAAAAGAGTTTTCCTTTATGTTGGATCCTTCTCTTTGGGTGTCTTGATCAGTACCCTCCTCATTAGTAATGACTATTCTACCTCAGTTCCTCCACAAGTGATGGTGAACAAACACTCTCCTCCTCAACTTTTTGTGTAATCTGATTTCTTCCTTTGATTCTTGGAATCCTAACTAGATGATCATCTAGGCAATCCCATGATATATGTCCAATAAACTTGTTGCATTTAAATCATCTTCCTACAAATCCACTTGATCCTCTACTCCTTGATTCATATTTACCCTTAAAATAAGGCCTTGTACCTATAAATCCTCCTCTTGAACTAGATGGATGTTCATGTGAGGTACTAGACTCTCTTTGGATTCTTTGTGAATATCCTCTACCTCTTTGTTGACCCCTACCTCTACCTCTATTTTTTTAGTTTTGTTTCCTATTGAGTTTGTCTTCAACTTTCAATGCCAACTAGTAACACTCTTATAGTGTCTTTAGACCAACAAGACTCAATTCATCTTGCAAGTTATATCTCAAATGATTGAGATACCTAACCACCTTGTCATTTTCATCTTCAATATGACCTGATTTGATGCTCAATTTGTATAACTCTTCAGTATACTCTCTTACCCGTATCTCTTTTTGTTTCAAGTTTTGAAGTTTCCTATACAAGTTGGTGATGTAGTCACTAGGCAAGAATTTGCTCTTCAATTTTGTAATCATCCTATCTCAAGACCTAATATTGGATTTTACTGTCTTAATTATCTCATCATGTATTTAATCCTACCATAGGGATGCATGACCCTTCAACTTGGTCCTAACAAACTTCACCTATTGCTCTTATAATACATCCTCAAAATCAAAGTACTTATCCAACTCTCATATCTAATTAAGGAGTTATTCTCCACTTAGGATACCTATATATATTAGAAGATCTAATTTGGACTTAGATACCTAACCTTTCACTACCTTTAACAATATCTCAAACTTTTATTCCTCATTCTCTCTCTCACTCTCCTTCATCTTCCAATTCTGGTGTCTATGGCTCTTCTTCCTCTTGGTCACTCAAATCACCTATGACTATTCCCCTTCTTTGATTAACCTCAACTAATATGTGTCTAGCATCAAATTTGACTTTGAGGTTGCTCAACTCTTGTAATATGGCATCTCCCATCTATATGGCTACTACCCTCTTACCTATTGCATTCCTCCTTGGTGGCATCTTATCTTCTCTTAGGAAATTTGTCAAACAACTTCTAGCTTCTCTTCCTCTCAGGGAGTCTCTCCTTATCCACTTACTTCTAGGTGTCTTTTTTTGGATCTGATACTAAAATTATGTATAGGAACTTCTTCCAAATTCTCAACCCTCCAAAGTACATCTACTTGTCTCAACCTTAATGTCTACCTTGTATCCTTTTTCTATGGTTTTCCTAATTGTACAAACAAAAAATAGTGATTTATCAAAATTTGAGACTCATTTACACCACCCTCTATTGAGTTTCCCCTACCCACAAGTTTTCTTGGCTTTAAACAACTCATAGACCAACTTTCTAGCCCTTGTCCTCTTCAAATTAGGTCTCCTCTAAGCCTAATTAGACATAGTCAAATATGAACATACATCAGCTATTTGTACAAAATTAAAACCACTCAAATCTATTAGATCACATTGAATATTATTTGATTACAATTTTTTTAAGTTTTTTTAATGGATACAACTCCTAGAAATATACTTTTTCCCTTAAAACCCTATTTTAGGGTTTGATTGTCTTATTCAGGCCTGTGAGGGCTTATTTTGAGTTTTTGATTTCTATAAGTCCTTTAAAATCACTATTAAGGATTATAAAGATATTTTATATATCCTTCCTCACCTTTCCCAATCTTTAAAAACTCTCCTTGACACCTTTGCTAAATATTTTTATTAACTTTTATGTTTGACTGTGCAGGTTTTGTGTGGTTTTTATAGGTCTATGTTAAGTCTTTCATAAAAAAACATGAATATATACAAGAAAATGCATAAATCTCCTTAAATAGACATTAAAAAATCTTACCAAATCAATTAAGTCTACATAAACTTATCTTTTTGATGTATTTCTTCATTGATCACAATACACAGTCCACTTCAAAACACACATACATAGGAAAACAAAGTACTTTTTGTCTTTTCCTTCAGAACCAAGAGCTTTCTTGATATATTATTGAAAACCTAAAACTTTTCCATAAATTCATCATCATCCCACATGAAAATATAACCTTTTATATGTTATATAACCACTCTAACTGCCATTTGGGACCTTTTAACGATCACTAAAGAGCTAGTTAGGAAATATGAACATATAAAACATTAGTATTCCATACACTAAAAACTTTTAAAACATGATATGGACTCATGGGGTCCTTACGATATCATTACAACATGATTATACCTTAACAAGTTGTAGAAAAATTCACTCGGTTGATTTCTATGCTTGGCCATGCACTTAGCTAGCAAGCCAAGTTAGTTTTAGACTTGTTGGGGCTAGGCACAAGGTTAATAAGGTCTTAACACAAATAATTTAATAACACTATGGTACTAGAATCAGCTTCAAATAAAGTTCAAGCCTTACACACTCACCTGAAGCACAATAGCGAAGGCACTAGGCCTACATTAGGTTAGTTACATCATGGTGTAACTCGAGGTTTAAAGGGACTTAGTCATTAACCATAAGAGTTCACATGGTCATCTGAAACTAGGTTCTTCAAGGGAGTTAAATAAGTGTAAGCCTTCTTTGTGGTCCATGTTTAATAAGGAAAAGTCCATACTTGGAAGAGTTGGGATCTTAGGGGTGTAGGCTATGAGAATATCTAGTTGGAGTCATTCAGGCACTTAAACGATTCATAAAGATGGCTTATGTTCAATAGAGCATTCTTAAGATAGTGTTCTAGGTGTCGGTCATACAACCTTGGTATATTTAGCTTTCATCCCTTAGGGCATCATAGGTTTGTCAAGGTCACTAAATGGCACAAGAATGCCATCAACAATTAGGGTTGAACCTCCATATTCTAATGTGTTGTGTAAAAACTAACACAAAGCCTAAATGAAACCAACTTATAATCCTAACTTCATGCAGACTATTAAATAAAGTTTAACACTCCATTTCTTTAATAATATTCTTCATTAACTGATAGTTCATCAATAAAGTTTAATATAAATAATAGAGCATATGTTCTTCCTAACTCTATTCATGCCTAGCGGCTCATGGGCAAGCTTGGGATATACATTCCAATATCTAAAATATTATATGCATACTTAAAAAAACTAATCGTTCATTTTCTATTTCACCAAAGATTCATTGTGCTTAATCACCCCCTGCACCCCCTGCACCCCCCCCCCGATCTTCAAATGCAATCCTTTTTTATAGGTGAATGGGCATGTCCTACCAGGTAGGATGGGCATGTGTCGAGTGTTGAGTTATCATTAGTCTACTAGCTCCACTATTCTAACCAGGGTGGATGAGGACATTTCATATGCCAAGATATCACTAAAGGGTCATTATCTCACCTACTCCATTCTATGACATCTATAGTTCTTGAGCTGCCACACCCAAGTCTTAATAGGGATGTCTTTAAGTAATTTTGTGTTATGCAACTACCCATCAAATGACGTGGAATCCATGGGGACTTCTCTAGTTGATGCAAAAAGGGGGACCAACATTACCCCATACAAAATTACTAATCTACCTTAGACTAATCTTTTAGCACCTTAAGTGCATAGAGCTTAGGTGTGCCTTGTTCTAGATCCACTTTGAAATTTTCATAGCCGTAGATAACACCCTTAATTTCATCAATGTTGCTATCTGCTTCAGTGCATGCAACCTCAAGAGAAAGCACATTTGTACTTTCTAGCTCTTTCCTAAAGGCTTCAATCCTTTCTTTCATGTACTTCACCCTGCTATTCAAAATCTCTCCCTACTCGTTGGCCTTAGTTTGGAAGGCATGAAAGACTTCCTCCAAGTCCTACTCCTAGGTTTTTAGTTGAGCATTGAGGGATTTTACCTTAGCCATTATTTTCACATGCTCAACCCTTGTCACTATAAAGGAGTGTTGAAATAGATCTTTTTTCTCCTCCTTTACCTTTTTGAGATGCCCATCAATTACTGTTGCTCAGTTGGTGAAACTACAAAAGATATTGTTTTCTTCTTTTATGCCTTATTCAAGCCTATCAAAGAGGTCCTCCACTATGTCCCACATCTTATTCTATTCTCTCCTCAAGGCCTCACAAGGGTCTTGTTACTCTTTAAGTGTTGGCCTCATTCTTGGTATCATCTGCTCTATGAGTGCATAGACGTAATCAACATCCTTAATCTTAAAGGTATCCACACCATCTAGAAGGGATGGATTCACCCCTTTCACATGCTCTATTATCTATTTGAGCTTGAGCTTTGTTGCCTCAAGCTTGTTTTCCATGTCTTTTTCTATCTTTTTCCAACTATTGGCATGAATATCATTAATGATGTTCTTGTGTGCCATTGAGGATGCCAATTTTATTAGTGCATTTTCAAAGCACATGGGGTTTATATCATGGGGATTTATCATATGGTAATCATGCCCTTCCTCAATATTTTTAGTGCACTAGATTTCCTTTGTTGGAACATCAAATTTGGGTTCATCATGTAGCAATATAATGCCAAAGAGACTTGGTAGCATGTCAGGGTCATAGCAGTCTTTAGAGGCATGCACTCCATCATGTAGAAGTCATCATCTTCCTCAAACTCTTGCTACACCCTTTCCCTATTTCCAAGCTCATACTCTTCATCTTCACCTAACTCTTCTTCCTCAGTGGCACTGGTACTCGATCCAGTGTCTTCATCTTTTTCCCCTTCTCCTTCTTTCTCATCCTCCCCATTTCTTTATTCGATGATAAACCTACCATTGTGTTGCTCTTGTAGGGGATTTTTTGTGGAATTTTCCCCTTAATCCACTTCTTATTACAACCCCATTTCTTCCATTTTATACTCTAAGATGTTATTATCACCTTCTTTTTCTATAGGTGCCCCTTCAGAGTCATGGTACACTTATTGTCTGGCTTCCTCCACTACCTGGTGGAGGCATTGGGCACCATTTTTGGTAATTTATCTTCCCTAGCACAGAACCCTTCTTTTCTCTTTCTTCTAACATGCACACCCTTTATTCATGGGCCACTTCCTCCCCTCTCTCTTTCTTCTTGGACTTCTCTATTTTAGCCTTTCTTACTACCTCTTCTTTCTTGGCCTTTTCTTTTTTGTCCTTCCTCTTCATGGCTTGTATGATGCATTTCTCTTCTCTCTCTTATCTCTTCAGCCTCTAGCTGATCAATCTTAGCTTGGGACATGCCCTTGTCTTTCATCTCTTCACACCTATAGTGTAATTTTAGTGTTTCATCAATATGGCCTTGGTCAAGGCCCATGTCTTTCCATTGGTGCTACATCTCTTCTTCCATTTGCATGCCTAAATTGGTTTCTTCCTTGGGCCCCTTGCCCATTTCTCCTTCCTAAATTCCTTCCTTTATCAACACTTTGGTCTCCTCTTCTTTCCTCTACTCTTTAGCCTCCACCATCTGAATGACCTCCTTCATCACCCTTGCCTTAGCCATTTCTTCCTTCTATTCTCATAGCTCCTACATCCTCTAAAATTTGACCTCATTAGAGTTGAGTCTTGTCAATATTTTCTTAGGCTTTTCTGGCTCAATTCGAGGTGGAAGGGAAGAGATATGTTCAATTAATTTAGACTCTTCATCCTTAGGTACAATAAAGGTGCCCCATCCCCACTCTTCTTCATTAGATTCCTCTACCTCCTCTTCTTTAGATATAATAATTTTGGGTGTTATGGAGGGGACCTTCCCTTTATTTTTATCCTTTGCACTAGAGGGGGATTTTGATGTGAAGTGCACATGCTTTTTAGATGACTCTGAAGTAGATGTTTCCCCTTTTGAAGGAATTTTTAGCCTCAACCACTCTTTGATCTCTTCTAAGGTATCCCCTCTCTTCTTATTTGAAAATTTATTCTTTTTAGTTGGTGATGTGGTTCCTTCATCCTTGATCTAGATAGGGGGTCTTTGCTCCACTTAGTGTTAGACCTGATGCTAGAATCCTTCTTCCTTGAATTTATCACATAGTAGAGTCTATGGATGAATATAAGGATGGTGATCTCTTGGACTGGATTAATTTTTGGTTGATCTAAGATGTATTATTTATCTTCAATCACACCTCAATCTATGTGGGGGAACATATGCCTCATTCGTTGGCTTTTTGCATCAAGATCCTTGACTAGGATGTCCATTATTTGTGAATTTGGGATTTAGTGAAGCATGTCCCAAAAATATTCTATCAAAAAGGTGAAGGAAAGCTTTAGCCATCCTAACTTATTTTCATCCTTTAGTTTTAAGCACATGACATAGTAGTGCTACATCACAACAAAAGTTGTCATCTTAAACATGCTCATGAAAAGCCCCTAGGGTATGCACCACTCTAGTCCAATGGCTTTGATATACTACTTACACCAGTGTATTATGTGAGTATTATATTTTGGGTTAAAGGTAGTAGGGTAGGTGTAGTCCTTGTATTTCTACATAGGGGACTTGTGGTGTTTCAATAATACCCATAAGTTATCCTCACTTCCATCAGGGATCTTGATCTCCTCCATAATGATCAAGATGAGGATGGAGCCCCATCTAAAGGTCCCTTTGGTATTGTGATACTCAAGCACATTCTTGGTGAATTTTTTAGTAATGAATTGTGTGATTTTAAACTAGAAGTCTTGTACCATATGGTAGGTCAGGCAGAGATATGCCTTGGACACATCTATCCACTGACCACCAAGACATAACTTTAAGCTCATGAGGTGCATTGTTTCCCTTGTGTTGGGTCTTCATACTTGTTGATTAGGAATGTTAGCCCCCCTTGAATTAGTTTAGTATATTTTTAACTCACTCTACCTCCTCATCATCATCCATTAGCTGATGGATATATCTACATATGTCTAGGAGGCTAGTTATTCATCTTATCATCTATGCCAAGATCTTAATGTGCTGGCCTATAAAGTATATTTTATCCTCATGGATGTATAAGAGAATGAATTGAACGAGCTCTTTAGGCTTTCCAAAGCAAGTTAAATCATAGAGATGAGTTTCACTTGAGGCCTTTAACTTATCTTGAATCAAGACATCAAAGAGGGCATGACCTTTAGGGGTCTTGTACCATGTATCCACCATCTAATCTTACACCAAGTCCTAGATATGGCTCAACATCCAGTGGTTATATTCTTTTAACTAGCATACATGTGCAAAGGAGCACCATGGTTCTCCCATTAATACCTATAATATAAATTGCATGTATTAATAAGACATTATTATAAGTGCCTAGGTATCCACCACTATGATGCTAACTGCCTCAACTATTTACACCTTTGTCTTAGTGGCAGATGCTTCTTCAACAATTTTGGCCCACTTGGGTTCTAGCTACATAGGCATAAAGCTTGTTACCTTCCTCTTCTTCACCTTTTTTAATTTAATAGTACTAAACCTTGGGAGGTGTGGCTTACCAAATCCCCTAATAGTCATTAGTGCTTCTATAGTTGTAGGGTCTCTATCTATATGTTTAGCTTTGAGCTTTGTTGGTCCTTAATGGTGGATTGGTGATATTTTCCTGGTGTAACTTGGTTCTTTGCACAAACCCTTATTCAATCATTTACACTAGTTTTTAATTTGAATGCACTCTCTTTTTTTGTGCCTCTATTCACTTTGAGGTACTTAGATCTATCAAATGCTCACTGTGATAGTTTTTTCTTGCTTTGGCTCTCTAGTTTCTTGCTAAATTTGCACTAAGTCTAGGATTAGCATAAACTTGGTAACCTAAGTAAGTTGGTCATTTGCCTTTTTATACCCTTCTCTATCATCCACTATTATTAATGTAATATTAGTGGTGTAAGCACCTCGATCTTATTGGAAAACACAAAAAAATTATAAAATCTTTGAAAATTTCCTATCTTGTATGCATTAATTACATATCTATGTGCCACTACCTCATTAAACACTCCTAACAAATTTTTTGATGAAGTGATGTGTGGTTCAAATGGTCACTTCCTACTTCTTTATAGATGGACACTAACTATCTTAGATGACTTCCTTCTGTATGTGTCTCTTTCAGCATGACCTTCACTATTCTTGTGGCAACTTGGGCACGACACCTCACATGCACATGATAGCCTCCTTGGCCCCAGTTCTTTCTAGCTACACTCCTATTTCAAGCATGCTCTCTTTCTTTAGTCAATTTATTATGCATTATCTTGCCTTGACCTATCCTACCCCATACAAATTCCTTATGTTATCCCTCTAACTCTTTACTTCTCTTCAATTTCTCTTATGCACTATTAGACTTTGCATCATCACTATCAACCTTATGCTCAAAAACATTAAGCATCTTCACTTTTTGCCTTCTAGGGTATTCGGAACTAGATCAGTTAATGTGCTTGCTTACAATTCTAGCATAAAGTAGCACCAAGGTGGTTCATTCATGGTCCTTTTAGGGGCCTACACTTTCTATTTTATGTATATGTCTCTCTAGCTAATTCTACTTGTGCTTGGTAAGATTCACATACCCACTACTTAGATTTTTGGCCTCATGTACTTATGGACATAAGTTCTCAACTCACATGATTGGAATAATGCATGAATTACTAACTAATAAGTTCTTGCAGTCATCATGCACCACTTACTACCTCGATACACTATACAAGGGACAAAAGAAAGAAAGAGAGTGGTTTAGCTTGCACCAAACTTTATTTTGGTTACCTCAACTCAAACTAGTGATTGACTAAGAATTTAGAGTTTTCATGGTACAAGCACTAGCCTACTACCTATATGGCTTTAATCAGTTGCCATTAAAATTCCTAGGGAGCATTTCGATAGACAACATGTGCACCTTACATGTACCTATTTTTAAGATGTGGTGGATGATGTATAGACCCATCCAATATATTTGTAGCTTTCCTAGGTGTTTGAAGTACTTGGAATCATAGAGTAGCTTTAATTCTCCTTCTATTAGCTCCTCATTCTTGATGTACTTATCATGCCACCACTTTTGGCATGCTTTCTCAACCTGTTGACTCCATTTGGCTTGGGTGCACTTCTCATCCAGACACTCCAAGTCTTCCAATCTTATGCTTAAATATTCTTGGGCATCTAAGTGGTCATCAGTGAAATACATAAGGAGGGCACCATGAATTCCATAGGTATAACTAATTCAACACCAAACACCAGTATAAATGGTGTAACCTTGTTCAGGCACTTGTAGGTCATACAATATGCCTAAAGTACCATTAAACATGATCATCCCAATCATTATGACCAACATCACATATCTTCATTAGGAACATTCCCAAGATTTTATTAAAGGCTTTAGCTATGCCATTGGCCTAGGGATGATATGGGGTGATCTTATGGTGTGCCACCATGTATTTAGTTAGAAGGATGTGCACTATTTCATTAATGAAATCAGTGCCCCTATCACTTTTCAAACTTAATGGGTACCCATACCTATTGATGATGTTCTCCCATATAAATCATGTGGCTATCATAGCTCTATAGTCTTTAGTCGAAGTAGCTTCAGTCCACTTGGTGAAATAGTTAGTAGCCACTAAAATGTATCTAGCATTAGTGCACCATGCTGTAAGAGTGATTGGCCCAACAAAGTCAATGGCCCATTTTTTAAATGGTGCCTAGGTGAGAATGGGAATGAGAGGCATCTCATCTTCATGGTTGGGATTCCCAATGCACTAGCATCCATCACATGCCTTAGCATACTCCATGGCATCTTGGAATAGGCTTGGACACCATAAGCCTGACTGCAAGACCTTACATGTTGTTGCCTCACCAACACAATAGCTTCTTATAATCAATTCATGCACTTCCTAAAGCATGGAGTCCTATTTATGTTCCAAAACACACTATTGTAGGACTTCATCCCTACTTAATTTATGTATTTCCCTTTAAAGAGCTAAAAAGGGGCAGTGTGGACTATGAGTTATTTATTATCCTTAGTAGACAAGGTCTGGGGTGCAAACCTAGATGTTAGGAAAGGGATAATCTCCGCTGGATCTTTAAGAACATGCTAAAATCTATATAACTATGTGTCTGGCATGTCATCCTTAATGAGCACCATTGCATCACTAGAGTTGATGTGAGATAAATGGTTTGGCCCCAAGTTCTACTTCCTAAGTTTGATAACTACAAAGAAATAGAATTCTTAGAAGAGAACAATCTATCTGTATATGCACCCATGTAAAATAGGATTATTCATGATGTACTTGAGCACTTCATGATCTATGAAGAAGATGAATGAGTTTTCTAGAAGGTATTGCCCAAATTGTTTAAGGGCATAGACCATTGGCAATACCTTGCACTTAATGGTGGTATAAATTTGCTCTACTTGCATTAATTTTCTACTTGCAAAGGAGATGGGGTGGTCCATCTTACCCTCACTTGGTTGCACCAAAATGGTGCCAATGGTAGATCTTGAAGAATCAATATGGATGTGGAAAGGAGTTATCTAGTCAAGAAATTATAAAATTGGTGTACTATCTAACTTTAACTTTAGTGTTTCAAAGGCCTCCTCTTGTGCCTTGCCCCAATAAAATTGTCCACTGGATCTTTAGGAATGTGATGAACTCTATATATCTATGTGTCTGGCATGTCATCCTTAATGAGCACCATTGCATCACCAGAGTTGATGTGAGAGAAATGGTTTGGCCCCAATTTCTGCTTCTCAAGTTTGACAACTACAGAGAACTAGAATTCTTGGAAGAGAACAATCTATTGGCATATGCACCCATGTAAAATAGGCTTATTCATGAGGTACTTGAGCACCTCATGATCTATGAAGAAGATGAATGGATTTGTTATAAGGTATTGCCTAAATTTTTGTAGGGCATAGACCATTGGTAGTACCTCACACTTGATGATGATATAATTTTACTCTACTTGCATTAGTTTTCTCCTTGCAAAGGAGATGGGGTGGTCCATCTTGCCCTCACTTGGTTTCAACAAAATGGTGCCAAGGTAAATCCTAAAGCATCAATGTGGATGTGAAAAGGAGTTGTCTAGTCAAGAAATTGTAAATTTGGTGTACTAGCCAACTTCAACTTTAGTGTTTCAAATTCCTCCTCTTGTGCCTTGCCTTAGTAAAATGGTCCACTAGATCTTTAAGAACATGATGAACTCTGTATAGCTGTGTGTCTGGCATGTCATCTTTAATGAGCACCATTGCATCACTGGAGTTAATGCGAGACAAATGGTCTAGCCCCAAGTTTTGCTTAGAGAACTAGAATTATTGCAAGAGAATAATCTATCTGCATATGCACCCATGTAAAATAGGCTTATTCATGAGGTAATTGAGCACCTCATGATCTATGAAGAAGATGAATGGGTTTGATAGAAGGTATTGCCTAAATTATTTTAGGGCATATACCATTGCATCACCAAAGTTAATACAAGACAATCTCCATTGGATCTTTAAGAATGTGCTAAACTCTGTATAGCTATACGTCTAGCATGTCATCCTTAATGAACACCATTGTATCACCAAATTTGATGCAATATAAATGGTTGGGCCCCAAGTTTTGCTTCCCAAGTTTGACAACTATAGATAACTAGAATTCCTAGAAGAGAATAATCTATCTGCATATGCACCCATGTAAAATAGGCTTATTCATGAGGTACTTAAGCACCTCATGATCTATGAAGAAGATGAATGGGTTTACTAGAAGGTATTGCATAAATTTTTATAGGGCATAGATTATTGGTAGTACCTTCCACTTGATGGTGGTATAATTTTGCTCTACCTGCATTAATTTTCTACTTGTAAAGGAGATGGGGTGGTCCATCTTGCCCTCACCTAGTTGTACCAAAATGGTGCCAATGGTAGATCTTGAAGCATCAATGTGGATGTGGAAAGGAGTTGTCTAGTTAATAAATTAAAAAATTGGTGCACTAGCCAACTTCAACTTTAGTGTTTCAAATGCCTCCTCTTGTGCCTTGGCCCAGTAAAATGGTCCACTAGATCTTTAATAACGTGTTGAACTCTATATAGCTACATGTCTAGCATGTCATCCTTAGTGAGCACCATTGCATCACCAGAGTTGATGCAAGACAAATGGTCTGGCCCTAAGTTCTGCTTCCCAAGTTTGACAACTATAGAGAACTAGAATTCCTGGAAGAGAATAATCTATCTACATATGCACCTATGTGAAATAGGCTTATTCATGAGGTACTTGATAACCTCATGATCTATGAATAAGATTAATGGGATTGATAAAAGGTATTGCCTAAATTTTTTTAGGGCATAGACCATTACATCACCAGAGTTGATGTGAGACAATCTCCACTAGATCTTTAGGAACATGCTAAACTTTGTATAGCTATGTGTCTAGCATGTCACCCTTAATGAGCACCATTACATCACCAAAGTTGATGTGATACAAATTGTCTGGCCCCAAGGTCTACTTCCTAGGTTTGAAAACTACAAAGAACTAAAATTCCTAGAAGATAACAATCTATTTGTATATGCACCCATGTAAAATAGGCTTATTCATAAGGTACTTGAGCACCTCATGATATATGAAGAAGATGAATGGGTTTTCTAGAAGTTATTTCTTAAAATGTTTTAGGGCATAGACCATTGGCATTACCTCACTCTTGATGGTGGTATAATTTTGCTCTACTTGTATTAATTTTCTACTTTCAAAGGAGGTGGGGTGGTCCATTTTACCCTGACCTAGTTACACCAAAATGGTGCCAATGGTAGATCTTGAAGCATCAATGTAGATGTGGAAAGGAGTTGTCTAGTCAATAAATTATAACATTGGTGCACTAGCCAACTTCAACTTTAGTGTTTCAAAGGCCTCCTCTTGTGCCTTGCCCTAGTAAAATGGTCCATCCTTGTACAAGAGCTCATATAGAGGTGATATAATCTTTGTGTATCTTCATATGAACTTGCTATATTAACCATAATGACCTAAAAAGGCATGAATGTCTTTCTACATTAAGGTAGTCTAGAGCTAGATTATTATGACTATCTTTGTTAGATCAATAAACAAACCATCTTTACAAATGATGTGCTTGATCAATATCCCAAATGGATTTAAAAAGATACGCTTCTTCAGGTTTAAAGTGATCTAGAGTTGCCTACACCTTTGAAACATGAGGCACAGGTTGTCATAGTGGTCTTTTACAATACCATACACAGTCCAATCATCAAGATACACTTGAAATAACCTATGAATAAAGTCCTTGAAGGTAGTGACCACTCCCTTGGAGAATATGGTTGGTGCATTCTTGAGTCTGAAGGGCATCATGTTATAGGAAAAAAAGCCCCATTTAGTTCTAATGGTTATTTTGGGCTTATCCTCCTCTTTGATCTACACTTGATGGTAACCCAAAAACCCATGTGTGAAAGTGTAGATATCATAGCCTATGACTTCATCTAGGACCTCATTAGTGAATGGGGTCAAGAATGGATCATTGACATAGGTGGCATTCAACATCTTGTAGTCAATGAAAATTTGTATGTGCCTATATTTATCGATGTCAATGACCATCGGGCTCACGCACTTAGATTCTTATACTGAGTAGATGACACTAGTAGCCAACATTCCATTGATCTCCATCTTTACCTTGGTACAAATATTGGGATTCATCTGATATGGGCACTTATTGACTCACCTTGCATCATCCACTAGCTTAATTCTCATTTTCCCAAGTGAAGGGAGGGTGCCATTCATGTTTTTATAGCTGTGTGGGAATAGGTCCTAAAATTCTTTTAGGAGGTCTATGATTTATGTCATATCTAATTTAGACTAGTAAAAACCTATAATGGCAATCTTTGGCTCACCTTTTATGCTGATGTCTACTTTAGTGGTTTTAAGTTTTGCATGGTAGGGTTCAGTTATTTATTGATGATAGTCTTGAACTTTCCTTGTCTCCTATGATGTTTCAATCCAAAGATGTATTGGATCTTCATCATCTGGGGTGCTATCATCCACAAGGTGCACAAGCTTTGTCTACATGTTAGAACCTTCTAATTACACTCTTTCTAGGTTTCATCATCTTCTTTGATGGAGTCACTATTGAGTGTTATTTTTTAATAATGTTGGGAGTGCTAGTCCTTTTTACCTAAACATCTCCTTCAGGTGATCTTATAAGATAGCAGTATCCTCAAACACCACCCTATAGATGACTTATAATGGCTCCAGTAGCTCTAGGCTCTATGAAGAAAAGGAGGTGTGCATGAACCTCTCCTAAAGAATCTCCCAATTCCTTATCTTGTGGAACATCTCATTTACAATTTACCACACTCATTCCTATGTTTTCAAGTTCCTATAAAAAAACATGCACCCATAAACCTCTTGGTGCATTCTCACTATAGAAAATCTAGGTTTCTTTGTATAAATGCACATGTGATTGGGTTAGAATTATCGATGTAAGTAGGTATGTCCAAATCCTCATTGCTTTTTTTGAGCCTGGTGCATATCATTGCCTTCACATCTTGCCAAGTTAGTAAGCTAGGTCTTTGTATTGCCCACTAGTGAGCTACAATTCTTTTCAAGGTGTGCACTAGTACGCCCATTTGATCTACCTCATTTAAGATGCAGGATTCAATGTCCTAGACATAATTTTCTATGGGTTAGCTCCCTTCATACTTTGGAAGCACTAAAAGCTTCCATTTACTAAACTAGAGTACCCTTTTCTCCACCTTTCAAGTATGAGGGACCTATTTCTTCTTACCATGCTCAATCCTAATCAACCCTATCCTGGATAGTCTTGGCCCAGATGCTTGCACTAGGTGACACCTTAGACCAGTAATCTCATAGGCCTATTTGACCCATAAATTTTAGGCTACATCAGTTATATCAGAGGTTGACTATCCATCCTCCCATTTGAGCATGCCTTAGTCATTAGGGTTGAACTTCTCAACACCCTGCACCATGATATTATAGATGTGGTTAATCTCATCTTCAATATCAACACTTTCTATGTATGGGGGACCTTAGTCACTTGAAAGAGGGATCACCACTCTTTCCTTGTCATTCTCAAAAGTTATATATCACTTCTTAAATTTCATTTCTATGTTGTTAACATAGCACTATGGTCTTCCCAAGAGTGTTGGATAGTTATCCTATTCTACCAAATCTATGACCTCAAAGTTTGAATAACTTAGTTAAATGAGACCCTTTAAGATCATGATAAGTTACACTCAAGTTTTTTTAGCCATGAATAACATATGAGGTGAAGGTCTCAAGGGTAGCCACCCCATATTTTCTTAGGTGTTTTGATTTAGAATATTAACCTCAGTGCCCATATCAACTAGTACTTCAAAAACTAACCACCCATTGATGGTGGCATCTATCAACAACTCCTTGTCATACTCATCATTCTAAGTATGACTTACTTTGTACACCTACTCCATATTTGGTGTAAAAACTTTAATTATCTAAGGCACAACCTTTACTTTTGGTTTCTTCCCTACATGGTTTATCAACAAATCTTTTAATAGGGGAAACATTTCTTCAATTTGTAAGAGGTATAGGATCTTAGTTACTTCTTGTACTTAAGCCTTTTGGTGATCTTGCTTCTTATGTAAAGTAGTGGCTTATGCCTCTAAATCTATGGCCAACTAAAGTTCACCCTACAAGTTTTGTATCATGCTCATGGCTTGTTGTAAGATGTCCTTTTGTCATGCAAGTTCAGGATATGGTGTAGTTTTTATCTTCAGCCACATCATATGCTCAATATAGCTTGATTCACCATACTTCAAGTGAAAATCTTAATTTGGCATAGTGGGTGGTTAAGTGGTGAACCCACTCCTTATTGTGGCTTGTACTTTATGTGGCTCTTTATGAGCCTATTATGGCTTGGGAGCCCACCTTTACTCTTTAGACTCATGCCTCACCATTACCACACCTCTATCTACACTAGGTTAACCTTGATTTATCTTTTTATACAAGTATGGGCATTATTTGACCGAATGTGGTCCTCGATAGTTCTTGCATGTTAGGTTCATGGGGAAGTCATGCTAATAGTGTTTACCCAACCAACACTTGTAGCATAATCACTATGGGAATCTTCCTCCACCACATCCTCCTCCTCATTTACACATGACTCATTAGTTACCATAATCCATATTGATTTGGCTATAGCCTTCATTTCCTTGATCCATCTTATCACCACCTGATGTCATTACTTGACTTGCATCTTTTTCCATATTCTAACACATCTCATTGATGAATCTATAGTCCACTATTGAGTGCGTATAAGGATCACACATCTTGAAATAAATGGTGGTGTTTATTTGGCTATCATGTTGTAATAGATGATAGTTTCACAAGTCATATAACCCATGATAGACCTCATAGTTAAAAAGTAGGGTATAGCCATTTATTTGCAAGTAGTTATTCTTGTTATGCTCTTCCATCTCATAGTCAGTGCACCATAACCCACTATGAGTGTCATGCATTGAACTAGTGGTTAAACTTCATAGTTGGGAGGTTATTGATGCAATTTGTGCCTTCATGAATGGGCTAATCCTGGTATCGATGTTGCCTACCACCTTGACCCAGAACATGTCTTCAAGCACTTTATGAGGGTCTAAGAAGGTCTTCATAGATAGTGCTCTTTTGAATGGTACCAACAAGCCTCCAACAAACCATTGCATGTGTTGGTAGGGGTGAATGTCATATGGAAGTTTTGATAAAAGATTTTTAAATGATGCATCATATAGGTGCATGCTCTTAGATAACTCTTGGTTGATTTCCTTGATTATTATGATGATTTTCTACTCAAACTCAAGGATATCAAACTCTTTCAATAATGCTTCCATCAACACATTATAGTCAACCATAGCCTGGTTTAGATCAAATTTTTGATACTAGGTATGGGTGCAATCCAACAAGGTGGTCATGAAATAGGTTGCCTTGTACTCAGGTTGAATGATGCCTTGAGTGCACCAGTGTAATTCACACTTTAGAACATGTTCCATGGCATTTTCAACTCTATGATACTTATGAAAGTACATCACCATCTCATAGTAGATCTATTGAGGGGGTGGTGATAGGTTCTAAGGTGCTTGTTCCCTTAGGTTTGAGTTGAGCATCGACCCTAATAGAGTAGGCTACACTGCTAAAGTTTTTAGTGTAGTACCACTTACTAGTAGTGTTGTGCCACTTCCTATGGGATATTTCCTAGTTGTCATAGCTAACATTCTCTACATGGCAATGCTTATGTCTATGTTCAATGCTCTTGGGTTGATGGTTACTAGATTCACTATATCATTGATCAATTCCTCATAATGAATTACTTGCTCAATCACAAATTATTGATCCATATTTTGGACCTTATCAAAGTTTATGTTGATAACAGGTTTAGTTACCATTCTTCTTTCTTCTAGTGGAGAATCTAGTACATGAGCTTGCACTTCAGGTTTAAATGGGGTAGGTACTTATGACATGTTCTTGAGCCCCACATCTTGTAGGAACCCACTGCATCCTATATCCCACTTCTAAGTTTGGTTTTTTCCTTCCTCTTCTCTCTCTTTACACTATTTTAATTCAAGGGATCCTTCCCAATGCCCTTCCCACTTGCTATGGGTCCTCTTATCACTTCTAAGTTCCGAATCCTCCATTAGCCTATGCCTTCACTTACTATAATTTAGCCTCCAAAGCTTCTAAGTGTCAAGTTGTTATTCCTCTTCCATTTCACCTTACCTACACTTCCCCCTCTCACCCTTCATGCTTATTCATACATGCAATGACTTCAGCCTTTCATTCTTATGGTTTATATAATGTAATCAACCAAAGCTTCTTCATTTCAGTGCTAGGCCCTCTTATGAATGCACCCATTGATTTGTGAAGAAACTCATACTCTACTTACTCTAGGCATGATAAGGTCAAAACTATGAATTTCAAAACATAGCTATTCAATGCACCATTCCACTACTTGTCCACAAGATGTGTCTAAAATTCATCTCAGCTCTATAGCCTCTCTACACATTTTGCAGTCCACTCAAGGCATTATCATAGCTTCACCTTTTAGTAGTAGTGTAAGCAACCAATAGATAATACACATGCTTACATAGCTCATAGAAGAACACTTCATACAAGGTCTCATACAAGCTAGCTTGTACCCATTTTCTTAGCTTCTACCCTTTGCATGTAGGATGGTTTTATGCAAAATTATCTTCCACTTGATCTATCCAGTGTTCAATGTTCTTGAGTGATAGTTAGAGAATCACTCTATTACACCATTGTAATAATAAATTCAACATGATCCCAATAATAAAACCAAAATATTGTAGAAAATTTCACTTGGTTGATTTTTGCACTTGGCCATGTGCTTAACTATCAAGCCAATTTAGTTTGAGACTTGGTGGGGCTAGGCATGAGGATATTAAGGTATTAGTACATAAAATTTAATCATGATATGGCATTGACATCAGTTTCACATAAGGTGGAAGCCTTTTGTGCTCACCCAAATCACAATAGTAAAGGGACCAAGCCCATATTGGGCTAGTTACATCATGGCACAACTCAGGGTTCAAAGGGAATTGGTCATTAGTTGTAGGAGTTTAGGTGGTCATCTAGTAATAGGTTCTCAAAGGGAGTTCAATAAGTATAAGCCTTCTTTATGGTCCAAGTCATAAGGGGCAAGTCTATACTTGGAAGGGTTAGGCTCTTAGGGGTGTAAGCTGTAAGAATAGCCAGTTGAAGTCATTCATGTACTTAAATGATTCATAAGGATGGCTTATGTTCAACAACCCATTCTTAAGATAGTGCTCTAAGTATGGGTCATGGAACCTTGGTTAATTCAGGTTTCATCCCTTAGGGAATCTATAGGTTGATCAAGGTCGCTAAATAGCATAAGGATGCCATCAATGACTAAGGTTGAATGCCCATATTCCAATGTATTATGTAAAAACTAACACAAAGCTTAAATGAAACCAAATTATAATCACAACTTCACGTAAACTATTAAACAAGGATTAACACTCCATTCCTTCAATAGTATTCTTCATTAACTAAAAGTTCATTAAAAAAATTTAATACAAATAACAGAGCATATGCTCTTCCTAACTCTATTCATTCCCACTGGCTCACATGCAGTCTTGGCCTATACATTCCAATCTCTAAACTAGTATATGCATACTAAAAAGACACTAATATATCATGCTCTATTGTTTTAAAGCTTCATTATGCTTAATCACCCCTTGATCTTCAAATGTAGGCCTTCTTTTATAAGTGAATGGGCATCTCCTGCCAAGTAAGATGGGTGCATTCCAAGTGTTGAGCCATCATGAGTTTGTTAGCTCCACTATGCTATCTAGGGTGGATGAGCACACACCATATGATGAGCTATCACTAAATGGTTATTATCTCACCTTTTCCTCTCTTTGATATATGTGCTTCTCAAGCCACCACATCCAAGTCTTGATACAGATGTCTTTAACTACCTGCTAGCTGGCATAGAATCCATAGGGACTTTTCCAATTGCTCCAAAAAGGGGGCCCAACATAAGTTTTCTCACATACTTCTACAACACTAATTCTAAGTAATACATTCAAATTTTCAAAATCTCAATTTTGGTGGGAAAGTGGAAATTTGAAATTTTATCAAGCTATAACTAAAACAAACTTATATATTTGAAAACTAAGGATGGTCTAAGCATCCAAATACCTCCTAAACCATCATCAAGCCAAAATTTGAATAATAAGACCATAATTGAAGTGAAAACTATCCTAGAAGTGATAATCCTACATTAGGTGCCCTGAATTTCTTGATATATATAAGGATAGACCTTATTTCATATCCTTTTTATTTCATTCCTATATCAATGAATGAACATGAAAGAAAAATCTTCTCCAACTCTATTTTCCAAATATTCATATGAGGGCTACCATTTTTGACCATAGAGTTTTTACACTATGGCCATCACTGCATCTAATAGGTATGACATCATATATAAATTTCCATCTATAGGCCTCTTATTAGGTTGTAGTACCTATGGTTTTAATCAAGCACTTATAAACTCCCCAAGTGCCATAAACTAGTTAAATATTAATGAACCCATTCAACCTAAACGTATGCAATACTCGAAAAACCATATAGTCTATTCAGAAGAGCAATGACTATCATAATTCTTAGTCTAAATTTGATAATACAATTGGAGGAGATAACCCCTTTGGGATTCATCCTCTTACCTTTTATGAGATATTATTTTAGCTTTCCATCTACTATGTTGTGCTCAAACCAAATATTGGCTGAGACTTAATTATAGGCAGGCTAAGGATAATGAATACTAATGTATCTCTCAAATACCCTACCTAAAATATAAGTAGAGGCATTCTTAACTCTCCTAAAATGTAGAATATCCCTAGTATTGGTTCCATTATCAAACAAGGATTTTAGGTGGTCAATACATAACATTACCTCAGGTCTGACTACTATCTTGTGGATTCCTTGCTCTTTGATTGGTATCAAATCATCAATGTATTTCTTGGATTTTAGAGAGAGTTTATCTTTGGTAGAGTATGGCTAGATAGATTCCACATCTTCCTAGAGTGTTGAGTAATGGGAAACTTGAAATTTAGGGCACTCTTCTGAAATATCATATCTTTATACTTTATCAATCCTATAAATGAATATGGGGAGGAGACTAAGGTCTTACCATGTTTTGAAGAAGAGGTCATTGTTATCCTTTGGTCATTATAATTATTTTGATGTCTTGACTGATTGATTATGTGATTGTTAGCTGAAGAAAATTAGGGCTCATTTGGCATTGGGGAAGCTTTAAAATGTACTTGTTTGATTGAGAGAGTAATGACAGAGTGAATTTTACTTAGCATAGATTTTGCATATATCACTCATAAGCCTGAGTATTGAATGTATTTATGTAGCTTAAATGAAGATAATGAACTTTTGATTTAATGCCCATTTCAAATTTAATGTGCCAATCAGCTTTGGTGGGGACACTTACTTTCCAAATGGCAGTCATTCATTAATTATTTGTGTCTAGTCATCACTTTTAAGACAACTATTTGTTATTCATTAACTTACTTATTTACTATGTTGTCAATCTTTCCCCTTTTATGTTTTGTCCAAGTCCTCATTAACCCAACCCTTTAAATATCTTCATTACATTGGACAAGTCCCATAATGGTGAGTTAACATGATCAAGCCACATGGCTTGATCTTGGAGCATGAGAGCTTGGACCATTGGATTGGTATACCTTTTGACCATCAACATTCTCATGGTCATGGGTTACTATGATTGAGACACATGGAATGATCTCAGGCACCCATAAAACATGAAAACATAGAAGCTTGTAACCATTAGAATGCAAACCAAATAATTTTTTAACCCATTCATAGGTCTATTTTAATGAGAATGTGCCAAGTGTCAATCACTCAAAACCCCAAAGGCTCTAAATCATTAGGACATAGGAATGCAGAAACATTAGATTTTTTGGTAAATAGATGAATTATTTGTGTTTCTATTTTAATGAGAATATGCCACGTGAAGAGTTTGCAAATCCCGATAGACTGGAAGACTTAAACTTTTAATAATGCAAAATCCTTCTAAGACTTATAAGTCTTGTAAATGTCCAAAGTTCAAAGTGATGTGAGAGTGATGCATGTCAAAACCACATGGAATCCAATAGTATGGGATCAATTGGAGAAGATTAATGATCCTTGACCTTTAAACCTCCAATCCAAAATATATCAACTAGGACATAGAAAGATTAGTACTATTAGCTCATAAATTAGAACATCATCATTGACATAAAATTCATGAAAAACCAAAGTTTTAAATGACTTAAGATATTAATTTAAGCTTATATTTTCATAATTTAAACTTGTCTAATGCTAGATTATATGGAAATAACCCTAGATGACAAATGCATGATAACCAAGTCAAATTTTTAGGCTCATAACTCCCCAAATAAAGGTTTTACAATAATGGGTCCCTATTTTAAAATTTTAAAATGGGGTGAGTGTGTTAGGGCATAAAAAAATTAAATCTAAAAACACTTTTGAAATATTTCAATTTATTTTTTTTCCATATTTGTAAGTAGATATATTGCAAACACTTTGACTTTGAATTTTGAATATGTTATCCTTTTGGATAAGCAATTATTTCCTCAGAAGATAAAATATACCTAGGATTTAAATCATTCTCCTTTTGAGAATGCCATGCTAGATAATTCTCAAGGTCAACAAAATCCTAATTTAAATGTAGCCAAGCATAAACTCTTTTGTTGAAAAAACCACAAACATGTTGTAGATGTAATTGAATATGTTTCAAACAGATAATTTTTCCAATATGCATTATGACTTTGAAAATAATGTAGAAAAAAATCATGTGACATGGGAATGATAAGAGGATGAAGAGGAATTATAATCTTGCATGGATTCTATCCAACAAGATACCCTAAGTACCATATTATTAAGTCATAATGCTAGTTTTGAAATACAAGAGGTTTTGTTAAATAATATTGAAGGATCAAAATTAAGAATTTTTTCAAGTTTTAGTTATCAAATTAGATCTAGAAGAACTCTAGGAATGCATGCAAGCAGAGGCCTTTTTAATTACAAATCAATATCACAAAGAAGTGGCATTTATTAATGATCCTATTTCAAATATCCTAAAAATAAATTTTAGGTAAAAGAGTCCCATTGACATGATTTAATTTTTTTAGGTAAATATATTCAAAACCTATGTTATTTATTATTTAACTTTTGGAGAAAATAACCATGTTAAACAAAATCATATTTATGGTTTAGAATTTGAAATAAATAAACTAGTTAAGTCATTAAGAGAGTACAAGGATGTTTTGTGGAAATATTTAAATCCACAAATGTGAAAATATTTCTTTTACAAGGTAAATGGAAATATTAAAATCAATGTTTTCTAACCCACCCTCCCATATTAACTAGGAATTATTAGTTTTTATTTAGAATAATTAGCTTAGATTATTTTGATGTGGGTTTTATGCACTACCATAGATGATGTGTTTTCACCCTTTCATTTTAGGATTACTGGTAATTTAGCCTAATGCACAAGTTACATGTACGTAGTTTTATATATAACTAAGTGGTGGAATAGTAACATGTGACCTATCACCCATCAAGGGAACTCATTGGAGAGAGTAAGGATGAGGTGAAATGGCAATGGAAAGAGTTCATTGAATAATTTTAAACATGGACATAATGCCTTCACACCATGGTGGGAATTATACTCAACTATAAAAGAGATATAGAGAAAGTAAGTGGAATGATGGTCAAAGATTAAATGTGGTGGAATACCTTGTAGACTTAAACTGGTGAGTGTTTCCATGGTGAAATTAATTATGTTTTTAGAGAATAAATAAATGTTTCACCATACTCTCGATCTTGTTTCATGCCTTATCAAGGTAGTTGAAAGGTTTCTCTACTTCAATAGTCCTTCTAGTAGTGACATTGATGTGATTTTAGAGATGTTAAAGAGAAAACTATCATCAATTTTAGTTCAATTGAATCCATTGGTAGGGAGGTTGGCCTTTGGATATGAGTTACAAAGGTAGGAAATAGACTATAATGATAGAGTGGTCCTTTTTATTGAATCCTATGTTGACCTAAACTTTAATAATTTATAGATTAATGAGTTTGAGTACAAACCTATTTACAAAAGGCTTGTCCATGCTTCTACTTTAGATGAAAAATATGAACATTCACTTATTTTGGTCCAAAAAACATTGCATATATTATATCCTCATGGACTTATGAGAGAATTCACATGTATTAAATAATTGACAGAAGAAGATGAATAAAGTATGGAATTCTAGTTTGCATATAAACTATTTGACAAAATGTCATAGAGATATTTTGGTTCTAGATCTCAAAATACTACTTTGAATGCATACCAAGAAGAATTTTTTGAGGGATAAATCCACTTAAATAATTTTATGGTATGTTTACAATTACTAAGACACTGTATTAATCTTAGCTAACATGTGATCTTTAAGTAGTGAGGGAAAAATAAAATGTGCAAAGTGTTTGAAAAAATGTCAAAACAAAATTCTTTTGAAAGGAAGGTTTTGAAAATAAAACAAGTTGAATTCAAGGAATAAATAGTCTCCTTTATTCTAGTTACATGTGGTATTGATAACTATGAAATTTTGGTTAAGCTAGTTGAGGGACATCCCATTAATCTATCAACAAAATCTTCGAACATTATTTCAATGCTAAAAGTTTTGGTTCAACATAAAGTGGGGCTCCTTATGGATAAATAATGCCTCATCTATAAGGGTAAAAAACTAGAGGACTCTACACAACTAAATGCATATAAGCTTAAATGGAATACATTCTTTTTCAAATCTACTTACTTATAAAGATGCAGCTCATTCCAAGGCACCCACCCAATCAACATTCCTTACTGACAAACGAAGCCCTTATAATGTTGATAAATCAGATGTTGTGCCAACAATGGAGGTAAAACATTAGAGGTCAAAATAACACTATAATTCTCATAAATTTGGGTCAATAATATATTACTTTAATGGTTTTTGGTCTCGGTCTAAAGATTTGCATAAGTGGATTTATACATATTGGTCTAAACAGTGTGAGATTATTTTGTGTTCCAAATGTTTTTTTGTAGTAAATTTTTAAAATTATGAATATTGTAAGAAAGTATTTAATAAGAAATCATGGTTATGGGGAAGAGTGATGCTCTTTATTATCCCTTGGTTTCCGTAATTTGATCATAATACTATGGTTGTATCCAAAATGCATGTTTGGGTTCAACTCGCAAATATGCCTCTTTATTTTTTTCACTCAAGATTAATTACTAACATTTGGAATTCTCTAAGAATATTTTTGAAAGATGATACTAATCAAACATGTCAAGGCCTTTTCACATTTTCTCACATTTGTATGGATATTAATCTAAGTAAAGTATTACGATAAAGAATAATACTAAAATTTGGTGATTTGACATGGAGTCAAAGTTTGGAATATGAAAATAAAGTGTTATTTTTATCACCAAACAAGGCAAATATAGGAATATTTCTCACAAGCATGAGGACATCTAAATGGGAATTAGGGGTATATTAACAAACTAAAAGTTTGGTAGCCTTATGATCCATAACCTCCATAGGATGGAGAAGATGAGAATAGTATAATTACTTATTATAGAGGAAGAGAAAGATATATATGTAGGAAAATATGTTTAAAATGATGATTTAAATTAGTCATCAGAGAATTTTGAGGAAGGAATGCAGGTTGGGGAACCATCCAAATGAGGAACACACACACACACACACACACACACATATGAAACTTCAATAAGAGTAATTAAGAGATTACATGATTCAAATAACTCTAAATTTGATAAGGAACCATCTATGGTTGGATATTATAAAAATTTCATCTCAACCTACAAATGGTGGTAGTGGGAACTCGTCTCGAGTGTTAGATTGAGGTGAAAAATAAGAAGTGGGAAAAAGGATGAATCAAGGATATTGCCATATGATACAAATATGTGCATTTTCTTAGGGTAAAATATCAAGTATCTAATTATTTTAGTGAACTTGAGTTGGTTATACTAGTATATTTGGTCCATGAGGGTTGTTTTTAGGAAATTTAGTCTTAATTTTGTATACATTTACATGTTGTAACTCTTTTTCAATGAATAAAATTTATGATTTTTTATTTGGAAAAAACCCCATCAAGGTAACTTTACCCAAATGATTAAAACAACACCCAAGGATGGACATTTACGATGGTGCTATATTAAAATAATAAGATCTCATTAAAAAAAGAGGGAATGGTAAATCAGAAATGAAGATTTCAAATATCTAGTTATTAATCCTTTTTCTTAAGAAACACTTTCTAAGATCTATGCTAATCAACCAACATTCACCAAATCTAGTCCTGCAATCAAATATGAATAAACAGGACATGAAAGTCTAAAGACTAATCATTATGAGTAAATATTAAAATTATCACTTTATAAGATAAATTGATCACAAATAATATTTAAAAACACATTTTACCATAACAATTTTATAAATATCAAATTTGTTGTATAAAATAGCAAACAACACATACATATACAATAATAGAAGATCATAAATTAACTAAATGAAATGGTTAGAGTAGTAAAACTACTCAATCTAACCTACTCATAATAAAGAATATAAATCTTGTATAGTGATAACTAGAATCTGAGAAAATACAACATTAATTTAATTTTTTATACTTAGAATCTAAGAAAATACATTTTTTTTGCAAAAGTAAACAACTAAAACAAACTCATAAAACATTTATGAAGGTTTATTAAGCTTGTTGAGTCTTCTAAATTTTTTATAAATAAGATTATTTTAATACAAAATATTTATAAAAGTTTGTGGTCACCACCTTACTTTTTGGATAAACTTGCATGTGATCTCTTACTAAAAATAAACTGAATCTAAATCTAGAACTAGTAAAAATAAAACGTGTAGCTTTAAATCTAAATTTAAAGCAAGCTATGCTAATCCAAAAGATAACTTGAAAAAAGACTTCGACTTTGAGGCTACTTAGACTTGTCCCTATCTAAATTTAGACTTTATATAAGATTATGCAAACTATCACTGTGTTTTATCCATGCAACCATGACTTTGAAATTTTTCAAATTCCACTGCTACATATTTTGTATGGAAGTTTCATAACCCTTCAAGTCATTTTTGGATCTCGTGGAGTCTCAACACATAGTTAAAACTATGTGTTCTTAAAAATTAAAAGCCAATATTTTTGAAAAGGAAATTATAAGAAAGCATAAAATTTTTAACCCTAACAAGCTTGTAAACCATATTAATGCTTAGTAATCTATGCATATATTTTGATATTAATGATCTCTATGTTTATTTCCATATTTAACTTTAAATTTTAGGTTAGTTGTGGTCATATATCAAGCCCCACTAATCAATATATTCTTCCACTAATCAGTTTATTCCCCTTTTATAGTCACGTGACCTCTATATTTATTAATTATCTATGTGCATCTTGTTCCAATATATTTGTGTGGCCATTCTACTCAGTTCTCTATTAGTGGAAAAATCTTATGAAATACCCAAAACTTGTGATGATTTGATGGGCAATGATGGTTGTTAATTTTAAATTTGTGTTCATAGAGTGACATGGCATATTTGGAGTGGTTCAAGTGGCCTTCAGGGAAGTTCGATAGTTAGGATGGTATTGAAGTGTATCATTGTGATCCATACATCTTCATCACACAACTTATATGAACTACTATGTTATCTCTTATGTTCCATATGAATTGCGTGAGTTTCTTATCATGCTTAGTCAAAGTCTGAGTAATATGATGACTATGTGTCTATTCTCAATTGGTTCAAAGTCACGTGGTTATTGAATCTATCAATTTTATTGCTTAGTCATGTTCCCCTATGAGCTCCTTAAAATATGAAAATGTTACAACCTATGATTGCTTCACAGTCATAAATTTTTTAGTCCTTCTCAAAGTTATTTGGAATGTGAAGGTAATTAGTGGTTTCAATATTGTGATATTTTAATACATGGCATCTTGTGATTGAATCATAATTATATAATTATCAAAATGTGGTTCAATCCATTAAATTTGTGAGAGGTTGTGAGGTCATGAGGTGTTATGAACAAGACATGTGGCATCCTTTGAATATCTCAAAATATTAGCATTGAATAAATGCTAGGAGATACAAACACTATGAGGTGCATAGAAAACAACACCTTGACACATAACATCTTGATATTGGCTTAGAGTCATGCAATATTTGTACCTTTTATGTGAAGGAGAGATATTTTGAAATCTATATGAAAAATTACATGCCAAATTTAAATATTTTTCATGCATCAAAATATGAATTTAGACCAAGTTAAATAATCATTATTATTATGAAAGATTGTTCAAATAGTAAGATGATCAGCCACAGGGTCTCACAATTATTAGAATCTATGTGCATTTGAGTATAATGTGAAACTATATTAAAATGTTGTGTCATAGTTCATAAATATTAATTCCTCAAGTCTGCTAAGTCTTGGTCATTATATATGCAATAAAATTGAGATCATATGTGAGATAACTTTTAGGACATATCCAAATGAATTTAAAACTATAAACCTTTTGATTATAATGAGAAAATATTTCAAATGCTTATATTGATCATATAATCATGTGATTATTTGCAATTTTTACTCTATAAAAGTGGGTCCCTATTCACAAAAGTAATTTGGGAATGTTGGTTACAAAAAATTATTTATATTATTTTAGCTATTTTACTTTATTTCATTTTTCATAGTTAGATTTTTTTGACTTCAATAAGTGGGTTCCCTACATGTGGTCTTAAAATAATTCAATCTTTTTTCATTGTTCATTTTGACTAATGATCAATAATGTTGGTGTTAACAGATGTCAAGTACACAAATAGAAGTGGGTTCCCTACATGTGGTCTAGAAATAATTCAATCTTCTTTCATTGTTCACTTTAACTAATGATCAATAATGTTGGTGTTAATAGATGTCAAGTACACAAATAGACATTTTTCATCAATAGTGAGAGGATAAAGTACTTCTCCTATTAGCAAGCAGAGCTACCTTTATTAAAATCCAAAAAGATATAGTAAATTAAAATATTTACAACAAAAATGAGTTTTATCAGCATAGTACTTTTAACCAAAAAGTATGAAAAGGCTAAAGAAAGGAAAATAGGATGTAGAGATGTAAAAGAGAGAAATATGTTTTTAGAAGATAAAAGAGATAACATAACCAATAAGCCAAAATCAGAAACCTATTATAAATGTCAAAATAATTTAGATATGATCTCCAATGGGAAATCTCTAACATTCAATTTATAGAAAATACATACATATTTTTATAGAAACACACAACATATACTAGAATAATCATGTAACTAATACTAGAAGAAAAATGATCACTATGCATTTCTTCACCTAAAAGTAAATAAATACTTTTTGACTCCACCAAGGTTCCACCAAAATGAAAATTTCAAATATAGATTCGAGAAGAAATACTATAATGAAAATTTCCAATTTTTGACTAGATCATAACAACATGTAACAACTTTATGAAAACAAAGATTGAATACATGCAAATAGTAAATACATACATTATCTGTATAGAAATATTGAACACAAAGTATTAAAAATCTCCTTGTATTGATCTTTGATGGATTGAAAGTACAAATTATACTTTCAAAAGTTCTCTCATGAGTTTCTAACTATCCATCCCCTAAAAATGAGCCCCTAACTCCTATTTATAGCTTGTAATGGGAGGTTATAGAGCATAACCACCTTTTTTCACGTATTTAAGGACTTGTAAAAATACATTAGTCAATTTGCACAACTTGAAATTTGTAAAAATGAGTTAAGCATTTGCATAACTTGCAAAAATACTTTGGTATTTTTATAACTTACAAAATTATTTTAGAAGATTTACACTTTAGGCAATGATCTGGGCAATACTTTAGGTGACGGTCCTACCCCAATTGGTGGTAGAATTTTTGGGAGCCATAAATTTTACACCATAGCTCCATTTGACCCCCCATTTGAACTGTTAGAAAGCTAATAATGAGGGGAATACCGTGAGATGGCAAAAGATTTGCTTGATGGGTTTTGACCCCTAAAAACCAAATAGAAGTGTCCTAAATTTCAATTTTAGTAGTGCAATCTAAAAATAGCAAGTTTCTAAAAATAGTATTTTTTTGAATTATGTATTATTGTAATTCATAGAAGTCAAACCATTTCATCTCCCTCAAGATTGGTGACCTTCCACATCCTCCTCCTACCTTCAAAAATAGGTATAACTAGATATGTATCCTAAAAAGGAAAACAAACATCTCTTCCCAGAGATGGGCATATGTTGTATCTATAATTTTGAGCAATAAAACATCTCTTCTCAGAGATAGCATTATTATTTATGTGTTCTTTAAATATTCTTCAACCAATACTTTTGAGTTTTGGATCAAAAATATTGAACACAAAGTTTTAAAAATCTCCTTGTATTAATCTTTGATGGATTGCAAGTGCAAACTATACTTTCAAAAGTTATCTAATGAGTTTCTAACTATCTATCCCCTAAAAAATGAGCCCCTAACTCCTATTTATATCTTGTAATGGGAGTTTATAGAGCATAACCACTTATTTCATGTATTTAAGGACTTTTAAAAATACATTAGTCAATTTGCATAACTTGAAACTTGTAAAAATGAGTTAAGCATTTGCATAACTTGCAAAAATAATTTGGTATTTTTATACCTTACAAAACTATTTTAGAATATTTACATGACTAAAAAAAGTGAAATGGAAATTTGCACGACTCATAATTTCCAAAATGAACTAAATACAATTTCATGAATTACATTGTGCAAATCACTAATACAAAATATGACTCAAAAATACTAAACTAGAAGCTTGATCAAAGACTTCTTAATGAATCAACCTGATTCTTCTTTACTAAGAATGATGGAGGCTTCCTCTTTCTATTGTTGTATTTTCTTTTTTCATTCTAATATTTATCAAAATTCTACAAAATCTCAAGAAATTTTTCTTCCTTAGGACCATATGAGTATGTGAAGTCTATCTTTGCATCACAATGTATCTTTTTATTTTTTTAGGTTATTCCATATTGTATTTTCACTATCTCATCAAGATTATCTAGGTTGAGTTAGTATTTGATCAATCTTCGAATCAATCTGCAATTGAATACAAATTTAGGAGTCAAAATCTCCTCAATGTTTTTATTGAATTGATTGATGATAATATCTAGATAAAATACCTTATTATCATCATTAGTGATTTTTCAATGTAATTTCTAAAGTCCTCCTATTATCTCAATAATAACCTCTCTTCTTATAGATTTTTAAATTTTTGGAACCTTCCTTAATGATATCCAAATTCTTCTTTCTTTATGACTCATGCTATTAAGCACCGAATATACTGAGAGGGGGGTGAATCAGTATATCATATATCTTATAAATCTTTTCCTTAACCAAATTTCACTTAATCAAACATTTAAGATATGCAATAAAACTCAAACAATACACACCACACAAGATAGAGAGAGACACCAGATATAACGTGGAAACCCAATGTGGGTAAAACCATAGAGAATAATCTCAAGTATATGAATGACCACAAACCTAAATAATATTTTCAAGCTAAGCTTGCAGGAGCACCATACCCCTTTATCGAGCACCACCCCATCTACTATTCATGAGCACCAACCCATAGGAGCACCACACCCCTTTGTCGAGTACCAACCCAGCTACTATTCATGATCACCAACCCACTTGTGTATACCACACACCTATCTCTCAATGTTGCTATCTCAACAAATGATAGATCAATACAACATCTCTTTCCTCTCTCTCACCTTTGCTCTTCTAAGCTAGATATAACAAATACAAATCATATTCATCTCTCACAATTGCTCTTCTAAGCTAGATATTAAAATATCAAATCAACCTCTATCTCTCATATTACAAATGGCTTCTCAAGCCTTTATTTATAGCTTTCTAAATGACCTTTGGACTTCCCCCTTTATGACCCTTCAATCCTCATGAAAAATGGTGCCAAACTTGGAAGACCCTTCATATTTAAGCCGTTGAAAAGTCATGTGGTGACCCTTCATGACCAAAAATGTCCTTCCATCTTTTGTCCTCATCTTGGTGACTTTTCGTATTCCTTAAAGTGTCCCTTCATGATAAATTGTGCTCTTACTCTTTTGTCTTCACTTGGTGACTCTTGGTATTCCCCAAGATGACTCTTCATGGGAAAATGCATCCCATCCTTCTTTTGTCTTTACCCCATGGCTCTTTGACTTCTTCATGGGCCCTTCTTTTGTCTCATATGCAACCAAAAATATAATCATTAATATTAAACAAATATTAACTCATATTAGACAAGATATATTTATTACAAACAACATTAAATGCAATAGGGCCTTTATCACCAATAACGCTAAACCTTTGACATCAATGACAATATTTCTAACAATCTCCCCCTTTATCATTGATGGTAACCTCAATCTTGAAACTGCCACATCCTGTCACCTGCACATACTATCATCTAAAAACATACAGTAACTCCCCCTTATTGTAGCAACTTGTACCTATTCCCTGTACCTATTTTTCACTTGTACCTGTACCTATTATTCTCCCCCTTTGACATCAATGGCAAAGGCCCTATCTGGAGCTAACACTTAGCTCCCCCTCAACTGATGTTGAACCTCAATGGCAGGAAGTAAAGAAAATTACTCCCAACTTCTCTCGCAAATACTCAAATGTGTCTTTTGGTAGTGCCTTTGTGAAAATATCTACACTCTGCTCTGTAGTACTAATATATTCCAACTTAACCTGTTGATCTGCAACTTGCTCTCTCAAGAAGTGATATCTAATGGAATATGTTTTGTTCTTGAATGCATTACTAGATTTTTTGAAATATTTATAGCTCCTGTGTTATCACAAAAAATGGAAATAGGCTCATCATACTTTACCTTGATATCTTCCAAAGTTTGCTTCATCTAAAGCACTTGAGTACAACACAATACTACTACAATATATTCTACTTCAGCTGTAGAAAGTGATACTGATTTGTGCTTCTTGCTTAGCCATGATACTAAGCTATCACCAAGGAAGAAATCTCCTCTACTTGTACTCTTTCTGTCATCTAATCTCCCTGCCCAATCTGAATATGTATAAGCAACTAAAGTGAAATCTTTACTTGTGGAATACCATAATCCATAATCCAATGTCCCTTTGATATATCTAAATATTCTTTTCACCAACTAAACATGATTATCTCTTGGAGATGATTGATATCTTACAATCATACCTACTACATGCATGATGTCTGGTCTCGATGCTGTCAAATATAAAAGACTACCAATCATAGATCTATATAAAGATTGATCTGTAATAGGTGAATCTTCATCCTTGCTCACCTTATTTCCTATACACATAGGTGTGCCAACTAGTACAAAAACCTCAAAATCAAATTTCTTCAACATTTCATTGGCATATTTACTTTGAGATATAAAAATTCCTTTATTTGATTAAAATATTTGTAATCCTAGGAAAAATGATAATTCTCCAAGCATAGACATCTCAAATTCTTTTTGCATTCTATCAAAAAATTATTTTGTTATCTTTTCAATATTTCCTCCAAAAATGATATCATCAACATATACCACAACAATAAATTGATGCTCGCCTTCTGTTGATGTAAAGATTACTACCAGCAAATCCTCTCTTGAATCCTTGATCTTTCAGGTACTTATCAAGTCTTTCATACCAAGCTTTG
Source organism: Torreya grandis (assembly GCA_037957365.1). Taxonomy (NCBI): domain Eukaryota; kingdom Viridiplantae; phylum Streptophyta; class Pinopsida; order Cupressales; family Taxaceae; genus Torreya; species Torreya grandis. The sequence continues at coordinate 3,225,591 of JARHVA010001587.1, forward strand.
GGAGCTTGTTTTAATCCATGCAATGCTTTCTTCAATCTGCATACATGATTACTAATATTTGAGAGAATAAACCCCTCAAGCTGCTCAATGTAGACCTCTTCTTCAAGATTCCCATTTAGGAAGGTAGATTTGACATCCATCTAAAATACTTTGAAAATTTTAAATACTGCATATACAAGAAACATTCTAATAGCCTCTAACCTTGTTACTGGTGCAAAATTTTCTTCAAAATCTATTCCCTCAAGCTGAGCATATCCTTTACATACTAATCTTGCTTTATTTCTGGTTACTTCTCCATTTTCATTCAACTTATTTCTATAAACCCATTTTGTTCCTATCACATTGTGATCTTTTGGTCTAGGCACTAATTCCCAAGTATCATTCTTTTCTATTTAATCTAATTCTTCATCCATAGCCTTAACCCAACGCTCATCATGTCTAGCTTTCAAAAAAATTCTAGGCTGAATTTTAGATAACAAAGAGAAATTAACTTGTTCAGATTCACTTACCATCATTCTTTTCATGAAAATTCCTTCTTTTATATCCCTGATGATGTCACTTTCATTATGATTTTTTTGAACATATTTGGATGGAGACTTGGTGCCCTTTTTCTCCTTCTCCTTTTCCTCATCTTCATCTGATTCTTCAAAGCCTTCCTCTTCAATGATTTTAGGAATGTCTACTGGATCACTGATCTTTTGTGTTCCATCTTCTTCTATTCTAACACTTGCACTTTCAACAATTTTCTTGGTTCTTTTGTTATAACATTTATAAGCTTTAATTTTGCAAGAATAACCAAGAAATATACCTTCATCTGCTCTGGATTCAAACTTACCAAGTTTCTCATTGGTTCTCTTTATGAAGCATTTGCTATCAAAAACTCTAAAATAATCAACTATTGCTGGTTTGTCTTTCCATAGCTCATAAGGAGTCTTATCATTGTTGACTCTTAATAAATCTCTATTCTGAATATGCATTGTTGTACCAACCACCTCTCTCTAATATTTATTTTCTATCTTGGATTCATTTAGCATTGTCCTCGCCATCTCCTAAACTATTCTATTTTTTCGTTCAACTACTCCATTTTGTTGTGGAGTTCTGGCTATTGAATACTGTCTCTTTATTCCATGATCTTCACAAAACTCAATAAATTGATCTAACATGAATTCTCCTCATTGATCTGATCTTAGACACTTAATCTTTAGATTAGTTTCATTCTCATCTAATGCTTTGAATGCTTTGAACTGTCTAAAAGCTTCTAATTTTTTTTTTTAAAACATTGTCCAAGTCATACGTGAAAAATCATCAATAAGCAATATGAAATATTTATCACCTTGAGTACTTTGAGTCCTCATAGGTCCACATAGATCAATGTGAACAATCTCTAGCATTTGAGTGGTCGAGTACTCTTTTGTTTTGAACTGCCTTCTAGCATGTTTCCCATGCTGACAAGGTCCACAAAGCATGTTAGATGGATTTGTGATCTTTGGAAGATTCTTGACTACTTGCTTTTTGAAAATTTTGATAAGATTTTCAAAATTTATGTGCCCCATTCTCCTGTGCCATAGTCAACTTTCTTCAATCTGACTCAAACAACATTTTTGACCTTTGATGTTTGATAGCATATATAAGTTATTACTTGTTCTCTGAGCATCTGCAATCAATACATCTGAATCTTTTCTTCTGATTTCACAACCTTCTACATAAAACTTTAGTGTGTGCCCTTGATCACACATTTGACTTACACTCAAAAGATTATGCTTAAGACCTTCTACATATAAAACATTTTTAGTTTTAGTTCTACCATTATCTAAACTTAGTGTACCTTTTCTGGCAATTCTGGCAGTAGTATTGTCCCCAAATTTCACTGTGACACCCTTGATCTTATTTAAGGTTATGAATTTGCTCTTGTCTCCTGTCATGTGCCTCAAACATTTTCTATTAATAAACCCTAGCTTTTCTTCATTTCTTGCATGCAAAGTTGTCTGAACCAACATAGAACCTTCATATTGTTTCTTCTGCCATGTCTGAACCTTTTTCTTGATGAATGGAGCCCTGAAACTTTGGTCCTTCTTGACTGACTCAAACACGCTTCTACAATACCGAGCTATGTGTCTGAAGTTGTTACACTTGTAACAAATTATGGTCTCTTCATCAAAGCTTGATAGAGGAGCAAAAGAGTTATAGCTTTTGCTTGACTCTACATGACCTTCCTTTTCCTTATTTTTGAGATTGTTAGCTCTTTTTCTACATTCTAATTTATTATGACCATATTCATTACAATAAAAATAGTAACCATAAAAATAAGACCTATTTGTGAATCTCTGACCTGATTGCCTTTTATAGCTTTGTTCCTTCAAGCCTTCTTTGTCCTCTATATTATTCACTCCTTCCCTTCTTGTTTCTTTATTTGTAAGAGCTTCAGCATAGCTCTTCTTCTTTTCAAAACCGATACCTATCTTATCTGATATTGCCTTTTGGCTATCTAATATCTTATTCAGCATATTAGTGTTATTCTCAAATTTTAAATCATTGACTATTTTATTATTGACTGCTTTCTCAATCTCTTCTTTTAAAGAGGCAATTTTAGTTACATACCTTTCACATTCTTTTCTTGATATTTCCAACTGTGCCATTAGATCTTCTTCATTTTTCTTGGCTTCTTCAAAGTGCACTTGTAGATCTTCAATTATCTCCTTTGACTCCTTTTCATTTTTCTCGATTTGATGCTTCAATCTTCGATTTTTCTTTTCAATAATTTTCAACTCTTCTAAGGCACACATGAGTTCTCCTTCCATATTCACTTCGGCTTCATCCTCTTCTTCTTCTTGATCAACTATTCTTTTGCTTATAGAGGCACCTTTATGTATGACCATCTTGTGCTTTCCTGATCTACCTTCAAGCTGTAAAACTTTTTCAAAAAGGAACCTGCTCTAATACCAATTGTTAAGCAGATGATATACTGAGAGGGGGGGTGAATCGATATATCATATATCTTATAAATCTTTTCCTTAACCAAATTCCACTTAATCAAATGTTTAAGATATGCAATAAAACTCAAACAATACACACCACATAAGATAGAGAGAGACACCAGATATAACGTGGAAACCCAATGTGGGTAAAACCACAGAGAACAATCTCAAGTATATGAATGACCACAAACCCAAATAATATTTGCAAGCCAAGCTTGCAGGAGCACCATACCCCTTTGCCAAGCACCACCCCAACTACTATTTGTGAGCACCAACCTATAGCAGCACCACACCCCTTTGTCGAGCACCAACCCAACTACTATTCGTGAACACCAACCCACTTGTGTATACCACACACCTATCTCTCAATGTTTTTATCTCAACAAATGATAGATCAATACAACATCTCTTTCCTCTCTCTCACCTTTGCTCTTCTAAGCTAGATATAACAAATACAAATCATATTCATCTCTCACAATTGCTCTTCTAAGCTAGATATTACAATATCAAATCAACCTCTATCTCTCATATTACAAATGGCTTCTCAAACCTTTATTTATAGCTTTCCAAATGACCTTTGGCCTTCCCCCTTTGTGACCCTACAATCCTCATGAAAAATGGTGCCAAACTTGGATGACCCTTCATATTCAAGCCTTTGAAAAGTCATGTGGTGACCCTTCATGACCAAAAACGTCCTTCCATCTTTTGTCCTCATCTTGGTGACTTTTCGTATTCCTTAAAGTGTCCCTTCATGAGAAATTGTGCCCTTACTCTTTTGTCTTCACTTGGTGACTCTTGGTATTCCCCAAGATGACTCTTCATGGGAAAATGCATCCCATCTTTCTTTTGTCTTTACCCCGTGGCTCTTCGACTTCTCCATGGGCCCTTCTTTTGTCTCATATGCAACCAAAAATATATTCATTAATATTAAATAAATATTAACTCATATTAGCCAAGATATATTTATTGCAAACAAAATTAAATGCAATGGGGCCTTTATCACCAATAATGCTAAACCTTTGACATCAATGACAATATTTCCAACACATGCTTGAACAAGATCATCTGAGTTAGCATTAGAGAATTAATTTAGCTTAGGGAAAAATTCACCCATTTTTACATTTGCTTAATATGTTTGTCTTCTAATTTTTTTGCATCATCATATTATGATTGAATCTCAAAACAAAGGTCCATTGTAGTTTGATTAAATCTAGCTCTATGTTGTATAATTTATTTGGACCATTCCTTTGTTTTTTTGCCCATATGTCCAATTTCCTCAACCACATTTAGTGTTTCAGCATCCATAATTTCATGAAAATTTGAAGAAAAAAATTAAATTGTCTTTATCAACTTCTGGACCACTATTATTAACTGCTTAACTTTTTCTTTGAGTTGATCCTTAATTACTTTATCATGATCCTTTTTTTAAGAAAAGTGTCAATAGTAGTTTGAACATAATATTTTATTCCTTCCCTTGTAGATTTTCCCAAGTGTATTTTTGATATTTGATAGTGTAAAGCAGTGACACTATCTTTATCCTTTCCTATAGGGGGAACAACTACTTCTGCCCATCTATATCCTTTTTTGCCTGTGATTATCCTTGTCATGGTTTTAGGATTTTTGACTATATGTGGAGGAAGATAATCTAATGTATTGAATTCAATCTCTTGGGGTTCCAAATTTTTATTCCTTTTCTTTGAAAATTTATCAAGGCAATCAAGAATTTTAACATTAGTAAGAGATTGTTGCATTTGAACATAATCAGATTTTATGGATAATTCAAGAGTAGGAAGAATAGTTTTTTAAGGCTAGACCTCCTATGATATTATTTCATCCTTATCTTTCTCAACTCAATGACTTGGAGTTTTGGGTGAAGTCTTAGGGAGAAATTCAAAATTTTATGGAGGTAAAGACAAAGAACTATCATGTTGATTAGAAGATGATGGTAATAATGAAGAATCAAATGTAAGAAACTTTTGAGGAGTGTCTGTTACCAACATTTGAGAATGAACAAAATTGTCAAGAGGAACATATTAAGAATAGAGACAATTGGAGAATAAGAAGACTCATTTCAAAACCTTTTGATTTTTAATTTGAGAGGCCTAAAACCTTAATTTGTTGTTGATATAGTCTATTTTTTAGTCTCTTCCTCTATTTCATGAATGTCTTCATCTTCATTACTTGTTTGAGATGTTCTGAATTCTACTTATTATTTATTGAAGCTTCCCAATTCAACTTCTATTGTTGGTGTTAGTGAAAACCCTACTTGGTCAACATTGAATCCTCTATCCATTAACCATTTCAATTTCCTTTCAAGTACATCTGGAGTTCTACTCACAAGATAAGTTTATTCTTTCTTGATCTAATCAATCTTTGGAATTGGTTTAGATTCAAGTTTTTCCTTTTGAAAACTAGGGTCCAATGTATCTTCATCATCCAATATTTTATTAGGGACTTTTACAATCCCAAATGCATTAACCTATTTTACTGTGAATCATGATCATTATCTAATCCTCACATATTTTTCATCATTCTAATACAAACAATAGTCTTCAAAATGAGTTGCATGTTGATATGAATAACCAATAACATGTGACACTAAAATTCTTATATTAAATGAAGCTCTAATTTAAAATAGCCTTATAGTGACATGTGTCATCTTTTCTTCAACTAACTTTGCTTTAGCCAATCATGAGCATATATATCTTCCTATGGAAATGTGAAACTTCACTCTAGATTTATGTTTATTGGCTAAGAATTTTTAAGTCTTAACCAATTGTCTTACCAATCCCATTAAAACCCACTTATTATCAACATACCTAAGAGGTATGTATGGTGGAAACTCGCATCCACAACCCTCAGATAAGAAAAATTTAGAAATTGAATGAAATGAGCTCCCCATCTAACAATCTCTATCATTACATACATAGATATCCTTATGTTTTAGGGTTATTTTTTAAACATATAGATGATATATTGTAGGAATGCATCATTTACCCTTATAAAATGATGAGAACTTTCTTTTAGGGTGAGTTAAGGGTAGAACTTATATGTCTTCATAGTTTTGATGTTTTCTACCTGGTTTAATCCACCATAGAATGTCCTCTTAGTAAATGCATATACTATATATAAAGTCATATAAAATGTATAAGTCATTTTGACTTAAATTACTACCTATGGATTGACTCATTTATCAACTGCACTTAATTTATATATTACTTGTTTTGATGAATGATCCATATGTATCTATACATCCAAGTTTGGAAGTTCCTTGTAGTTAGGATTCCAACTAATTTATGTAAGAGTGTGATCATATCATTTACTTCATTCATGAATTCCAACATAGAAAGGTTATTTGGAAGTGTTTTTGTTGTATGTTTAGGTTTTTTCAACCATTGCTTATACACCCATTTTGCACAAGAATTGGTATTATCATCCCAAAATTAGTGAGCTAAAGTGGGAGATAGTTCAACATATGATTCCCATTATGTAAATTAAAATAACATATAAATATGTTGTGGATCCAAACATATTAAAAATTATCCTTTAGAATTCAAAATCTACCTTTTTGTAGAGTCATAATGTTTAGCTATGGTCAGGACTAATTCTTGGCATTGCATTAAAGTTTAAAAAGTAGCTACATTTGCTAATCCACTATCCTATATACTTTGACCATAATACATTTTATGCACCCCATTAATTATATTAAAAAATTATTCCATGTTGATATGACCTAAATTAATATCAGCTATATTTTCAACATTCAAATCTGAGCTTTATGGAGGAACAACACCCTAAAAAAATATTTCATTTCGGATCCTTCTCCCTATAAGATTTTATTTGGATGAGTTTTATTTGGATTACCTTTGGTGGGAATCTCATATGTTGTAATATAAAATAATCACACCTCCCAAATGACAAACTTTGCACTGTACCACACCTACTAAGAAATATTTATTGAGAAATTAGCTAAAGTCTTATTTTCTAAAAAAATTGCTCAAAGGAATCCCAGAGTCTGATGAAGCTGTAGATAATAGCATTGGGTTACAAGGTAGTGTAAACACTACTATAAGATTCTAAGGGTTATTCTATCATTCTTATCATGTTTTTTTGGTTATCTTAGTAAGGCTCTTAAGATCTGCTAGTCGTGTTAACAAGGCTCTTGGGATTTGAGGGGTCTCTTTATAATTTTTGAAATTTCAACATTAAATAGGGAGTCTTAGAAAAAAATTCAACCCTTTTCTCTATAATTTGACTTATTTAGAATCAAAATTCCTCAAATAATGAAAATTATACCTTTGACCAACTTTGACTAATTTTGACTTTTTGGCCATTATTCAAAAACTAGGATAATAGTTGACTCTGACTGGGGACCTCAAACTGCAAGGGATGAGAAGAATTTTAGGCTCTGGTTTTACTGATTGTGAATTTATATTGGGATACATATTAATTTGAATCTAATTGTTACAAATTACTGAGAATTTTAACATCACTTCATATTTTTACATCTTGATCCAACCAATTGACATCCAATTTGCCCATCTCAATTGTATGAGAAATGAATATGCATTGTTAGGCTAGATCCCTTGCAAGATATTTTGTAGTTATTGATCTGACCAACTGACAACCAGTTAACCTATCTCAATTATATGAGAAATGAGCTTGCACTGCTAGGCTAGATCTTATTGAAAAAAATTCTAATTCTTTATCACTTATTCATTTGAAGGAGTTGATGAAAACTTATTAATTCTAAAAATTGAAACAACTCTCGATCTTGAATCTGGATAAGAATAAAGATGAATGTCTCATTTAAAATTGAATTAAGTGTTATAAAAAACATATTATAAGATAATACCAATACATGGGAAAAGAGAAACAATATATAAGCTATTATTTTATTAAAAAATAGCACACACATACAACAAAAACCAAGATAAGAAAAAGAGACAAGCCAAAATTGTATGTAAATATTTACATGTATGGAACTACATGCATTTAATTGAAGTAATGCTTGAAATATTACCCACTATATGGTAATGGTAGATGTGTACCATCACTAGAGGCTAAGTAGAAAGTGTTATCTCCAAAAACATGTTTGATTTTGAAGGGGCCATCCATAATGACTCAAATTTTCCATGACTTCATTTTGGTTCTTTGCACTTATCCCATAAGAGAACAAGATATCCTACTTGAAATTATCTATTATTTTCTCTTTTATCAAAAATAACTTTAACTTGAGATTTATGTTTGGAAAATTTATCAGCTTATGATCTATCTTCTTCAAGCTTATTCAAATAAAGAATATTTTTGTCCAAAGAACTTTTAAAGTTCTAATTTTCAATAACTCTAGCTACTTGAAGTGCAGGTAGTTAAATTTTTATTATAATTGATTCATCAATTCCATACAAAAACTTGAATTTAGATATACCAATGGCCCTTTTTGGTGTTATTCAATCTACCCATAACACATCATATAATGTTTTGTGCTAGTTATTCTAATTTTCATTAATTAACTTGCAGATGATAGTGACTAGGTTCTTATTACTTGATTCTACTTGACCATTTCCTTGTGGGTGATAATTTTAAGAATGAAATGATGAAATTACATATCCATAGTAGAATCCAATATTTTTTAAGGAAGAAAAATTTGGATCATTATTTGTTGCTATCTTTTACAAGATGTCATATCTCATTAAGATGTTTTCTTTGATAAAATTACAAATTACTTTTAAAGTAATTTGTTTGACAGGTATATCCACTACCAACTTGGTGAAATAGTTTGTAGTATTAAGACATTTGTGTGTCGTATGTTTTATTTAGGATTCACCACTCTAAACAAATCTAAACCCCATTATTGGAAGGATTCTTAAATCACCACTAGCTTTAGAGGGAATGTTACAAGTTTTAGCCTTCCAAAAAACTATTGACATGCTTCACATTTCCTTACATATTCATATGAGTCTTTGAATAATGAAGGCCAATATTAGTGAGATCTTAAGATCTTGAATGTTTTTATAGGAGTATAAAAGTGTCTATTGCAAGCTTAAACATGAAATGATTGTAAGATCTTTTTTTATTGTTCAATATCTACATATCTCAATAAAATCCATCAATACTCTTTTTGAATAATGTTTCACCCTAGATGACATATTTTATGGATTGAAACTTGAGTGTTCTATGGATTTTGGTATCAAAATTAGATGGGCATTATCCTTGAGTTAGAAAGAAGGCAATATCTACAAACCATTAATAAAAAGAACCAAAGGAATATTTATATTATTTTGATCATTAGAATATATTAGAGAGTTTGATTGAACATTTTGTTGTTCCACTATGAGTTGACATAACCCCTTTCCTCAAACTAATTTTTTAGGTTTGATATCAAGATCATATTCCTAAACTTTGGTTATTCAATCACCTCTTTTTGATCCTAGTTATTTTTTATTCAAAATGTACTTGATAGCTATACTTGGGACCATTACCATAGAATGCGAATGCAAAATATAATATCTGAATTATTTGACAACTTTCACAACTACATACACATGTTTCTATTCTAGTGAATATTTTAAATTATAAATCATAAAATTGATAGGGGATTTAGTACATTATTCATTCTTTTGTACCAATATAGATGAGAGAGTGTGTTCTGAGGCATAATGATAAATGATAAATTCTTTTCTAAAATTTGGACAAACAAGAGTTGGTGTATGAATAATAACAACCTTTATCTTTTCAAATGCCTCTTTTCCTTCATTATTCCATTTGAAGGAAGGTTTCCCTTTCATCATATTAGGAATATGTTTTTTGAGTTCTACAAAATCTAGAATAAATCTTCTCAAAAACTTCACTTTCCCAAAACATGAATGCACACCTAGTTTACCAGTCAATAAAGATAGATTCTAGATTGTTTCAACTCTTTTTGGATCAATATTAATCCCTTATTTGTATATGATGTGTTCGAGAAGTTTCCCTTTAGTCACCCCAAAAATAGACTTTTTAGGGTTGAGCTAAATACCATGTAATTGACAATTTTCAAATATTTTTTCAAGATGCTTGTAGTGATCATATCTCTTCTTTGAAAACATTATTAATTCATCCAAATATAACATAATTATTTTATTACTCAAATATTTTAATGTAAGATCCATATCCCTCTAAAATGTATCTCCTATATTTATTAATCCAATCAACATTCATCGATAAGCAGAAGTTCTCCATGGAGTTGTGAAAATTGTTTTGTGTTGATCTTCCTTGTCAACTTTGATTTGATTATAACCTAAAAAACCATCTAAAATTGAAATCATTTCTAAACCTATAACTAATAAGAGAACCAAATCCATAATAGGTAATGGATAGTTGTCTTTGAGAGATGCCTGATTCAAATTTATAAAGTCCACATAGATCCTAATTTCTCTACTCTTTTTGTAAAATAGCACTATGTTAACAATCTAGGTTGAATGATGAATAGGAAAAATGATTCATGTATTTAACATTTTCTAAACCTATGCAAAGATCATACCTATAATCTTTTGATTTTACTATCCTTATTTCTATTTGAATAGATTGACATCCAATTTTAAATGAACCATGTGTTGTATTTATTTTGGATGAAAAACTTGAGGTCTTCATATGAATATGAAATAATGTCAATGTACTTTTACATTAATCCAATGAATCTTCTCTTTTTATTTAGGCAAACAACATTTACCAATATTAACCAATTTAGGTTGCTCTTCAGAACCAATATTCACTTTCTCATAATCTATTGAACCTAGAGAATCATTATGAATATTCTTATTAACAAACCTATCATGTTTATAAACAAATTATTCTAATGAGATCAATCCTTTTGGAGTTTTATTCTCTTTCAATTTGATTACCCACTATTCATCTTGTTCTTCATATATGCCCTCTTTATGTGTTTGGAAATAAGATTCCCTATATGATGAATCTCTACCTTTGAAGTATAGATTTTTAAATATATCAATTTTTTAAATAAAATAAATGATCTATTTATCATTATTAAAAACTTAATAGTTATCTTAATTGTCCAATAGACTAGGTTGATACACCAATTCAATTGTATATTTATTTATATCAATTTCTAAATGTGAAATCAATAACGAATCTAATATTACAAGTGCATCTACTTTGGAGTTATATTATCTTAGGATAGATTGAATGGAAAAATCCTTGAAATATTCTATATTATCCTAAAATTTATTCCTATAATGTTTCAAAAGATTGTTGTTCACTTGATACTAACCTTTGATTTATTTTACAACTAGTTTTGCATCACCCAAGGCTTTCAAGTTTTTGATTCCTATTTCTTCTAAAAACTATAATCTTAACAAGAGTGCTTCATATTATACCATGTTATTAGTGCATTAAAATTATAATTTGTAAGAAAAATGAAAATTTTATTTATTTGGAGATATCAAAATAACTCATGCACTAGACCCTATTGAAGAGCAACTACAATCAAATTTCAATGTCCAAATGTCATTGGAATTAGTTTCTATGATTTTTGAAATATCCATATCTTTGGTTAACATTAATAAATAATTGACCATGCCTGCATCTTCATAAAAGATATCAGCTCTGGGATCATCAAATTTTTGTAAGTGTACTTTATTTTCAATTCTAGTTGAAGGCATTTGAATCCTTTGACTAGAATCATTGCATGTGATAGATCTAACTGAATTTCATCACCAAGTTATTTATAAAAAAACATTCCTAAGAGAATACCATAAGCTATTGGTATATCATCTACTAAAATGTTGAATTTTATCCTTTTCTTAGGGAAAGATGTGAGAGTAACTTGGGCATCTTTGATTTGGCCAATTAGTGAGACTTGTTTAGCTTTCATGGAATAACAATGGCCAAAAGTTTTTTTGTAAGTCAATTGAAGGGCATGGGAAAATTTAGTAGGCATTGCATTATCAAAGGTTCATATGTCAATGATGCAATTATTGAATTTACATCTTTTTAAGGAATAAGGAGATATAAAAAGGATCAACTTTATTTGATTTTGAAGCTACTATAGCTATAAAGTTTATAGTACTAGAAGAAGATGAGGTGACTAGTGTCCCTTTAGTGCTAACTTTCTTTTGAGTAGGATTTTTTCCCTTGATAAATTCTACTAACTTATCTAGTTGATCTGGGTATGTTCTCAAATATTCATCTTGTGACATTGAGATTTTAGTTTTGTTGACATGTCCAATTATGTCAAAAGTAGGCAAAATAGAAGAAGATCCTTATACATTCTGAGATATACTAATATTATCGACATGAAGAGTCTATTTTGGATAAACAGTAGTGGCATTCACATAATGTTTACTTGTTTAGTTTTTGGTTATTTTCCTTTCATCTGAATAGGAGGTAATGTTCCTTGTAAAATAATAACTTTAGTAGATTATTATTGACTATCATTTTATTATTATTTTTAATTTTGATCTCTTATGAAGACTACAAATGATTGACTGTTCAAGTCTCCAACATTATCCTCATAATCATCTTCTTCTGAATTGTATTCCAAGAACACATATATAGGGTCACCACCAGGTTCCTCAATTTCACATTCTTGAGGGTCTAAATTTTCTAATTCATTTTATTCGTCAATCTCTTCATACCTAAATATCTCTTTTATCTCTAAAATGGCATTCAGGGGTGGATTTATATTTTGTTGATGAGGATCTTCTAGTGCATGTTTCTACAAAGGAACTTGTAATCAAGGACAATCTATTTAAAAAATCACATACATTTTTCTTGGGATATTTTGATAAGGAGTAGTAATGGTTTTCTAAGGTAGTTGTTTCTTCAATGTTGTTATGTCATTGGACATTTTTTATAAAATTTATTCATTAGAAGATTGGCATGTATTATATATTATTCCTTTTAATGGTTCTTTTAAAAGTTTTGTTGCCATTATCATATCATCCTCAACATTTACCACTAATGTTTGTGCTACAGTTTAATCGACTACCCTAGCCCCTCTCAGTTAATAACTCACTTTTGGCAATTGTGAATTGATGAAAAAACATTTCTATTTTTTGTCTATAGGTTTGGTAGTTAATATAATTTTATGTAGTAGCTTGTTGAATTTCATTATATCATAATATTATTCTAATCCAATAGATTAAAGAACAATTGGAACAATCAATATCTTTTTGCAATGAATCCTTGAAGGGATATGAGGAGAAATTAAGTTTCATGGAGAAGTAGGTATATGTCATAATTAAGGATCTTTAAAAAATTAAGCATATGATCTCCAACAATAAATTTCATTTGATGGTTGATCATCAAAGTGTTAAATAATTTTTGCTCAATTAGGAGATAAAAAAAATAGTAGGATGTATTACCAAGGTCATAGAGTATGACATGGACATCAAAGTTACCAAGTTGGTGAGAGGAAAGTGTTTGTGTGAAAATTTAGGTTCTAATATTATAAATTTAGAAACAACATCCAAATCAATATATGCTCAAAATGTACCTTAACCAACCAACCCACCTATTTTCAATAACTGGATCCAGGACATGACCAACTTCCTATAGACTGATGAGTACCCATATGATTTTTAATAGTCTAAGAAAAGGTATTACAGACTTTAATCCATTTTTTATGTTTTTGTTGATGGAATATTATTTATAAAGGATATGAATGGAGTCATGTTAAGATGTATTGAGCACGATCAAGTCCCCAAGGTACTCAAGGAATTTCATGATGTCCCATTAAGAGGAAATTTCTCTGCAAGAACCATGACCATCAAGATAATGAAGGGGGGATATTATTGGCTTGAATTATTAAAAGATGCCAATTAGTGGGTAAGAAACTATGAAAAATGTGCTTACTTAATCAAAAAATAGAGATTAGCAACCCTCCCTCTCAGACCAATTCAAGCATATCAATCGTTCGCTCAATGGGGATTGGATTTATTGGTATGATCTATCCACCATCGAGTGCAAGACAAAAATGGGTTCTCATAACAATATATTATTTCACATGATGGACTAAATTAGTTGCACTAAAATATGCCACATATTCATCCATTATGGACTTCATGGACAACATAGTCTCAAGGTTTGGTGTTCCTTACACCATTATCTTAGATAATGCTAAAGCATTTGTGGGCACTCAAATGAGTGAATGGGATGAAAATAAAAATGTACACCTAAGTAATTATTCCAATTATTACCCTTAGGTTAATGGCTTGTCCAAGTCAACCAATAAGAACCTCATCAAAATTATCAAAAGAACAATAGAGCATAACCAAAGGTCATGGCACAGAAAGTTAAAATCAGCACTGTGGGCTGATAGGATCACTCCTAAGAGAGCCATTAGTAACTCTCCATTTATGTTGGTATATGAAAGAGAAGCATGAGTCCCACTATCAATTGAGTTACCATCTCTAGAGCTCAATCACCAATTAGATTTGATTGATAATGATGAAATGATAGTAAGATTGATTGAACTCATGGACCTTAAAGAAAACAAGAACTAATCAATAAAAGTCTTGGAAGTAAATCAAGCTCAAACAAAGAAGACTTTTAATAAAAATTCATTTGATAGGAAATTTAATAAAGGAGACATAGTTCTCAAATGGGATGTAAACATGGATAAACTAGGTAAGCACACTAAGTTTGATGCAATATGGAATGGTCCATATATTATAACTCAGTGTAAAGAAGCTAATGCATTTCATCTATCCAAGTTTGATGGATCAGAACTACCTATCCCAGTCAATGGGATATACCTCAAAGCTTGATTTTGAGGTAGGAATTCATTCTAAAAGATTATTTTTTACAATATAATAGGGTTAGTTGTGTTTTTCCAATAAGTAATTCTACACAGGTTAACTCATTAAGAGTTTTTGTTTCCTTAGTTTGTTCTATTTTTTCCCCATTTTATTCTTATTTAGGCAAGTCTCAGTTTTATTCTCCACTAGTTAAAGTGTATTAAATGACTCCATACCAAAATGAACTAAAAGGCTACTGATTATTTTTTATTAGTAGGAAATCACCCTACAAAGGTCACAAAAAATGCTGATGTGTTTGTCCCTAAAATATCAAAACATCAAACACCCTAAGGGAGACCCCCTAATTTTTTGAGAAAATCCCTTGAATTGATCAAAAACCAATTTTCCCTTTGTATTGTAGGATTTAGAACTTTGGATGCAATTTGCAAAATTATAAATTACTTCTTGAGCTCCAGATCCCATAATACACTAACCTTCCATTTCCAATAGAATCCAAAACTCTAATTATAACTTGTAATTTTCAAAATTACAAATTGCATCCCATGTTTTAGATCCCATAATCCATTAACTAGCAGAATCCAGAAACCTATTTGTAATTTGCAATTTTACAAAATTGCAAGTGGATTTTTGGACCCTGTAGACCAAACACCCTCCAAGAATATAGAACTTGAAGAACAATTTTCAATTTACAAAATTGAAAATTACAATCTAGGCTCCAGATCTTACCAATAACCCAAGCTGTAGAATCCATAAATCTAAATGCAATGTACAATTTTGTAAAATTGTAAATTATGTATGGAGTTCTGCCTTACCATTTCCAAGAAATTCAACCTCCCATAGAATTTGGAGGTTAACTTGCACTTTTTAAAATTGTAAAGTTTCACAAGGACTCTAGATCTCTACCACCAACCTCCATTAGAGCATTAATTATAGGATTTTCACTATTTAAACATGCAATTTAGGATTTTTTAATTCATTGTTTACAACTTCTAATCATGATTTTCAAGCTTTGATAGTGAATCCTATCCTATACCATGTTATTGAACTCAATTCATGTGTCCAAGCCACATTTGCTAGTAAAGTGCCATGTTGTCTTCCTCACTGCACGATATTCCTGCAATCTTCTTCTGATTTTTGCCATTGTTTCCTATAATTGAAATTTATTAAAATATTTCCTTTCTTGAAAAAATTTTCAAATTCATTTTTATTAGGATTATCATTGTTTTACTTGGACATTTAAAGTGTTAGGGTTTCTTTGTGTTTACACAAGTCTTATCTAGTTTAAGGGTTCATACTATGGTCTTGTTATATTCTATGTTGACATTATTTTCTGAAGTATTTATCATAATTAAGATCTACAATTTTAGGGTTTTATTTTCCAAAGTTTCATCATAAAAATCCTATGTTTCTCCCTCAAAGATTCATAATCTAATCGAAGGATTTAACAAAACTAGGCAAATATACCATAGCATATTCCCAAACATATGTAGAGAATATTCCCCAAAGATACCTTCAAGTCCCTACAGATAGTGGACTTACTCCAAAAACTTCTCATTCTTATGGGATATATATCTATGAATAATAGATCCCAACCCTATGGACATTATACTTACTCCAAACATCTCAAAGTTCCACTAGGGTTTTCACCTGCACAAAACACTTGCTAGTTCTGCTAGACTTTTTACTTGTACAAAAAACCTCCAATCTCTGCTAGAGATTATATATGTTTCAATCACCTACAAATCTTGACAAATATTATAGGTGGTTTTTGACAAGAATTATCTCCAAATTCTATGTCTCAAAAGGATTTGAAGTTCAAATCAAAAATCCATGAGGTGACTCTCAACTTAGAGTCCAACACTACTAAAATAACTAATATAGATTCAAGTCGTATTGACCTAAGGGACTTCTAGGGACTAGATTAATGTAGAGTTTAAGAATGATTGGATATAGGGTATCTATGACTCTAGAATTCCATAGAAAACAACCTTTCCATTGATGGTCCAAAGCCTTGAGTTGGTGCTAACACCAACCCAACATTGCGATGCTGACAAAAGAGAGGTTGTGAATGATAAAGGGGAATTTTTTTTGAATCTAGACCCTGACTTCATTAATTCAATGTTTATAATACCATATCTTGAGATATATCTTGACATAACACCAAAGACATCCAAACAATTCTTTTAAGACACCAAATATGGATATCAAAATATGATTAACAAATAATGGTTTACAAACCCCAAGGCTGCCTCCACTAGATTACCAAAAAAATTGGAAAGAATTGACTTCATTTATGAGGTGGGAGATATAATCATTTTTCTACACATGAATACTATTAATCCTGATGCCAAGAGATTCCAAGAGTAGATGTACCAATATAATTGGGTCATCCATCAGAATGCATAATATCTAGGCCCAACTAATTAGTGACTCCCTCCACAAGTAATTGATGGAAGTGTAGACAACAAGAAAGTTCTTTTTGACTTCTTACCTTATATATATTTTGGCCAAAGGGATATCTTTCCCTAGCCTCAATATAATATTTGGTGAGATAAGCATAGAATACAACTACTATCTTGACCTCACATTGAAGGCTAGCAGACAACATTTCAAGGGAGTCAATGATGCATTCATCTACTACATCATTATCATGTTTGATAAAGAGCTTGGGAAAAAAATAAGATCAGATTTACCAATTTTAGAGATTACCAAATGGGGGTCCTACTTCATTTAGTTCCCCACCTATTCATAAATTAGGGCAAGCAGATTCAATGGTTGACCATATACACTTTTGAGATATGTTAGTGACAAGTGGGCATTGATGAAGTTGGTCAAGCAACTTGTGGAGACCCACAAAGTCCTTTCTAGTAGGCACAAGTTAGGAATTCATTTCCCAATCAATATTGGTAGATACACATGCCCTTATCTCCTCAAAGCAAAGTTTTTTAAGGAAAAAATGTGCCAAATGACCCTAAGAACATTGGATTCCATGACTTTCTTTGATGTGTGTGGAAATATCACTAACACACTAGGAGTTTCTACATACTCCCATGTTCCATATTTTGAAAATTATTGGGAGAACTTAGAGGATGAAGAGAAGATTAGATTGAAGGACCATTCTAGATTGACCTTGTAATAGGTTAAATATTATGATTTGGCACCAGTCCTAAATGACTTGACAAATGATGAGTCCCCAGTAGAACCAAGCTACTATAAGCATATCATCACTCAACCCTTTTCACCAGTAAGGTGGTCAGTTCATGAGGCTATCTCTTTGATTGATAGAATAACACATGTGATCAATAAAATGATCAATTATCTAAGAAGCAAAGGAGTTCAAGTAATAAAAGATATAGTGGGTATCAGAGATAAATACTCAAGGAAGAGGGTCCTCCATCAGTAGAGGGTCCCAGTGGCACAATAGGTGAACAATTAGAAGGGCCAGTGACCTCCCAAAAGAAAAAGAAGAAAACTAAGGCCAAGAATGGGAAATCCAATAAAGAGGGTTTAGTAGTAGAGAAACCGATCAACCTTTCATTAGAGAACATTTGTGTAGCTTTAATCCCCATGTTTGTAATAGTGACAACCCTTATTTCTATTATTCACCCTCCACCTATATACATTGTTCCTAAATCTCCTACACCTCCACCTCAGGTCTCCCCTCCCCCTATATCTCAGGTTTCCACTCCACCTCTCTCTTTTACCACCTCACCTACCATGATAAGTTCATTGTAATTAGTGTAATAAATTTAAGTGGATACTCAGGGTCACCCATTAGTGGATACTCAAGTTTTCACTCCACTTTCCCTTCATTCAACTTCACTCCCTCCTTCTATTTCACTCCCCTTTTCCATTTCATTCATAATTCCTTCCATCTCATCCCCATTGATTTCAAACACCACTCAATAGTACATAGTCATAGACATGATCATCCTAACTTCAGTTACACTGGTCATCCCAACTCCTAGGATAAATAATAATTTATATTCATCACCTTTCATGTTCCCTACCTTACCAATATTGAGTGACCTAACACAGTTAATTGATTCATTTAATGCTTGAGCTTCCACCCTTCCACCCATTCCTAAATTTAGATTCCTTGTGTCTATTCCCTTAGTAGTATCAATTCCATCTTCCACACCCCTAATAGAAATAACTATTTCCATTATCCCCACCTCTTCCACTTGCACAGTTTCCCAAACACCTTTAGTAGAGATAGGAGAAATAGAAGTTCTTGATGCAAACATGGATTTGTAAACTACTGATGGAGATAGAATTTCATAGGCATCTCTTGATCAATTAATGACATAATACACATAAGACTATATAATTGTCACAATGCCTAATAGTAAAACAACATTATCTATTTATTCTCAGGTGACAATATTTATGTAGCAAGATACCACCCCTAGTTGACTAGCAAAAATAGTGGGAAAGAAGCTAAAATAAATGATTTCCCCCAGTACAATGGAATTTGGCCTTTAAAATGTGAAGAAGTCGAATTATACTCCCCAAACCTTTTCCAAAATTTTGTGTGATAACAAAGGGGAAAGATATGTTTGAATTGCAGTCCCCCCATTGGATAAACCAAATAAATATCTTGTGGTGGGGGACTATTAGATATCCAAGATTCACCTTAGATGACTAACAAGGGAGGGATTAAAATAAGATGTTTAATCTGGCATCAACTCCCTCTTCAATAGAATAGATAGTGATAAATCCACTAAGGATGAATTGAATAACAAGGTGGATCAACTCATAGCTTCACTTAACAAATTCATAAAGCCCAGTGGATCATCGGTATAACTAGAGTCAACATAGCCAGTCAACCAAATTTTAGACTAGGAAACAATAGAAGTGATGAGTGAAATTACAAAGATGGGAAGGGATACTAAAGAGTGGTCATAGGAAATCATTTCCAAGGGAAATAATATTATTGCTACAATAATGGACCATTATACAGTTCTAATGGAAAGATGTATTACCTTGAGAAAACTGGTAAATAAATATGAGGAAGAAATAACAAGTTTGAATCTTTATTATCCCAAGATAACAACTGTAAACTCTATTGATATTGACATCCTCCTTACTAAGGGAATATTGAAAAATGATAGAGAATAGGAGTTAGATAGAGCTACATAATTCAAAATTAAGTTACTGATAAAAGCTACACACAAGGCCAAGGTTGGTGATGATAAAGCTATAGATATGTTGTATGACATTGAAGCAATGTTAAGTAAATTATCATGCAAGCCAAAATATGATGAAGATAATATTTTCCTAGTAGAAGAGGTTTAGATCAAATTTAAGGAGGTATTTGAAAAGGAATCTATCAAAATGATAGTATTTACCTTAAGTTTTATCCACCGCTATATCAAGTATCATAATGTGTTAGATAAGATGGGTAAAGAAATGCAAGAAATCAAGGTTTTAAGAAGAGAACTTTTTAACACATCAGCAGATTGTGAAATCATTAACATTTACTCCTTTGGTGCAGATGAAGATAGAGTCCAAGATATTTTCAAGGCCGTTAATGCATATGTCTAGAATCTATAGGCTGAGAAAGACCAAAAGGTAGAAGTTTTGAAAATTGATTAGTTCTTTCTATTGAAACATTTTCATGAATTGTAATTTCATTATTGTAAAAACATTTTAAATTTGCATCTCTTGTAATTGTAACTATAATTTTTTATCTCTTTTGAAAAAGAGACACATGTATTTTACACTTTATGTTCTGATAGGTTGGAAACTATAAAAATCATAATTGCAAGTTACACTTTTAATTTTGACAAGTTATAATTGATTAAAGTGTAAAAACACATATTGAAATTTGTAAATTCCATTTGACAAAGTTACATGACTTATAAGTTGTAAAAGTCTCACTTTTAATTTTCAAGTTAGGGTTTTGAAAAAAGTGACTTGAGTTACTTCCAAGTTATCTTTTGTTTGAATGTTCAGTTCCATTTTGGAAGCTACCTATTTTCATGAAGAGTAACTTGCAACTACATGGAGAGGACTCAAGGCATTGCATGAAGGTCTTCTATTCCTATCCACACCATGACAAGTTAAAGACAATTCTAGATCTTAAATGCATTCTTTAAAACTATTTTACAAAGATAAAAGATGCCACAAACAAGATATCATAACTCTTTTTACATGAAGTTCTAGATTTGCATGAGTTCTTCTACTGGGCGTTAAATTTTTGATAACTACATCTCATCTATGGGATAATTTTGTATAATCATGGGTAGACCCCCATAGCCCAATCTATATTTTTATTGTTAATGATATTATTCTACATTTTGATTTTTTTTTCTATGAGTTGTAACCTAGAAAATGAAATAAATTGAAGATTTTACCTTTCTTGTCGGAGAAATCCTTGTGTATGCAAGTTAATTGAATATTTGTGGATGTTTTGATCTATATTTTAGTCACAAAATTTCAATTATGTTATTTTTATACCTTATGAAATATTGTTTGATAAAATAAATAATCTTTTCCCTTCTATGAAAAATAACAAAATATTGCCTCTGATTTCCCATTTACATGAGTTTGTGCTAAAAATAATTTCAATCTATTTTCTATTCTATTGTATTCATTTAAGAAAGCATTGAGATCCTCTACAAATATTTGGTGCAATCACCATTTTTAGTTTTTGAAAATTTCATTTTGAACTCTTTCTCCAGTAAAAACCTAGTTTAGGACAAGAACACTAAAACAAGTAAAATTTCTATAAAATTGATATTTTATTTGTTGCATTAGATTAGTGAAAGGAAGTTGGACTTCTTTGGAGGTTAACCTCAATTTTCCAAAGTCACACAACTTGGAGGTTTTCCCATTGTATCATTATATTTTTTTATAGTAAACTACCACATAAGTGAATGAGTGAAAAATCTATGTGATAATAGTTACCAATGTTTGAGATTAAATAAAAATATCAAGAGGAACATCTTCAGAAATAGAGATAATTGGAGAATAAGAAGATTTGTTTTCAAACATTTTGATTTTTAGTTTGAGAGGCCTAGAACTTGAATCATTTGTTGAGATAGTCTATTTTTAAGCCTCTTCCTCTATTTCAGGAATGTCTTCATCTTCATTAGTTGTTTGAGATGTTCTGACTTCTAATTGTTGTTTTTGGAAGCTTCTCAGTTCAAATTATGTTTTTTGTGGTAACAAAAACCTTGCTTGGTCAACATTGACTCCTCCCTCCCATGGCATGTGACACTAAACCTCTTTAATGCAGGGGCATCACTCTTAGGGAGTAATTTTTATCAATTTGGCTTGTTTTTCATTGAATAAGGTTTAGGAATTATTTGGATGGCCTTATAATGCCACAAAAATTCTTAGTTTTCATTTTGATATCTTAGGAGTGCAATTAGCTAGTTTAAATTTTCAAATATGAATTTTCTCACCAAAACTTGAAAGTTCACAAATTTGAATTTTGGTGTGTGTTTAGAACTTTAAAGGATATGGAAAGGACTAATAAAGTTCATGAACATGTTTCATATGATATTAGGGACATTTTGAACCATTTACCATGGTCTAAAGTGACCTATGCATAGAAAACCAACTTTGAACTTTGTCACCATGGCAAGGTACTCTTGTGAACATTAATAACTTCCTCCAAGTTCATTATCAAATGGTTGTCCTGATATAAAATCTAATATTTTTGAATAGGGACTATTTTAGGGCATTTGAATAAAACTTGAGGAACGAAGAATAAAAGGCCCTATTCTTGAAAGAAAACAAGATTTCACTATGTAGACCCTATTTTGAACCTTTTTGTGTTGGTTGTAGAATGTTCCTTGCATGAATGAAGATCTAATGAGAATGAACCAGAATTCTAAGAATTTATTTTAAGAGAATTAAATGATTTTGAAATTTTATAAGGTAAGAATAAGAATAAAATCATCAGTTGCATCAAATTTCATTTATAAACAACACCTATTGAAAATTACTCACTGTGTGCAGGCAGTGTCATAATATTAAGAAATATAGAATTTGAATTTGAGATTGTGAAACATTAATAAAGGTATAAAATATCTTTTTTGAGACTACAAAACTTATAATTATTAAATAAACTTGTTTTTGTATTTCTATCTTTCAAACAGGTTCCATTTTCTGTAGCAGGCATTGAAGAGTGGATTGCATGTCTGTAATAAGGAAGGATAATGACTTTGGAATAATATTATAATGCTTGGTACATGGAGGTAACCATATAGATAGTGTTTTAATATTTATTTATTAATTTTATTTCTATGTTTTACCTATTACTCATCCAAATAAGAAAACATACACATGTATCCTCTTATTTTATACACAGTCAAGCCCTTTTTCAAATTAGAAATCTTTAGCAGTAGATTGGGAAATGAAATACAAGACTTGTAATAGTTATCAAAGGTTATGATAGACCTTAAAAAGTGAATTTGGTTCCTTGGAATGATTTGTAATGAGCATAGTGTATTTTAGATTGCTCACGGGTTATGATAGTGGGTAAAAAGCCTTAGCTTAGGGTTTTGTCAATATCTCCTGGTTGAACTATCAAAAGTGCACAAAAATTTGTATTCATAACCTTCTTGAGGTCCTGTAATATATTTTTAGGTTTCTAGGATTGTACATAATGTATTTTATGGATTTTTTGAATATTGAGTTGAAATAGGCCTAGAAAGGGCTAATTAGTTAGCCCTAGATAGTGAAAAGTGGAGCTAACAAAAGAGTTGGAATACCAAATTTGACACACAAGTGTCTTGTAACAAGGGAAACTATATTTTTATGTTTTTAAGCCAGGCTATAAGTAAGGATAAGAAGCTTAGTGTGTTTGATAAAAATTTGCAAGTTAAAACTTTTTGAAAGGAACCCCTATATCATTTTGGTATTAGAGCCAACCTTGGATACCTCATAACAAGTGGGAGAGATAATAGTTTTGGGGAAAGAGAACAACTAATACTTGTTTGAAAAATTGCCTACACAAATGTTTGTAATGCCATCAAGGAAAAATAGAGGAGGTGCAACAAGGAACCAAGGGAATCAAGATGTTGTGTTGGAAAAGATGAGGGACCTTAGATTCAGATTAGATGTAAGGATAACTTATATAGAAATAAACCAAAGAAGAGGAGTCCTAATAGGGGACTTGAGTGATAGGGAAGATGAGCTACAAGACCAAGAAGTAGAGGGAGAAGAGATAGTTGAAGGCCCTGAAGATGAAGGTGTAGAGAGAATCATGAAGGTGATCATGAGTCAAGGGTAAAAGTTAAATGTATAATTACCCACTTATGCAAGACGTTTTGATGGAGATGAACTCATGGATTGGGTGAATGAGCTAGACAAATACTTTGACTATGAAGAGGTACTTGATAAAAAAGTCAAGTTTGGAAGAATCAAGCTGAAATGGTATGCTTCATTATGGTGGGACTTCACATAAGATGAGAGAAGAAAGAATGGGAAGAATAAGATCACTTCTTGGGACATAATGGTTACCAAGCTTAAATCCAAGTTCTTTCCAGGTGATTATGAGACAAACTTGTTTAGATAATTGCAAATTTTAAATAAGAAGGAAATGAGTGTGAAGGCATACACAAAAGAGTTATATAAGCCAACCATCATGTTTGGTGATGTAGAGGAGGATAAAGAGAAGGTTTCAAGGTACTTGAATGGTTTAAGGTACAATTTCCAAGATGAGTTAGCACTTTTGAGCCCAAGAACACTAGAGGAGTGTTATCAATTTGCACTCAAGGTTGAAGATAAGTTGAATAGAAGACATAATCAAAAAAATAGAGGAATGAGAAGAAATTTTAGAGGTAGAGGACAACAAGGGAGCAAAAATACCTCATAAATAAATATTCAAAGTGAGTCAAGCAATTTACAAGAGAAATCTACAATTTAAGAGGTGGATTTAGAGGTAGGAGACTTAAAATAGAGGAGCTTATTCATAAAGGGGTAGGGGATCAAGTGGATTTATAGGTACATGCTTTAAATGTAATAAATATGCTAGTCATAAGCAATGGGAGTGTTTAGAGGACCAGCTAGCAAGAAGTATAAGGAATGAAAGAAGAAATCAAATTGCACAAGGAAGAGAGGAAGAGAGTGTTTTCTCTCCATCACAGATGGTAGAGCCTAAAGTGGGAGAATCATTGCTCATGAGGAGGGTGATGATCAAGCCACCCAAGGAGAAGGAGCCACCATAAAGGAAAACTTTCTTTAGGACATCTTATAAATGCCAAGGTAAGTGTTTCAAGATGGTAATTGATTCTAAAAGTATGAATACTCTTGTTTTATTAGAAATGGTTAACAGACTTGGATTGAAAAATATTCCTCACCGCACTCCATATAAGGTGTCATGGTTGAATATAGGACAACAAGTCTTGGTTAGTGAAAAGAGTTGGGTAGATTTTCAAATTAGAACATACAAGGATAAGGTGATTTATGATGTCATCCCCATGGATGTGTGCCATGTGCTTCTTGGAAGGACTTGGTAATATGATAGACAAACTACTCATGATGGAAGAAAGAATATGTATACCTTGACCAAGGATGGAGTTAGTTACACTTTCCTACCCTTGAAAGATGAAGAGAGTGATTAACAAGTTGGTTCACATGTGATGATGGTAAGTGGAAAGGAGTTCTTGAATATCATGCATGAAGAAGAGATAGGCTTTACTTTGGTCATCAAGCCTAGGACTGTTATGACAACCACTAAGATCAATGAGCTGCCCCTATAGATTCAATAAATGTTGGAGAGGTATGTTGATATAGTTGTTGATGAGTTGCCCAGCACATTGCCATGAATGAGGAGCATAACACACCACATAGACTCTGTACTTGGAGCAAGTCTACCAAACAAGGATACATATAAGATGACCCCACAAGATAATACTAAGATTAAAAGATAAGTGTAGGAGTTGCTTGATAAAGAGCTGATCAAAGAGAGCTTGAGCCCATGTGTAGTACCCACAGTGTTGGTGCCAAATAAGGAAGGTGAGTAGAGGATGTGCATTGATTCTAGGGCCATCAATAAAATCAATATAAGGTATATGTTTCCACTTTCAAGAATGAAGGATTTGATGGATTTATTGAGTGGAGCAAGTTATTTTTCCAAGATAGACCTCAAGAGTGGATACTACCAGATAAGGATTAGGCAAGGTGATGAGTGGAAGACTGCTTTTAAGATAAATGAAGGTTTGTATGAATGGTTGATCATGCCATTTTTTTTACTAATGCACCTAGTACTTTCATGAGATTAATGAATGAAGTTTTGAAGGATTTTATAAGCAAGTTTGTGGTAGTTTATTTGGATGATATACTAATTTACAACCAAAGCAAGGAGGAACATCTTGATCATTTAGAGTTGGTGATAAGGAGGCTGAAAAAAACGAGGTTATTGATCAACCTAAAGAAGTGTGACTTCATGAAAATAGAGTTGTTGTACCTTGGGTTTATAATTTCACAAGGCATGCTAAAAATGGACAAGAATAAGGTGAAGGTAATCATGGAGTGGCTAATACCTAGGAAAACATAAGAGGTAAGGATTTTTCATTGTTTCGAAAGTTTCTATAGGAAGTTTATAAGAAACTTTAGTGGAATATGTGCTCCCATCATTGACACTATCAAGGGAGAAAAGAAAAACTTTATTTGGAATGAGAAAGAAGAAAAATGTTTTAGGTACTTGAAGCAAATAATCATGGAGCATCCCATACTAGCATGCTAGACTTCAATAAGGTATTCTAGATAGAGTGTGATGCAAGTGGTGTAGCCATAGTGGTTATCCTAAGCCAAGAGTGTAGGCCTATATCCTACTTTAGTGAGAAGTTGAATGATGATAAGAAGAGGTATTCTTACTATGACTTGGAGTTTTATGCAATGGTGAAAGCATTGAAGAAATGGAGGAATTATCTCATGCCAAAGGAGTTCATAGTATAAATGGATAACCATGTACTTTAGTTCATATCTAATCAGCCTAAGTTGAACCAAAGATATGTTAAATGGGTGGAGTACATATAAAACTTTACTTTCACCATCAATCACAAACAAGGACAAAGCAATAAAGTGGTAGATGCATTGAGCAAGAAGGTCTTATTAGTATATGAAATTTAGTTAGAGAGTGTTGGCATTAGGGCACTCAAGGATTTGTATGAGGATAATGAGGAATTCAAAGAAGGATACCGTGTATGCAAGTACCCAAGTACACTCAACAAGGAGCCTTGGTTAGATTATGTACTTCAAGATGGATTTTGTTCAAGGGAGTACAATTATGTGTACCAAAGAGTTCAATAAGAGGAAATCTGATCCAAGAAAAGCATAGTGGAAGCATGACATGCCATTTTGGACTTGATAAGACATTAGAGTTTCTCATTAAGCACTACTTTTTGGCCTAGAATGCAAGTAGAAGTGAGAAATTATGCGTAAAAATGTAAAATTTGTCAATTAGCCAAGGGTAAGAGTAATAATTAAGGTTTGTATAAGCCCTTACCAGTCCCAAATAGGCCTTGGGAATCCATCAGTATGGATTTTGTGATGGGATTGCCAAGAACATAGAGAAGTTTTGATTCCATTTTTGTAGTTGTTGATAGATTCTTTAATATGGCTCATTTTATACCATGTATAACTACTAATGATGTAACATGTGGCTAATTTTTCTTTAAGGAGGTTATGAGGCTTCATGGATTACCCATGAACATTATTTCTAACAGGGACACCAAGTTTCTTGGTCACTTTTGGAGGACATTGTGAAAGAAGTTAGGCACTAATTTGAGTTTTAGTTTAGCTTACCATCCTCAAATAGATGGTTAAATTGAAGTGGTGAATATAATCCCAAGGAAAATGTTGAGGTGTTTATCCAAATACCATCCCAAGCAGTGGGATATTATGTTGTCTCAAGTGGAGTTTGCTTACAATGATTTAATGAACAAAAGCATTAAAAAGAGTCCATTCTAGGTAGTCTACGGCATGTATCCAAGAGGTGTATTTGAGGTTAGAGATATTATAAATATGGATAAGAGAAGTTCTAAAGGTGAGAAGTTTGTAATGGTAATGAAAGAGGTTCATGAGCAGGTGAGAAAGCATTTGGATTCTAGTGTTGATAAGTACAAGAAATAGGTAGATTTGAGTAGGAGAAAAGTGAATTTATAGATTGTGGACTTAGTCCTATCTCATTAAAGAATTAAAGGTTTCCAAAAGGTGAATACAATAAGCTAAAAATGAATAAGATAATTCCTTGTAAGATTCTCAAGAAGTTTGCCAATAATGCATATGAATTGGAGTTACCTAGTGGAGTTGGAATTTCATTTATTTTAAATGTTTCATATTTGTACCCATATAAATAAGGAGATTAAATAGAACACACAATAGATTACATAGCTACACAAAACCTAGATTGGGCATAATAGTTTCCTAAGGCTAAAAAAGAGGAACTGGAATGCATGTTGGATAAGTAGGTGACTAAAAGGACTAAAGACAAGTAGTATTTCAAGTATCTAGTTAAGTGGAAGAACCATTCAGTAGAAGATTCCATGTGGATGAATGATCATGACATAATAAAGTGAGGGAGTAATCTAGAAGCACTCATGGGTAGTAACCCATGAGTTCTCTTTTCCTTCATTGGGTGTATGATGCAAGGGAATCACTCTTAAGGAGTATTTTTTATCAATTTTGGATTATTTTTCATTGAATAAGGTTTAGGAACACTTTGGATGGCCTTATAAGTCCCTAATAATGTTTATTTTTCATTTTTATATCTTAGGAGTGTAATTAGTTAGTTTAAATTTTCAAATATGAATTTTCTCGTGAAAACTTAAAAGTTCAAAAATTTAAATTCTAGTGTGTGTTTAGAAATTGTAGGGATGTGGAAAGGACTAATAAAGTTTGTGATCATGTTTCCTATGCTATTAAGGCCCTTTTTAACCATTTCCCATGGTCTAAAGTGACCTATGCATAGAAAACCAACTTTGAACTTTGTCACCTTGGCAAGGTACTCTTGTGAATGTTGATAACTTCCTCCAAGTTAGTTATCAAATGGTTGTCTTGATATAAAATCTAATATTTTTGAATAGGGATAGTTTTAGTACATGTTTCATTGAATAAAAATTGAAGAAATAAGAAGAAAAGACCCCATTCTTGAAAGAAAACAAGATTACACTATGTAGAGCGTATTTTGAGCCTTATTGTGTTGGTTGTAGAATGTTTCTTGCATGATTGAAGATATAATGAGAATGAACCAAAATTATGAGAATTTATTGTAAGAGTATTAAATGGGTTTGAGATTATAGAAGGTATAAGAATAAAATCATCAGTTGCATCAAATATCATTTACAAATAACCCCTGTTGGCAATTACTCACTGTGTGTAGGCAGTGTCATAATATTAAGAAATATAGAATTTGAATTTGAGATTATGGAATGTGTCTAAAGTTATAAAAGATATTTTATAAGACTACAAGACTTATAATTATTAAATAAACTAATTTTTTTATTGCTATCTTTCAAATAGGTTCCATTTTCTATAGCAGGTGTTGAAGAGTGGACTATATGTCTGTAATAAGGAAGGATAATAAATTTGGAACAATATTATAATGCTTGGTGCATCAATGTAACACTATGGATAGTGTTTTAAGATTTATTTATTCTTTTTTGTATCGTGTTTTACATGTTACTTATCCAAACAAGAGAACATAGACCTATATCCTCTTATTTTATGCACAATCAAGCCCATTTTTAAATTAGAAATCTTTAGCAGTAGATTGGGAAATGAAATAAAAGACTTGGAATAGTTGTGAAAGGGTTTGATAGACCCTAAAAAGTGAATTTGGGTCCTTTAAATTATTTATAATGAGCATAATGTATTTTAGATTGCTCACAGGTTGTGACAGTGGGTAAAAAGCCCTAGTTTAGGGTTTTATCAATATCTCTAGATTGAACTATCAAAAGTGCAAAAATATTTGTAGTCATAACCTTATTGAGGTCTTAAAACATATTTTTAGGTCTTTAGGACTGTATGGAATGTGTTTTGTGGATTTTTCAAAGACTGAGTTGAAACAAGCCTAGAAAGGGCTAATTGGTCAACCTAGATAGTGAAAAGTGGACCTAACAAAAGAGTTGGACTACCAAATTTGACACACAAGTGTCTTGTAATAGGGGAAACTAAATTTTTTATGTTTTTGAGACATAAACAATTATACCTTTTTGTACTAAACAATAAACAAGGTAAAAAGGGGTAGAAGCAAGGCTAAGAAGCTTAGTGTGTTTGGTAAAAAGTTGAAAGTTGAAACATTTTGAAAGGAACCTATGCATCACTCTTAGATAAAATGAAGCTCTAATTTCAAATGGAATTAGAGTGACACATGTCATATCTTATTCAACTAATTTTGCTTTGGTCAATCATGAGCATATATCCTTGCCTATAGAAATGGGAAACTTTACTTTGGTTTTGTATTCATTAGCTAAGAATTTGTGAGTCTCAACCAATTATATTACCAATTCCATTAAATCTCACTTATTATTAAAATACATAGGAAGCATGTATGGTGACAACTCACATCCAAAAACCCTTAGATAAGAAAAGGTTGGAAATTGAATGAACCAAGCTCCCCATCTAGCAGTCTTTGTCATTGCCTCCACATATATGCTCATTTTATAGGTTTATTTTTCAAACATCTAGATGACATACTATAGGAATTCATCACTTACCCTTATAAAATGATGATCACTTTATTTTAGGGTGATTTGATGGTAGAACTCATATATATTCATAGTTTTGATGCTTCTTACCTGGTTTAATCCATCATATAATATCCTCCTAGCAACTTCATAAACTTGATATGAAGTCATATAGAATCTCAATGTTTTTTTGACTTAAAATATCTATTTATGGATTAATTCACTAATAAACTACCCCCAATTGATGTATTGCTTATTTTGATGAATGATTCATATGTATTTATACATCCAAGTTTGGAAGTTCCTTATAGCCAGGCTTACAACTACCTTATGTAGGAGTGTGATCATGTCATTTACTTCATTCATGAATTTGAACCTAGAAATATTCTTTGAAAGACTTTTTATTGTATGTTTAGGTTTTTTCATTCATTACTTATTCACCCATTTTGCACCAGAATTGGTATTATCATCTCAGAACTATTGAGATGAAGCGAGAGACAAATCAACATATGATTTCCATTATGGAAATTGAAATAGCTTATCAATATGTTCTAGATCCAAGCATATGATAAATTATCCTTTAGAATTTAAAACCTACCTTTTCTTAGAGTCATAATATTCATCTATGGTCAGGACTAATTTTGGACATTGCACTGAAGTTGGAATAGTAGTTTCATTTGTTAATCCACTATCATGTATACTTTGACCATAATCCATTTTATGCACCCCATTGATTCTATTATTCCATGCTGATATGACCTAGATCGGTGTTAATTATATTCTCAACATTCAAATCCAAGCTTGATGTAGGAACAACACCTTGAAAAAAGTATTTCATTTATAATCCTTCTCCCTACAAGATTTTATTTAGAGCAGTTTTATTTGGAGTAACTTTGGTGAGATTATTGGAGGTTGACATCTAAAATAGTCACACCTCTTGAATGACAAAATTTGCATTGTACCACACCTCCTAATAAATATATATTAATAAATCAACCAGAACCTTATTTTCCACAAAATTTACTCAAAAAAGCCCTAGAGTTTGATGAGGCTGTAGGCAATAACATCAAGTTCCATGGGTAGTGTAAACACTACCATTGGATTTTGAGGGTTTTTTTAGCATGTTTTTCAAGTTTTGAGAGTCATGTTAGCAAGGCTCTCAAGATCTG
This sequence comes from Torreya grandis, assembly GCA_037957365.1. Classification (NCBI taxonomy): domain Eukaryota; kingdom Viridiplantae; phylum Streptophyta; class Pinopsida; order Cupressales; family Taxaceae; genus Torreya; species Torreya grandis. The sequence continues at coordinate 3,257,141 of JARHVA010001587.1, forward strand.
CTAGTCATGTTAGCAAGGCTCTCGGGATCTGAGGGGTCTCTTTGTAATTTTTTAAATTTAAGAATTGAAGAGGGAATCTCAAGAAAATTTTCAACCCTTTAATCTACAATTTGATTTAGTTAGAATAGAATTTCCTTAAACAATGAAAATTATACCTTTGGTCAACTTTGACTTTGACTAATTTTGACTTTTTTGACCATTGTTCAAAGACTAGTACAATAAATGTAAAAAAATCATGATGGTAAACACATTAGGGAATATTTTTTTATGGAAAATTTTAAATCTAAATTATGGTTAATTAAAATCCCAAGTTATGATATTGTTCTATGAATATATAATTATTATAAAATAAAAAACTTATTTTGAGACCAACATATGAATTAAATAAAATTTTCTACATCAAAGAAAGCCATGAATGCATTATTTCACATTAAACACTACCATGAAACTTAATGATTAGAAGGGATTACTATCTTAAACATAGTATGTTGATCACTCAATTTTACCCATCTATAGTTGCTCCAAACCTATCTATATAAAAAATATCAAAATAATGCACAATGCAAAAGAAATCTTGTATGGAGAGGTGATTTAGGTAGCTTTAAGTAACCTCTACCAAGGCTATAGATCCCTAATGAAAGTGGAGTAAGGCCTAGAATTAGACCAAATGCAAATATATTAGGGCTATAGATTCCTAACTAGTAGTAGAGAAATACTTGACCTTCCATAGATAATCAATTCTTAAAATAAAATAAGAAAAACTAGATTTTAAAATCTAAATTTGATTTGTTTATTCCCCTACTTAAGCAGAGGCTATCATAATAGGAAATATAAATTACACAAAGAATCATATATGAACCTATATGGTTTACAAGATTTAATATGTTATGTGGTGGATTTTAATTTCTTTTATATATATTAATTATGTTCTTCCTTACATCATTAATTAAATGTGCTTATGTCATGAAACCAAAGATTTTAGATTTGAAAAACTCAGATGCATTCCCTAGGTGGATTTCTTATTTGTTGTTGCCAACATGCCTGAGTTAAAAAAAGGTTGTCATCACTAACATGCTCAATTTCTTCTCAAATAACTTGGGGCTACTAATTTTAAGCCATCAAAATAATGAGGGATGTAGTAGGATTTAAAATTTAGAGTCCACTTATAAAATCACCTTTAAAATGAATCCCAAGTTTATTTTTTATCTCTAAATTTTGAGTTCCATTTATATTTTTCCTACCCTCATATCTATTGGTTGAATTAATTAAATATGTAGGTTTTATTAGTACTTTCCCTTTAAGCATGGTACTATTATTTTCAACGAAAGCGTTTACTTTTTCAATTAAATTGTGCGAGCCAATTAAAATAGACCATAACATGATAAATTGATAGTTTTCTAATGTTAATTTTTTTTCCCCTATTGGTATTAAATAGTGAATAGATTTAATATGCTATGTCCAATAAAAATCATAAATATTTAAATAAAATTATAATCACATTAATGTTTGATAAAATCAAAACAATGTCATGTTAAAGCATTCGCTTGGACAAATTTGCATTTTGGTGATATACGGTGTTTGCTATTATTGACACATGAATCATCATGTCTTCAACATGAGATAATGATAAATTACAATAAAAGTTTTCATGGTTAAGTAGAGGTAAAAACAACTACATGCTATTCATATTAACACAATGTGTGTTTCACTGACAAGTGACCTAGGTTAGAAATTCAATTATTGATGAAGTTTATCATGTTTTGAAACAATCTATAATTTGAAATTCCTTGCATTAATTTTGCCACCATGCCTGCATTGTTATTCATGATTAATAGGTTTTTATTTTATCTCTTATAGTTATTTCTTATACTATTTACAACAAATATAGTAAACAAATACAAGTTATTTAGCTCTTAGTTTACAGGTTTTTCATTTATCTTTTATGGTTATTTGCTATACCATTTACAATAGATACAATAAACAAATATATATTCTTTATCTCTTAGTTTATTGGATCAATAACACTTGTGGAATAAATTATGCTTTATGCATAGACCAAACATAATCAATAGCTCTTAGTTTATTGGATTAATATCACTACCTAATAACATTAATTACATATCAATTTTCTCGTAATCTTTTATGGAATAAATCCCAATGTCATTTAGCAATACCCCACCTCAGGTAATCTTGCTACAAAATACTTAACATAGTCTGCATTGATGTTATTTACAATATTATCTAAAAGATAGAGGGAATACAATTTCTACTCATTTGGAACATTTAAAAACAAGACATGAAATTAAAAAGAAGGAAAAATAAAGAAGTAAGGTTATTTTCCTTTACAAAGCATGCAAAGAAAAGATAAGCTGACAATCAGCAAAAAAAACTTGTAGAAAAAAAACTAATCTAAATGCATTCCTTAATAGGCTTTGAAGATTTCCCAGATTTCTCTCTCTCCATGTCTAGTTGTGCATATGAGTAAATTGTAAATGATGCCAGCTCTGCTACTTATTTCATGGATCCTTACCAACAATAAATGGTTTTAGAGCCTTGTCTTGCATAGACATTTAAAAGCCAAATTAGGTATTAGCAATTACTTTTTAGACCAATTCATGCCATTAGAGAAGGCCCCTATATTAGAAACCTATTTTGATGCAAACAACATAGTTTGTTTAGAGGTATGGATTCTTTTGATGATTATATGCATGTGGAAAAATTTAGATTATAGAGTGCATAATTTTTGATGTATCATTCTTGTAATAACCTTCCAAAAAATCTATCCATTTTCAAGATTGAGTGCTTGTGACAAATTATATGGCATACACATTTACAACACAATTTGCATAATGTGTAACAACTATGATGGAGACCTTTTATCATGGGACACCTACCTTTAGTGACATGTGAACCAATTGCTACAACATATTAGCTTAGACCATAAAATCAAAGTGTACATTAATGACAAGTGTTGATCGCTATATGCATGGACATTAATAAACCTAAATTAATGATAACCGTTGGTCACCATATGTTAAATAGTTGTAGTCAAATGAATTTATCTGATTAAAATACATGTGTTGAAGTGCATAAATAGTGAGTAAAGCTCTTGACATAGATTTAAATATTAAGATTTTGTGTGAGTAATCAATTTATGAAAGTTGTAATTACCTTTCCATCAAAAAATAAACTACAAAATTTACTACTGAATTCAATATAAGTTACAATACAATGTAATATTAAAATGAAACATATCATAAATCTATCTCACACGATACTGAGAAAAGACAAAATTATTTTAGAGTTAACTCTAGAAAAATGATTACTTCTACTTTTATCTTCCATGAAATTTTATATTATTGTCCACTCATGAGTCTTTTTACCATTAATAATTGCACCTCATCATCACATGAAACACATAGTTGCCATATTAAATATATATGTGAAATATACTATAATAGTGGAGGGGTCATTTCAAGTAGGAATATAAAAAGCAAAAGGCATAGTAACAGCATAGTAAACACATTGGATATTATAAAGAACAAAGAGTTTTATAAAAAATACAATTTTATAAAGCTATTGATATCACATAAAAGAGATTATTTTGTGCACTATTCAATGACTCAAATGGATGTGATTTACAATTATAATATTGGCATTAAACAAGTTTATTGTTCATAAAAAGCTTACTAAGATAAAAATCATGTAGTCATGCTTATTCTAAGTAATATAATTACCATGAACCTCTTTGGAATTTTCTATTAAGTAATTTTTTTCACACATTTGGTAGTATAGAAAATGCATGCCAAATTTTCTACAAAATGTCTCTACCAAATATATTTTTATGGAATCCGATGATAGCAGGATATGCTCATAATGGCCTATTGAATGACATGTTAGAGATTATTGATCAAATGCAAGTTATAGGTATGAAGCCAAACTTAATTATTGTGAATACTTTGAATGTACATCTTTATCTATATTTATTTGTCAATTTTACAAAATCCTAAAGCATCAAGGACAATCATAGTCATGATTCAAGCATATTCATGTTCAAATCAGAGCCAACAAATAATACAATTAAGAGTAACCACGTTTTATAGTTATGAAAAATAGACATTATTCATAATAATTTTTTAAATGCAAAATACATTAGTTAATATATATAAATCATTTTAATTATTTGCATTCACAACAATGCAAATATAACAATTGAATGAAGTTGAGTGATTGAAAAATGTTTGTCATAACATAAATCATCAAAGCAATTCTCATTTTATTTTTGGATAGATTGACTTTTATATTAGTCTTAAATATTGTAAAGTAATTAGATCTAGGTCACATGGATAATATCAAGACTAACAAAATAAATTAAAGTTCTTGACATGAAATAGGTGTAACTAACAACCTCAACCAAAATCAATGTTGATATATGCCATCTTAATTTTCCCTAGACTTTCTCCATCCCTCATATAGGTGGAGGTCCTCATATAGGTCCCATAGGAGTGAAGAAGCACTTGGGACCTTTTTTTTCCATCACATGCTCTTGTAAACAATCTTATGCTTGTGAAACTTAAATAATTTGATTCATTAAGAATTTTACAGTCACTCTATTTAGGATGGGACTTATGCCTCGAGATTTGTATTTTTGCACTAAAGAACTTACGAGGATGTTTTAGTTAACAAGGTTTGGTAAATTTCATTGCTACTCATATGTCTAATCTAAGTATTTATCTTTAGCATTAATCCAACATCAATTTTTTTAATGCAATAGAAGATTATATGATTTAGGAGATTGAAATGATTTAAAAAAAAAGTGAAATCTATAAAAAGGTTTAACAATAAACCTTTATCATTTAAAAACTCACTATATTTTTATTTATGTTACTAGGGACCATCTCATATTACATCAATGGTTATGTTAGATCATTGGAAGAAGCCTTACTCATGGGAGGTTGTTGTCTTCCCTGCATCATGCATCCATACAATAGCAAAAGAATCCATGCCTGAACTAAAGCAACTTTGTTTAGATTGAATTTAAGATCTTGCCTCCAAAGCAACTTTTTTTACATTGCCTTGAAGTTCTTACCAACATGAAGCAAGTAGTTATATCTATAAATAACAGTTTACATGAAAAAATAGTATTTAAAATTTGTAAAAATTATGTTTTTTTTAATTTTTAGAAGCTCTTTTATATAAATTATTAATACATCTAATTTTAAAATATAAATATTTCTACATGAAGTATGTTATTATAAGCCCACAATAAATATTTTTATATGGGACACACTTTCCTTCAACAACTAGACCTGTGATAATGAATTTACGCTGGTGAGACATGTTTTGTTTAATTAGTTATGAATTTTGTAAATTATGAATTAAAACAAATATATACTTTTATCTATATGAATTTACAATTCAAAAGACCATCTATCATCAGGGAGGAGGATGATGAGGATTAATCAAGTATGATGAGAACAAGGATGAAAAACATGAGGAAGAGGAGTAGGAGGAGAATTTTGGAGAAAGATGAAGAGTTAGACAAATATTGAAGACATTTAAAATGTATATTATATTTATTTATTTTTAAATTTAAAAATGACCTTTTATTACTCCCTTGAAAACATTATTATATAAAAATAGTTTAGATTTATTTATTGTCTTCTTTAAGTAAATGTAAATGGTGCAGTTGTGCAAAAGTAATAATGTAACAAACCATTATTCTACAAATAATATTTGGCTTCAATGAAATTAAAGTAACCTTATATCATGGTTTTAAAACTATGTGAAGGCACAAGTGACATGTGAAGCCTAAGGACCACTCATATTAGAAATAGTTAATAGTTTTATTTCACTATTAATTAATGCACAATTTGGTCTTATATTAGTGGTTCATCAAACCACTATAAAACATATAAAAATTGGACTTTTGATTACCCATAAAAGACATCATTTAATCACTAGTTAAAGGCAATAAAAGGCTTAAGATGCCTTTGAGGACTAATAATTTTATGAAGTTGCAAATTTCAAAATGTTGTAAATAAATTAATATTAAATCCAATTTCGTTTTAGTCCATAACTTAATTCAGAAAAAATATTCTTCATATAATTTACATTTTAAATCAAACATAATTTTGTGTATAATTATTATAAATATCACAAATTCATATAATATTTTTATGAATTTTCCAAATTATAATATGTCTAATTTTAATGTGACAAATGAAATATATATTGCACTTAAGATTCGCATTATAAATAAGTATAATGCATTTCCATTACACATTTTTCTAATTAGAAATCCATCAAAAATTTTACTAATAAAAAATATATTGATAAGTTATAAGGATAGTTTACAACCAAAAATAGTGGTTGGTTGGTATTCAAAGCCCAAAAATGAGTCTTAAAATAAAAATATCAAGCTAAAACATGACACAAAAACACAAAACTTTACAAATAATTTTTAATAAAAATAAAAAACATTAAGAGGAGGTGGATCATCCCGATAAAGGAAAAATGTCCAAGTGGAGGGATCCCTTGTCAATGGATTCATTGCCACCTAATCATCCTATCCATATTTAATAGCCAAGGGAATAAGCACTCCCCATCAAGGTGTAGGATTAGAAATCACACCCACATACACTACATTTAGTGTGGGATACACTTATCAAGAAGGCCCAATAATAATCTTATAATGAGTAGGTAGATTTCACTAAACTCATTGAGGAAACTAACCATAAATAATTGGTACATTCATTATTCAACTAAAAAAATATTTGAAATTGTAACCTGCATTGTAAAATTCTGCATGCCTAAATAAATCACATAAACCATGTGTAATTTGTTAAATATATGCTTTGACATATATAAATCAATTGATGTCAAAATTAGAACATGATGGTAGGATGCACTACACATGTTGAGGGGGAGAGGTAAATAAGTGGCTATGTGAGTGGGTCCACTACCATTATGACATTGGTGGAGGGGAACCTTATTATGGGATGTCTCATAGGATTCTATTTGTAGTGATTGGAAAATTCCTCAAATGAATAAGTAGGTCTTGTAAATGTTATTTCAAAGAAAATTTCTTAGCTTATGCTTGGATATAAAGATATATAGAGGTGAACATTTTTTTTTGTTAGATAAAAATTAAAAATGAAATAATTTTATCATTAAATATAACACATTTCCTATACTTCAAGAGATGGAAATGAATAGTAACTTTGAATAAATTCAAAATGAAATATCAATATAACTTGGTCGTTTATCTTAATCTCCAAACAAACAAATTATTTTATAGATAAGCTTAGGATGAAAAGAACATTAACTTTTAAATATAATTCCAAGAACACTAGCCATGAGGGCAAGTCCAAAAACAAAATGATTGAAGGTTTATAATCTATTACATGCATGAGACTTAGAGTAAGCAATTCTCGTGTGGTGATGTTATTAAAACAACAACCCTTAGTTAAATAAAAACTATAGAAAATGTGTTAACTTTGGATCAAGTTTAGCCTTATAAAAAAAATTAAAGTGACAAAGCCAAGTTCTAGTCTAAGAATTCAAACCCCACTGATTATTCAACTTACTAATGGATGAATAAAAGGGGTTAAGAATTATTTAGAATATCCTTGAGGAATAATTTCTAAAAAAACATATGTTATGAGCTCCTGACTATACATGATGGATGGAAAATCAAATGAAATAATTTTATATTACTTATATAAGATGGGTCATGGAATCCAATCTCATGAATAAATAATATGAATACCTTTTTTGAAGAGTATAAAAGTTTTAATTCATATATTTACTATAAGAAAAAGATTATTATTTATGATTATGGGAGACCACAAAATATTATGGTCATTCAAATAGATTTTAGATCTAAACCCATCCCCAACCCAACTAAGAAATAATTTGATTGATTCAAAGGCTTTCTAAAATGTTACAACAAATAAACATTCTGATGCAATAGCATTTAGATTCACTTATAATCCTACATCAACCAAAAAAAATAATATTATAAAATAAGCTAATTTATATTGTGTGTAAGTCTTATTTCATACAAGTTCTTTGAATTTTTTTTCACCACCTATGTGCAATTGAAAATCCATTATAACATTGTTGCATAGATTTTTTGTATGTGTATGCTATTTTTCCACACAACCATCCTAGTGTGCATAACTTGTAGTCACTTGTGGAAATTTTGTGTAAGTATTTGTTCAATTACACATAAATTAGAAGCCCTAGAGTATTGTGATGTTAAAGAGTTATTTTGCATAGTTGTGCTTGTGAAGCTTACAATATCATATGAAGGAAGATAGTGCATAATAACTAGAACATAAGGATCATTATGTAAGTAGTATTTTGTGTACCATTTGTTTATGAATCATTATAACTTATCCTAATTTACAGTCTCCATGGTTTTTTGTGTGTGCATATGTCATTGTGATGTGTTATGGTGCATTGGGATTGTAATGAACATATAATCTATGTGGTACATGGTGATGTGTTATAATATTTAATGATTATAGTGGGTTATTTAGAGTATTAATTTAAGTAGGTGGGTCTTTAAACTATTTAAGCATGCCCCTCCACCTGAGTTATCTAGTTATCAAACTTAATAATTTTTTATATTATTCTAATAAATAGCTATATTAGAAAAGACTATGAGTTAGGAGGTAGAGATCTGAAGATTTGATGTTATGTTATAATGCATCTCATTCAATATTGTTGTGTTGTTATCATTGGGTGTGTAATCTATATATCTAGCTATTCAAATATAATAAAAGAAGAATGTTACTTCATTTCTGAATTTTATTACATTACTCCACTATGCAATTTTATAGGTTATGAATTCTAAGGGTCTCTTCATGGAGACATCTAACCATGACTACATCATTTGGTATCATAGCAAGGTTTTATAACTTCTAGGAAAACATGTGGATAAAAGTATTTTTTCTACATTTGTGAGTATGGGTAAAAAAATAGTGAAGACATATTCCAACAATAAGTGTTGGGTAGAAGGTTTAGTGATTTTAATTTTGAGGAAATGTCACAGTAAGTATGGTTCACTACGATAAATCCAAGAGTTTTGAAAGTGATAAGACTTGCAAACTTGGTATGATAGATGAGAGATATGCAAGGACATTTATAGGCTATGGAGACTACCCAATGTCAAGGTGTTAGGGTGGTGGATGATGAAATAAATAATAAAGCTACAAAATAAATGCCTAAAAATTAGGTCATAAAAAAAATAGGTCGATGAACTTGAAGATTGATTCATGTGCATACTTATGAAGATGACTAGTAATCTGAAGTTCGACCCTCTTGATCATTCAAGGAGTTTGAGTCCTAAATAAATCATAGATTGGATTTAAGAGTTATAGAAATACTTTGATTATGAGAGGATGGAAGATACTGAGAATATCAAATTTTCAAGCATGAAGTTGAAGGGTCACACATCCTTATATGGGATAATGTGTAGGTGGAAATAGTCTATAGAGATAAATACATGCTTAATAATTTTGACATATTGATTTTAAAGTTGAATGATAAATTCATACCTTATGATTGATAGATAGATTTGTTTAAGAAGTTAAAAATTTGTGACAAAGGGAGATGAGTGAGAAATATTGCGTTGAGGAGTTTTATAGAATCACCATAAAAGAGGTTCATGTTGAAGATGACACCAAGAAGATTTCAAGGTAAATTCATGTATGTAAAATCTTAATTCAAAACAAGTATGGCATGATCCAGTTATGATATTTTCAAGAAACCTATCAGTATGTATTGAAGACAAAATAGAAGTTGTCTTGTAGAAAATAAGGTGCAACATGAGGGAAAGTAAGGTTTTTTTATTGTGCATGGATAAGGAAGCAATGATAAACATTAATTTACACAAGAAATGGAATATATTACTTCTCATTCTAGTGATATGAGTGTGAAAATGAACATATGAAATTTTACATGAAGTAGAGGATCCTATGGATGAGGTAGAGAACATTGATTCATGGGTACATGATTCATATTTGGAGAACTTGTACATAGATCATTTTAATATCCACATGCACAAATTGAAGGTAGTAAAATAAATGATGTGAATACAAATATTGTGAAAGTGAATGAGGAAAGTATTTCATTAATATATCAAGGCAAATAACCAAAAATGGGAGAAGCTCTGATGATAAAGATGGTGTTATTGAAACCAACAAAAGAAGAGAATAGTCCCACACAAAGGAATAATATATTCACAAACATTTCTAGATTTTAAGGTGAATACTATAAGTTGATTGTTGATAGTGGTAGCATATGTAATATTATTTTGAAAAAGAGGGTTTAAAATATTTGTCTAAAGAGGATTGCACATCAAAATCCCTATATAGTGTATTCATTACTAAAGAGACATCATATTTTAGTGAATTAAAAATGTTTGGTAAGCTTCCATATTATCACATACAAGGATGAATTCATATGTGACATAATTCCCATGCACGTATTCCATATGTTACTTGGAAAGCCTTGGTAGTTTAATAAGAAGGAATAACATGATGGTCATGTAAACACCTACATCTTGGTAAAGGATGGAAGGGAGTAAATGTTAAATCATTTAAAGGATAAGAGTGAGGAATTGGAAAAAGGTCTAAATTTTTTGATGATTTCATGAAGACAATTCCTAAGATAAGTGTAAGAGTGCACATGTTATGCATTGATTTTAATTTTATGCAAGTTGTAAGTGAAAGCATTGAAGAATAAACACATCTATGTAAAGTGAAGGACTTGTTAAATGATTTTACATATATTTTTTATAACAATATTGTAGATGGGTTTCCACCTATGAGAATTAAAAGTCATCAAATGTATTTGATTCCAAGATCAAGTTTCCTAAATAAGTGGCATATAGGTTAACATCCTATGAGAACACAAAGGTGCAAAGATAAGTTTAGGAGTTATTCAATAATTTTTTGCTAATATTTTTGAGCCCATGTATAGTTCAAATAGTGTTAGCACCTAGATAGGTGGATAATGGAAGATTTGAAATAATTATAGAGCCATCAAAAAGATTAATATAAAGAATAGATTTCCATTTCCATACATGAAAGATTTGATGGATTACTTAAGTGGAGCACAATGCATAAAAAATATTCACTTTAAGAATGGATATAACTATATTCGTATAAGGGAAGGTGATGACTAGAGGACTTCATTCAAAACAAAGTATGGATTGTATGAGAATATATTCATTCCATGTAGACTAATTAACATGCCGAGTATGTTCATGAGACTCATGAATGAAGTGCCAAACCAATTTCTTGGTTAGTTTGTCATAGTATATTTGGATGACATATTGATTTTTTGTAGAATGGATAAATAACCTTAGTGTATTTGAGGCAAGTGATGTAATGATTGAAAGATTAAAATTTATTAGTGAATTAGAAATGTAACTTTATGAAGGAGATAATATAAATGGGTTTTGTAATATCCCAAGAAGGTTTGAAGATGGATCCAAAAAAAGTAAGAGTTATCTTTGAGTGGTGTTGCTTTGGAAAACATTTGAATCACAAAAATTTCATGGCCTTTTAAGTTATTATAGGAATTTAATCAATAATTTTAGTGGGACATGTGCAATAATCAAAGGTGATACACAAAGATAAAAAATAATTTATATGAAGAAAAATATAAAAATATAATTTCCAACGGTTGAAGAAAAAGGTCATTGAGTAGCTAATGTTTTCATTAAAATATTTTAGTAAAGTATTCAAGTAGATTGTGATGCAATTCGCACACCAATAAGAGAAATGATGAGTTAAAAAGGTATGTATATAACTTAATTCAAGATAAAATGAATGATGTGAAAAATAAATATTAGTATATGATCAAGATTTATATGCCATAGTGCAAGCCCTCAATAACTAGAGGCATTAATTATCACATAAGGAATATGTGTTGTATATATACCATTAAACATTACAATTCATAAATAGTCAAAAAAAATTGAACTAAAGACATATGAAGTGGGTTGAGTTTCTATAGGGTTACACATTTATATTGAAGCACCAAAGTGGCAAGTCAAACAGAGTTACAAATGCATTGAGTAGAATATTTATCTTCTCGAATGAGATGTGAGTAGACATATTAGGATTTGATTTTATGGAAGAGATGTATGAATAAGATGAATATTTCAAATATGCATGGAAACCATTCATAGAATTAGTGAGTGTCAAAAAAACATCATGGTTGGATTATTTCATGCAAGAAGTATTTTTTTATGAGGAAAAATTATGCATACCTAGAGGTTAAATGAGTGAAAATTTTATTAAGTAGAAACATATTCTATTTTTAATACAAAATTTTGGAAACCAAAAAATATATGCATAGTTGGTTGAGAATTAATTTTAGCTATGAATGAGTGTGTATATATTCTTGATTGGAGAATTAACCTTCATTTGGGTCCTTCCTATAGGTTTTTAGGCTTGTCCTAAGTGATGATTCCCAAAAATGGCTCATTATATCTATGAAATAACATCCTTTTTCCTTACAAAATAAGTGGATCTAAGTGTAGTTTCTAAACTTATAGTTTATTTAGAATAAAATAGAAAGTATATATAATGGTTATTTCTTTAGAATTCATTGTTATCTCTTTTTTAGCTATTTCTAATGATTATCGAGAAAAATATGTCAATATGCACATATACATTCCATAGTAAGCTAGAAAATATTCCTTGTATGAGGAGTAACCATTCAAGAACAATGTTGGAGTAGTTTCAGAGTCTTCTACAATAGCTCCTAAAGAAGATCTAGTGTTTTGGCCAAGCTATGGAATTTCAAAATCAAACTAAAAACTTCCACAAGTGAGATACAAACTTCCAAAAATGAGCTATGGACTTCCATAGGAAAGCTACAAACTTCCACATGCTAGCTACAAACTTCCACAGATGATCTACGAACTTCCACATGTGAGATACAAACTTCCAAAGGTGAGCTATGGACTTTCATAGGTGAGCTACATACTTCCACATGATTTCTATAGACTTTCACATGTTAGCTATAGATTTCATTAAGATTACTATAGACTTCATTAGGCTTGCTATGAACTTCAACAGGCTTACTACAAACTTTGATAGGCTTGATACATACTACAACAGAAACACTATGAACACATTTGGAAAGCATTTTTAAGACATTCTAATTATTTTTAGACCATTATATGATGATCAATATCATTTCTATCTATCAAAGGATTATTTTCCATTTAGAGTCTTTCTACATATAAATTTATATATATAGATTGTGTCTAAATATAGATTTATATAATTTCATTCCAATAAATAAATCTCTCCATATTTTTTGGAGATTTAGATTATGTTGTACTCTTATAATAAATATTTATATTCATATTTTGTGGATATTGAGATAGACTAGAATATCTAGGTTGTTACTCCTGAATAAAGTGTTGGGTGGAAGCATGATATTATAAATGCAACCTCTCACATGCAAATATAACCAATCAATATAATTTCCCTCTCCATTATTTTAAATAATCTACTCTAAAAGTTTATGATAGAAAAGCTTGTGTTTTGAATAAATCCTCTTCCAAGGAATGAGTTGGTCACTCATTCCAAGGAAGATGAATTAATGTATTTTTATTTATTTATTTGTTTTGTAATTATCATTTTATTGAAAATTGTTATTTTATTTCTTTATGTCTATAAACATTCTTTTTTATAGTTTATTGTGAACCTTTAGGTGTTTTAATTATTTATCATTTCGTTTCAATTCAATAATTTACTTACCTAAAAGTGATTTAATTTCTTGCATGTGTGATTTAATTTTTGCAAGAATGATTTTAATTTTTTTAAGTGTGGAGTGTGGTAGAAGGGACCATTTTCCATAGATATAGTTCTTCTATTGAACATTGCCTTCAGACACCAATGCTGGATTGACATTATTAAATGAAGGCAATTAACAACCCTCATCATTTTTGGCATCATTGTTAGGGAACATGATGTTATTAGGAGATTTAGAATTTTCCAAGAGAATTGTCTAATGGTAATAGATAAACAATATTCTTAGTGAGAGGAATGTCTCTCAAAAAAAATTGTGATAGAAGGTGCTTAGTTGGTGGTTTATTTAGAATTTATTTTAATACAACATAGATTAGAATTTATTTTCCTAAAATATAGATGAAAATTTATTTTTATGAAATTAGGAATTTAGATTGTAATTATAAAAACAAAACCCATATGATATACTAAGACTGATATGTAGGAAATAATAGCTACTAACATCTTGAAGGAAGATTAGTTATTTATGCAAGTTGGAAATGAAATTTTGAAACAACTGAAGTTTACAAGGAGATGGAATTATAATAACCATAAATTTACAACTCCCTAATTTTTCAAAAGAGAATCACACCAATGATCTCTACTAAAATAAATGGAAAATAACAAAAAATATAATCTAGTTTGTGTAGTTACTAAGATAAGACACATTAGCCAATACAATACTGGGTATTCCATCTCTCAAGTAATAATAATTCATTTTCAACAATTAATGATGTATAAATAGTTGATCAAAATACTAAATTTTAGAGGCTAAAGCTACAAAATTATGTATGACATGTTGAAAATAGAACTGTTTCTCCAACCAAGACACTTGTGATTTTATTTGGTATTTTTGCCTATAAAATTGACTCTATTTTGAATCTAGTATGTATGATAGAAATAATTATTATGTGTGATAATGTAGAAATGGTTTTAGTGACTTTTTTTATATATTTATTCTTTTCATGACTAACATGGTTTTTGGAGAGACTCATGTGCATATTGGAAAGAATGCATAACTCTAGCTTCCCAAAATATTGTATGCAAACATATCACCATGTATTAAGTTAGTTATTTTGGATATATTCTATGTGGGTCAAATAGATTTGACAAGTTTAAAATAATTTAAAAAATTGCATGAAATATATATCATGGCATAAGTGGATTATTTTGAAAAGAAGAGATCCTATTTTTATAGGAAAAAAAGCATAATTGGTTTGCATATACTTCTAGGGATAGTCAATGTGAACAATAAATGAAAACATCACACAATTATTGGAGTGGGCCATGTGATGGATTTGGCATCACTACATGCACCAAAATAGAAATATTTCTCCAAAATTCTCATGGGTAAAATAACCACATCCCAACCTTGATGGTAAGTCTTAATAACCACTTTGATCTCAATGTTATTTGTTTATTTTGTGTTTTGTGTTTATTGTTAGTTTGCATGGATGTTGAAATGTAAAAACAAAAATAATGACTGTCTAAAAATAATCAAGCTTTCATTCCAAGAAATACTAACATGTAAAAAAGAACATAAAATTTACATAAAGTGATATGGGTCCAAGTATTCAATCATTTGTGAGTGATACAGATGCTAAAAATTAGTAGGAATTTTACATTTTCATCAATCTTTCTAAGTCATATGAAATCATAGAAATATCTTAAATGATAAGAAAATTTGTGGTTACAAAAGTGGTAAATTAGGCTTGGATTCGAGGGGATTTTCCCCTCAAACCCATCCTATATCATAATAGGGATCACATAATAGACATTACCTCTTAAACTCATTGGGGGTTGTCACCTCAAGACCCCTACTTTTTGATTTCGTAGCCAAAGAAATAAGATAGTGAAGATCTTGCTTAGCATGATGAAAATCCAATCCAAGTTATTAACGAATAACATAATTTTTTAGAGACAAGAGGAGCCATGTAAAATCTATTCATAGCTCAAAAAAAACCAATGACCTCCAAACTTCACTTATCTAGGTATGTTTTGTAGTTGCTAAAATTTTAATAAATTTACATAAATCTAGATTTATCTTATCTATACAAATAACAATTAATATTTTATACACAATTCATAAATAAAAAGAATTGATTACATTTCATTCCATTCCTTTCCATCCATATTTAGGAATTAGTTGAAACTATATCCAATTTCATAATAAGAGAACGTATCTTAGGGCATTCTTATTTTTTGCAATAAAATTCCATTATAAATAATATTAATTCATGAACCATCAATCATTCTTAAGTAGGCTAAAATAAATTTCTCCATATATATTCAAATGTTCCTCTTAATATTCATGTTGTTGGCATTTATATTTCTTTGACATTATTGATATTATGCTTGTATGGAAATGTTTTGTTTGTTTTGAGTTTTTATAGAATCTCATAACATGGAGTCATTATAGAGATTATAATGGATAAAATTATGTCCATAAATTCATCAGGAAATTGGCACCTTATCTTGAGCCACATTTACTAAAACACAAAAATAGAATCAACAAGTATCTATCACCAATTATTGGTCATCACTATATAGATCAATGAAGAAGAAATATCAACATAAATAAAATTCAATGATACATTTTAAAGTAGTATGAGGATGTATATATTCCATGGATAACATTTTCCATGTCATCAATTTTTAGAAAATTGTGTGTGTGTGTGTGTGTGTGTGTGTGTGTGTGTGTGTGTGTACGTACACACGCACACACACACACACACACACACACACACACACACACACACACACACACACACACACACACACACACACACACACACACACACACACACACACACACACACATATAGAAATTTATATATATATATGGAGTAGTAAGAAAATCTCCACACTAGAACCTTTGCATGAAAATATAATGTAAAAAATAGAATGGAGAGTCTATACATAAGAATATATCTTTGAAAGTTTGGCATATAGAAATGGACATACTAAAGATAAATTTATTTGTGATATTATGCTCATGAATTCAAAATTTATTTCCTATGATAAACAATATCCAACCCTTCTTCACTTCTTCCAAGCAATCTTTGAAGAATGGAGTCATTCATGGTAAATATCCAACTCATGCATATATGAAATTAAAAAGAGACATGAATAGTGGGATGAATGAGGACATGCATCAACATAGGCATGGGGGAATTATGAGTCCCAAAAATGGCTCATTGTATCCATGAAATAATATCCTTTTTTCTTACATAAGAAGTGGATCTAAGTGTAGTTTCTGAACTTATAGTTTATTTAGAATAAAATAGAAAGTATATATCATGGTTTTTTATTTAGAGTTCATTTTATCTCTTTTTTATCTATTTATAATGATTATAGGGGGAAAAATGTCAATATGTGCATATGTAATCCATCTTAAGATAGAAAAGATTCTAAGTATGAAGAGTAACCATTCAAGAACAATGTTGGAGCAGTTTCAAAGTCTTATACAATATCTGCTAAATAAGATCTAGTGTTTTTTCTAGGCTATAGACTTCCATAGGTGATCTATAGACTTTCACAAGTGAGCTACATACTTCCACAAGCAAGCTACAGACTTCTATAGGTAATCTACAGATTTCCACAGGCCAGCTATGGACTTCTATAGTCAAGCTACAAACTTCCACATGTGATCTACAAACTTCCACACATGAGCTATAGACTTTTAAAGGTGAGCTAAATACTTCCATAGGTGATCGATGAACTTCATCAAGCTTGATATAGACTTCATTAAGATTTTTATAGACTTGACAAGCTTGTTATGGACTTCAATAGGCTTGTTACAGACTTTAACAAGCTTGTTATGGACTACATAAAAACCACTATGAACTCATTTGCAAAGCATTTTTAAGACATTTTAATTATTTGTGGACCATTATACAATGATTATGATCATTTACAACTATCACAATAATGTTTTCCATTTAGAGTATTTCTATATATAAATTTATATATATAGACTTTCCATTTATAGATTGTATCTAAATATAGATTTGTATAATTTCATTTAAATAAATAATTATTTTAGTATTTTATGGAGATTGAAATTATGTTGTATTCTTATAATAAATATCTCTCTCCATATTTTTTAGAGATTGAGATAAGTGTAGACACCAAAAATATGCATACCATGATTCTAAATGTTAAAATAGCCTTCGACCACCCTAAGACCCTTTTGGGACCAATATCACCTTTTGACCCCTAATCAACCTAGCCCATAGTCAATTAACTTAAATAACTCAACCTATCATTTTAACCCTTTTTACCCTTTGGCACTTGGTCATCGATGGTCAAGGTAACCTTTGATAATCACCCTAACCATCGATGGTTAGGTACACCTCAACCAAAAGCATGTAAACCACCCACTTTGCTTTTCTAATTATAACCCCTCTAATTCTAGTTACAATCCATTGCATGGACGAGTTAAATTAAGGCTTAGTTCATGTGTTGTTATAAATCTCTCAGCTTGCCTATAAGAGAGAGGATCAAAGAGGTGAAGATCCATATGTAAACATCCAAAAACATCTACAAATATGTAATTGTTATTAAGAGATTTGTGCATCCAAGAGTTTCTTTCTTATAGGTCAATCAGTAATCTAGCAATCCAACAATCATATCATAGATTCAATCTACCATCACCTCTCCACCAAGCCTTTAGGTACCATTATTCTATCAGAATTGAGCTATATTCCACCTCAATCATCCACTCAATTGACTTCTAGTAAGATAAGTACTTGATTCCTAGTATTCATTTACTTTATTTCCATTTCGAAACCAACCCAGGCCTTACCCACCTCTTATAATCCATATTTTGGATCTTGTTAATTAGAAAAATTACCAAGCTAGATCCTCACACAATAACCACCAATGATTGACTCAACCATTGATGATCACCTTGACCATTGACAGTCACCTTAACCACTGATGGTCATCCCAATTACCGATGGTCATTATTGCATAAAAAGCTAGCAAGCTAATTTCACCCATTTACACCCAATCAAATCTAATTTTATATGTTCCTATCTGTTCACATATCCCTTTCTAATATTCTAAAGCATACCCCAACCCTCTAGCACTAGTATTAATTAGTTCATCACTACTTTAATTATTTATAGCATATTTATTAGCAAGCACTCTTGTATTTAATTTTAGTACCTTTTGATTCATTGATGTAAGTACCTTTTTTTTATATTTATAAACTTAATTATTTAAAATGTGTGGATTGAAATCCCTTAAGGAAGCTCTTGCTTCTAGGATCTAGCTCTCACTAGGCAATCCACCCAACTATTTTTCTAACAAACAAGTTTTCTTTAGTGATTTTTTACTCTAAAGGTCATCCTCCCAAGCCAAAGAAGAGGTCTTCATAATATTTTGATTCAATGCATGCATTGTAAATTAGGTTTTCCAACCATACCTATACTTAGTTTCTTCTTTTTCTCTTTCCAATAATAAGCAAGAAATTCACTGAAATATAATGGCATGCTTAGTGGGACTCTTATATCTTTACTTGTGTTATTGTTTTCTTGCACTCTCTCTCTATTATTTTCTCATTAAATAAATCAAAAGTTTATTTTGGGATTAAAATTAAGTGCATACATTGATTACTTAAAATTATATTTCACATATCTTACATTCAAAGTAATCTATCGTATTTTCATTTTTTGTTGCACACACCTAAACCAAACCACTTTCACCAATTGAACATCAAACAAACTTGATACAAGGCCCAAATAAGATTTCATCACCTAGCGGTAAATTTACCCTTTTTCAAAGATCTTACTTGGAGGTCATTACCAAGGGGAGGACCAACTCATCTCTCTGGTTGAGTATAATCTCTAAACATTAATATATTTTGGCTAAGCACTTGACACTCTTATCACTATGGTGTGTGAAGTGAGGGGGTAGGCCCCTACCAAGCCACATATTGATTCCAATATAGATCTCTTTTGAGTGCCTAAACATAATCTAAAACCAGCCATAGATTTCTTCTTTAGTACCTAATCAACAACCAATTTTAGTCACACATCTTCTTAAGGCATAAGCCAAAAGCAAGATTAAATAAAAATCTAGGGCTTAACATATCTTTTAGATCATGATTTGATCTTTTCTTTTCTTCTCTTTGCTTGAGCAGTAAGGTTGTTTGTGCTTTCTATCTCTCTTATCTTGTATGGTTCTCACTCACCAGCAGTGAAGAGACCTTATGGTGCAAAACCTATCACTAAGCCAACCTACCTATTCATCCATGGACTATAACTCTAAACCAATAGACTCTACTCACTCCTTAGGAAGTCCTACCTTCCCTTGAAATACCCCTCAAGGAGATGCAAATTTTGCCACTTTTTAAGACAATGATCCCATAGCCTTGCAACATTATCTTACAACCATGTCTTATTGTATCCTAGTTTTGACCTCATCCATAGATCCACCTTATGGCATGCCTCTCCACCTCATGGGGAGTACCTCCATTTCCATGATTACTAACCAAATATTAACTACCCAAGCCTCTTCATCAACTAACAACCCCTTTGAGGCTACCATTGAAAACCAATCAACCCAAACTACTACTGCCCTTATACCTTCTACTCCTAACAACCAATACTCTACTATAAGAATGCATACCTCTAGCACTACTAGCCTTCCTTTAGCTACTTTCAACCCATAAACCACCACTCCACTTCAAATCCTTATGGTGTCCATATCCTCTACCTTGCCACTAATTAGTACAAAGGTTACCACCCTTCCATCAATCACCAACCCAATTACCGCTCCTATCCAACAATCACCCCTTAGACCAACCTTTGGCTACATCACTAATCTACAAGGTCATGTACCCACTACCCAACCACCTACCTCTACATACCCTTATGTGTCTTTCACCTAACCATTAACATCCACTTACTCATATGTGGTAGCCTCCCAACCTTCTACCCACTATCCATATGTCTCTCAACTATCACAACAATATGCATCTTATAACCCTTTAGGTACATAACCTAAAGCAGACCTAATGAAGATGATTATGGACAATATGACCACTTTAGAGTCATCCATCTCAGGTGCTCACAACATCTTATCATATGACCAAATTTATAATGAGCTTATCCATCCATCCGTACCTATCAAGCCATATCCTCCCCAATGGGAACTTTCAAGTTCTCTAAATTTCAAAGTAGGATCCCCAATAACACCTTAGGGCATTCAAGGATGCTTGTTATCTCATCACTTATGACTATGCCCTTCTCCTCTATACCTTCCCTATGTCTCTAGCTATCCTAGCCTTAGATTGGTATAGTGCCTTACCTAAACATTCTATCTTCTCCTTCACCTAACTAGCTCAAACTTTTTTGGATCATTTTTTGATCAATATCTCAAAGAAAGTGTCTATCACCAACCTATACTCTATTCGTCAGTTTGAGAATAAATCTATTGCCAATTTTATGGCTCATTAGAGGATTCTAATTAACCAACTATCTTTTTCCTTGCCTCAACCCAAACTCATAGAGCTCTTTATTTGGGCATGTGCCAAACATATCTCTTCCACACTATGTGTTTAAATCTTCTAAACCTTCGATGAATCTTTAACCATGGCACGTAATTTGGAGAACTGAGCCATTGATGAAGGGAGGCTTAAGCTCAAAAATAAGAACTCAAACTATAAAACTAATGAGACTTCTTTCTCCAAGTCAAGAAACCATCCCAATACCAACACCAAGAACAAGAGAATTGTGAATGTGTTTGTTCTAAAGGCCACTCCTCCACCTTCTATTAACCAATCCAATTCCTCTAGTTCCTCAAAGCAAAACCTAAAGAACCAAACCCAAAATAACCAAAAGTAATTCACTCCACTTGAAGAATCCTATGCTTCCATCTTGGATAATTTATTGAAATCCAATATCATTCAACATCCTCTTATCAAGCCACCCCAACAATTTAACTCCTCTCATCCCACACCTAGTTAGTACAACAAGAATGATTTATGTGCCTTTCACTAAGTGATAGGATATGATGTCAGTAGGTGTAACACCTTCAAGAGCCTTATCTAATCCCTCAATGATAAGGGGGAGCTCACAGTAGACATCCCCAATGCACTATCAAACCAAGCTCTTGATATATTTAGGCAACCCTTCCCAAACCATGATCCTACCAAGAATGAGAGTAACAATGTCAAATGCTCTCATGATACCCATATAGTTAACATGGTCCTTGATGTGCTCATTTCAGAGCCACTTAGTACCTAATTTTCTAATTCTCCATAGTATATTGAGATAGTGGGCTCAACTTCACTTCCTTCAAATAGTCAAACTAAGTAAATTCCATATTCTCTCCCTCCACTTATTGAGTTAGTGGAACCATTAGCTACCCTTTTCACTGATATACTGAAACAACTAACTGTCACCATCTCACCCTCACCTTTAGCTACTGAATAAACCAATCCCTCTTCAGAGATCATTCCTAAAGATGAAACCCTTAGGCTACTCCTCCCATAGAGGAACCACCTATTTCAACCTCACATCCTTTAATTGAGGAAGAAGATGAGATCACCATCCTTATGTCTTTACCTAAGGGCCTATCTTTTATGTCTACCATATAGGTAATTAAACCAACCTATAAATCCTTCTCTAAGATAGTGAAAAAATTAGAATTTATCTCCAACCCTAACATAGATCAAGCCACTATCTAGTGGTAATTAGGTATCCCTTGCATTACTTGACTAAAACCTCCAACCCTTTTTCAATTAGATTAACCTACCACTTCCATTAACCATCCCCTTATCATACCCACCCAAATAACTAACCTCTAGCCAACCAACTAAAACCTCCACCAAACCAAAAAACCCTCAACCACTCAAGTCAACCAAGACCCAAGTAGCTAATCCCTCTCCTATCACCCCAACTAGGTCTACCAAGAATCTTGGTATCCTCCCTACACTAAGCCTTAGTCACCCATCTATGAACGTGGACCTAACCTCCTTGAGCCCACCAACCAAATGTCAAGCTAAAACAATAAAAGAGGTTAAATCACACAAAATTTGGAAGGCTCAAATTTTGCTTCCCTCAACCTTTCCCTCCTTTCAAGGGCCTCATTCTTCTACCTTGAATAGGAAGCTAATTGCCTCTACCAAAACCCCACCACCTATCTTGGTTACACCTTTACAACTACTTTCTAACACACATCTCTTTATTTCACCTAAGATACCTAGGCTACCTACACTATCATCTTCTACCTCTAGCTCCTTAACCTCCTTACCTAAATTGAATCCATCGACCAAGTATACCACCCTACCCAAAACACCTACCAAACCTATCTCCAAGCAACCTCCTACCTCAAACACCAAAAAAATCACTACACCTTTACTACCTTTAGTTGAGTCCTACTCGACCATTATCCATAGGTTATTAAAAACCTCTTATTTAGCCTTACCTCTTATTAGATGCTTCATCCCTCTAACTTCAAAACCCACTTGGTATAATGGCCACCATGTGTGTTCTTACAATTGGACAACCAAACATGATATTGAGAACTATAAATCACTCCAAACCATCATCCATCAGCTTTAAAATGAGGATGATCTATTATTAGATGAACCTCCTATTATCCTCATACCAATCCAACCACCAACCTTAACTACCCAACACTCACCTACTCATCCACTCTCACCTCAAAGTGAAGATGAATCTGACCAATCCTCTAGCTCAACCTCTCCTTTTATCCATACTATCAACATGGTCATAAGAGCACAATAGAATGATAAAGGGAAGGCTAAGGTGTCCATTCCTTAGACATACCTCTCCTCAAACTCCCAACCAACTTACACCCAACCATCTCCATTTTTAACCAAACCCAAGGTGTCTATCTTAGGTGCCTCCTAATCTAACCCTTCAGAATCCATCATTAAAGTTATCCTCAAATAACTTCATCAGAACCTAATGAATATGAGTTTGTATGAGTTGATCTTTACCTCTCCCCATCACTTCCAAACACTAATAGAGGCTTTACAATCCATTAATGTCCAACTCAAAGACCCCCAACCTCTAGCTACCTTCATTGGTGCCTTCAAATTTATAACCTTATTACCTTTAAGGATTTGAAAATACCTTCTATCCACCTTGATGACCCAAATCCTCCTCTCTTTATCATTACCTACATCAACCAAACCCACATTAAAATGGGTCATGATTTATAGGGGAGATAGCATAAACATCATCTCATCTCATGCCTACAACCAACTCAACTTGTCAGATAATGTCATGTTTAAATCCTTAGCTATCCTTCATTCTTTTAATGATACCATGGCCACCACCTTGGGAACTGTCATCCTTCATATTCTTGTAGGACCTCCCACACTCCCTAAATTATTTTATGTTGTAGAAGGTGAATTCTAATACAACATCTTGTTGGGATGACCTTGGATTCACTCCATGTGTTGCATTCCCTCTACCCTCCACTATTACATTAAGTTTGAGCATGAAGGTTAGGTCATTACCGTTTAAGCTAACCCAAGTCTTTTCTCAACATGCAACATGACCTATCACCCCAATGATATCCTCATACCTCCATCTAGCACATCCTTAATTACTAAAACCCAACCTTCAACTACCAAAGCAGATATCATATCCCCTTTTATCAATGAGGCATCGTCTAACTCCTCTATACCTTCACACCAAATCCATACCATAGACATTTTAGAATCCACATTCCATCACCTTTCACTAGGGGAGTATCACCTTACCACCTTTGACACTTTCCCCACTCCTCACGAGTACGGCCAACTTACCAACTAACCAAGATATGACCCAAATGTTAAAACTGTCATTCCCTTTAGACCTCCCAACTACCATACCCATTTTGTCTATGGGGGCTCAATAAATCCCTTGATGCTCCTACCACCTCTCTCCCACCTTGACCATTCACTATTAGTTTCTCTTACCTCAACAAATTAAGTTTTGCTAAGATATACCTCCATCAATGTGCTTAGAAAGGTTTCATTCTTAGGTGTATCAGCATGGCCCACATGAATTAGTTATCATAGAAACCCAAAAGCCACATGAGAAGCACAGGCTTAGTTTGATCTTGCCTAATAAGAATAAATCCAAGTAACCCACCACTATCATTATTGAGGAGGATGTCCCTTCCTCACCAACCTCACCTCCACTTGCATGTGAGGATGATGACATCATCACACCTAACTTTTTTTTCATCAACATGATCAACCTTGGATCCCTAACTTATCAAAATAAGGGGGAAACCATAATCATCCCTTTGATCCATCTTGAGATGATAAGAGAGGACTTTCTTACCATTAATATTATTCATTATTAGGATGATGATCCTATTCTCACCTACTTTGGTGCCCTAGATTCTTCAATCCATAAATCCTTTCCTCTCAAGACCTCAATCATGTTGAATGAATCCACCACATATATCAACTTGGGTACTCTGGATAACCCTTGTATTATCAAATTGGGCCAATATTTGAATACTGAGGAACTTTGGGACTTTCCCTCTTTCCTCTAAGATCATAGCATAACATTCACTTGGTCTTACAGTGATATGACTAGAAATAACCCTGCCATTTCTACCCATAACATTATCACTCACCATGATGCTAAACATGTTAAGAAAAAGTTCTAATGCATGCATCCTCACATAGCCCTTCTTGTCAAGGAAGAGCTTCAACATCTCCTTTCTATCAAATTCATTCAACCTATTGACTACCTATAATAGGCCTCAAATGTCGTACCTATCACTAAAGTCATAGAGGGACTACGCATTTGTGTGGAATTTTGTGACCTCAACCTCACCTACCCTAAAGATGACTTTCATCTATCTAGAATCAACTAGCTTGATGATCTTATAACTAAATACAATATGTTATTTCTCATGGATGGATTCTTAGGCTACAATCAGATCCTAATTACTCCAAAAGATTAGCATAAAACTACCTTTACCACCCCTTGGGGAACCTTTTGCTATAGAGTCATGCCTTTTGGGTTAAATAATGTTAGTGCAACCTACCAATGTGCTATGACCTACATTTTTCATGACCTAAGCAAGAAGATCTTAGAGGATTATATGGATGACCTTCTCAAAAAATCTATACTCTGAAAGGATCACTTGGTCATTCTTAAGATCATCTTTGAGCAACTTATCCATTATCATGCTTTCATTAACCCTAAGAAGTGTATCTTTGGGGTCTTCTCAAGGAAGCTCCTTGGTTTCATTGTATCCCTTCATGGAATCAAAGTTAATCCCACTAAAATTAAATCAATCCCAGACATTCTTCCTCCAACCAACCTAAAGCAACTTTGACTCTTATAAGGAAAGCTCCAATCCATTTATCATTTCATCTCCCAGCTTTCAGACTGGTGTCAACCTTTTCACCACCTTTTGAAGAAGGATGTCTATTTCAATTCAAATAGTGATTTTTAAAAGGCCTTTGATTCACTCAAAGTGTACCTTATGTCACCACCTATCCTTACCCCTCCCAAGGATGACCAACATTTCTACTTATATATCTACCATTGATCATTCCCTAGGGGCAATGCTAGCTCACCAAGATGAACAACATAGAGAGAAAGTCATATACTACATTAGTTTTACACTTTTACAATATGATACTTAGTACACTCATATTAATAAACTCTACTTATCTTTAGTCTTAGTGGCCACCAAACTTTGACACTACTTTCTTAACCATAAAAACTATGTCATAACCAAGACTGACCCACTCAAGTACATATACTCCAAGCCATACCAAAACTAACATATGGCTGAGTGGCTTATGCTCTTAAAAAAGTTTGATCTTGAGTTAATTCATTATAAGTCAATCAAGGGGCAAGTCATTGCTGACCAATTGGTCACAGCATCATTAGTAGGTAATTAACCTCCTCCCCTTGAGTTTCCAAATGAGTCCATCATGACCCTATGTCAAGATGATTTCATGTATCAAGTCACCATGTTCTTAGATGGATCAAAGTGTAAACATAGTGGGGGATTTGGTATCATCTTTATCCCCTTAGATGGTGAACCTCTGCCTTTATCCTTCAAGTTTGATTTTAAATGTATCAATAATATGACTGAGTACAAAGCCCTAGTGATAGGTCTTTAGACTGCCTTAGCCTTACGAGTCAAAATGATCAATATATTTGGTGACTCCCAACTCGTGGTAAATCAAATAAATAGATCTTACCAGTGTAAGAATGATGTTTTGTAATAGTAAAAATAACTAGTTGATAAACTCCTAGTATCATTCAAACACTACCATATCTAGTCAACCCTATGATCTACCAACAAGTTCATTAACACCATGGCCTCCCTTGCCTTAAAAATACCCTCTACACCTTTAGAATATAAGTTGTCTATCATTATTAATAGGCTTACCCAACCATCCTATGTTAAACTAGACTCTCCCACCATTTTGTAATGTCAAAGAAACCCAACCTAATGTTTAGTATCAGTAAACCTTCAACTATCTCAACCTTGGTATAGTTCCCTCTGGCCTCTCTAGAAATACTCAAAGATAATTTATTCAGAGTACCTCATATTATACTATTGTGGGAGGGATTATTTATAATCATGGCTTTGATGGCCTCGTCTTACGCTATCTATGTTATCAAGAAGCCTCTCATGCTATCAAGGAAATGCATGATAGTATCTATGGGAGACACTTGAGTGGCCTTATTGTAGCTAAGTGCATCCTTTGTCTTAGTTATTACTGGCCTACCCTTAACCAAGACTATTGTGATTATGTGAAAATGTGTGTCAAATTTTAATAGCACACTAACTTACATCATGCACCTTGGCATAGCCTTCAAATTTCTACTAATTTTTGGCCTTTTTCATAATGGGGTTTAGACCTTATTAGTGAAATTAATCCCCCTTCCTCATAGTGGCACCATTTAATCATCACCACGATCGAGTACTTCACCAAGTGGGTAGAGGCTATTCCCCTAGTCTCAACCAAAGTGGAGAAGATTATTGACTTTATCAACCATCACATCATCTACCATTTCAATGTTCCTCATAAGATTATCATCGACAATGGTAAATCCATTAAGAAAAATCAAGTCCAAGATCTATGTGATGCATTTGGCAATAAGTTAAGTTTCTCCTCACCTTATCACCCTCAAGCTAATGGATAGGTAGAAGCCTCTAATAAAACTCTTAATAACATTCTAATTAAAATGGTCAACACATCTGGTTAGGATTGGCATTTACACATCCTCTTTACCTTATGGACATATCATACAAACATTTGAACCCCTATGGGTGCTATCCCATTTTCTCTTGTATTTGGAGTAGAGGTGTCTTGCCTCTTGAAGTTCAAATCCACTCTCTTTGAATATCTTTGTAATATATTATTTCAGATGATGATTATCATCAACACCATTTAGCCTAACTCAAGCTACTTGATGAGTGTCATCTATCAACCTGTACACATCTTCATATCTATCAAGAACATATCAAATGCACCTATAACAAATACCTTAAAGTGAAATAGTTTAATATAAAATACCTCATCCTAAAGGAAAACCAACATGTCACTAATATGGAGAAAAGAAAGCAGGGCAAGTTTTCTTTCAATTGGCTTGGACCTTATGTCATAACCCATAAGTATGGATCAAGAGCTTATCGATTATCTTCTCTTGAAGGCCACCTAGAGCCTGAGCCCCTGAATGCTTCACATCTACATCCATTATTTTGTTAAGATAGATCAAGTCCACTTTTTTTTCTAGCTTAGATCATCCTTTTCTATCTGCCCACATTCATCTCCCTATTTTAGGGGTAACTGATTAAAACTAAATCATGTGATTATCTGTCACAGTGATAGCCTAATCTTGAACAATGAGTACTATGGATTTACCCATGACATGGTTATTATGGTAATTTCCACACCTTAATAGAATGAATTCCCATGGTCATTGTCACCTAAACCTCTTCACACCTAATCAACCTTTTTGTGCTTATTATTTTTGCCTTCATAAAGGTGAACCACTAAGCTAGCCTAAGCAAGTCTATGTCAAGTAAAATTAAAGAAAAATAACAAAATTCCTATCACTAGAAATCATGGGTCATTCTTAGTATTTACATAAGCTCCCTTGAAGGATAGCTATTGAAATTTTATTAGAATTTTCCAAAACATAAGGTGGACTGCTCCCTCGAAGGACATCTATCAAAAAACATTAATCAAAACACATAAACTTAGACCACTCCCTTGAAGGATGGATGAGTAAGCATTTGTCAAAATCATAGCAATTTCTTAGAAGATTCCCACATCGATCAACTTCTCACATACAAAAATTAGTATAAAACCCACTACCACAATAAAAAAAAAAGTAAAATATTCTTGAAAGCCATAATCAGCGCTGAAACAACACAATATGGTGGAAGCTACAATCAGCTTCCATAAGTAGACTTCCCACATTGATCAGTCTACATAGGTTGGCATAGTCTTATTTATACTGACTCTTTGGACACCTATAGAAGATGCATACTAGTCTCATAATAAGGTTCCATTTTTCACCCATCCCCCCTATATACATGGGAGTTTTGAGCTTACTTGACATTCTATGGACAAAATACCTTCTTAACCAACTAACGAATGCTAATGAAAAGCATTCAAAGGGATTATTTTCATTAAGTCAATCCAACTTTAGTTTTATTTTAGTCCTTGTCAATGAAGAAACATCATGTCCTTTTCTTACCCTATCACATGACTAGTTGATATTTTCATTGTGGCATTCGCCTGTGCATTATATTCTCTATTCTCCTATCTATTTTTGTTAATTAAACTATCTCATGTTTTTTTATCATAAACATTAACAACAAAGAACCATAAACATACCTATAACTATCTAAATTATTATGCCATACATGATAATGACATCCATAGGCAATAAAATCAATGTGAACATGTCTAAACATAATGAAATCTAACTATCCTATTAAATTCAAGACACTACCTACCTCATTCCTTGATCTCTATTGCAGTCAGAGCCCATGTATAGATACTCAACTATGTCCATGTGTTCCCTATGTCTCAGTCCCAAGAGATCACCTCCAACATGCACCTCTAACCAATAACAAACTACCAACTCAACCAAACACTCAACTAGCACCTTCACTACTCAACACCCAAATTACCTAAAGCTTAAATTCAATGACAACAAATAATAAATGAGTCAAAGTGATTCACTTTTCACTTTTTACCCCATAAATTTTTAGGGTTTTCACCTTAACCATTAATGGTTAGGGTGACCATCGATGGTCACCCTTAAACACCCTAACCATTAATGGTTATGACGCTTAATTTTTCACATTGACCTTGATATAACCCCTTTTTTAACAAAACCAACCTAGTCTAACCCACCCATGAAGACAACCTTCTCCACCCACCTTGACTACCTCATCACCTCACCATTGGTCCATTTCATCCCAACTAGCACACTTTTTATGACACTTTGTGCCTAGTCCCTTGACCACATTGACAACATTGCCATGTTGACCACCTTTTAAATTTGTACCACCTCATGCTTACCTAACCCACTTGTGTCTTTCAGGATCACTTCCTTCCTCAGATACCCATAACACTTGACCTATTTGTGTTTTTCATGAGAGCACTCCCTACCTTAGATACCCATTAGAAACACTA
This sequence comes from Torreya grandis, assembly GCA_037957365.1. NCBI lineage: Eukaryota > Viridiplantae > Streptophyta > Pinopsida > Cupressales > Taxaceae > Torreya > Torreya grandis. Next base: position 3,287,633 of record JARHVA010001587.1, read on the forward strand.
ACCTTATCTAGGAGACTAACAGGGGTACCCAAATTGCCATGCTTAATGTGATCACATGGTACACTGGTCACTTGTCCTTAGCACCAACCTTTATTTTTATCAACCATGGCACCCTTGTCTTTGTGCATTCTTAGCTATTACACATTTTTTCATACTTTTCATGCTTGTTTGCTCTCGAGAGCACAACCTATCACCCACTTTAATGAAACTCTACCTTCATCATCACCTTCACTAATCTTATCAAACCCATACCCAATTTGGTTTTCCCCTCATCGCCTCTTAGTTTTAGGGGGAATACCCCTCTTTTACTCAAAAAAATTATTAGAACTTTGATCTAGCAATCCATTTTTATTTTACAGTTGGTTGATTCCAAGCCACACAATAAAAAAGGGAAAAAATGTAGACATTAGAAATATGCACACTATGATTCCAAATGTTGAAGTAGCCCTCAACTACTCTAGGACCCCTTTGGTACCAATATCACCTTTCAACCCCTAATCAACTTGGCTTATAGTTAGTTTAACTTAACTGACTCAACTTAACCTTTTAACCCTTTTTATCCTTTGGCACTTGATCATCGATGGTCAAGGTAATCGTTGATGATTAAGGTACACCTCCTTAACTAAAAAATACAAACCACCCACTTTTCTTTTGTAACTATATCTTATCTAATTCTAGTTATGAGCCATTGTGTGGACAAGTTAAAATTAGAAGGCTTAGTTCATATGTTGTTGCAACTCTCTCACCTTGCCTATAAGAGAGAGGAATAAAGAGGTGAAGATCCATCTATAAACATCTAAAAACATTTATGAATATACAATTATTATCAAGATATTTGTGCATTTATGAGTTTATTTTTTACAAGTCAATTAGTAATCTAGTAATCCAATAATCATATCAGAGAGTCAATCTACTATCACCTCTCCACCAAGCCTTTAGGTACCATTACTCTACTAGAATCGAGCTAGATTCCACGAATAGATCAACCACCTCAATCATCAAATAAATTGACTTATGGTAAAATAAGTAATTGATTTCAAGTATTCATTTAATTTATTTCTATTTCGTAGCCAACCCAGGCCTTACCCACCTCTCAAAATCCATATTTTAGATCTTGTTAATCAAAAAAATTACCAACCTAGATCCTCACATAGTAACCACCAATGGTTAAATCAACCACCGATGGTGTGTCCAACTATCAATGGTCACCTTGATCATCGATGGTTACCTTAACCATTGATGATCATCCCAACCATCAATGGTCACTATGGTACCAAAAACCAGCAAGCTGATTTCACACATTTACACCCAATCAAACCCAATTTTTTATGTTCTTACTTGTTCACAATCCCCTTTATGATTTTTTGAATCATACCCCAACCTTCTATCACTAGTATTAATTAGTTCATCACTAATTTAATCATTTATTGCATATTTCTTAGTAAACACTCTTGCATTCAATTTTAGTACCTTTTGATTCATTAATGAAAGTACCTTTTTTTCTATTTATAAACTTAATTTTTTAGAATGTGTGGATTGATAGCTCCTAACGAAGTTCTTGCTTCTAGAATCTAGCTATTGCTAGGCAATTCACTCAGCTATTTATCTAATGAACAAGTTTGCTTTAGCACTTTCTTATCTGCAAGTCATCCTTCCAAGCTAGAAAGGAGCTCTTCACAATCTTCTAATTCAATGTGTACATTATCAATCAAGTTTTTCATCCATACCTATACTTAGTTTCTTCTTTTCCTATTTCCAATAAAAAGCAAGAAATTTTCTAAAATAATAAGCTATAATATCTAGGTTGTTATTCCTAAATAAGGTGTTAGTTAGAAACATAAGATTATAAATGTAACCTTCTACACCCGAATGTAATAAATCAATATAATTTCCCTCTCCATTATTATAAATAATTTATTTTGAAAGTTTGTGATAAAAAATCTTGTGATCTAAATAAATCCTCTTCCAAGGAATGAGTTGGACACTCATTTCAAGGAAGATGGATCAATGTATTTTTGTTTATTTCTTTATTATGTAGTTATCATTTGGTTGAAAATTGTTATTTTATTTATTTATGTCTATAACCATTCTCTTTTATAGTTTGTTAAAATCTCATAGGTGTTTTATTTGTTTATCATTTATTTTTAATTTAATAATTTACTTTTGTGCAAGTGTGATTTAATTTGATACATGTGTTATATAATTTCTACAAGAGTGATTTTCAATTTATGTGAGTGTGGAGTGTGGTATAAGGGATAATTTTATATAGATCTCTTTCTCCTATTACATATTACCTTTAAACACCAACCTTAGATTGACATTATTAAATTAAGCGTATTCATGAGCCTCATCACTAAATCTTATATAGGTGTACAATTATAATCCACTTGTTGGATTTAGAGTTACTTTCATGTAAAACCTCTCCTCCCACATGGCACACACATCATACCTACTTTTTATAGGAGTGACATATGGCACAAATGCTGGAGCTTTCACTTATAATTCCTTATTCCCTCTATCTCTATTTATTGAGTTTTTCTCTTCCTCATTCTTCATGTTCATGGGGTACAATCTTGCTCTTGCTCTTTCATACTTGTGATTCTATTAAGTATTAATACATATTCACTCTATCTCTCTCTTTCTTATAACTTATTTATGCTATTATACTTGGGAATGATTCTTGATGCAAGACTTCTTAATAGATTGTGGGGTTTTTTCACCATTTGATGATTTTCCTCACTTATCAAATCTCTTGTCTCATACTTATGGTTTTATCTACTTTGAAAGTTAATATTTTTCATTTACTTTATTTTGAAATTTTATTCTTGGTAATATTATATTATGGTATCAGATCCCTACAGGTTTCTCACATTGATTCTTGAAGCTTGTGCAGGTTTATAGGTGAAGAATAAGTAATTTTTTTTTCTAACATTCTATTTTCTTTCTCATTAAATGTTTTTAATCCATTTTTATTTCACCTTTGGCTAATAATAAAATTTTAATAGAATTCTAGAGTTTTTTTCAATATTGATAGAAAAAATAAAAAATATCCTATTATTAATTCTGTTGTATTTACTTGTTTTGCAAATTTATGGCATTCTCTAGTCTCCACAAGCCAATGCCTTATCTCTGTGTTATTTATTCCTTCATTCACCATTTATTTATATCATTCTTACATTGACTTAGCTACATGTTGATTTTCCTTGATTTTTTCCCTTCTATGCTTAGTTTCCTTAGCCTTTTGTGCTTTATATTTTCCTTGCACAATCTATGAATCTTTACTCTTTGCATTGTATTCTATCTATCATTTTTTATTTTAAGTGTCATTATCTATCCTCATTACCATTTATACCTTTTTTTAACATCCCCTTCTAGGTTGTGGGTAGCTTTCAGTGTGCTATTCTCTTTATTTGCGTAGTTATAATACTTTTGGCATAGTTTTTGGTTTGTTGTTGGTTTTTCATAATTATGGGTTGCAACATGTCTTCTCAGCTCATTAACATATTTAAAATATTTCATCATAATATATTTTCACATATATTTTATTAGATATAATGATTTATACAATGTTTCATTCTAACATGGTAACCTTACTTTGCATTCTTGTAATGCTTTGATTCCATTATTTGAAAATTATGTTGAGCTTTTTTTTTTGTGTGCTTCTTTCATTCTTTTCTACCATGCCACTTCTTCTTTTAAATTTTTTTAAGGTATGTCATCTTCCCTAAGGATTTACTATTTCATTACATTCCTTACTTGATATTATTTTGTTCATTTCTATTTTATTCACATGAAATAAGCACAATAATCATTCATCCACCATGCTTTGGGTGATGGGTAATGCATTATACCTTTTCCATTGGTTTCTATTTGGGTTAAATACTTTCTTCTTCCTATGGGTTGACATGTTTCCATCACATAGGCAATAATTATGAGTTTTATGAGCTTATTTCTTTTGATAAAGAGAATTATTATCTAATTTGGTGTTGCATGTATTACGCCACATCTTAAATAAGCATTTCACCTTTTTTAAGTTTTTAAATATTTTTCTAATCAATCAATGTTTCATTTGGTTTGTTGGTTTATAACAAGTGGATTTTTATTTGAAAGTTGGTTTGGATATTAAGTGCCTTTCTATGCTCTTTTTAAGCTAAAACTTATTCACACATAAATTAAACCATTGTCTTGATGTCAATATTTTTTATTTAAGTTCTTTTGTTAAATTATATAAAAATTTAAATTCCTTAATGGTCTTGAAATTTGTCTTTTCTCAGCTTTTTCTAGTTTTACATCTACTTTTATTACATTATATATGTAGATTATATTTTTGGTATATTTGGTTACTAATTTGAAAGATTGGTGTTAGCTTGTGTGTTTTTCAGGTTTGTGGATCATTACTCACTTCATGGTATTTTTGCATTATAGATTGACCATAGTGTTCAAAGAGGATTCTTGGAGATTCTTGGTGATCACACTTTCTAACTTGTGACTTTTGACAACACCTTCTCTTCTTTATTCTCTCAATCTATTGTAATTCATCTTGAATGAAGCTTCTAGTATGGGGGAGTATTATGTAATTTCAACTCCCTTACTTGTCTATAAAAGGTTTTGTCCACTTTTATAATCCAAATTAATTTTAATGGGGAGTGTTAGAGAATTAACCTTAATTTGGTTCCTTCATATAGGTTTCTAGGCTTATCATAAGTCTTATGTGAGTGTGCATTTATAAATGTTTTTAGGTGTCACTCACCTCTCTAATCCACTTGTTGTATTTAGAGTTACTTACATTTAACTCTTCTCCCTCAACATGGCACACACATCCTCCCCACTTGTCATAGGATTAAGGACACATAGCACACATGCTAGAGCTTGCACTTGTAGCTCTTTATTCCCTATAACTCTATTTATTGAAATCTTTCTCTTCCTCACTCTTCATGTTCATGTGTGTTACAATCTTTATCTTTATATTACATCCTTGCGGTTCTCTTTGGTCTAAAGAATCTCTCTCTCTCCTCTCTCTCCTCTCTCTCTCTCTCTCTCTCTCTCTCTCTCTCTCTCTCATCCTCTCTCCCCTCCTCTCTCTCCTCTCTCCCTCTCCTCCACTCTCCTCTCTCTCTCTCTCTCTCCATCTCTCTCTCTCTCTCTCTCTCTCTCTCTCTCTCTCTCTCTCTCTCTCTCTCTCTCTCTCTCTCTCTCTCTCTCTCTCTCTCTCCTCTACTCTCTCTCTCTATCCTCTCTCATCTCCTCTCTCTCCATGCTATTGTACTTGGGGATGGGAGTGTTTCTTGTTACACAGATTCTTACTAGATTGTGGTTTTTTTTTTACCATTTAATGGTTTTCCCACTTATCAAATATCTTATCCTCAGATTTTTTTTTTCTCTACTTTTCAATGTAATATTATTCATTTGATTTTCTTTCAAAATTTTATTCTTGGAAATATTATATTTTTCTAGTTGGTAAAGGGGAAAAGTTAAAATTCAGGGTTGTATCAACCATTGCATATTCCAAGAGTGACCATGTGAATATATTAGCATGAATTTTATTTTAGGATTATCTTGAACAATGGGGGACATGATTCCATAGTTTTGATTGTGGATATATTTTCAAAGATGGTAAATTTTATTGCTTGAAATAAGAGTAATTATACAACACACATTGCTAACTTATTTTTCAAGCCAAAGCTTTATAGTTTCATAGATTTCCATGCAATATAGTGTTAGATAGAGATGTGAAATTTGTTGAACATTTATAGAGGACATTGTGGAAAAATTATGAATACCTAAATACAATTTAGTATTAAACATATCAATTTTTAGATAAATGGACATATAGAGGTAGTCAACATAAGTCTTGGAAAATTTATTACAATGTTTGATTGAAGGAAATCTAAGAACATGGGATTTAGTTTTTGTGCAAGATAAGTTTAATTCCTAAAAATTTACTTAATATTATTACTAGAAGGAGACCAATTTAATATTGTGTATAGATAAAGTATAAAATGAGTCACAAAATTACACGGACTATGATAGACGAGAAAAAAAGTGTTGTATAATATTTTGTTGCATATATGCCATGACTTACATCAGTAAGTACACAAACATTTGGAAGGGAAAATTGCATAATACAAGAAGCATGCATATTTCAAGATAAAATAAGTGGAATACCTAGAGGGAGCCTTAGTCTTGGCACACTCTGAGAAAAGGAATATTTCCTAAGGGAAGCTATGACAACCTAAAATGTTAGAAAATTAGACCATGTAAAACATTATGAAAGTTTGCAAAAAATGTATATGAGATAATGTTACTTTAAGGGATATACATATCACCTATTTTTAAATGTGTAAAAATTTTATCCTTATTATGAAGGGTAAATTAGTGAAATCCATAAATTGCGGATTATAAAGAAATTGATTGGAAAGTGCACATTCTTGAAAAAGAAATGCATAAGGAGGCAAAAAAGGGTGATTGATTCTAAAGTTAGCAAGTAGATGGTGATAGAGAGTATAAATAATATCTAGAATAGTGGAGAGGCTGATAAATTGAGGGATGTGACATGGATAAGTGCATAATAAGCCATAAAATCAAGAATACCTATAACAAAGATATTATGAGGTGCATAAGTAGGAGACCCATGTTTATTTTATTACATGTGATGTATGATGTAGGATTATCCAAGTTCACTTGTAATATTACATTGAAAAAAAAATTAGATTAAGAAAATAAGCTAATTTATTTTGTGGTGCAAGTCTTGTTGTACACAAGTTATTTGTGTTGTTTTGCATTGCCTTTAAGCATGCATAAATTTCTTGTAGTGTTGTTTCACAACATATTATGTGCACAATGTTGTCTATTTTTCACAACCCATCTTGGTGTCTATAACTTATAGTCACTTTGAAAAAAAAATCCCAAGTATGTGTTCAGTTACACACAAAAGAGAAAGCTTGGATTATTATTATGCTGAAG